>CM042807.1:24019881-25450662 GCA_009982885.2 Hyles vespertilio
ATCTGCCCTCAATATTACAGCTCTACCTATCAAACTTGAAATAACAATAGCAAACATACTTATCCATAAGCAGTGTTTAATCCAGTTGATCAGTGGTGTTGGTATATTACAGTGTAATATGAATGTAGGTTACTAACGGATTGTATATTATAATTCGGTATGTTGTATAGTCAATTAATGAAATAAATTATGAATCTCATAGTTCACAATGTTACAAAATAGATATTATTTTTGAGATTTTACTAGAATGGCTGTTTCTATAAAACTATCAATGGATATGGCTTTTCTTTTTTTGCTGATGTTCACTCACAGTTTGGTCTATCTCCCGTTACTGGTGTATCTGTTACTGGGATACCTGTATACTTTATACTACGAGCTTGGTAGTTTACTGGTAAATTTTATGTGAACCAGTTATTGGACATTGGAGCAAATGAACCAAAAACAGAGGAATTATAAACTAGACCCATAAATATGAGTGTAAATACTTTAAAAAGTGCAATCAAGAGAGTGAAGTAGAAGTGATAAGGAAAGATGTGGTGTTACTGTCTTGATGATGTTATCAAACTATGAATAAAGGATCAATTTATAAATTAATTGTCGAGTTATTTTGACCACCAAGTATGTATGTATTTTATCGAGGCACGTGTCCAAAAGCATAAAGTTATGGTCTCTTGATCTATACCCACAACGCCGCGTCATATAAATACAGAATCTCCGTTCCTTCCAGCTTAGCATGCATCACCAATGAAAGTCATATGTGACACGGCGTTGTACATTTCGATAAAAACTACCAGAGCCAGCAAAGGCTGATTTCAGAACGCGGCCTCGCGATTAACTTAAGACCAAGACTTCAGAATTACGTTGATTATATTTTTCACTTCTATTACTTTTAAAATAAGTAGGTTGGCATTATTATGCCAACTTATTATAAAATAATAATTCGGCTTAACATGCCAATCCTGTTGGATTGGCATGTTAAGCGCATCCGTGTCTATTAATAAAGTAGCAAATATCTCGCTATTCAAAATAATCGAGTCAATCTAAAGTCTTGGACTAAAGTTAATACTTCCCTCATCCGGGTTTGTTAGTTCGGCCCGTTAGTATCAACTACCTGCGCTTCTAATTATAGAAAAAAAAATCTTGCGCAATGTTCTTGTCATGTTTCCTCGCTCACCTGCGTTCACCATCGGACCTCCCTCGCTGGGAGGATGTGGGTATATAGTAAAAGTAAGTTGTGGACCGTTGCAGGGCTCGGCGGATTCGAACTACTCGCAGCCGTCGTCGGAGCTGTCGCTGGACGAAGACAAGGAGGCGCTGCGCCGCGAGAAGGAAGCGCAGGCTCTCTCACAGCTTGATAAGGCCCGGGTCAGTAGTATATTGTATATTTTTTCAATTATATGATTATATTAAGATTAAAATTAAAATCATACATAAATGAAACTTTCTTTATTGCTTTTATGTTATTTAAAATTATCAACGATAAAATGCAATTTTTCTTTGCGTTTATTTTGATCAAACATTTGCCGAATAGAGAAATATCGAAAGGCTAAATGACTAAAACATCAAAAGTTTTAAAACATACATACATCAATGTTGGAAATATTTAAGATGGTTGGTGTATTATTATTACATAAAAGGTTTAGGCTTTGAAAGTCATTTAAAGCACCTATTTACGTAAAATCTCCAAAATGTTATATACATAAATAGTATTTTAAAAGACCCAATCATCATTTAAAATGCCGTGTGATATGATAGTAGTATTGTAAACTTCGTATTTCTACTTATTTATGTAAATATTATTTTTGCTATGGGTCGTTGGTTACCTGAATAAATAAAAATAAAATTAGGCACAATGACGCCGTCAACATCGTCATTGTGTCTGTGATATTTATTTTAATTAGGAAAAGAATCAAAAGACGAAGGACGTTTTGGGTGAATCCAAAATTCACCTAACAATCAGTGAGCTCCCTGTGCCCCTGCCGGAAAATACCATTGGCATATTTATACGGCTTTGCCAGCCCCCAAACACCCACCGGGATACCCGCCAGTGTGGCAGCCGGCACAGTATGTACCAGGCAATAGATAAATACACCCAACAGTCACATACATAGTCCTGAACCCACACTAAGATCGAGTCTTGTGTCGAGGGTATCAGGAACTACGAGGGACTTTTCGGTCACAAACATCCAGATCCGAAACAAATGCATGTCAATATTTTACCGTCTTAAAAATAGTTTAGTGTCCATAAATTGTCCTTACATCTCTTTTTTATTTATGTATGTATTTATTTATATAAAAATGTTACAACAACAGGTCTCACAAACATCCAGACTCGAAACGAAAGCTTGTGGTTCACACAAATATTTGTTTCAGTGCGAGGACCGAACCCGCGACCTCTTGTTTTACAATCGGCGTCTAACCAACTGCGCCACGGAGTTATGAAGTAGTTATACTAATATTGCTGTGTTCCGTTTCAGTCGAAGCCGGTGGCGTTCGCGGTGCGCACGAACGTCGCGTACGATGGCACCGTCGACGACGACTCGCCCGTGCACGGCAGCGCCATCTCCTTCGAGGTGCGAGACTTCTTGCACATCAAGGTAACTCATGTTTAAACCACATTCATTTGTAGATCCACTGGGATCGAAATATTGTGGAGTCATTTTGATCATGAGCCAGATTTTTCAGGAATTTCTTGGATAATTTGTCACCCTTGCGGCGCTCTCCTACCCCAAGGAAAATGATACCACGCATAACCACCCTCAGTATAATTTTATGTGCATTACCGGCCTCTCAACAGAGGAAAAGGAAGGAAATATCTACCAAACTTATCGATACACATCCAAGTCGTTGCTTCACGGTTTTCTGTGTATCAAAACCGAATGGAGCTGATCCATTCCTTCATTATTTTAATGTACTACAGTGTGTTTCTACCGACTTTAATCTTGATTTTTTAAACTTTCCCTTACTTCAACAAATCACAATCATCTCCTTTTCCAGGAGAAGTACGACAACAACTGGTGGATCGGGCGCCTAGTGAAGGAGGGCTGCGACATCGGCTTCATCCCGTCCCCTGTGAAGCTTGAGTGCGTGCGCGCTGGTCTGGCGGCGCGCGGCCGGTACACCCGCGCGGGCTCCGCGGTCAACCTGGCCGGCTCGCTGGCGCCGTCCGCGCCCCACGCGCCGCTCTCCAGAGGTAGCACCCCCCCCACGCCCGGTACGTCGCCTCATTTACCACCACATGCTTCCGCTCTCTCTCTTCGGT
Source organism: Hyles vespertilio (assembly GCA_009982885.2). Lineage (NCBI taxonomy): Eukaryota > Metazoa > Arthropoda > Insecta > Lepidoptera > Sphingidae > Hyles > Hyles vespertilio. Next base: position 24,023,144 of record CM042807.1, read on the forward strand.
AAGGCGGGGCTCTTCAGTTTCCTTTCACAAAAATATATGTTAAAACTTCGATCAAATATAATAATCGAATTAATTATCAAGTAAATTCGATCAAATACAGGGTGATATTGTCATATGGTACTTAATTTAAGCCACATGTTTCTCATTACTCCAGGTGACATAAAACGTAATTTGAAAAAAATATGAGACTTTTTTTTCAAAATTCATGAAATCAGTTTTCACGATTTTGGGCATCCCATATATGTAGATACGAGTATTTTTGCCGCTTAGCAGAACTTCAGTTCGGTTCGGGGACTTACGTGAGCCGTAAAAAGACTCGGTGTCTACAGGGGGTGATCATAGACCTTGAAACCTAAAATTTCGATTTTTGACAAAACTATCGTGCAGTTTTAGTTTGCAGAGAACACCCTTATAAGTGCTCTTATTTCTCATGTCGTTTTTTAAACTGTTACTTATAATCTAGTGTGTATTTGATCGAAGTATTAAAATATCCGTTCACGAATAAAATTTGAGCGTTATGAGTGTCGGCTATATATCTCATTATATATGAGTGATTCGAAGTCGATTGAATGATGGTTTTAGATATAAATGAAGAGTTCCGCTGAAAACCTGCCAATGCTTTCCATACACCAGATAAAATGACACTAAAATAGTAGATAATAAGATAGAATTTCCAGTGATAGCGTAAGTATTGGAAGTCATACAAATATTTTTCATAAGCCGTTACTTACCAATGTAAGTTTAATCAAAACCGAACACACAGATCCACCACAAAACTACCATTGAAAATAAATATTTGAAAAAAAGAAGCAGTTTAATAATCGGTTAACCAAAAAGCCTTATACTTATGTACGAATCCCTGCTCATCAATTATTATAATTCCTTTATATTATATTATATTACTGTGTGTCCTATTTTATCTGGTGTGTAACGTACAACGCAGTTCTCTCTTTGTTTCCGGTCGTCTTGCTCTTTCTAACAAAAATATACTAAAAAGCATATACTTATAACTTAATATTTGGCTTATATTATAAATAGCAAGACGATTATTCTATGTGTAGATGTATATCGATGTTGTTATAATTGGCTGCGATTTGAGTTTTATATACAGGGTGTTCGTTAAATGATACAAGCTGATTTTTAAGTGAGATTTTTGGTTATAAATTACTTTTGATGTTTTATATCATCAATTCATGAGATTATATTACTTCTGGTTAAGATAAATATAATGTTGAACATTTCAGTCAGTCGACAATCATTTCATTGTTTTTATGATTTCATTATTTCTTTCACAAAATGTATGAATTTAATAAATAAATACGTGATATAATCCAGCAATCATTACCCATAATATTTTATTTATAGTTTAGCAATTTTTTTAAATTGGTATTAAGAATAAAAAGTTGTTTACGTTATAAAATAATTTTAACAAAAATATCGGCTTGTAACATTTAATTTTCACTCGGTTTATGTTATGGGGGATATTTTACTTATTAATTGCAAGTGACATCTGAATACGTATTCTTTTTTGGAATATCGAGTAATATAAGAAAATGGCACAGCCATGCCTCAGTGAAGTTTGGACATAGCATAAATGCGATGTCTCAAACACGATACCTGACACAGAGCAATATTAATTGCTCTCTCCCAGTAAACATGAGCTTACAGCTTTATTTTTGCGTATTATCCAGGGAATTTGATTGCTGAAAGCCTCAACCATAATTTATTAAATCTAGTAGACCAGTTTACCAGGCCTGTAGTATTGGCTAAACAAAAATAGGAAGTCTAGGAAATAAAATATCAGGATTCTTGTAAAGGTCTGAAACGATGACTTCTAAACTAAAAGTAAAACTAAACTACTAAAATGTAAACATTGAATTCTTTTTTACTTTAAATCAACAAAAACAAGTTGTCACTTGTAACCGCTGACTTGTATGGACATTTATAAAAGTATGTATTGTGTAACTGCTTTGTACAATCATTTTCCATCTCACACATCCGTCATTCGGTGGATATTTCTCGGATTTCCTGGTTTCAAAACTCTCCGGTACAAGGTGTAATTTATTTATTTTGTTTAGTTTAAAATCATTCCTGTTCTTTCGGAAGCTCGTAGTAAAAATTCCCTCATCGTCCATCGTCTTTTTTTTGTTTTTTTTTTTCGGAATTTGTCTATATTAAAATGAAGATGTATTCAAGATCAATTGTTTTTTTTTTTTAGAGGATAAGGTAAGTTTGATGTTTAGTAAAATGGATTCAATAGTTAAACATCCGAATAGGGATAAGCTGTCGAAGTTTATTTACAATAAATTGGACATATATTATATTCATTGTAAGATGTAATATTTCTTTTAATATTCCGAAATATTAGCTCATCTTCCAATGAAACATTGTGTCAGTCAATAAAAAATAATCAAGTAGTTTATTTTTTACGTGTGGTACGTATCTTCTCGGGTGTTTGTTTAAATAGTTGCTTATATGTGCTTATTGTACCGTATTAAACAACTGAAAAATATATATTTAAAACTCTGAATGACAATAATTAATAACATTAAATTTAAAAAAATCTTTGCCTAATTGGGAGTTTATGAATGCCGGCTTTTAAAAGTCGCATCTGAAATAAAACTTTACACCCTGTATACCGTACTCACTTGTGCCATATTTTCAGATGTACCCTCCTTCGATCGAGGTAAGCTTCATTCACGTCCATAAGTAGCCAGGAAATGTGAAATTTCACCCTTTATATATTTTATTAATATTATTTTTAATACGTATGTATTTTTGCAATTTTTCCGCTCGGTTTGACCATTGCCATCCCATTGACCATTGCACGTCTCCTTTATTTATTGATATATTTTTTACAGTTTATTATGCGGAATGTTATGATATATAAAATAACATTCTGTATTTTTTGTCTTCTCCGATGTATTTGGTAAAGAGGGCGAAAAACATGAATATCTTACGAAAAACGTTTAGCGTCATTTTTTAATCCTTGTCTATATTTTGATGGGGCGTGCTTATACATAATTACATACATTGGTACTTAAATATGCATATGACTGAATATTCATGTTTGAAGCACTGTGGAAATTATTGTAGGTCGTTTTCAGCTCATAATTATTCAAATATGAGTTTAAATGATTCTTATATAATTATACGAATGTAAGTATGTACCGGTGTTGGTGTTGAGGTTGATCAAAATCTAAAATCATTAACTAAAATATTAAACAAAATAGGACAGTTAAATAAGCATCCATTGTCAATTTCTTTACAATAGAGATTAGATAGAACTTACAAGACATATATCTATCTCTCTAAGATATCTGGGACAATATTTACGTGTAATAATTTTACTGAAATACACTGCAAGAACAGTTTATACATAGTTTTATTGTGATAGTAAATAACAATTATACAATAATAATAATAAGTACTACGTATCCAATAGTCTTCTTATTATCGTAGGATGGCAGAAATATGCCCAAACACCCACACAAAGATATAACGAAAAATTTTGATCAACCTTCTGTATATTTATATGGTCCCGTGTTGTAAGGAATGATAATCAACCTATTTATGACCCCTCTGTGTGAAATGAATGTTTCCGCACGGTACCTTTGTCTTTATATCCTGTTAAATGTATTATTGGGTATTTGGTTATTATATTGCGTTATAAGATACGATTTATCTCCTGATGGTTAGTTCATGGAAGGATAGTTAAAAACTTTTATATCCCTATGAGTATTTAACGCCCAAATACGTGAACGCCATTCAAATAATAAGTTGCTCTTAACAGCGCACGGCCCACTTACCCAGTACATTTAATTGGAATTAACGTAGTTAAGCGCCATTTATATTTAAGTTGCGTTCCAGTATTTGGGCGTAAGTGAGCTACATATTAAAAAAAAAACAGGAAATATACAAAATAATTTATAAAAATATTTTTCTATTTCAAACAACAGATTAGTTTAAGTATAACTAAATATTTATTGGTAAATTAAAACCTTCAAAAATCTCTGATACATGAATTTAGACTGTATAAATGGTAATAAACATAATATTATTTACGAAACCTTCTGATTGATGTACAATATTGAAAGAACTATAATCGAAGAGGTTGCATCTGTCTTTTAAATACAATTAACTATTATAATCCCTCGAGAAAAGGTTTTATTTTTGTCTTTTAATATCCTAATTTTCAAAAGTTTATCGCATCGATTATTATTCTTAGTCTTGCCAGTTTAAAGTTAAGACAAAGGCCCGTACCTCTTTACGTAATGTACTATTTATCTAATATAGCATCTGTATTTCACACCTTATGAAACAAAGCAATTCCTAATTAAATTATTCCGGAAATCAAGTACTCTTACAAACCTCCTAAAATAGTTTCTTCGTTATTCTTCTTAGACCTTAATCTGTAGAAAGGATATTCCCTGATTTACATCTATATCTTCAGGCGAGGAGTCAGATTCAGCCGGCAGAGGTCGCGGCGCAGCGCTACCAGGCAGCAAAGAGAAGAGGAAGCCTTTCTTCAAGAAGCAAGAGGCTTGCACGCCTTACGATGTGGTGCCTTCAATGCGCCCCGTGGTGCTCGTGGGCCCTTCCCTCAAGGGCTATGAGGTCACGGATATGATGCAAAAGGCACTCTTCGATTTCCTTAAGAGAAGGTTTGAGGGCAGGTGAGATGAGCTAACCGAGAGGGGTGTGGTGATGATAACTAACTAAGTATACGGCAGGTCGGCTCTGTGGTCGGTGTTTTACATTATCTGAACATTTGAAATGTAAAATATAGTAAAAATAATTTGCAGTGCCAATTTGAAGGTTACTTTTGTTATGATGCTATTAAACTAGCCTGTTCTGATCACATGAAAGATTTTATCAAGCGTTCTACCACAGAATCCGACCCGTCGTTGTCAATACATCAGCTAAGCTGAATCCAAAAATTCCAGGATAATAATAACTCGTGTGACGGCCGATATATCTCTCGCGAAGCGGTCGCTCCTCAACAACCCGTCGAAACGCGCCATCATGGAGCGATCCAACTCTCGCTCCACGTGCCTGGCGGAAGTGCAGGTAACTCACCACCGCTCTGTTCCAGGATCATCATCACGCGGGTGTCGGCAGACATTTCCCTGGCGAAGCGCTCGTTGCTCAGCAACCAGCCCAAGAAACCGTTTGTCAATTCAAGGAATAATTCCTTGGCCGAGGTTCAGGTGTGTTGCGGCCGCTCGGTCGCCTGCAGTCGGTGACTGTATATGCTTTTAGAATGGCCTATGGAGATTCCTGATCTTGGATGTTTAAAATTAACAGTTAATCCCTTGGCATACGTACAAATTTTGCCTGCAACCTATTGAGGAGGTTGACGTAACATCTCAACTGCAGATCCTAACAGAATTTATCCTTAACTCTTTGATTGCTTCCGAGCTGTGTTTGGGCGTGCGGTTTTTAGCTATAACAGAAATTTCTGCCTTCACTAATTGAATCTAACGTAACTTATTATTTTCCAGTGTATGAGAATGGAGTGTGATTAATGATTCTAGTAAAAGGTTGATCAAAAACTTCGTATTTGCATATTTGGGTCATACACAAAACAAGGCAAAAATTTGTATAAATAAAACTCGTTCGGTATTTTCACAAAATCAGTCTCATTTAATAATATATAATCAGAATACAAAAATTAAAACATAAAAGAGATCGTTTCTCGGTTTTGGCTAAAAAAATGAACTTTAAAATTTTTTTTTCGTCCACAGAAGGGTCTTGTGTCCATAGAAATGAACAAACATATCAAAAAGAGATACAACGTAAATTAAAGAATGTCTTCATCACTGAAATTAAAAAATGAATTGACTTTTTGTTTTTTCGGTGGTGCAATTGAGTCATCTGAATCACTAAATTCAAATAATGATGAACGGACTCTGGATTTTTTAGGCTTCGAGTTGTCAGAGTGAGTAGAGTTGTCAGATTCAATATTATGGAAATTTAGCTTTCGCGGGGTGAGTGGTTGACGGATGTCTGGAGAAGATTCCAGAGATGGTGTTTGTAAAAAGCGTTGAAGCAGTGTTGGTGTCCTCGGTCCAGTAACGGTAGATGCAGTACTATTTGTGGATGCTGATGCCGGGGTAGTTGCACGTGACGTAGAAGATGGGGTTGCAGGCAAAGAGTGTGTTTCTCTATCACATGAAACAATTTTAACCTCAATGCTTCCAATTTCAAAATGTGTACATTTAATATGAGGTGCACATAATAAACAGCTCAGTCTTCTACAGTGAAGTATGTTCGGCCTCTTTTGCACTCCACGGTATCTGGTGTATCTTAAATGTCCCTTTGAAAGGACGTAATTTGTTAGCATTGGCGATATCCTGTATTTTGGTCACATCATTATCAATACGAATAATATCAATCCCTTTACAATTGACTTTTACACATTGAATAAAACTATCAATGCCTGATATGTCTTGGCCATTTGCAACAGCTTTATCACATGTCCTTTTTACACAGCCACCTACACCGTCAGGCGCACCTTTGCCATGTCCCGCCTCACTGAAATGCCAGGTGATACTTTCTACTCCTGAAATTTTGCTCACATAATTCGCTATCATGTGGAACATAGTTTTGTTCCGATACTGAGTACTAGGTTCATCACTCAGTACATGCAGCTGTTTTAAATCTGGCGTGATTAACTTAATTTTTTCAATAACAGGTTTTAAGTGTGCACAAATGAATACGGGGTCGTGACGTAAATTTTCAGATACGGTGCAAAAACATATGGTTTTGGTAAGATTTGTTGGCGGTTGAGTATTGGAAGTGTAGTATACACATGTATGCAAAGAAAGTTGGGATTTTGATCCACCGAAATGGGCTGATTGTACTTCGGATCCATACTTGCTATAATAATTTTCGGAAAAATCAATGTGTAGTAAACCTTCTCTCGGTGTTAAATTTTGTTTTACAGATCGGATAGTTCGGTGTTGATTAATAATATTTGCAATATGCTGCATAAATTTAGGTAAATTTGTATTAAAAATATTAACGAGTAATTGTTGAGAAGTCTTGACAGTTTCCTTGAAAGTTTTTTGGCAATTTTTTTCGTTTCCTTTAATAACTTCTGTCACCTTCTTGGTAACCCATCTTTGATAAAGAATCGTATCATTTCCATTAATTATATCAAATTTTATTGATTTTTCTTGACAATTCAAACACGACCGTTCTAGGCAAGAAACATTAAGTGTGTTATTACAGCAGAGAGACTTTGCAACGTCAGTGGCAGTAGGATAAGATATTATCTTAGCTTGGCTTAAAGCACGAACGATATAATCATTATTAGCATGTACAGAACACAAACACGTATTTCTTGCTGCTGCCTTAGGAAATAGCACCCAAAAAGGACGATGTCGACGGAAATTCTCATATGATATGTTTAAACCAGTCGTACTGTTGAAAATGTTGTGTAGGTTAAGTAGTGTATCGTTTAAAAGACGTATTTGTTTTTTTACTCTCCTGCGAGTAATAGTTTCTTTCTTACCTACTGTCAGTCTACTATGCTCATCGTTAACTAAAAAATCATGTATTTTTTGTTTTACACTAACATTATCAGTGTTATGTTTCAATTTTTTATTGTTTTTAAACCTCAGCGCGCGCATTCTGTATTTAGCTAGCATTCGCTCCAATCTCATATTTCTGTTCAACAAATATTCCATTTTGGTTTTCATTCTTCGTTTATTTCGGGCAGCTACTGATTTTCCTGCCGAAATTCGTGAAAAAGACGATCTTGGCGATGGTGTTGGGCTTGAAGGTGGAGTGTTTTCCTGTAGTATTTGTTCAGTCCTTCTTTTTATTTTTTCTTTCTCACGTCTGACTTTAGCTTTTTCACGCCATATTTTTCTTATCTGTCGCTGTTCTCTGGGCTTAAAGTCTCTGATGGTCTTTATCAGACCTTTTTCTTTTTTACGATAATATCTTTCCCTATCTTTTATGCGTCTTTCTTCAAGAGCAACAACGTCTAACTTTGCTCTAGCTCTGCGCATACTCATTTTTTTTTGTTCACGCCTTCTTTTTTTCTTTTCATCTTCGCTCAAATTCTTTCTGGATCGACTTGCACGTGGCATCGTGTACCTAAAACAAAGTGAATTCCATGCACAGCCACTCCATACACATGCGACACAAGACTCGATCTTAGCGTGGGGTCAGATCTATGTATGTCAATTTTCGGTGTATTTATTTATTATTTATGAACAATTAATTTATATAAAGCCCTCAGTGGTCGGGAGTCAATCTTCCCGTATATAGGCAGGCAGCAAACTACGTTAATAGACCAATAAAAACATTCTGTGGACTTATTGTCTCTTCTGTGGACATTAAATAAATATGTTGACCTCCCTCTTTTAATTCAATTATAAGAACAATACATTTCTATCAAGCCCACAGCACTCCGCGTCCACATTTACAGGCAAGCAACACACTGCGTTAGTTGTTAAATCATTAATAATCTTTTCTGTGCACATTGTCTTTCGTGTACATATAAGTGCACAGAAAAGATGTCCACAGAAGAGACATTCAATATAAAAGTTAGCAATGTTGGTTTAGTTTTGAGGTTAGACAAGTAGGTAAATTTATTACAAAACCACTCCCTTTAAGCTACTTTGGCAATAGGTGAATTAATAAAACTAATAATTACTTACGCAAGGACACCAGGAACAGAAAAGAAGCACCGATCTTTGACAATAACACTATTTAACAAATAAATTTCGGTAAGAACAACCTACGCTGCGCTCAGTCGACGAATCCAAAATGGCAGACGCCATCCATGTAGTGTGGCCAGTGTAAAAAATATTTTGTTAGATATTATTTTATTCAGGCTAATTTATTCGACTGAAATTTAGGTCCACAGGAAAGTCGCAGTAACGAATAACCAACTGTTTATTGAGTTTTTTGTTGAGTCTCTATAACACAGATTATTTTACTTGATAAGATTTTATTATTCAATATATATACTAATGATATTAATCATTACTTACATAATTAAAGCATATCAAGTATGAGAAATATCGATCAAAATGTGCCAAGTGCGTTTACGAACAGCCCACAGAAGGGGACATCTGAAGCCATTTTTATTTTTTATTTATTTATTGCTGAATTTAAGTCAATATTTGGTATTACGTCTTTAAAATAATACTCATAAGTTATATACTAGAATATTAGTCAGAATTTTAATAGAGACATTTTAAGACAATATTCAGTCTGAACATGCGGATGTGTTTGACCCATTTGTAACATAACTAGGTCAAATAAAAGTGTAAATATCGACCGTATTGATAATATACTGAGCTTATAAATTTACCTTAACTCCACTTATCACTTATTGCAAGATTTTTTAAAAATTACATTATTATGTCGCGTATTTATTTATTTAATAATTGTTCAACATCTAAAAAGTCTTCAATAAAAACATCACATTCAATTCCTAAAACTTACATAATTCCACTTAACTACCTTACTTACTCAATACTAGGTAGTATGGAGTAAATAAAATAAATTTATGCGAATCCATGGTTGACAATGCACTAATGTTTTCTATCGATCTAGGCGGAAATCGAGAGAATATTCGACCTTGCCCGGACTCTTCAGCTGGTTGTCCTGGATTGCGACACCATCAACCATCCGTCGCAGCTGGCCAAGACTTCTCTGGCACCCACCATCGTCTACTTGAAGATTACCAGCCCTAAGGTAAGACCAAGTGTTCATGTATTATGAAATTTTTCACAACAAGGCAATCATTTTTCTAACGTCAAAGTTGGGGCTGGTTCGATCTTAGAGCTTATTCATAGTTTAGGCGATATATATGTAGGACATATCAAGACTGCGCCCGAAAACGAAACTGGGTGGTAGCTTTATTGAGTGAGTGAGTACTTCATATAGTGATATTTCAGGATACAAAACCCTATTTAATCGTAGGTTCAGAATACGTGTGCCCACCTGTGAAACGTATGATCATTGTTCTGACCAAAGCGTTGTCTGTCTTATCCTATAATTGAGATACCACGAAATCCATCAATCCCCTTCCTTCCTCATGATCACCATCACAACTATTATCACTATCAAAAGATCTCTATCAACCTGTACCCTGAATTTCCAGGTACTCCAACGGTTGGTGAAGTCTCGAGGCAAGGGGCAGACGAAGAACCTGTCGGTGCAGATGGTGGCTGCGGAGAAGCTGTCGCAGTGCCCGCCGGAAATGTTCGACGTCATCCTCGACGAGAACCAGCTGGAGGACGCCTGCGCACACATCGCTGAGTATCTAGAGGTAGGTTTAAGTTTGGTGTCCTTTTTATATGGTTGTTTTTATGCTGCGTAAGAAAGATTATTTGAAAAGCCTTGGGAAACCCTCAATTCACTACTAAACTTTCGGTGCCTGATGTAATGTTTAATGATTTCTTAGATTTACGCGAATGTTACATTTTGAAATAAAACCATTATTTACGGATTTACGCGATCACGGGTTAGACAATCTGGTCCGTAACCACGAAAGCTGTTACATAATCCGCGATAAAATCCGTAATTTAATTTTATTTCAAGAAATGAAAGTTAGTCACACCCAACAGTCACATACATAGTCCTGACTCCACATTAAGATCTAGTCTTGTATCGCAGTTATCAGGAACTACGAGACACTTTTCGGTCTTACAAACACCCAGACCCGAAAGAAATATTTATGGGACGGACAAACATTTATCTCGGTGCGGGGATCGAACCCGCGGCTTCCCGTTTCACTGGCGGCGTCTAACCGACTGCGCCACGGAGACTGCCCAATACTAATACTACTGATATACTAATACCACGTAGTGGACAATAATTTATTTCCAACTCCTCCTAATAATTTAACTTTGTGATTAATTTCGTTGCGGGTTAAAGACAAGTTAGACATTCCCGGAGACTCGCCGAGCTTCAATGCTCGGTGTCATTACATTGCGTGCCACTGTTGATCCTGGCTCACAGGAGTTACAGTGGTGGGTGTGAGGGTGGGACAGTCTCTAATACCACGTATGTACTATGTTCCAGGCGTACTGGCGCGCGACGCACCCTCCCAGCGTGGCGCCGATGTCCGCGCCGCTGCCGCGCGCGCACCACGCGCACCACCCGCACGCGCACGCGCACGCGCAGCCCGGTGAGTGCACTACACTACCACTACACACAGCAGGCTACAGAGTACACTGTACTACACACATCACTGCAGGCTACAGACTGCAGACTACTGGGTACAGGGTACACTACAGAAAAAACATCAAGGTCTAGCACATACGAATGTGTGCTTTGTATGGTGATCATGTACCACCACAGACTTTAGACTACAGACTGCAGACTACACTACACAATAGGACAGCAAGGTCTAGCTCATGTATACGTCCACATTGTGTATGGTTATCGTGTGCAATCGTAAACACAATACATACGTATGTATCTCATATGTCAGGTAAACTTATCAGGTAAAATTTTAAAGTTTGATTGATCATGATTTTAACATTGTATAATTTTGATAATACTTGAAATTAGATGTCAATATTATGTAAGTCAAGTATTATTCAAACAATTGTTACGTACACTAAAATACACAGGTAGTAATTAAAAGTAACAACCCGCCAACCCGCACTAGGCCAGCGTGGTGGACTATATGGCCTAATCACTCTCAATCGTACTGTCGATTGTAGAGGAGGCCCGTGCCCTGCAGTGGGACGTATATGGGCTGATACAGATAATCAAAAGTAAATTACACAAAATAATAATCATATTCTATTAGAATATTAATTGTTTTTCAACTATCCAAGGTATCATCTAGCTAACTGATACAAATTAAGCCTTCATAACACGATTCATTTTTCTACTCCTTCACATCATAAATGCCTCACACAGACAAATCAGTAGAATTAAGGTCTATAAGAATGATTTATTTAATTACTTTTTTATCTGCAATATTTAAGTATAATTAATTTAATAACTTAGTGCTAACTCCAACTAAAGCCTAACATCCCTAAATTCACTTTCGTTTCTGTTACCCTCAACAAGTTCCCAAATATTTATCATTGTTATGTATACATATATACCAATTCTACATCAATTATAAAGTAAACATGCATAGGTATAATTTTGCCTTTTTCACTCCTGTGCCTCTTTTTGTTGATTATTATAACGTAATGTAGTTTACAATCTCAACTCATCAAAATATTATAACTTCTCCAAAATTTAATAAATTAATAAATTAATTAATTATTACTTAATTAACTATCCACGTGTGTAACCTTGGATGTCCCAATTTTGATCCCCCCGCACACACTGGAGGACACCGGGAGAGGTCCGACTCCTACAACTACGAGAGGGAAAGAGGTAACTAACAATACTATTAACATTTTAAACATGATTTTACCGATTTCAGCGCGATGACTCAAAAATGCCGATATTGCCATCTAGTGGTGAGATCTGTGTCCAACTTAACTCGACTAAATATTGATGTAGTGTGGCCGCTTGCCGCTAGATGGCATTGTGACGCAAATTTACACAAATACAATTTACGTCTTTAGTTCATTGTTTATTGTCAGTGTTTTATATATGTTTGTAATTTCTATAAAATATTGACAATAGGTATTCAAAGATTAAGGAGTCCTTATGAATATGTGTACTGTTTCTTGACTATTTAGTTCTAAAAATAAAAAAAAGGATTTGAGATAGCCAAGGCTCTATTGCCCTATGACATTGGCATTGGAGGCTTGAATTTATAAAATTTAGGCTCCCTAAAAGCTTTAATCTTTAAATAAAATGTGATTACATTCCATACAGCAGATCCTGCGCCTGCCGCCGTAACTTGATATTATATCACTAACACCACATTAATCACTTGCATATATGTTGTAATAGATGTTGTTTCATAAATTAATTCGGTGTTGTCAAGGCGAACTTATGCGTTCCATTGAATCGAGCCTGTTGGTTCCAGTACAAGCCTCGGGTCAGGCACATTGACGCTGATCCAAAGCCTCAGTCCGCCTGAATCGTCGTTGGCCGCCGCTGCCAGGTTGCCAGATGTTTATTACGGCTCCCGTCCGCCCCCTAACCGCTTGCGGGTGTTGCTTGTACTAATCGGAAATATGAACGGAATTTATGGAATTAATGATGATTTTATGAATTGGTTAACAGTTTGCACTTTCAAAAGGGTCTGTCGCGATATTATACTTTATCCAAATTGTAATTTATTTGTCAGAAGCCTCTTTTAAAATATTTTTTATATTTTTCAATATTGCTGTAACATATTTTTTGTTGTTCTTAAGTTTCTGAGGCTCTATTGTACATATCACATTTCAGGTCATGTCACAAACATGACATTGAATTCATACTGTCATAGCCCTGATATTCATTAATTCAGAGACATTTGCATCTCCACGTAACTGTGGTTCGTTCCCTGTCCCGTTACATGTCGAGCTCACAGGACCCTTTCCGCCCTCACCGCACCCAGCTTGGTCTCCCGTCACTCCCCGCCGGCCCGCGCACGCGAGCCCGGCGCGGCCTGACCGTGTGCTTCTCCGCAGCGACGCCGTCCACCCCGCCCTCTGCGGAGGTGGTCCTCCCCTGCCCGGGCAAAGTGCGCAATGTTGGCGAGCTTCCGGCCCCGGTGACCCCTACTCTCGTATCTTAACGTCTTCGTCAGTAAGTGTGGGTGACCCCGCCCTTCGCGGTCGGGTCTCGACTCACCGCGCGTGTGCCGTTTGTTGTGTGCCGTTTTTATTTTAGTGGCGAGAGCTCTGAACCGCTTCCGTCGTCGGTTTTGGTTTTTGGATTTGTTTTAATATTCAATACTTATGGATTTGATTATTTCACCTCCCACTGGGTGGATCGATCCTGAGTGCAAGATTTGTGCAGGTGGGAGAGCGCGTGCATCGCGTCCGGAACGGCTGGAGGAGGAGTACTACCCGCGCGAGCGCTACCAGCGCTACCCGCGCGACTACCATCCCGCGTACGCGCACGAGTACGGCGCGGCCGCGGGGGCAGGTGGCGGCGCGGGCGGCGAGGCGTACGGCCACGACTACACGCGCGAGTACCGCGACGACTACCGCGAGTACGGGCGCGAGTACGGACGCGAGTACGGTCGTGAGGAGCGCGCTCCGCGGCGTGAGCGCGAGTCGGAGGAGTACGGGCCGTCGCGGCGCGCGTTGAACGCCGTGTAGCGGCGCGCCGGGGCCGGCGCGGGGCCCGGCGCGTGGCCCGAGGCCGGTCCCGGCGCGTGGCCCGAGGCCGGTCCCGGCGCGTGGCCCGAGGCCGGTCCCGGCGCGTGGCCCGAGGCCGGTCCCGGCGCGTGGCCCGAGGCGGGTCCCGGCGCGTGGCCCGACGCCGGCCCCGACGTGGAGCCCGAGGAGGATGCGGAGGCGGAGGTCGGCGACGCCGCGGCCGGCCCCGCGCTGGCGCCGTATCGCTGAGCTTTAGTGGCCGCTTGCGCCTCGCCCGCCTTGCGTTGATTGTGTACATTTTAATGATGGTCAAGGAAGATAATTTTAGTACCGTTAGATATTATCCGTTTCCCATTTTTTGAACATACTCTGTAATTATATTGCATCGTCTGTACTTCATTGTTGCAATCATTTGTAAATAAAATACTTTATATCGATTCTCTTTGTTTTAATAACTCACTCAGAATAAAATCTTATAACGTAAAAACATGATTCTCTGAAGTATTTTCATGAGTATTTTTCAGAAATTCCTAACCTTAATTTCCAAACCCCTTTCGGTGGCCTTTTGAGGTAATTGATTGTTAAGTAGAAACCTCTCTAGTACCGTTGTGATTAGAAAATTTGATTAAACGAAAAAGCTCCATCAAAAGGACAACGAAAAGTAAAAGGAAGGTCGTTTCTTTTAATCTATGTCATTAATAAGCAACATACTTCTTAGAGCACAAAAAGAGTACTAGAGCGACAGAAAAAGGAAGGAGGTTTTGGTAAACCTATGTCATTAATATGCGACATACTTCTTAAGAGCACAAAAAGTACTAGGGCGACAGACAAAGGAAGGAGGTTTCGGTAAACCTATGTCATGAATATGCGACATATTATGTACTTGTTAGAGCACAAAAAGTACTATGGCAACAGAAAAAGAAAGGTGGTTTCGACAAACCTATGTCGTTAATATGCAACCACAGATCACTATACAACATACATCTTAGACCACAAAAAGTACTAGGGCAACAGAAAAAGGAAGGATGTTTTATTATACCTTTGTCTTCAATATGCGACATATTTTTCAGAAAGTACTAGGGCAACATAGAATGAAGGAGGTTATAGTAAACCCACAGTACGATGTCTAGTGACAATTAACCTACCCGCAGGTACATACCCCTCACTAAGAATATTATTATCAATTGAGTAAGGTTTTGTTCTATACTATTTTGCATAAGAATATAAATTTATCATAGTGAGCATTTTAAAAATTATGTTAAAAATTATTCTAAATTGTTTAAACAAGTCTGCTATAAAGCAAAGTCATTATACATAAAAGAAAAAATAAAAACTCCAAAAATAAAATTAAAATGACATGGAGTGTAATTAATAAGGAAACTGGGAAAGCTAAACCTCGTGACACCGAGTTTAGCTTAAGTATTAATAATAAATTAATAAACTCTGATATAGAAGTAGCTAGGGCTTTTGAAAAGTTCTTCACAGATATACCAGTTTCCATAACAAAAAGCTTAAATTCGTCTCCTTCTTTAGCCCATACGTTATTACAGGAAAGTGTGCCAGGGTGTGGCGATTCATTTAAATTCCAATCCGTTGACAGTGATGACATTGTAAAAACATTTAAACTTATAAACATTAAAAATACTTGTGACCTCTGGGGAATCTCTACAAAGATCCTCCACTATGTACTACCTATATTAGCTCCTCAGCTAGCTTTAGTTTTTAACACATGTATTAATAGTGGCATATTTCCTGATAAAATGAAACTCAGTAAGATAATACCTCTTTTTAAATCTGGTAGTACAGATGACCCCTCTAATTTTAGACCTATATCAGTACTGCCCTCATTTAGCAAAATTTTTGAAAAACTGATGCTTATACAGTTGCAAAGTTATTTTAAAAATAATAATTTACTTCATGGTAAACAATTTGGTTTTACTCGGGGTCGCTCCACCACTGATGCTGGTGTGAAGCTCATAGATAACATATTTGATGCTTGGGAGGATTCTCAGGATGCTTTAGGTGTATATTGTGACCTATCCAAAGCGTTTGATTGTGTTTATCATGATATTCTTATCAGGAAATTGAGCCACTATGGAATAAATGCACTTGCTCTTGAACTATGTAAATCATATTTAAACAATAGGGTTCAAAGGGTTGATGTCAACGGACAAAAATCACATGGATCTGTTGTTACTATGGGGGTTCCGCAGGGCTCAATTCTTGGACCCTTTCTCTTTTTGATTTATATAAATGACTTGCCTTATTTTATAAGGGATAAATGTGAGGTAGTGTTGTTTGCTGATGATACTTCACTGATATTTAAAATTAAACGACATCAATCAAATTTTGACGAAGTAAACCACACTCTCTCAAGAATAGTACATTGGTTTGGCGTTAACAATTTACTGTTAAACAGCCAAAAAACTAAATGCATTCGGTTTATAACACCTAACGTAAAAAAAGTGAATGCCAACATTTTTATGAACGGGGATGTGTTGAGCCTTGTGGAGACTACTAAGTTTTTGGGAATCACATTGGATCCTAAACTTCAATGGGGTCCCCACATAACAGCGTTAGCTAAAAAGCTGAGTGCTGCAGTTTTTGCAGTGGGCAAGATTCGCCAATTGACTGACATTGATACAGCTCGATTGGTCTATTTTGCTTACTTTCATAGCATAATGAGTTACGGAATTTTGTTGTGGGGTGGTGCTACTGACATTAATACCATCTTTCTTCTTCAAAAACGAGCCATAAGATCTATTTATTCGTTGGGCTCCAGACAATCTCTGAGAGAAAAATTTAAAGAAATAAATATAATGACAGTAGCATCAGAATTTATATTCGCTAATTTAATGTATGTCCACAAGAATATAGAACAATTTCAAAAGGTTAGCGATATTCATGACAGAAATACTAGAAATAGAAATAATCTAGTCATTCATAAGACCAGGCTCCAGAAAATTAGCAAATCTTTTAAGGGTTACTGTATACATTTCTATAATAAAGTTTCCCACTCACATAAAGCCTTATCTATAAATAAATTTAAATCTAATATTAAACGACAGTTGTGTAATAAAGCATATTATAAAATTTCAGAATACTTAGAAGATAGTAAGGCGTGGGAATAAAACATAATATAAGTCCCCGAACCGGATGTGTGTGTACTCTGTTAAATATAATTAAAATAATTATCCCACTTGTGTCACCATAGTTGTAGGCAATTTGAGTACGTCATGCTCGCTTAAATGTCTGTGCTTGCGGCGGCGTCGTGTGCCGGGTCGGTCACTTCCCTATAACACGGTTGAGGAGACCGATGGCTGGCACATGCGTCATACTCGTGAACGGGTGCTGCTTGTGTAGACTGGTCTGCTCAATTTGCTTATAATGATAATATTAATTACTTTGTTTTGTTTTTTTCATTTTTTAATTTTTTTATTGCCTTTCATTGCTTTTGGTGAACAGTGTATACCGGTTCCGCGATCAGGGCGACCACACTTAACTCAGGCGTACAATATAATCATTATTATGAATAATTTATGAACTGCTCTGAATTTCAACTCCTGTATGATCACTGTATTGTAAACTTATTTTTGAAAAGAGCAACGCTAGAGTTTCTTGCCCGTTCTTCTCTGGCGAAAACAGCCTTGTGAACTGGGTGGTAGTGGAAAAAAAAAATGACTGAATCTAAATAGTGTATGACATTTTATGGATTCAATAAATATTTTCATTTCATTTCAAATAATTATTGAGGTTGGTATATACAAATATTTTCAAAATTACAAATTTTATAATTATCTTAATTATCCTAGATTCTCCATATTAATGTTATTCTCTCGTAGACTACTTTCTGAAGTTTCACTTCTGCAATGTGTGAATTGCACACACCCACCCTCCATTTTTAGTATATAAAGTATGGAAATAAAAAAACAACGGTTAAAAATGATTCAGTTTATTGCATATATTTGATTGAAATAAATTCGATGACATAATGTGCTGTCCATTGCAATCGATGTGTCTTCGACTTCATAATAAATTATACAATGCAATTGTAACAGATAAATAATATCTTTATAATATTTTCGCTCGCTTGCCTCTTTGGTGTCTACTAGCTAATTATAATATACGATTATTTACAATTTTAGCATACATTATGAATAAGAAATTATTTTGCATTGAGGTGAAACACTAAAATATTTCTAATCTACTAACGCCATCTATTGCGGCGAGTAGACAACTTTGTTGTGAACATGCCGCAACTCAAATATAGATGACGTGAGTTGATATTTCTCTGAAATCTTGTCAACAGTCCATAATGCTAAACATAATATGAACTAACGAAATACTGTTTATAATACAAGATCATTCTAGCTGCAAAGCGATGTCCCTTCAGGTTACCGCCATTAAACTAAATATAGGTACTATCAGGGCGTTTCTACATGACATGTATTTTATATAATATCAAACAGTATTATTAAATCTAAATAGTAACCAGTGTACATCAATACACCGACCGAGGCAGGTACATACTATTTCCAATTACACGACTAACTATAGGAAAGAGACCTCCCAGTACGACCAAAAACATCCGGTGCCCGATAAAAAAAACGCCCCGAGCGCCATCTCTGTGCGAGAACAAAAACCTCGCGTGCATTTCACCTCATCCAGCTGTCATTTCTTTGGTTTACTTCATTCCGTACCATATATACACTTCACACACTATGTACAAGTCTTTTCAGATGTAGAGATAGTCGTTTTTGCTATCTCTGCAGTAGCTTATGCTTGGGAACTTGTAAACTGGGCTGTACCGTCGCTTGCCTTCGTCTGACTCTAGCGAGAGTGCGGAGAGGGCTCTGGAGGGTTCTTCCTCGGGCTCGTCGGCGGGGGGTGAGGCGGCGAGAGCGCGAGGCGGGAGGGGTGGCGCCCGCGGGTTCCTCCGCACTCGGAAGTGACAGTCGCTGTCGGGAGGCCACGCTCGCTGTACCAACAGGGGCAGGTCGTCTGGATGCAATTTTCGCTCGTATTCTTGTGAGGGGCTTACCTGAAATTAACAATAGTAAATTCCATTATAGTGATGATTAACTTAGATATGGATTGTCAGGATATATTTTAAATAATCGCCCTCTAATTCTAATAGTTCTTATCTAGTTCTCTCTAATTCTACTTCCCAGGTCGCCGAAAGAAAAGCTTGAAAGCTTTCCACCAGACTAAAAACGGCGCTACAATTAAATGTGAAATTTTACTTGGAAAGCAATATTGTTTTACAAACCCATACTATTTTAGTGCATATTATGCTGATTTTAGTTCAAAAAAGTACAAATATAGAAAAAACCACTTAAAGCTAGCGCAGAGCAGGACGACATGGCAAGGGATTTTTACCAAAGTGTATTCAAACTTATCTGGTCTTTCGTCACGGTCTGTGTTGGCTCTTAAAGAACGCATCAAAAATATCCCTTAATAGCTAAGACACTTCATCAATTTTTGTTAATATTTATCTTTTATATTTGTCTAGGTTTAGATATAATTTTGTTTAAGAATTTAATTGGTGTTATTAAAATAAATAAATGAAACCCAACTTACCTCATACAAGGAAAATCTTTCAACGCCCTCCGTGGAGTCATAGCAATGCAGCAGGATCGCCAGCAGCTCGTCTGCCGTGGTCCTCTCGCTGGTCAGCAGGCACTTGTACTGAGAGGAGGACATCAGCGCTGAGTCGTAGATCTTCACCAGCCCGCCTGGACGCATCTGCAGTGAGAACCTGGGGATGGAGGAGGAATTATTGAAGAGTTTCTTTCCCGTTCTCCTCTAATCATAACCACTTTCCTAACCGGGTGGTAGGTAAATAATGACTGTATCTAAACGATGTAGAACGTCTTAATGGATTCAATACATAATTTTCATTTCATTTCATTTTCATTAGAAAGAGATGGATTAACACCTCCCTAAAGTCGCTGCGGGAAAATAATACCAGCCGTTTAACGCTGGATTCGTTGCGAAACTTGATAATAATCGGGATTGTGGCGTTATGAATGTTGATATGTACTGCAAATTGTAATGAAACAGTCAATATGTTGTTTTAAATTTTATGAAAGTAATCTAAAGGGCTTCTAGACGAAGAAAGTTTCTGGCAGCGAGATTCGTATGCCATTATCGCAAGACATAGCCGCCATGAGAGTATCGTTGCAAATGTTTACAGGGCGTGATTTTTTAAATTGTCAAAGCGAGAAATTCCGTGTATATTGGGCTCCAATCAGATGGATTGGTACAGAATGGTCTAGAATATTACCTAGTATATAGGATTACTTCTACAATATTTTTAAGTAAATGTAGCACCAATTATTAAAATCGGAGTTGAAATCCGTTATCGCCTAATTCGCAGTAATCCTGTGTCCTTATCAGCAACAGTGGGCGGATGACTGCCGGACTTATTTAACTATCACGACACGATAGCCTGCTTTTTTTCGCGATATCACTATAAACTGTAGGGTACTGTTCGATTCCCGGTTTTTAATGCAACTAAGTGTCTCTAACAGGCTGGTCGTAGTACAATGAATAGCTTAAAATAATGGCTTAAAAAAGCATTACTTGAATTATTAGAATGTGTATTTCTTGTTCATATTAAGTATCATTAATAATTGTATGTACCAATTTAACAAATATAGTATTTGTCTTTTATATGTTGATATCTTATAGTATATAGTATATGTTATATGTATGTATGTGTATGTAATGATTACTATAATCATTGTATATTTTGCACTACCGCCACTATTATTAATTATTGCATTTCTATCCATCACAAGGTTGTCTGGAAGAGATCGCTTAAAGCGATAAGACCGCCCTTTGTACCTACAATATTTTGTCTTTAACTGTAAGTGTAATATGTACTATCCCATAAAATATATGTGTGTGCAATAAAGGATATTATTATTATTATTAATGAACAATCAAAATGTTATTCTAACACCAGTCGATAAAATAATGCTAGAATATAGATAGTCATTATCTTTAAGTATAAGTAATCCCATCAATGTCTTGTCTCAACTTGACAAGATATGGAAGAATCGGAGTATCAGCAAAAAGACAAAAGTGGCACTAGTGGATACTCTAGTCTTCTCTATTTTTCTATATGGAGCAGAGACATGGACATTAAAGGTAAGAGACCGCCATCGCATAGACGCTTTTGAAATGTGGTGCTGGAGGAAGATGCTTCGAATTCCGTGGACAGCGTTTAGGACAAACACCTCTATCCTTCAAGAACTCAAGCTCGATAGGAAACCAAGGCTCTCCAAAATCTGCCTGAGGAGAATTCTTGAGTTTTTTAGCCACATCGCCCGAAACCCAGGTGACAACCTCCAAAAAATTATAATGACTGGACGAATGGAGGGTAAGAGATCAAGGGGCAGGAACCCAAAGCGTTGGACAGATCAGATCCGCACCACACTCAACATGAACGTGGCTGAAGCGATTCAAGTCGCCAAGAATCGGACCAGATGGCAAAGCATCGTACGCGAAGGATTGCTTCCGTGATGAGTCACGACCCCCAGCATTGGGGAATCGACGCAAGGAGGGGAATCCCATCAATAAAGCTGAATATAAAATATAATTGCCTATGAAAGCCTAAATACAATATTTTTTTTACGTTCGTCAAACATAAAATCTATTAATTCTGTATTATTTACGTTTTTTATAATTCAAGTTCACGCCCTTACAGTACCATTAAACATAAAATCCTCAAAGCGCCTACATATAAAAATCGACATCAACAATAAGTATACCAATTCTTTTTTACGAGCTCTCACATTGAGTGCTACAATAACACGGCCACTCTATCGGTAGTGTTGGTGAGTCGACAGTAGAGCACTGTCAACACATGCGTTACATGATCCATATGGTCAATAAAGACGGCGGCTTTTTAAAGTTTTTATTGCTAGGTGAGGGATTTAGGGAAACATAGTGGGGGCCACAACCACAATTCAATTTAAATTAGTGAATTTTCAAAGATTGAATTGTGTTTAATTTGGTATTGTAAAAAATAGATTTTAAGCTTAGAACATAAGAAAAATAATGGAATAGAATAAACAATACTGTATTTGAAACCCTTCTTGTAAAAGTAGTTACTAAATAAATGAATAAATAAATAAAATGTCACCTTCATTGAAGCATGCTACTGTTTAATTAAAAGCAAGAATAAGTAATCAAAGTAGGAAATAAAGATAAAATAGGGACCCACAGGCCAACCGTTTCAAAAGCTTTTAACTAGTTTTCACATTTCAATCGCAAGTCACAACATAGGTGTCGCAACTGTCGCCCGTTTAGAACTTGTTCTATTGTACAGCTTCTGACATATGCAATAGGTCAATCGAGTCCTTTGTCCATATTGTTACGCAATTATAAAGTGCATGAGATAAAAGTTGCATTGTTACTTTTAATGAGTCGTGATATTTTGAAAATATAAATATTTATTATATTTAACTGTTAAGATAAGTTACTATGTTGCTTTATTGAACATTATTATACTCGTATCTTTGTTATTTTCCGACAGTATACACATTATCAAAATGAATACTAGTTACATTCTAATCTATATACAACTTTTAGTAATGCACAACACTTATAAATTAAGCACACGAAAAAAAAGAATATAAACCGCATATTTGAATCATAGTGCTGTAACTACTAATTAGCATTAACCGCAAGCTGTAGAGATACAAGAAACGCTGCAGTTGATTACAAAGTCATGACTGTATCAAAAAACACGCGTGGTTTGAAAATATCTTTGTATAAATAAAAATACTACTTCAAATGCACTTTATGTTGTGTATAATTTTTTAAGTTACAAATCTTTGCGAATACACACAAAATCGTAACACAAACTTTGTTTTTGTTATGATGCTCCGGTGAAATTCTGATTACGTTCCTTCGTTCGTGTTTACAAGCCAGGAATAGCGCGGGCCGGAAGGGGACGGGAAGAGGGACAAAACAGATTCTTTTTCGGGAGCGTGTGGCCGGTGGTCCCTCACTGTAGACGGGACATCGGTTACTTGTATGAGATAGTTTGGTAGAGTGTAGTTTGTTTGGTTAAGTAGACTTGATTGTAAATTTTTGGAAGGGTTTTTGATATATATATATTTTTTAATTGTAATCTCATCAGCCCTATTACATTACTATATCAGCCCATATACGTACCACTGCAGGGCACAGGCTTCCTCTACAACCGAGAGTACGATTGAGAGTGGTTAGGCTATATAGTCCACCACGCAGACCTGATGTAAATTGGCCAATTACATTAACTATATTTATGAATAGCCAGATTACGAAATCTCGTGGAGGCTAGGCAGACCGTTCAGTGGAAAGTTACTGGTTCGATTTCCACACAAAAACATTTTGTGTGTTGTGTGTGTGTTTGTTTGTTTAAATAATAAAGGATTCTTTTGAATGTCACCATTAGTGTATAAACTGCTTTGATTACAAATTTATTTCATGAATTATTTATACTAATTTTTAAAAATGCATATCAACATTTATAAAGCACCCTTGATTAAAAAAATATTTGCGTATCCAAATGTAATGTAAATTATAGAATGCGGAAGTCCATTCCCGGATGCGGATCAAATGTCACGCGTAAATGCGTCACAGAAATACCCGACGCGGAAGTCGACCTCGCACCTGTACTTTCGAAATAGACCACTAAGCCACCGTGTTAGTAAATTGCAGTATTATATGGAATTCCCAAAGACAAGACAATAAGGCTTTTATTGTGTTATCTCATGGGTATTTATCTGCTGGTAATATGTATTATACTTCCGATTGCCGACCTTGAGTTTTAAGATTATTTTTGTTCCGGTTGTTCGTGAGAAATTAGATAAGGAAGTATCCTGAAATTGCCTTAATTATACTGGAAGAGTGACAAAAATTTATGTTCAGAAATAAAAATGTAATCCGAAATATTTATAGTGTGCCCTACCTGGCAATGTGCTACCAGATGTGCCACTTTATGGCAAACTTTAAAATATTTATCTGGAATATAATAACACCCAATTGCACCGTTATTTAATATCCGCAATTCACTAGTAACGTGGATGCAATAATTTTCTGAATTAGCTTCTGTTCATTAAATACGTGACTTGGTAAAAATATGTGCTGGTTATATATAAACTTAATATTTCGTGGATCAAAAACGTATATGAATCGACGTGACTCAATTAATTAGCCGGTTGTTTATTTTATCTCCTTTATTCCAGGTAACGTGCTAAAAACATAAATGTCATAGTGACCACATAGTACGTTAGAAAATCATGACACAGCTTAAGGAAAAACCAAGTGTAATTTAGGCAAAATCAGAACAGGATTAATAACGTAATACAGGTCGGATTTATCGTTTCAAATAGCAAGATAAACATTTCTTGCAGGTAAGGGATACCCTATGGCCTTAGCCCTTTCAATCGTACAGTCGATTGTACAGGAAACCCTGTCCTGTACACATATGGGTTGGATTAATATCAGACTGAATTATTTAAAACGCGATATACTTGCATGGGTCACAATAACGAGTTTTCTATCGCAGTGTACGGTGGTCGCCATTTATTTTTATTATATTTTCCTGAAAGATCCCCTCTACTAGGCAAAGACCTTCAATAAGCTTCTCCACATTTCTATTGAGAGCAAATTTCACCCAGTTCCTGTTATATTTGCCGAGATCGTCCCCATCGCTTTTGGGTCGGGCTCTCCGCCTATAACCGGCTTTGGCTATACGAAACGGCTATACGGTGGTCGCTATACCAGCAGATCAAAATCCTACCATCCATATTTACTATCTCCGGCAATATGGCTCATAAAAGTGACAACAAAGCTGTTACTTCAACAATAGCTTCTGTACGATACTGTTTGTTCCTCAGACGAGATCCAACACATTTCTATTCTAGCTCTGTCACCCTACAAACGAAGCTCTATCACTTAAATATTTATGTATAAATAAAAACACCGGGAATGTAAATATTATGCCTTACCCCTAAAGCATTGTTTCTAACTAATAGATAATTATAAAATTGACTTAACTAATTACATTAAAATATAATCACACACAGACTCGACATCAAAGTAAACTACGTTTGAAGAATTGTGTGTATCAGAAACTTCGACATTGCGCTCAAACAAATAAATATTAGATGATAACACAAATATATGCGTCTGTGGTCTGTAATACCCTGCATTTGTATTGGTTTGTTAATCCAGAGGTTTTAGATTCGATTACAGTGTCATTACTCTTGTTATACTCGTAAACACTTACGTACCATAACGTCTTTAACAATTAAAAGTTTATATTATTATTTTAGGAAAAACTATGTACATATATACCACACAAATAAGACAGATACACTAATACAAAAAAAAACACTACCACCTGGTTTCGTTTTCAGGCCCTATCTGGATATATCCTGTAAATAATGTTTAATAATTTTTATTTACTTTCTCTCATCAGTTTGCAATTAGTACTTGCATGTACGGCATGGCGAATGGCGATAAGCTTGCTCCCTATCTGACAACTATTAATGACTTTCAGGATACATACTTTAGCTTATTTAGCAACCATTTTTTCAGATTGATAGATATATGTGCAGATTTGGCGGCATAGACATTGCGGTGGTACCAACAAAGCGGCCTCTCACATAAGAGACCTAACACCAGTATTTGGAGTTTTATATAATCAAGCATACTTACTTGGAGTATCCCTTCGGATGGCAAGCCTGCAGCGCGGCGGGCCTTGCATCATCATCGAGCACGAGGGTAGTCCGGAGGCCGGCGGCGCGGACCCTCACCTCCATGCTGAGGTAGAAGAGCCGAGGGTCCCTGTGCCTCATGCGGAACTTGCTCAGGAGTGTGGCCACCACCTCGCGGGCTCGCGTGCCCCAGGTCACTGAGAGGGTTTTGTACTCGATGTCTGGACGGAGACGCCGGGCGTATACTTTAATTGTCGTCTGTAATGGTGAGATAAATTTTATTAGTATATTTTGTTGGTCAAAGCAAGTATGAATAGAGGTAGGTAGTGGTTTATTAGTACGGAAGTAGAGGCGAACTGTTGGTGTCGAGTTATAATCATAGGCAGATATAAATTCAGTGTCATGTTAGTGTTAGTCAATTATCACGAACTAGTCAACACTAGAGCAACTCACACACCATAGCAGTTATTACAAAAATATCTAGGATATGTAAACTCCGCCTGCCCACAATAGTTTAGTCTTTACTTGTCTATAATTTACCGTCTTCAAAATATTTTAGTTTCCATAAAGTGTCCTTACATCTCATGTTACATACATATTATTTATGTGTGTATTTATTTATATAAAAATGCTACAACACCAGGTCTCACAAACACCCAGACTCGAAACAAAAGCTTGTGATTCGCACAAACATTTGTCTCGATGCGGGTATCGAACCCGCGACCACTCGTAACACAGCCGGCGTCTAACCAACTGTGCCACGGAGGCTGCCGGTTTTTAGCATTTCATATTCTTAAATATAAGACTAGAATAGACACAGCACATAGAAACAATACAATCATAGTACCGAATACAACGGTAAAGTTCCCAGAGCCACGGTTCTTTTGTCCGCGCTCACCAAACACTACTAACTGGATACTATCTCAGAAAGCTTTCTTTCGACGCACTTTAATATCTCATGTCCTATTACTGTATGTTGGTACAGAAGCCGCAAATGTACTCTTAAGTTAATTGGTATTTATACATTTCTCTCGTGGTTACTAATATCATCTTAGTACTTACGACTATGTATTTGACTGTTAGACGTATATTTATTAATTCATTTTATTTATATTATAAAGATGAATTAAGGAAATGGCATTTAGCACCTCACAATTCATAGGGAATACTTAGAGTAACAATTAGACCATTTAAAATATGGTTTTGTCTTGTAGAGTTATATCTGAGGTTCCTTCTGTATAGTTAAATTACATTCCTCAGTAGTTGTAATCAGCAAAATTAAAAGGTCGTGTAAAAAACAGACCATGAATTAACTTATGTGTGTGTGTATCAGCCCATATACGTCCCACTGCAGGGCACGGGCCTACTCTACAATCGACAATACGATTGAGAGTGGTTAGGCCATATAGTCCACCACGCTGGCCTAGTGCGGGTTGGCGGACTTACATACCATAATTTTTTTTATAAATTGTTATGGTATGCAGGTTTCCTCACGATGTTTTCTTTTACCGTTTTAGTGCGTGGTGATTGACTATCAATACACACATGACTCCGAAAAGTCAGAGGTGTGCCCTGGGATTCGAACCTGCGACCACCGTGAACATGTTGGCAGTCGCGTCTAGTCCGTTTACCAACAGGCCACCACGCACTGTGTAGCTACCACGCACTGTGTAATTAACTTAAACAATATATAATGGTTTCTTAGATTTACGCGAATGTTACACATTGAAATAGGACTATTATTTACGGATTTTACCGCGATAAAATCCGTAAATAATAGTCCTATTTCAATGTTAAACAATATACAATTATTTCACCAATTACTTCATCCACCCATTATACCAATAGGAAGTACGACTAATTCTTAGACACCAAGCAGTGGACCTTACAAGCCAGACGAAGAAAGGGCCAACATATTTACATATAACATTCACTAAACGAGTACACAGCGTCAGATCCGCCTGGGCATGTAACAGAATGCAAGGATTGCAGAAAATCAGGTTCTCACGGCGAGTTCCCACCGCACTCCATTATCTACATCACATTCAAAATATTCACAAACTGCTAGATATTATAACACAATACATAGACGAGGATTTGTTTTGTATACGTTAAAAATTGCCTTGTCAATTTTGTGCATTGATTTCACTTACTCCGCAATTTTCTAAATTCATTATTTCGTTAATTTTAATAGATAAAATCGAGTCAACCCTTACAAACACTTCTTTTACAAGTAACCGTTTCTGCTCTTTTACCTCACTAGAATCTCATTTATTAACACTAGTCAAAAAAATCAATCAGCTTATACAACTCTACGGCTTAAAAAAAGCTTCGAAGAAATTCATTTTCACTCCTATTTTATATCTCACTCAGATCACTTATCAATGAAAATTCCACAATTGGACAACCCTACTCAAGAAAAATCTGATCCACTCAGCTCAAAATCACTTTACACAAAAATCAAATCACTCACATGTATGTTATGTGGGTGCAATGCAAGTCGCATTCGCGGCGCTGGCACGGGCAGGTCGCTCATGACGCGGGCGCACGGCGAAGCGCGCGAACACTACTGCTAAGGCTATTACTGATTGCTGACTACTGACGTCTGACGTCTACTGACTACTCGCGATAACTGGCGTCACTGTGACACTGACGCAGGAAACAGGGCTGTCAGTATCGTGTTTGTATTGTCTCGACAGGCGGCAGATAATGAAAGGTTATAAAATTGATTCAATTAAAAATATTATTTAGGGAATGACGATTGTTATTGTTTTTAGAATTGATAAGGATATTTATAGACAGAGGGAGAGTAAGGATAAATTATTTGAAATATTACTTTTAGATAAATAGAACTGGCGGTGGGTTCTCTCATATGTGAGGGGCCGCCTGTGTAGGTACCACCGCAATGTCTATTTCTCCCGTCAAACAGCAGAGATACTGTATGTTGTGTTACAATTTAAAGGATATTTCATGTAAAGCAACTAATGGAAATACTGAGACATAACATCTTATGTCTCAGGATGGCGATCGCAGTGAAATGCCATGCTTCTGTCCATGAGCGATGAGCTCATTTCACCATTCATAGCAATAAAAAAATACCACAAAAAATCAAGTTCAGGATATGTGGCTGTACCAAAGATTATTTAAGTTTATCTTTGTAACGTATGGAGAGACTTTTGACACTGCTAACCATGAATAAGTAGTGGCAATCTAAATCAGAATTCAGAAGTCCTAGGTTTGACTCCTAAATAGAGATTTTCTATAGGAGACATTTAGATTTAACTATTAAGTTGAAGTAAGAGTGGATGGTCGAGTCATTAGTAAATCTATTAAATCAATCCCAAGCCGTCCATGTCATAGTAGCTTTCTATACAACCGAAAATGGGATTAAATAATAATGTAACTTTTCCTCATACAGAATCATACTTCATACATCCAGACTGCGATCGAGAACGAAGCATATAAAAAAACAGCAACTACTCTGGATTTACCACCCAAACACGATGATATTTACATCACAGAAAAAATTTTCGGGATTGTTGCAAAATTTTTATTTGCATTACATCTGTAGTGTTTAAAACTACCACCCGCCTTCGTTTTCGATATACTTGACATACCCTATCTAGTTAGAGTATGAAATATTGTTTCAAATAAACCCAATTACTCCAATTATATATGAAGGGAAGCGGCATTTCCCACAGCCCTGTCACGGTGCGTGAGCATATGGCGCGGGGTGGGTCGGGTAAGGCGACACCTGCCTGTACGGGAAGTGATTGTCCCGCAGGATACAATGCTTGGATTACCTTCAAATATGCGAGCTCGATGGGAAGTAATTGCAGGGTGTACTCTGTATCTTTATCAGCCAATATCCGTCCCAATCCCCGGGCCTCCTCTACAATCGAGAATACGATTGAGAGTGGTTAGGTCATATAGTCCCCCATGCTGGCCTAATGCGGGTTGAGGGACTTTACTTAAGGACAGGGTGTACTAACAGGAAAATGCGTGGTGGCTTGTTGATAAACGAATCAAATGCGCCTGCCAATAGATTCATGGTGGTTAAAATCCCAAGGACAACTTTGAATTTTCAGCGTGGTTTGTATTGATAGATCAGCACGTACTTTCAAGTCCAAACAACTTTGCACTGCCGTGACTCACAGAATTTCAATAACATTTTTTAGTGGTTTAACAAAATTGCTTAATTTGCCGAATGCCGTTTTACTGGCCTAATTGACCAGGGTGTTAAAACTTATGTCTTCCGCAGGCCTAATGAATTCTTCCTCCCGTCTTTCCTCCCTTAAACACAAACGGAACACCGACCTTCAACTTATTTTTATGCTAATGAAAATATAATTTACTATCAGAGAGCCCTTGCTAATTTCTTCAGCCTAAGCTATGATAACCCCCTCCCAAAAGACAGCCGCCTCATATTATAACTTCATTGCGGTTTTAATAACTTGTATATACAAAAATCTGCCTATGTATCGGTGTCATGAGTGACCACCGTGTGACCACATGTTTTTTCTTTCCTTTACATACAGTGACAAAGTCAATAACGGGGAATACCTATTACCTTTGATGATTTATTTGAAATAATTATATTCTAGATTGTGGACTGCTTCGTTAGCACAGTTATACTACGGTATGACTGCAATGCTACCAGCATTAGCACATAGCGAAGTAGACCTGAATTTTATGACTAGTGGCTATATGAATCCCCACAAAACATCTGACGCATCTCTGTATATAATACTAATCTATTATCTGACACAACCATGTCAAAACAATATAAATGTTATATTTTCGATGTTGTCCACGTGACTTGTTTCAATAAAATCTCAAATTTACAAAATAACATGCGTATATAATAAGCCGCCATTACAGCCAAGTACCGAATGAATGTACTTAACTAAAAACAATACCGATATATTAACGTTTTCCAAGGCTCTTTTCTTCTTTTAATTGACTTTTTTACATCCATAAACAATACAAAACTTGAAACGTATCTAATTAGAGATAAAAACCGATACATCTGTTAACGCTTCCTCCCGCGCATATAAGTCGCTTCCGATACAATGGAAGCTCGGTAAAAGTGGACATCTCCACTCAAATTGATCTTGAAGGGAAACGCAAAAACCCTACGCCGGATGAACCAGGAATGCGGCATTGAACTAACCTGTATAAAGTTACTATTGCTTCTGAGTTAAAGCCGCTACTCGATAAGTCAGTACTGAGGCTTTTAAAGTCGGCTATCGGGGTAATTTTTCGGCGGTAAGTGTAAGTTTGTAATTAGAATTTCAAAACAAAAAGGTATTGTTTTGAGTGTTTTGTTTTGTTTATTTCGATTTCAATTGTGATGCAATGGGTAAGTACTAAGTAGCCAGTGGGCAGCGGGTTTGATTTCCGTGATGCATTTTTTACGTGAATTTATGTTTTCCTATTTAGATGGGATGAATGCGTATGCAATATTAAATCATAGAAATTTAAGCACTAAACAAATAGTTGATCCTTATTTTAACAAACTTTAAACCTCATGGTGGCATGACCATATAAGTAAGGTAAAAAAATATTCATAGGAGTCGAAGCTTTCGTGTTTCCGTCCTGACTATCCACAATGCGACCATACTACTTGTTATGATATAGGTACTATAAATTTAATTTATATAATAAATTATTATATAAATATAAGTAGAATAACTACTATGTATTGACTTGTCATAAGACCTATTTAATTGCCTATACCTATTATCAAAAAAAGGATTCTTCATACAATTTAAAGTCACGTACGCATATTTAAACATGCTGATAGTGTGTGTAAATACGAATTTTACCAATAAAGGGAGCAATAGCTACTGACTGCCGTACACCGTCCTAGTTCCTTATCAGTTATCATTCCTGCACAAGGTTGGGACTATTTGTCCTGAGACCGTTGGTCGGTGGAATTTATCTGATAGGAAGTGGAGTAGACTTAATGTCAATAAATTTATGGTTGGATAGCGCCATCAGAAAGGATCGTGCGAAAATTTATCGGATTTGTTTGAATCTTGAAAACTCTTGCAAGTTGCTGATATTTAGGTACTTTTTGTGTTGGAGATATTTAAAAGTATAGACTCAAAACTACAGTTAAGTTTGCATATTGTCGCTTTAAAAATATGATTTTACCAAAAATAAAACAGCTAAAAAATGTAATTTTTTTAAGATGGTAAACAGTTCGACTATGAATGAATCTTGCTCGAAAAGTCGACATTACACGCAGTATAAGTGTTAAAATGGCTGATTTTATTTAAATAAGGTGTAAACTTCTTACATATTATCACAAAAACAGACCTAGTATCAAAAACAAAATCACAATTGCGTTCTTGGTTACTTAATCGTAAGTGCTGCCACGCACGTGTGGTAGCTTTACGTAACTATATTGTTGTTTTAGTTCCGCCCTCAATACACAGATGGCGTTACTTGGTGTATATTTTTAAAAGTTTTGTTACCTTACTTTGTTACACTTCATTGTTTACATTACGAGCTTTAATTATTTTTTAAAAAGAACAACGGTTAAACAAAAATAAATAAAAACTGTGATAAAAAACAAACTTGATATATTCGGCTGTTTAAACGTTACCTTTGGGAAACATACGCAACGAAGCTTAAATTCGTGGGAATATAAATTATATACTTTAGTTTGAAACAAAGTTCAAGATTGTAATAAATAAACTTATGGTCATGCTCTTGTAAAATAATTTATTGAATCAATAAAACTCATTAATTTAGTATTTTATTGTTGTCACTTCTGAAGAAAGTGGTATTGACTAGAGAAGAAAGGGCAAGAAATAGTATTGCTCTACAGTACACAGATGATCCCGATACGAAAATTCTACCGCCAACAGAGTGTAAACTGAAAGCCTATCACCGTACTTCATCAGATCACACGAGTTTCCTCTACACCTGAGAGTAAGAGAGAGGGAGAGAGAAAGAGAGTTCGATTGACGGGGCTTAGGCCATAGTCCACCACGCTGGCGTATTACGGGTTGGCGGACTTTACATAGCATAGAGCACTGCTGGGCATACATTCCATTGTCCTACAAGTGTTGATAATCCAAAATTAACACCATCGACCAAGGTAAAACCGCTATCTCTTAGAGGCAGTATATCTAAAAAGTAATTTAAATACACCCACACTGTGCAGCCTTTTACTAACCTTGGTTAAAAATAACACGAGACGCGGACTTCATTGTTCAGATAAATGCTATAGAGATTAGACAAATGGCGTCTTTGTCACTTGAATGAGATGAATAAATTTTTGTTTTTTTTTTATTGCTGTGAATGGCAAGACGAGCGTGCCGTTTGTCTATTGGTAAGCGATACAACCGCTCATTAACAGTAGCAAAATCAACAACACCTTGAATTAAAAATCAATTCTTAGCATTCCACTGCACTCGCCATCCTGAGAGATAAGATTTAAAGTCTCAATATGGTTAGTATTTACTCTGGCTACAATTTCCTTCAATCCGAAACACAAAAGTATATTTAAACTGCTGCTTGACGAGAGTAGACATTGCGAATAGAATAAATTGTATGTTAAAAAAACGTAGGTATCACGCCAACCACAGCAAATTTAATCCAAAAGCAAAAGTAAAGCGCGTCGAACACTTCAACCAAATTTCTTAGGGGCATTAAGTGTTATTGTGAAGTGTTGTGTGGAAAAAATGAGATGCAGCTAATTATTAAAGAAAGTGCCATAATGGTGAAGGAAAATAATTTTATGTGGTAGAATCATGCTGTTACCAACCCAGGATGAATGAGTCAACTGGACCCGGAAAGTAATACGCCTAAAATATTATACAATCCTGGGGTTATTTATGTTTTTGTGTTTTAGTTCATAGTGAGTACAATATAAGTTTATTTTAAATATAGGTAAAGCTGTAAACCATTGCTTGTAACAATTCAATGTTTCTTTCTTTCTTTCTAGTTATGACGATAGGCTCACAGTTACAGATTGCAGATCGCAGTCAAATAGCCACAAATCAGTAGATTGTACACGCTCATCTGACAGGGGTAGATAGATTAAGTACGGGTCAAAATCAAGAGCATATCCAAATGAATTATAGGTTAGATCACGAAGCGTAACGCGTTGCGTCTGGTTCGTGTTGCGATAGACTACTGGCGCTGCGCCGGACGAACAGAAAAAATCACACTTCTGTAAATATAAAAAAAAACTTGGAATGAACAATAAACAAAATTAAATTGTATTTATTTTAGGAAGTAATATTTTCATAGTAATTTTATTTGATTTGACCTAAACACATATTTTTTTTTATTTTAGCAGTGTCTATAGTCCCCTGATGTTATTTTATAGGCGTAACAATGGAAACATGATATCTTTCCTCTTTATAATACTAGTATTTAAGTAGATAAAAGAAGCAATTTCCAACCATTACTATTTCAATCCTACAACGTTTACACCTACCCAACACGCGATTGCAGTAAACTGTGCAGTCGAGGCTCGGTTCCGTGCCGCCCATCGTCATTTTCCGCTAATTTTACAATTTAATTACTAACAGCCTTGTCAATTTCCTCCTCACAAATGCACTCAAGCAACAATCAACAAGAATTTATTATACTTTAATTTCTGTTTATCGCTGTTTCGATTTGCAATAAAAAGCAAATTTGCAGCGAGCATAATATCATAAAAACAGTAAACAGCTTAATACACATTAATAAATTTTAAACTGAAATATACTTGTCATTAAATAAGCTTGGTTTATTTTCATTAGACTGCGGTGAAGTTAGGTGGGTTCTAATCCAGACCAGAATAACTGTTTATTAACAAAACTGGGTACTCCTGACTCCGCATTCTCATCATTAATTGTTTAATTATAATTATTCTTCGTGCGAAGTTACCCTCAAAATAATGGTAGAAACTATGGGTGTAAATTAGGAACACCAAACAACAACATTGTCTAAAATAAATAAGTGAACATTGAAATCAATTCAAGTCAATTTCAACTTATTAGTAAAAAATCTTCATCTAATTTCATGACCTGGATATCGAATTCAGAACCTACCAGTTTACCTAAGCATACACGAACTAAACCATAACTGATGCAGTATAATTACAGCTCAAATGGTTGTATTTGTTAGTAATTGAACTAAAAAGTCTTAGAGAAAAGAAACGCGTGGAAGTGGCTCTAATGAAGCAATTAACCGACTGACTCGTAATACCTCGCAAGCCTAGTACTGTAGTACTAGTTACGTCGAACTAAACATGTCCTATTTTCTTGGAATTTGTGCCTGATATGGGTATATACTCTTATTATGTAGGAAGGAAATACTTAAGAAGGGACTGAGACTTGTGTGCTTTTTTATGAATTGGGCAGCACAGCAATGTGTCCAAGATGGAAATATGACGAATTGTTACAATAGAGATAATACTGCCGTCGTATAAGGCTTTCGATTTAACTTATGTTATGGAAACATTAAAATTATTCTATGTATGTCCCAATATGCAC
Organism: Hyles vespertilio; assembly: GCA_009982885.2. NCBI lineage: Eukaryota > Metazoa > Arthropoda > Insecta > Lepidoptera > Sphingidae > Hyles > Hyles vespertilio. The sequence goes on from CM042807.1 coordinate 24,058,565, forward strand.
TTATTAGCGCCTAGTGCCTGCTCACCGTCACGTTGTCCTACAATCTAGCAGACGAGTATTATTAAAAAATATCATTTATCTTTGTCACTTCTTTAATCCAATAGCAAAGAACTAGTATAAAAACGCTCTTTTTCTTTACATTTCTTCAATTCAAGGGTTTGAATCCCCAACCCAACCGCCCAAATCCTCACCATTTTCGTGTATAATAAATGCACATGACAAAAAGCGTTGTAGCTTCCCATTTCCTAATTTCCTGGCGGTCGTCACACCTCATTCAGTCAATTTAGTGCGTCCTGTGGCGAGCCGCCGACCGTTCTCGAAACCACATGTTTACACAAACGTCTGACACATTTGATTTAGAGTTTTGATGAGTAAAATTATAAGTTATTTTCGTTGATTAAGCTCATCCGTGTTGGTTATTTTTGAAATTGTCGGTGATTGAAATCGGTGGCGCTTTCGAGAAATTAAACGATTTAATATTAAAGTGGGGAATGTAATCCGTGAAGTAATAAATTTGATAGATGAAAATCAACCAAAGCCTTAAGTTACTTTCTATAAGACCAAACAAAAATACGTGCTACTAAAACTTTTCTATAGACTTTTTGTGTATGTGATCGCTTTGATTATATTTTTCGAGGCAAACGCATTGACTTACTTAAATATCAATAAACCTAGAATATTATCAAAAAGCCCAAAGAAATAGCTACCACAGCGACTCTGTAATTGGCTCAAGGAGCGAACGGCGCCGGCGCACGCGTCGCCCAGTTAATCGGCGGATGTTTGCCTCCCAAGTCCCAATGCATCCAGCATTGTGCGGGAATTCCATTGCGAACGGGATACTCTTCCTTAATTACTGATCGGCTGATTTTTTAGTACTGTATTGGGGTAGATTTGACAGCTTCCGTGGCGCAGTTTCTTGGGCGCCGTCTATGAAACGAGAAGCTGCAGGTTTAATCTTCGCACCGAGACAAATTTTGAACGAGTCACAAATATTTGTTTCGAGTCTGCGTGTTTGTAAGATCGAAAAGTCTCTCGTAGTTCCTGATACCCACGACTCAAGAATCGATCATAGTGTAGGGTCAGAACTGTGTATGTGATTGTCGGGTATATTTATAAATTGTGAATCTGGCAAAATATGAAAACTAAAACTATGTAAGACATTCTGGAGAGGTTATCGCAAATTGGTACAAGAAGTGCTATTGGCTTAGTAAAGCAAGAATACAACCAGAGTAGCTATGCCGTTAAAACTAATGAGACTGAAATTTAATAGAAAGAAATTGAAGCTGACGTATTATAGAGTAGAGATCATGACCGGGTAAACGTAAAGCGCTTCCAGAAGAGCTAGTAAGTATTGTATCGCTCGAAAGCTAGAAAGCAAAATGAACATAAACCATAGTTTTATAAAATCCCATTGTGCTCGCATCAACGGATGTTTGCATTGGACCAAGCAGTAATAATATTTGATGGGCACATAACTGTACCAGTCCCTTTGTCAGTGCTGTTGTGTTATTGATACAAACTTTCTATACTTACGCATTCCCTTTAAATATCAACGTATTTTATATAGCACTAGCGGTCGGGCCCGGCTCCGCCCGGGTGCATACACGTTTTAAAATGGCGGTCAAAATGTTTAATTCTGACTATCAGTTTAGAATATCGACCAATCGGACCACGAAAAACAAACAAAATTTCCTCGTATTTGCTAGAAATATTACTACTGCTTTCCTCCTATAGGTCATAGCGTGATGATATATAGCCTATAGCCTTCCTCGATAAATGGACTACCCAACACTGAAAGAGTCATTCGAATCGGACCAGTAGTTCCAGATATTAGCGCGTTCAAACAAACAAACTCTGCAGCTTTATAATATTAGTTAGATAAGAGCAGAAAACGAATAAGCAATAGTTAAAGAAAAATTATAAATAAATAGCCGCGGAACGTCGCTGGATACATGCTACCTCCAACAGGTCACTGTTGAAAGTCATTGAGGGAGGCCTATGTTCCGCAGTGGACTTCTTTTGGCTAAACAGAAAGAAAAATAACTTTATTGAAATGCCTTAAGAAAAAATATAAATTAAGCAATTACAAAATCTTTATAGCCTCACGGGTAGAATAAAGCAGATATATGGTGTTTTCAAATCGCTATTCTTTAAGACAGTTCTTCTTTAAGTTATGCAGACTAATCCAATAATGGACGGAGGGAACCTATAAAAGAAGGTCGCTGTGGAATTCCGTGAAGTCGGACTTTGCTCAGTTTTTGTACATTTTTTCCTATGCTCGTTCATGTTGGAATCCCCCATACTGCTAAATATTCTCCATTTCAATCTATCTTCAGCATACTTAAATAACACCATTTGTTCCCAAACTTCTTGATGACATTCGGTACCCTACAATAAAGGTACTTAAACTCAACAAATCAAAAACCCCGTGCCCTGACCTAAATGATCTGTCAGATCTATTTAAGTTTTACAGCGTGGCTGTACATATGACAACTGGATCAACAAGTCACTGTTCAGACCTACCGCGCACTTACTCAGACATCGTAAAAGCTAGCAAAGAAATGGCCTTTTTATGAGCATTGAAGCATCTATCTTTAGTTGACGTCGATTTGTTGGGGTGGTGAATGGTCGCTTCTTTATAAGTTGTGTGAGGTCTTGACCTTTGCAGCCTCCATGGTGCAGTCGGTTAAACAACGCTTGTGAAATGAGAAGCCGCGGCTTAAATCCCCGCACTGAGCGAAATTTTGTGCGGCCCATAAACATTTATTTCAGGTCTACAGGTTTGTGAGACCGAAAACTCTCGTTTTTCCCGATACCCACGACACAAGACTCGATCTTAGTGTGGGGTCAGGAATATGTATGTGAGTGCTGGGTGTTAGTTATTAATTGAATTCTATACCAACTACTATGCGGAATAACTGTTAAATTATGAAGGCCAAGTTCCAAACACTCGACAAGGTGACTGCTGTGAATGCATGAGTAAAAAGATTCCATATTATATGAATTGTTAAATGAACGCTGCCCCCTAGACCGATCAGTAACTTGTCGTTCTATAATGCAGTATTCCATTCAGTAATTGTTTTTTTATCTGACACAATCAAAGCCAGGTTTGCAACGTTATGGACAAGAATCCTTAAGAGACGATTATACTTCGGCTCAGGAGAACTCAACCCGTATATTCGGAGCCTATGTTTTCCGATTTCCGATATAGACACAAATTCCAAGTAGCAAAAATATATTTTTTAAGGATTGAAATAAAACTATTATTTACGGATTTTATCGCGAATTTAGTTAAATTTTTTACATTTTTGACGTCCCGACGTTTCGATTACTTTACAGCTTTCGTGGTCACGGGGCGGACTGAGGTATTAGACGTCCGCTCTGTGACTGTTACAATTCAACTACCCTTATTTTACAATTATTAATTTAAAAATTAATTTTAAATATCTAGTCTGTGTTTGCGATCCGATCTACGCTGACGTCAAACATCGACGCTCAACGAAGTCTGCAGTTGCTGAACATATAGAAGAAGGCTCCAAGCATTACCTCCGCTTTGACCAGCCCCAAATCCTCGCTAAAGAACACCGTTTCCTGCCCAGGATGTTTCGCGGGGCTATTGAAATTAAAAAACATCCAAATTTCAATAGAGAAGATGGCTTGAAGCTTGCACAAGCATGGGATCCAATACTACATTTAATTAAATCGGAACCCAAAAGACCAACTGCCAGACCTCAAGACACTGTGAGTTCTTTCTGCGTAGATCGGATCGCAAACACAGACTAGATATTTAAAATTCGTGGTCACGGGGCGGACTGAGGTATTAGCTCTGTGACTGTTACAATTCAACTACCCTTATTTTACAATTATTAATTTAAAAATTAATTTTAAATATCTAGTCTGTGTTTGCGATCCGATCTACGCAGAAAGAGCTCACAGTGTCTTCTGGGTACAGGGTCTGGCAGTTGGTCTTTTGGGTTCCGATTTAATTAAATGTAGTATTGGATCCCATGCTTGTGCAAGCTTCAAGCCATCTTCTCTATTGAAATTTGGATGTTTTTTAATTTCAATAGCCTCGCGAAACATCCTGGGCAGGAAACGGTGTTCTTTAGCGAGGACTTGGGGCTGGTCAAAGCGGAGGTAATGCTTGGAGCCTTCTTCTATACAGGGTATATCAAGACTGCTACCGAAAACGAAGCCGGGTGGTAGTTTAAGCGACTTCAGACACAATGCAACAGAAAAAGTTGCAAAAAAAAAACGTCAATTTTTTTTTTTGTATTTTTTTTCCTATTGCCATATTTTGGTGGTAAATACATTTTTTCCTAAAATAATAGTGTATACCCTTTAATTTATAAATACTCTAAGATATAAGAGAGTTTAAATTATTATTTTAGCAAAAACTATGGATTTACCACCCAAAAATGACGATATTTAAAAAATCATAAAAATAATTGTCGCGTTTCTATGCGAAATTTTTAATTGCATTGTGTTTGTAGCCACTAAAACTACCACCCGGCTTCGTTTTCGGTAGCAGTCTTGAGATACCCGGTATGTTCAGCAACTGCAGACTTCGTTGAGCGTCGATGTTTGACGTCAGCGTAGATCGGATCGCAAACACAGACTAGATATTTAAAATTAATTTTTAAATTAATAATTGTAAAATAAGGGTAGTTGAATTGTAACAGTCACAGAGCTAATACCTCAGTCCACCCCGTGACCACGAAAGCTGTAAAGTAATTGAAACGTCGGGAAGTCAAAAATGTAAAAAATTAAATTAAATTCGCGATAAAATCCGTAAATAATAGTTTTATTTCAATGTGTGACATTCGCGTAAATCTAAGAAACCATTATATTTTTAGGTTTTTTATTCGCTTAAACATTATTATCCAGCTATTTGTAATTAAATATAAACAAGCTTGCCTTTGATCATATTGGTAAGGTGTAGCTTCCGTTTTTTACATTTTAATTTTGCATTTTATTTTTGCGTTTAGAACAGTGGTTCTTCACCGGTGGTCCCTAGAAGCATCCAAAGACTACTGACAAGATTATTGAAGTTGATTTGTTGCTCTAACGTTGTCAATTCAGCATCGATTTCTCAAAGGCAGCTTTTATTTAAATTATAAAAACCTGCATAGATTTAATCAATAGATCGAGCATAAAAATGACATAAATTCCAGAAAACGGATCACGCAAAAGATGCAAAAACGCTGTTTTTATTAAAACATGCGCCACTTGACGTGCGAATGATTTTTACGTCGAAACATTTCGTAGTTAACTTGATAAAAAGTGGTTATTGAATTCCTTCAAAGTAGAGTAATTTCTTATGACGATTTTTGTGACTAGCGAAATTGATATTATGACCTGTTTTATTAGACCAGTCACAGGCCTAAATACGGTAAAAAATGCTACAGTTAGACTGTACTTACTTTCGAATTGAAATTAATCGTAAGCCTGGCAACAAAATAAATAAAAAAAACCTTTTACCACAAATCGGATCATAAACGTCACATGGGAGACTAAAATGGTTCTAGATATAATCTATTCAATAAAAAATCTGAATACTAAATAAACATTTGATTATAATATTCGCATACTAGATCACGTATCCATAAAAAATAAATAGGCATACCAGTTCCAAAAATCAACCAAAATTAAAGAACTCAAAAAACCTATTCACATCAACGACATATCTCTATCTCAATGAGTTTTTATCATCAAGTCCCGACATCTTGAGTGTTGCCCGCTTTAAAACAAGATGCTCGGGTTTTAGTGTTTCCTGAGCACCTGGTACACGCGCGCACGTGCTGTATTGAACCTTTTTTAACCCTTCTCGGTGTTGCCAGGTGGCATGCGGGATGAGGGACTATGGATTTTTTTGTAGGTTCGGAAATTTTTGAGATTGTTTGTTGAGGATTTTGCCTGTGTTTAATAGTGGATATTTTTATGGTTGATGATGATAATTCTGCTTGTATTACATAATCGTCACGCCTGTATCCCACTGTATAGGGGTAGGCAGAGACTATAGACCGCCAATTTGCTCGATAATGAAGAATGAAAATATGAGATCCACTATATTTTAGATCACAATTAATTTACATGTAAATAACACCTCCAAATGTAGTCGTTGAATAAAACTGACTCATGATCCTTGTAATTCCCGTAATTTAGCTCACAGCCGGCATTGCAGCTTGAGTTCAGTACAAGCATATGGTACCGCTCTATACAATTAAGACAATAACAGGGGCTGCCATCATTCCCCCGTGTCGCCTGACAGGTGAGAGGCAGATGATGGTAATGACTTATATTGGAGATGACGGCTCATAATTATTGTGCATTTATTTTTATAATTGTGGACATGAGGTGGAAAGTCATGACTATTTAGTTAGTTACAAGCTTTCTTAAGATAGGAGTTCGAATCCGCTTTATAGGGAAATTTGACTCTATATACCTAGGAGAGCATTTTTGGTTGAAATCATTGGGCTTATGTTATTTAGCAAATACAATTGTTAGCTATAATTTTGATAACATCGAAATATCAACCAAAATTAGCAGTGAGACCTGTACAGATTCACGTGTTTTGATTTTGCGTAAATAATTATAAAAAATTAGCCTTCAACTATCCGATTTCAAATAAAAACGCAGTTAGATTTATATCCATGACCGATACCAAAAATAGCTTACATAATAATCCTTCACTATCCTAAAACCCTAACAATTTAAACAAACAACTTTCACTTACGTTATAGTGTTAAAAATCGATTGACACCCGCACGACAACAAGGCAATTATGACGAAAATTCTCGCCTAATTTGAACTTCAGCCTTCACATAAACAGTTTGTCACGACGCACTATCCTTAAACTATTTCATTCCAGGGTTGGTAGAAATGTAAAAAGGGATAGTTCCCGTAGTAGGCCCCGTTTCCGCAAAAATTCTAAGTTATTTAGTTCAACGCCATCTGTGTGTCAGGTAGTGAATATTATACTTCTTTAAGACGATAAGATTGCAATAGATGGCGTGATAATCTTTACATGAATTATCGTAATCTTAATACCATTTTAGTTTAACATCGCCAAGCACCTTTCAATCTGGAACAACACAATATTGGGATAGGTCCAGAACCCTACCATGTTCGACCAGATATCTCCGCGAGCGTAGTCACTTAGAGTCAGTCAGTCAAACATTTGAGTCAATACCACGCACGTGCATCCACAACTGTTTGGTCAGTCAATACAGTTCCCGAAATGGCCTCCGTTGTGGAATTCAGTATAACACGACTTTTACCCGTGCCGTCTGTTTGTTTTACCTTTTTGTGGGTTTTTTTTTTTTTACGAGATCAGACTTGGAATGGAATATTACATTCCTTCCACTGAGATCGCCAGTAAGGGCCGTGGACGCTCCTGGTTCAATCGTGCATGCGCCGATGCTGTCGGTGACAAACAGGCGGCGTATCGCGCTTGGATCAGGGGTCGCGCCATGAAGGATCCCAATATCAGTTCCCTCAAAGAAGCCTACAACCGTGCCACCAAAGCCTGCAAGAAGGCCTACGTTAGGGCGGATGCCCAGCGCGTTAGCAGGATTGGGCGTGCGTTGGCCGATCACCCAACTAGCAGTCGTGCTTATTGGAGGTTGGCCAGGGCTGTTCAATCTAACTTCTGCCGTCCAGCCTTGCCACCGCCGAGGTACCCAGAAGGGTCGCTAGCCCACAAGCCGCAAGAAAAGGCTGCCTTGCCTACAAATCTCTTTGCGGTTAATTCCCGTCTCGAAGACCGTGGTTCCCAGACGCTGCCCACACTGCCTGATTGCGGTTTCTCAATGGCAGATATTCGCATCAGGCAGTGTGATGTGCGGCGTGAGTTACGGTCTCTCGATGGGCGGAAAGCCAGTGGTCCGGATGGGATACCAGCGGTGGTTTTAAGGGCTTGTGCAGCCGAGTTGTCTCCAGCACTGACTCGCCTCTACCGAGCGTCCTACCGCACAGGTGTTGTGCCGGAATCTTGGAGGGAGGCCAATGTGCAACCGATCCCCAAAAAGGGTGATCGGTCGGATCCTACCAATTACCGCCCTATCACTATCACTTCAGTGACATCACTGAAGTGATAGCGATAGGGTGTGTAAGGTCATGGAGCGGATCATAAACGCTCAATTGTTCTCTTCTGTTGCTCAATCATTGAGCTCAACCGGACCTTGGATCTCATTTCTACATGGGGTTTCAGGAATATGGTTGAGTTCAATGCCAAGAAAACCCAGGTGTGTGCGTTCACGTGCAAAAAATCCTCGTTCTCTCCCCTCCCCATTCTTCAGGGTGCTCCCCTCTCAATGTGGAATGACGTAAGTATCCTTGGTGTGGATATCCGCTGTGATCTCAATCCAAGGAATCACATCGAGGGCGTAATAACTGCCACATCATGCAGGGTTGGAGTCCTAAACAGGGTGCGTCGGCTTTTCACGCCCGGTCAGCTTTGTCGTTTATATAAAGCGCAGGTCTGGCCGGGTATGGAGTACTGCTCGCACCTCTGGGATGGATCCGCCCAGTACCTGCTCGATGCCTTGGATGGATTGCAGCGGCGGGCCATCCGCATTGTGAATGATGCAGACGTTACGAGCAACTTAGAGTCGCTACAACTCCGGAGAGATGTCGCCTCTCTAAGCGTGTTCTACCGCCTGTATCACGGTGAGTGCTCTAAAGAATTGTTCAACTTGATCGCCTCCTCTCCATTCCTAACCGGAACCACGCGTGCTGGCTTGCGAAGCCATAGCTTGACGGTCCACACCATCCCAGCGCGAACCAAACGGTTCTCGAATTCGTTTTGGTGCCGCACCGTCAGGCTGTGGTATTGTTTGCCGTCTCACGTGCTCTCTCCTTCCTACAATCCTGGGTCCTTCCGCCGTGGTGTGAAGAGGCACCTTAGCAGGCCGGCATAATTGTTTCCATTGGCATGGGACTGCCGTCCGATGCCAATGGATACTCTGCCTGGACGGCATTGGCACTTACCATCTGGTGCAATGCCGCCACTATGCCAGGCCATTATATATAAAAAAAAACTTAAAAAGCTTGAGTTAATTTCACTCTTTAAGCAATTTACTTAATTTAGGTGTAAAATTCGTCCGAGGGTTACAATTTGCTCCATTTATAAGATGGCAGGTTAACTGTCAAACCAACGAGACCTAAAGCCTCTATGATGAAAATCTAAAGGTCGAAATATCTCGATCTATAGTGCCTGGAACATATGAATAAAACTCTTGCAAGGATTAATAGCTTAATCGCTATTAGAACTTGAATTTGGCTACATAAATTCAAAAATGAAAAATCAAGAATTCGATAATAAGATTAAATATCTAGCTAGCTAAAAATCTAGGGTGTTAGATTCTTATTGAACCAGAGACTTCATACTATACCAACGCTGTTGAACTGTTGTACCTATGATATAATCAGTTTATCGTTCAAGTGTTACCAGGTGTGGCCAAAATGTATTGTTAATTAGGAACAGTAGGTCTATTGTTTTAGCTCTTGTCATTGTTTCCACGATTTGGTTCGCTTTCGCCTCGCCGGGCCACCCGCGTACTGTTTACGTCGAAATTTATAAACTTTATTAGCTTGATAATGCATTATCTCCGCAAGAAATTAGCTTATATTTAACATTTCTTGGATATGTTACTTCCAATAACTTTGCATCTGATGATACGTGCAATAGAAAAAATATGCCGGCTTACTTGAAATCGGGTACGTATATCAGTCTTCGACATGAAATGCAACACATTTCTGTGATGAAATTACACATACTGGAAGGTTTTTACCATCATTAATGATGAACGATATCTAGACGAATATGATTATTTTATCAACAGCCATATATTTTTAAATACTGTCTACAAATTGTCAGTATTTTTATTGCATAGATCCGGCGAACAAGCGAACAATTCACCTAATGGTATGTGATCACTGCATGACATTCATAACACTTGGATGTTGGATGGATGTTACACATGAACATTCGTAACACATGGATCATGGATGTTACCGGGCCATCAAATTGACAGAAGAGAGGGAAGGAAAATGACGGAAAGAAGGAAAGGATATTGAAGATTTTTTGCTATTGTGAATTATATTTATTGCTATTTTTAAAAAATGACTGCCTAAGTGACGTGGTTGTACTAGGGTACGGTTACAAAGCTGAGGTCTCGGGTTCGAATCCCGGGTTGGGCAAAGTGATATTGGATTTTTCTATTCATTAACAGCCCAAAGTCAGGAATTTGTGCCCGATATGGCGATAGGCTCGCCACCTATCACATCGTGGGACGGAACATACAAGGCGAAATCCGGGTGTCCTGGCACCTCTGTCAACCCCTTCTGGATAATGGCGTGAGTTTATGTATGTATATATGTATTAAAAATTGATACAGCACAATATTTTTAATCCAAATGAACTTATTAAAAAACTAAAGAGACCGTATAGATGTGTCCATGCATCGTTACTCCTCCCCGGGCTTTTTATGTTGTCCCTTTGATCTTTTATTTTTAAATCAAATATTGGGCATTCCATCTAACATATAAAACGTTTTGATAATTTCCTCGTTGGGAGCGCAGATCCGGTGGTTAATGAAATGATTACGACACATGCTGTGTTGAAGACAATTTATAATAGAATACATACATAAACTCACGCCTTTTTCCCAGAAGGGGTAGGCGGAGGTGCCTAGACACCCACATTTCGCCTTATATGTTTCGTCCCACATGTGCTAGGCGGCGAGCCTGTCGCCATATCGGGCACAAATTCCTGACTTATAATAGAATACTTCAAAAAAAAAAAACTTAATTAATTATAATACTCACGACACAACACTCGATCTTGTTTGGGGTTGGGACTATGCATGTGAATTTTGGGTGTATTTATTTATGTCTAATTGGATATTTTTTGCATACTTAATGTTATCACATGACGTTAGCATACCAAAATAAAGAGTGTTTTAACCACAATGCAACGCAGTGCTCCAACAATACGCTCTTTGTGAGTTGAAATAATGCTTCATTGTTGCCAGTTGCAGTACAAAACAGGCCTTTTTTAAAACCGGACTGTTGGACAATGTCAACATGGTACCAAGGACTTTTTGGGTATTTTTGGCGATGCGGTCATGAAATTTTATCATGTATTTATATGTATACAAAATGCTCTGTGGATTGGCTCTTGAAACTTGTAAACAGTGGCTACGTGCAATTGAAAATATTCTGACACAAGGCATACGCATTATGTATATACCTACTTGAAATCAAACTTCACCCAACGCTCCACTATGCCAAAAATAGGAAAAGGTGGCGCAGCATAGTTGAATCAAAGATTACTCCATGTTCAAGGGATCACGACCTTCAGCAATGAGGAAAACGATTCGAGGAGGAGAATATACCTGTTTCCAAAAAGGCATGTCTTTTGTTTTTCATCGAGTTTATATCAAACCCAGATAGTGTTGATAGGTGTTCGAGCGTCTCGAATTGTAGTGTGTGGTAATCCGTATTAATTCAATAAAGTACTCATTGCAGGGCAAAAACCTCCCTCTCCTGCTTCCACCCCTCTTTACCTGAGGCGTTCTTCTGCCATTTCACAAAATGCAAGATCATTCATCGCAACATCTCCTGCGCGGTCTTCCCCGATATCTTTTCATGTTTTATGGTAATTCGTACAACATTTTAGTACACAAATACACAACGTATATTACCTGACCTATGAATCGAAACCATAGCCTCGCGGTTCTTAAGCCACACATTCTGCCACTAATAAAATGGAGGGAAGATTTCTCAAATTCTAACATCGTGACGATTAACGTTCACATACACACATATATTTATTATATTTCAGGTTTTAAAAAATCATTGAAATACGGAATACGGAGAAAAAAATTCAAACAAGCCGATGCAGCAACGTAGCGACTAGCCAGTTTTGTAACATAACACCGAAAATTATATAACGCAGAGATGACAAACATTTGTTCAACACGTGTTTTTTTATAGAAAAAACGTTTATGATTCTTTTTGAATTCGTATCACTTATCATTGAAAAGTATTTCTCAGAAACTGCTTATTTTTCACCAGATTTTTTAAATATACTGTACATGGAGCTAAAATATTTTTAAAATAAAACGCAATAAGTAAACTACTAGGCATATTGAAATTTAATATCTTATGTCTCAGGATGGCGAGCGCATCGGAATGCCAAACATTGCTTTGTAATTCAAGGTGTTGTTTGGTTTTGCTACTATTCCTGAGCAGTCATAACGCTTACTATCAGCCGAACGTCATGCTCGTCTCGCCATTCATAGCACTAAAAGAATCAACATTTATTATTGTGGTTTTACGAGTAGTCTTATATTTTACACTACGCTTGTTAAGTTGTATCATTCACGTTCGAGGCATTCCTCGCTACTGCACCCGCGTACCAATGGTTTGTGACAGCTGGCGTAGTGCAAATAACAGGAGCCGTTGTGGACGCGAGGTAACCTGACACCTAACTTGTTACACAGACCACATTGTTCTAACGATGAGCAGGGCTGCCACGGTATATTAGTTATAAGAAGTTTTTACGTTATTTTTTCAAAATATTTCCTAGGCATTTTTTCCTAGTAACTTTTATATTTTTAATTGCAAGGGTAACCAAATTTACAAATTAATTGAAATCATTTATCGATTACGCTTCGGAGTAGGAAAATATACAAGACAATATCTGAGAAATATGTTAACTAACTCAGCGACCCAAAGTGACTTAGCCTCCGAAACGAGAGTTCTCCAGCTATCTATTCACCACCACCTCACTCTCACTAATTACATACAGGGTTTATCAAGACTAGACGAAAACGAAGCTGTGTGGTAGTTTAAGCGACTTCAGACACAATGCAACAGAAAAAGTTGCAAAAAAAGCGATATTTTTTGTTTGTTATTTTTTTCCTATGGCATATTTGGGTGGTAAATACTGTTTTTTCCTAAAATAATGGTGTATCCCCTTTTACTTATAAAAACTCTAAGATATTTACCACCCAAAAATGACGATATTTAAAAAATCGTAAAAAATAATTGTCGCGTTTCTTTGCGAAATTTTTAGTTGCAGTGTGTTTGTAGTCACTAAAACTACCACCCGGCTTCGTTTTCGGTAGCAGGGCTGGACTTTAGTTTATTAGGCCACAAAGAGAGCGGCGAAAGTGATCACAGGTGGTAGGGATTGAGTACCTGATTACAACAATACCACTTATTAAAAGGTGATGCATAATTTTCGACAAATTAATGAAAATATTTTCTAACCTCAAATCACATATTAGGCAAAATGGAACGTTATTATGGGCGACTGACAAACAAATCGTTATTAATATGTCAAATATATGATGAAACGGAACGTAAATATTCCGATTATATGTCAGTGTCACTTATTGGTTCATACTTCATTCCGTTTCCCCCTGAGTTGCGTGAATGTGTTCCTTGAATTTCGTGGTGTTTGTATTGTGGATTTTTTCGATGACTTTGGCTTTTCCATTGGACTTTGATTGTTTGCATTCACGATTGACCTACTCTCACACTGGAAATTGATTTTCTTGTACCCACTTTGTGGGTAAAATAAGTCGACTTTGTCCCAAAACCGACTTAGGGCACCCCAACTTCACATAGACTTTTGGTTACCACCCCTAGAGTGTTTTTAAAAAGCCGGAGGCGCGGAGGGAGAGCAGCCCCCGCCCGCTGTAACGAAGGATAGGTAGGAAGGCGAGCGTGGGTGCCTATCCTTTGTTACGCAAGGGCGAAGGGGCTGCAATTCCCGCAGCGCCGGAGACGTTGCAGAAGTAAATTTGTTTTGACAACAAGTATTTAGAGGTTAGGTTACATTAATTGGTTTTTCTCGGGAATGGTGCATCACCTTTTCATGGGAGTGGTACCAGGGGACATGGGACACCCTCCCTCTCCCCCCTCACTCCCTCCCAACCCCCATATCGTGGCCTAATATACTAAAGTTTTACCAACTTAACTAAAAACCATTATAATAAAATATTTCAACATGTAAAACTTTAATATATGCAAGTAACTATTATCGTTACAAGACCAGCCCTATTTAACTAAGAGCACGTGTGTGCAAACGCGGTGCGCCGGCGCATCCAACTGAACCGACGCTAACATTCGCAAGATTCTCAGAAAAACACACTCGATTACTTCATTTATTAGTTTTCTTGGTAATTTATTTTAAAATCCTGTTCGGTATTTTAAAATTAAAGATGCTACATATTTTTTCGGGGCTTGGTTGTATGTAGATAATTTTTATAACCGAATATTGATTTGAATTTATATTGCAATGTCTTAAGAATCCTTTTGATGAGATCAAACTATCGCTTATTTTTCAAACTTGAATATAGTCAATCGATTTTGCGAATCTTTTCCACTCGTATTAACCTAAACTCACTTTTCTACGGAAAAAGATTTGTTACTTGACTGATTTATTAAGATAAAAGTTTTCTAAAATAACCTCTTTCAAGCTTTTAAAGCTACCGTCTCTAAAACAATGCTTTGCCTGACCCGCGAATCCTTGACCTTATAATGCACCACCCATGCACTTTTATTACCATTCACTTATAAATAAATTATACCCATAATAAAATAAGTGTTAATTATTGCCAATATGCGGTACATTTGTGCTTAAGTGGGTGGTGCGCGGGCGCATTTCGGGCGCAATCGATCTACATTTTACGAAACTAACAGGTTCCTCCAGGGCCAAATTAATGCACATGCGCTGTATATACTTCATTATCGCACTTAAAGTTAATTTTAAATTCACCTCGTGAGTGTATAAGGAATTTATTCTAATTAACCGGAATGCGTGTCGATACCTTTTTGATTTGCCTCCGTCTTTCAAACAATATTAAAAACCAATCTCAGCATTGGAAAATTACCATATATGACTTCATTATTACCAAATCAAACTACCTACAGAGCACCTGAATCTAAATGCAACATATTTATCATATATTAATTTAATTGCCACCATGCTTTCATGATAGCAATCGAACATACTCCGAATTGATAAATTGACATATAAATAGCTTTAAGGTGGCAATTAGGGTACTCAGTCGGTGCAATGTAACCTTCACAAGCGGTCATATGACTCATCAGCTGCACTCAGTTCGGACTAGTAGTAGAATATTTGCATTTTGAATTATGTCATTGGTTACTAACAAGACACTTGTGCCACCTGGCACCTACTTGAGTGTATTTGTCCTTTTGACAGCTATTAAAGACACAGGTTTTAGGTTCAGATAGTTTTTGCTTCGGGGCTCATAAATAATTGGTAGAATAGTGAAAAACACAAGTTTGTACCTATATATCCGGATTGCAGACTATGGCTATATTATATGGTGTAGATATAACCATTTTTCGATGCAACGATCCAAACTTTCAAGCTTCCGAAATAGTGACAGTCTGGAAGCGAATTGAAAAGGTTTGCGGATTAGTAAAATTTGCACCGGTAGTCAAAGCTACATTTTGGTAATTGTGCTAACTAAACAAATTAAATACGAACTGGAATCCTAATCATTCAAGCCTATGAAAATACGATAATTGCGATTGACTAGTAGTAGCGTTTCTAACTCGGATTTACAGTCATATTGTGGTTTTTGTGGTCATAATCATCATCATCTCAGCCACAGGAAGTCAACTGCTGAACATAGGCCTCCAAGGATCTCTACGTCAACCTGTTGAAAGCGGCCTGCATCCAGCGACTTAGTTTATATCAATATATCCACAAATAAGCAATCAGTCAATCATAATCAGTCGAGCATATATTTGTCACGCGGCATTCCGCCGAGTTTTGACCGCAGTTAAGCAACACATACCATTGCATAAAAACCCACGTTTTGCAATGACATTGGTTATTTTAACATTGCTCCACACTGGGATTTCTTCTGTATTGTTGGTTTACTTATTCAATAACCTCAGACGTTATTACCTATATCGTAGAATATATATTCGTATGACATGTAAATATTTTGAGTGCAGAGCCTTCCGGCATCGGCCCGCCATGCCCCCTTTCAACACAGAGAGTTTACTTCTTAGTTGTTCAGCCAATCAAAATTGGCCATGGATACATTTTAATCAGACAAAATTATTTCTTGTATGCATCGAGATATTTTAGTATATTTCACTGCAGCAAATTAAAGAACTCTAAAACAAATGCAATCAATATGAATTCTATCAAACAGTCATTAATCACCTCTATACTAATTCACACCTCTCTAAATCACATGTGAAATGCTAATAAGTAACAAGAAAAAGCCCCATAAAAAATGAGATTAAGATATTTAGATGGTGAGTAATATATTTACCTAAACCAGTATGAATCACTATCAAATGAATTTGTAATCCTTACAAGGTAAATGACGGCTGTCGCCAAGTTTCTGAGAACAGTCGAGAGGTCGGACACGCGGAAATCGTAGCCTTATACTTATCGACTAGTGACGTAAACAACTGCGTAATTATACACCACGGGAGATAAAGTCGAACAAACAATAAATTCACCCAACAATTAAACGTAATCGATAAATGTCTGCGTGGGTATCAGAAACTAGGTATTGCGGTAACAACACACAAAACTGAAATATCAATACTTAAATAGTACTAATTACTGACTAAGTACTTACTCCCATACTCTAAATTACTCCTTATACTCTCAATTAACGATCGCGTTTAAGACTATACACATATTACAATATTTGTCTGCAGGAACTATCATCTTCATATTTTACCACCAGATTCTCACCTACTTACTCACGCCTTTTTCCCAGAAGGAGTAGGCAAAGGTGCTACCAGAACATCAGCATTTCGCCTAGTATGTTCAATGTTGCACCCCCGATGTGATAAGGGGCGAGATTGTCTGGGCACAAATTCCCACCAGCCGGACTGATAATGATAATAAACATATGTTTAAACAGACTAGAATTTAAAGGTCAAAGAACAACACTCCAACGGCAAGGTATAATTTTTCACCAACTGATTATCTATATGGACGGAACTGTACCATTGGGCGCTCCAGTCACAGTACCTAGCAAAAAAGAGCAATAAAACTAGCTCCTTAACGCATATTAACAGTGCTAACAGTACAATTCCCATTTAAAATAATGACCATACCTTACTCGCCAGCCACGTGCAAGTGATTGCACCATATTTAGCGAGTACAATGGTACCTCATTAAGCCATTCTATGAGTCAGTAACTTTTAGTACTGTAACATATGTTCTGACGTCACACCATGAATGCCAGATGATGTGATATAAAATATTCGATGATTGGACCTTGATGATACTGATATATTGTAACATATGGATAATGTTTGAGATAACTATTATGTAGTAAACTATGGTACAGTCAGCAACATAAGTCGCTACACAGTCACCAGATTTGGAATTGTCTTATCATCCAAAATAATAATTATTTTCAATATCGTATGGCACATCTCGGCATAGATGACTTTATTTTTGGTTATATTTTACGACTACAGAGTAGTACGTACAAATTGTAATTCATAAACAGGTTATCAAAAAATGTGAAGTGTTCAGCGACTTATGTTGCTGACTGTACTTATTAAAGATGTAAATTTTAAAACTAAAGAGATTCAATGAGTGCAAGAAGCTAAACAATAAGTACTAGGTACTGACCTGATATCAACATTAATCACTACTTAAGTAGTAAGTCTAGTATTATCATATCGTAAAGACCTTCAATCTAAAGTCACGCAAATTTTCCCTAGCGTAAACTAATGAAAGGTCTATTTGCTCTGATATCTGACAAATAATGACCTATGTAGCCTCACAAATTAGGAAGATAGATCACTTGGGAGTCAACTAAAATAGCTAGAAGTTCGGAAGGCTAGATATCGTCGTTCCGTTTCTACATATTTACCGGACCATGCCCCCGATTACTCTTATAATACCTATAAAAATACCTCAAGCAAATACAAGGAAAATATCGCCAGAAATTCACGTGACATTGGGGTAATGTAAAAGTGATTGAGTAATTCTGGTCACAAAGACATTTGCAATTCTGCAATACGATACGTAAACCAACTGTTATACACCTAAAATATACTATTTTCTTATAAAACGAAATCAGCAGAGTTCCCCGTTTTCCTGGTAAGTTTGATTTACAGTAAAGCTAACATAACAATGTAGGATTCAAGACATCTTAAAAAGCTAAGCTCCGTATTTACATAATAATAATAATAATAATTAGCCTTTATTGAGCAATCTTACAACATTAACTTAATCTATTATAATTTTAATTATTTGACACCGGTATGAGAAGATTGTCTTGCTGTTTAGCATAGGCCTCCCCTAAAATTTTCCACAGTATACGATCTTGTGCTTTTCTTTGCCAAGTAATACCCGCAACTCTTCTGATATCATCTTCCCACCTGCGACGTTGTCTCCCTTTCCTTCTTTTGTTTTGTCTTGGACACCATTCTGTTATATCCTTTGACCATTTGCTGGTGATAGATCTAATCATATGACCTGTCCATCTCCATTTCAAGTTTTTAATACAGTAGGTGACATCAACTACTTTGGTTTGTTGTCTTATTATTTGTAGCTTTATTTTGTCTTTTAATTTTGTGTTCATAATGCTTCGTTCCATTCTATGTTGGCATGTTTCTAATTTCTGTGTGTTGGCCTTGGTTAGGCTCCATGTTTGGCATCCATACGTTATGACGGGTAGAATACATGAATTGAATATTTTTGTCTTGGCTTTCATGGGCACATCGCAATTCTTCATAACCTCCTTGAGGGACCAATATCTCTTCCATGCTAATGATATTCTGTTATTTGTTTCTTTGCTTGCAAGGTCTTTTGGAGAAATTATTTGTCCCAAGTAGGTATATTCTTCCACATACTCAAGTGTTGAGCCACTGACAGTAATGGGGATGTTTTCGGAGTTTGTCATTGTTTTTGTTTTTGTGGAATTCATTGACAGTCCAACTTTCGCACTTTCGCACACTAGCTCCACTAACATCTTCTGTAAGCTTTCCGGGTCCTCGGATATTAGTATACGGTCGTCCGCAAATCTTAAGTGGTTAAGTCTTACTCCATTGATGTTAAGTCCGTATTTGTCCCAATTTAAGTGTCTAAAGACGTGCTCTAACACAGCTGAGAACAGTTTCGGCGACATAGGATCCCCTTGCCTCACTCCTCTTTTCACTGAAAAGTATTCTCCTTCTCTTTCTGTTCTTATTTTAGCTTTCATGTTTTTATATATTTTACTAATAAGGCGAATATACTTTTTGTGGACTCCTTGCATTTCTAGAGCTTCCCATATTTTTATGTGTTTTAGGGAGTCAAATGCCTTTTTATAATCCACGAATACCAAGTAGAAGGTTATTCCGTATTCATTGCATTTTTGAACAACTTGTTTTATTGTATGGATATGATCGATTGTAGAGAAGCCGCTTCGAAAACCTGCTTGTTCTCTCGGTTGGTTTTCATCTAAAATATTTGTTATACGATCGAGCACTATCTTTGAGAATATTTTGTACATATTTGACATAAGACTTATGGGTCTATAGTTAGCTATATCATCTTTCCTGCCTTTTTTGTGCAGCAATATTATAATAGATTTGGTCCACTGGTGAGGTATGTCTTCCGTGCATAAAATTTCATTAAATAAATCTGTTATAGTGTTTATAGTTGCCATAGACGTTCCCATGATCAGTTCATTTGTTATACGATCTGCTCCTGGTGCTTTGCCTTTCTTTTGTGATTTTATAGCTTTATTGACTTCGTCTCTTAGTATACTTGGGACTTCTTCTTCATCAGTTTTGTCTGAATCAGCTTGCTGGTTGTGGTTTTCCGCTATTTCATCATCTAAGTATAATTCGCGGTAGTAGTCCGTTGCCACTTCCAGTATTTCAATTCTATTTGTTTTATTTTCTTTGTTCTTAGCGTGTCTCATACTATCGATCCAGTTTGAATTTTCTCGAAGATGTATCCATGCCTTTTTGACTCCGCCTTTCTTTTCTATATAGTAGTTTATTGCATCGGTTCTTAGTTTCTGTCTATGTTTTCGTATCTGCAAGTTTATTTCTTTACTTAGTCTTACAATGTCCTGTTTGTTGTTTTTCCTATCTTTGAGTTTATCTTTCCTCTGTAATAACAAATTTCTTGCTTTTAGCCCTATTTTATCTTTGCTTGTTTTATTTGTTCTTATTTTTCTTTCAATATCTTTGAATTCTTTTTCTAGAGCATCGTATTTTGCTTGGACTTCTTTAATTTTGTTCACATTTTCTAATTTAGCATCTAAGGACTCTAAAATAGTTTTTGGAAATGGTATCGGTAGTGTTTGGTTTAGGACTTGGATGTTTTTCCTTGATGTTTTTGGTTCTTTGGTATATACTTGTCCTCGAAGCAATCTGTGGTCTGTGTTGTAGTTAAATTGGTTTACAATATCTATATTTGAAAATAATCTTGGTTGGTTTGTAATGAAGAAGTCTATTTCATTTTTTATTTTACCATTTGGTGATATCCACGTCCGTATTTACATACATAGGTTTAAAGATACGTGATTTCTAAACCAGGATAAGAATTACTGTATGCCTGATTAAAAATAATATTAATGAATCCGGCCGTAGAATAATCCTTTAAACAACGTGAGACTATTGTAAAATTTGGAATTGATTTAACCAACAATAACTCCTAATCCTAGATTTAACAAACCACTAAACTGTTCCAAAACTTTTGCAATACTTATTATTGTACCAGCATTTACGAGAAGAACATCTGCTCCAACCGCCATTGTGCATAATGGACACAAACAAACCCAAGGTTGATTTTAACATTAAAACAGTGGAGTGAGTTAATGCGATGGGACTGTGGACATCTGTTGAAGTATTGTGGATTGTAAGTAGGTTTACAGCCTTGAGCCATAAACCAGGAATATTAAGACGCCAAGGTATTATGAAATATCCTGATTTATTTCTATATTGATGTTAATATTCTCGCCTTAAATTAGCTATTCAAAGATGTATTATTATTTTCATAAGTGATGTGGACAGATGACATAATAGAGGTTGTCGGAAATTGCAGGATGCAGGTCGCTTCTAAAAGGTATTTATGTAAATTCATACAGGAAGCTTATGCGCAAGAGTTATGAGATATTGATAATTTAGAATCCTCCAGCTTAATATCCTGTCTCTATATTATTAGATACATGTATTATTTCGAGATTGTACTTGATAGCTTAAACTGTCATAAATAAAGAAACATTGTAATGTTTTATTCCCTCTATGGCCGTGACTGATACGAACTTTTAAATCTTAACTACCCAAAACGCGTGCTCAGGGCGAATTTAAATCAACACAGAAAAGTCAACGACTGAATAAGGTCAGATGTAATCAAGAGCACACGGTTAAGTTTTAAACCCTATAAAACAGTTGATCACGTTTATCACAAAATCCGGTCTAATTAAGTCTCAAGGTTGCAGCCTTTAAGTGGAACTCATGGAAAGATGAGTTCATCATATCATATGAAAAAAAGCACAGGATGCAATAACGGCATACCCACGACGGGTTGAAAATCATCATCATCTCTAACGTTTCGGAATCATGTGTGTTGATAGTTAATTGGTACGCACTTTGAACGTGAAGAAAAACATAAGAAAACCAGGCCGACATTTATTATTATCATTTCGTTTAATGGTTTCTTAGATTTACGCGAATGTTACACATTGAAATAAAAACGGACCGAGTCCGCCCCGTGACCACGAAAGCTGTAAAGTAATCGAAACGTCGGGATCTCAAAAAATGTAAAATTAAACCAAATCCGCGATAAAATCCGTAAATAATAGTTTTATTTCAATATTATCATTTCGATTATATATGAGCTTCGATCGACACCAGACCAGCCTAGTCCCAGTCAAGTTCTCGGTTGGAGAGGAGAGGAGTCCTGTGCCCAGCATTGGGCTAGACCAGCGTGGTCTATGGTCTCTTAAGGGCTAAATTATTATTTATAATTAAATATAATTTATTGAGTACCGAAACTACACAAGCCGCTAGAGATTGTGCAAGTGCGCCCGGAGATTGGTCGTTTCCTAGAATCGCAAGGCTGCTCTTATTAATTAGGTTTCTGTGTCACTGCGGTCTTTTGTACGCGGATTCAAATCATTTACACATTTTCAATCAAATGGCAGCTTTTACTCGAGAATAAATTTACATTTAAATCGAGAATGCGATAGTAATACTTGTTACAGTGATGGATTTAAAATAAAATATATGGATTTTAAAGTATGTATAGAATATCATATTTTGATTAACTAATACAGCTAAAATAATTTGGATCGTAAATATAATTTAAAAGGACAAGTTGTTAAACAATTTTCACATTGGAGAGATACACTAAAATATTATAATGAAACGTAAAATAGTGTAACCAACTAAATAGGTATGTAGTCCACATATTTTAACATCTGCTTAATATTCCACTATATCCCCCACAAAATAAAACCTATCGGACCAAGTAAAAAAACGCAAATTCAAACAGCACAATTCACATGATAATCAGATCAAACCAGTTTCCTTAATTTGGGATGTCCCCTACAGGAATAACAATAAAACGGAACCACAGTGAATGACATAGCGTTGCATGTCCGGGTCGCAATGCGCGATATCCGGTGCCCACCCCGCTGGCCACTCATTGGGACCAATTGACTTGGTCCCGGGATATTGGTCCGCGCCCTTAGCACTGCGTCCGGGGTAGGGACGTGATTTAGGATTTAATCGATATCGATGTTCGATTATGTTTTAAATTGTATTACTTTAAAAGACGCATAATTATGCATGTTATTGTTGCTTTATAAAATAACAATAATAAGCACACAAGCATACATTGATATTACATCAATTAAATAAGATTCATAATAAGCTTAATATATTTTATTTAACAACACAAACGCATTGGTTAAACTGTAAGTTTATGTTGGAAAATATATTCCATAAATAAATTGTCATATTTATCATATTAACTGATTAAAATACAATCATCAAACATAAATATCATATACCGTAGATTGAGAAAATCTTCCACAGGATGCCTTAACATTCATACTGACCCCTCGCATAGTTGCACTTGTAAAAACACGTAAAGACTGGAAATATGACAGTTGCTACACTTCCAAGCCTTGATTTACTGTTACCTTTACCTTACGATCAAGTCTCATATCTCGATAAAAAAATACGTGCGTCTACTTATGTACACATGTAAGAATTTATAAGATAAAAAGGTCTATATTTTCCCACCATTTATGTTTAATCACATACACACATGTATATTTATGAATAATTATTTAATAATAAAAGAAAACATGGCAATAATAAATCTCAAATCTATAAATGCACTAAATGCACTAATGCGTTGGCTCGCCCGATCATACCTTTTTTCGTAACACTTTCCTCACGCATTCATTATGTTACTCCCCAAGTTAAGCAAAGAATATACATACATAAATTTACGCCTTATTCCCAGAAGAGGAAGGCAGCGGTCCTCCTGGTAGTAACCAGGAAAAACCCACGTTTGGCCATTCTGTTTCATTCCCCGAATTGATAGGGGCGAGCTTATAGGGCACATCCTGACTCCGGGCTGGTGATGAATATAAAATTCCAATAGTACTTTGCCTGGCCCGGAATTCGAATCCAAGACCTCAGGGTTTTAACTGTACCGCAGTACAACTATGCCACCGTAAGTCGTAAAGAAGTTTTACGTCAAAAACAAGCATAACACAAGTGTTTAAGTTTCGAACTGGTTGCGATTTATCGATAACGTACTCCTACGCACTATTGAAGCAGTTTTTGGAAATGGTTCAGATTGCTTTCCAGATGTGCTATTTTGGACTTTATGGATGTACTGATAGTGAAGTGTGATGCAACTACGTGTTTTTGTTACCTATGTAGTTTCTGTATTACAATTTTTATTATAACAAAACAATATTAATGTATATGAATCAAATTCACGATAAATATTTAAATTAGGTAGATACTACATTTTTTATTACACCGTACATACTCGTAATATTTCCTCAAGGTTTCAACATTAAGAATATTGTATGCGTATAATCGAAAGTACGAGTGGATAGGCCATATAATCCACCACGCTTGCCTTGTGACATCCTCACGATATTTTCCTTCGCCGTTATAAGAATATTTTAAATAATTAAAATCAATAACCCAAAGATTCCAAGAAACCCAAAAGTCGATCGATTAGAATTGATAATCTTCATTACAAGACAATAATAGCCATTAGCCGGGTGGCACAACAATGGCCTGATAACGTCGCAAGCTCGCGTACGCAAGCGCCGCGCCGCTGATAAAGGTTATCGCCCCGCACAAAGTCGCCGACGAACTAGTACTAATGTAATAGTTAAATAATATGGCTCCCAATTGATCTGCCTAAAAAGTGTTCTCGGAATAAAAAGGCCGCTGTATATTCTTCAAGGATAAATAGTTATTTATAGCTTTCCTCGATAAATGCTATGAAACTCTTAAATAAATAATGGTTTATTAGATTTACGCGAATGTCACACTATGAAATAAAGCTATTATTTACGAATTGTGTCGTGGATAAATATTATGATTTAGTTTTTTTAAATAAACCGAATGCATTAAAATCCGTAAATAATAGCTCTATTTCGATCTAAAATAAATTTTCTATTCGAACCAGGGAACCAGGGATGTAAAAGGATGGGAAGAGAAAAGGGCTATTGGTCATCCAGCAATCTTACTCACCGAACGAACCTATTGAAACTTGCCCATCCATCCTGAGTCATGACTGACAACAGCGTGGCTCTACCACTTTAAAAATGTACTTCTGAGATCGGCAACATTATAATCACTCGTCGTATTAACAATCTATTTGGATTTCATTTTATTTGACCACCAACAGGCGTACAAACACTTTGTTCGCATAAAACACATATCTTATCAATAAAAGTGCAAGAATGCATTTGCAATGTTAATCTTATGTAAGCATTTTGCAGTAGGTAATGTTGTGTCTATTTTTAGACTCGTGTTTCGTAACAATGTAATGATAGTGTGATGGCCGATGACCCGCCGAACGTGGGACAGGAGTGGGTTCAATTCCAGGTTTCTAGGAAGTTTGTCTGGCGATCGACAATTTTTTTTACTTACCTTTTTAAGGTTCGCTAAGTGCCTACACTATAATTGTTGAGTGCAGTCTTTTAGATGAGGTTGGTTCTAGTAGATGTTGGTAACCAATTTTGTCGGCCCACTCGAAGCTTATAGATAGCCGGACGGGGCATATTTTTAAATGTCATTTTTACCAGTTTTATATCTTGAACAATGCTATCGCTATTTTGTACAATTCATCATAATCATCTAACCGACAGAAACTCCACTACGATATAACCGAATATTTTCAGTAATTTAATATTGGAGGCCGCCTGGGTAGATGCCACCGAACATCTTATGTCTCAGGATGGCGAGCGTAGTGGAATTCCATGCATGCTTTATATTTCATGGTGTTGTTTGGTTTCGCTGCTATCCATGAGTGGTCGTATCACTTACCACCAGGCAAATGGCATGATCGTCTCGCCGTTCACCAAAAAACATAAAAGAATATATGCGTCTGAAAAAACATAAAGCTTGACCAAGAACAAGTAGCTATAAGCCACCGAATCACCAATCTTTTGGAACAGAACCCTTGTCATCGCAGTGTATACGAGTACATTAATGTATTATGAACCCGCGGTGACGTCACGGCCCTGTAGCGCTGATGTCACCGCCGTATCGGCGACCGAGGACCTCCTGATTGCTCGTTAAAGGGTTTATTCTTAGACACTGGATGTACACACGACCTGGAAGTTATTTGCGGATGTTTGTCATCAGATCTCATCCTGGTATTAATTCTATTGATACAGATACAATTTAACAAGTTCTAGCGCATAGAAGTATGAACTAGAAATATATAAATCAATGTTCTAAAACCCAAGACTCACTTTGTGCGTTTCTTTAATTTTTTGAATCAGTTGAATAGAATTTCTGTTGTGTGTAAATTCCGCCAAACCGCATTAGGCCAGCGCAGTGGATAGCCTAAGCTCTTTCAATCGAATTCATGATCGTATAAGATTCCTTTGCGAACGAATATTTAGCTTTTACAAACTTCCGAAGTAACATAAATGCGTAAACTTATAACTGGTTTAAAGGTTATTTACGACACTGATTGTTTTCCATACGAAATAAAACAAATTGATAGTACAGTTAATATGAACTGCAAATAACCAGTTTAATAATTCAATTTGCCGGCAGTATAATTTCACACGTTTAAATTATCCTTTCCTAGTGCAATAATATTTGCACTTCAGGTTCGACCGCTGATCAAGTATTTATAGCTTAGGAATTTCACCTGACACGTCCGGATTACAGTAAACTATTTTCTTCATCAATAACTAGTCTGCATACCTTTTCCTGATTTCTAATACTATTTTCATATAAGTTTATAAAAAGTGGCAAACAATCGTTTCATACAAGTTGTGGTCAGCATTAAAGAAACTGTTAAGACCTTGCTACGAATATATCAGTTTTTATTTATTACTTTGGGACGACAAACGAGGATACTGGTCACCTGAGTAAGTGGTCACTGCCACCCATGAACGTCCACAACTTTTGGATCATAGGTATGTTGCTGGTCCATTCAATTTGAGGAGACCGGGAATGAAAAAGGATGGGAAGAGGAAAGTGGTATCGGGCATCTGGACAGAGATATTTAAAAAAAAATTTAATAATCCGCCGTGGCATAGTTGACAGTAGGATTACAAAGCCGAGGTCTCGGGTTTGAATCCCACGTCGGGCAACGTGGTATTGCAATTTTCTATTAATTAACAGCCTGTACTCAGAAAGTTGTGCCCTATATACCACACCGCCCTACCACATTATAGAACGGACCACACAAGACGAAACGTGAGTCCTGCTAACACTTCTGCCTACCCCTTCTGGGAATAAGGCGTGAGCTTTGGTATGTATGTCATAATGGTAACAACAGTGCATTAATTCCTAGATGTACGCAACAACAGACCTTCACCCGACCGCCGGTACAAAGTTACCGCGTATCCGCGTGTTGATATATTCCGCGCACGCCGGCCATACCAGCCCAACACAATGCCAGGTCACCGGACTCATCTGCGCATGCGCTATATTATTATGGCATATTATTGTAAATTCTCGACTCGACTGCCTCGGCGGCGTAGTTGTACTAAGGTACGGTTACAAAGCTGAGGTCTCGGGTTCGAATCCCGCGTTGGGCAAAGTGATATCGATTTTTCTATTCATTATCAGTCCAGAGTCAGAAATGTGTGCCCTATATGGCAATAAGCTCGCCACCTATCACATTGTGGGACGGAACAAACAAGGCGAAATGTGGGTGTCCGGGCCCCTCTGCCTACCCCTTCTGAGATATAGGCGTGAGTTTATGTATGTATGTAAGTATTGTAAACTAGCGGACGGACCCGGCTTCGTGGGGTGCACATAGTTTTTAAGTCCAGTCCACATAATCCATCAGCCAAAGGAAGTCGACTGCTGGTCATAGGCCTCCCCCAATTATTTCCACAGCGACCTGTTGGAGGCACACCAGACACCAGTCCATATCAACGACATGTTATTTGACGTGCTATCTGTTATATGTTTAAACTCAATTTGACTACCGTGGACAACATAGTTTTTCCCGCCCCGTTCCGGTATGTCCTGTGCTGCATCGTCTGATTCTGTCCCTAAACGAAAAGTATGCAATCCTGGCCTCTCTTGTACCGTGCTAACCATTCGAATCTAACTATAAATGAAGTGGATGAAATGATTAAATATCAACGGCGTGGCGCGACGGCGAGATGCGCGGTGCAATATTGAGTATTCAACGATGACAGATATTCATTTCAGCACATCAACACAATTATACGGAGCAATTTTATTATGACTTGGAAACAACAAGCAAGGCTACACCAGCTGTGTTTGGTAAATTAAATTTCTTGACGGCCCGTAAAGACAAATGGTATCAAATCAAGCCCATGTTGATTGGAAAGTGAGGCAAATTCTGATCACTGTGTTACATAAACAACTCTTCAGACTGCATTCCATATTACGCAATTAAAATAGTTCTCAAATATCACAACAGATGGCGCTTTTCAAAGTGCATTACGAGCCCGGCGTCCAAAAATAACAAAAGTATGGCGCGAGAAATGAATTGGTTTTTGAATTATGTCAAGATTCATGTGTTGGGATTGTAATGGACTATTTTTATTTAGGGCTCAATATTTATATTTAAGTTTTGTTAATTTTTTAATTGGTTTTGATGGTGGGACGAGCTTACCATTCACTTGATGGTAAGCGATACGACAACTCATGGACAGCACAAACAAAACAATGACATAAATTACAAAGCAATGGTTAGCATTCCACTGCACTCGCCATCCTGAGTGTCTATATGTCCAGTAGTTACTCTGTCTATAATTTTCTTCACCTCAGAACCCAAGAGTGCATTTACTGCTCTTAAGCGATAGAAATAAATATTGCAGTGGTACCTACACAAACGGCCTCTCACATACGAGAGACCTACCACCAGCAAAACAGTATATCATAGTACCACAAGTATATACACTTACATACATTGTGCTGAACTAAAAGCTTGTAAAACAAAATGAAGATTGATTAATTGACTAACACATTCTAGTCACTCTTTGATTAATGTTCTTCATTATTTTACTGCTTTTCGGCTGTCTGGGATCAAATACTTTGAAAGACATAATATTTTTACTTTATTGGCATCCGGAAATGACGAAGAGGCAGAGGGCGCTCGTAAAATTTTATATCAAATCTTTCTGCGATATTGAAGTTATCTCGCCCCGAAGTCACATAAGCTGGTTGAAGCTAGTTGGTAAATATATATTTCTCTCGTCAAACAGCAGTTTAAATGCACTGTTGTGTTTCGGATTGAAGGACATTGTAGCCAGAGTAACTACTGGACATATTGAGATTTAACATCTTATGTCTCAGGATGGCGAGCGCAGTGGAATGCCAAGCATTTCTTTGTAAATCAAGGAGTTGTTTGGTTTTGCTTCTGTACATGAGCGGTCGCATCGCTTACCATCAGGCGAACGGCATGCTCGTCTCGCCATTCACTGCAATAAAAAAAACCTACTTGTGTTCCTAAGCTGTATGAAGTTAATTAAATAATATTAATTTAACTTCGGTAATCAAATAAGCAATCGTTTTCTTGTTTCCGCTCAGTTCCGACCGGAAGAAGTCAGAAAACTTACCGGCTGGCCGACCGGAAGTTAGAAAACTTATTTGCGGGTTATGCATTTGGCCAAATTTGCGATTTTTTTTTATTACACACATCACATATGAGATACCTACCAACATTTGTACCAGTACTTGCAGTAGTGTGTAAGCGTGCAGGATATTTAATAATCTGACTCATTCATAAAGTTATGTTTCCCTACAAAACTAACGCAATACCTAATCAGTGTAAAGAGGATGTTAACAAGTTTTGTAAGTTCGATAACTGCTTTAAGATTTTATGGGTTGTAAAAACATCGTATTTTTCGCTCATATTTTATTTCGCAAGTTCTTGCAAAGCTTGTTTTTGTGATGTATCCTTTATTCGACCTTAATTTTGCAATTTTTAGTTAAGTTAATAAACAGTATATATGAATCAAACTAAAAGCCAATTCATTTTTATACAAAGCCATCGCCTGTAATTGCTCACTTTTTTTTTAATGTTCAACAAAAACAACTTTTGTTACAGCAGAGTTGAGCTTCTGAGTCAAATGTAGTGCCTACCACTTCTACAAAAATAACCTACACTGTCTAAAACTGTCGTAAATATATGAAATGTACAGTAATTTGAGCAAGCATGCAGCAGTGATACGATGAGAAAAAAAACAACTAACTCATGAAACAAATAAATCAGCAATGAAATACGATTTCTATCCCTCGCAGATCGCATACAGCATAATTGAGCTAACAATAAATATGCACAATGCATTGACAGAACATAAATACTTCGATTATCGGAATCCATTGGGATCGTGTAAATGCGGCGTGTAGCATAACTCAGTATATATTAATATTAATTGAACGCAGATTTTGGCCTGTGTAGAAATCAATATCACTCGCTTTCGGAATTGTAATGGTTACCATTGAATATAAAAACGTGTTGATAAATAGATGTATTGAAACGCGCAGTTGGGTAGGAGTTTTTCGCAGTTTTATGGTTCAGAATTCACGATAATAATCTCTAGCCAGCGATCGTCACATTATTTTAATCTCTGGTCATATTCCAAATTGGTTAGAATATAAATCTGGTGATGACAGAAAAATATCGAATAAATGCCTTCATTTTTTGAGACTTATTAAACTGCGTCTTTTGCTATGGACGTATGACTTCTCAATGTTTCGTGTATTTATTACGAAGCAGTCATATTCCGTCAAGACAGCATTATAATATGATATTTATCGACACATCGAAAGCCATAATGACATTAAACCCTTAACAGACATTAAACTACGAAATCTAATCAACGCTAATAATGATCACCAATCAATGCTTTCTGTATAAGAAGATGGATGCAATTTCACAATTTCACTACGATGAATATGTAGAAAGGCGGTCCCGACGGCAAAGCACCGGATGTGACGTCACATATCCGGTGCGTGACGTTCAACGTGCTGTTAATTCACAATATTCATGGATTATAATTATCAAAGAAATTGCATCTGAAGAAATTAACATGAATCTTGTGTAAGTGGCTTAATATATGATTAACCTAAAAATATAACCACTAATTTGGATTAAATCGTAAAATTTATACTCATATAATACCTATATATTCAGGCATGCATGAAATGTATAGACAGAAGTGAAAATCGTTCTACTCTTAAGTGGAAATGACCTACAATTTAGAGCAATTCTATCAAATCCCTAGCTACACAGGTCTTAAATACTAACTGAAAATTGCGAAGACATTACCCCAAAAATAGTAAACACACATATTTTAATCGCCAATTCGTTTCAGTGCAAAGTAAAATATTGAAAAACACAAAATGCAGCATAGGTTCTCACTCAAACTATCAATGCGATTTTATTCTCCAGACCTGTCTACAAAGTAGAATATATTTTGACAAGCTTGTTATTGACAAAAAGCGTGTAATGAGACAACAATGGTACTTGCGGTGCATCGCACATGTTGTGCGTGGGAACTCGGAGCGAGCACGGAATGCATCCATGCTGTATGAACGAGCATTTCGGGAATAATGTGGGGATCATTGTTTTGGTATGAAATCTTGAATAGTATGGAGGACGGTTGTTTCAAGAAGCTAAGAATATGAGTATAGACTAGTTAGCTTTACTAAGAATTATGATATATCATAAAAACATACTGAAAGACTGGTAGACTGGCGGAGAATGCCTCAGGCGTTGAGTCCGCCGTTTTACAATATTATTATATATAAATAAATAAATAATTAAATAGGAACACAATAATATGCTAATAATATTGTACACTAATATAACATACGATTTAAAAGATATCACTAACAGTTTTTTGTTACAATGGCTTTATGACTAATAGCGATTTTTACCAGGCAACCTTTGGATGGACAGGATTTAATATGTACTTCGTCTGATAAAACAAGCTAAGGATCTAAGCGAAAATAATTTTTGTTCCTGTCGTCCTTATTCATAAACAGTTTATAAACCTATTTTTATAATTAAGTTATTTTTCCTCGTTTTAACTGAATTCATAAGTCGTTCAAAAGAGATAAAAAATTGAAAAATAAAATAGGTTTATTTTAGACTTTAAATTAAAAGTAAAGTAACGTAAATGTATAATATTGATGTGTGATAAATAGAATGGCATATACTTTTTCTAATGTGATTCCGAGATGAGAGTTAAAAAGTGAGCTTGTCAGTTTATCTGGCTAAACCGATATTACTGTGGATTTTACAGTAATTGACAATTTGCTTATTCATTTCATGCGATTCATCTTGCAAGTTTTTTCTTGTGTTCTTAGAATAAATAGATTAGGATTACCGTTGGATACTAACAATTGTCAAAATTCAATGATAATAAACGACGATTATGACAAGATGCAGTGGTGCGCAACCATGACAAAGATGTTTTTTATTGCAATTATTTAATTTCCAACTGCAGATAAGCTTTCGTCGCCTAGGAATAAAAGTGCACTATTTTTTATTAACTTATCGGTCACTGCGCTGAGATTCCCAAAAATATTATTTCCATATAAGACAATTTCAACTCAAGAATAAAATAACGTCGAAAAAAGCTTCATCTTATAAATAAAAATATTTCATAAACCGAGTGGCTAATACCAATAAAATAGTTTAATAATAATGATAAAGATAAAACCTCATATCCAATTACCAGAGAATCGAACACCAATTCTACAATCAATCTACCACCAACCACTAAACCATCACTTAGAATACATCGTCTCTACACTATAACCCATCATTGTTATAAAATTGTAATTAAAAAGCAATATGAGAACCTGGAATCGAGGGCGTGGTAGCTGCATTGTTTTAGTGCACCGCCACCTAGCGGCAACCGCACGAAGCTCCCACGACAAATACATAGTTCACTTTTTATTGAAGTGTAATGAGGAACCGTAATTAGTCGATAATAACTGTCGTTTTAATGGAGAACAACATTTTTGTTATAAGTTGAAATGTATGTACTCACGCAAAGGTGTATGGTTTTATATAAATAATCTACACAGCTTGTGCTTTACCCCCTTCTCTACCTTCCCCGTCCCTTTTTATTCCCCATGTTTCTACTAAATCCTTTTTGGTTCACCTAGAATCCTTTCCAGGGTTACCCAGGATAGCCAAGAAACTAAACTCATGCTCAAAACTGAGTTTTGTTATCATTAAATCAAAAATATTTGGCTACCGCCTGAAGGTAGTGGTGAACTTTGAATGCTTTTGCTGCTTATATCTACGATAAACACCAGTGTTTAGCACGGATTTCAACACTTGTTACATATAAATGACGTCTTATTAAGTAGGCAAATGTCGTCACATACACAACCCAGCATGTGGACCGCAGACCTTAATAAAAGCAATAAACATCACTTTGTTTTAAAGTAAAATATGGGCGTAATATAAAACTCATTTTAACGCCATCTGTTGGAACGCTGACGTATCACTTTAGGTTCAAGAATGACATGTGTCAACGAGGATGAATGCGAAGAGTTTACGGCAAATAGTCGGTGACAGTTGACAATGAAAACAAATGGTGAGCTAAATCTAAAACACTGTAATTTGAACTTGTAATTAATCTAGATGGTTGTTGACACAGGATTAGGTCGGAGGTTATTGTCTAGTCTCATGTTAGTGAATTGAGACTTCTATAATATTTTTATTATAACCTTTTACCAATGAAAAATAAATCAAATGTACGGGATCCTTCCAAATATTTACAGATGGGCACCATATAAACGAAGAAGCGTGAAAACGGGATAAAATGATGGCGCCCTATGTTACCACACTAATTCAAGAAGAATCAACCGGGGAGAAATTACGATATTAATACGTTGGTCGACAGAAATATGCCTATTCCAAACCAGATTTACTGGAGTCATTAACGCTGCATCAACACCTTTTTTGCAATTTAAATCATCCTACCATTGTTACTCGTAAGTTCATGATATTCAGTCAAAGTCCCACGCTCCGGCTTTCCATTGCTCAAGTTCAGACAATACCGCTGACTCCCAAAGCGCACACAATCGTGAAATCATTGCTATCTCACTGTGCCATCTCAGCGACGATGGTAATTAGCAACGGTCAACAGACTAAACTAAAATAGTCTAGATTTGAGAGCACAATAAGAATTGAGGATGTAGACTTCAATAATAAGGTCCTAAATAATCAAGATAACAGAGTGAAATGCTCTTTTGTTTTGCCTTTTTAGGAGCTAAAACTTTTAATAAAACGCATCGGTTTAAACACGACGTATGATCGAAAATGGTTTAATTATATGAATTATTATAATTCCAGCCATCAGAGTAAGTGACGTAGATTAAGCAGAAAGGCAAATAATGCCAGAAAAAATGATAATTGTCGTTTAATACTTATAAATATTATTAAGGAATGATCATTCAAATAAGAGAGTAGATCAATGAAAACTAGTCAATTGAATTCGTTAACAACGGTGCATGCATATAGCCAAATCAGTGTTGATCAAACAATTTATGATATTGTAATCAATGGAACGAAAACCATATTCAATTCTCTTTGTTACTATTATTTACATCCAGATTGCTTTCTTATGATCTCGTAATTCTTAAAGTGATATTCGATATTCTTAAAGTGGTTCCTCTAATTATATTCACTGTAAAGTCTATATTTCACTTTTTAGATAGCAGATTTAAAATTCAAACTACAAGAGATACCATAAAGCCATCAAACTGTTGTGGAGGTGATCAGAGAGTATAAATATAACCCGATACGACGGCTATCCAAATATTTCATAGATAAAACGCCTCACTTGTCAATAAACACTTCCGGCTAAGCAACTATAGATTTGAAACCGTTTTAGAGATCCGTGGGATAAATTATGTTTGTATGAAGCATGTTAAAAAACAACCATTACTTTTTTTAGGAGCACAATATAGGTAACAAGCCATATGCTAATTGCATCGAAAATATTTAAAGACCAGCAGTTTGAAAAGCGTGAAAAAATACATCAATTTTATTTACATTTTTAACTGGTATAAAACCTATTCTAACGACAAAAATGTATGTAATAATGTATTGTTTGGCGAAATTATCCATAATACAGAAATATTTCGTTTAAGATTTATACAAACTGTTCTTCCGATGCCTTTCCTTTATCAACAAAAGCTACTAACCAAACCCATTGCTCATATGCTAAATCATTTTAATTATAACTTGAATCAATATTAAATAACATGAAAGTTTTATATCCATCAGAATAGCTTCCACAATCAAAGAAGTTCCAATCAACCGTCCATTTCTTTTTACACGCAACTAAGTGCTATGGGATGCGAAAGAAATGGAGCTATTACTGAACGGCGTGTGAAAGTGAGAACGCAATTATGAAACCAATGATACGTCGGTTATTATCTATGTTTTCCATTATTAACTTTTTGCGTAATCATTGATGATTGTTGATGAAAATGTTGGTACAACTGGTTCTTTGAATATCAGCGTTAAGACCGGTACATGAGAAAAAGTGAGAGAGTAGGTAGAGCCAGTAGGCAAGAGTGACAGACATAGCATTAGTATTTTTTAAAAACACGGGGCAGTATTATATTTTCATTTTTCTTTTTTTTTATCGCATTGAATGGCGAGACGAGCATGCCGTTCGCCTGATGGTAAGCGATGCGACCGCTCATGACCAGTAGCATAACCAAACAACACCTTGAATTACGAAGCAATGCTTGGCATTCCACTGCATTTAAACTGCTATTTGACGGGAGAAATAGACATTGCGGTGGTACCCACCCAGGCCGCCTCTCACATATGAGAGACCTACCACCAGTATAAAAATAATGTACATGTAAGTATTATAAGGATCGTGTAACTCGGCTTGTCGGTATACTTACATAGTTTATTAACATATATCATTGAACCAAAGTACATTGTACTATCAAAGCTACGATTTATAATTTATGTACAATATGTAGTTATATGAGATATAGTGATGTTTTTTACTACTACGTTTCACAACGCACAACCTACTGTTTTTCACATTCGTGTTTTGACGAATAAATGAACAAAGCTCCAAATGCGAATTCATTAGTTCAATTACGTTTAAGTACCTAACAACAGGAACTAAAATTTGAGTTTACCCGGTTGACCGGAATTAGAACTCATTCAAACCATTTAGTCCTAATATTTCGCATCCTTTGCAAGCCTAAGAATGTTAGACATGTCGAATTATGCCGCTCTGACACAATATTGTTAACATGAGCAGAAATTACGAAATTACCTTAACACTATGGGCTTAACTAAACTCTAAACTATAAAATATCGAACTGTACAATTTTTAAATAGCGTTCAAAATCTGAATGCTATTAAAAGAGGTGAAGGACTCGTCCAAATAGTAACTGTAATGTTTTCGCGAAACATCACATACTAGCAGTCCGGCCCATCTCTGCCCGGGTGCAGAAACACTACTTTGATAACATTCTGTAGCCTTTATTCATAAGTAATAAAATAATGTAACATTCTACTGGTGAAAGAGTATTTCAAATCGGCCCAGCAGTTTCAGAGCCTATTCAATGCAAACATACAAATCTCTCCCTTTTATGATATTAGTATAGAAAAGTAACGTTTCAATAAACATAGTTATTTCTTTTATTTTTCAATTTGCACGATGTTAATATTAGATTAACACCGTTGACTATTCCTAACCAATAATCCAAAAACATTCTTAAAATTTAAACACAATCAAAATGTTGAGTGCGCCAACCCGTACTAGACCTGCATGGTGGAATATGTCCTAACCCCTCTAAATCTGTCAACTGGAGAGGCAGCACCTGCACTGCAATAGAAGTGTAAAGCCTGAACTATTCTTACGATAAACGATACCTTCACCCAGAATATAAACTCACCGTGCGCTGCGACAGGTCTGTGACGGAGTCATGCCTGTTGTCCAAGCTGCCGAGGCTGCAACATGATGCTGACGAGGACAGGCTCACGGAGTCAGCGCGCGCGCGGTGCGGCGACACCGCCACGTGCTTTAGCATTCCTACGCCTGTGAACAAGGGGATGGCTTGGTATATCATCACTAGCATCATCTACAGGTACGGGAATAGTTTTATCATCAACAGCTTTAGGGATAGAAGTAGTGTATATAGTACATCTAAGAAGGAATTAAAATTAAGAAATTCAGCCATATAAATCACAAGCACCATCTACAGGTACGAGAATTGTGCTATCATCAACAGCTTCAGGTATAAGAGGAGTGTATAAATTTAAGTATCATTGAGAAATTCAGCCATATGGATTCGATTGCTTAATATGCACCATTATCTTTATTTTCAGCTTCAGGTATTTAAACCTTAGTATCTGTCACAAACCTCGACTATGATGAATCTATCCAGGCGGCCTGTCACATATGAGAGATCTAAGTAAAACCAGTAATATTTTTACAACAATTATCTTGATAGTACTGGTTATTAATTCCAAAAATAATTTAATTAATTTTAAATTTATGAAATACCTAGATATTAAAACTAACTGTTGTGCAACCCTTAGATTAATATCTCAATAAACGAATACTAATTCGCACAACACAATTGTATCACAAGCACGGTTTGTTTAGATAGGAGGGCGCCATGCAACCACTATCGCTTCTCGGAACCCGGTACCTGATACCCGCTGTCTAAGTTCAACTTGTTAGTATAAACACGAGAGGCTTGAAGTTTAGCACAATGGTCAATGGACAAACCAACTGAATCTTTATAAACTTTTCTTTCTAGTTTAAGAGATACGAGACAGGAACTTTTGATACCCACTACAATAAAAAAACATCTATTGTCATTGGACATCTACTAAATGTGTTACTATCTAGCTCTAAATGGTCTATGCTGTGACTGCTATGTGTAACTATTAATTATTTTGTCCATACGGAAGCGATTTAAGTAGAGATAACTATGGAGCAAGTTTGATGTCAAACAGGCATCTCGAAGAAAATTTAATCTACTTAATTATTTATTAATACTTCAGAAATATACTTAAAAATAATATAGTAGACCTAAAAACGTGGTAAAATGAAGAAAATAGCAGTAAACGACCAGCTACAGAATATTATGGATGTCAAAAACGGTTGGTCAATAGTTATATTATAATCTAAACTATGAGACATATATCTCACGCACACTCTAAGGCCGAGTTGTGCAAACAACACAATGCCATCACAATTAAAAGATAATTAAAATGAAAAACTAATGACTTGAGAAAATGACGCAAAGTTTACATTTTAATATTAACGATGCTATTATTTTGCGACCTTAACTCTATTTTAAACAATAAAAGGTGAAATAGATTGAGATATTATATTAATATACCAGTCACACATATTCCCCATCAAATCGTGAGATACGTCTGTTTCTCAGAAACTTGATAGAAGCCGCGCCGCGCCGTGGCGCGGTGGGTAATTCGCCATCTGTAAAACGAGAGAACGCGGGATCGATCCCCGCACCTAGACAAATATTTTTGTGAATCACGGGTTTTTGTTTCGGTATAGGTGTTTGTGAGACCAAAGACTCTCGTAGTTTCTGATACCCACGACACAAAACTCGATCTTAGTGTGCAATCTCAAAACAAATATTAGTGAATGACAAAAACAGTTGTGATGTTTATACCTACTATCCGATTGTTATTTTTAGTCATAGGCCGGCAAACGGCTAGCATAAAACCGGTTTTAATTGTAAAATAGGAAGTGAGTACTCGGTCGGTGAAATTTGTAGAAATTAATCTAATGAGGCTCGCGGAAGTCACTGGATGCACAATATCCG
Source organism: Hyles vespertilio (assembly GCA_009982885.2). Taxonomy (NCBI): domain Eukaryota; kingdom Metazoa; phylum Arthropoda; class Insecta; order Lepidoptera; family Sphingidae; genus Hyles; species Hyles vespertilio. Next base: position 24,097,121 of record CM042807.1, read on the forward strand.
TCATGTCCTTTCCATTAAACAATGCTAAAATGGCAATAAATGTCTAAGATTGTTCTATTTTACGATCCGTGCTCACGTATCGTCACAATCGAATCAACACCGCCACGCTACATTAAATCCAAATTGTAACACACAAATAACATTACAGTTTAATAACAGCACTTAATAAATCGGAAATGGTTATTAAGTTGTTAATAAATAACAGAAAGTTCATTTTGCAGACGTATCGTGCGCCTCTAACTACGAATGTAATCAATCAAGCAGCGGAACGAACAAAAAATTGACTTGTTACATTACTACTTCGAACTGTCAAGTTACGTTATCTTAACTTGAGGTAATGTGTTTGGATAACTCACTTAAGTTTTTCGTAACTGTTTTTTGAGGTGAAGTGTAATAGGTAATTACCGATTTTTGTTTTGAATATAAAGTTAAATGTAGATTGGATTTTCCAGTCGAGAAATAACACTTAGTTTAACTAAAATGTTTAGCTGAAATTGCGAAAAATAAAGCTTAAATTCGATCCCATTACAAAAATGGAAACAAAAAAATTGTGACAGGTAGAACAAAATGCGGCGATAAAAACAATCAAAAATGTTTACCTATTGAATACATGTCGCGGAAGGCTTAAATCTCTCCAATGACATATAAACATAAACACGTTATAATACACAAGTAGACATAGACGCCATAATAAACATGGACCAGAACTATTAAAGTAATAGTTCGGAATGCGATCAAATTAATGAAATTATCATCTGCGACAAACATCGTGGCAAGGCGCCGGACGCGGGCATAACAGGTGACCGTTTACTTCCTTTGGTAACTCTAAATTTTGCAACATCAGTGAACGGAACTATGGACCTTCTATAGAAGTGGCCGACAGTATGGCAAGAATCTGTCGGATGCACAATATTAATCCGTGGGAATTGACCAATAAATATGGTAACACAGGAAAAATAAGACTTATGAGAACGAACTATAAGATTGTGTGAATTAGAATATTTGTTTAAATTTTTTGCAAAATGGTTTCTTGGCGGCGAACGGCGAATGTTACACATTGAAACAAAAACTATTATTACCAGTTTCATCACGGAATTGGTTTAATTTTTACAATTTAACTTCCCGATAGTTCCATCACTTTATAGCTTTCGTGGTCACGAGGAGGACTGAGGTATTGAGTCATCCGCTCAGTTACTGTTTAGATTTAACTACCCTTACCCTATAATAGATACGAGTTATTTGGTACTTTTTACTAATGAATCTGCTAAAATAATTGTACACATAGTTGCTAACAATACCCTAAAACCAAATTATAACGGCCTTATACACAGATAGTTTATACCCCTATTTTAGTTATCACATGTTTTGTCTTCTTCGCTCAAATTGAATTCAACAGTCCTTTGAAAGGGACAACTATTAAATAGGTTATTAAACTGTGTGTTTCATTTTATTTTTTAGTTTGCCGTTTGTGACGTCACTTACCGGCTTTGCGGAAGACCAGCCTTGGTTTTATTACCAGCACATGCTGAGCATAAGCCGTTTTGTTGACAAGCATTGTTATATTAATCAAAATTATTTAAAGCTGTAAACCATTGCTTGCATATGTTTCTTTCTTTTCTATGAATAAGGTCGTTAAGGTATGCGAAAATATTCTCGAATAAATAATAAATAAACAAGTGAGTAACATAAAAATATTATGAAGATTGCAATTAACCTCGTCATTTAAAATGAAACAATAAAAATATTTTTTAACCAAAAGTTCAATCACGATGTCCCCATTCCGAAATTAATTATGAACTGTCGAATCACAGAGCCGGCACGCGTGTGCGGTTAACCACTGTTTATCATTAAATATTCTGTACATGGCAATACCGCATTGTATTGATCCAATGTTGGATTACATGATTGGTGCGGTTGGCCATGGACGTCCAATTAACATTTCTCTTATAGATTTTGTAAGATATGATGCGAATATTGAAAAATAAAGAGCTAGTAGAGAGTTTACTTATAATAGCGCTGAAAGCTTCGAAGATGATCCTACTTTAGTAATAAAAGAAATCTAATATCCATGAGCCGGAGTTGGTAAACGGAATGTATCTCCTAGTTTCAAAGTCAAAACCTAGAAATACACTTCGAAAAATACCTTAAATTGGAAATAACATTACTATTAGGAAAGGACAAAACCCATTCAGATTAGATCAGACAATATCTTGCATTATTAAATGAAACCAAATGTGAAATTAGTTACTTTTGTAAATTACAATATCGATGTTCCCGAAGATGTAATATCCGAAACTGTTAACGGTATGTACCATTCAAACCACTGGAAAATTTGAAAACAATAAAAAAAATGAAGCAATTGCAGAAACGGCAGAATCCGTTCAACCTCATATCAAATTGTGTTTGTGCAATCAAGTACTCCTCATAGCAGAATTTGAGCCGGTGTTACACCAGCTCTTCGTTCTTTACTTAACAGTGCGTGTAATTTGGGTTAGCATTAAGATTTATTTGAACCTTATCTGGCTACGGTTCTTAGTTCCACAAATAACACAATTGATTTGTTATTCTTAACTGTTTCGCCTTGTATGCGTTTGCTTTTATATTCCTTTTGTTCAACGCTCAAAATAGATTTGTAAATCCTAAAAGTATCACCTTGATTTGATGGATCATAGTCTGTCTTAACTTAATCTGCTAAATATAATTTTGTATAACTTCTACTTTTTCATCTGTCAGAAGCAGTCTGCATCGAATAACCTTCTCTCACTTATCAAATCATATTATGCCTTCGTTCTTGTATAAGGTTTTATAATTACTACTACTTATTACGCATTCAGAAATAACCATCGTAAAGCTACTACCCGCTACCAGTAACCTCATAAATTAAAACAGCCTCGAATATTTTCTGATACATCGAATATTTGAGCCAACAGACCTTCAGGCACATGTGGGCAGGATTTATGGCTCGCACGCCTAATATGGACCCGCGAACGAGCGTACGGCAATTTGCGTAACCTTTACGTGAAACACTGTCATTACATAACTTTATATCACTTGTTAATCAGATTTTACATGTTTGCGAAGGTTTTTGTTGAAAGGTTACAATTAACATGATAAATAAATTTAAAATCACTGAAAATAGAGGAAACTAGTAACTATGGTAATACACCATATTTTTAAACACTGCGACATAATATTTGGGTTAATTACTGCCATATCTTAATGTTAAACAGTGAACCTGTGGCGGAAGAGAGAAAGAGAGACCAATTTTAATAATGAGATTCTCAAAAATTACGAACAATTTAATCACCTAATTAGTTACAGAAATATTACCTAAATACATCCTAAATATCTGTTTGATAATACATAATGATATAAAAATAACACAATATCCAATGTCATTAAGAATACACATATACAGTAGATGTGAAAGAAAAAAAAGAGGAAGAAGCAAAGATATAAATACAATTTTATTGCCTATTTAATTTTATTCCTAGTTTATGACAGGTCCATGGTTATTTCATTGTCTTAATTTGTCTTTCGGTAAACAAAAATAAATCGCCTAATAGCCTAAACGAATAGTTAATACACCTAAATGTTACAAAAATATTCCTGACACCACAATAAGATACTTGTATCTAGAATTTGCTACTGTAAAAAGCCACACAAAAATTTTGTCGCGGTGCGAACAAATCCGCGACCTCTAATTTTACGGTTGGGACTTAAGCAACTTCGCCACGGACACTAAAACATAGTAATATGTATTACATTCTATACATCGTTAAAAATTTCAATACACCATCAACACGAAAACAGAAAACAAAATAAACATTCCGATCAATCACAACTCGTTTGATTTACAAAACAAACAGTCGAAGCGAGTTAATGCATTGTGAAAGCGAATCAAATGGCTCCCAAACACGAACCCAAGTGTATTCTGGATACGGATGTTATTGCTACTTTAATTGAAAATGGTATGAACTTGAAAATTAGCTGAACCTCCTGCGTTATGACGGACAGGTGGTGTAAATAATGTTAAGGGGCAGCATAAAGCAAAATACTACGAATAAAGGAGTATGATTTCCTATTAAGTAACAGTGATTGAAAAGCTATGTTTAAATTTCTTGTAAAGACTTTGAAGGTAAGCGGCCATATCGCACTGATTGAAAAGCTTCTTAGCAATCTTAGTAATTCAAGATTTTGTTTTTTTCCTTACGATGTTTTCTTTCACCTTCAAACTAAGGCAAGCAAGAGTTACTACGAAATACACTGAAATTGCGAAAAGTTTCAGGTGCATACCCCGTATTCTAGCGTCCTCCGTCCATCTAGGTCCCTATTAAGTACTAAGTTGATTGCTAAATACTATCAACGCATCACTTTTTAATATGACGCCCACATCCGCTATTTACATGTTAGGTTATTATCAAATAAACGACGTGTTTATAATTACGGTAACAGAATATTCCACACCCAGGAAACCATAAATGTACGAAGGATGCAATGAATTTATTTTATACATAGTTAATAGTTTAATTTAACGGACATTTCATGGATAAATTAACACTAAAATTATGTTAAATCTTTACATCCTTTTTCCCATGAAATCGTAAAAACAAGGTCGTAAAAGTTAAATCAACTTTGGATATATTATCACGGTCGTAGATCCAAGAAGGTCAAAGAGATGCTATTTGTATTCATACGCATTAAAAGTATGCCAATGCAATCTAAAACAATCCCTTTAATAATTCCTCAACTTGGAATCGAACGAGAAACTAAACTTACAAATAAAATAGGCTATTGTCATCACTTTTTATTATTGTTTACATCGATAGGTGTTTTCAATTTCATGTTTTTTTAAGCGATACCTTTAGAAACCATTACATACTTACTGCTCAAAATGAACCTTGGACACAAACATTTTGTAAGATTCGCATACTGATGATATCTGAGCAGGCTTCTAAATCGCGTATATTTTAATGAGTTTCAATTATAAACTGCTATAAAAACCAAAGTAAGTAGCAACAGTCTACATACAGCGTTACTATCTTTACCTTTAACCTTAGTTAATGTATAAAGACCCATCATATTCCTATGCAAGTATCACTTTGTAGAATAAAATCCGTCAAGAACTCGTCGTTGTGATTATGAAGTGTGCAAAGCGCGTGGGTGGTCGGTACTTCAGTTGCCATACAAGGCGTTTCTATTGAACTGCTACGGGGAAACGTACACAATACTCTTCCCGTCGTTCCTTACACCTCCCTTCCCTTCCCGTCTATTCCCTGCCGGTTGTAGAAATATCTGGCAGGAATTTAGTATTTAATAAACCAACATTCTCGGAGTGAGACAATTTCGACTTCAAAAATCATCAATTCTCTACAATAAAATACCATATTACTTTCAATTTACAGTTTAATTTCGAATATATCTATCAAATTAACAAAAAAAGTATGTTTCAACCAAGTATCAGAAATTTAAAAGATACGCGAATTTAAATCTCGATTTCTTTAAATTATACAAAAAACAAGCAGTCCCTTATTACATAAACTTTTCTATTTCTACATAAAATTCTGCACACAAAACACCAATTAATACACTTTCACCGTATTCCAACGATTTCAATAAAGAAATACAAAAAGTCTCAAAACCAGTACGGACGCGCGCGCAGCCTTGAAAGCGCTGGGTCGATAGCACTGCTCCCAGCTCATTCGTATTCGAACCCCGTGCTACTGATCATAGGGGAAATCTCTGAACATGATTTCCGGGTGATAAGTTTCGGTGGTGTTGGTTTATTTGCGTTCAATTTGCAGATTGGTAGAGTAATTGTCTAAGATTTTAAATAAAAAAGAGTGGCTTGAACAAGCTAATCAATTAAGCCCGGTATATGCTCTAAAGATTCACAAGATCGTTGTTAACCTTTCATCAAGGAGGATCGAAGAAATGGGAGGGCAAAAGTAGACGTTGTAGATCTGGAAATTTTAATAACCCAGCAGTAACGCCACGTTCCATTATTGGGTTTTTATTGAGATGTAAATAGAGTCGTTTATGATATATTAAAATCATAATCGAATCTAACTAGATGGACTAACTGCCATTTCCTTCTTTCTCCTTCTCATAAATCAATGTAATGGTTGTCTGGCAGACACTGTCTTGGAACCCAAGTCTAGTTACATCAACACTAAGCCAATAAAACCAAGTCATTAATTCACAACACCACAAATAATAATTTGATTATATTGCTAAATCTAAATGGCGAAACAGCAAGTATGCAGGGCATTTACATCCTTCGAGATCCATGCGAAAGCCTTGACATGAATATTGATGTGTGTCAATCATATTAAGACTATAATATTTCCTGTATTAAAGTTTCGAAAGTGGAAGAGCGGCGGCGCCAAGTTACACATAAATATAAAGCAATATAACCTATATTTCAAAAAGTATCAATTTATAGTGTCGATATCTATTTCTCCGCCAAACAGCAGTGTTTTTTCAGTTTTAAGGACATTGTAGCCAGAGTAACTACTGTACATATTGAGACTTAACATCTTATGTCCCAGCATGGTGATCGTAGCGGAATGCCACAAGCACTGCTATATAAATCTTGTGGTCTTTGTTTTTGCTACTGTCCATGAGCGGTGGTATCGCTTAATATCAGGTGAATAGCATGCTGGTCTTGCCATTCATCGCAATAAAAAAACATGGATGAGAAGCTTTTTTCAGACTTTAGATACTCTTTATGACTTCAAACTTTCGGGAGCTTCGAAATTCCTAAAATTATTAAAAATCGAATTCAATGCGAATACGTCTTAGGATGATACAAAATGAGCACAACAAAGCACGTCGTAATTGCGGAACTGATTACTAATGTTACGAATCTAAATGCAACATAAGAGAAATATGAGCAATAGCAATTTGTAATGCATATCCCAAGACCACTTTTACAATTGTAAATGCATTTGTATCTAAACCCTAGAGACATGATACTAAAGGTGTCTGTACGTCTACCCAAGGGACCAGGTGTGAATGAAAAGTTGATCTCAATAAGAACAATCCAAACATTTCCGACAAATGAATGTGAAAGGTTACTGAATGACTCATTGGCGCATGATCAGTTTTTAAATAAGTAATGTGGCTTGCATAAAATTCCGTCCCGCGACCACCCGAAATATAGTCCGTTATAATTTGATTAGCTGTCTCGACGTTGCGGTTAAGAATGAATTGCTGTACTTTTGATACTTTTGCTTGCACAAACGTGGATAGCACGAAATGCAACGGTGTTGTTTTGGTAAGCCAGAAACCACATTTAGATTATCTTAGATATGAAATATAAGAAACTAATATTATATTTCAGTGAAATAATCTGAAATTGAAAAAAGACTATAAAACGGCGTAGAGAGCCTATTAACAGAAAGTTAATGTAAACTAATAAAGAATTAAAGATGCGCGACGGCCAATATCATTTACTTTGAAAAATGGCTCTAAACTTTTCAAGTACAATGTATCTTAATTATACTCTGTCGGCTTCAATCTAACACAGCTGTAAAACCTATTTTACTAATAGAATGATTTGTCCCTTTCGAACTACTTTTGAATTCAGTTTGAGCGAAGACAAAACATTTAATAAGTAAAATAGCGTTTAAAACAGTTTATGAAAAGGCCATAAATCTGTATAAGCTCAACCGAGAGTATGATTAAGGGTTTAGACCATATAGTCTATAGTCCATAAGTTATACTCATATCTTCTTAAATCCTCAACATATTATTATATCCAGTAGTTAAAATCAGTAGCCTTTTGTATAAAAGCTTTAAGCAACTATACAAACTTACTATCTAACAAATCGATATACTAAAAGTGAAACTGACACCGCGGCCGCGATCGATCCGCTGAGCAAGTGGAGTAGGTAAGTGATATTATTTCAACACGCCAACGTCATCATATCAGTGACGTCAGCAATGTCAGTCATCATTGGGAACAATAATGACACTTAATAACACTTAGAACTCCGATTACAGGGGATAATGTTTTGTAACTATTTTAAGTTAGGGAATTTAATTTATATTGATGAAAGTATCTCGGAATGGTTTAAGTCAAATATACCACCGGTCAAAAATTGACAAATTTCTACTTAATATTTTATCTTCAGTAGAAAAGATTCAATTTAGGTGTGGGATTTGCACAGGTCTAGAGTTGAAGCAAATATCTTTAATGTATGTACATAAAAAATCATCTTCTTCTTAGTTTTTGAGATTTAAATTTGGCACATATCAGCATACCTTACTAAAAGAATCATTTAATCTCAATCAACTCGCTCTAAGGCTGAATGGTTTTGTAATACTTAAATCTCTCAATTATTTGGAATTTTTGCCTTTCTTTGGAACACCCGCATGCATCCCACTGCGGGGAACGGGCCTCTTCTACAATCAAGAGTAAGATTCATTGAGGGTATATAGTCCATATGTGGACTGATATGTGCTGCTAATATATTTCTCTGCTTTGTAAGAAATAATCTCATAGTTCACATTTATTTAATTCTTTTTTGCACTGTACAGAAATACTATGAAGATATTATACAATAAGAATAATAGTACAAGTGGCGGCCTTATCACACTAGGTAATCTCTTACAGGCAACCATGGGATGGATATACTAACAGGAGATAGAAAGGGCAGTCTAAGGCGTAAAAGAAATAATAATCATCTACAATTAATAACTAAAAATATAACATAAACACACAAAATATATATAAATATCCATATACATACACATATACAAACATACCTATAATACTTACATATACATAAACATATTATATACCTATCCTAAAATATAGCAGGAAGAGAATGGACAAATTATTTCAGCTACACTCTTGTTGTGAGAGGAAATGTTCTTTGACCTTTCTTTTAATTAATGACGACAGTGTTTCAGCCCGTCGCAACTCAGCTGATAGAGAGTTCCACAGTCGGACAGCTTGGACAGTAAATGATTTGTCCATGAATACTGTGGAGTGCTAGGGCTTTCGTAGTTTCAAGTTCTCCGACGACCTCAAGGAACTCGAAAGCGAATCATGGAGAAAGACGAAACGATCTTTAAGATACGAAGGCGTTAGAGGATTAAACAAAATTTTGTATAGAAGTGAAAGAATATGAGTATTCCGACGACTTTCCACATTATTACCTGTCAACACTGGTCTAGGTATAGTTAGCGCAGTATAGTACAAACTCGTTAGCAATATTGAGTACATGTCAGGTGTAATAGTAGCCGATAGTTCGCGTAATGCACAAGTCCAATGAATGCAAAGTGTCGGGTTTCAAGGCTGCAGCCTGACTACTAACTATTAATTATAAATACTTGTATAGCATTAGTGTTAGTAACTTTGATATTAGCTTGATTTGTAAAGGTTGATTGATTTCTCTGAATCATACGGCTTTTGATATTAGCACGATAAATGACCACAATGCACCTGATGGTAGATGTATGCGTTTTTCTATAGATTAACAACTTACATGAGAGGGTTAACCATCGCTAGCCGGCAAAATTATGCGTATTGTATCTGTATATCCACTGTGAGAACTCAAAGCGCGAATATGGACTTCTTCTTCTTAACCACTATGGACGTTGGTGGCTATACCGGTGGATACGAAATGTAACCAGCAAAACGGATCGCTGTGGGAATATAGGGGAGGTTTGACCACCAATTGACTTTTCGCTGCAAACGCATTAAAGTTAGGCGTTTTAATTCGGTTGATTCGCCGTGTATCGGCACGAAAAATATTGTGGGTACAAAGCGCTTTACATTCCACCTAATAATAAGTGTAATATCGTCTACAACTTCAAATAGTAACGAGTGTATCTCATTCAATTATAAGAAGATGAGATGGTAAGGAATAAGGATGAAAGAGGCTTAGCAAATTTTTCCAAGAACGATACGGTCAGATATAAACTAACAATTTGAAACAAAATGAAACTGTAGTTAAGGAAAGAATATGAAATGATTAGGAGATGCAGTTAATTAATTCCTTGAAATAGATGACCTTTGCTATTATATATTTACATAAGCTAATATTAGCATAACCCACTGCACAAAACAAATATGTGTGTTATAACATTACATGACGTAAAGCACACAGGATGCGAACTCATTAACCTCGCGGTCTCACAAGGCTGGCCGCCGAGCATTGACCGTGAACGCGGGTTCTTCAATATCGTAATATTTCGTACATACTAGTTACATAAGCCACGTAAATTGTAATGCGTGTAATACTTGCAACATTAACTGTTCGCCATTACGGTATGTTGCAGGCATGTGAACATCGGAGATGGAAGCGTGGTTTAAATTATGAAATAAAAAGATCAATACAAGTCGACATGCACTATCAATATTACCGATAGATAATATGTCTGTACTTCATTGTTTTTAATTCCTATGATAAAAAAAAGAGGAATTTAGAGGAGGAATAAAACTTCGAATGAAAGTTGATAAACGAGAAGATTTGATTAAAATAGTTTATTTACTATTTTGCTTGAAAATTTGCCACAATATTGTTTACTAAAGTCTACTATGATTTCTGATGTATAATAGCACCATCGCCAAACGGCAACAACCCAGATATGTAGCAACTTCAGACATTTGCAAGCCAACATTGCAACTTATCATAATGTTGAACCAGTGTCTGTTCCATAAGTAGGTACAGTATCTTATCACTAAAAAGCATTTCGCCATCCGAATAAAGACAGGTTTTAATATATTTCTCTATACATTTATTATTGATTGCAAAAATATTTTAATTAATTAATCAGGTCTCCACTCATAACTGTGAACGTCCTGTGTGCGTATCCCGATATCCTGTATTGTAATGGGATTTGCATTCACTTGTATATTTGCAGTTGTCACGTCTTATATTCGCACGGGTCCATTATACAATCCATCATAGTTCCTGTCTGAACGAACAACAATCAGGAAGATGGTAATATGAGCCTTATGTTTAAAATAGTTAGGGTCATTACAGCATGAACTTGGTGCTTTGTTCGGTCATAATGTTTGTAACTCCATTTCTTGTTTGATGAAGATTTTGTAACAGCTTAAAAGCTAGTAAGCTGCGAAAATCATTGATGCTCACCATTGGCCATTATTTGGCCAACCCGCATTAGGCCAGCGTGGTTAACTATATGGCCAACTACTCTCAATCTTACTTTCGATTGTAGAGGAAGCCCGTGCCCTGCATTGGGATGTATGTGGACTGATACAGACCTGGTCGTTTGTAATGTTTACAATTGATTATATTTGTAATGTTTACAAATATTCGGAGAGTTTAATCGTGGGAACAATACCCAGAAAACAAAAAAAAAATACAACTATGCAGCTGATGTTTTTAAAACACACTAACCTGACTTTAATTGACTGTCTATTCTATGTATATACAAGCAACAAGAAATCACGATAGCGAGTTCAACCCCGCTGTTTCTGGATAGTTTTGAGTGTGTTTTTTTTAAGTTGCGAAGAGCCAAATATTATTTCCACAAAGAATAATTTATTTAATTATTTCATGACATCCAAGGGTAAAAACATTGTTTCTTATATCTAATACACTAACAATTTGTTAACATGCTAAATGCACTATCTGAAGGCGTCACATCATGCATTCAATAACAAATAACTGCTAAGTAATCCTAGAATCAAATAAATAAAAACATAACTTTTACTTATCTATTCCTCACACAGGGAGGTATTTTCTCACAATATAAATAGCAAACAGAGTTCTCACTAACACATAAATAAAAATATTCTCCATATCAATACACAATCCTTTTGAAAAATCTTCCAGTAATTACGTATTCATAAGGTGGCCCATTCACTGTCCAACAATTATGCCAAGATGGCTGCTAGGACGTGTGTAGCCTGCCTAAACTATCGATACTACCAAGATATTCGATTCATCGCCGTTTTATTTTTATAATAAATTCTTCCATGACACTAAATACAAGCTGTTGAAGTATGGTACCGGGAATAGGGACGTGGGTTGCTTACCGATGCGAAGTTATAGGTTCAGCCGACCTCCTAAGGTCATCTTTATGTCTTTACTATAGGGATTTAGGGGTAGTCGGTAACAGCTTTTGTACTTTTGGGTATAATTCAAACTACTTCGAACTCATCAGCTGTCAAGATCAACATCAGAAGATTCTTCAAAACTATCGGTAACAGTTGAAAATGAATTTGCTTTCTCCACATAGACCTAACCCCATATTAAGATCAATGAAGTCGTGTCCGAACCCGCAGCCTCTCATTTCACAGCCGAGGCTTTCAAAGTGATGAATATATCGCTGTTAGATTTTGAACATAGTTTGACTACTGCCTTCACTTCCAAATTCAAGGGTTTAATATTTATTGCGGACAATAACAACGCAGTCTAGCGTAGTGGTTTCTCCAAATGACAATCAACTAGTATCACGTCTGCGTTTTATAGTACTTTAAATATATTCAAAATAATAAACTTCAAACAATATATTGTAAAAAATAATTGTCTGTACAATGTTTACAATACACTCACGTACATATATGTCTATCTTTAGATCACCTACATCAATATAAACCTTATTACAAATGCAATAGAATGTAATTTTCTTTGTTATTAATGGTAATGTAGCCGGAAATAGCAGCTATTGTTAGCTGTCAAAATCCTCCAAATTGTATTGAGTTATTGCAGATAAGAATTTTAAATAGATTTCGCAATCACAGAGTATTTTTGGTTTTAGGCTACTCGTATATATGTACTTACACTGATAAAAATATATGAACTTAGATGTAAAATCCGCCATTGTAACATAGAGCTTTTTAAGTTCTGGATCCCTCAGGGCACAGCCGAATTTGTGTAGGTCGGTAAGTTGATACAATTCAACTTGCTAATTAATAACTCCCCTTAACTATTTTTCGGGAATAGATTAAAAACAAAAGGACAAAAAATTTGAATTATATTAAAACATAAGCGTATTTTAAGCAATAATCAGATTATATTGACACCTTATAAGAGTAGAATCTATGATAATCCTCTGCAGAGAGATTACAGAAGAAATTTACGACTTCATAGCAGCGATAATTGCAAACGGTTACCATAATAACTATCCCACATAAACATTTAGATATCATTCTTACTAATATCAAAGCAAAAAAAAATACCACCAAAATTATGTAGTTTAAACGACTTTCTACTGACTTCAGAGAGCGTATTCAGAACAATTCAGGGGGCTCTATTTGTTTTTGGAGTTTAATCAGTAATAATAGTAAGTTATGATTTAAAACCATTATCAAGCCGATAAGCCTCGGCAAAAATTGGAAGGAGAGAGAGAGAGAGAGTACATACATGCATATGTTTACCAACGCACATTGTCCTTACATGATAGACGATGTCATTAGATAGACTTTGAGTTTGTGGTCATTAAATAAATGAAACAGGAAAATAAAGTTACGTGTAATTAGTTCCCTACGCAAAGTGTGGTAATATATCCCATTGATTATTTTATTAATAAAATTAATTAGTAATTGTTAAATGAACAGTCTCCTGTTAAGAATTGTATATTTATTTTCACATAATTCATGACTTAATTTTTCATTGAAGGTGCATTTTCAAAGTTAATGGACGTTAAAAGCATTGATCGATAACTTTCGTTTTAAAACCACTTTCATTAATTCACGGGGACCTGTGCCCCCACAATTTCGCCTAGATTCATCTCTGCAGTACATTCAGTGTGGGTAACACAGTGGAAGCAAGTAATTTCGATCGCGTGTCGCCGGCGATGCTCCACGCGAAACAGCCATATCCATTGTCACAATTGTCATACGGGCATTATGATGTTTGCTTTCTGATTCCGAACGTTTAGTACAGTTAATGCCTGGTTTAATTAATGGTTTAGTTTTTCTCGGAAGTTTAATGAACTCTGCCTGACAGTTGAGCATTGTGGTTTAATAAGTACGTATAGCGATGACGTAGGAATAGTGATTTAATAAGGTATTAAGATAGATTTGGAACCATAAGCATTCGAAAAACAATTCACAGGGTTGAATGAAGCACAGTTACCATTCCCTGAATTTGTTTTGTCGCAAAATCTTTTGTTCTTATCAATATTTAAAAAAACACTTATGTATATAGGTACAACATTGCAGCGCGATATAAAAACATTACACACTGAATTTTCTAACACAAGCATAATATCTCAGAATTCTTCAACACAATGATAGAAACAGAAAAAACTACAATAGGAAGAAATTCTTCCAGAACTCCTAAAGCAATGCTCCATTTTGTCCAATTTCTCGTTTCAGATAAGCTCCTTTGAGCCATTAGTGAAATTGTCTGACCAATTGGTCTCAATTAATGGTACAATTAAACCATGTCCTTGGGCCGCCCGATTACCTCCGCTACGGTTTTTGAGTTCGAGCACAATTGGATGATTAGCTCTCATCGATACATTGTATTTGTTCCGCAGTTTCTCAAACCGATATAATTGTTTTAGAAGCAAAAGTTCAAAGCACACTCTATTTTGACGGCAATGTACTAGAGTGAATTCTATCTGTATTAGTGACTTGGCAACAATAACAACGTTGAATACTTTTTCCATCTGGATAATGATAAAGAAGAATACAAAAAGCTGACGGCAAACCTTCGATGCTGAAGTGGCACTCAAAGAAGAATACAAAATATAAAAAATAATGGCATGCTTTTGAAATTATAAATTCTAAGATTTGCAAGTTTATCTCACAATTTTTTATATTAAACTGAGCAATTATGGACTAAAATACACATGTTAATTCTTAAAGAGATGAATGCGCTGAACTCAAAACTATGATCTCTATCTCAGCTGTCCTGCTAAACCATCACTTCAACTTATAAATTATGTTTCGTCGATGACTTCCCACCTCAAAGACTTATGTTTTTTTTTCTAAGAATCTAATCGGTGTTGTAAAACAAACGTACATCTGTCACTATCGCATCGTTATCACCACTCGCCCACCCTAAACAAACAATCAATTACACATTATCTATGGAAAGTATTGCCTAACGTGATTTATGGGTTCTACACCCTGGGTGAAAGAGATCGAGATATTGACTTATTGTAGAAAGAAAGAGATAAAGTAAGGCAGTCTAGTTGTTATATGGACTGAAAATTGAGAACGATTTGAAAGTTAATATTAGGAAACAAGATTTTTATAATATTTTGTAGTGATCGATCTTCGTCATGATGCACAAGTGACTGATAAAGATATTATCAGTGTGACCTTGAATGATCGAGATAATTTGGTAAGCTTTAAGCAGCGAGCTTAAGTTGATAAGAATTTTGAAAGCGTTGTACCTGCTTTATAAAACTTCTACGATACATTTTATTTTATATCCGGGCTAAACTTTAAGTCGAAATACAACCCAATTATGACAGCTTTTATAAAACACACAATTCTAAACATAAAAAATAAATAATAAAATAATTCTGAACAACTTGTTTTTATTCTACAAAGTGACTACAATCAATTTACTGGTGGTAGGTCTCTCATATGTGAGAGGCCATCTGGGTAGGTACCACCACAATGTCTATTTCTCCCGTGAAACAACACTGCTTAAATGCACTGTTGTGTTTCGGATTGAAGGACATTGTGGCCAGAGCAACTACTGGACATATTGAGACTTAACATCTTATGTCTCAGGATGGCGAGCGCAGTGGAATGTTGCTACTGTATATGAGCGGTCGTATCGCTTACCATCAGGCGAACGGCTTGCTCGTCTCGCTATTCACTGCAATAAAAAAAAAATGCTGCTGGTAATTGATAACTGATGAGCAATCGAAAAGCAGTGGTCTTCATCAAGTTATACCTTCTATTTGATAGGACTATTCTGTGCCCCAATTTTAAAAATAAAATCATACAGATTTCATTCTAAATCTTAATCCATATAGTATTAATAGAAGCAGGAAACAAGAGCCCATTGAAGCTGTTGTGAGCGGGTCGCAGTGGACAGATGCGATCAATTAGCTGGATTGGACGCGGCGCCGCTCTACCCGCCGGCACAGGTCAAATAATAGCAGTAATACAACTCCGTGCAACAGCTGTTAGGGATTTTCATGAATCAGTGATACAACTCTGAAACCTTTGGGATATTAGGCTGTGAATTAATGGAATTTAAACCAGTATTGACATAGCAACAAATAATAACATAATGTTCAACTAATGCCAATTATACTGTACTGCACAGATTCTTTTGCAATACGTGAAGATCAAGTGTTCTGTAATCTGAGGAGTAAGACATGGTACCTCCAGTACTATGTACTTGCAAAGGTTCGTCGCAATGTTCCTGGCTAGAGTGTTGACTCAATGCTGTCGGGCAAATATCTGAGGCTCCCTACAAAACTAACAAATAAAATTTTATTTAAACTTGAACCCAAACAAAAAATACACATAACAATAACATTAAGTTGACCTACTGCGATCCCCTTGTAATACACCCATTCTTATGAAATACGTATAGCACAAGTGGTCTGTTTGCTGAGTAAGACACGGTATCACCGACACTCGGCACTTGCAACTGTTTGTCGCAATATTCCTTGCAAGTCTTGACTCACTGCTGTCGTGCACATATCTGGTAGCTGTACATTAAATGCTAATAGTAAAATAGCGAATTGCTAGATTATGCCAAACAGTCAATGTTTACAGTACAATTTTTCTTTTTCTATTTTCATCTCTTTGAACCTGTACATGAAAGGTTTCATGCAGGCCGACATAATTCTCTCAACCAACGATAATGGTGAAATTATTACTATTGCACAGAACCCTATTCTGATGCATTTTAGTAATTTTAACCGATAACAAAAGACATCTAAAATCCTTAACTTAATCCTTATCCTTTACTTACGCAATTCACGTAACCAAACACGATAATCCAAATATTGTAACAACGGTGTAACCCAGTTAGCTATTTGCATGGTTATCAACTCAAGTGTTATCTGTGTTCGCACAACCTTGGACGCGGCGGATGCTGGCGGACGCTCGACCAAAGGATGGACTTGTCAAAACTAATTATAACATTGTTATGTCACTTTATATGTTCTGTATAGATAACATGAAATAGAGTTTCATGTGGAGATGTAGGGATGATAGGGAAAGAGCCACGTGGTTTCGAATACTGTTAATTTCGATACTTAATTTGGTGGCTTAGATGTAGGTGAAATTTTGCCAATCTTGTGGAGAGATAGACCAGAAAAACTAAGGATAGAGATTTGGAAAACGTGATGGAAACCGTCAGTTTCATGTCTTATGCAAAATAGAGTTACATAAATGAGAAAAAAATGCGTGAACTTAATAGCAATATTATGGATCTATATAGAAATTGATACTGATGGCCGCTGGGGCTGAAAGATTCTGGAGTGGCCACGTATAGGCAACCGCTGTGTCGGACGCCCACCTACAAGGTGGACGGACAACCTGGTTAAGGTTGAAGGAAGTCGATGGATTGAATGGATGGATGGAATTTGGAAATCCTTGAAGGAGACCTATTTTCAGGGATGGACTTCCTATAGCTGAAGAGAGAAAGTCCGCCTCCAAGGTGGCGACCTAGCTAAGGTTGCAGGAATAGCGATTAATTAATGGTAAATACTAAAATATTATGTAATGTAGAAACTTTCTGATAAACAATTAACCTTAGACCTAAAGGAGATATGTAACACTTATTTACGAGATGCAGTCCGATAATATGACCCGATATTATTGACTTATTGGTACTTGAACCAAATCATCTTTGAAAAAGTGTTGCAGTTAAGTGTATTTGAAGCCTATATGGAGATTTCAAAATGTGTGTGTAATAAATAATTATTGTCTCACTGTAACTAACAATTTAGGACCTAGCTTGTTTTAGTCTTAAGCGAAATTAATCTATAGTCCACAAAAAAACGTCTTACATTAGTGTAGTAAGCTAAAGACCGAGCTATAGGAAAGCCTAATTACTGCCAATTACACAAACTTGTATATTGAAGTTTATTAATATACTAGGATGATAAGAAATAATGCATCATATCTTTAAAAAAATGCATCATCAAAATGTCATTATCAATTAAAAGCGAACATTTCTAAAACAGAAACTCGTCAAAAGAACGCATTTGAACAAACAAGCAACAATGCAGAGGAATTTCTCAAGGTTTCTTCAACCTTTGTCTGTCGGTATTGTGTTCAACTATTAGTTTTTATAATGGACCCGCCGCTCTCATGGACAACACGATTTAGATTTTAAGATTTATATTGTTTCGCTCTGGATTTGTGAATAATGAGAAATTTTAAAAATAGACGTAAAGCTGAAAGATTGAGCATAAGTGCTTAATGAGAACTATGGAAATGATTTTCGAAGTTAGAGAAACTGCATATTTTTTGCAGCAGAATATGATACCATAGACTTGTTTTTAAATGTAGTGCTTGCTAGAAATAGGATCGGCATTTACAAAAATCTGCAACCGGGTGTATAATAGAATCTGAAGCTTAAAGTAATTTTGGCAATGCATATTAGTTACAGATTGAATCACTACTCTTACACTTTACAAAGACCCAGTAACAAAGTAGCAAATAATTAAAAAGACTAGCGTGACATCTGCTCAATTCAATCAACACGATCCTAGCTAATCGTCACATTTGGTGAAAAAATTTAGGATCACAAGACACCAGCTGGGCGATGAGAAAAATATCGCAAAGCATGAGATGAAAACCTTGCTCATTCATCCACTCTACTATACTTATAAAAACTAAGCAATCCACTTAATATTCCATCAAAACATTATCTTCGCCAATATTATAATTGGAATAAGTATCTATAATATGTTATTTTTATCAATTCACCGGAAGCAAATCTGGTTGGGATTGAATTTTACTTAAAATAATTGATGCTCAAAGTATATATATTTTTTGCGCTGCCAAGAGTATTCCAAGGTTATTGACTTTTATCCGTTCTAACACCTCTTCTAATGTGTGTTTTCCTGGTACTTTTAACGTTAATTATGTACATTGTGCACATTAAAACATAATTTAAACTGACATTGATGGATTGAATAAAATTAAACACTTAGATATACTATTTTCTAAAGCCTTTTTTAAAAAAGCTGTCTTGGTAAACAATAATTATTTTATTAACGGTTAATAGCCAATTTAGAAAAGCAGGCCCAAATTTATCAAACTGAAGCCAGAGTAAATTACCAATAGGTTATTGCACTCCGAATGATTGATATCACAACACCCAGATCCAAAACCAATATTCATGAGTCACAACATTAGCCTCGGTATCTATATATTTTGGCCTTTCATCAACCGCAACACATACATACTTAAACTCACGCCTTCTTCCCAGAAGGGGTAGGCAGAAGTGCTGGTAGCAACCAGTACACCCACGTTTTATCTTGTGTCTTCCGTTACCCTATGTAATAAAGGGAGAGGCTATCGCCATATCGGGCACAAATTCCTGACTCCAGGCTGATAATTAATTGATGAATTGAATCGCAACACAGAAGCATGTTTGTATAAATCGGGATATAAGCTTCTATTTGGTAGATATCATACAGTTATCACAGGTGCACGGCCGACGCCAGGCACTGTCAAACCACTATCAAGAAATTATAATATGGTTTATTTATAGGCCACATTTGTCTCGCATACCTCGCTCAACAGTGCGTAACGCCTTTCATTTACCAGTGCTTGGGGCGCCACCGAGATTCTTTCATTGTCCAGCATTCCTCTTGGACATTGCCCTTCTGAATTCATCAGGTTTTTAAAAAAAAAACATCATTTTTGAAAATCGATTTTGGAATATAGAATTATTAGTTGGATTTTGATGTCCTTTCATAGACCTATTATATTCGATGATAAAAATAAACGTACGATACGCCAAGCTTTTGTTTTTTAATTTTGATTTGTATAGGTCTATTAAGGAATTTTTGCCATTAATTTTTTAATTAAAATGGTATCAATTTATAGTAAAAAGGCTAACGAACAGAACACTTTTTTTTACTGGTCTATGTATTAGTTATATCATATTTAATGTTATATGTATTATTGTTGTACTGTTTGTTTTCCTTAAACAATAAAAATAAAAAAAACACGGATCTGCAAATAGCTGCTTGGAATGTTGTAAATATCTGTCAATGGATGTTTTGTGATTTTCTCTTTGGTTTAAAGGCAATGTACTTGCGCTATTAATGGATATAAGGCTAATTTTATTTCTATTTCGGGAGGATTTAATGTTTACGCTTTGAATGATATTTAATGATTATTACTGAAGATAAGAATAAAGATATTTCTCAAATGAGTGCATTATAATTTCTTCTTTTTGCGAAATAAACTCATTTGCAAAAAAAAACGGGCACCTAAGCAATGAACCATTTCAAATATTACTATTGGTTTGTTTGATAATTATAGGTAGTTTTACTTTCACAATTTTGTAAATTAATAAGCAAATAATCGTCTTCGTCAGTATTATCATAAAATTTTGATAAAATGTATGGGGTTTAATGCTAAAGTTCACTAGTAGTGTATGCTCGCTAGTAGTGCATATGCTCGTGAAGTAAAAGTTAACAAAGATTTTTGTTTGTTTTTTCTTTAATAAAGTAAAAGCAGATAAATGTTTAGTATCGAGTGTGACCCCCTCCAGCTGAAATCACAGCTTGAATTCGTCTGGGTATGCTAGCGAGGATATCCCGGATACTTGCTTGCGGAATACGTTCCCACTCCGCGGTAATCACATTCTTCAGCTCTCTGATGGTCTGCGGAGCCGGTTGTACTGATCTCACGCGTCGTTTCAGAACGTCCCAGACATGCTCTATAGGATTGAGGTCGGGACTTCGAGCTGGCCAATCCAAACGACGAATGCCGACCTTCTGCACATACGCTTCCACATCGCCAGTCCGGTGGGCGCGAGCGTTGTCGTCCATAAAAATTGAGTCTTCGCCTAAAGCGGCCAATGCGGGTTGTGCATGAGGAATTAGAACTTCCGTTATGTATCGATGTCCAGTCAGTGAGCCGTTTTCAATGAAGACTAACACTGTACGATCCATTGAATTTATTCCTGCCCAAAACATAACAGAGCCCCCACCATAAGGTGTGATTTCTTCAAAACAAGCCTCTGCAAAGCGTCCTCCTCGTCTTCGTAGCACTCGCCGACGTCGATCTTCACCGAACAGAGATATCCTGGCTTCATCGGAGAACAATACCCTATTCCAGTCTTCTTGAGTCCATGACTCACAATTTCGAGCAAACCTAAGCCTGGCAACTCTGTGCTCACGAGTGAGTAACTTAGGGCCGCGGGCCGGGCGATGACTGCGTATATTGGCCGCGAGAAGCCTCCTCCTGACCGTCCATAAACTAATATGCACATTTCTTACTTCTTCGAGGTTGTTCTTAAGGTCCACATACGAAGACTTGCGATTTCTCAATGCGTGACTCACAAGAAAACGATCATCCCGTGGTTGGGTACATGGTTTTCTTCCAGAACCAGGCCTTCTCTCGACGGAACCGGTGTCTTGATACCGCTGCCAGGTCCTTTGAACCGTCGAGCGACTCACACTTAGCCTCTGAGCCACGAAGCATTGGCTGCAACCCTCTTCGAGCAGCGCAATAATTTTGGTAGCTTTTACCACTTTCTCTAACATTATTGAAACAGCTAAACAGCAATAAATGAAGCTTTGAAAATTAAGAATATGAAATAAATTCATAAAAATTGACTAAAAGTTATGAAAACCGATATTATCTTTTGGAACTTCGCACCAAAAATGTAGGATAAAAAGTGGTTTTCTGTAAAAACGAGCATCAAACGAAAATTTGAATTTAGAACGTACTGTTTTAAACACCACGGCATTTTTAAAACCGGCCAGTAACATGTACAAATGATTGAAATCATTTTGGTACCGTATTTTTTTAAAGAAGAATTAAAATCAAAACCGCCCGTTTTTTTTTGCAAATGAGTGTATATAAAAATGATATTGCAAATCTTCGCATTGATGAGGGAAAGGCTAAACAGAAAAGTAAAATAGAGTACCAATACATGTAAATTAAAAGATTCACGGCTTGCAGCGTTGAAATCGAACCGATTTACCGCTATTTCACAGTAATTAACAAAAAATAGTGAGAATAATTAAGATTGCACGAACCAAAACTAGTCTGTAACAAATGGTAGGAATTAAAAACATTAATATTCCGACCTCGTAACATACTAATTAAATGCATTTCGTACCGAAAAATATTTCACACGTCCACTGCCGTGTAAGTATGCGGAGAAAAGCGATGCGCTCGTGTTGAACCATCGATGTATGACAACAGATTTTAATAAATTCCAGGTGTTTGGAAGAGCTGCTCACGCCACATCGCGTGCGGCGTGAAAAATCCGACTGGTGTGTAAATAGTGTTTTGGGATGCTAAACGACTTTCGCTCGAATGTTTCTCAACGCGATAGAGAAAATTGATAGACGAGACAATTTATGATATGTGATATATGCCATATCGACATTTGCCTCAATTGTTCATTCATTTCCACTTTGTTTAAGTTTGCAATGTACTTTTTAAGATGCTACACATTAATTTCTGTTGAGCTCATAGTAAAAGAGACTATTCATAGTTTTGGTTTAACATATACCATAACAATATTGAAAGCATGAAAGTAAAATTAGGGCAGTAGAGATGAGATCATTAAGGGGAAAATGTGCTTTAAGTTTGTGTGACAGAGTGCGAAATAGTGTAGTGATGAAAACTTCTGGAGTGACAGAGGATGTAAGTGAGGAGAACAAATGAATGTTACTATGGTTTGGTCATGTAGAGAGGGTGGATAAATCGAGAATAACAAAGAAAATGTACAATGCGAGTATGGGATGAAAGATTGGGTAGGGGTCGACCTCATCGAATATACACCATCCAAATCGGTGATACAAAGGTTAGGTCAAAATTGCCCTGAACCGACGAGAATGCATGAAATGCGAAAGTAATATGTCATGATCGAGCAACGTGGCGGTCTATAGTCTACTCTATGAAATACAGGCGTAAAGATTATGTATGTACATATGTATAACAATACGCTTGGTTTGCCATAAAAAAAATGTATCTAAATCCTATATTTATTTTTGCACAACTGGATTGAAGTAATTGGCCGTTTACCACATGTACAACACATACATTAAAATAACAACTTACAATTTCACGCCACAGTTACGTATTCCGTGAAGCAGATACCAGGTCATCATAAACGATAGGTTATTATTATATTGCACTTATTAAGAATCATCTCACGGCATAGAATGACTCATATATTGCTCATCGATGTACAACATTGATTCTCAACATGAGGTCCGCCTCGGGTCCGAAGACAATAGGTCAAGAGGGCGTTGGATGCAACAAGAATAGTAAACTAAATCGAGATCTGGAAATTTTATTTCATAGACTTTCATTAATGTACTTAAGCTGCCTCGGTCGCTTAGTTGTACTACGGTTCGATTATACAGCTTCGAGAGTACGAGGGTTCGATTCCCCGGTTGGGGAAAGTGATAGTAGATTTTCTATTATCTACCCGAAGTCAGAAATTTATGCCCGTTTTGGCGACCAGCCCACCCCCTATCTTATCGTGGGACGGAACATATAATGCGAAATGTGGATTTCTTGGCACCTCTGTCTACATCTTCTGGGAAAAAGACGTGAGTTTATGTGCGTATGTATGTCATTAAGGATGATTTCATAAGCAGCAGGACAATTTATGTTAAAATTAAACAAACTACTGTATTTTATAAGTATTGTAAGATTACATATTTTTAAACATAACTTTTTTTTTGGGATAACTTAGAAATCTCAAGGAAATTATTGAGAACCGCAGATCTAGAACATTGGGACATGTTGCGACCCCGCTGGTTTCTCGGAATCCCTAACCTTTCCAATTTTGTGACATTTCACGAATTGCGACCACTGGCGAATGTTCTAAGAATAATTTTTAATATTTCAGGTTGTTGACCTACGATTGTATATGTGAGGTCGCAAGTTCGATTTTATGAGTAATTATTCCATCCATCCATCCATCAGCCAAAGGAAGTCCACTGCTGAACATAGGCCTCCCCCAATGATTTCCACAGAGACCTGTTGGAGGCAGCCTGCATCCAGCGACGTCCCGCAATCTTTACCAGGTCGTCGGACCATCTTGTGGGTGGACGTCCTACGCTGCGCTTTCCACTACGTGGAGACCTTACACCACGTAGAGTAATTATTAATTAGACCAACTAGATTTTTTGGCACACATTACTGGGATAAATAATAAGAGCCATGTGCTCTAACGTTGATATTTTTATCGTAATAAATATATTTGTTAAATATGCGTGGAGTCATAATTAAAATATTAGGTCAGTGACCCGCACTCAGGGGGAGACGTTATAAATAATTTTAATTCGCTAATTAAATGTGAGTATTATTATAATTTGTGCCATCATTTGAGGAGGGTCTTTGCCAATAATTGCCACGATTGGCAGGCGGGTTAGCGGGTTGGTAGAAATTTCTAGAAATTAAAAACGCTCTGTGCTCCTTCGACCTCCGTCTCAGTCCACAGCATCAAGTACAGTTACTCAATTTATGAAAATATTCCCATTCGTGTGAATTCGAAGCTCGTCTAGAACAATAAACGAAATCACACAAAATCGTTGCGCAGAAATTAAGCTAATGGCGCAATGTCGTAAGCGCCACCCGTTGAGCGTGCGACTCTAGTCTCTAACACATTGTGTCCCAATAGTTTCTCACAGATGCAACATCCACCATACCTCTGGAGCATATTGCTTGAACATCTAGTTAAATATTGTCAAAAGGGGTCAAGGTTCTAACATGTTAGAATACTTTTACTCGTATAAATCTTCACTTAAGTATATATATTTTTATTGATCCAATACTTCGATTGAATCAGTATGAGAAGATTTCATTTGATGCATTTCTATCTCCAGTATCTACCCCATAGTTTTATTGTAAGAAATTACTTAGATAATAAGGCCTGACCTGAGACCTGAGATAATGCCGCTACTTTCTTTATTGTTTCTCTATAAGTGCAAGAAAGAATAAACAAATTCAAATTATTTAATCTACTCTAAAATCTACTTTATCTTTCGAATAAACAAAAATTTCTAATGCCGCTTTAAGGACACCCGGCCTATGCACTCCCTTTGATGTTATTATTACTAAAAATGATCAAAAGTAGGGCAACTTCGATTTTGTTATCCTCATATTATAGCATAAGAACTCTTTCTCCATATACATATCCACATTTATCCACAGTGACCTATTAAAAACAACTTCCAAGTTGCATGGGAGGAAGTTGCATGCAGCAACTTCCAAAGTCGATTTACTCAATACAAAACATTGATCTTGATTACATACTCATGACGCCTTTCCTTCCGCGTGATTTAATACTGTTATTACATTCGGAGCCACCATAACAAGATATTAGATGACATCGTAAAAATTAACTCTACTACCGACGTCTTAAACCCCGTAATAACCACAGGGAATTTGATTTCAGACAATTATGAGGTAATTGCTGTGTAGACGAAAATAATTGGATTTATACGTATAGTTAAGTTCGAGAATTTTCCCGCGCCTGTCCATTTAGAGAACTTAATTACTGTAATTTCTTCATCTGCCTTCTAAGTAGCATCTTGAATATTTAATTTTTACCTATATTACTCATTTACTGGTGGTTGGTCAAATATGTGGGAGCCGTCTAGGTAGGTACCACCAAAATATCTATTTTTCCACCAAACAACAGTGTATACGCGCTGTTCTGTAAACGGTGTGAAAAAAATTGTAGCCAGAGTAACTACTGGATATATTAAGAATTAACATCTTTGTCTCTGGATGGCGAGCGCAGTGGATTGCCAAGAATTGCTTTGAAATTCAATCTATTGCTTGGTTTTGCTACTGTCCAAGAGCAGTCGCATCGCTTACCACCAGACGAATGACACGCTCGTCTCACCATTCATGCCAATAAAAAGAAATACAAAAGTTTGTAACTTATTATACCATCGGGAGCTTCCATGCAGTCAAAATTCAAATCTATTTATAGATTAATAGCCCTTGGTACGACAGTGAAACCTAAAGTAGAAGTTGAATTTGAGCGACTGGATAATTTTGTTGACTAGTCTGTTACCCCGGACAAAATTAAAAACAAAATTAAACAAAACTGTACCGTATATTAAATGGTGAAAACTGTAACAATACTTACATCACTTCAATTCGGCATCCACAATGCCGGCAAAAACATCTCATGAGGTGGTTCGGTTTCTAATCATTATGCCAGCGTGTGGCGAGAAACAACAACGCTTTCGATAAATTGTTATGTGATGCGCCTATTGCAGCACGCTCGGGCTGAGTGTTTTAACTTATTGATTTATATTATAAGGTGATATTTGATAGATCTGGGTGGGAATAATATTAGCATTTAGGAGCGGCAGATCCTAAATTGTTTGGTAGTTAAAATTTTGTTCGCACATAAGCGTTAGCTGCAAAAGGATATGCTATGGGATATGATAACAGCCGTCTATCGACACTTTCCTACTCTCTCTACCTAACCTATCTATCTTCGTCATATCTAAAACGAAATTTTGAGAAGGGTATCAGGAGTGGCAGGAAGAAATAAATAACTGACATGACATGATTACAATGACTTCACGATCCAGAAATATCAGTTTTGACATTAACAAAAAGTATTCCATTGCACTTGCCATCCTGAGACATAAATAAATAAATAACACCCAACAGTTAGACACATAGTCATGACCCCACACTAAGATCGAGTCTTGTGTCGTGGGCATCAGGAACTATGAGAGACTTTTCGGTCTCACAAACACCACATAACATGTCAAGCCTCAATATGTACATTAGTTACTTTGGCTACAATGGCATTCGAATTCGAATGCCCTCCAAACCCGAACACAAGAGTGCATTTACACTGCTGTTTGTCGGGAGAAATAGACATTGCGGTACCAAACAAGGCGGCCTTCTCACATGAAAGACCTATCAACAATTAAGCATCTCGGATTTTATTATATTTATGATCACATCGAATAAAAAGTCCTGGATCATAAATTAATTTATCTAAAACGCACTTTTCCGTTGAGTTTAACTATCACTCAGTTTGTTACAGCAGTGGCATGTTAACCGAAGTTTGTTTAGGATG
The DNA here is from genome assembly GCA_009982885.2 of Hyles vespertilio. Lineage (NCBI taxonomy): Eukaryota > Metazoa > Arthropoda > Insecta > Lepidoptera > Sphingidae > Hyles > Hyles vespertilio. The sequence continues at coordinate 24,124,303 of CM042807.1, forward strand.
GTTAAACGTTTTTATTGTGTTTGTAAGAGTTATTAGTCCATGGCGGCGAGAATAGATAGGTTAGTTTTTATATGTATTTCAAAGAAGTCACGTTCGGAAGGTGTTAAACAATTTTAAAGACAAATATATATAAACCTTTTTAAAAAAAGTTTGTAGAGCTATTAGCAACACAGATTTAAAATAACAAAACCAATACAAAAGTAACATGCACGGCACAGATTTAAAAAGATGATGGAATGTGACACGTAAATGAGTGCATGAAAATATGAATCAAAACATAACTTAAAAGAAACCTGGCTAGGTAAGACATCTAAATAAGCTTGATAGATATGCAGGCAATCGTATAATAAATCTAATAATCCGGTATCCTACACCTTGTTACGCCGACCTCAAGTAAGGAAAACACATGTACAAAAGGAGATATACGGCCTATATTATCCTTTTTGTCGGCACCCACGTCGTGGTCGATGACAGTTACAAGATATAACTAGATGAACAATCTGAATAAATCATCAGTAAATGTGTCTATAAACCAAACATATCTAGCAAAATAAAACGCCAATCCAATTAGCATAAACACTGCCAACACCAGTAGTTTCTGGAATGGATTTATAACTCATCTAATGGACAGGGGACTTAAATAGTAAGTACGTGATTTGTTCAGACCTCCTTGCTGTTAATAGCTGCTATAAATGAGATTACATATTGGTTTTCATTTACCGGGAACTATAGATTTAAACTTTAATGATCAACTTACTTCAGCCCCTCAGCTCTGCGATAAATTGTTAACTCTTGCACGCATACGTATTTGCAATATTTGCGAATATTAATTAAGATTAAAGTTTAAAAAAGAAATGGGTGAAATCTTATTGAAAATATCTTTAAAATAGTCTATAAATATCAAATTTTTTTAATAGGAAGAAATTTATCATCAAACGTTATCTTTATCTGGCATCTAAATAACATACTGCTTAATGTGAATTTCTAAAGTCGATATTACATTTATATATTTATACAGTGTCCGTGGCGCAGTCGGTTAGACGCCGTCTGTGAAACGAGAAGCCGCGGGTTCGATCCCCGCACCGAGAGAAATGTTTGTGCGGTCCACAAATATTTCTTTCGGGTCTGGGTGTTTGTGAGACCGAAAAGTCTCTCGTAGTTCCTGATACCCACGACACAAGACTATCTTAGTGTGGGGTCAGGACTATGTATGTGACTGTTGGGTGTTATTTATTATTATTTATTATTATATTCAATATTACAATAACCTACACCCCATGGCCGTAAGCAGAGTGTAGAGACCAAAGAGCGGCAATGTATATACAAACGATTATCTTTACTTAACAATAATCACTTAATACACGCTCAACTTTTACAAATAATCCTAATATGATACAATTAAGTCGACACCAATTAATAAGAGAAAGTACCCATAATTAAAAATCATTAATCCAATCAATAACCTTTGCTTTAGCAATTAACTGTGGATACATTATAACTCATTCAATTCAGCCATGTAAATAAACTAACACCGAAAGTATTAAAGACGAAATATTTCTTCACAGCAAACGGAAGTGGTACTGTTAGTGTAACGAGTATAACGTTGATAAACTTATCGATACATGGTTTCCGAGACGAATTTCTTTCGAAACAGATCTTTATGCTTTATTGTCGATAGGGATGTACGTTCTCTATGAATATTGGTTTTTACAAAAGACTATGATTTTTAGGTAACCTATATTTATGTGATATCATTAGTCCTAGAAAATAGGACATACGATTGATCCAGGACCTAGATCATATAGGGTTTCTACATACTGATGTAAGTAAGATAGACTGATAACTGTTAGACTCGTTTTTTTTTCGATTACAGAATCCAACTAGTGGATTCTTAAATATAATAATAATAAGATGCATCATATTGCATAATGGTTTCTTAGATTTACGCGAATGTTACACATTGAAATAAAACTATTATTTACGGATTTTATCGCGAATTTAGTTTAATTTTTTACATTTTTAACTTCCCGACGTTTCGATCACTTTACAGCTTTCGTGGTCACGGGGCGGACTGAGGTATTAGACGTCCGCTCTGTGACTGTTACAATTCAACTACCCTTATTTTACAATTATTAATTTAAAAATTAATTCTAAAACATCTAGTCTATGTTTGCGATCCGATCTACGCAGAATGAGCTCACAGTGGCTTGAGGTCTGGCAGTTGGTCTTTTGGGTTCCGATTTAATTAAATGTAGTATTGGATCCCATGCTTGTGCAAGCTTCAAGCCATCTTCTCTATTGAAATTTGGATGTTTTTTAATTTCAATAGCCTCGCGAAACATCCTGGGCAGGAAACGGTGTTCTTTAGCGAGGACTTGGGGCGGGGCTGGTCAAAGCGGAGGTAATGCCGCTACCGCTATGCCGCAAATTGGCTACATCCTGAAGCGTGCTTCGTGGTGAGAATATATCTGAACGGCGATTCTCTTCTATAAAGACCTACTTCAAGCCGCCCAAGAAGATTAGTCAATTTCTACCACCTGTCAAGTGCCATATACCCCTGCAAGAACCGGGCGTATACAAAATAGATTGCGACTTTGGCTTCTCCTACATAGGTCAAACAAAACGAAGCATAGGGACCCGCGTGAAAGAACACATAGCTGACGTCAAACATCAACGCTCAACGAAGTCTGCAGTTGCTGAACATATAGAAGAAGGCTCCAAGCATTACCTCCGCTTTGACCAGCCCCAAGTCCTCGCTAAAGAACACCGTTTCCTGCCCAGGATGTTTCGCGAGGCTATTGAAATTAAAAAACATCCAAATTTCAATAGAGAAGATGGCTTGAAGCTTGCACAAGCATGGGATCCAATACTACATTTAATTAAATCGGAACCCAAAAGACCAACTGCCAGACCTCAAGCCACTGTGAGCTCATTCTGCGTAGATCGGATCGCAAACATAGACTAGATGTTTTAGAATTAATTTTTAAATTAATAATTGTAAAATAAGGGTAGTTGAATTGTAACAGTCACAGAGCGGACGTCTAATACCTCAGTCCGCCCCGTGACCACGAAAGCTGTAAAGTGATCGAAACGTCGGGAAGTTAAAAATGTAAAAAATTAAACTAAATTCGCGATAAAATCCGTAAATAATAGTTTTATTTCAATGCATCATATTGTTTTAGTAGAAGCTAGAAAACTCGTTCTTTTAATTACCTTACTTTTAGTTCTTCTCTACTTCGAATATTGTATCCTAACTTACTTTTAGTTCTTCTCTTCTTCGAATATTGTATGCTTAATAAATAACCTTTATAATTCTTAGTAAGATGTTAAAAATGCAATTTTCTTGGAAATAAGATCGCGTCGGAGAATTTACCTTTCCAATTATGTTGGACATTTATTTAGGACTGCAGACAAAAATAACCTTCGTATTGCTTTTACTCAACGCGGCCGTGAACTTAGCACTTCAAATGATCTGATTAAAAAGTAAACAAAAACGAAAGGATTGTTCATTAAATGTTTTGGGGTTTATCAGCACCACGGTGTTAAAACCTTTTTTTGGGAAGATGACCAGTCGAAAAAGACGGTCTCTTTATAAACAGAATTGACACCAATCAGAACTTATTATTTTTAAGAACTATTAGCATTTATAATGAAGATGTTATCTACTTTTGGTAGAGCACAGTTGACTGAACTTCACACTCAACAATACTTTTAAACTTGAATCAATCTCCGCAATTTTTAGTTTAACTTAATATTATATATAATTTTGATATAACCACGTTAAAAGGAAGTAGGTATTCACCTTCGTACTCAGATCTTTGATATTGATAACAGAACGTCGCTGTACTTATACTGATAAACTATAACCTGTTTCACATTAGGAACGTATATTCATATTATATGTTATTAGAACTCACATTAATATTAAGTCATTAAAATACGCTACTTGAAAATCAACTAAAACTATATTATCAAAATGTAACATCATAGAAGCCAGACAGGATAATAGTCAGACAGACAGTTGACAAAGAAAGTTACATAATTCAGGAAATAATACATAAAATATATAAAGTTCTTCACGTTGGATTTGTGCTTATTATAATGTACTGGTTTCTGAGATTTCAGCCAATGTTACAAATTGATGTAAAACTATTTTTTACGGATCTATCACGGATTTAATTGAACCCCGACACGTTCAAAAAACTCCAAAAACGTAAGCCAAATCCGGGATAGATTTCGTAAAAAATTAGTTTTATTTAATAATTATAAAATATTCCTTAAATCATTAACAGGTTGGCTAAGGCCAGACCAAGCTCACTCCAGCTTAAACATAACTATTGAAGTGTAACTGTTCTATACTAGATTCCTCTCTTTTGTTACTCTTTCAACTTGAAAACCAGTAGTAAACTATAGTCCCCTGATTTAATCCAGCACTTTTTTAGACCCTCTCATTCCTTCCACCATGATGGCTGAGGGACATCGGAGTCTTCTGACCTCACCTATAAGCAAACAGTGTCGAATTGATCACGCACGGAACAACTCGCTCGAAACGATGACTCACAAAGAAAAGTTAATTTTCTTAAGACGTGAGTCATTCGTACAGACAATGTCCCCTACTAATAACATTTAAATGTATGTTTAAACATTGTATTCTTATTAGCACGCTGTATAAGACGGTCTGTCATTCACCAGTTGCATTGGAGCCAGCTATGACCTAATTAGCGACGGAATCAATCTCTGGATACGTAATTTGTTTCGGTCTGGGTATTCCATTGATGGTAACAGTGGAAATCCTTAGGCCAGTTTTGCAACACTGTATTTCTTGGACAATTATGAAGCTTCATCTTCATAATGTACAGGGATCTATATATACTTGGATTTTGATGACCATTGTCGGGTCGTGTCTTGAATGAGATTAGTAGATGTCTTTTTATAATCTATTATCAAAGACGATAATTTACAAGAAATGACCTGAGATTGGCTTGAGAGCATCGTACAGGTAAAAGTCTTAAAACAATAAAACCAAAAACCTATTTCTACACAAAAAGCAATACATTTATAAAACATGTCCAATTTGATTCACCGAGTTTTACCAAATTGAACAATATTTTTCGAATTGACGACCTTGCGATTCTCACATTGCATCAATTTCCATAAAGTCACGGTACAAACAGACATCAAGTAAAGCATGTAAAGTATCATTGTATGTGTGACTAATAACTTACTACACATACGTGGAATGCAGTGCAATTGTTTGCACGACAAACAAATTGCTGGTTGTTAGTCGCGCTTGTTTTGTCAGAAAGTATTTTCAAGTTTTACGTCTGTGCTATTAATTGATAATTTATGTTTTGGAAGATATACTTTAGGATTTGAAATGAAACTTATTTTTAGACACCATAAACGCTATTTCTTTCAAATCATTTACTTCAATATCATACTTTTGAGTAATGATATCAAAATTAATCATCCAAAAGCATAGATAATTTCTAAAATTCAAAACAAAACGAACTTAAATATCTACGCGTTGGACGAGGAGCTCTGTCTCAAATCTTTACTATGGTAGAGCAAAGAATCTCTATCGCTTATACTCGTATTCGTTATTCGAGCAACTTTAATTAATGCACAAAATCAAACTTAGCAATAGAAGAAATAAAATTGCATTTAATCTTCATAATACGAGGATGTGACCAAGAGAGAAGATTGTTAACTAGTTAATATTACCCGGGAAATCCCAACTTACTCAGTAGAGTCCGCATGCATACGCAATGCTATGCAGCCAGCATGCACTTATCTTAATTGATAACTTCTTAACCTTTTGAAAGTTTTTTGTTATTTTCAAATCTAATCTTAAGTGGTATTATCATGTTGTTTAATTTTATTCATCATATTACAAAAACAACGTATTTTATGTTAATTTCAAAAAGAAACACAATTACAGTCATTTTTAACAACACAAATGGTATTCACAATTTTTCAGCTTAACAACCGATCGATAAAAAAATATAAATGCGATGCAGATGTGAGATGATACTGTTTTCGTCAAATCGACCCACTTCCCTCTTTGAGATATTTAAAATGCCAAACTATTCATCATATACTAAAAATCTGATCATAAACCCTCGAAGGCAATAAAACTTTACAACCGGTAAATCATAAAAATTACAATTGCATACCGTGCATGAAGTTTATTTCTTTCACAAAAACATAACAAACTTAAATTTAATTCAAAAGTAGGAAGCCGTTCTAGGTTTTACCCTGGGTCACACTAGACCCTCAACCTTCCTTGAACCAACAATCGGAATATTCAGTATACACACACTCACCAATGTTTTTACTTCCGAATGTAATAGCACTAGTTAATATGCCCTTCCAAGGGCGTTCACAAACAAACAAGCTCCATGGCGGCACATAGTATCACAAAACACAAGGTCGGTACGGGCGCGCGGTGCTCGGGCGGCGCGACACATGCGTCGCGCGCGGAGGCTCGGCGCGGAATGACGCCGCACGCAGCCATCAGCCAACCCGCGCCTCTCCCGCCAATGCAGATGCTGCGCACGCGACGCATTCGCCAATTTGAAATTCGAATTTCGAATGCATTGCAATGGGTTATTGTCTGGTAGTACCCGGTTGAATGCAAATGCATATTTGCTTTTTTTAGGACAAGCACTAGAAAAAGGTAATGGCAATGTTGGGAAGTTATCGAGCCCACCCATTAAAGTACTTTAGGGTAGCAATTGCATTGGTGTCCTTTAAATATACATACAAATGCGCCTCTAACATGTATCTTAGGATGCATAGGTAGAGCTGCTAGTGCTCTTGTGACCCCAACGGTACCTCGAAATCATTTTCAACCTAAGTTATAATCTTATTAGGTTATAATTAAGAGTGATCCTATCACCATAGGATTAAAATGCTATTACCGAGATACTTATAATTCTAAAAATGATAAGAATAACATTATTAATAATGAAACATTATTAAAACAGAATACCTCGCACAAAATACCCTATATGAGAATCGAATCAAAAACCCCCTAAATTCACGATCACAGCATCAAGACATCAGCGGGCTCTTATTTGACAATGGGCTTTTCAATCAACTGCGTCGTACTATCGAAACCGACTGTAGTATGCTTTTAAGTGGCTCTACCAAGACTCTACCACTTCTTCGTATAGTCTCTTATATTATCTCCTATAATTTTACACTAAATTTGAAAGCTGTGTCCTACTGGTAGACTATAGAGTGCCCTGTATTTTCCTCTTCTTATTCTTTCCATCCCATGGAAGTCGGCAAGAGATTGCCTTGAGTGATAAGGCTGACATTGGTACTCTGATGTAATATATTGTTTAATTTAATTTCATTTTTTCCTTTCATTCTAATTTTAAGATTCATTGGTGTACGAAAAAAATATATTTATTTATTTTATTTATTTAATCCTTTATTGCACAAAATAAAAATACAGTAAAGAAACAACACAATAATAATAGTACAAGAGGCTAGATAATATAATTTTATTAAAAATAAATAAATTATATTACATCAAGATACAGCATACAAGAATAACAATATACATAAATAAAATAATACCCCAATAGTCACATTTATAGGCCTGGTCCCACATTAACGGCCGCACTCAAAGACAGTTAAAGTCAATTAAATCGCTCCTTAGTAAAGATTTTGTTCGTAAAATCTACACTAAGTAATGATTTAATTGACATTAAATGTCTGAGTACGGCAGCAAGATCAATTAAGTCTTGAGTCGCGGGTACCAGAAACTACGAGATACTTTTCACTAACAGACCCGAGATAAATACTATAAAGATATATAACACATGACTACACATAGACTACACATGTACTAGATGCGGGGATGGTACCCGGGGCTTCACATTTCATAGCCAACGTCTCGCCCACCGCGCCTCTGCGGTTTCAAATAATATTGTGGTTATTACTTACTCGTACAAAATCATTATATAATTGTCATTAATAGCGTGTGGTGATTCGTTGCGTAAATTATAAAATATTATATTTATTTATATAGCATATCCATTTATTTATATAGCAGATAAATTACTGGCGTTTCGCAAGATATTATTAATTAATTTCAACAACCAAAACCAGCTCCTTTTAATTATTTCTAAAATAAATAATTTTGCCTTTAAAAGTAATGACAACCAATCCCTAATTAACAACCACTTACCACTATAAAATTAGCTCTAAAAAGTTCAAACCACAATAAGTAGGTTGCCCGACCTGATATTCGAACCCAAGGCCTCTTATTTCACAACCCTTACAATAAGAGTACCTATGCACTTAGCATTATACAAAATATGTGTATAAATATTATTCCATATGAAAGAAAAACTAAAAGAAAAAAAGAAAACTAAAAAATAAAATACTTTTAGTATTGAAACACACTTTCGTATTATAAGTTATTTTACAGTATATTTTACTGGTGTTAGGTCTCTCATATGTGAGAGGCCATCTGAGTAGGTACCGCCGCAATGTCTATTTCTCCCGTGAAACAGCAGTGTAAATGCACTGTTGTGTTTCGGATTGAAGGTCATTGTAGCCAGAGTAACTACTGGACATATTGAGACTTAACAATTCATTTCTCAGGATGGCGAGCGCAGTGGAATTTTGCTACTGTTTATGAGCGGTCGTATCGCTTACAATCAAGCGAATGGCTTACTCGTCTCACCATTCAATGTAATAAAAAAAAGTAATATGCTATTTTTATCATAAATACTCCTAATATATAAATAATATTAATATTCCTAACACACATAGACTTACGCTATTCTCCCAGAAGGGATAGACAGATAGGCTACCCACTTTTCGCCTTATGTATTCCGTCCCACGATGTGATAGGGGGCGAGGCTATCGCCATATCGGACACAAACTCCTGAATCCGAGCTGATAATGAATAAAAAATCCAATATCACTGCCCAACCCGGGGCTCGAACCCGAGACGTCAGCATTACAATCATACCGTAGTACATACACGCCACCGAGGCAGGCCTAATATATTCAAATGTATATAAGGAAACAACACCTGGTATTCTTGTTGTCTTCCATTTTTGTAATTTAGTATCTAATAAATGTCATAAAAGTGAATAATTTCAAATATATACACTGTGGACAATGAATTATTCAGTGTGTGCTTATATGGGTTATGTTAATGAAACTACTGGACTATATCAACCGAAATAAATCCAAGTATAGTGATTGTCTTAAATAATACAGTTGATAGTTTTTAAATCGATCATATGGTATGATAAACTGGACATTAGTGTAACATAGTTGATAACTTATGTTACTGGTCTAATGACTAAATGACTAACCATAAGAAATTTTTCGTCTATGAGTTACGTGATGTAATCTTGTCAATAAAAAAACCGCTTTGAAGTTCATGGCTTTAATTCTGGAGTAATATAATTGCAAGTTCAATTCAGTTTTAATAGTCGAGTCTTCAAAATCTTAAAAGAAGCAAAGCAAAGTCTATGATAGAATTATTTTCATTTCCAAAAGTCATTTTGACTTATGAACACCATAAACGAAGATAAAAACTCATTAAAATGACCGTGCTAATAGTTGCGTTTCAAATTCAGCCTGGGGATTACCCGTCATCATTTTTTCAACTACTTAGTATTATCATCAGATGCTTTGTCCTCAATTTGGAAGGGCATTGCAGCTACTTTTTAATTTGTAATTTATTTCATATTTATTTGACAGCCTCCGTAACGCAGTTGGTTAGGCGCCGGCTGCGATACTAGAGGCCGCGTGGTCCATCCCCGAACCGAAACACCACAGGTATTTATTCCGGGTCTGGGTGTTTGTGAGACAGAAATATCTCATAGATTCTGATACCCACGACACAAGACTTGGTCTTAGTGTGGGGTCAGAACTATGTATCAGATTTCTGGGTGTATTTATTTATTTACATATATAAAGTGACTAAAATACGCTTAATGGTAAACGCAGTGCAGTCCATAGAATCAACCAAAATTATTAGTTCATCTTTACTCGATACAATTATGTCAGCCTTTCTTAGCATAACTACAACTTTAATTAATTTAATCGACTTGTAACAACAATCCCGATCAAATGTTTGTGCCAGTATGGAGCAAGGGTAACTATTGTTATAATAATGTTATCAGATCATTGTGTGGCCCACGGACCACGTGTGGAGCGCACGAGACCTCGCGCAAACACTGTTATTTTGTAATTGTATTGTAATCAAACATGAGGTGATGTTATGGTGATGTTTATATAATATTAGTGAGGAAATGTGTATAGATTTCAACGAGAAATTCTACTTTAGATTTATGATGAAAATCTAATACATAACTCTATATGTATGTGTATGTTTATTTATAATTAAATCCAGGTACAATCCAAGGTAAATATTTTCATTGTTTCCTATTTTTTTCATTCAAGCTTTATCCTAAAAGTACAGTGTCCATCCCACGGTAAGAGCTTGCCTCGAGCGATACGACCGCCATTTGCACTCTCATGTCAAATATTAGCTTAGTTTAAGACTTATTTGATGTACAAAAAATAAATCAATAAAAATAACTCGCTTCAAAGTTTGATCTGTACATATCAACTGAAATGAATTGTAAATTAATCCAATGTCTGACCAGACAATCCTTTTCTGTATCGTATACGTCCCTCTACAGGGCACGGGCCTCCTCTACAATCGAGACTATGATTGAGAGAAGTTAGGCCGTATATTTCACCACACTGACCTAGTGTGATTTTGCAGACTTTACATGCCATATAAATTCTTACAAACCAGACAATCCCATACAGTTTTACTTCACGAAAATCATTATTCAGCATCATGCACTCTTTAAAATGCAACATAAATAAACATAAAGTAAATGATGTTTATCAAATTCAAAACAACATTGAAGAAACGGGTATCAAACATAATATAGGTATTATGGTTGATACCCGTTATTTTATTCTTTACGCAATCTTCTCTAGGTTTTTTTTATCGTGTACCACCACCTTCTTCTGATACTATCCATATTAAGGTTGTCTGCAAGAGATCGCTTTAAGCGATAAGGCCGCCCATTGTAATACCATAAGTCTTATGTTTAATTTGTCCGATTTTGTGTTTATTCTTGTATTTAGTTTACAATAAAGAGTATTTTATAGTATTAAACCTCAGCACATTACCCGCCTCGTGACTAATGAGCCATTCAAAAATCCATACGCCCCGTTAACAATCACTACATATTGATGAGACACCCCATATCAATCCTATTGAATGGCGTGAGAATGTCGTTCATTCACAATCTATTACACAAAAGGTAATGTCAGCGACAAATGACTACACTAACAAGGTATAAACAAACATAAATGTGCTAATTACGTAGGCAATTGTTTTTCGTGCCGTCTGACATTTTCCATGTTAATCATTACTACTAAGTGGACATTTGTTTGTAAAGTTACGTAATTGGTTTTTGTATAGTATAGATTCGGCAAACGAGAAAGCTGATGGGAAGTGATCACATCCACCCATGAACATCTACAATGATTGGATCTGGAAAGGAAAAAGTATGGGAAGAGAAAAGGCGTACACACGTATCGAAACGCCACTACAAAGCGGTCACTTCACATCGATTTTCTGAGAGTTAGTGGGCGGTAGCCCAGGACGAACCTGCCCATTCATACTGAGTCATGACTGACAAAAGCGTGGGTCTACCACTTTCAACGTTATATATATCATCGTCAGTACGAGGTTTAATGGTCGTCTGTCGTATCATTATCATCATGGATGATTTAACGATTCCCTCAACCAGGCATTCTCAAAAGATCATAGCTCTACACTGACTGAGCGCTGGTTAATTAAATACCAAACTATAATTCTTATAGGCACCTACACCATGCATAAGCTTATACCCACATCCTGGAAAGGATAAACGCAAATGTTCGCCGAGGAATGAGTGATAACGTGTAAGTAAATACATACAAAAACTCGCGCGTTGTTTTCCAGAAGGATTAGGCAGAGGTTCCGTCCCTCAATTTTGTAGGGGGTGAGCTTCCTGTAGTTCCTGACTCCGGGCTGCTAATGGATAGAAAAATTCCAATACTTTGCCCGAACCGGGACTCAAACTCGGGAACTCAGCTTTGTAACCGTACCGTTATACAACTACGCCACCGGTATAATTTATACACAATAGTAAAAAACATATCCATCTATGAAAATACCCACTTATCCCCATTCCCTTACTCATAACACACAGTGCGTAAAACGTAAACCACAATTTGATTGTAGCAATACACTTTCTATACAAGGAAATCCCTTTTCGGTGGGAATTACCATATATTACAATAACACACTATACTGGTTGTACAAAACATATTCCCTCACTAGGCCTAATCTTCTATCGTGACTGTTGAATGAATACAAAAACCACATACAGACAGGAAAAAATATACAAATATTTTCAAATTCAAATTCAAATTCAATTATTATTTGCAGAATACAGGTTACATAAATTGGTACAGATGTTCCGTGGGTAGAAAGTTTCACTGTATTCAACCCTGACTGGGCATGCAAATTACAAATATGTCGATCAAGTAAAGTATTGTATAAAAATATATATATATATTCCATTATTCTACATGTTGGTCACATGTGGCCTAAATGTGGGCCTAAATTATACATAACAATAATTATTAAAAATACAAACAATCAGGACGAGTCACGGTCAAGCAAATGTCACAAATAATAGATTATTAAAATTTCATTACTAAATAACATAACTAAATCAAATTATTATAACATAAATTGTGTATTATTTGGAACTTACTGTTTATAACGTTTTATCGTCAAAAAAATCATTTAATGAATAATATGCTTTATCTATTAAAAGGGTTCTTAAACTACATTTAAACTTATGAGCTGAGCTAAACTCTTTAATTTTATTACTCTTATGTGAGAGGCCGCCTGGGTAGGTACAAACGCAATGTCAATTTCTCCCGCCAAACAGCAGTATACATGCACTGTTGTATTTCGGTTTGAAGGATACTTGTAGCCAGAGTAACTACTAGACATATTGAGACTTACGCCCGAATACTGGAACGCCATTCAAATAATAAGTTGCTCTTAACAGCGCACGGCCCACTTAGCCAATACATTTAAGCGGGATTAACGTAGTTAAGCGCAACTTATATTTAAGTTGCGTTCCAGTATTCAGGGCGTTAATGTCTTATGACTCAGAGTGGCGAGCACAGTGCAATGCCAAGCATTGATTTGTAATTCAAGGTGTTGTTTGGTTTTGCTACTATTCATGGACAATCGTAATGATTACCATCAGCATTGCCAAAAAAACTGCAGGGATCCTATGTACAAACTCCATTGTTTACGTAAGACTTCTCAATATTATAAATACATGATAGCTCTGTCTGTATTATGCCACGACCAGAATTATTAAAATAAAGCTCACATATTGCAAATACAATACCTACAAACAACTATATTTATTTATTTTATTTTATTTTTACACTTTGTATAATTAAAATAGTACAGGCGGACTTAATGCCTAATGATTCAATATATCTAATAGTTACTCTGGCTACAATATTCTTTAAACCAGAACACAACAGTGCGTTGAATCTGTTATTTAGCGGAAGAAATAGACATTGCGGTGGTACCTACCCAGCTATCACATATGAAAAACCTACCACCAGTCAAAATTATCCATTCATACATATAAACCACAATGGCTACGTGATTGTACCCATATTTTCCTATTTATTTTCCTTTCAAGTCATATATGTGGGTTCAATGGAACCTGTAGGTTTTATTTCATAACTACAATCAATACAAAAATAACTATTTAATTGATGTAAAATCAGTTTTGAGCAATAATAATATCCCCATAATCCTACACCATAATAACCTAATCCATAGAGGTTGCCTGGAAGAGATCGCAGGTAAGGCCGCCAATTGTCACATGTGCCATACCTTTAGTTTTAAGTGATTTATTTATAACTGTACAATAATTTAAAAAAATGTAGATACAAAATATTAGCAATATCTCTGATTATTCTTATTAAATTAACAAATACATAAAATCATATCAGAATAGCAGTTTCAAGTCGAGGCGTTATCGATTGTAGAAAGAGATTGAAAGAGCTTGTGACTTGTCTAAGGGGGCTGAACTTTTTCCATCAGGTGCTCGTTCACTCCCATACATCAAAATAAATAAATTAGAACGCAGTATAAGTTATCAAAGCCGGTGAAATGCGCTGTTTCTGGCCGTGTCGTGTGTCGTTTGAAACAGTTTCATCGGTTCGTGTTACTGAGTGCTACGCGCTCGCTTCCGACACACTTCCGCTGCTAATACGAGTAGGTACGTCGATAATTGTGCCGTGTAGATAGATGTCTTTGTTCCTTCGTAACATGTGTTTATCATTTGTCGCTGTTTCTTACGTGTGTGAAAAGATGATAGTTGTGTCGTCATTGTTTTAATGGATTTTTATTACATCAAACCAATTATAGTAGATTTCATTAGAAAATTACGTCTCACAATTTGGCCCAAAACAAAACTAAGCTACACAACTAGATGAAATAATAAATGATAATATAATACTATTTTAATTTTTATAGTCAATTAAAAGGTACTCAAAACGCAAATATTACCAACTAAAACTAGAAAATTTAAATATCCTTTTAAATCACACGCTAATAAACATGTCACAAATGCAGGAAAGCGACGTGAGAAAATCCGCAACCAGTTAATAATAGTGAATATGTTACGTCCAACAGTCGAACCGCTCGTCACGATTTACAAATATTGTGGACGCCGGAAGGTGCCTGACCTTTGCTGTCCTTCGAATTGAAGATCAAATTAATAAATAGGTTTAGCGTGAGAAATTTCGCAGTTCCGTTCGGTGTTGGGATAAATGGAATAATAACAAGATTTTAAATGATAGACTTGTGGCTTCTGTTAGGACGAAAACAGGATTGGATAAATAAAATAGATTTAATAAATGTATATGAATAACGTAAGCAGAAAAATATATTTATCTAAATAATATTTAGATAAATATATTTTTTCTGCTTTGCAGTGGTATTTTTATTTTTTACTTTGTTGTACTTCTAGTTAGTCACGTAGACAATGTTGTAAACATGTACACGCATTGAATAGCAATTTAAACCACCCCTTTAACCATCCCTTGTACACGCTCAATTACTTCCCAAATGTTACAGTAAATTAAATCGGAACCTCCTTTTTGGTCACAAAAAAACTTGCCTAATCTCGAAATTGACCAATTGACCTCGAAAATTAATTTCTATTATTGGGCTCCCAATTTCTGTAAAATTAACCGGTTTTTGCGTAACAGTGATTAATTTTGTTCCAGTCACGTTTAGTAAATATTGCAAAGGTGAATAACCTCCGGCAAAATGTTTACACTGACTCGAAGTTGTTTACAAACGCATTGAAAATGAGTTTCTATATAGAGGACACACTTTTAATGGGATTCACTTATATAATCCAGTAGGTTTGATGATTATATTTTTTTATTTGGACCACAAAACTTGACATACACAAAAAGCAATATCTAATGAAGTATACAGAGTAACTACTGGACATATTGAGACTTTACATCTTATGTCTAAGGATGGCGAGCGCAGTGGGATGCCAAGCATTACTTTGTAATTCAAGGTGTTTTTTGGTTTTGCTACTGTTCATGAGCGGTCGTATCGCTTACCATCAGGCGATCGGCATGCTCGTCACGCCAATCATTGCAATAAAAAAAACTAAAACATTCACGTTTTACCTAGTATGATCCATCCCACGACTAGTCAGGGAGCGAGCCCATCGTCATATCTGGCACTAATTTCTGACTCCGGGCTTATAATGATTGGAAAATTCATATACATAACATCACATCACTTTATCCGATCCGGGATTCTAACCCAAGACCTCTTTATAATTGTTGCTATAATTGTACCTTAGTAAAACAGCTAGCGAGGCAACTGATATGAATGATATTTTCATTAAGCGAAGAAGCGAGTTATACTAAAATGTAAACACTTTCAAAAACTTGAGGTGGCTTAAATCTTACCTGTAAATCATAGCTGCAAACTCTATACTGACAAATCATTCCACACTTAACCTATGGTTTACTTAGTTATCAATACTATATGTTAAATGCGTCATATAGAAGTTTGAATTAGTCACAGTAGAGCACATACAATGCTTCCGACGCTTTTGTTATTGTCATTGCTCTAAGATCATTGTATTACATGCAATGATTACATGTATAAGGATCGCTTGGATAAGCCTCAATCGAATCGGAACAATGCATCGAATATCACATGACTAGATGCATAATATTGACTTTTGCTGGCTATAAATTAATTCAAGTTGGCTTTGATTCAAATCGAATTATTCTAAAAGGAAGATTCCCGCATTAGTGGACAATACACAATTGGACAAAAATAGGATTAGGCGGGCTTATCAAGGCAGTGCCACTGTAATAGAAAACCAATGCAACCAACAGTTTTGCTGCCGTATTTCGTCCGATGAATTGGTCAGGGATGCTCCTATCTAGTGGCCATGGCCTGCCCTAATATAGGTGCTACGAGTACGCGACCTCGGCCCCCGAGCTACTGCAGTCACCTTAACTTCCCGTCCGTGACTGCAGTATCCACTCCCTCAGGCCATACTCCCCTTTCCTATAACATCCTCTACCCACAAATCCTATTTCCTTTCCGTTCCGTTAATGGCGGGCAGCAGCGTCATTAACGCCAGTCCCCTACTGCGCTCGCCAACCCGCCTGCCAAGCGTGGCGAGTATTGGCAAATACCCCCTTAATGGCGACACAAATTGAGACCAGGCCCCCAGTCCCCGGCAGCCCCACTATTCCTGGCTATGGTAGCGGTCAAGGTTACGGTGGGGCAGGGGGTGCTAAGAATCCCCGGGTTGGCCCCGGCTACCACCCCCGACGACGACTGGCCTTGGTAACACACAACATACGCACATTGAGGACAGACGAGAAGATTGTCGAACTGGAAGAAGAATTGAGCAGGTTACACTGGGACATTCTGGGGTTATCGGAAGTCCGAAGAATCGGGGAGGATCCGATAACCCTGAAGTCTGGTAACCTGCTCTTCTACCGGGGGGACGACCAACAGTCCCGAGGAGGTGTCGGATTTCTCGTCCACAAGTCTCTCATCAACAACATTGTATCCATCGAAAGTGTGTCGAGCAGGGTAGTATACCTTATACTCAGAATATCTAAAAGATATTCGTTGAAGGTCATACAGGTATACGCGCCGACCTCGACACACCCAGATGAAAAAGTGGAGGAAATGTATGAGGACATAAGTCGGGCCATACATACTTCCAAAACCTAGACTTCAATGTTGTTATGGGAGACCTCAACGCAAAGTTGGGCAAGGGAAGCGATGCAGAGTTGAAAGTGGGGCAATTTGGACATAGGCAACGGAACCTCAGGGGTCAGAGGCTGGCCGACTTTCTGGAGAAAGAGGGACTCTTTGCGATGAACTCTTTTTTCCAGAAGCCGCCTCACAGGAAATGGACCTGGCTGAGTCCTGACGGTTCTACGAGAAACGAGATCGATTTCATCTTGACAACGAATAGACGGATATTCAGAGATGTCTCTGTGATCAACAGGGTGAAAACCGGCAGTGATCACCGAATGGTTAGGGGCACACTGAATATCAATACCAATCGGAAAGGCGTCGCTTGATGAAATCTACGCTCCGACCTACTCGCGCCCATATCCAAAACCCCGAGAGCTTTCAACTCGAGCTGACAAATCGCTTTGATTGTCTAGGAAAAAACCTTGCAGTGGACGAGCTAAACAGCGGTTTGGTAGAAGCTGTCCATACGGTGGGATCTAAGTATTTTAGACCTCGCCGTAGAGATAGACCACAAAAACTCTCGATCCACACTCTTGACCTCATGGCCGAACGTCGATCTTTAGCGCTGCAGTCTTCCGTTGACGCCGAAGCATATCGGCGGCTCAATAGACAAATCTGGAAGTCCTTGCGACACGATGTCCGTGCTCACAATACTGTGAGCATTAAGGAGACAATTGAGCGGAACGGAGGCTCCAAAGTGTTTGCAAGAGACTTGTCTATTGGGCAAAGCCAGTTGTCAGTTGTTGACGACAGCCGCGTGGTATCGACGAGGGCAGAGGTATTAAGGGAGATCGAGAGGTTCTACGGACAGCTTTACACCTCGGTTGCCCAACCTGCTGTTAGCTCGGCCGAAGACCCGAGAACCGAGTTGATCCGACACTTTAGCGATGATATCCCGGACATCAGCCTGTGTGAGATTGAGATGGCCCTGAAACAACTTAAAAACAACAAGGCGCCGGGCGAGGAGGGAATAACTTCAGAGCTTCTGAAAGCGGGCAGAACGCCGGTACTGAAAGTCCTTCAGAGGCTCTTCAATTCCGTTCTCCTCGAGGGCTCGACGCCAGAGGCATGGAGCAGGAGCGTGGTGGTACTGTTCTTCAAAAAATGTGATAACACTTTGCTGAAGAACTACAGGCCCATCTCGCTCCTGAGCCATGTCTATAAGTTGTTTTCGAGGGTCATCACAAATCGTCTCGAACGCAGGTTTGATGACTTCCAGCCTCCCGAACAAGCCGGTTTCCGAAAAGGCTTTAGTACCATAGACCACATCCATACGCTTCGGCAAGTTATACAAAAAACCGAGGAATATAACTTGCCGCTTTGTTTAGCGTTTGTGGACTATGAGAAAGCCTTTGATTCGATCGAGACTTGGGCTGTGCTACAGTCTCTCCAGCGGTGCCATATCGACTATCGGTACATCGAAGTGTTGAAGAGTTTATACAACAACGCTACCATGTCGGTCCGAGTACAAGATCAGAGTACGAAGGCTATTCCACTACAGAGAGGCGTGAGACAGGGAGATGTCATATCTCCGAAACTGTTCACTGCCGCGCTGGAAAATGCCTTCAAGCTCTTGCAGTGGAAAGGATTCGGCATCAACATCAACGGCGAGTATATCACTCACCTTCGGTTTGCCGACGATATTGTAGTCTTGGCAGAATCGCTGGAAGACCTTAGCACTATGCTCGAAGACCTCAATCGAGTCTCCCAACAGGTGGGTCTTAAAATGAACATGGACAAAACGAAGATCATGTCGAATGTCCATGTTGTGCCCACCCCCATCGGTGTTGGGGGCTCGACTCTTGAAGTTGTTGACGAATATGTCTATTTAGGACAAGTGGTCCGGTTAGGCAGGTCCAACTTCGAGAGAGAGGTCAATCGTCGAATCCAACTCGGTTGGGCAGCGTTCGGGAAACTACGCGACGTCTTCTCGTCCAAAATACATCAGTGCCTTAAATCGAAAGTCTTCGATAGTTGTGTGTTGCCAGTGATGACTTACGGCACCGAGACGTGGCCTCTCACTATGAGCCTTATTAGGAAGCTCAAAGTCACTCAACGAGCTATGGAGAGGGCTATGCTCGGGATTTCCCTACGAGATCGAATCAGAAATGAGGAGATCCGTAGGAGAACTAAAATAACCGACATAGCCCACCGGATTAGCAAGTTGAAGTGGCAATGGGCAGGGCACATAGCGCGGAGATCTGATGACCGATGGGGTCGGAAAGTGCTCGAATGGAGGCCGCGTATCGGAAAGCGCAGCGTAGGACGTCCACCCACAAGATGGTCCGATGACCTGGTAAAGGTCGCGGGACGTCGCTGGATGCAGGCTGCCTCCAACAGGTCTCTGTGGAAATCATTGGGGGAGGCCTATGTTCAGCAGTGGACTTCCTTTGGCTGATGGATGGATGGATGGATTTCGTCCGATGAAAGAGATTTCTCGAGGCCCATAACACCTCACCTTCTTCTGTCTTTTTCTTTCCGTACCCTTCTTATTTGTACATGTATAAATGATTTGACAGCCTCCGTGGCACAGTCAGTTAAACGCCGCTTATGAACCGAGAGGCCGTGGGTTCCCCACACCCGAAAGAAATGTTTGTGTCGCCCACATATATTTATTTTGGGTCTGGATGTTTGTGAGACCGAAAAGACTCTCGTAGTTCCTGATACCCACGACACAAGACTTGATCTAAGTAATGGCTATGATTGTGACTGTTGGGAGTTATTTATTTACTATTTTTATAGATGTTCATGTACCGTAGTAATCACTAACTAAACTTTCGTTCAATTAGTGACGTCCCTCATATACTGGTAGCTGATATGAAATCACATAATATGATGAGTCAGCAGTCACGGTGTGTGATTGCGTGACGTCAGCCGCGAGATGCGCACGCGCCTGACTCACAGCGGGTCACGCGCACCGGGAACAGATTCGCACTTTATCTAATGGAATCCTTCCGTTTGCATGGCGTCACTTGGTGCATATTGCCTTTTTGTTTGTTGCCTTAGTACATATCGACAAGAATAACTTCATTTCGTTACAAGGATTTTAAATAAATTCACCAACTTGCAATAAGCGTGGTAGAATAAGATCTAGATTATGTCTCTCAATTGTGTAAGGGGTAGAGTTTTTACCTAAAAAATAATTCAACCTATACACACGCGGTTTACCTGAATATTGTACCTGATATGTACGAAGCCTTATGATCGCAATCACGAAATCACAAATATACACTACAATCATACTACATAGTTAAGAAAGAGCAAGATATTATGTTTGTTGAGTTCAATTATTTTTTCATCTAGCTCGGCAATGCTACCACACATAACCCAGTGGTGTGTTTTGTACATTCTAACTTATGACAGACGGTGTAAAAAATAATATCTACACATCCCTTATCAGTTTACGGTAGTTGCTAATTAATACGAACATTCTAGAAACAAAAACATATTGCAAAACAATGAATAACAAATCAATGAGAGCTTCCGGGATACCAACTTCCTCTTATCGTTTGAAAAACTTGGCGTAAACGTTGCTTCACGCGCCGCCGGTCCCGTACATAATAGCATTTTTACCTTCACTAGCTTATTATGATTTGCTGCTGACATCATTGTCACCTTGTTAGGCAAATTACGGCTATGATCTATTAGGTCTTCGATACGATTCATAAGTAGATCGATCAATTGTGGAAGTTTGAAATTATTTACTCTAAATATTATGGTTATCCCTCAACAGCCAACGATAGAATTGCCACCGGGTACAATCACGTAATTTGTATTCTAAATTCTAATAGAAGTCAAACATTGATATCACATAATACGTATTTGTGGAATAAAACATTTGCGCGTACTTTACGAGCGGCTGCATAACATGAATCTATCTATGACCTATTCCAGTTGCATAATAATGTTTGCAAACTTAATACAATACCATAGCCTAATTGGGAATCAAATCTATGTATTTGATTGTTGTAAATTTGATTTATGTGTTGGGATCATGACCCTAACATCATCATAGATACTATTAACACTACAATATAGTTGAAACAGAACTTCCCCCAAAAAAATCGCGTGACATAAGCACAGATATTAGGAGGCGATTGCTAAACGGCAGCCATTATTCGACTCGGTATCCTTGTATGCACGTCACGGTAGTGGGCACAATTAAATACAATTACTAACCAGTAAACAATACTACATGTAAGCAGATGAATTACCATCTGGACTGCGTAATTAGTCTTATTATGTCACAGAATACTTGTAAGGTTTAATTTTATTTTTGAAATATAAAACCACTGTACACACGATAATGACGCAATGAGCAGTTAAAGCAAGCCGTACAAGTCATCTAAGGGGAAAGAATTCAGAACGCATGCAGAGATGCATATTAAACAATCATAACGATCAAAGAATGCCTCCTAAAAAACTGTTGTTACATCTCAAAAGACTTTTGGTTGATACTGCTTTCTCTACTTTTAAATACCAGTAGAAACGGAATAGCCTCTATAAAGTAAAAGCTATCTACGCAATAAACTGATATTATTTAATCCGTAACTTTGAAATTCCGAAACCAGCTGTTCCCTAAAATTCCAATTAGAATACTCTAATTTCCTGTTCACAACCCTTCAACAATCAATGTTAAACTCAGGCCTATATGAAACACAAAACCACATTAAACACAATCATGAAGCAGCTGAAACACACAAATAGTTAGAGGGCACATATTGAATTGAGAGCGCATGCGCCAGTGTTGCATTGCCCCATCTATTTCGGCGCAGCAAACAAACAAACGTATGAAATCAAGAAAACACTAAGGACAGTAATTAAGTATCGATATTAAATCTTGTTATTAGATATTGCTTTTTTGCTTATAGTTTCCAAGCAGTTGTATACAAAACACTTTTGTTATATACAACTCTACTTAAACTCCTTAAATCGTTACCATACAAATTCCAAACCCAGTTGTTCCCCGAATCCCAATTAGAATACTCAGATTCCTATACAAAACCCTTCCAAATTAAGCTCGGAAGCAAAGAATAATTGCATACGGTACTGGTCTCAGCCTATTGAAATATAAAACCTCATTAAACAGTCAGCAGCTGAAACTGAAATACCATACAAGCTGTGTTCAGAGGGCATAATGTTTTGAGAGCGCGTGCGCAGATGCGGCCATTGTCTGTGCGCAGTCGACCGGCGCGCCACTCCTCGCTCGCATCTAGATGATATAGACACTTCCTTGGTACTTGCATCTATAATATTTCAAGTAGGTATACTGTTTGTTTGGAAGGTAAAAAACTAGAAAAGGGATGAGATTATTTATTTCTGTACGTCTGTTTTCAAGCATTCTGGCAAACTCTCTGTATCAGCTCATATACGTCCCACTAAAGGGCACGGTCCTCCTCCAAATTGAGAGTACGATTGAGAATAGCCAACCGGCACTAGGCCAGCGTGGTGGACTTTATGGCTTATCGCTCATACTGGTAATATTCTCGTCTATACTAATGAGATTATCAGCCTAATAAGAGTTCTACACCACTGTTATGCCAGGAGTACAAATAAATGGTAGTGTTACTTATTAATGAATCCCTTTATAAAAACATTTAAATATTCCATATTTTCTATAGTACCAGTCGTTAAAACGACTAGTCCTCATAATTGACGAGGAGATTCTGTGAGTAGGCTTTAGACAAACCACATATCCTTTTTCACCAGGTAGGTGCCAGGGTCCTCGGCCTTTCTTCGCCCGATCTTCAGTCATCAATCGTATAACTATTAAATTTCATTTCACATTTATAGTCTCTAGTTACCTACATTATTTGGGAAGTCACACGTGTCCCGCAATGAGACTAAACATGCTAATAGATAATTCGAATGTTACCATCTGTATGATGATACGTATTCCCAATTGATAGGAATGTTGTCTATTTATTATCGTGTGACTCAATTTGTCTTTATTGTAGTCGAGATAGACCTAATGAGCAGTAATACGATCTAGTGCATGTGTAATTGTCGTAGAAGAAAGACGCAGTATCTGAATGCTTTCTACGTCAAACATCATGAGTTTAAAACCATCACGGATTGGTTGTTAGACGTCATCCCATTTTCTTGGGACGGATACCAGCTCAAATTGTCCAGCACCAGACGCTATTCTACCTAAGAGTTTGAGAAGACACTATTGAGCTTATAAATTATTAATTTTATTAATTGAGCAGATCTAACTAATAATAGGTATATAACGTGGAGTGTACTTGTGGTAGGACTCTCATATGTGTGAGGCCGCCTGAGTAGTTACTACCGCAATGTCTATTTCTCCCGCTAATCAGTAGTGTAAATGTAGTTTTGCGCTCCACATATTGAGACTTAAAATCTTATGTCTAAAGAGAGCGAGCGCAGTGGAATGCAATGTACAGGAGCTGATATTTTGATGCCTCCAGTTGCTAATAAGACTTTGCATGTTAACTCAGCATGTCGTGCAATATCCTTGAACTTCGCACCGGTGCCACGTAATGTCGCTATTATTGTTTATTACATGAGCATTTCCTGTGATTCTTTAGTGTTATCATTACAACTTCTTAATAAGACTGTGGGTAAACATTAATTCTTACGTAAAAAAATATGTCTTTGCAATAGTGTCACCTAAAAAAGGAAAATAATGTCGTGATCCGAATTATACATGTATCTTATAAAAAAAACATCGAGATGTAATTGCTTTTATTGTTTGTCGATCTATATTATTTATAAGCAAATAAATATATTAAATTCGATCTAACTGAAAACATTCCTAATTATTTACGTTACGAATTGCTGTCTAGTATAACATAATATCTAATTCACTATCTAAACACTTTATTAATTTTGTTATCAGAAATGCCAGTCAAAAGTATAAAAAATATATGCCAGTCAAAAGTTTTTGTTGTAAATACGCATGCGTGCGTGATCTTGCGTGCTTCTTAAACAGATGTTTCTAGAAGACAAGCGGCGTGATTACACCACTGATTAATTGCTAAATATCTTATATCATGCTCGGTAGCAATCAAGTTGTATGTAATTATACAATCATCGAAAATACAGACAGCATCTGCGGACTAACCGAAGACGCGATACATAAAACTAGAGGTAGAGTATTTACTCTAACTCAGTTTTTCTACTTACTACTGCCGCGTTTACATACACAGCAGAAAAATCAAGATAGAATATTCCATTCTATGCCACTCAACCTATCCTTCATGCCCAAAAGTTAATACTGTATTTACCCAATGTTAAGAACTTTCATGTCTCTGAGAGCGCATTAAGTAGTCGATCCCAGATATTACCTCGTAGTTTCTACATCAAAGTACTGTATGATGATCTATCTACCATGGCGTACTGTCTGAAAACCCAAGGCCCAGGTCATCGTCATGGAAACTTGTACTTACTATCTATCTACCATTTCAACAATATTAGAAACTTATTACTAAAGATACAATTTCTATGGCCTGTGAAATACGCTAACCAATCCGCCAGCTTGAAGGACTTTAGGCAGTGGCGTAACAATAGGGTGGCATAGTGCGCAAAATGCCACGGGCCCCCGACCTTAGGGGCCCCCGGCGGCCCGGACCCTCAGGCCGGAGAGGCCGTAAGAAGAGAAGAACCTTGCCAATTTAACTACCAACAAAATTGATAATCAAAAACTATTTTCTTAGTTTCCATTAAAGATACCAAGGTTTATTTTTATATATAAAAATAATAATAATAGTTCTTTATATTTACGCGAATTTTACTAAGTTTTTTTAACTATTATGCACAAATTATAGTGCGGATTTGGTTTAAAAAAGAACCAAACTTCAAAATTAGGCTTCTGTGGGGGCCCCATCACCATTGCTGCGTTTGGGCTCCAGCCAGGTAGTAAAGATGTTACGACGTCTAATTGGTCTCGTTGTGGAGTTATTTTTATGGCCTGCAGGCATACGAGCATACAGCCCGCCTCACAGTCAGCGGTCACCCCCGCTTATAGACTTATGAAGATCCTGGGATCCAGGAAAATGCAGTCGCTTCCTACTGTAAGGAGAACACTTTCGTAAAGCCTAGTTTAAAGAAGGATAGGTTATAGTGCTCAGGGAATACCGAAGCAGGGATTTCATTCCAGAGATTGCACGTGCGTGGTAGAAAAGAACACTGGAAACGTAATTTCCGGGAAGGGATAGTTTCCAGGTAGTAAGAATGAATTCTGCTACGGTGACGGGAAGTGTGATGGGAGAATAGCGATAGTGGCACCATCTTCCTCAGAACACTTTCCGTGGAACAATTGATAGATTACACAGAGAGACCCAAAGCAACTTTATCAATAATTCGGGTCAATGAATACTCTCGGATGCTTAGAGAGAGTGTATCTATGACAAAAGGGGTCTTCTTGCTTGTAAATGAGCAAACTTATATCTTCGTGGGGTTAAATTGTGCTATGTTCAATTCACCCCATATAGACGTCTGCCCCAGAGAGGTCTCGATTTCCGACAAAAATTAAAACCATCTTTCCTTAACGGATCCCCGATTGAGATTCTGTAGTCAGATGTATCTTACCTCACTTGCACTAGCATCTGCATTGCTGTGCCAGCTGGTGATAGACAATATGTCATTGATATGCAGGATAAACATAGTCGGCGAAAGCACCGAGCCTTCTGGAACACCAGAATTAATGGTCTTGTTCTCGATGCAAAAGCGTCCAATACGACTTTTATGCTGCGATCATCCAGAAAGCTGGCGATGTACTTTCAGAGTTCCTCAGGTTGAAATACCAGGCAGGCAGCTTCCCCAAAATGACGCCATGCCACACTAGATGACAATTTCAAGGCCTACCGTAATCGCCTCACCCCCACTATCCAATGCCTCCACCTCCTCAGTGGGTGAGATAAACGAGAAGATCACCATCCGAACGACTCTCAGTTGGTGATCCTCAAGATACGTCAAGAACTGCATATTTATAACTCGCTCCAAGACCTTGGAGAGTCAGCATGTGACAGCAATCGGCCTGCGATTCGAAGGATCCGACTGGTCACCCTTCTTGGTGATTGGATGAACATGGATGATATTCCATGAAGCCGGGCCTAGGTTGTTTTAAGGCGTGAGTACGAGGGTTATCTCAGGGGCGGACATCTTAAGAACCGTTGTAGGGACACATTCCGACCCATTCGACTAGTAGATGTGCAGTACCGCCCGAAATGCGGAGGTCAGGGTTTTATTTGGTATGCTAGCGCAGATTTTTGTTAGGGACTCGCCTCGGCCTCAATTTACTGGCAGGCCAGTGACACTAATATATTCCTTTCGGTCTTCTCCGGGGTACCGGAAAATAAGCTTAACAGTTTTCCTCTCCATACAAAAAGGGGAGCCCCCATCCGATGATTTTTCCACGGGCCCCAGGTGGTGTAGTTACGCCACTGACTTTAGGCCACCTCAATTATAGTATTATGCAACAGAAATCCCTGCCCTGTCATAGACCGAATTTGGGCTGAATTACCGTTATTACTAAAGATAAATAAATCTGCCCCACATTTTGGCATCCAACAAGCAATATTTTGGTCAAATAGTTCGAGAATCGAGACAATATGGCGTTGGAGCGGTGACCGTACCCATTAGAGTGTGCTCGGCGCGTGACGACACAGCGCGGCGGAGCGCTCAGCCGCGACGGCCGAGCCTTACACGCTTTGTTTTATCTTAATAACAAGTAGGCAAGTACATCGAAAAAAGACGAAGGAGACAAATGAGTCAAGTAATCTGGTGGTAAGTGATCATTTACACTCTTGTATACAAAATATTCCGCTACAGTCTTGAGTGTACAGTCTTGTATGGTTACAATTCCCAGTTCCGTCTGATAGCAACTTTATAAGATTTGTGTTTCACTGTGTGGTTGGTTATAATATATTGAATTATCCGTTCATACTTCATTATTACGAAGAACGTGAGTTAAATATACCACAAAGATATATTGGAAAAATTGTCATCATTAAACTTACAATAAACCGATTTGATAATGCTGTTTGTTAGTTTAATTGCAATAGATGCAAAATAAAACACATTTATGCTTATATCCCCACAACAAACCACATGAACAAGGATATTTAATATTCAAACACATAATTATTTATTCATCGTGTAATTAAATCTCACAGCCCGCTGCGCATGAGCACAACAAAGCACACGCCACAGATAATATCTTCCAAAATGGCGGCGCAACCTCCCAACAAATACCACTTTAAGACGCAGTTAATTCAATTAGTTTAATTAATTTACTATGTGGCAACTGGCCTTGAAGCATTCAGAAGATTTGCTCGCAGTTTGTAAACAATATAGCTATTTTTTAGTATACAATAGATGGCACAGGAACGCAGCTGTTCCGAATTAAAATAAAATGGTTGACTGATCTTTGGTGCAGAGAGTAATTCAGGCAATACATTTAGATTATACGAGAATCAAATGTCATTGCCAATGTCCTGAAAATTGACCGCTTTGATGTGTTGTTATCAATGTTTTTATGACATCCTTTTGTATATTGGTATTTAGCTTCACTGTTGATGTAGTAAATACGTAAGTCACCATTTTTTATTACGGTACTCAAAAATTATAACTAACTAGTACGTTAAGATTTAAGAAGTTATAAAAGCCATTAAACCTCAAGCTATCCAATAATTATAATTATTAATAATATCACCCCTTATATGGCCTCTTTTTGTGGTTTAAGACTTTTTCCGACACACTGGCTTAGTGCAGGTTGGTGGACTTCACATACCTTTGAAATTCTTGTGGATTTCTCACAAATATAAATTAAAGGCTTCTTCGGGATAATTTACTTCACTTTTAAAATGAGCGTTGATTAAATTTGAATATTATAAATAATTTGAGTAGGATATTGTCTATTGCATATATAATATTGTATATAATATGCATATTAATATACAGGGTATATCAAGACTGCTACCGAAAACGAAGCCGGGTGGTAGTTTAAGCGACTTCCGACACAATGCAACAGAAAAAGTTGCTAAAAAAGCGACAATTTTTTTTTGTAATTTTTTTTCCTATGGCCATATTTGGGTGGTAAATACATTTTTTCCTAAAATAATAATGTATACCCTTTTACTTATAAATACTCTAAGGTATAAACGAGTTTAAATTATTATTTTAGCCAAAACTATGGATTTACCACCCAAAAATGACGATATTTAAAAAAATGATAAAAAATAATTGTCGCATTTCTTTGCGAAATTTTTAGTTGCATTGTGTTTGTAGTCACTAAAACTACCACCCGGCTTCGATTTCGGTAGCAGTCTTGAGATACCCAGTATAATATTGCATATTGTCTATTGAATATATAGATAGATTAAGTATTATACAAACAACATATGTTTCCTCATACTGATATTATAGTAATCACATATTATTAAATATTAACATATTATTATTTAAAATGCTCGTACCGTTTCGAAAATATTTTATATTAATAATGTCTGCATATCAAATGTGGGATCCATCGTTCCAGCTTCCACGATTATAAATATATTTTATACTTCAATAACGTGCCAATACCTTTCATACAACATAAAATTTTCACAACAATATTTTACGAGATTTTTTGTGTATTGACGCAAGGGAACGGTGAATAAGTGCCTTATTGTTTACTTGTTGTTTAGCTAAATTGCAGTCAGTGTGTGCTTATAGTGCTTAGTCATTCTGGTAACTAAGCACCGAAATAAATTGCTGTTTTTGCTAGTTTTTTTTTGTTTATTTTTCCTCTGCTACTTATTTAACAATTTCGTTTTAATTATGTTTTTTAAGAGCTTAAAAAGGTAGGACATTATTTTTCACGGTAAAATATCAGTTTTCATTGAAATTTGGACAGATAAATTTATTGACAATAATTTCACATAATTTGAAGACGTGGATGATGTTGATATTAAATCTTTTAACTTGAACTTTTATCCAAGAAAATGATGTATTGTTTGTCCACCTCAGACAGTTACAACTTACATGTACCAACTTGGAAAATTGTAATATTACCGCAATTATTATAACTAATTTATCGATTCATTCATCTTCGATCAATAATCGATCGTAATACAGGAGTGCAAAATAAACGTAACAGAAGAAAAACAACAAAGCAAAACAATAACCATCGTTCACAACTTGAAATGCTAAAAGATGCACAACTCTCGTCACAATGTTATGTACATTTATATACAAATTCAATTACGTTTTCCAGCTAGTTAAACAAAGCAAACCCATTCAAGGCCACAAAAATGGTGATAATTTTCGACTACTTAAGTACGTCATAACATTTTGCATTCATGAAAGTTATACGGAAATATTAACACTAGTAATGCGTTTGGCCATTAACAAATCTATATATCTGTATAGATGCTAAGTAATGGTCGCATATAATGGTTAAAGTGAAGGGCTACACCCACGGGTCCCAATTGAAGATACGGTACTAATCACCTACGTAAAACACTCGGTACATCCTACGATTTTGTTTCTTTCTAAATATGACATGCGTTTTGATACGAGGCAAAGGTTTGTCAAACACAGCCCATCTTCAATTAGTAGTTATTAAAAATCTTTGTTCAGTTTGTAGGTTCATGCAACAAAGATCCGATTACTCTACGCTACGCTTAACATAATATATAGGGTATGTCAAGAGTTCTACCGGGTTTTAGCTTTAGTGACTACGAGTATAAACACAATGAATCTAAATGAAATGTGATTTATTTTAAATATTATATTGATTGGGTGGTAAGTCCATCGTTATTACACAACATTAATTTGAACCCTTGCGTATCATAGCGTCTTCAAATATAAAAATGTTTCACTAATATTTTAGAAAAAAAACTATGTATTTATCACCCAAAAACGACATTACAATTTTTTTACAGAAATATCGTCGCTCTTTTACTAAAAAATTATCTGCATTGCGTCTGAAGTCACTAATCATTATTATGAAAGTCACTAAAACTACCACCTGTCTTCATTTTCGATCACAGTCCGTGGCCTGCAGGACCCAATGGAAGATATTCTAGAGTCCCTACAGCATAAGCTTTTCACAGAAGTGTCTTTAAAACGCGTTTGACGCACCACAAACTTCATTACTTCAGTAATCCATAAATTAGGAAGCCGTCGAAGGAACAAAATCAATAACCCAAGAACATCAAAGTGTACGCGGAAATGGCAGCGGCGGTACAAATACGCCGAAATTATTGGTTTACAGTGGAACCATTATATCTGGAGCAAAACATCCTGCACTCGCCGTGCTCTCGATTCATACCTGTATGGGTTTCGTTTCTCAGCTGACTTGGTACAACACCGCACTCCAATCTCGGAAGTCGGAACTGTATTAGGCAATTTGGCAGTCAACAAATAACGATTGAAAGTTATGATAGTTTAATTTGTTTTATTGTTTAAGTTCGATAAATGACAATTGTAAGCACTAATAATGCGCGCTTACGCCATAAATATCGTAGATGCGTTGCCAATTTTTTCAATCAAGAGACAAAGGTGAATTAAAATGGCAAAAGAAGAAAGGAATTTAGGCCCTGCGGCACCTTTACTTACCAGACGAAACAGAGCAACAAAGCTGTCAATTTTCTGGAAACGGTCAAGTTTTGTCTTCCTTTTTCTTCGATATTGCGAAGAATCAACCTAAATTAATTTTCATCGAAATATTCGTAATACTTAATAAATATATATCTTGTTTTAATCAGCTGCCCCACTAACACTATACAAGGCTTGAGAAGCCGCCTGGGTAGGTACTGCCGCAATGTCTATCTCTCCCATCAAAAAGGATAAATGCATTTTTGTGTTTCGGTTTAAAGTACATTGTAATTTGTAGCCAGAGTAACTACAGGACATATGGAAGCCTAACATGTCTCAGGATGGCGAACGCAGTGGAATGCCAACCATTGCTTTGTAATTCATGGTGTTTTTTGGTTGTGCTACTATCCATAGGCGCTCGTATCGCTTACCATCAGGCGAATGGAAATAAAAAAAACTGGCCACATCGCAGCTGTAAAATTATATTGTTTATACCAACATATTCATAGACAAAATGATGTCATACATTAAGTATTACACAAACAAACGTCCAAATAGTATCGTGTGAGCGTTATTAGATATTGTTTACTCCACGCGACCTGATTCTGAGGACCTACATACGAGAGAATGCATAAACACCGTTATGTAATTAATCATAGTAATTAAATCTATCAAATTTCGCGTAATTTATTATAGTAAACGAGAAGATAATGTATTGGTATACGCTATTGGGTTTCTTGTTAAAATCAACTTGAAAGTAGTTATTAGAATTATTTAGATAGAAAAATTATATTGTCTTTAAAATGGTCTTTTTTCAATAAAAGATGGAACTATTTTATATGTATTATGATTATTATGATGTATTTTATCGTGCTGCCTCGATGCGTCGTTGTACTAAGGTAAGGTTACAAAACTGGACTTCGAATCCCAGGTTTGGCAAAGTGATGTTGAATTTTTCTATTAATTATCAGCCTAGAGTCAGGAATTTGTGCCCGATATGGCGATAAGCTCGCCACCTTTCACATTGTGGGACGGAATATACAAGGCGAAATGTGGGTGTCCTGGCACCTCGGCCTACCCCTTCTGGGATATAAGCGTGGGTTTATGTATGTATGTATTTTATCGTCAGAAAGAGGATCAAAGGACTCTATACGTAGTACTGCGTTCAATATAATAAAGTTAATATTATGTTTCTAACAACCACGCTGAACTTGCGCATCCTTAATTGCATCTATACACATTTAATAATAGTTTATAATAGTGACTCAAAGTTTCAGGCACTGGATATATACATACATATTACATACATATACAGTTTCCTACTACCGATTACATAATAGCAATAGAGGGTTTACTCATGGTTATATTTGGATTGCGGTAAATAGGCCACGTTCATTCCATATTACTAATACATTATCTTATATCTATTGCGATTCTCTAGGTAACCTAAATCTAGATTTAAAATTGTCTGCTTTCGTTTTATTGCTGATTGAGAACCTCACTTGACTCGTGTGAAGGAACTTAAACTTAGAACAAACTTGAACACTTCAGGATATTTTTATAACTCAAAACAGTCTTGTATGCATCATAATTTATTAATGTATTGTCTGAAAGAGATTATTGCAGAGTTCAACATCTACTAGCATGGTAAACATAATTTCATAAGGAAATAAAGTTAATATAATTGGTAAATGACGATGGCGCCGAAGATTTTAAAACTGACGACGCGACGTGAAAAGTACATCCAACCATATCGAATTTGAACCCATATCACTCCATCCGTACGTTATATCACGTAAATTAATTCTACTAAGCTACAAGTCTCTCCAAACGCTTCATGCGTAAATATTTACTCGTAAAAGGCGTAAAACGCAGGACAATGTTCCCATCGCGTTCCGTGCGGAACCAATGTGTATCCATAACAAAATGTAATTGCCCATCGTTAACTATAACTAGCAGTTAAAACTTCCAGTTTATTTTCGTCTTTATCCATTTTTTATACTACAATATCTGCGCTTAAGATCCGGTTGTGTTATGAATTTATGTTTGTGATTTTTGTAAATGGGTTTATTATTGGACTTCTTTCATTTTTTAGTACTGTGGCTGTTCAAATACTAACTAAATCGTGCTACAAATGTTTAGTAAATAAACTATCGTTTTGTTTACAAAAATATTATATTCATAACTAGCTGTACCTGAGCTGCGCGCGGTACTGGACAGCACTTGGGCATTGCAACATTACTTTATTTTTCTAAATAAAAGATTTTTTCTAAAATAAATGTAGCCTAAGTTACTCCTTATTATATCAGCAACCTGACAATAAAAGTCCCGTCAAAATCGGTCCAGCCATTTCAGAGATTAGCCGGAACAAACAGATAAACAGACAACAGACAGACAAAAAAAAATTAACGTCATTATCGTCATAGTTATCGTGTGTATAACGATGTGTAGTTGCACATTTTTTTTATTTTCACTTTACAAACAGACACTTCAATTTTATTTATATGTATGGATATTGTGTAGGTAATGGTAATGGATGGTAGGAGACTGACTAAATTATTGCTTAAAGCAAGTGTCGGTTTTAAGACGGTATGAAATAGGAATAGAACCCGTTTTATGGCCTATATTAATACTTCTGATTTGATAAGAGTAGCATTCTAAAGTGCACTAATGATAATGCGTTAATGAGATGAAAACTCCAACAGGTCAATGTGGATATCCTTGGGGGAGGCCTATTTCAACAATGGACTTCCTGTGGCTGAGATGGTGATGATGACGATGAGATGAAAACGGTTAAATATCATACAGATGCAAAAACATACATTTAAGTGTATTTAGACAAGGAATAGACACTACGAAAGACATTTTGGTCACATAAAAATGTATGTGTATAATTTCATATTTCCTAAAAAATTGTATGAGTGATAACTACAAGTCTATTAAACGTACTGTCGAACGCATCACCGGTATCAAAGCGTGCGATATTTGAAATACGACTAGACGTTTGTAACACGAGCCTGCGGAATCCACGCCTTCCCTAATTGCTCTGAAAATAGACTGCGCGTGCGCAGACAAGTCCTCAACCACCTGGGACGCTGTGCCCATGATGTGAGCGATTTTTGAGACTTGTAGAATTTTGATACCTATCTATTTAACAATTTTGTAAAAGTGCGTGGTGGTCTGTTGGTAAAAAAGTGCGTGGTGGCCTGTTGGTAAACGGACTAGACGCGACTGCCAACATGTTCACGGTGGTTGCGGGTTCGAATCCCAGCACACCTCTGACTTTTCGGAGTCATGTGTGTATTGATAGTCAATCACCACGCACTAAAACGGTGATGGAAAACATCGTGAGGAAACCTGCATACCATAGCGATTTATAAAAAAATCTATGCTATGTAAATCCGCCAACCCGCACTAGGCCAGCGTGGTGGACTATATGGCCTAACCACTCTCAATCGTACTGTCGATTGTAGAGGAGGCCCGTGCCCTGCAGTGGGACGTATATGGGCTGATACAGTAATAATAAATAAATAACACCCAACAGTCACATACATAGTCCTGACCCCAAACGAGGATTTAGTCTTGTGTCGTGGGTATCAGGAATTACGAGAGACTTTTCGGTCTCACAAACACCCAGACCCGGAAGAAATATTTGTGGGCCGCACAAACATTTCTCTCAGTGCGGGGATCGAACCCGCGGCCTCTCGTTTCACAGGCAGCGTCTAAGCAACTGCGCCACGGAGGCTGTTGTCAATAGGAAACTAAATTTTAAAAATGATTAATAAATATTCAACATATACACATAATATTTACTGGTAGGTCTCTCATATGTGAGAGGCCATCTGGGTAGGCACCACCGCAATGTCTATTTCTCCCGTGAAACAGCAGTGTAAATGCACTGTTGTATTTCGGATTGAAGGACATTGTAGCCAGAGTAACTACTGGACATATCTTATGTCTCAGGATGGCGAGCGCAGTGGAATTTTGCTACTGTTTATGAACGGTCGTATCGCTTTCCATCAGGCGAACGGCTTGCTCACCTCGCCATTCAATGCAATAAAAAAAAATAGAAAAGATATTTCAGTAGCGGCCTTATCCATTTTTATAATAGTTTATATGTAAATATATTTTAGCTTTCGAATGTTTTATCCCTTTTAGACGACTTTTGAATTCTATTCTTTAGAGCGAATAAGACAAAAAATTATAGCCAAGACAGGTTTAAGTTATACACCCAACACAAGAAACTAAAATTCAAAACAGAGCTTTGACCTGTAAGGATTTCAAAATCCTTCAAAGAATACTCTCAAAAGTTTGCCACCCTCGGTGTGGGATGTGCAGGAAACAATAAACTAATAATATTTCACACACCCCGGGCGCAGTCACGTTCAATAACTATATGAACTGAGTTCTTACGCTCTTGTTACTAATGCTGGGGACCGTACACGCGTGCGCATGCCTGACACTTCATATTTAACGGTAATTGACGGCACTGTCATAATGGATGGGGGTTAGACGTTTGAGTTCGTTTACATGTCAGAGTTGAGGATATTTGGTTTATGGCACTGCTTACTAATAGACAAAATACTTTTCTTTTTACATTTATGACCAATGAAGACTCTTTCAGCCACTGCTGAACCCCACTAGACCCACTGGTCTTTATCGGTGGTCCATGGAACATTAGTGGTCCCTAGAAGTACCCCAAGTGGTTCATGGATCCATCCTAAGAACTAATCCAATAAAAAATGACCACAGAAAAATCATTATTTATTTTACATTTCGGAACTGCGTTATTATACAACCAAACTAGTTCAATAGCTAGACAGTAATTTTGTACTGATAGTAAGCGCTACAACAGCTCATGAACAGTAGCAACCAAGCAACGCGTTGAATTACAAAGCAATGCTTGACATTCCACTGCGCTCGCCATCCTGAGACATAAGAAGTTAAGTCTCAATATGTCCAGTAGTTACTCTGGCTATAATGTCCTTCAATCCGAAACACGATAGTGCATTTACACTGCTGTTTGACGGGAGAAATGGCCATTGCGGTGGTACCCCAACAAAATTGCGCTCGATAATATTTAAAAAATATATGTATGTATGGCTAGCCAAGCCCCCTATCACTTCTTATAATGGAAATACGCTTGGCGACCAGTCAGCGGCACTAGTGCCACTTCTACCGGCTCCTTCCAGGATATGGGGAAATGTATTGTTGCCTATATTTCGATTACTTGAGTGTTTCTTTTTAAATATATTTATAATATTTGAGAGAAAGTAACAAAAAAAATACCATTAGTCTCACAAAACCAATTGGTTGGTTTGTCTGTGATTAGATATTGGTGTTTTATAATATATTGTGAGTTTACATTGAATCATACATTAATTGTGTTTTACACACGTGCTTAATCATAATGTTGATAGCAGTTACTTTTTTATGTTTTGATCACACGAAAAGGTCAATCTCATTCATAATGTATGCAACAACTAATTCCCTTCAAGCAGCGTAAGAATGCGTGTTGGTAATAATTAATTCGTCAACTTCGGAATAGTTTATATTTCCTGTCAATAAACGAGCCGAAACGGATGCGCCGGACGCTCTCGCATCTACAACCACGATGACACTCTTTGAATATTTATTATTGGATTAATATTATATAATCCTAGGGATACCGGAATAGACTTGGACTTGGATTGTGGGTTTAACATGAGTAAATAAACAAATGCACAAATTTAACACATAATACTGCCCCTATGCAAGATACCAACTGCCATCTCTCTAATATATTTAAATCTATATCTATCAAGTTTAGATAAAATAAAAATAATACGATTATTTTTTACAAAAAACATAACAAAAACAATATGTATCTCGGTACTAAAAAGTTTTGAGAATATTGTGCACATGGCGCAACTAAAATCAAATAAAAATTGACACGCTCCTTAAACCAAAAAGAACCAGCTCAGCTTAATGCCGCAGGTTGAGCCACGGCGCTGATTTTTAGCTGGACCCAAAATGAATAATTCAATAAATAATAGCACATTCGCTCTACCAGCTTACCTACGGATTACAACTAAAGAGGTCCTAAAAAACCTCACAATTGTAGGCGTATAAACATTTAATTTGTGTGAAATCGATCCCTCTCAGTACCTACAGTGTGGGAACGGCGCACTACGGCTTCTGAGACCGCCCGCGGCCGTCGGGTCGGAGGTTCCGCGATGTTCGCCAAAAGGTGCGAATACGTTTTAAAGAAGCCGCTTAAATGGAGGGTTGCGGTTGAAACATAAGGGCTGGTGTCGGTAACTGCAAATGTAATGTAACATGCTAATCCAGTCTTCCGGGGTAACTTACACACATGTTTTTTTCTTTAAAAAAGGAAAACAAACAACTGGCTCACCTGGAGTCGGTGACATGGTATCTGGGAAACCGTAGATGCGTACGTAAGGTAGCAATTTTTCGTTTGAAGGTAGCGCAAATGAATATTTAACAAAAAAACATTGACTGATTTGCAATTGACAACTCCTCAAATTTTGAGGACAGGATTCAAACGTATAATTACTACTCAATGCGGAAATAATTTTTGAGGAAAAATATTAATGTTCTGCATGCAATTTAGATAAAAAGAGATTAGAAATTGTCATTAGCAATCATCCGAAAGCGTAATAAATATGTACATATCTCCTATACAGGTAAATTTACAATAAAATAATCAATTTTCCTCATATTTTCCTTTATTTTTAATCATTGACGTTTATTACAATTGAACCTATAAAGTGACTACATTTACATTTTAATTTACCCAAACCTTGAAACTTAAAAACTTTTGCAATTAAACCATTCACGAACCAATTACATTCACAATCGCTCTGTAGACCTAAGGCTTCCTACCCCGCTAACTCAACCAGCCCATATAACTGCCATATAACCAACACCCACACCCAACCCATAACCCTTGTAGCCTTATAGATTAGAGCTTATAGATTTACACATTATTAGTATGCTAGTGATACCTCCATACAGGATCCATAACCTTGAAACCAACTTAATTACCTGCATCTTAGATTTCACGCACCACTCCATTACAATCGCTTTAGTATCAGAGCCTAGCTACCTAGCGACCCTGATCAGGCCATCTATGTGTAACCCACACCGACCCCGAGGCTGTGTATCGCGTATCGACCGTGGGGCCGTCACAGTCCCATTACTGACACCCCGCTCCCACAGGTGTTGGCCGACTTGCTCGCTCGCCGACTCGAATGAGATGGTTTGTGCCACACTGCACCTTTAAAACCTTCAAAACATGGGTTTTTCCTGACTGAAAATTGCATGAGCCTTTCTAAACACAAAAGAGGGAGAGGTCGACCTCTACTTGCTGGACCAGTATGAGAAAAACTATACAGAAAAATAATGTTCGTGATCCGACAAACCAAGATAGAACAACTTAGCGCAGACATTTTAGGAGAGCTGACCCCAAATAAAGTGGGAGCAAAGAAGATTTTTGTGAAGGATTTTGTTGAACGAGGATTTGTATTCATTTGTTTCAAAGTATGTTACGATTACATAGAAAACTTGATTGCAATTTTTTAAACAAACATTTGTGTAAATTTTGTTTTGTTTAAACGTGGTCAAATACAATGTTCTATGGTCAAATCTAATGTTGTTTCTTGTCAAATACAAACTTCCCGTTAATACTAATATGAGTAGTAGTATCCAAATCTTTAAATATTTTTTTTTTGGTTCCCGCTTTCCAACTAGCCGAAATTGATTGATTTGATTCATTCATTTAGATTTAAAATTGGAAGGTTAATTTTTCGACACCGTAAAAGCGATGGCTTTCAGCGAGTTGTGATATTAAACAAATTGTATTTTTTTTTTGCTATTTTTAAGTAATAACACAAGGTTACAAGTAGAACACACCTTTCCTCGGGAACGGGTGTCGCAGCGGCCTGCGGTTTGCCTGCACTTGTCTCCCACGGGATGCCGCCTTTGTTTTTGTTGCATTCTACAAGCACCGAGCACCGAACACTGAACACTGAGCATTCGCCGATCGAAACCACGATACTTTAATACACGCGTCCTTGGCAATAACTGAATGTCCGCGACATTTAAGAAAAATGTGTTCACGGGAGAAAACTTAAAATTAAGGATATTTATTTATAAAAAGGGCTAATTCTATTTACTTCTATCTTCTTCTTATTTGCTTCTCTCTTTTCTTACATTTTAAAGCAAGGCAAATAATATGCTAAATAAATGAAACCTTATTTTTCAACAATCGTCGTAATATTCTTACTCATCACTATGTACTTAATTTCGCAATTCTCTAAAATATACATAATTATATAAAATACTCTTAAAATAAACTGCCTTTTTCTAAGAATAAACATTACGCCCCGCCTAAGAAAGCGTCAGAAAAACTTAACTTTCTTAAGAACAATATGACTTTCTAAACAATACAATTAGCGCATTAATTAAAAACCGTCCGGTTTGGAAACAACACATTTGACGGCGCAATTTGCTTCACCTTCCCACAGAACAATACACATGTAAACTACGTTGAACTCTATCCATAGATATGGATAAACATACGATAGACTAAAAACTACACAAACTCACGCGATTATCAAGGGGTGCCTTTAGCTCCACCCCAGTGCGTCAGGCTTATAGAGGGTATCTCAAGACAGCTACCGAAAACGAAGCCGGGTGGTAGTTTTAGTGACTTCAGACACAATGCAACAGAAAATGTTGAAAAAAAAGCGCCAATTTTTTTTTTGTTTTTTTCCTATGTTCTTATTTGGATGGTAGATTCAATTTTTTCCTAAAATAGTGTAAATAGTGTATACCCTTTACATACCCTATTATTTTATCAAAAACTATGGATTTACCACCCAAAAATCACGATATTCAAAAATTCATAAAAAAAATTGTCGCGTATTTTTTGCGAAAATTGTAGTTGCATTGTGTTTGTACGCACTAAAACTACCACCCAGCTTCGTTTTCGGTAGCAGTCTTGATATATCCGGTATGAGATTAACTTTTATATTATGCTGCCGGTACGTACTTACCCAATGATATGACGAC
This sequence comes from Hyles vespertilio, assembly GCA_009982885.2. Lineage (NCBI taxonomy): Eukaryota > Metazoa > Arthropoda > Insecta > Lepidoptera > Sphingidae > Hyles > Hyles vespertilio. The sequence continues at coordinate 24,164,345 of CM042807.1, forward strand.
AGGGCTATACACATCAATAAAATAATAAACCCACCCTGCAGAGATATCAAAACCCCACAGTGAGATATCAAAACTTTGTCAGTATAATAAAATATGAAAGACTATTTTGGTAGAGATAAAACGTTTTTGTTGAGTGCGACACCCAGACACTTATCTAGATCAGTATGTGCTTATTAGTCTGTGGTCTGCAGGGCTCAAACCCGCGCTGTCTTGAGACACAGCCGGCTTTTAATCAACGGCACCACGAATATTATTATAATATTTAAACAAGGGTAAGAAATAGTTAAGAAAATTCGACGAAAGATCGCCTGTATATACTCAGAGAAGCACTTGTATATATTATACTCAAAGGAGTGTATGACCATCAAATTATCCTTGTATCTGGTTTCAATGCGCCCTTGAGAATATCGTATTTCATAAAGCTCGTACTGATTAGCTCCGTTACTGATCTGGCCCTCTCTAACATTATTGAGTAACACTGAACAACCACCCAAGTATTATAATATGGCTTTAATTTGCTTGTGGCGTCTCTATTTTATGACAGAGACTTAGAAACTAATATTTACTACATATAAAAGTCTTCTTACATGTCTGCTTATTTTAAGAGATTTTGTTGAAAATAAATAGATTATTATTAATGTAGGACTGGTACATGCTATAGTTATGTTATTATGTATTAACATTCTAAAGAGATTAAGAGCGTTTACACCTTGCGCGCAAAGTCAACTATAGGTATTTCTTCGTTAATTTCACGCACACATAAGCGACCAAAGCTGTGTGCGTAGAGCTGCCGCTTCGGCTCGCTATACAGTCAGCTCAACCAACTATGATCCGTGCGCTTCAAAATTCTAGTATTCAATTGAAATGTAACTTATGATTTATATATTGGTAATATAATATTTTATTTGCATTATAAGTAGACAAATATTATTGTGCAAGCAATGAACAATACAAATTTAGATACTAATCATATTTTCGTTATTATTACACTGTTAAGTTGGATTCAAATCAGTGTTCAATCAGTAGACACTACGTACGTTTTATTATTCATTTCGTGTTCGAACTCATGAATAGAGTTAGGGGCCTTACAACCCCTTACAATAACGAAATATATTTAATTTTAAATTACAATACATAACATAATTTAGCCTCGTAATTACATCCCATTATATTATCTGAAACATAATTTATACTCACTACAAAATCATTGTAGGTAATAAAAAAAATATATATTTACTACCAGAGTACTAAGATGTGGCAATCGCTGTCCGCGCGTGGCTATTTTTACTACGCACGGCAAAAATCGACTGCAGCCAGGCCGGAGCGACGAGCGATACGTCCTCCCTCTAGAAGGCCTTGCGGCGCGGCGGTCTGATTTGAGGCACGTCGGACAGCGTGTTTTATAGTGGTTTTTAAAATATTTGTAGAAAACATGAAAACTAATTTTGTTGAAATATAAAAATATGAATTTATTGATAAGATGTTGTTCTATTATAAAATTCAATTGCTATAAAAAAATATGTACGATAAGTTGGTGAAAAAAAATATGTTCTTGACGAGAGTTTCTGAATAATTTCGCATTGTTTAAATTTTTATTTTTCATGAACTAAACACATAAAGATTATTTTTCTCAGCAAAATCCCTCCATAAGGGTCTTATTAGTCTGATAATATTTCTATTTTCATCTTATATTTAGTGATTTCGGATATCTTAAGCTTCTAAATTGCCATTTAAAGCCTAAATAACGAAACTTGTGTTCAGTTATCCTTATAGTACTCACAAATTATCCGTCAATCTATAATGTTTTTCACCAAAATCCCTAGATGACAATCTTTTCTAAAATTAGTACTAATTATTTCTCCTCTAAATTGTATATTGGTGGCTTGAGACTTTCCCGCCCTCACACCCGCCACTGCAACTCCTGTCAGCCAGGATCAACAGTGGCACACAAAGATTTGACACCGAGCTCTGGAGCTCGGCGAGTCTCTCAGGGACACTAGTTTGTCTTTAACCCGCATCGAAATTAATCAGAAAGAAAAACAAAAGGAGGAGTTGGAAACAAATAGTTGTCCACTTCCCTCCGCAGCAAAGCGGGTGACAAAAAATATTGAGTCGAGAGGTATGTATCCTCTGATATAAAGATATACAACTGGAGAAGCCAGATGTATTAAGCACCACGGGATAAACAAATTACATGGGTCCTATAGTTTGAGCTGCTAAAATTGGGTCCAATAATAGGTACGGCAAAAGCGCCGGAAAGCACGGAAGTTCCTACTAGATTCCACGAGGTCCGTATAGTATGCAACACCAGATGTTATTTGCATATTGTTCAACATTATTCCGCGTTCATCGGACCAGCGATCACACTCCCAAAGTATATGATGTGCAGTTTGTTCATACTCACAGTCAGGTGTAGAGCATTGACACGCAGGCGATTCAACCAGCTTAAAAGTGAATAGTTTGCTCCTAAAGTTGCCATGTCCCGTTAGGAACTGTGATACACAGTGATCAATTTCTAGCCAAGATTTTCTTAAGCGATCACGTACGGACGGAAAGTATTGATATAAGTGACGCCCCTTTGAGGAAATATTCCACCGGTTCTGCCATTCGTCAATTAATTCAGTGTACGCAGCAGAATATGGCTTAAATAATCGGCTAATCTTCAAAAAGCCTCGGGATGCAATAAAGTTAGTGTCTATTGTCTCTCTATTTGAATAATATAATGCTGCGCGTCTTTGCACCTCCAGATCGACTGGAAGCACACCTGCGAGAACCGGCAGAGCCTCTGTACTAACGGTTCTGTAAGCCTTACACAAGAATATTGGTGGCTATTAACTCGTTTGAAAAGTCCTGTTTTTAAGCCAAAAAGCGCGCGGAAGGTATAAACGCTCTTAAATGAAAACATTATCTCATACGAAGAAACAATTATGCCGGCACAAATAGCCAAATAAAAATATTTATCTACGGCTCTTACACATATTTGAACTAACTTCATACTATTTAATTGAAGCTGTTTTTACTCAGAAAACTGATAGTTTAGCAAGAGGCTCGAGTCGATCTTGCTATAAAAACGTCTAATTCGAGCAGCATTTATTCTCGATCACAATACGATGTCTCCAACGGGACATGGGGATTAAAAAGCTCATTATATTATGTGGGTAGGGCAAAAAATGGGATCGAAGAATGCGGCATACAAAAAGCCGGGCGGCAGAAAAAACGCCCAAACGCAAGGAGACCGCCTCAGGTTGGTAGCGCCGACGCGGCCTTGCGAGGTCGCGTATTCACTGACGCTGTTACACCGAAGTTCGACGACGAATATAGAAAAACTTTACACTTGCTCGTAACGGAAATAAATTAGTAGCCAGTTAGTCAATGTCTTATTTATTCGGACATTTTTATTCAATACTAAGTATATGAAAATAATTAAATTACTTATACTGAAAATACGCAACATTATTTTGAAATTGAAAACAAATAATAATTAATTTTAATTTCAGTATATTTTTTTATTTTGAATTCTCTTTAAATGTGAATGTTTTAAACGAAAGTTAGTTTTTGTAGAATATCAGGTAGAGCTAGACTATAATCAGAGTGACGGGTAGCTTGACAGAGTAGTAGCATTGTTTATGAAACAGCATATTTGCTACTTACTATCACTTTTTTTTATCAATAAGATTTCTAATATACAAAGATTCAGACAAAGCTATCTACCTTTATGTCTGTTTTCTCTCTCTGTTTTTAATCACTCGTGCATGACTCATTATATTTCTCGACGATTGTGGGCGTTCAGAGTTGTATAACTTATATTTTCTTCTAAGAATTACACAATAAATTAAGAAACAGTAAACCAAAAAAACTGGTCATTAATTTATGAGTTCATCTACGCTACTAAAACCTAGACACTTCTTAACAAAAAAAAAAACATTTTATCTACGCAACTAAAACCTTAGATTTACACATCGGTGTAAAAGTTTTCCGTCCTCAGCCACCATAGTATCGCGTATCTGAGAACCGGTTGAGACCGTGCTACCGCTCTATAATAACTGTGTCTACAACATACTACTGACTCCCTTACGCAACGCAAACGTACATAAATCATGTTATTACCTTTATATCCGCCTTATTTATAACTAGCGGTCCCGCCCGGCTCCGCCCGGGTGCCAAAATGTTCAATTCCGTCAGTTAATTTAGAATATCGACCAACGAAAACCAAAATTTCCTTGTATTTGCGAGATTTTTCACTACTATTTCCCTCCTATATGTCATAGCGTGATGATATATAGCCTATAGTATTCCTTGATAAATAACGTATCTAATGCAAAAATATTTTTTCAATCCTAACTAGCAGTTCCTGAGATTAAAGGTAACAAACAAACTCTTCAGCTTTATATATTAGTATAATGTACCTAATGTGTATAATATAGATTCGTAATTATTCTACAATGTATGAACTGAGTTCTGGAATGTATGCCCAGGAAACCAAGTGTCGGACGTCCGCCTAGAACGAAGATAGATGTCCTAGTTAAGGATGCAGTTAGTCGTTGGATGCAGGACTATAGGACTCTATGAAAACTCTTGAGGGGACCAGCTACTATGTTCAGCAATGGACTTCCTGTAGTGAACAGAGAAGAGAGAGTGAGAAAAAGAGATGGTAAAATGCTCTTTCGTACAGTCTTGGAAGAGAAAAGGTAGGGGAACTATAGGTAGAAGTAATGGAACCTCTGCAGACTCTTATCTGGATACAAGCCTTTTTATTTAACTACTAGCGGCCCGACCCAGCTTCGCCTGGGTGCATATATTTTTTGATTCCACTCCACACCAAATACATGTTATTTTTCGTATTAATCTCTTGTATACCTAAACTTGACATAGCTATCCTACTGTCTAGCTCAATCCCGTCTCATCCGTCTGTTCAGTCTCTTCCCGATCCGTCCCGTCCTTTCTCTTTTATTATCCATCCCGTCTTATAACGTGCATTTACATTTCGTCCTATCAAATCTGTCAGCTATCCCAGCCCTCTCCCGTACCTTCCACTCTATTATATCCCGTCTCTCCATATACATGTACATATAAAGATTGCCTTATGAAATTTTGACATTAAAAACTTTAGCGTTTTTTATTGTCCATCCAATATTACGTCCCTTATTTCAGCACCAAAATGCTGTTTTTCCTAATAATATTGCACGCCATTACTTTTTGTAAGTAATAAAGTAATAATAACCATTTAAAAAAAGAATTGGCCAAATTGGTCCAGGCGTTGTTGAGTTATGCGCTTACCAACACTTTTTGAGATTCATTTTTATATTATAGAAGAAGATATTATAGTCCACCCTGCTTGCTTAGTGCGAGTTGGCGGATTTTATTTCACGTAGAAATTAATCCGAAAAGTCAGAGGTGTGCCCTGGGATTTGAACCCGTGACCATCGTTAACTTGTTGGCAGTCGCGTCTATTACGTTACCATATACAAATTAATAAAACCTTCATACTGCCTTACCAGGTGACGTAAGTAATAGAACAAATATTTAAAAATATAAAACTGCATATCGTTTCATTATAATGTCTAGATACGGCATCAACGTACCAATATTTGTTTTATTCTTGAGTCTGAAAACAATACTAATGCGAAATTTAAATATGTCCCCCAGCGCATCTAAAAGTATAAATTCAAAAAACAATGTCGTTTATGAAAACGAAAAATTATAATTAGATATATTTTGGTATACTCCGGCAAAACGCTTCGATAGAGTATACTTTGTTTAAAACTGTTGCAATAATCTCAAAAAACAATGGGCGATTTTGGTAGATGTGGACATCGTTTTAATTTACATTTAACAAAATTTTGCGCAAGACGCCGTATCTAGATAATATTATATACACGATGTACACATTTTTTGAATTTTGTTCTATTTCGTCAGCCGTCAATGAAAGACAATGGAAAGATAGATCATTTTATGTTGGGTGGTAGTTGAAGCTGGACCGTCTTTTACGTCTCCCGTCAAATAAACAAAGATCATCCTATACTGGCTGGACGCATCACGCTTGAACGATACCCAAAAAAAAGGTTTTTAGTATCTTCCTCAGAAATTTTCCTATTTTTCTCACCCCTAAAACCCTTCCCAGGACTTCCACGAATATTTCAAGACCAAAATCAGCCAAATTGGTCCAGGCGTTGTTGAATTATGCGGTTACCAACACATTTTGCGATTCATTTTTATATTATAGATAACCTGCTGATTTATATGTGTACTATCTATGTATGATCGTAATGTTCGTATTAAATATTGAATCTTTGTGTGGACAACATGTAATAAAATGTTAACAGGTGAGTTAAACAAGATGTTTGTGAATTTGTCTTGACTTTCAGTTATAAATATCGTGCCAACTTACCGTGCTATAAGTATCAATAGTATTGTATTGTATCAGCCCATATACGTCCCACTGCAGGGCACGGGCCTACTCTACAATCGAAAGTACGATTGAGAGTGGTTAGGCCATATAGTCCACCATGCTGGCCTAGTGCGGGTTGGCGGACTTACATACCATAGAAATTCTTATATATCGCTATGGTATGCAGGTTTCCTCACGATGTTTTCCTTCACCGTTTTAGTGCGTGGTGATTGACTGTCAATACACACATGACTCCGAAAAGTCAGAGGTGTGCCCTGGGATTTGAACCCACGACCACCGTGAACATGTTGGCAGCTGCGTCTAGTCCGTTTACCAACAGGCCACCACGCACTTTAGTATCAATAGTATTTAAGCAAAAATATTCAATTTCTATTTCACTTCATTATTAGGAAATTTCGAAAAGTTATATCTAGGCTATGCAATCTTTCATTGATTGTAATAAGTATTAAATTAAATAATAATATGCAATTGTAATAAATATGGCCTAACCACTCTCAATCGTATTCTCGATTGTAGAGTAGGCCCGTGCCCTGCAGTGGGACGTATATGGGCTGATACAGATACAGATACAGAATTGTAATGTAAAAGTTAAATCAAGAATACAATATAATACTACTCATGCATAAATGATTACAATTTTACGATAAACTAACCTTTAGTTGCCTCAGCTCTGATAGGTTACTCGTCTTACATAACGAATGCAACTAGCAACTAAGGCCAGCCGTGGATAACACGTGCATATTCCACTTACAATACAGTAATCAGATTGAGCAACACTGTCGAAAGATTGGAAAAAATAAGGAAGACGAAATGCGAGAATAGCCCGGAATCAAGTGGTTCTGTGCTTTAATTCTTGTCGCTTAAGAGTTCCAGTTATGAGTTTTTATTTATGGTGGGTGAAGATTTTAAACGTTTTTTTGTGCTTGTTACAAGGTAGTTTCATTATAAAAAACTTGAGAGGTGTCAAGGGACACCCGTATGGAACGAAGTTTCTTTTCCATTAATTAGTGAAAGAATAGTAATAAAATTTTAGTTCATTTAAGTTATAAAAATAATACCTTTCATTATTAACAAATATAATGTTATATAAACTTAAGCAATAAGCTAAATTTTAGTAGTAATTGGCAAAGATACATAGTCAAATGAAGGGTTGATGATTGACAGCAGGATAACAAACTAAAATTGTAAATAATAATAAATTTATTAAGGAGGACCGAAAATCAATGTATTACGGTTTTATTATGTAATTTCAATTATATGTCACCATCAAAAGAATCATTTGGGTATCACCATCATTATGTTTTTTTTCACATATTTATGCAATTTATGTTTCTTTTGTACCAATTCGATTTATGACATTTGATAAAATTAGAAATTGTCGCAACGTTTCCCACTTATTTTTGGGCTTCAGCGTATTCTTAGATATTTTATTGCCTCTATTAGAGTTAAATAAAATGTATGACATCATTTTCAAATAAAGACTTAAAAAAACTTTTCGTGAGAATTTTTTCCGTCTAGCCCCCTTTCACAACGCGCGATAAGGGACTTCGTTCCAATATCTCCAGCATTATGTCCGGCGGTTATTCTGGCAACAATACTTTCAAACTGGAATACAAAGTTCGTTTGATTTGATTAACCGAAATCTTCGGCAATTTCTGATTCATAACAAAAACACCTATTAAACCAATAAGCCTGTTCATTCAGGATGCAATGAATAGTAATCACAGTATCTTACAGATAACTTTGACACATAAACTGTCAGGTAATAAGGGCTTCCACGATACCTGATTCAGGATGTAGTGAAACTAATCATAGTCTAGTTTTAAAGACAACTTTGACATACAAACTGATAATAATTTCCTCGTGCCGTTTAGGTAAGGAACTCGGAGTGGTTATGATGGATGTTGGTTGAACGGATACCAGAACATGAGTAAAATTGCATAATGCACTTCTTTGCGTTACGTGTGTTCCTGCTGTACGGAATGTCTGCAGTTTTATGAACTGACTAATCACTTCATAAGTGTAATGCATTATATGACATAGGTTTCTCGAATTTTCAACTATCATTTGCCATGGAAAAGATAGTCTTTCCACTATTATTTCATATTACCAATACTGAAACGTTACTACTTTTGGTTGTCCCATGTAGTACACCTTAATAATAATAAAATGATTTTTAAATCGGTCGATATTTTAATATCTGGAAATTATATTAATTTTGAATAAACTATATACATGAAAAATAAAATTAATAAATCACAAAAAAATACTCTCATTGAAATATGATTCAATATAAATTAATTCTCTTCAGATGCATTTCCAACCATTTTTGTATAAGACTGTCAGTGTCCATTCTATAGGAAATCAGTTTTAAATAGTTCCTAGTCGTTGCATTATGGTTGAGATCATCATGCTTCTGTGACTGTTGGGTGTATTTATTTATTTATTTATTAAGAGAAAAAAAAACATGTAAATACAATCACTCGTTTTATTCTCTGCTATCATTAAGAATAGCTCTAACCCATATTTATTTTCCATTGTATAGACATCTGTACCCACGTCTACTTTTTAATTAAAGACTTTCACCCAAAAACCTATTTATACTCACCACCTACAACATACCAAACACGTGCGATTTTAAATCTTATTCGATTGTTTTAAAGTCGATATACAAATATAGAGTTGTCATGTAATATCCGTTGTATGGTGATATAACGGAGCATTGCAAGACATATGGCTCAGTGATAAAGGGCTCAAACCCACGCTCTTTTCGCTTTGAAATCTTGTTTAATGCGTAGGCTACTATCGAACCAGATCGATAGTGGAAACCACGTCCATCTTCTTGTATCATTTACTTGAATTGAATAAAAAGTACCCATTTATGTATACCATTTGTACACTTAACACATCTTTATCAGCTCATATACATCCCACAGCAGGGCCCGAGCCAGGAGGATCGTGTTGTAGAGGATACAATCGACAATTCGACTACCATTGAGAAGGATTAGACTATATGTAGAACAGTCCACGTTGGCCGAGTGCAATATGGCGGACTTTACATATCATATAATTTTGTCCAATACACTTTGGTATTCGGGTTTCCTTACGATGTTTTCCCTCATCGTTGTAGTTATAAACAAAATAATATTTAAAATTGCATAAAATAAAAAGGAAAAAATATTATTTCAATCAATGTTTTCCTACAGAATATACATATGTATGTGGTAGAGTCACACAGCAACCAACTAGCAAAACTAAGCTTTTTACTTACCTACCTAGTTTCTGCGTTTTATTTATTCAGGACTAAGAACAACTAACAACGCCTGATAATTCAATACATGAAAGTTGATGGAAATATTAAACATTTAACCACCAAGCGTTGTAATTATCCATCCTAAAGAAACACATGCGTTGTCACCAACATTGGTATCACCCATATCACCAGTTCAACTGAGCTTCAAAGTCGTGCAAATATCAAAACACCAATTAATTTAAAACAAAACAATCTAGTCGGAACAGTAGTGAGAACGCCTGAGAACTTAAAATGTGTATCTAGGCCCGCTCTCGCGAATTATTTCCTTGTTCTGCAACGAGTGTTAGAAAGTGCGGCTAAATTAGATCGAACTAGATCCTGCCACGGAGAATTGTAATTTATTGTCTCAGGGAAATTGACGCAATTGATAAATTAATCTCTCGTACCTACACTAATTATAGTTCGGCCAGAAATATTGATGGTTTCAATTTCGTTGGTTCAAAAAATGAACTGACTGAAATATTGTAAAGTGGTATTTAATAACTTCAAAAACTACTAGGGACTGGAATACAGAATTTAGTGGTAATTTCTGGGGATGCCTTAGTTTAGTGGTATGATGTTAATAATAACGAAGAAAAAAATAAACTTGAAATAATAAAATACCAAGGCAACAGCACGAAGTAGCCTTCCTTATAGATGCTATAATATTAACTTGTCGAAATTCAATTTGAATTCATGGCTTTTTTCTATCCAGTGCAGCCGTCAACATTTAGAGCTGCCTTGGTGTAATTTTTTGTATTCTACATCATATTGTCGAAAATGGCGAAGATTAAGTAATGATAGTCCTCGCGGCTCAGTCGGTTAGACGCCTGTGAAACGAGAGGCCGCGGGTCCGATCCCCGAACCGAGAGGAATGTTTGTGCGGCCCACAAATATTTCTTTCAGGTCTGGGTGTTTGGGACACCGAAAAACCTCTCGTAGTTCCTGATACCAACGACGCAAGACTCGATCTTAGTGTGGGGTCAGGACTATATATCTGACTGTTGGGTGTTATTTATTTATTATGATTTATTCAATGAATATGGGTCAGTGGATACAGAGTTGGGCGCCTGATGGTAATATCACATTGAACGGAAGGTCGCGGCGTGATCACGTGGGAATCACCCGCTTCCGCGATTTGTCTACAGTATAAAGTCTGCACAAACACGTAGCAGGTAGAGCGACGGTTATTATCAAAGCGAGTTTATTAGAACTGTTGGAGAAAACGCTCCTATGTTAAAATCTAATCACCACTGTCAATAACAAAAGTGAAGAGAAAAATATCTACCAGATGTTGAGTTTGGAGAAAAGAAACAACAATTCACCCTGGGGCCAGAGTCTAAATGGTATAGTTACCATTTTAAATCCTTTAGCTTAAGAGTTAGCCTGGTGCATAAGCAATACTGTTCGGTTTCATAAAACATCTATTTTTTTTCGGCGAAAAGACACTAATTAAATTCCATAAATCCTATAAATATATTTTTAATAACAGTCAACATAAAAAAACAGTGCTATTGAGTTTTCCATTTAAAACCCATCGTAAGTACTCGTATCTGTATCTGTATCAGCCCATATACGTCCCACTGCAGGGCACGGGCCTCCTCTACAATCGAGAGTACGATTGAGAGTGGTTAGGCCATATAGTCCACCACGCTGGCCTAGTGCGGGTTGGCGGACTTACATACCATATAAATTTTTATAAATCGCTATGGTATGCAGGTTTCCTCACGATGTTTTCCTTCACCGTTTTAGTGCGTGGTGATTGACTATCAATACACACATGACTCCGAAAAGTCAGAGGTGTGCCCTGGGATTCGAACCCGCGACCACCGTGAACATGTTGGCAGTCGCGTCTGGTCCGTTTACCAACAGGCCACACACACACCAGTACTCGTAGTCGCCACGTAATACATCTGTTCGCCATTTTAAATCATTTGATTTCCGCCAATCGCTTACACTACAAGCAACGTAACATCAACACATGTGGGGTAATGTGCAGAAGTAATGAGTTCAACAATAGTGGAATTAACTTATTCGCAGGTCAGAAAATGTAAGTATAAACTGCATCAGAAAATGTATTGTATTGTAGCGTTAGGGTACGCTATTGTGGTTTAAATGAATTTTTGCAGGTGCCTAATACTTGCACTAACCAAATTCATTTTGGGAACCTCGTCGATTTAATGACAAGTTATATAGTTCCAAGTAACGATCGCCTTTACTAGACAGTCCCACCAATCATTAAAAAACATAATATGTAGTTGTTTGGATTTCTTTCTGCTCTGATCCGTTTAACCTTATTCCTATCCTCATTCCGTTATCCCATATTTTCTTTTTGACGACCCATATGACATCTTCCATGATGCAATAATGTTGAGCTTATTTTCCAACGAGACATCTAAAGTAAGACTAAGAGCAAAAGCAGTTATCACTCGTCAGCAACATACAGTCTAATTGAGAACCTCCTCCTTTTTTTGAAGTCGGTTAAAAAAGATATCCATGTACATAAAGTCTCGTCTTTTTCCCAGAAGGCAGAGGAGGAGAGAGTTGAGGTACACGTTTCACCTTGTATTTTCCGTAGCACAATATGATAGAGGGCGAATTTATCGTCATATCGGGCCCAAATTCCTGACTTCGGGCTGATGATGGATAGAAAAATACAATATCACTGCCCGACCCGAGATCCGATCCGGATACCTAAGCTTACCGTAATAGTACTACTGCACCAGAGAGGCAGTCTAAAAAAATACATAAACATCTTCAGAAAGCTGCTACAAATAACATCACGGCTGTAACCCCCAGATGTAGGCAGAAAATCATGCCATGGGAATCTCTACAAGATAGCCATTTAACAGATCCAAGAAGCGATGTCCACACGACCGTTAACATTAACACCGTAAACAAAGGCCAATCGCGTCGAGTTGCTTCTCTTGAAACGGATGACTGGCTCACTGTGGGAGCGGTGTCGGGTTCGAGTCCCGCGCTGCTACCTAACTGCTGCGTCAGAAATATGAAACGTTACACTTCAGTGTAGTGTAGTGATTATGTATGTGTACTCGGGTTGCATGCGTTCAGATGTGACTTCGGATCTTGAGTAAACAAAAGTAATAATTATCTTTGAATAGTTTCACAGTAGGTATTTGTAGAGAAGACAAATGTGAATTTTATTTATCATTATTTCATGTAAATGTTGAATCCAAAACCTTAAAAATACACAGCAAAGACACTCTTACGCTCGATCTACAATGTGAATAAAAAACCATTAATAATTCTAGTATCAACATTGACCTTTCTAAAAAGTATATTTATTTTATTTTATTTATTTATTTATTTTATTATATTTGGGAAGCTTACCGCTAATTTTACATGTTAACAATATCCTAAATATCTAGATGCCAATTAAAAGCTACCACATACAGAATTAAAACATTAAAATTTAGAAATTAACTATATAACTTAAAACACCGAATGAACTTACAACAGCTGTTTAGGCTCATTAGTCAGGATATGACTAATTTTACGAACGCTACTATAAAATAGGTCTATTTGAGAAGTGTGATTGAGTTTATTAAACAAGCGCATAGCTCTTGGCAAATAACTGTTACAACGAAAATTACTGTGGCACCGAGGAACATGTAGTAAATTGCTGGACCTTAGTTTTCTGGTAGGGATGTTGAGCTTGATGTTGCAAAGAAGATCCGGACAATCTATTTTATTTTGAGCTATCTTAGAAAGTAAAAAAATGTCGGCTATATTTCTACGAATATGGAGGGGTAGAAGATGAATCTTATTACATTGCTCATCATAAGGCAAATATGGTAGTTTGAACTTAAAGCCTAAATACCTAACAAAACGTTTTTGAATTTTTTCTATATTATTACTATATATATGATAGAGTGGATTCCAAATTTGGTACGCGTATTCAAGATGACTGCGAACATACGAGCAATACAAAAATTTTATTGTCTTCATATTTTTAAATGGCTTTGAGGCACGAATGACAAAACCGAGCGCTTTATATGCTTTATCAATAACTTGTTCAATGTGCTGGTCAAATAATAATTTGGTATCATGCAGGCAGAGGCGGCTCATCCGAAAAAGCGCTGGTGCAGTGCACTCCCACGAAAATTACATACTTAGCTAATTTAATAATTTATATACTATATTTATAATACATAAATCCTTACATTAGGTACATTCTTTATATTTTACTACGCCTATAATAAGTCTTATTATATTACCTATATAGGTACATGTAGCGTCAATTTGTAACGAGTGGAGCGCCAGCGATTGTGCTCCTATGAAACGAAGTTTAGTACGACTCTTATTATAGTACTGTATTCAATGAGTGCGAAAGAGAGCTACGACTCGCGCTGACGCGTGAAACAAAAGATATCGTATGAGAAATTAGCGTAATGTGGAGCGCCGCTCACGCGTCACTCAGTTGTCGTACAGCCAGTCGTGCCGTGCGCGCGCCGGCGGGATATCCTACTTATGCGCAGTTGTCGTCCTTATGTATACAAACAACGTCAAGCAAGCTCGTCGACTTCGTCAGTTAATTCGCAGTTTTTTTTTTAAATAAATATTAAAAAATAGTTTGTACGCTTAATCAATTCCATTTCTGATTTTCACAAGAAAGTAATAGATATCTTCGCATGCCAAAAAGAGCGGCGAATGGATTTTGTATACAAATATAATTAATAGTAAGCTCTAGTTTTTCAATTAATTTTTTTGTGAACCCCCATCAAAAAATTTCACGAGCCGCCTCTGCATGCAGGACAATCTCTCAATCGATTACGATTGTAGAGTAGGCCCGTGCCCTGCAGTGGGACGTATATGGGCTGATACAGTATCATGCAGGACACCAAGATCTCTAACCACATTAGTAAAATTTGTATTAGACCCCTTTAATCCGTATGGAAAAGAAATGACGTTACGTTTCCTTGTAAAATTAATAGCAAAGCATTTGGATACGTTTAAATTTAACTTATTATCACTGCAATATAAATCAAGTCTATTTAAATCTTCTTGTAGAAGTAATGCATCAGCAATATTGTTGACGACTCGAAAAATTTTCATATCGTCAGCAAATAACAAGAAATTAGAATGTAAAAAACAAGACCCAATATCATTTACAAACAATACAAATAATAAAGGACCTAAAAGTGAGCCCTGAGGGACTCCCGAAGGAATATCAACCCAGTCTGAAGTATACCCGTTCAAGACTACAGCTTGCGTTCTATTTAAAACATAGGATGTTAGCCATTTTAAGAGATCACCTCGTATGCCTAATGTCGAGATTTTTTTAAGTAAAATTTGGTGGTCAATCCTATCGAAAGCTTTACTATAGTCTGTGTATATAGAATCTATTTGATTGCCACGATCCATATTGATAGTGAGGTATTCATTAAAAACGGCCAAATTAGTAGTGGTTGATCTATGTTTAATAAAAATATAGGATGATAATAAGACAGTGTATTTCACAATCAAAACAACACCTAAAGCGGATATGTAGTTTTTGGTATTTATGCCATAAGCAGATCAGTGTGGGTGCAGGCGCCTACACTAACCCTGCTCATAATGCAACTAATTCACAACATTACACATTTGTTTACACTACCTTGGTTATAGGTATTACGGCATTATTAAAAAGCTGAGGTCTTGGGTTCGAATCCCGGGTCTGGCGAAGTGATAGTGTGTTTTTCAATTCACTATCAACCCTGAGTAAGAAGTGTGTACCCGATATGGCGATTGGGTCACCCCCTATCACCGGACAGTACATACAAGACGAAATGTGCGTGTCCGGGTACATCTGCCTACCATCATCCATCCATCCATCAGCCAAAGGAAGTCCACTGCTGAACATAGGCCTCCCCCAATGATTTCCACAGAGACCTGTTGGAGGCAGCCTGCATCCAGCGACGTCCCGCGACCTTTACCAGGTCGTCGGACCATCTTGTGGGTGGACGTCCTACGCTGCGCTTTCCGCTACGTGGCCTCCATTCGAGCACTTTCCGACCCCATCGGTCATCAGATCTCCGCGCTATGTGCCCTGCCCATTGCCACTTCAACTTGCTAATCCGGTGGGCTATGTCGGTTATTTTAGTTCTCCTACGGATCTCCTCATTTCTGATTCGATCTCGTAGGGAAACCCCGAGCATAGCCCTCTCCATAGCTCGTTGAGTGACTTTGAGCTTCCTAATAAGGCCCATAGTGAGAGGCCACGTCTCGGTGCCGTAAGTCATCACTGGCAACACACAACTATCGAAGACTTTCGATTTAAGGCACTGAGGTATTTTGGACGAGAAGACGTCGCGTAGTTTCCCGAACGCTGCCCAACCGAGTTGGATTCGACGATTGACCTCTCTCTCGAAGTTGGACCTGCCTAACCGGACCACTTGTCCTAAATAGACATATTCGTCAACAACTCCAAGAGTCGAGCCCCCAACACCGATGGGGGTGGGCACAACATGGACATTCGACATGATCTTCGTTTTGTCCATGTTCATTTTAAGACCCACCTGTTGGGAGACTCGATTGAGGTCTCCGAGCATAGTGCTAAGGTCTTCCAGCGATCTGCCTACCCCTTCTGGGAAAAAGGCGACTTACTGTATGTACCTATGCATGTTTATACTGCTTACATTTATTATAAAACTTATTTTTAATTTTTATTTTAAGTGCATGATAGCTTAGATAGCAAAGATATATGAATTCTAACAAATCTCGTTATGAAAATTGAGTGTAGGTACTTGAGGCAGACGATTTCGCGCAAAAAATGGTTTGTCTGCGTTTGTGTTTGCGTGATAAGGAACAATCTTGTCCTCTGATGGGGAAATCAAAACAGCATCTCTGTTTCTTATAAAGCTATTTCTATTCACCACGATTTAAAAAGCACATTCAGACTCCAAAAATAATATTTTTTACTAAAGATTATATCACACCTATGTGAAAGCTGCCATGAAATTTCTATAATGTTGTTGAAACTTTTGAGCAATCGCTTAAGATTTTACGACAGGCGGCCAATCCACTAACAATAACAACATCTATAATTTATTCCAACATATTCAATCAAATAATCAGCTAATTAAAAAGCAATAATATTGACCTGAATTAGGTAAT
This sequence comes from Hyles vespertilio, assembly GCA_009982885.2. Lineage (NCBI taxonomy): Eukaryota > Metazoa > Arthropoda > Insecta > Lepidoptera > Sphingidae > Hyles > Hyles vespertilio. The sequence goes on from CM042807.1 coordinate 24,181,162, forward strand.
GTTTTGCTCGTTGGGCTCCTGTGGGCGGAAAACGGCCCTTCCAAACATATGGCTATATACGACCTCCCGCCCACCACCAGTGTGGGCGATAGTGTTTTGTAGATTTGGGCTGATTAGTAGCGGAATTAATTACTTTGATTTAGAAATCAAATATTAAATGGGGACATATAATCCATTTTTCAAAGTGCTACTGTCTGGTATTAGGTGTTTTCAAATGATTGGATATAACACATGAATTTATTTTAGAGCAATAACCCTACTCACGACTATCGTTCTATTTGGCTTCTAGCCTACTGTGTTACGCAGGCTGTGACTCTCTGGCATACTTAGAATTATTGTAATAGCATCTAAACTCAAAAAAGCAAGCCTTGGAAGGATCAAGAATCGTTAACTCTATTGCAAGCAGATCGACTTGATTACTGATTAAAAGCTCTGCAATTTAATTTAAAATCACCATATTATTTAAGACAGGAAACATAACATCGAAATCTCTATTTTACAACCACCACATTTTTAGGGGAATTCTTTAAGTTAGTTAAACATTAACATCTCGTGTCCCATCGCCCTGATCCCGGCGGCACGTGTTCCCGCGAACTTGACACAATCTATTCTGGCGGCGGAAGCGCACGCGCACCGGATACGCGCGTTCAAAGGGGTAACATTGTTTCGGGGAAGGACATTAGCTGTATTTGTACGCAGTTAATTCTGTTCCGGACTGGCCGGTGCTATGCCTGTTTACGTTCAACAGCCCGCCACCGTCGCCGTTCGTGTTTTTATTTTCTACTGACATTGTAAACCGTCTGGATTTAAATAGTAGGATATTTTGGGTATTACAGTTTGGGGCGTAAAATAATTTGCAAACTTCGTCTTTTTTTAATCCTTACATGGTTTTTGTTGAAGTACATCAAATACTAGTTAAATACTTATACATATTGTGGACAGTGTGTTTAGCCTTGACCCTATCCATTAAACGTAAATAAAGCATAGGCCTCTAAATGTAGATTTAAACCTTAAAAATTACTTTAACTTGATGGGAGAGCACACGAATCTCTCCTATTGGAGTCATGATTATGAATTTATAAATCATCTTTATGATTGTGTATATCAATGTTAGCAAATCAGGAACCCAATAGCAAGATTATGAAACGATTTAGGTATGTGGAGCATATCTAGCACGTGTGCAAATCTTAACACAACGCAATAATATTACACATTAGTCACTTATCACCTATATCTACAAGCATGTCCGGAATCAGTCGGCTCACATAAATTACACCTAGTCGTCATAATGGTTTCTTAGATTTATGCGAATATTACACATTGAATAAAACTAAAGACGGCTTGAAGCTTGCACAAACATGGGATCTAATTATACATTTAAATTAATTAGAAGCCCAAAGGACCAACTGCGAGACCTCAAGACACAGTAAGTTCCTTCTGCGTAGATCGGATCGCAAAAACCATTAACTATTTAAATTGTATTTTAAAAATTAATTATTATAAAATAGGGGCAGTTAAACTGTAAGTCACTGAGCGAATTAGTAATACTTCAGTTCCCCTTGACCACGAAAGCTGTTGAAACGTCGGGAAGTTAAAAAATGTAAAAATTCAACCAAATCTCGCTCTACTTTATTATCAAGTGCAATAATCAGAGTGTCATTACCAATGGTCATTACCAAGTAATATTTGACATCTACACAGCATTTCTCAGTCTTGTTACCTACGAAATTCGAAGTTCTCAGCAGATAATCTATTTCGCCCATTGTACTGTGATCCCATGGCGAGCACATGTCGCGGATGCTTCGCGCATCTGTCCGGATTTCCCACACCCCCGCCACCCCGTCTCCCGCACCCCTCGCACACAATGTAGGATGTTGATGTTTTTTACTAGGCCGATTGTCTTATTGAACGGAGAAATTCGGAAGTAGCATTTAAGTTGTATTTACGATGTTGCTTCCAGGGGCTGGGGTGTTACTTTTTTATTCAATTTATTTTTAGCTCAAAAGTATTTTTGTGAGATAGGTATCTGTTGATGTACTGAGCCTCGGCTAGACGAATTATTTAATTGTTTACACTTCAAAAAATATAGATGCTGCGGGACTTGATGCCTAAGATAAATAAAGCAATAAATATACCCAACAGTCAAATACATAGTCCTGACGCCACATTAAGATCAATGAAGTCTTCTGTAGTAGGTATCAGAAACTACAAGAGACTTTTCGGTCTCACAAACACCCAAACTCAATGTAGGGCCGAACCTGCGTCCCGAGGCTTCTTGTGTCACAGCCGACGTCTAATGAACTGCGCCATGGACGCTGTCAGATATTTTTTATGCCAAACTATGGTGATGAAATATGTGATGAAAAGACGAGATAATATACATAAGTGCATAAATTACAACAAAACCTTTATGCCGCTATGAAAATTAATGAAGTTATGCTTCAACTATTAAATTGAAACAACACGCGCGCAAAATTATAAAGGATATGAAGAATAAATTGCATCTTAATATTCTTAGACATTAATATACCATAAACAACATCTTTATTATAGAAACTCATCAAATTGTTATTATCTGAATGAAATCATCTTGACGCAATATTATCATGTATAGTCCCACAAACTTATCTGACCCGGTGAGAGAGTCGCTGTTGTCGTAGTTGGTGTTGCCATTAAAAATAGATATAGCAATAAAGTGGGTGAAGTAAGATTTTTCAATCCGATCAATAGTGTCAGGAGAATTAGTGGACCAGTTTCATTTGCATGTTATTTTTCTTTCACAAGATTTCTAACGAATCGCTCCCCATACCTTTAAACAAGTGTATCTGTATCAGGCCAGCATAATTGTATAGAATGGCATGGGACTGATCTGATGCCATTCGATACGCCTGGTCGACATTTGCTCATACAATCAGTATAAAAAAAACTAACAACTTTGAGTTTGTGTCGGGTGGTGTTCGCTTAGTTTCTTCTTCAGTCTGCCTTTACATGGGGATGACGCAATATGTTTTTAGCCAAGTTGCAAAATTAATTTAGCTCATTGTTCTACGACCCGCTGCCTGACTGTTATATTTATGTAGATAAAAAAGGTACCAAATACTTATTAAGCAACTTTTATATCTTTAAAGCCATATAGGACAACGCGTGCTAATCACGGAATTTTTCTACAATTGATTAGTCTACTGAGACAGTGTATATGCAGTTATAGCCACCACGCCTTCCAATGCGCACTTATATTACGGTATGATTGCAGAGCTAAGCTCTCGGATTCGAATCCCAGGTGGAGTAAAATGATATTGGATTTTTTCCAATTAATTTATCAGCCCGAAGTCAGGAATTTCTGACGATACGGCGATAAGCTCGGCCTCTATCATATGACAGGGCTAGACAAAAAATATAAGGCGAAATTCTGGATAGCAAGGCGTGAGTCTATGTATGTGTGAATACCATCCTTTTCTCGATACCATCCTTTTCTCGAAGCAATTCAGACCATTTTCAACCCCCCATAACTTCGTTGTGGTTAAAGCAAGAAGCCTGAATTTTCAGTTACTAAGCAGGCATTGTGTAAACACGGTATATTTAAAAATTTCATTCAATTTGAACCAGTAGTTTCAGAATTGTAACTAGTCAAACTTTCGTAATTTTGTCACTCACTGACTGACTGACCGATCATCAAAAGTCTACGGCACTTCTAGCAGACATAGAACCTTCAAATTTAGAATATAATTAGTATTTAGTGTCTAAATTAAGGGAAAATTTAAATATTTCATAATTTATGTCTAGTTTTCTAGATACACCAAATGCGTGAATAACTTTGTAATCCCATATAAATGTATAGGATTACAAAGTTACATTTGCAATTCATGATTTGTTGTACCCGTATATAATGGAATAATAGTTGTAGATAGGTATCTATATATATGAGGCATAACAGGATGGGGGTATAGAGAGGGAAAGGGTGTATTCAGGCCATGAAACTGTACAACATTCCTCTAGAAAAACATGACGAAGAAAAACTTACAAATAAATAGACTAAATAGCTCGAAAATATCAATTACCATGAAAGAAAGAACACTAATAATTAAATCCGCTATATTTGTGATAAATTGATACCTACAAAAATAAGAAAAAAACATAAGACAGAGTCTTTAAGAAAAATCGTTATATATATTCTAGAAATAAAAAAGTACCGAAAAGGAAAAAAGTAGGACTCTACAAAAAGACGTGAGATCCCATCAAAAACATCCTGTAAAAAAATTCCAAGTCTCACAGCTCAGTTTTTTGTCAGCAAAAAGTTGTGAGATCCATGTAATACCAAGTCGATTAATTTATTTAGAACTTGCTTAAGGAACCTTCTGTATAAAGTTATTACGTAACAATTCTTAACGTTTTAAATAAATAGATCGACTTGGCCAGTAGCATTTTTTTTTTATTGCATTGAATGGCGAGACGAGCAAGCCGTTCGCTTGATGGTAAGCGATACGACCGCTCATGAACAGTAGCAACATTCCACTGCGCTCGCCATCCTGAGACATAAGATGTTAAGTCTCAATATGTCCAGTAGTTGCTCTGGCTACAAAATTATGCATAAATTGTACGATACATTATGTTTTCATGTTTTTGATGGGATGTATGTTATAGCCATAGCCCATAATGTAACACACTGCATATACCATAAAAATAAATATCCAAAATCCCTATACACTCACGCAAGTTTCGACACAATTCGAGGGAATATACTTTAAGGGAAGTGCTTGATAATTGTCTAACAAAACACAATATAATCCTGAATAACCAAAATAAATACCTTGAATTCAAAATCTACAACTACTCATCGAGGTAGTTCGCAGCCAGAACATTTATACCTACATCCTAAAATACAAATACTTACATACTGCCTATCTCCATATTAACTAGTAAAGACAGTGGCCCTAGATAGCGGATACGGGGGCGTGAAACGCGCAGCGAACAGGTGGCAAATCTCTAGTTCCCACGACACAATGGCGAGTTTTTACCAAAACCCGCACAAGTGGCGTCTCTCACACAAATGCCGAAAAAAATGAGGTTGGCGATAGTGACGCGTCGTTGTCAACAATCGACAGCGCAACCATTTATTGTAAATATTTTTGATCATTTTGTGTTAAATTTTATAAGATTACTAAGGAGCAGTTGACTTTAACAAACGAAAGCGAATAAAATGAAAAATTAGCCTATAAGTAATAGCGTAAAATGTCAATCCACTTACCTGTTCGCCAAGCTGGATGGTCGGCACCGACCAGGCCCTGGATAATAATGGTCCATGGTTCACCAAACACCACTTTTCATCACAAAAATACTTCTACGAAACAAAACATTTACCCGACAATCCAGTTCGACGTTGAAACACGCGCCATGCGTCGACAAGCGCACACGGAACACTCAATAATGAAATACACCGCGACTGCAAAATGAACAAACTACCCTCCACTGAACTATATTAGCGGTATAAAATAAACACTTTTTAACTATATGAAAAAAAACTATGAAACTGTAACTCTACCTACGCATAAATTATCACTAAGATTTTAAAATAGAGAAGTTATTTATTTTAATATTTTAACTTCATTTTAAGGGGGAGACCTTTGCCTAGTAGTGGGATAATATAGGAATATAAAAAAAATAAACGGATTACGGGGTTGTAACACGTATCACTACTTTATATGAACACACAACAACAGCCGGCAACATAGGGACCATAAAACTGAACTAGACCATTATGAGGAAAAAAAAATACCAGACGGAAGAATATCCTGGCATGGAGAGCAAAAACTAAACAACAAAAATAAAAATATATTTCGTGTAATCGATATCAAAAATAATCTATCGATAATCGACATCACCAGCGGTTCTACGTAACCGAGTCTTCCGCACTCTCATGCATTATGGTGAGTGCTCGCGTGGTGCAAACGGTGCAGAAACCGGCACAACAGCCAAACAATGGCCGCGGAAAGTTCATAATGAGCTAATGGCAAGGAAAATGATACAGTTAGGTAAATACACTGGCAATCACGCCACAATGTACAGTTCCTGGCAGAAAGAACGCGCTGCGCCATGTTCTTGTAAACACACATGTGATTTGCGTGACATCGCATGTTTGTCATAGTCTATATTATACAGGGTATATCAAGACTGCTACCGAAAACGAAGCCGGGTGGTAGTTTAAGCGACACAATGCAACAGAAAAAGTTGCAAAAAAAAGCGCCAATTTTTTTTTGTAATTTTTTTCGTTTTGCCATATTTTGGTGGTAAATACATTGTTTCCTAAAATAATAGTGTATACCCTTTAATTTATAAATACTCTAAGATATAAGAGAGTTTAAATTATTATTTTAGCAAAAACTATGGATTTACCACCCAAAAATGACGATATTTAAAAAATCATAAAAAATAATTGTCGCGTTTCTATGCGAAATTTTTTATTGCATTGTGTTTGTAGCCACTAAAACTACCACCCGGCTTCGTTTTCGGTAGCAGTCTTGAGATCCCCGGTATGTAGTTACTTTGGCTACTAAATTGCCAGAAGAGTAACCAAAATTAAGAAACAGAAATACATAACAATAAGAGACTTCTCTTTCCAATGATACGTTTATAAAAATCAGCATCTAATTCGATTCTGGTTTTTGTTTTTTACCAATCAAGTTACGGAATTTTTTAGTATATTTTTTTTTATTGCTTTGAATCTGAAATGGTGACATTAGCTTGCCATCCGCCTGAAGGTGAGCGATATGACCGGTCATGAACAATAGCAAAACCACACATCATGAATTATAAAACAATGCTTGGCACGAATGTCAAGCATTGCCCTCGCCATCCTGAGACATAAGATATTAAGCCTCAACAGTAGGTACATACATAGGTTTTAGTCAGTTCTTTCCTTTCCTATAAATTATAATTTATTTTCATTTTCAGGTATTTTTTTTCTGTAGATCTGGATTACAGGCTTGTATTTAACATTTAGTTTCAAAAAAAATTCTGATCAATAAAATCCACCGGGCACTGATACCAGTTCGGTAGATTAAAACCTGACCTTTCTCAACCAACAAGGCCCGCGCCCAGCAATGGGCTGTTAAATTACCTGGCTATAATAGTGGCTGATATACTATTTTCAAAGTAAAGCTAAAGCGTTATTGCGAAACTGCGTCCCACAACTGAATCGAATTAACACCGGCCCACGATATAATTTTATTAAATGTTTTTCGTGAAATATTATTTGCCTTATTATTATGCAAATAAACTCTCAAATACTTCTTGGCTTGCTAGTGGGCGAAGAAGACTTGTGAGAGGTTGTGGGTTCGAATTCACAGTTGTCAAGGACTTATAAATAAGCAATTCATAAGAAAAAGTTAAATCCAAAAGTTACCTAATGATATATTTACAAACATCAAGATGCGAAGATAGCGTTAAGAAGTGGGATGAATGAGTAATACACCTTAGTTCGCGAAACTAGTCGCACAACGTGATAGAGAGCAAACCTACCATAATACATCGTAATAATTCTAGTCACAGGATAAGATATTATACTGAATTATCACACACTTTGTTTCCCGAACTGTAAGTTGAACGAAGACCATACTGGCCACACAGTTCACAGCCTACAGCACTGGAAAAGGGATCTAGCCATTAGTGATCACTGAATGTATATTGTATGATGGGATGGTTCCTCTTAAAAAGGTATAATGCGGCAGGATGGGATGTAACGGGAAAAGCAGTAGAGTTTAAGTTATAAACCAATTAATACACGAAATGGAGTGGATGGATGGAATTTCTGATGTGGACAGGAGTCATAAAGTATCTGCACCCGGGCGGAGCCGAGTCGGGCCGCTAGTTAAACATATAAATCAAATATCACTTTGCTTGAACCGGGACTCCAACCCGAGACCTCAGCTTAGTAATCTTACCGTAGTACAACTGCGCCACAGAGGTATAGTAGTTATTATTTTAAATACTATAAAAAATATTCCATGCCATAAATTCAATATGGAAAGACCTAGGGTTGTAGTTTCAATTTTCTGTATACGTAAAAGATATCTAATAGACTACAAGCCCGTGGCAAAAAGTGATGGGTCAAATGAACCACAAGGAGACCTATTTAATAAGATACAGGGGCTTAAAATAATAATATTTAGCACTATGCCGTCACTTGTAAGCTGTCCGTCTGGATGCAGATGAGAGTTCAAAAGTACAGGGAGAGAGTGTATAATTTGGTCATATATTTTTGTACGGCATTCCTACCATCGATAGATCCATGAAAAATAATAAGAGAACACGTAGTGCCGTACAAAAATAGTGCGCCACAAATTCACCAGAACGTTTGATATTCCGGCAATTTTCTTGGTAAATTTGGTCATTTGATTTTATACGGCACCGTTTCCATATAATTTCAATACCTCTTCTTATCCATTATTCCGCAACGCCGTACAAAAACTATGCGACACGGGAGAAGAATCGGCGACTGCAGCCCACTCCCCTTCAGTGGTCCGGGAGGTGATTTGAAAAAGTACGGCATCGGTTTCATAACATTATGTAGCACTCAAAAGAACTATTTAAAAACATGCCGTCAAAAAAATATAGTTCATTTGAATGTATAAAATCAAAAATACCTAAATTTATCATAAATCTGACCTTGAAAACTGTAAGGTCATTTGACCCTGTACGGCAACTACTTTTTTATTTAATATTATATTGCTAAATACAATTGTTATGCCAAATACAATTGTTAGGCCGAAGACGAGATGGAAGGATGTAGTGCGGAGGGACATGGGAGAATGCCAGGTATCCGAAGACGACATCAGGGACAGAGCGAAGTGGAGAAGAAAAACGAAGAGAGCTGACCCCACCACCATATGGGATAAATAGCTTGGAAGAGAGAGAGAAATACAATTGTTATATAACATTGCCATTCAATAAAAAATGTTCTAAAAGAAATTGAGAGGAAAACAAAATATGACTTTTTTCAAATTATTTGTAAAGTTAAAACTATCGTAGATTAATGAAATACAGCAACTTTCTGAATATTATTGTTGGTTTAAATAGAACCCAGGTAAATGAATGGAGAAAAAATGATGCCGTATATTTTAATGTAGATCATAACTTTTTGCTGACTAAAATGACACTACCATTTCAGGGCTAACTTTATGGTCATCTGATACTGTACGGCATTAACATATTTTCGAAGAGAACAAGTGTTAATATGTATAAATCATTATGCCGTCTATTTAAAGCGAAACTGAGTCTATATTATATTCAAAAATTGAAAACTATCGATCTCAGTATTCATATTCTTGAATAATTTTCTTACTTGAATGTTTATTGATATATACCGGGTATCTCAAGACTGCTACCGAAAACGAAGCCGGGTGGTAGTTTTAGTGGCTACTAACACAATGCAATTAAAAATTTCGCATAGAAACGCGACAATTATTTTTTATGATTTTTTAAATATTGTCATTTTGGGGTGGTTAATCCATAGTTTTTGCTAAAATAATAATTTAAACTCTTTTATACCTTAGATTATTTATAAATAAAAGGGTATACACTATTATTTTAGGAAAAAATGTATTTACCACCCAAATATAGCCATAGCAAAAAAATAAAAAAAAATTGTCGCTTTTTTTTGAAACTTTTTCTGTTGCATTGTGTCTGAAGTCGCTTAAACTACCACCCGGCTTCGTTTTCGGTAGCAGTCTTGATATACCCTGTATATTTTTTTAATTATCTTATTTTCTGATGTTTATTGATATATACCGGGTATCTCAAGACTGCTACCGAAAACGAAGCTGGGTGGTAGTTTTAGTGACTACAAACACAATGCAACTAAAAATTTCGCATAGAAACGCGCCAATTATTTTTTATGATTTTTTAAACATCGTCATTTTTGGGTGGTAAATCCATAGTTTTTGCCAAAGTAATAATTTAAACACTTTTATACCTTAGATTAGTTATAAATAAAAGGGTATACACTATTATTTTAGGAAAAAATGTATTTACCACCCAAATATGGCCATAGGAAAAAAATAACAAAAAAAAAATTGACGCTTTTTTTTGCAACTTTTTCTGTTGCGTTGTGTCTGAAGTAGCTTAAACTACCACCCGGCTTCGTTTTCGGTAGCAGTCTTGATATACCCTGTATACAAAAATGAAAAACAAATAGGAACCGTCAACTGCCCTAACTTTGATATTTATGCCCTTTAAAGGGAAATAAAGTCTAAAATACGATCGATTTTCATGATATTTACACATATTATCGTAAAAGATGCGGCTGCCAACATGTTCACGGTGGTCGCGGGTTCGAATCCCATGGCACACCTCTGACTTTTCGTCGAGTCATGTGTGTATTGGTAGTCAATCACCACGCACTAAAACGGCGAAGGATAACATCACGAAGAAACCTGCATACTATAGCGATTTATAATATGGTATGTAAGTCTTCCAACACACACTAAGCCAGCGTGGTTGACTATATGCCCTAATCACTCTCAATCATTCTCTCGATTGTAGAGAAGGCCCGTGCCCTGCAGGGGGACGGAATATGGGCTGATACCGATAATAAAAAAATCCCAAAGATAGTTGTAATTTTTAATTATTTTACTCCATTTGTTTTTGTACATATAGCTATCGAATTTTTTAAAAGCATTTATTCCTTAATAATTAATGAAACTCTTATGCTAACACAATCTAAAATGTACTTTTTTATCAAGATAATACGACACAATTTGCGTGATATATTTTGTGAGAATTTGAGGAGGTGAAATTTGCTAGGCAATGTCTGGACACCATATTGCACAATTTCAATAAATAATAATAAATGATTAGGGTAGTCTCCTTACTGCAATAAAAAAATGAAACAAAATATGTAACATCTTATTTCTTTTCCAAAGTATGTATAAATAAAATAGTAAAAATAGCAACTAATGAAAAAATAAAATAATCTTAATATTATAGCAATAGTACACGCACTACGTCAACATAGGACTAAATAGCCTAATCACTCTCAATCGCACTCTAGATTCTACAATCCAGATTACGATTACAGGGCACGGGCCTATTCTACAGTAGGCTCGTGCCCTGCAGTGGGAGGTACTCGTATATGGGCTGATACGGAGTACGAGTTTAATAACTTTTCATTAACCCTATTTCATAGCGACCACTTAACAATATATTCCACGTCACAACTTTTTATCAATATGAACATTGAGATTTGTACGGAATTGACTTTTTATGGACTATTGCAATAAAAACAAATAAAGAATTTAAATGCCGTCCAAAAATTTTCATACTAAATATCAACTTCAAGTGAAGTTGATATTTAGTATGAAACGTAACGTACGAAAAATCCACGTAACTATATACTTATATAGTTACGTGGATTTTTTGAGAGTGTTTTTTACCCTACAGAAGTTTGGACCAAAAAAAAATTACGGCATGTGAAAAAATGTTAACTATGCCTAAAATACTTTCAAAATAAATTAATTTCATGTTGCGTCAAATCACCTCCCGGACCACTGATGGGGAGTGGGCTGCAGTCGCCGATTCTTCTCCCGTGTCGCATGTTTTTTGTACGGCGTTGCGGAATAATGGATTAGAAGAGGTATTGAAATTATATGGAAACGGTTTCGTATAAAATCAAATGACCAAATTTACCAAGAAAATTGCCGGAATATCTAACGTTCTGGTGAATTTGTGGCGCACTATTTTTGTACGGCACTACGTGTTCTCTTATTATTTTTCATGGATCTATCGATGGTAGGAATGCCGTACAAAAATATATGACCAAATTATACACCCTCTCCCTGTACTTTTGAAGTCTCATCTGCATCCAGACGGACAGCTTACAAGTGACGGCATAGTGCTAAATATTATTATTTTAAGCCCCTGTATCTTACTAAATAGATCTCCTTGTGGTTCATTTGACCCATCAGTTTTTGCCACGGGCCTGTAGTCTATAACGATTTCTAAAATTGTAGATAAAAGGTTTCATTTCAGTTTAGCAACGCCATCTTTTGGTCATATCGAGAAATAATTAAATCTAGTTAGGTCTCTGTATATGCTTGAATATGGATCCAGAGGGGACGCAACACTGTGAATTGTCTTTCAGGGAATATTGCACATTTCTGTTAACCGAGGAGCATCCAGTTAACGTGGTAAGAAATGGGGAATATACCGGTTTCTTACACACATGGAAGTAACTAATATTTACGGTTATTAATCCGTGGGAATTTCCAATGGGGAATAATTGGATTCAAAATTGAAATGAAATGAAACTGGATGAAAATAGAAATAGATATATCCATCCAAATCGCCGAATAGAGATTGCGGGTTCAATTCCCACCCGTAATTTATGATCCTCCACACAATGTTACTGTCATATTTTGAAATCTAATCTAATAAATAATGATAATTAATAAAATAAATAACATTGTTTAGTTACATTTAATTCTTAAACGTAAAATAACATTTCGACAATCATGTTTCTAGCAATGAAAATTATGTAAAACCAGATTTTAATATTTAAATCTAAAATTACATAATAGCATCATACTAGCACAGATAGGTACTGTGAAATGCACAGAAACTGTTAACTGCAGTCCACAGTTCACTTAGTTTGCTCTGACAATTTTAATGTGATAGTTTTATTTTATAAATTAAAAATATATAGTTACAAACCATTCCAATATGACTAGTATTCCCACACAAAAACTGTTTATGATGGTCCTTCAAGACTAGGATAAAAACCACATTGAAGAGACAAATAATATAATTATCTAAATATAATGGTCATTTAATCCTGTTAGTTTACATATCTAATTTAGCTACCCGTTTTTCTATCAGTGGTTAGTTACTATATTTATAGACTTTGGTATAAAAACAAATTTTGATATCATAGGTACTTACAATATGAAAGTATATTATACAAGACAACAAAATAAATTAAAAACAAATATATTCAAATGCGAAATGTCATAAATTAAGCTTATTAATATGTTGTGACAATTTCTGATTCATTATAACAAGTTAACAATATCACAATATTAATCATAACACTGTATGACAGCTGTAAATCTTATTTAAAACTTAAATAACTGTTTTTTTATTGTAACAAGAAACTCAGTTTCTTTTGTATTAGAAAAAGCTAGGTATTGTACTTAAAATTGTCTAATAACTCAAAGTAATTATTTAGTATCCTTGTACATATCATATAAAACAGAGCACAGCCTGTATAAAGGCAGCCCGACAACTGTGAAATAATCTCCTTCAACTCTTTCAACTAATGTTCCACCAACACCTTGTATCCCATACCCTCCAGCTTTATCCCTGAAAGAGGAAATTAGAAAATTTAGTATTTACACAAATTAAATAAAACCTTACATAAATTTCTTTAATCATAACTGCGATTTTGTCGTATCTCAAAAAATGTGTATACTCGTTTTGTATATTATTTAATTCATAAAAATAATAACGCATTGAATTTCCTCGTGAAAATGTAAGGTTTTATTTTAAAATGTTATTATTAAAGAAATGGTATTCCTAAGTTTTCTAGTTTAGAGATTATTCATTTTTTAAATATATTTTTTTGATTCTGGTGTAAAATTGCTTGTTTCGAGATAGGACAAAATCGCTTTCCTGCATTGATATAGTTATTTCTTGTTTCTTTCTGTTATTTCCAATAAGTAAATACAATGGTTGGGATAACAAAAAGCAATTTAAAAGACTTATAACAAAATAATGCAATGTCATTGACATATTATCAATAATAGAAAACACATCATACATGGGTTCTCCTGTAGCAATATATCCCCTTATCTGGTCTTCATCAATCTTTCCAAATATAACATTTGTCTTTTCTGTAAACTTGACTGTTTTGTCAACAGATTTCACGACCACCCCAGTATACACTGTATGTCCTTTGCCAGAAAGCCTGAAAAAAGTAGGTGTTTACTGTTATTAAATATAAATATAATCATTAAGATAACTTTACAAAATTCAAACAACTTAAGGGGTCTTTAGCAGGAAATGAAAATGGTTGTTAGTTGGCCAAATGTATTATGCATCTCTAACAATACAGATACCGTTTTGAATTCACAACTCTAATCCTAACCTGGACAACATTTTGAATGCCTCATCTTCAGTAGTTGGTTTCCCAAACATTTCACCATCTAGCGTCACCATAGTGTCTGCACCGATCACAATATCTGGCGCCTGCCCGACACTCCTAAGTCTTTGTTCTACCTCCAGAACCTTATGCAAAGCTGTCTCTTCAACGAACTCTGAAAAACTGCTAAAGCTTTTGGGGTCTAAGTTTTCTTCGAACAAAGAAGCGCATAAACCAACTTTTAAACCCTGAAATGAAAGCATGTTTTATATAATTTGAAGATTTTCGGAGAGTAAATTACAATAAAATATTTTGCTCGTACTATGTTTTCTACAAGCTCTTTTCGTCGCGGTGAACCACTAGCTAAAACAATGTTTTTTTGTTTTAAAATGTGCATTATTGGCTGCAACATTTTTGACACTGTATAGTAAGCACACATAAAACTCCACGTTTTTTTGGCAATCAAAATAGTAAATAGAAATTACTGTCAGTCGTCAGAAATGCCAAATGTCAAATTTTAGGCTTGGGCAAAAAATATCGATATATCAAAATATCGATATTTTTTCAGAAAAATATTGATATAAATTAGCGATATTTTTTCCCGCGATATATCAATTTTCGATATTTATTTTCAGATATCAAAATCGATATATTTTTTAAGCTCTGCTGTCTGCTCATGCGTCATAGGTGCTTATGCTATAGGTTCGTCAGAGGTTCAAAGCAGTAGCTGTGTCCCCAATGAACTGAAGCAGTATTTGGACCAACCACTTTTAGAAAGAAAATCTGATCCAATGTAATTTTGGGTAAATTGTCAACATTACACGCCGGTTCCCTCGGATATCGCTCAAAAATATTTGATTTGTCAAGCATCTTCAGTGTAATCTGAAAGAGTAGCTTCAGTGGTAAATTTGGCTGTGCCAAATGATAGGAGCAGATTAACAGGGGAACACATCAAACAAAGAGTGCTCCTGGTGTCAATATCAGACAAATACTGGTTTGGATAATGTTTTTTTTAATTTTGTTTCTTTTTTTTATGTCGAGCAATTCGATATTTTTTTTAAAATAATAAAACTTATGTTGAAACAGGCCAGATGTGTATTTGCTTTGAAATTTCGATAATTTTGGCAATTTTTATAAATAATTGCAAATTGGGCAAAAAATATCGATATATCGAAATATCGATATTTTTTGGGTGATATATATCGATATATTTGAAAAATATCGATACGATAAATATCGATATATCTTTTCCATTTGCCCATCCCTATCAAATTTTACGTGTTTGTCCTACGTGTTTGATAAACTAATTGGGATTGACGGCGTATTTGACAAACATGTTTGAATGGGAACGGCAGTATTTGTCAAATAAGATCACAGTCATTGCTTTGTTTGGCACAGTATTCTTTGATTTGGCATCGTGGCGAACGCTACACCCAGTGATAGCACCATGGAGAATAATACATTAAGTGGTATTATTAAGGAAAAAGAATTTACATTGTATTTCATATCTATTTATCGGGACATGCCGAGTTTATGGAAAATAAAATCGAAAGAATGTATGGAAAAATAAATATACAAATGAATATATGCGTTATCTTTATTACTCATCATATGCGGTCGCGGCTCAGCACGACGTCACGTCACAAAGACTAAATCGAATTTACGAGCAAAATGTTTGATCTCTTGTTTGGTTGTCGCCGGTAATGTTTGATGAAAACGTGAAGTTTGACAAACAAAAGAGGGCATAGACAATGTTGATAGAAATGCTAAACGAAAACAGCCTATAGCCAGAATGTATCACCGACATTGTTGTTAAAAAGTTGGATTATTATCTATGACTGCTGCACAGTTGTCTTTTGAGGTTGAAGATAGTTTTTATCATTGTATGTTTTAATATTATAATTTATCTAAGGTGATGGAAACATAGTTTATATAAAATGAAGTCCGTCGTGGCTTACATACGCGGTCTTTTGGGTTGGGTTGATGAAAATCCCCCAATTCGAACAAGTTTCAAACGCGACAGGTAATGACATTACATGTTTACAACACTAGTTATGGCGGCAAAGTCGGTGTAAAATAGCTACAATTGCGTTGAGTGCCTAACGGAAAATGTTTACCGTGTCACTGAAGGCAGCTTCTAACTTTTGGAAGTGAGACTCAATGTTGGAAAGTGGACTTACGTCAACAAAACAGAGTTATTAACCGTCTATTGTTTTGCAGGGGAGATGATGAGTTTTCGTCTGATGATGAATCCCCAGCGCTCAAGAGGCTCAAACAATTAAAAAGAACACATTACCCCAACATTATGGCTAGCAGTGGTATGTCCATGTATATTTCCCTTCTCAATTGTTTACTATAACCTATTGGCGCATATGAAAGATGTACACAGTGTAGAATTCAATCCATCTAAGAGTATTTATAATATAGAGGGAGCGCTTTCATACATTCGCGTCTTGTATAACGTCGATATTTTGTTGTTCAACACAATTATTTAGCATAAATTACTATAAATTCCTTTGATAACCGAAATTATATTTAGCTATTATCCTTTGAAAGCGAGTTTGAGTGGAATTAAATAGCCCTAAACTATTTATTGTTATTCTTCTTTTCTACGTATTTCATTTATGTTGGACAACATGTTAAATATCAGCCAATAGGGCAGAAAAAGGTGGCCCGGCACCACCATTTTTATCTATATTTTTGAAGTGCCAGCGCTCCCTCTATATTATAGATATAAGCATTAAAGGACAAATTATAATAAAATTATCTATATGATATTAATCTTGAGATTAATAACTAAATGGCATACTTTACCAATAAGGTATTGGACTGTGAATGATTTTTGTATTATTATGCACACAAATACTATCAACATAAAACATTTATTAAAGTAACTTGTAACATGAGGCAATTAATAGTATTTTAAATATAAGAGTGTGAGCATAGTAGGGACATGTTACCATCTCTTTCACACCTGCACACTGAAGTACATATTAACACGTTGAAAGCCACGCGGCCCACCGGTGGGCGATTCAAGCAAACCCGTTCGGGCCAAGTGGAAATCATCAATTCCATCATTTTTCGCTAAAGTTAATATCAACACAAAACAATAAAAAATTACTAAATTTGCATATTTAATTTGACTAAAACAATTTTTCGTGATATTTTCTTAAGGAAACATGTAATCGGTCACCGGTGACCCCCGTGGCCCAAATGACTAACT
This sequence comes from Hyles vespertilio, assembly GCA_009982885.2. Classification (NCBI taxonomy): domain Eukaryota; kingdom Metazoa; phylum Arthropoda; class Insecta; order Lepidoptera; family Sphingidae; genus Hyles; species Hyles vespertilio. Next base: position 24,198,513 of record CM042807.1, read on the forward strand.
GCCATTTTTTGCTCGGCGTTTAACGTGTTAAGACTAGTGGCCTCTTTTCTTATACTCCTACTACAGGATTTAAAATGTTTCTGACTTGTTTAATTGTGAATGGCTTTACAAAATCTTTTGTATGTTAGATTTTGGATACAGATATTGGATCTTTTGATACATACAATAAAAAACGTTAGTCAAATACCATATTGCAGTTTTCATTCCATGTGCACACATAAATGAATAAACAAAAAAAAAATTATTTATGTGCACACACAAATGAATAAAGAAAAAAATAAAGTTATTTGGCTTTATATAAACATATGTTTTTTTAGAAACTCTTATTCCTTGTATAAACTAGCTTCAAATATTTAGTAGTATAGTAAAATTATACAGGTAAATGGAATATGTCTTTTCATTTTGTTTCATTCATAATCCACTAGTAGTAATACACACCTATTTTAATGTATACCTGAAATGTAAACATCTCATACAAAAAGCATTTGTGACTCGGATATACTAGTAAAAGAACAACAACACATGTTTCTAATTAATTACCTTTATTATGTTTTACTCTACTTGACTTGACTTTTATATAAGATGTGTCAATCTTGGACTGTTTTTGTTAGTTATGTATTCAATGCTGATTAATTTGTTTATCTGTATTTATTCATAATATTTTTTTGGGTCATTGCAATAGGGTATTCCACTCTTCTGTACAAGTATCTTAAGTTGTTCGTAAGGCAAAAACAAACGTAAAAAGTATGCATTTATCTTCAGTTCAGTTCTTGTTAAATTTGGCTTTTGCGGTGTTGCCATACCCCAATTCTGCCAATGTCATATTTTAAATACCAGCCGAAACAGAATTTCCAGTTTTTCGCTAGAAAAATGACATAATATAAATGAGACAAAGTATATAGATAATTAATAAAATAGCAATATTAATAAAATAGTACTAAATGTTAAAAACAGATAAAAATTACGAAAAATGAGATAAAATCTATTCATAGATATATAAAATTAAATAAATGAAATTTACAATTTAATATTATTAACCCTTATACATTTACACAAGAGGTGTATAAATGGGGAAAAGGTGAGACTAAGTAGGATTTTCATGTTAGTGGGTCGAGGGATTTCGGGAGGAAGAATGTCATATAGGGAAAGAATTAAATTGGGACAGTTGAAAAAAATGTGGTCAAGATTACCCTCGTCCAGACCGCATTCACATAGGGAATGATCCCAGACCCTGATTTTAGCCAGGTGAACAGGCGTGCAACAATGTTTAAGACGAATTCTGCAGACTGTAGACGAAATAGATTTGTCAATTGTTTAAAACACTGAAAACCAAGGTTTTTATGGAACTATTGGTTGGATGCTACCGTAAAATTTTCCCTTTCTGTTTCTCGTGATCTGCCACTCTTTATTCCAAGCGTCCATCATAGAATTTTTCATGTTAGAGCAGATATCAAGAGGATTAATTTTAAAATGATCTAAATTGCCAATGTTAATGGCCTGTTTGGCACAGGAATCTGCTGTTTCATTCCCTGTTATACCGGAGTGACCAGGTATGCATTTATTATTCAATCAGCATTTAAACTTTCGCGCGTAAATGTCAGAACGCTAGATGCCGTGTTTCGAGTGATTTCGTCACTCCGCGACGTAACGTAACCCATGGAAACCTGTGTTTTGTAAAGCGTAAATTATTGCAATAAACATGAGTTAATCTCTTACAATATTTTATTTTAATTATTGGAATATAATGTAATGGCAGAACAGTGTGAACTGTGAGAACTTTTTTGTTAACACTCAAGCTTTACTATTTACAAACAGAAAGACAACATATTGCTATGCATCTATTTCTCACTTATAGTAAAATATCCTGTTTCGTATAATTGGTGCCAATTGTTCAACAGAATTCAAACCTCTTTGTCTAAACTCCTGATGTACTTTATTGGTGGGTAGCAATGATTGTTGGTCATGAAGTAGGTCGCTTGCTCATTTACCTCTTCAGTTGTAGGAAACATTAATCACACTGAATTCAATGTACAGAATAAATATACATTTATAAGCTATATAACATAGTTGTTAAGTTATATGACATTTCATATTATAATAATGTTAACAATTTTTTGAATTCCCCACATCACAGGCATTGAACTTTTTTCCTTTTTTTGATAGCATTGGACACTTGTTGTAATGCTAGAGTTAGAGCTCTTGTTGCAAAGCGGGAAAAGTATAATAGTTTTAATTACACATAAAAAGAAAGATATAATAAGTTAACCTGCATAACAATATTGATATTATGTATATCATAGTGTAAACATTGAACTGGAAAGCATTGAATTAATAAATTTATTCTTAGATAATTTTCAGTGTAAAATGGTAATTATCTAATGTAACCAAACTTTTTAGATCGTTGGGAAAAAGAAGAGAAATCCAGTAAGAATGTCCGTTACGTACCAATACAAATTGAAGCAGGCCATCCAAGTACATCAACACCTATTGAAACATCAGCTAAATTGGCCAGCAGAGTCCGGACTGTGCCTATAAAACTTGTGAGTGTTTCCGAGAATGGTCCAGGGACTCCGACAAGGAAACCGAGGATGCATACACCTGTGAGGCCTGTCATTCATGCTGTTGTTGAGGATGATGACGATGATGAACCTGAGGTATGTGAGTTTTTTAAAGATTCTACAACAAAAAAAATATATAGAGTTTTTAGCAGTGGGTTTAGTTTGTGATTGCAGCTATTTCAATCTGCATGTCTATTACCTATGCAATTGTGATTAGTCTAATAGGATACAGTAGAAAGAAATTACTTCAATGATACATAGTCACTACTGCCCATGAACACCGTAATGGTTAGGTGACATAAAAATCTGTAATTCTAAATATTGGGGAATACTCTGTTGTTCCAGAGAGGGATTTTGTCATACTATAAGATATTTTCGATTTCTGTTTTTCAGAATCCTAATTTCAATAAAAAGCATTTTCATAATTGTTTCTTTAGGTGACATGGATGGAAAAAACAAAGGAAAAGTCTCCGAAAAAGCCACCCCAATTATATATAAACTTGGAGGAAGAAGATAACCCCTCACGGCAGGATGACGATGTGATATTTGTAAAGAAAGTCTCGTCGCCAAGCACGTCTAAGCCGTACAAACTCTTCGTTACAAATGAAAGCAATGACGTCACTGACTCGTCAGACGACCCAGTTTTCTACAGGCTAAAGAAAAACGAACGGCGGTCACTTTCGCCCAGGACATACACTAAGTTCAAAGCACCTGCAGGCATTACTAAGGTGTATAGAAAATCATCAACACCAGTGCCGCGGTGGATGCAATCGGCGAAACCCACGAATCTCTCAAGTCCAAGAAGTAAGCTTTTAGGCCTCAACGGAAACACACGGTCGACAATGTCGGCCTTATACAATTTAGATGAGAAGCGAAATTACCAAGATCTCATCCGACGGGTAGCAGAGTCAATGAAACCATCGCTATCCCGAAAACCGATGGACATCATCGACTTGGCCGAGGAGTCCGCTTCCTTCAGACTGACGCAGAGGTCGCAAAAACGAGCTCTCAACGAAATTAAGTTAGTAGAAAAGGGTCTTGCCGCCGAGAAAAATGAAACGGCGAAAGAGTACGACCCTATAACCGTCGCATTAATAAATTCGTCAGATTCAGAAGTGGAAGTGGTCCCTTCAGATTCATCGACGACATCGTCAGTCAGGATAGACCCAATAAATACTCTGAAAGACTCGTTTAGAGATAAAGCGGTGATATCAAATGACTGGCTAGCGAAATTAGATACTAAGTATAAGAAAAAAAAGCAGTTAACGCAAGAGAAATTAAAGGAGGCACGTCGTGAGTCAGACATCATATCAAAGGTGAACAGTGAACAAAAAATAGCACATTTAGAGCACAAATTAAAATATGAATTAAGTATACCGGAGAGTCTTTTTGTGGAGCCGCAGCCAACGGCGGAGCTGCCGAAATTGACTCCCGAGCAGGAGAAGATAGTCACTAGAGCTCTCGCGCCCGGCCCGCCCTCACAAGTCTTGGTCGAGAAGTTTAATTTAAGGATAACGAGGTAATACACCCCTTTTAAATACTCGTATCACCTTTTTAATACAACATTGTATTTGATAACGAACAAAACCCTAATAGTAAGAAATTGACTCTTATGAATATTTTCACTGTCATGTTTCCTATATATTTTTCAGAAGGGACATACAAACCCTAGCCGGTCTGAACTGGCTGAACGACGAGGTGATAAACTTCTACATGAATCTGCTGATGCAGAGGAGTGAAGAGAAACCGGATCTGCCCAAGGTGTACGCCATGAACACATTCTTCTACACCAAGCTCATGCAGTCTGGACAGGCTGGCTTGAAACGGTGGACAAGGAAGGTAAACAAATCGGTTTCAAATTATCAACTATCTACCACCTGCCCTGGGGCCCTACTATATTCATCCGAAACGAAGTCCGAAACTTCGGACGATCGAAGTTTTTTATACGATACGAATGTATCTACTCTGTAAAAGTTCGAATTTGTTTAACGTATTTGTATAACATATACTTATGGTTGTATGGTATACAATAACGACCATAAGTATATGTAGGTACATTCGTATCGTATATAAACTTCGATCATCTGAAGTTTCGAACTTCGTTTCGGATGAATATAGCAGGGCCCCTTGTTCCATAATTCTGTAGAATTTCTGTGAAAAAAAATTTGATGTAGTCCTCGTGTTTTTTTTTCATGCCTTTTTCATTTACTAACAATAGGGTATTTGACTGTTTTTTGGAAAGTATCTCAAATTGTTCATTTTACCATAATACACTTGCAATTTGATTATTTCTTTGTGAACTGCTATATTTTCAATAAAAATCATGATTAAAGTTTGAATGATAAATAAGACCGCCAAAACGCGATGGACGCCATATATGCGGGTCACGTGATATTATTACGTCACTTGCTTGCAAAGCAAACATTTTGATTCAATATCAAGGATAACTTTGATCAGGTTACAGCTAAAAATGCCTTATAAATGGTGTTGTTGCGGCATCTCTTCCATTAATTTTATAGTTTTTCTTTACGATAATTACGCTCTAGTATATTATTAATATCAATTAAATATATAAGCATACCTATATTATGATAATTCCTGCAGGCGCTTCGTTATAAGTGTCATTTTTGAAAATTCATTACACTTTGAATCGTTGTCGTTGCTGTTTCATTTGTAAATACTACAGAGCCGCTCTCTCAAAAGATGCGAAAATTATTCCCATCCTTTAATACAGGTATGTAGTCTCAAAAACATCTACTAAAACACCGGATAAAATGTTCGTGAGCATTACAAAGAACACCAAGATTCGGGTAAAGTGGTTAAAACTCGCTCTTGTAATAATGGAATGATTATATGATATAATAGTATACAATAATTTCTTGTATTTTTCATACATTTTTAGCTTAGTATTTTTTTTATTGTATTGAAAGGCGAGACGAACGTGCCGTTCGCCTGATGGTAAGCGATACGACCGCTCCTGAACAGTAGCAAAACCAAACAATACCTTGAAATACAAAGCAATGCTTGGCATTCCACTGCGCTCGTCATCCTGAGACATAAGGTGTTAAGTCTCAATATGTCCAGTACAGTTACTCTGGCTACAATGTCCTTCAATCCGAAACACAACAGTGCATTTAAACTGCTGTTTGACGGGAGAAATAGACATTGCGGTGGTACCCACCCAGGCAGCCTGTCACAGATGTGACACCTACCACTCGAAAATGCTTTAGCTTATAATATAACTAATACTGATATTTACATAGGTATGTTTATAAGGTTTGACATTAATAATTTAATTGAGCAGCGTAAAAGTAAGGTTTGTTTATAAAAATAGTCCGACCACTATCGCGTCTATTTTTGCGAAGTTTCCACTGTCAGCTTTATAATTTAGTTTCCATCGTACAATTATTAGAGATAAAGTTCGCATTGTACCCTTAGCGGCGCAATTGGATCAATATTTCAGAAATTACTGCGAAAACAAAGGAAAACACTCATGAAATGTTCTAAAAATCGACTAACAACAAGAAAGTGACGTCACTCTAAATGCAACCAATGGCGTGCGTTTTTAGTCACGTGGTCAAGCTCGAAATTTTATTTAATTTTAAAATGATTTCTTAAGGCAATCCAACATTGTTTTAAATATTTTATTAGTTAATATGGTTTAAATAAATATTTATAGTTACTCTAGTAACAATATGTTTCATATTTTCATCATAGTCAAATACCCTATAATCGTTAATGGTATTGAATTTAGTCATATGCGCTAGTGCAATGTTAGTTGGTAGATTTTGTCCCTCAAATTATTGCACAGTAGTTTTAATTTAGGACATTTCTGGCGAAGTTTTTCCTTCGTGATCAATAATTATGCTATTTGTAGATCAATCATTACACTTAGCATTTTGTTATTTGCCCTTACTTTATTAATATCATTCCCTGAATTATATATTTCTTAGCCTAAATTATATGAACAAGTGTCCCAAGAGTTGCTCTGAATGTTTAATATTACGTTTTCTATAATAAACAGATTCAAAATAAATACAATTCAATTTAACTTTTCATCACAGGTAGACATATTCTCATACGACCTGATAGTGGTACCGGTGCATCTGGGCGTGCATTGGTGCCTGAGCCTGGTGGATCTCAAGAACAAGACCATCTCCTACCTGGACAGCATGGGCGGCCGCAACCAGGCCTGTCTGGACGCTCTGCTGCAGTATCTCCGGGACGAGCACAAGGACAAGAAGGCATTGCCCTTCGATGACAGCGGCTGGACCACCGCAAATCTCTCTAAGAAGGTATGTTGGTTATTAAAATTCAAGAATATAAGATAATTAATTTTTTTGTAAAATAGTGGTTGATAAAGTAGTGACACAAGAGCAAGAAACCAAAAATCTTGAGAATCACAAGTTTTAATTAAGAACTTGTTTAGACGCAATATTTTTATCAGCACAGTAAACTACATTCAATTAATATGGGCAGTAACATCCCAATTAAGTATTGAGTGGCCAGATTTATCATTAACTGTTTAAATTACGGCATTTTCGATTTAATAAATTAATTCAATTCTCCGTTGTGTTTCGGATTGAAGTGCATTGTAGCCAAAGTAACTACTGAACATATTGAGTTGCAACTACTTTACATCTTATGTCTCAGGATGGTGAGTGCAGTGAAATGCAAAGCATTGCTTTGTAATTTATGGTGTTTTTTGGTATTAGTACTGTTGATGATCGGTCGTATCACTTACCATAAGGCGAAAGGCATGCTCGTCTCGCCATTCAATGTAATATAAATAAATAGTTTCATATTTCTTATGAGTATGACAATGTAACCTCCGTGGCGCGGTCGGCTAGACGCCGCCTGTGAAACGAGGAGCCGCGGGTTCGATCCCCGCACCGAGCGAGAAGTTTGTGCGGCCCACAAATATTTCTTTCGGGTCTTGGTGTTTGAGACCGTAAAGTCTCTCGTAGTTCCTGATACCCGCTTCACAATACTCTATCTTTGTGTGCGGTCAGGACTATGTATGCGACTGTTGGATGTTATTTATTTATTTTATTTAATTACTTGCACATGCACCTGTCAACGGTCAAATGACAATTTTTAAATTATACCCTATTTCTATTTACATTAGTGAGAGAGTGGTGTTGCACAGAATGTGTGTGTTGCAGGACATCCCGCAGCAGATGAACGGCAGCGACTGCGGCATGTTCGCGTGCACGTTCGCGGAGTTCGCGGCGCGCGGCGCGCCCTACTGCTTCACGCAGGCGCACATGCCCTATCTGAGGCGCAAGGCTGTACTCGAGATCCTCACCGCCAAGCTGATGCTGTAGCCACCACCGCCACACCACACCATACTGGAAAGCACGAAACTACACGGTCAGTAGCGGATGTGGGGTTATAGACGCCCTGGCTGAGACTTATACGGCGCCACACAAATGCTGTCCAATCATAGAAAATACACTATAGGTGCACTGGCCCAGCCGCGCCCTACCCTAACATCGGCTCTGGATACAGTAACATACTACTTTAAAACAAATGAAAAATTATTTATTTTATACTTCTAATTTTATACATTTCATATTTCACAAAATAGTAATTTACTCATAAAAAAATAGTTTCATTAAATGTGTAACTTTTCGCGATATTTACCCCCAGTTTCTGAAAGGCTGATCAAAATCATAGTCAACTAATATGACTGTTAAATTAACAGCGAAGTCAAATCAATTTGAGTTTCTGAAACGTTATTCCGCGAAAAAATCTATGACGATATATCAGAGATATCTGTATATATATCTGTATTTTGTGAAGATTTTCGTGAATAAACGTGTCATTAAAATAATTTAAAAATAGATTCCCATACCGTAATTTACAACTTAATACAAGTGCAAAACTATCGGAGATTTGTTGTATTCAACACAAAAAATGGAAAACATTATTTAAATTATTTAATTTTTGTCATCTCTCCACAATACCGCTTATTTCATTTTGCTCCCCAGTGCATTGCGGCGGTGTTTGCCGTATATTCCATAATGCAGTCGGCATTTAAACATGTTATTTGAATTTCAGTGGTGTGTTAGTATCACACCACTATACATACCAGTCCACACACATATTGACAGCCTTCGTGGCGCAATTGTTTATGAAAACTGTTGTTAATAGGGTATTCGACTCTTTTTTAATTATTATCGTATCTAATATCCAAAATCTAGCAAGAAAATAATTTTGAAAATCCATTCAGAATTAAACAAGTTAGAAACATTTTAAATTATTATGAGATGGTGAATGATGATAAATGATGATGAAGATGCAAAACAAAACTAGTGACGTCACTAGTCTTAATATGCATTACATTGTGCGGGTGTGAAGGAGACGGTGCAATGTTCTCGATACGCTCCCATAGCGATAGGCCTCCTATCATATCGTGGGATGGAAAATACAATCCGTTATGTGGGTGTCCTGGTTACACCTCTGCCTTCCCTTTTGGGAAAAAGGCATGAGTTTATGTATGTACTAATATTTGCAATATGTTACATGTTACTATAATACTGTTATGACGGATTTTTTTTAAATTTTATGTTATTGGTGTTTGTACATGTGTGTCACAAAATACAAAAAATCGATCGTAGTCGAATACCCTATTAAAAGACTGCATATCCGCATAAAGATCATGATCGCTGTCTGGATACGACACACTGATACTATATGCTATATGCAATATAGGTCACTACAATACCATTCGGTTATCGATGAGAATCGTTAGGACAACAATCTTTCTAGATAAGACCTTGACACTATATGGATGATACAATTATTGGTGTTTGCATCGGGCAATTAATATATTTGGACTTGGATTAATCTGGTCTAACTTCTGAACTTAAGAACTGAAACCCAGGTGGAGGTTTGGTGTTGCGATATTACACCCTCTTCCCCCTTTACCCCTGAACTTTTAAATTTTTTATAAAGTAAGAACTTTTCAATTCAAGTGTTTATAGTGAATGGTGATGTGAATTGCAACTTGAAATGGCAATGAAGTGTGATTGAGTTTAAATTAACAATGTACCACTAATTGTTGTATATTATGAAGATGTTTTTCGATGTGGATGAACGTTTGGCCAAGTGATATGTTGTCTGTAAGTGCCGTGACTAGAACTAATAATATTGTGGTGGCTTACAATCGAATTTGTATTAAAAATGGCCCATTAAACATTTTATAATATACGAAATCTGTGTTCGATTTGGTTCCATGACAAAAATTATAAATATTATTTCAATAGGGAATATGCATGTCATTTTTTATATTTGTAATCAATTCTGTATGTTATTACATTATCGGAAAAAAATATAAGTCTGAAAATATCAATCAAAAAAGTACAAAAAAATAATCAAAACTGCTGTCAGTTTCGAAGCATTTAAACGCCATGTTGGCGCGAACTCGCTGTGACGTCAGAGGGCACGATATGAACAACCTAGTATTTGGATTAAGTTTCTTCCATGAATTGCTACAGAACTGTATTTCGTGACAAAATAATCCATTTTATTTAATAGTATAAAGAAAGCACAAAACAACTCATAAACAAACGTAAAACAATACACTCAACAAGCTAAAACTTCATAAGAACGTGCCCATTGTCGTCACTTTCCTTTTCAAGCAATAGATCGCGTTTCGGAAAAAATGCGCGGCAAATTTAAAATGTCATTTTTTAAGTATTTATTTTACCGATTAAGCGTTGATAAATTTAAAAAATATCTTTAAGGTATATTTCTATATTAATAAAGATTACAAAAAAAATATTTTGACTTATTTTGAAGTTTGGTGCATATTCCCTATTATTCGCTTTTTCTCTAAGTGATGTAATTAAGCTGTTTTCTTTGGTTCTAGTTACGTCAGGGTCGTAAATAATAATTGTTTGGGTGAATGGTGACGTGATGGCGGGCTCGCGGTTGCACGACGCCAGGGCTAGAGCCATGAACTGTAACTTTGCATCTTTTGTACCATTTTATATCTAATATTACGGCTTTTTTTTTATAAAAATGTACGGCTTTGGATGCTCGTCCTTTCGTTTAAGCCGTTTTCAATAGAACGGTCAAAACTAAAATGAAAAGAGCCTGGCGTGAAATGCGTTCATTTTTAATGTGAGTCGGAGCGCAAATGACTGATATAGTAGCCAGCTAGGTGTTTTACGATATTACACTAAAATTTATCAAAATTATGAGTGTCAACTGAAACGTGTGCAAAGTCGCTATTTGTAATTGTTCGCGATTTGGCGTCGTGTTAAACCGGCGTCCATAAAATTATCCCAATAGAATAAACAACTATTTAATTAATTTTAAGTGATCACTTGTATATATATGAAAAAGCGAATGAACAAATATGTTCTTCCAGTATTGTAAAGTAGTAATAATCAGATTCCTATATTGTTTCACTGCTAATATTGCCTATGAACCTCGATAAATATATTTTTGTATCCCAGCTGTAATAGTCTTTCAGGTTGTAAAGGTATAAGTACTTAATTTATAACTGCATTTTCTATATCAAGTCGGTCAAATAGTTGTCAGTTAGAAAAAGCTAAATAAATATTTTATCTGGAGAACCTCACAATTTATACGATTATCTGCTAAAGCATTTCAATAAGCTTTTAATTTCATCAAATATTTTTTATTAAAAATTGGTTTTCATTACTTCTATATAAATTATACAAAACCAATGCATTTTCATATTTTCAGTGCAATATTAGCAGTGATTCTTGATTTAACAATTGTAATTAATTCAATGCGATGTCTTGACGACGACGTGCGGTGACATTTAAAATAAATGGAAGACAAATTGTCGTACATAAATTGTAAATTATAAGAAGTAAAACGTTTGATAACTTTGGCCGTTTTATTTATTGTCCTTACGTTCTTGATGTGAAAAAAAGTCAAATAAGATTTTTACTTTTTTATTATAAATCATTAAAAAAAACAGTAAAATATACAAAATACAAAAGACTTTGATTGTGTAAAAAATGCTATCACATCTACGGAAACATAAAGACAAAAATACCTAGTCGATGTTGACTCGTATGAGTCGTAGTTTCCCGCCTTCGAGCAGAGCGACGCCCGAGTCGTTGGTGCCGCCGCAGTAGTGGTACGACGAGAACACCGAGATCAATCGCCCGCGCAACTGACACTGACAAATACTCCATATTATTTAATTTAGTCTTGATAATAACCATTGTAATTGTAAATGGCGATATAAAAAAAGAAAGAAAACAGTTCGTGTTGCTGAGGGAGTTTCTTGCGCCGCTTCTTCTTCACATCTACAACACGTTCCGAAGCGGTGGTAGCAGAAAAGGACGATTCAAAAGATCTTGTGAAAGACTATTTGAATCATTGAGGTATTACAACTGGAGCGGACACGTAGAAGAAAAATTGTGCTCATTTCAATATGACAGCGAAGTATAGATAAAGTCGGCATTGTAGCAGATGCGACACTTCAGAAATTTCTACCTACATCTATATACGCCTGATAGAGCCTATAAATTCTTATATTGAATTTAAAGTTTAATTTTATTTTCTTTATTTCGGAAAAAAAAACATTATAACAATAAATATACAATTAACCAATTAATTAAATATATAAAGTTAACGGAAACTATAATTAAAATGCCAAATATGTCACATTTTTGTATTGAAAATAAATAAGAATTTTTAAAAATATATATCCCATCACATACAATATCCACTATCCCTATACGAAAACTTCAATTTTTACCTATCTGTCACTACATTAATATTAGTCTATAATTTCACTCAAAAATGGCGGTTGTCAAAACGACTCCGGTAAATAATTTCTTAAATTTAATTTCGTGCTTCTTTATTTAAATTATGGTTGATTAACCTATGGAATGAAACTCCATCTTTTCTTCCTATTGTTCTGGAATGGTTTTTGCACGTTTTTAGCACGCAATATGGCATTTATGGACCAATTATATTTACACCTAATTAGGTCCGTCTTCGCTGAAACGTCAAGGACGACTGACAGCCTAACGGTACATGTACTCTTGCGAATGTTCCAAACTATTTAGGTCTTGATGTCCCCTCCAGTTGTGTAACTCAATGATTTGAATAAAGAATATTTAGATTTTGGTATAAATATCGGATTATCGATTTAAAGAGACCATGTGAGACTAGAGCACCAACCGCAAAGATTCCACGGCCCTTACGGCATATCCAGTATCCAGACGTGTTCCCAGAAGGTGAGTAAACGTTCTAAAAAGTTGCAGGATGTCACAGTAAGGTGGGCTTAAATAATTTCGCCGTGACTTTCCTGAGCTGAAGGCTAACCTTCAAAGTGTATTTTTCCCCATTCTTATGATAAATACAGCTTCTTAGTTATTGGAACAGCTTATTCATAGACAGTACCTTATTTTACTTTTCGGATGTATTGTTCCCATCGAACTACTTTTATATTCAGTTTAAGCAAAGAATACAAAACATTTGTTACCTAAAAGGTTTTAAAAGTCTATAAGCATGGGCTATAATCATAAAAATCACCTAAACACCGATGAATTTATTTTTATGTAGGTGATTATAGCAACACATCACGTACCAAATCAATTGTAAAGCTGCTTAATGTTGCGGGATTTCTCGCCAATTTTAGCTTTCTATTCAGGAAATCATAGCTGAGCCTAGGCCTCCCCACAATGATTTAGCACTAACATCCCCATCAATACTTTCATGAGCTATCTACTTACTAACAGCACCAACGATGATATCGTATAAAGGTTAATGCGACACAACCAACCATGAACCCGTTCTGGTGCATCTCGTGCGCGCGCACTACATGCGACAGCTGGTTGGCGAGCAGGAAGCGGTCGAGCGCGGCCTGGTCGAACACGTGGCCGGTGCCGCGCCGCGCGTTCGCCGCGAACCCCTCGTTGGACGCCAGCTCTAGCGCTAGCGTCGCCGTCATTTTGTTCGGCCTAGGCGGTGAAGGATGGTTTTGTTTTTGCACCCTTAGGTGTTTTGGTTGAAATTGCAAGCAATAGAGCCTATACTTGGCTATAAACATAAACCGTTAAAAGTATCTAACGTGTATGGTTATAGTTCACGTTTATGTAGGGCCCAGTACGGAATGGCTTAATGCGTTATTCTTCAGCCATTATCTGACTTTCATTATTTGCATGTTTAGATAAATGATTAAACAGCAATAAAGGTCATTTTCGAAAATAAGAACCCATAAACTTGTAGACCCGAACAATCAATGGATTACCTGAATCTATAAATTATTAAGTTCAAGGACGATTTTAATAAACCATTGGCCAGAGTTCTAGGAATAGAATAGAAAACAACTTTTATTTCTACTTAAAACAAAAGCCTCTGTAGCAACATGATTGTATGAATTTTTAGACCCGCAATTTAAAATGATTTTGGATGCTAATTCTCGAAATCTTACTTACTCTTTCTTTTTTAATATACCTCAAACTTTATTTAACTTACTTTATAGGATCATTCCATAGAAGTTCCCAGGCTATAGAACTCTGTTCAGCTGGTCTTGGTAGTGGTACGGGCACTTTGTCTATAGCGGTTATCAGGGGACACACCCAGGGTGGTGGAATTCCGCCGTGGCAACAGAACACCTGATCAAATATAATTATAAAAAGTAACATATTTTTTAAATTACAGCTTGTAAAAAATATGTTAGTAATCTTAATAATCAGCATAATAAGACATGAGTAGGTAAATCTACTTCATAAATATTAAAATATTGACATAAATATCATGATAAAATAAGCGTGTTATGTCATACGTGAATAGGAAATATATTATTATACCTACTGTGGGAATAATGAAAAATGCCAGGTTGAACTGACCTTGTCGTCTACAACTGCCGCCAATGGCAACACGTCGAACACATTATTGATGGCGTTCCATATTTTAGTACCTTCCACGTCGCCGTATTTAATAACGCATTCGCTGCAATATTTTACATAAAGTATTACGATGGCATACTTTCATAGTTACATAAAAACATCACTCGCGATAGCCAGGATCGCCAACTATTGGACACGTCGGTACATCATTTGAAATCTATTAATATTGGTACATCGTGCTAATCCAACATGGGTATTTAAATGAATTATTTTTCCGGTCAGTCCGTATGGTAGAGCATAATTCATTCCGCAATAAGTTTAAGTCAAGTTCAGCTACACCGTCTTGATTTATCCACGTGTGAGATAAATGTAAACAAAATTGGTAGTCAAATAAACACTTTAAAATCTTCCAAGAGGTGTCAGATTATTTGCCTGAAATTGATGAATAAATAAATACCAAACTTGTAAAAAGAGAACATCTTCTGTATATCCCTGGTTTCGTGGTTGCCTCGCACCAGTGCCACGGCATGAGGTCGCTGCAACTTGGCTGCTAGTAGATAAGCCATGAGCTCAGTGCCGTGGGCGCCTCTATCCACATAGTCTCCGAGGAACAGGAGACGAGCGGGGGCTAGGGCAGTGCCTGACGGCCACAGAGCTGCCTCCATCGCTAGAAGTGCTGGTAGGTTGCCGTGGAGATCGCCTACACAATTTATTTTGGTATTACGACTTACGAGGTCGTGATCGTTTTTCTAATGTCACTTCTGGGTGATTCACAGTATTTTCAATGGCAGTGATCAAGAAAATAAATAATGATTAGCTAATCTCGGCTGGTGTCTGGATCACCATTTAGTCACGTCAGTATATCTTGTCTATTACAAGTGACTGGATTTAATTAGCATATAAATCAATACAATACTATCTAAAGTCAGGTATCGACATTGCGAGGCTGGTTCGCGGGGCATGCTTCGCGTGCCAGCCTCGCGGTGTGGAGAGGCGTTTGCCTGAATCTGAACATCCGCACTCTATACTGGGTATCTCAGGACTGCTACCGAAAACGAAGCCGGGTGGTAGTTTTAGTGGCTACAAACACAATGCAATTAAAAATTTTGCATAGAAACGCGACAATTATTTTTTATGATTTTTTCAATATCGTCATTTTTGGGTGGTAAATCCATAGTATCCGTAGGGACAGTCCCGCTTTCAGGAAGTCTGTCCCGGTGTCCCCAGCAAAGCCGATATCGTCCCGTTCTTGCAAACAGACCAAATAATAATTTAAAATGTATTTATCGCTCGAAATGCTTTACCGAACTACTACTGAAAACCGTAGGGTCGTAATATGCCAACACTTTCGTAAAAACATGTTGACTTAATAAACTTTTCCACAATTATGGAATTTGTTATGTATCTGCCTGAAAGTAACGCACCTATCGAAAGACTTTTTTCTCATATTATCAAAATATGGACAAGTGATAAAACACAGATGAGTGTCGCAGTAGGTAATGAAATTTATTTTGATTACGAAAATAAATATGTATATATATATTTATTTTTTGATTATTATTTTATGTTATTCAATCTTCTATGATAAAAACTTGTAAAACACTAAAAACTTTATTATTATTATTATTTAATTCCACTGATGTCCCGCTCTGGCACAAAAAATAAATGGTCACGTTATATATACTGCTCAACCGAGCGAACTCGCGAGCAACCTCGCGATGTCAATACGCTGCTTAACATTAGTCAGGATCGTAAAGATGCTATTAAGTACGTTAATGCAGTAAAATTCTAGTCAACTAAAGCTGCTTTGAAAACTGAGAGAGATAAAACCATAATCCTAGATTTACTAAATTGTGACAATACTGCCTCTTCCTTTCTTGTAATATGAGAAAGACAAAGCGATAATCCAATCTGCAGTTAAAAGTGAATTGCAAGAGTATAGCCTTTTCCCTGTTCCCCTACCTATGACATAGAGCGGTGAAGTGAGTCGCAGTAGCCTGGGTTCGTTGGCGCAGAGCGGTCTCACGGCGTCTGCGAGGCGGCACAGCAGCGCGCCCAGCGCCGCCTCCTCGGCCGCCGCGCCCCACGACCACGCCGCCTTACCTGCCGAGCCCGCCGCCGCGCTGCCGCTGCTGCACGACTCGCGACGCTGCACCACACACCACACAACATGTTCTATGCAGCATGCAACATGCAGCTTTGACTATCAGCCACATAGAACAAATGCTAATTCGGTACCAAGCAATCAACTTTATAAGAGCATCTTATTTAGAACGTAATGTATAAAATAGATATTTGTAGATAGACTTGTGGCAGAAGACGAGGATAATATTACCTAATATTGAGCTCTCAGTAAGTAAGTCACCATAACACAAATACGCTATCGTTGAAAGTATTATAAACTTCCAACAGAGCGCTATAAAAATTGAACTGGAAAACTGTAGAAAGGTTATCTTCCGCAGTAAATTCTCAATTTGTTGATGCTGGTAATTCCAGCCAAAATGACTAAAGAAATATCTGAAACCGAAAAACAAACGCACCCGTGAAGGTTTTTCAATATAAGTGGCGAAGTAATGCACAGCGGCCAACGCTTCCACCGGTGATGACGAGGAACCCAACACATCTAAGGAGTTCGCACCAACGCCTATAAGCCGAGCGGTTGATGGACTTACTGCATCCTCTGAAATAGGTTTCTAAGTTGTTTAAAAGGCTTTAGAAATATATTATTGATGATTTATTACTCTTTTTATTTTGCTAGTGTAATTTGACTTCACGTTAGAAGGGAGCAACAATGATAAGACAAAATTGAACGACATTGAAATAAAAATAGCCTGGTGTTTTCAAACTTGTTGTTTTGAAAAGAACTTCTTGCTTTTTTTTATTGCATTGAATGGCGAGGCGAGCAAGCCATTCGCCTGATGGTAAGCGATGCGACCGCTCATGAACAGTAGCAATATTCCACTGCGCTCGCCATCCTGAGACATAAGATGTTATGTCTCAATATGTCCAGTAGTTGCTCTGGAGACTGGAGACTGTCCCGCCCTCACACCCACCACTGCAACTCCTGTAAGCCAGGATCAACAGTGGCACGCAATGTAATGACACCGTGCATTGAAGCTCGGCGAGTCTCCGGGAATGTCTAACTTGTCTTTAACCCGCAACGAAATCAATCAGAAAGTTAAATTAATAGGAGGAGTTGGAAATAAATTATTGTCCACTTCCCTCCGTGCAAAGCGGGTGACAAAACGATGAAATAAAGAGGTAAATAACCTCGCAAAAAGACTTTTACAGCCGGAGAAGCCAGCTGTAAAGCACCACGGATCAAATCCTTATTACATTTAAATGGGACCTAATATGTGAGCTGTTACACTTGATTCCAGTAATAGGTATGGCAAAAACGCCGGAAAGCACGGAAATTCGTCCTAGTCTCTACAAGATCCGTGTAGTATACAACTCCAGATGATATTTGCATACTATCCAGCATGGTTTTACGCTCATTCTGCCAAAGACTACACTCCCAAAGTATATGATGCGCGGATTGTTCATATTCGCAATTTGCTGTTGAACATGGGCACGCAGGCGATTCCACAAGCTTAAAAGAGTATAGTTTAGACTTAAAGTTACCATGGCCCGTGAGGAACTGTGATACGCAATAATCGACATCTAGCCATGTCTTCGTCAAACGATCACGCACGCAAGGAAAATATTGGTATAAATGCCGTCCCTTCAAAGATACCTCCCATCTATTTTGCCATTCATCTAATAGTTCGCTATATACCATAGGAAGCGGTTTAAATAATCTGTCGACTTTTAAGAGTTCACGTGCAGTTAAAAATCTTTGATCCATATTCTCCTTAGTAGAGTAATACATGGCGGCGCGACGTTGCACCTCCAGATCGACTGGAAGTACACCCGCCAGGACAGGCAAAGCTTCGGTACTAACAGTTCTATATGCCTTGCACAAGAATATCAACGCCAAACGTTGGCTCTGGAGCAGTTTTCTTCGCACAGCACCGATAGTAGCCCTATCAGCCCATACGGGAGATCCATAACAAATACATCCTAAGTAAGTTGCTCCATAGATGATTTTTAGTGTATTGAAAGATAGCCCCCACGTTGATTTCGATATTCTTGTCAAAGCAAAAAAGTTCCTTTTCGACTTTTCCCCGACGTTCTTAATATGTTCCAGAAAGGAAAAATTCCTTTCCAAAATTAAACCGAGATAACAAACCGATTCTTTTTTCTTTACAGTGATACTATTAAATTTAATTCGCGGCGGTGATTTTAAAGTTCCTTTTAGAAGTAATTGGAACGTTTTATGTGGTGCAAACTGTAAGCGATTTCGATGTCCCCAATCACATATTAATTTTAAACACGCGTCTGCCATATTTTCTAATCCCGACCTACTGTTTGACTCTATAAGTAAGCAAGAGGCCATCGTCCGCATATCCGGTCAAAGAACACCCCGACGGTAAGGGGATTGTAAGAAAATCGTCGAAGCCTAAATTCCACAAATAAGGACCTAAGACCGAGCCTTGTGGACAACCCATCGTCAGTGGTTTCGACACGGCATAGTGTCTAAGTAGTTGCTCTGGCTACAATGTCCTTCAATCCGAAACACAACAGTGCATTTAAGCAGTGTTGTTTCACGGGAGAAATAGACATTGCAGTGGTACCTACCCAGATGGCCTCTCACATATGAGAGACCTACCACCAGTATAATGCTTAATGGTATTTTTTCTCTAAAGGAGAAGGGGCAAACATGTATGGACTCCAGCCTATCGACCAATAACGACGAGCGATATCTCAATGGAAAGGTCTTTTCGGGTGGTACAACTTCTTTTATGGAAATAAAACCCAAATCACTTTATTTAAAAAAAATATTGCTACTTAGGCAGTTGTCCCACCAACGACGAGAAAACGACTAACTATCGGCTATTTTCTCGCTCAAGAAACGTACAATAGATATACTTTCCGTGTGAACAAAAGAGATGCATATACAAACAGTTGATCGCTGACTGTTCACACTGCCGGCGAGCACTCGCTTCACTAGTTTGTCGCTGAGCGACAAGAGCTATGAAAGATAACACTCGCTCGGCGATACTCGCCAAGCGATTAGAACTCACGCCGAGCGAGCAACCAGTGGTCATTTCTCTACAGTGCGTATCTGAAAGAACAAGTTTTTTTTTATTTAATATGAATATCGAAAAATCATTTGAATTATCTTTGTTATCTAGTTCAGACGACGATGATGATGATTTTGATGCGAGTAATCGCCCGCCTCACTCGCACACTCGCTTATAGCCGAGCTACACAAATATCGGAATTACGCACTCGCTCCCCGCGTCTCGCTAACTCGTTTCTAGTTCTAACTTTACTCGTTACTCGTTAATCGTTGCCGGCTTCGATCAAATATACACTAGATACACAGTTCCCTGTAAAAATTCTGTTAAAAAGTGGCACCGATCTATGACATAAAAAAAAGTAAGCAAAAAGATCACATATTCCAAATATTTTAACACAAATTCCACCTTTTCACATAATATTGTCTAAAGTTCTGCGACGTTTTAGAAGCAACGGTCGATGCGTGACTGAAGGCAAAAGAGTGCTTAAAGCACTCTTTTTTGGTGCCATTTTCTAAGCGCTCATGCTGTATCTAGTGTATATTTGATCGAAGGTTGCCGGTGAGACAAGTGCCTTAAAGACTGCACGAAAATAACGCGAAAGGGCCTCCGCATAGTGAGCAATAATAACAAACGATGCGTACTACATAACGTTAATGTACACTGTTATGTGCGTAAAATAAGTACAATTTAAGTTTTGTGATAAGATGAAATACGATAAATTCAATCCAGGTATTGGTTAGAAGTTGTCCAAGGAGGATTTTGCACGACATTTATGTTTATAATATTTTTGTACTGATATGTGTTCATTTGTCAGTGACGTCAATTATTGTCAACGTTCTTAATAATCCAATCCGCTCTTAGAAAAAAAAAACACTATTTAAAATAGAAAACCAAATAATATGTGGACATTAAGTAGGTATCACAGGTAGGTATGAATTGCTTCGGTGGCGTAGGTGTGCTATGGTATGATTGCAAAGCGGAGGGCTCTGGTTCAAATCCCGTGTGGGGTCCAAGTGAGACCTTTGGAATGACATATCGCTTGTCGTTATTGGTTAACAGGCTATGAGAGTATGTGAGATTTGATACTGGCCGCCGTAGAAGAAGTTATAGTATTTCAGAAGACCTTTCTAATGGTGCATCGCTTGTGGTTATTGCTCACTATGGCGAGGTCCTTTCGCATGATTTTCCTGCAGTCTTTAAGTAGCTATATTTTCTAAAATACAGCGATTTCGATTTTGTTGCCATAGAAGAATTTCTAGCATTCGAAAAGACCTTTCCATTGACATATTGCTTGTCGTTATTGGTCCATAGGCTTGAGTCCATACATATGAGCCTCGCGATATCTTTATGTCGATATACTTCTTTTCATACAGCGAATCGGGATTTCTTAGCAAACAAGAAGTTATTGAAAATAAAGAGACCTTTCGAATGATATGTCGCTCGTCGTTATTGGTCAACAGGCACAGATCACTCCCAATAGATACCTCATGCAAGGCAGCGGTTGTGCCCAACCCATATAAGCTATCAGATAGATATAAACCAATTTTGGGAACATAATATTACAGTTAATAATGATTTGTTCAATAAAATGGTGTGCAAAAAACTCAAAAAAATAAAGTATCCAAAAAACGCAATAAGTTTTCATCGATAACTAATATTCTTTAAATTAATTTGGTCGCGAGCGAGCTCAATTTATACTGGTTAATGTATCAATGTCAAACAGTCGAGTTCGGATGGAGAATCAGCCGTCTCTTTTTCGCATAGCAATAACCGTAATAAACTATCTTTTTTTGGCGAAATCACGCGTTCTTCTAGTGTTTGACGCATGTTTATAATATAATTCCCAGAAATATCGATATTGTAAAACAATAATGTAAATTAATTTTATTAAATGACAATGTCACAAAATATATATTGATTTAAATAAAACTTGCAAATTACCATAATTACGTTATTTTATATAATTTGAAATAGTTAAATTTGTTAACAAGGTACCTTTACAATATTTTTTTATTTATCTTTGGCGTAATTAAATTTCCTTTTTTCCCTCTAGTTGTATACGTTTTCAAATATAATGGGAGGGTATTTATCATAAGTTTTAGTATACTAACTACTAAGTTTATTGAGAATCAGTAGCACAAGCTATTGTACTAATTTTAACATACGTTGTATATATCGTCTCAAAAACATTCACAGTTCGTCAAGTGGGTTTCATCGTCACTTGTCGATATTACATTTACTACAGCTGCCGTTAGAATTCAAGAAACGGTATAAGTTATTGTAGCCCTTTAGGGCGTGAGGTTTAGTTATTTACTATTTCATATTTTTATCTGATCTTTGATATCAACACACTTAATTTGGGTATTTCGCCATTATGGTATACAAAAATACACGGTGAATAATAGAAATAAAACCGTTACAAACTAAAGTATAAATCTTAATCCTATTTTATTCGAAGTTAGCGGTTGCCGGTTGGTATAATTTATCAGATCAGGCCGGTGAAAAAATATTATCAAACATTTAACAAGTTGGTAATTAAGTTATAGAAGCGATCATAACACATGAACTTACTGGCAAATCGAACTATCGATACATTTTTTTTATTTATCGACTTATGCCTCATCTCTCCAGTGAAGTCCACGTGACCGCGCTGCAACCCGCCCACCCCCCGCGCAGTCCCCTTCGTTGGCGTTTTCGGTTCAAAACAAAACTATCGTAATGCGGTATCTATTGGAAGTGATCTGTGTCAACAGGCTATGAGTCCATATACATATTTTCATCCTTGCGTTACCTTTACGCAGCGATATTTTCTTCCACACTGAGATTTAATACTGGCCGCCGTAGAAGAAGTTATAGTATTTCAGAAGACCTTTCTAACTTTTCTAACGCATGACTTCATTGACTTATATTCTACCGAGATATCGATGCATGACTTGTTGTTATTGCTCACTGTGGCGAGGCCCTTTCGCATGATATTCCTGCAGTCTTTAAGTAGCTATATTTTCTAAAATACAGCGATTTAGATTTTGTTGCCATAGAAGAAGTTGTAGCATCTGAAAAGACCTTTCCATCGATATATGGCTTGTCGTTATTGGTCGATAGGCTGGGATGCCCCTTCTCCTTTGTATCTTTTATCTGAAAAATGAACTTTACAGAATAAAATGACGGTCTAACTGCTCCACTTTCACTACGAAAGCCCATGAGCAGTTGTGGCTCTTACAATTAGACGGGCCGACAGTTCGTTTGCTCGTGTTGACCAGAAATACTATTATGGTCCTTGCCAGAAATACTATTAATACCACTATTCACACAGATAAACTAAGGAAAATGATCTGATGTATTCACCAACCATCGAAAGTATTGAGCTGCAGCATCTCATTAGGCGGTCGCTTGCGCAGCCTGACGGTGTGCACCGCCACGCTGTAGTCTGGCTGCGCGCGCACCATGGCACGGCGACCCGCGCTCGCGCCCGCTGACGCACGCGACGCCTCCCCCGCGCGCGCACACACACCCGCGCCTCCCGCGCCGCCCGCGCCGCCCGCGCCGCCCGCGCCGCCCGCGCCGCCCGCGCCTCCCGCGCCGCCTGACGGACCTTACGCCAACGACGCCGGGTCCAGGGAGGAGGTCATGCGGTTCATGACCCCCTCCCTGGACTGGCTCCAGATTGACAATGTATTGATTATCATGTTGATAAAATTTATAAGTACAATAAATTCTATGTATGTCGAAAAATAATGTAAAAAGGTTTCTGTAAAAACTTAAAAAAAACATATTACTATGAATTCGAGTATTGAAATCGTACCCAGTGTTAGGACAAGACAATAATATGACCCTCCCCTGGCTTGAAAGCTGGATCCTACCTTACACACCGCCGTATTCATGAATATATTCTTTATAGTATGTCGCAGGTGACTATTTCTACCGCCAAAAAGCAATGTAAATGCACTGATAGCCTCAAAATCAGAATTGGGAAGTACCTACCTAACAGGTAAGAGTGGTCATAGAATAACTGAGAGCTTTATACGTTTACTTTATAGAAACGAAATTAGTGTTCGTATAAAATAGTAAATGTGACTGGATTTGGTTATAAAAGATTGATTTTAAAAAATAACGATTTAAAGAGCGGTTTAGTTAAGAAAAATAAATACTACACCAACTACAAACTATTTGAACTGCATACCACTTTGAACAAATTTGGACGTGGACGGGGCATTTAGATGGGTCAACTCGCGATCTCGTTCTCTGTAAGATTTTTCCATAAATATGTAATTTGTTCAAAATCACTAGTTACTAAATATCAGATTAATAAAATTAGTTCTTACTGCAAATCGATGAGGTAGCTGGTAATGCTCCTCGGAGCACGAAGTAAAGAGCTAGTGCCTCGGAGACGAAGCTCCCCTACGCCACGTAGAAACTCGGCCAGCGGTAGTTGAGAGTTAGGCTGCATGCCTAGTTGTCTAGGAGATGAATGTAATTTTAATACTTAATCAACTGATGTACCTACCTTTCTGTTAAAATGTTCCGAAATATTTCAGGATCGTGTACACCATTTACTTTATTAATTCTACCTTAATTACTAAACAACGAACGCACTAATCATCAACTAAATTTTTTTTAGAGTGATTTACATTTTGTGATTTAGACTTCCGAAGATTTCATTTTTCTACATCCACGATTTCTATCACTCAGTTTTTGATGGAGGTTTCATTAAGTTAGCAAATATAATTATCAAGGGCTATCATATGTCGAATGTGATGGTGTGTATTCCTCCCTTGATATCTAAGTGACTAGAACCTGAGACAAACGTCAGCATCTCTGGCGACGCTGAGCGCATCAACAGGCAGCTGTCGAGCAGCGCGGGCGGCAGCCACCAGCTCTTTGAACTCCACATACTCTAGCTTTAGGTCACGATTACTGTCGAAATATCTGCAAACAGATAAAAACGGTAAAAAAATGTGGAATAGCGCAATCACAACTCGAATAATTATAAACTGATTCATCATTATTATTGATATATCATGTTAATTGCTAATCATAGAAATAAAAACTAGTTAAAGAAAGCTATAGACACAATTCACTAAATTACAATCATAAAATATTACCGGCATAATTGTTTCCATACTCTGCCTGGGCGGCATTGGCACTTACCATCAGGTGCAATGCCGCCACTATGCCAGGACATTAAAAAAAAATACACAATTAGAAAGCTATAATCGGTTTAGGTATGAACCCTACCTGAATATGTATCTACATCTTATTTCGGCTGGAATGCCGCTGTGTTGCGTAGTCGGTTCCAGTGCAGCAGTCCACAACATCAGCTCCAAGAACGATAATCCACCACGACCGGTAACATCAGCAGCTCTAGAAACATTTCAAAAACTCGCTTATTCTTTCTCTTTGTGGATACATACTTGGTACAACAAGATAATTCGATTATTATGACACAAAGGAGGGCCTTAACCGAGTAATGGGCAGTGTTTGAAGTTATGATCATGAATACCCACCACTCCATGGTAATGATAAAAAAACAACAACTATTGCTATAGACTCTAAATTCTTTATGATTTGTTTACCGGAACAAGCTGGGGCATTGAGACCTCTGCCATCCAAGATCCAGCATGAACTGCGTGAAGACTTGAGGGCTCATGTAAATTGCAGGATACACCATCAGCACGAATTCGCGGAACATTCGTATTTGATCTGCGAAGAATATCTTGTTACGATCTTCTACACCATCTATTCCTATTAAATTTCATAAACAATTCATACTCATGTCTTATATAAGTATGTATATCATAGTTTTAACTAACGTGATCATCATTGGCAATTAACATCTACGTGAGATAATTAAATAGTACCTATTTATTGGAGATGTTACGATTGAGAATTATTACACCTACGCTGTTGACCAATTATACCGATTGGTGGGTGGCAAATACGGCTACCTTTTGGACAATTAAATCCTGCGCCTGTATTTCATTGTCAAAGTGGGAGAGTGGCGCGACAATGCCAAGTTTCAAGATTACAGGCTAACTGCTCAAATCATCAAATTAATAAGAGGTGGTTACTACCATCACGTGTATAGTTGGCAGCTTGTAGAAGGTGGTAATTGGGCAGTGCGGGTGCCACAGCACCCCCGGCCACGTCCGCGCCGATGATCACGCTCTCCTCGCATATCTCTATGAGGGCTCCACACTCCATGTCCTGGAAATCAGGACAATCAGTAACGTCGACGACGATTTTCTCACCATTTGACATAATTTTTGCAGTATGATTAATGAACTCATGATTCGAGGAAATAAGGAAAGACATGGAAGAAACATAAGGTACCAGTGTACGTAAACAAACTGATAGGCATACCGACATATTCTCTTGATCTTTGAATGGCTCGCCACCAGCCATGAGTGCAAACACCGCTACTTCGGGACTGCGCAACGTGCAGTGAGCCCTCTGGCGTTCGAGCTCCACCGTATTGAACCACTGCAGACGGTTGCGAATGCCCTGCGATCACCCTTAAATTAATATTTGAATGTTGTATATTGCTCCTGATCTTAAAAACAAAGCTTCTTAGATGAATAATCGACTGACACGAGGGTATGTACCATGTGTTCTTAGTTGGCTTGATGGACTAGGATATAGGAAGAAAGAATTATGAAACAAATAGATCGGGCAAAATGGGTTCACAGGTTCACCGAACCTTTGAGGCTAAGATGGTGATTTGTGATGGCCAATAAGGTGCTTTTCTATAACCTATGACTTCATCTGCTGTTATTGTCGTTGTACTTCCGTTTAAGGGAATACAAGGAACATTCAATTGAACGTAACATAAACTAACAGATTTCATCTTGGTGCGTTTCTTGACTTCTGACTTCACCGAGACCTTGTAAACTGCGTGATACACGCACGGCAATGCATGGTTAGGCAACCAAATCTTATAGACGCGCAGAGGTACGCACAACGGACCTGCATCCATGCCGAACAACTACGATAAAAAATAGAGAGGTGTTTGAAAAATCACAAGTATTATGAGGTATGCTATTAACTTGAGTTGTTTAGGAAATCTGCTATCAGGTTTGCATGATCTTTTCGTTGGACCTCCATAATCTTTTTTTTTCACTCCCGCCTTGTCCTCGGTAATGCTCCCGACGTATGGTTGTGACTTGTGCTGTACATATATTCTGCAATAATAGACATAGCTACCTCAAAATTTATTTTATGGGCAGTTAATTTCCAGCAATTCTTTTCCGCTTTGCTAGAAGGGATCCAGAATTCTCCACTTGTTTCTTTTGTAAGTAAATAAGATCTTTCAGATGGACAATACACCAGTAAGGATACAACATCGCACATGTCTTTGTAATGCTTAAACATTTTTAGTCAATTTAAAATATCTAAAATAATCAGATGAACCCAGATGAACTGGATTATGATGAGAAGTGACGATTTAGGACTGTAAATTGACATCAACTGTCACGAAAGAAAATGCAATCATTTTTTAATCCATGTCGGTAAAATAAAAGTCAATGAAATGGAATAAACATACCTGATACCTGCGTAAGTAAGCCTGGTTTAAGAAAATTAGAATAAAAATGTAGTTCTAAAACCGCTACATAGATGGCAGTAAGGACAACATTAAATAAAATAAAGTATAATGTTTCGTATTAGTTATGTTGAAATTAGTATAAAATACCAATATCATCATGTTACTAAACTTATAGAAACATTAGTATTCTATTTAACCATTCATAAATTCATAGTTATTGATTAAAACGTCTAGTGAGTATTATACACTCGCGTCTATAGACATATACATGGTGACGTAGCGATCACGCCACCTTTTTCATGCCTGCTCCAGTGCTCTGATTGGTCCAGACGGGTAGCATCCCTCCCACAAACAAAAATACAGCACATTCAACATGTTTAGTGATGCACTCAATCAGTATTCGTTGTTTAAATCGATTAATGTTATATCGATGAAGTTCATACATATTGGTATCAAAAATAAATCCACTAACAAAGTTATTATCGACTTTATACAGTCAAATAATAGGGATATTCTCTAAGCAGTATTTTTAGCTAAAGTAAAGTAGGGATTTTATGCGGCATAAATAAGTGAGGCAGATATCAAGATATTGAATCGATTACTTTAGTACCGAACTGTCAGATATGTAAATTAACATCACTATTACGTCCGGATCAGATTTGTAGAACGTCACGAGTCTCGTTAGTGTTTATTTCCGATTTATTTGAAAATTAAGTGGTAATTTACAAGTGAAATATTCTCAAAAGATCCGGAAATAATATACGTAAGTACTTTAACATTACTAAATGTTTTTTATTAATTCTTAACATTGCTAAAATAAGCTAAAACGAATAACCTACAAGATTTTTTCTTTCGGACATTCTAACTGGATTTTTTAATATTATTTATGGGTTTGCTTCGCGAAATTTCTAAAGAAAATTGTATACCCATGCATGTTACAGATTGACCGTAATTTTAATGTTAATCAAACAATAAATTGGATTGTACTTGTGTTCGAACACCCGCATGTTCTGAAAAGTGTTTAAATATTTTATATATCGCATTTGAACAATAACATTTGTTTATTTAATGTAAAGATTACTTAAATTTATATTATATTGACGGAAACAACAATTATCAATTTTTGTATAATGTTTTGACATACTTTTGTTGAAACATTTTACTACATTGGGTTAGTTTTATAAGAATTAATTTAACAGCTGTCTTCACGCATATTTCTAATACTTCATCACATGCGTTGCGCTAGTAAAATCTATTATACACTATTCTTGCTTAAGGTCCATACAGGAAATCCATGTAACTTTACCTAAAGTAACAGGCACAACTTTAGGCCCATTCATGTTATCCAAAAAATGATTGTATTATTTGATTAATCCTAACTCTAAGCTATCATTAATTAATTCTTATAGTGCGATATTATTCTGAAAATAATTGATATATAACTATCAATAATTATTGACATAAAACTGGCCAGTGGCCATGATTCCACTATGGACTAATAGAGTGCATATATTTTTTTCCTAATAAATCTTAACTAATTATGTAAATAAATAAACAAAGGGGGGAAATAGTGTATTGATGATACAGAAGTGGATTATTACAAAATTTATGAAATGTGAGGTAAATGTAACAAATTGTTAATCCTGAAATGAATGTTGGTTTATTAACAAGAATAAGACCAAATTATTGCATTGTATTTCAATATAAAAAAAAGAAAACAGAATGTATCAAATATTTACTGGTGGTAGGTCTCTCATATGTGAGAGGCCATCTGGGTAGGTACCACTGCAATGTCTATTTATCCCGTGAAACAACACTGCGTAAATGCACTGTTATGTTTCAGATTGAAGGACATTGTAGCCAGAGTAACTACTGGACATATTGAGACTTAACATCTTATGTCTCAGGATGGCGAGCGCAGTGGAATGTTGCTACTGTTTATGAGCGGTCATATCGCTTACCATCAGGCGAATGGCTAGCTCGTCTCGTCATACATTGCAATAAAAAAAAAAAATTAAATTATAATCCGTTCAAGTATTACGTAAGCCCTATAGGGGGGCGGGGGGCTCTTTGCTTTGCTTATTTTGGATGACATGGGGTCTAGATGATGATTACGTCATAAAAACAGTCATTAAACAGGAAGATTTCAAACGTAGTTGGCAGAAGAAACACAGAGATGGTATCAAAAAAAGTTAGAAGAAATAAGATATCTATACTAATATTATTATTTAAAGAGGAAACATTTGTATTTTTGTTTATCTCTCTAATATCTAGTATACCGGGACAATTATTTTTTATGATTTTTTAAATATCGTCATTTTTGGGTGGTAAATCCATAGTTTTTGCTAAAATAATAATTTAAACTCTCTTATATCTTAGAGTATTTATAAATTAAAGGGTATACACTATTATTTTAGGAAAAAAAAATATTTATCACCAAAATATGGCAATAGGAAAAAAATTTCAAAAAAAATATTGTCGCTTATTTTTGCAACTTTTTCTGTTGCATTGTGTCTGAAGTCGCTTAAACTACCACCCGGCTTCGTTTTCGGTAGCAGTCTTGATATACCCTGTATAAAATTCTTCTGTCACGGGGTGCGTAATCGAACTCCTCCGAAACGGCTTGACCGATTCTCATGAAATTTTGTGAGCATATTGAGTAGGTCTGAGAATCGGCCAACATCTATTTTTCATCCCCCTAAATGTTAGGGGTAGTCCACCCCTAAATTTTATTTTTATTTTTTAGACAAAATTTTTAATTTCTATTTTTTTATGATACAACATACAAAAATACATACAATCCTCAATTTTCACCCTTCTACGATCAACCCTTATTTTTTAATAGCCATTTTAGTAATTTAATCATTTTTCCTCTCCGGTCGAAAACTGATCAATCGTCATTTAATTCGTTATCCCCGCCAGATGTCTACAGGTGTCACTTCTGACCCAGTAAACAGCACGGAGTAGGGATGAGAACGAAGCCGGTCTCCTGTTTCTCTCACACAATACGATTATTGTTTATGCATCAAGTGTAGTAGTAACGTTGACAATTATTATTTTGCTGTCTCAGTGTAACTCTCATATTAAATTTTAATAATTCCTATTTTATATATAAGATGTATATGGATGTTTATGGAGAGAAGGGACATAAAGTAAAATAGAATCGAAGGTACGGGAGAGGGCTGGGATAGATGACAGATTTGTTAGGACGAACTGTAAATGCACGTTATAAAACGGGATGGATAATAAAGAGAAGGGACGGGACGGATTGGGAAGAGACTGAACAGGCGGATGAGACGGGATTGAGCCGGACAGTAGGATAGCTACGTCAAGTTTAGGCATACAAGAGTTTATACGAAAAACAACATGTATTTGGTGTGGAGTGGAATCAAAAAATATATGCACCCAGGCGAAGCTGGGTCGGGCCGCTAGTAATGAATAAACTCAAAAATTACTGGACTGACTTTTAAAATTCTTTCACCATTTGAATGGTACATTATCCTGGAGTAACATAGGCTATATTTGCCTAAAGGGGTTGAAATAAAGGTGGAAATAGAAATGGAAAATAAAAACTACTGAAGATATTCTTTTGAAAATGTATAAATATACATTATCAAGCTCCTTATTACAAACGCAAAATAATGGCGTGCAACAATTTTTGAAAATTTCTTTATATACTACTAATGAAATATAATGTCACGCAACGTTTTCTTTATTGGGTCTGAAGGGGCGAAAAAGGTTCTTTAATGGCGTTTGGGGTAGTCGTACGTTGGTAGAAATCATTAGCCATGTTGAACTTTTTAGTTATTGATCCAATTGGTCTGAAAATCGATTTCTGAGGCAGCCTTTGTTCGTATAATCTATATTCGGAGTCAGAATCGAAATTTGTGGACGTCATTTTGAACTTTTTTGTTTTTGATCCGATTCCGACAGCCTCCGTGGCGCAGTTGGTTAGACGCCGCCTGTGAAACGAGAGGCCGCGGGTTCGATCCCCGCACCGAGAGAAATATTTGTGCGGCCCACAAATATTTCTTCCGGGTCTGGGTGTTCGTGAGACCGAAAAGTCTCGTAGTTCCTGATACCCACGACACAAGACTCGATCTTAGTGTGGGGTCAGGACTATGTATGTGACTGTTGGGTGTTATTTATTATTATTGGTCCCGAAATCGATATCTGAGGCACCCTTTGTTCGTTGTTGGTTCTTGACGGCCATCTTGAACTTTTTTATTCTAACAACTATATTTTATACATAATAAGGCCGGGACCGCTAGTATTATAATATTTTTGTACCTTACTCTATGTTGAATACCGTATAAGTAAAATCTAATCTCTATTCTAATTCTAGTTTTTTATGTTTAGAATTATAGCTTCTGCGCATGAATCATTAAAAAAATATATATTATGACATTGAGAAATGTTTACGTGAGCATGGGGGAGGGGGTAAGAGCTTTGCTTACTTTTGCTGACAAGGGGGACGGGGGGGTATACCTATAATTGTAATAAATCTGCTTACGTAATACTTGAATGGCCCCTATGTACTAAACCTAGTTACAAAAAATAATACAGCATTGCAGCTAAAAATCACATAAGGCACTGTTTTTGTTCAGTGCAAGGTCCAATAATTTGTAACCTTTGTTCTTTCCGTCCCGAGTTAGTGGGCCCTCTTTGCGTTGGCCTAACTGTGATTGATGGAGCCTATAAATACTTTAGTTCCTTCTTATCTCTATAGATTTTGCTGGTGAATGTGTTCAATGTAAGTGTTGACATATAAATAAATAATAAAATACCACATTGCTTGTTCAGAATTAAAATATTTTTTTTATCAAATACTACGCTCCATCATTAATAATAACAACAACAAAAATAACAAAAAAATGCTATTCACATGCCTATTATAGGTGTGTACAGCATTCATAGAGTGAGCGTAACTTAAAATGGAGTAAGAACATAAAAAATAAACTAGAAAATAAAGTTATTTTTATAAATTATATTAAATTTGTAAACTAACGTTGACAGTTCTATTTATAGAGGCAAGGCGCATCGGGGTAACACCCTAATACAAGGACGGAAGGCGTAAGAATGTAAGCTCCTACATTTTGAATGACTACATTCTTACCCTTTGCATACTATGATTATGGTGTGACGCCAATGCACCTTATTTATATTTATTTGCACACTTGCTAATTTAATGGTAAAGAAAAATACAATTAGTATTTAAGCCTCATAAAATAAGTCTTTTTACTCCTATATAAATATAATACTTGTATATTTTTATACTAGGAGTTATTTCAGTATTTTATGCAGCATGTTTTGGCTAATAATTAAAATTCATGATCTCACATTAATGTTGTTATACTCGTAATTAAATACGTCGCAAACAAAAAAACATTAATTAACAATAAACACACTTAGTAGTTAGTATTTTCAGATTATTGTAATAGATTGTTGTAATGTTCTGGGTTTGAGGCTAAAAAACTCGAAAATAAAAAGGAAAAACATCGGTTCGAGAAGTTCAACACCTAGTTCTAGAATAAGGTGCGATGTTATGTTCGATGCAATCAATAATACTTGTAATAGAGACAGTCTCTTTGTGAGTTTAGTGTGACGGGGCGATCCATCACGGATGGATTGCTAACTCGATTTTACTCATCGCATGATTGGACTGCCCGAGTCGGTCTGATCGCTGACCCCGTTCCACGTAACTAACTCAGGTATACGATAATACTTGGACTTCACGTTGTTACGAATATTTATAGTAATAAATACTTCACGTGAAGAAGTTATTACAGACTTTTATTTTGCAAGTGACATGGGAAGTGTATTCATAAAAGTTCATAATTCTCCCTTTCCGGAAGTTTCATTGATCTACAGCAGATTACCGCAAAATACTATTACATTTACTAGGCAATCTATGATTTATGGTACAATACATATTACATACTGTAACCAACTTTAACCCCCGCGTCCTTATGCAGACTGGGACTGCAAAAGTGCATTTTGCCGTTTTTGTTATAAATAGATATATTATATATTGCGTTGATATAAAATGCAAGGATGTTAAAATAAAACAGTATATTACATGTCAATTGTCACGTATACAAACATTTGTTTATTCTCTCCATGCAAACATTAAATTTTGAAATTATTACGCATATGTCATCTCATGCTAACCGTTTCCCGGGAAGTAAGTGTCAGTGTAAAGTCCACGCGGTTGGTCTGTTCGACCGGCCGGTCACTGTGACACGCGCGTAGATAAATCACGCGCCTAACGGCACTGATAGCCTGCGACGGGTTTAAAGTGCACGTATTTGTGTAGCGGGACCTTTGACATACATAACATACATTCATGAACTCGCGCTTTCTTCCAGAAGGGGTAGGTAGACGTGCCAGGACACCCACATTTCGGTTTGTATATTCCGCCCACGATGTGACAGGGTGCGAGCCTATCGCCATATCAGGCACAAATTCCTGACTCCGAGCTGATAATGAATAGAAAAATCCAATATCACTGCCCGGGCCGTGGTTCGAACCCGAGATCTCACCTTTGTAACCGCACCGTAGTAGATACACTACGCCACCGAGGCAGTCCGCAACCGACGCAGTGGGACCTTTAACGACAAATGGAAATAAATATTAAAAACATCAATCCAAGAGTTACGCCTGTAGCCGTAATCTCGATTTCTGTGGAGTTGGGTCAAATGTTTGTTTAAGTATGGATAGTGGGTTTGTTGACAGTTGTGTGGGAAAACTTTTTTATGTAGTTATAGACGATCGATAATCGCCGTGGGGCTTAGTAAGTTAACTTTCTGTTTTATGGGTTGCGGGTTCAATGTACACGGTGATTTTTTTGTGGCCTAGATAAATGTACATATGTTATACACGGTATCGATATACATATAAAACTGTATTGGCCAAGCAAACCGATGTTCCTAAAATCTTGAGCGTTGGTCTACAGGATGCGAAAAAATACTGGCGTGAATTATACGATTATTTCGTCAACCCAGAACCGATCACACATTCTTCCGTTTCTCAGTGAGTTAGACCAATCTACATAGTACGGAGGTTGAAGTTTTGAAGTATTGACGTTAATTTAGTAATTCTTTGACCTGGTAATGCAGTATGCGATTATGGATTCCATTAAGGCATTTTAGGTCATGGTCCGCCGTTCTACCGAGGTTGATAACCTCAGTTCTTTTTGCAATATTCATGCCAAAAGGCATTTTACCGTAATTTAGTATGTACCGCCAACTCCATTAGAGATTCCGATAATGGCTTTACAATAATCTTTTTGCTGACATCCTAACTTAATACAATATTACACTGTAATATACAGAGTATTATGATTTTAATATACCGGTTCTTTATTCAAGTACGCTTTGAGATCAGTGCTTTCGAGAGTTCTGTTTTCTTAGGAAGTTGTAATAATATTTTCGGAGTTTATGTATTATAGACTTTGGATTTCCGCTCTACTACATGTATAAGTGCACTTCTATTAATTGATTTGACTTCTTGTTAACTCAAGGCACTATATAATCCTATTATATCTCGATTTGGCTAGTGTAGTTCACGCAGTTTTAATACGATCGATTCCTCGCTCCTTCCTCGGAATTCGTCTTCTATAAAATAGTGCTTGTTTTGACTCATGATTTTGTTGCCCGTTTTGCTCGTTCACTCATATTTGCCATTATGTAGCGACGTATGAGTAACCAAAAAGAGCAACCTCATAGCATATTAGACAATTTGTATTCCTTTAATTTGCAATTTGCAGTAAACGATGATTACCTCGCGTAAGGATAACGTAATCCCACCACTAGACTAGTAATCCTTTATGACTGTATTGACAGACATATGAGTATTTTCCATACAAAGGTAGAGATAAAGGAGACAATAACAACGACACTTAAAGAAATCTGTGTGGATTGAGACGGGTTTCGAGACGAGTGATGAGTGTTACCCTCTCGAGACACCAATCTTGATCCAGCTGATAGCGTAACCTCGTGTGGTAGATATAAGATAACATACTGCGTAATATGAAAATCTATTTAAATGTTTATTTTGTACATAAGCTGGGTTTTATTATCCTATATTTGTACGAAAATTATCTATTAGAAAAATTGGACTTTAGACTTTATTTTCGATCCCTATAAGATTTTCAGGTGATAATAGTCAATGACCTTATGGAAATAGGTTCGTTGATCCAAAGAGGTGAAACTGTGACGATTTTTGTTATCTTACACGTGCGTGTAATCGTTATATTTTTATATTGCGTCTTAGTAATGCGTCTGCTTGACTTTATGAAATGATACATTACGTAGAAATACTGTTTTCTATTAGGCCCACATATCACAGAATATTCAACTACATATATGTAAAATATGCTTTCACAAAATTATTCCTCTTCATTGGCTTCTGACTTGTTTGTAAATCAAATAAATGAGATGACAATGTTAGTGAAAAATACGTAAATAATTTCGGTAAATAGATATCTGTGCATAGATACTCTCCTAAATGTTACGTTTAGTAATGAAGTATTGATAAAATTTGAAACATAGTGCCTATATAAAGTGAAGGCAATACTGCCCGACATAGCTTATTCGAATACATACTTTCATAGCGAAGTTCTTGGCAGAATTAGAGTTCGCGGATTCAATTTCCGCTTCGACACTATTTGTTCCATTTACAACTTATTTATTACATTTGTTCCGTATTGTCGCGGGACCAAACTATGTCATGTCACACTAGGGGACATTCTATTGCGAGTACTGATGAAGTATATAGATATTTATGTACTATATTAAAATCAAAGGAATTCTGGGTTAAAAGATAGCTATGGGAATGTGAGGAATCGATTCACGTGTATAGAGATATAATCTTCTGTCAATAAATATTTTATTACTGACAAGAAATGAATCTCAATCACTAACTCTCAAACGGATTAATCATATGACCAAATGTAGTCGCTATTGCAAAACGCACTTTAACCGTTCTAAATGCTTGATCATTGAACTGCGCAACAGTAATTATGATAAGAATTTGGATGTTGTTGATGAAATTGCGTAATTTAGGTAATATGGGTTAAGTGGCCTATATTGGGAAGGTATTGATCTGACGACCTTTGCTACTGCCTGTGGGCAGTGGATTTAATGCAAGGTACTGCATTACCTATTAGTGGCTTCCACTCTAGAACCTTTCGGCCCCAGTGGCACATACAGGCAAGCGAAATGTCAAACGCCCGCCTACAAGGTGGATGGACGACCTGGCTATGGTTGCAGGAAGTCGCTTTCAACAGGTCGATGTGGAGATCCAATGATGAATGTGGTGGCCTATATTCAGCAGTGGACTTCCTGTGGCAGAGATGATGATGATGATTACTATTAGCGAATAATTTCTCTGTGCTCAAAGTACCTGTGGAATAAACATTCGAATGAATGTTAAATAATCCCGGTCTTTCCGCTTTAGTGTGAAGAGGCATCTTAGCAGACCGGCATAATTGTATCGAATGGCATGGGACTGTCGTCGGATAACATTCGATACTCTGCTTGGACGGCATTTGCGCTTTCCATCAGGCGCAGTAAAAAACAAAGGATGTACAAAGTTTTCTAAGAAAGCAAACATTTAGTGCCTTAGTCATGGCAGGGGTGAATGTCAATAAATATCTTCCTTTTCCGCCTTGATCGAATGCGTATGACGTGGGCCTTTATCGTACGAGATTCGTTTGTAGATGATTCACGATTTCTCATTAACTACATCCATAAATACAGTTAGACACTCGTGGCACATGATTTTTTTATTAACGAGAATGACGAGACGAGCAGGTCGATCACCTTATATTAAACGTCACGCCTGTTAGTAAACAGAAGGAACGCCTAAATAATTTCTAAGCAATGCATTACATTTAACTCCTGAGACTATATGTTAATATCCTTATATATCCAGGACTCACTGGATACGACGTATCACTATTAATTATGAAGGTTAATATTATCGGCGTAATTCATAGACAGTGTATAAAAAAACGTTGGCTATAAAAGCTTTTGTCCTTTTCGAGCTACTTAATTTAGTTTGAGTAAATAGGACAAAACAATCGATAACTTAAATAGGTTTGTAAATTGTGTATGAATAAAGCCGTAAGGATGTTTCAAAAAGTCATTATCTGGCAGATAGGAATATACCCTCTGCAAACCCTACATGATCCTATCCGATGTATAGTATTCCATTATGTGAAGTGGTCACAATGTGATTTTTATTCGCATGTTGCACAAATGTTTGGTTTACAATTTTACGATCGGCCGCCTGTCCGTCGTAAAAACTAAGAAATTGCCACACCAAGGCACTCAGGTTTCTTAAAAGTCTGAGGTTTTATTCTGAACTGGACTCGCTATAGATACTTATCGATTTGTTTTCGATTACCATATTTTACATAAGCGAGAAATGTAAAATCTTCGCAAAAGCTTTCGAATATTTGACTAAGGCGCGTCGGGGTAACACCGTAATAGTACCTATAGTGCATAAGGGCCAAGGGGTAACGTACTCATATAAAATATAGGAGCTTCCGTTCTTACCCTTTCCATCCTTGTATCACGGTGTTACCCCCACGCACCTTATTTGGAAATGTTCGCATTGCATTTTGAATATTAAGTTTTTCTTAAATTTAATATATACAAAAATCATACGTGGATTATGGAATTTAACACCTACGACCTAACAAACCTACGAGTTGTATTGTACATAAAGCATTCATACTTATATACTTAAGTATAAAGAGATACCGTCCAGTAACGTTCGTGATGTTATGTTTATGAACTAGCTATTATTTGGATTTACGACGCATTTTCTAGTGTGCCGCTAATAAATAAACAATGCGTTGTTTGTTACTTCATTGTATTATTCAGGATATGTATGTTATTTTTCACACATAGTATGTGAGAAAACATAATACAACATTGTTGTTGTGCCTATATTGTGAGAACACCCGGTCGGCTTAACTTTAAGCTGTTATTACTGCTCATGGATGATGACTGACTGATGCCTTTTCTGAGGACCGATGAATCCGTAAGGTACAAGAGGGGTACGCCAGGTAGAAGGAACAATAATATCAGATATTCACTTACTAATTAATGGACAGACGATCACTATATTAAATCGCGATGGTATAAATAATTTCATGAAATGATAATTTTACGAACTCAGCAATCATTTCCATAACTAGTTTAGATTTTTCTATGTATTTATTACACAAGGTCAGACATGTATCTGGTAAAATTAACAAAATATTTTCCAACAAGTAACTACAGTTTATGCTGCGATAATATAAAGTAATGAAATAAGGAGAAAGAAAGAAAGAAAAATCGTTTTATTTATACAATATGTCGCAACATAATATGTTCACGGTGGTCGCGCCTTCGAATACCAGGACACACCTCTGACTTTTCGGATTCGTGGATGTATTGATAGTCCGCCAACCCACACTAGGTGACTATATAGGATCCTGGTGGACTAATATGACCCAACCACTCTCCATTGTAATGTAGATTGTGGTGGTTGCCCGTCCCTGCAGTGGGACGTATATGGGCTGATACAGAATATGTCAAAGTTGCAGTTGAATGCAGGCCACTTGCAACAGGTCAATGTGGAGATCCTTGGGGGAGGCCTATGTTCAGCAGTGGACTTTCTGTTGCTGAAGAGAGAGAGAGAGAGAGTCCCAAATACATAAACATGGTTATTATAAAAATCACAGAATTTAAAAAATGGCTATTAGCTGTGATCGGTAGGTGTCCACTCAGCTTATTTTTTTATTGCAGTGAATGGCGAGACGAGCATGCCTTTCGCCTGATGGTAAGCGATGCGACCGCTCATGACCAGTAGCATAACCAAACAACACCTTGAATTACAAAGCAATGCTTGGCATTCCACTGCGCTCGCCATCCTGAGACATAAGGTGTAAAGTCTCAATTTGTCCAGTAGTTACTCTGGCTACAATGTCCTTGAATCCGAAACACAACAGTGCATTTAAACTGCTGTTTGACGGGAGAAATAGACATTGCGGTGGTACCCACCCAGACAGCCTCTCACATA
Source organism: Hyles vespertilio (assembly GCA_009982885.2). Classification (NCBI taxonomy): domain Eukaryota; kingdom Metazoa; phylum Arthropoda; class Insecta; order Lepidoptera; family Sphingidae; genus Hyles; species Hyles vespertilio. The sequence goes on from CM042807.1 coordinate 24,237,664, forward strand.
TGAGAGACCTACCACCAGTCCGCTTATTTATTTATTTTATTTTTATTTATATATGCTTTATTGTACACCAAAATGAAAGACGCATACAAAATACTTAAAAACTAAAGGCATGGTTACAATAGGCGGCCTTATCGCTAGCTGCGATCTCTTCCAGGCAACCTTTGGATGGACTGGATTTTTGAGAAATTGAAATATAGGGTAGTGCAAATAGTGAGAGAATAAACAATAATAATAATAATTGATGTACATGTTATATTATATTAAATTTACATAATATAAATACACACAAACATACATACATACCAACATACATACATATATACATACATATATACATACATACATACTAATATATATTGAGCTAACTATAATGATGATATAAGTAAAGAGGATCAGAAATATATATATAACAGGATAATACTTACTGCAGTGAGAGATAGTGTATCTTAACAAGTCTCTTAAAACTTGGTAATGACTTAGCTTGTCTGACAGACAATGGTAATTCGTTCCACAAGCGAGCAGCATGAACTGTAAAGGATTTGCTTAGAAATGATGTGCTGTGCTTGGGAATCTCTAGGATCAAATTCTCTGTTGATCTAAGAGTTCGTGCATGAGTTTGACCGAGGAATTTAAAACGGTTTTTAAGATAGTGGGGGCTAGAGGGATTGTACAAAATACCGTATAAAAGGGAAAGAATTCGAGTATTACGGCGAAAACGTATTGATAGCCACTTGAGTTTGATACGATATTCGGAAACATGGTCATATTTGCGAAGACCAAATATGAATCTAATGCAGAAATTCTGAAGTCTCTCAAGTTTTTCCATTTGGGCTTCGGTGAGGTCGAGGTAGCTAGCATCAGCATAATCAAGGAGGGGAAAAAGAAGAGATTGAACCAGTGCGATTTTCGTGGAAATCGGTAGAAAATTCCGCAATCTCCGCAAGGACCCCGCTGCAGCAAACAATTTGCGACTTACTTGTTGCAATTGGGGACCCCAGGATAGGTTTTTGTCGATGATTACACCCAAATTCTTAACAGTATCACTGAATGGAATAGTGCAACCATCAAACAGAATTTGAGGTAAGTTATCCATATCTAATTTAGAAATCAACCTGGAGCTGCCAATAACAATGACTTGGGACTTAGCAGGGTTGACTAATAGCCCGTGAGACTTACTCCATCTGCTAATACTCTCAAGATCCCTGTTGACAGAGTTAATAGCCTCCGTCACCCTGTCCACAGGAGCATGATAATATATTTGTAAATCATCTGCATACAGATGGTAGGAAGAAATCAGATTTTTTGATATAGAATTAATAAAAACAGCGAAGAGTAAAGGAGATAAAACGCCGCCCTGAGGGACGCCAGTAAGTGTGTCACACCAAGAAGACACTGAGTCTTCAACACGTATGCGCTGGCGACGGCCCGTCAGGTAACTACGAAACCAGTCAATTACCGTTGGAGATATGTTAATAGAGCACAGTGTAGTCAGTAAGACATCAAAGTCAACGGTGTTGAAAGCATTGCTAAAGTCTAGCAGAGCTAGTACCGTTAGCCTGCCATTCTCCATCGCAGCTCTGATGTCATCCGTAATATGAACTAGTGCAGTAGTGGTACCATATCCATGGCGAAATCCAGACTGGAAAGGATTAAGGAGATTGTAATGAGTTAGAAAGGAGCATAATTGTTGATGAACAAGGTTCTCAAGGACTTTAGAAAGGAAGGGGAGAATGGATATAGGGCGGTATTCAGAGAAAGATACAGGATTAGGTTTTTTGGGTAGGGGAATTACTTCGGCCTCTTTCCACAAGGAGGGGAAAACGGAGTTGGATAAGGAAAAATTAAGGATATGACAAAGGATATGGAGAATTTCGTCAAGGATAGGCAAAATCATACTGCGACCAATGCAATCATTCCCAGATGCATTGGAGGAGATGGATAAAATGCTCTTTTTAACATCACAATCAGAGAATTGACTAAAGACAAATTGAGGATAGTTAGGAGTTGGAATAGAAGAAAGATCTTGAATTGTTTTATTTTTAATAGCCCTATCAAATTTGGGCACAGCAGTGAAATGTGTATTCAGCGAATCTAAATTTAAACTATTAGGAATAGAATCTGAACGAGATTTTCCAACCCCCATAGAACGAAGAAATTTCCAGACCTTAGCTGGATCATTGTTTTCTACAGATTGGTGAACATGTCGGCGTTGTGCATTCCTACACATCTTGTTGCAGTGATTTCGGAGAGCAACGTATTTGTCCCAATTCTGAGGTGTAGGTCGACGTTTAAACTTAGCCTTAGCTACGACCTTTTTCGTTATTAAGGCTTTAATATCGTCGGTGAGCCAGGGTGACGGAAGATGTTTTATTTTAACAGCACGGATGGGGGCATGTGCATCATAAAGTTTGATGATATTGGTGGTGAAAAAATTAACTTTGTCATCAACCAAACTCGAATTGAGTAAAGGACCCCAGTCAATATTGCTAGCATCCCTACGAAGATTTGCAGAATTGATTTCACGAAAACAACGCTGCATGACCACTTTATGTCTTAGTTTGGGAAGGCGGACTTTATAAGAAAGATATATGAGATCATGGCATGAGAAGGAATCGGCAGAGCACTGTCCATGTTTTTCGACAAGATGAGGAGAAGATACAATCATAAGATCGAGAAGAGAAGGAATGGAATTAGGAAAATGATGAGTAGGATTTAGAGGTAGGACAGATAAGTTGCTAGAATTTAAAATAGTATAAAGAGAGCAAGAGCGGTGGTCATTCTTGATAAGACACGTATTAAAATCTCCCATGATTATGGTGTGACTGCACGAAGGAGTGAGGTTAATCAGGATAGATTCTAAAGAAGAGAAGTAATCGATACGTAAGGACGGACAATAATATACACCGAGAAGTATTTTCGAATGCTGGAGTTCAACCTCCAGGAACAAATGCTCACCACCATTACAAGGTGGTGGTTGTGGCGACGCATGAACTAAAGTGAATGGGATGCCTGTTCTCAAGTAAATGGCGACGCCACCACCACGACCAACCGAGCGATCATTCCTCAGAAGTTGAAAACCAGGTAGAGAGTAAGAACTAGATGGAAGGCAAGGCTTAAGCCAGGATTCAGAAACGAGAATGGCGTGGAGATTCGTACAGTCGAAGCTAGCTAGCATATCAGGGAAATGAGCCGGAATACTCTGAGCGTTGATATGCACGACATTAAAATTCTTTGGAACAACAGAGAACTCTGAAGAAATTGTGTCTACAAGCGACGGAATACTGACGTAACTACTGTTATCACTGTTATCATCTGCAGAAAAAAAATCACTCGAGTCATTTAGAATATCAGACATAAAACTACTTAAAAAATAATAATAATAATAATAAAATATATATATAATTAATAGTCTATAAAAATATTATTGCCTTAGAAGGCGCTAATAAAATCCACCTGCCGGTTGTGTAGAAGTTTTTCACAATTGTAATAAGTAACAAGGACAATTTTAAGTTTGAATATACAAAAAAAAAAACATTCACTAACTTCTAATCTTTGAAATCAAAATAATCAACAAACATAAAAAAAGAACTGATTATTACTAAAATTGTATTATAAAATTATATACAACGTGTAACAGGATTAATTCACAACCTCAGACACCCCAACTTTAAAATATTATTGCAATCATAGTTTATGCTTTGAAATCGTACTATCATAATTACAAAATATTTAATTTATGAAATTAGTTATACCAAATGTAGGCACTTAACATGGTCACCTTACGAGTTACAAATAAGAGTGTACTACTACACACGCTCGCCGGACACGTACACATGTACACAAGACACATTCACACGAGTACCTAACGCCGGTCGCCGACCGCTGCGCCGCACCGCGCCGGCAGAAACAGCTGACAATAAACGAAATACAAATTACAAATTACGTACGTAACTGATTACTGGGTGGTTTGGTAAACAAATTATTATTTATTTAATCTGTAAGCATAACATTTGTGTTTTAACTATAAAATCTAAATATTTTACTTACTAGATATAATGCGTACGAACCCAACATAAGACAATATTTTGCATGAATCGGCTATAAAATATTATTAATTTCACTTCCCCTAAACTTATTTCCTACAGGCGGGCAGGATACGGGCGTCATTTATTTTGCATTATTATTGAATAAGATAATAAGATAACGCAATATCTAACAACGAATACTAGATTGGGAATCACAACCTAATCACAACACAAAAAAATACAACAAAATTAACTTACGTGTTACATGGCACTCATGAGGCGATTTCTTTTTGAAATATGTTTGACATGTCCACCACCTTGATACATTTTGATGCACATTTGCGTAATTGTTCACGTAATTTATGTAAAACTTCAGTGTCACTCTTCACTTTTAGGAATTTGCTCCACATTACCCTCCTCATCCTGGATCCTCCACATTAGTACTTTCACTGAAGTATACCAGAGATTTATTACGTCCCCACAAAAAAAGTCAAGAGACGTCAAGTCAGGTCAGGTGACCTAGGAGGCCATTGCACAGGTTCGCCGCGACCTATCCAGCGCTCTCCGAACTCAGCATCGAGATACCGTCAGACATGCCAATGATACATTATCACCACACAGTGCCAAAGTTCTCACCATTTCAGTGTATTTGAATATTCGAATACCGAAGACATCGCGCGCGAAAGTTATCGAAATATCTACTTAACACTTAAACACAAGTAGACACAGATAACTGCGGTGCACGACTAGATTTTTTTCACATATTCGGTGCCCATTTAGGGATTGCAATAACGGGATATCTGACACACCGGGATTCCGCATACATTGTAGCAAAATTACAAACCGAATTTAATCACCATTTTAACGTTCCCCGAAATTATTTTTCATAGAAATACCTATTTGTTGTTTCTTTTCATATTGATTTTGTTACATTTAATTTGTTTCATTTAAGTGCATGTATTGCGCGGGATTTGGATCGCCCGGCCTTGCAAATACCGGGAGTAATTTTTTTCGCGGCGCATCCCTATACCGCCGCGCGCGCCATCGTTTGTCGGATGGATCAAATTGCATTAAACAATAGCTGCATCCTGCTCTATCTAGTTGTAGTTAAATGTGCGGAAAAGAGAATATGATAGTTATTTATTTTGGTAGCTTATTACGTTTATTGAGGCCTATCGTTGTGTGCGTTTGATTAATGATAGATTGCTTAAATAAACTTTATGACTATCGAAATAAAGTTCATTTTTGTTCATTATTTAGTTTATTAGAGTATTCGTTTAGTGATTCATTTAAAAATGATCTTATGTGCTGGAGTTACGTTTCAATTTCGTTTGTTCGGAGTATTAAACGAAGGAGTGTCTGTAATTTACTTGGTCTTAACTAATTATTTTGAAAAAAAATACCTACCGAAAAAAATGTTGATATCGGTTCAGTAGCTGATTCTGAACGTACTACTTTCCGCTTTTACATTTAAATCTGTTACATGTTGTATAGCTAATTCCAGGTAATGCTAAACCAAAACAAAACATTCAAGCATTTTGTTATGTACATTTCTGAACGGATCTTAATCTGTCATATATGACGTAAGATAAAATGTCAACAAAAAATAGTAGGTTATGTTTCGGAATGTGGGTGGATAAAAACTTTAAAGCTAGAAAGTAAACAACAGAAAACTTAAATCAAATTAAGTGCCACTATACAACATTAATGACTAAGTGGAAAACATAAAATACTACATTAAATAATAACATTAAACAATATTACCTGGACAACACGAAAACAATAACAATTATTAATAAAAACAAGTGCAAACTACTTCTTTGTGGTGACTGCTCGTCTAGTCTTGGGCACTGCAATGGCCTTCTTCACCGGAGTCGGCTTTGCAGCAGTGTCAACATTGATCTGGCTAAGCAGACTGAGCGACACAATGCGATGCCGAACACCAGAGCTTAAGACAAAGATGTTACCCTCCCGAGTCCAAGAATTAGTGACGCCAAACTTTTCCCGGGCTGCCATGAAGATATCATGTCTGGACTTCGTGAGGAACTCGGATAAAGTGATGCCAGAGCCTTTTAGTTTGGTTTTGGTAAACCAAATCTTGTCCCTGGTAGCGATGTCTTGCAGCTTCACAAGCAAGGGTCTAGGCTTTTTAGAAGAAGAAGGCCGACCCATCCTGTGGCAACGCTGGATATTGCTGATTTTGAAGTCATCCAAACCCAAGCGTTGCTTCACAACATCTACAAGAAGTTCTGCAGAGTTCTCTTCAGCTACTTCAGTCACACCATGGAAGAGAAGAATTTTACGGCGCCGCTGCATCTCCATGTTGTCGACAGTGTGAGATAGTGCTTCGATTTGTTTTTGAAGAAGCCCTAGGGCCTGGGTGATAAAGGCCCTATATCTTGAAAATTCACCTGCCAAATCAGAGGACCCCGCTGCAGCAGCTGACGACTTTTGGAGGTCAGTTTCAAATGCCGTCATTCTTCGATGGAACTCATCCTTCATCTCTTTGATTGTAGCCTTCAGAGTGGACTCCATAATGCACAAAACAATTAGTGGTGAAGTGTAGAAGTGTAGAGGAGGTGGGAGATATGATTTAGAGAGACAAGTACAGGAGATGAATATTAATACCGGCAGGTAGTCAGTTTAATAAGTATTATTAAACATAAAATGTACAAAATAACACTTTTGTATATTTTAAAATGATTAAAAATTGTAGAGCAAAAATTCGTATTACTATAATTCTCGACTACCCACGAAGAAAAAAAAAGATTTATTTAATGATGTGGTTGACGTTCATTTTCAGTGGCCACCTTATATGCAGTTGGGTATAATAAAATATTAATAATAATCATACAGCCTCGTTATTCGGACATTAAGACTTAAAAATGCAATCAAGTTTCTTACACTAGTATTTACTAGGGTGTTACTTAAATTATACATACTTTATCTATACATACAGGGTATATCAAGACTGCTACCGAAAACGAAGCCGGGTGGTAGTTGAAGCGACTTCAGACACAATGCAACAGAAAAAGTTGCAAAAAAAGTGACAATTTTTTTTGTTATTTTTTTCCTATGGCCATATTTGGGTGGTAAATACATTTTTTCCTAAAATAATAGTATATACCCTTTTATTTATAAATACTCTAAGGTATAAAAGAGTTTAAATTATTATTTTAGCAAAAACTATGGATTTACCACCCAAAAATGACGATATTAAAAAAATCATAAAAAAAAATTTTCGCTTTTCTAGGCGAAATTTTTAATTGCATTGTGTTTGTAGCCACTAAAACTACCACCCGGCTTCGTTTTCGGTAGCAGTCTTGAGATACCCGGTATAAATAAAATTGAAGTGTCTGTTTTAAAAGTGTAAATAAAAAAAATCAACTACATAGCGTTATATATGTTATGGGCCAAGTGATTAATCGGGCATAATGCCCGGGCAATATGAATAATGCCCAATAAGAGCGGGCAATGTAAATGATTATAACCAATAAATTTATCATATTGCCCGGGTATTATGAATAATGCCAAGTGCCTATTGGGCAGAGTGATGTAAAGCGAATCGAAATCAAAACAATGAGCCGAAGTGGCATCGTGCGGCTATTGCAAGGTCACGTACCTCCCCTAATACCACTCCCATGAAAAGGAAACGCACCATTCCTGAAAAATATCAATTATAGTAACCTAACCTCAAAACACTTGTTGTCAATACAAATTTGCTTCTGCAACGTCTCCGGCGCTACGGGCAGTTCAGCCCCTTCGCCCTTGCGTAACAAAAGATAGACACCCGTGCGAGCCGTAGCGGCTGAGGTTGCAGCAGCAAGCCGAAGCTGCGGAGGTGAGCATGAGGTTATCTATCCTTCGTTACAGAGGGGGGGGGGGGGGTGCTCTCCCTCCGCGCCTCCGGCTTTTTATATACACTCTAGGGTCGGTAGCCAAAAGACTACGTGAAGTCGGGGTGTTCCGAGTCGGTTTTGGGACACAGTCGATCTAACTGATCCATAAAGTGGGTAGGTACACTTATTTTCTTCTGAAGATAATGTTTCGGACGTTAAAAAACAACTAAACATAAGCAAATCAATTCAACCTTGACCTTAAAAAACCTTATGGGTCTATCGCTGATGGGACAATGCGGCAGCCCACCCACACGTTAAAAATCAGCTATTAATCACATTGCCCGATCATTATGTAGCGATATTCATAATGCCCGGGCAATGTGATAAATAGTCACCTATTTTTAGTTTAGATTGTAATTAATCACTTGGCCCAATATGGCTCGGCAATATTCATACTGCCCAGGCATTATGAATACTGCCCGCATTAATCACTTGGCCCATAACATATACACGACACCTGTGCCGAAAATGATATTTAAAAAATTTTTGTCTGTCTGTCTGTCTGTTCCGGCTAATCTCTGAAATGGCTGGACCGATTTTGACGGGACTTTTTTGTCAGGTAGCTGATATAATAAGGAGTAACTTAGGCTACATTTGGTTAGAACATTTCATTCATTTAAAAAATAACTTAAAAAGACTAATTCACTTTTTTGTTAAACTCCAGGCGGACGAAGTCGCGGGCACAGCTAGTTTAAATATACATAATTGTTCATGTATTTGATATTTTTTTATTTTTTGAAATTTCGTTTGCCAAAGGCCTCTAACCATCCTACTCCATCCTACTCTCTCTCTCTGGCCACTCTACTCCATGTTATGCCTGCAACCTGCCTGATGTCATCGTTCTATATTTTTTGTCTACCCCCTTTTCTTTTCTCTTCCCTTGGATACCATTGCGTAACTGTTTTGTTCCATTTTTCCTTTCTTCTGATCATGTGTGCCGACTCCAATAAAACATTAATAGATCATTAATAAAGATGCTGCTATCAACTGCTCTCCAGTTCTCACTTTATGTTACAAGTACATTAATAATAAGTATGTACTCGATAGTTCACAGTCCACCCCGCGACCTTTGCTATGGCGTGATCGGCTCGTTAAACTTCAAGATAAGCGTGTGTAAAGTCGTGTGTTATTTGTATGTTTTATCTCGCTGGGCAGACTAAACTGTGCCACGATTGTCCACATTTATCATCTGGTTTATTAATATACTTGCTGTACTGTCAGAATGTATAGATTCCATTACTCTCCGCCTTTCGATTTTACTTTTAAGCCATAATCAATCAAGTTGGTCCAATGCAGATTAGTTAGTAGGCTTTACATAAATAGATAAGTAGATTACAGAAACATTTGTGTTGATACGGGGATCAAGGCCGTAGCATTTATTTTGATTTACCAATTTCATGTTTTATGTTCATTAGGTCACTGAGATTTTTTTCTTATTTATTTAAAGTTAAACGAATGATGTCGTTGTATGCACAGGTTGTATGTGTGTATATTTACGTTATATTTATGACGTAAACAATTCCCAGCCACGAGAACGGAACCGGTGGTTGCGTCACGGATGTTGTCAATTAGTCGGTTGCAACCAGCTTATTATAGGTCAAATAGATCCACTTACCTAGACTTTTAGTTTTTATGACTTATTGATTTTACAGTTTTGAAATGCACTCCGTGCAGATAAAGCATTGAAAACCTACATTACCTATAGCAACATCAGTTGATATACTAAAGGCTGAAGTGTAGTTAAATCGTAGACATTTGACTTGTGACTACCACTTTGGTAAAATCCATAGATGTAGTATAGAACATAGATCGGCAATGTGTCATTTTGAGCGCGACCAAAACTGATTTACGATTGTGTGCGTGAAGTTTACATGTGTGCTTGACATATAGTGGTGTACCATGCACTTTCGATACTATCATACGATATCGATATAGCTGTCGGCCTGTAGTTGTGAAATAAAATGTTATGGATATATGCGACATTTTATTATATATTAACAGAAACTTATTGGTGTGTTTATTTCAATACAGATTGATAAACACACAAATAAATAAAGATAAATTGTCATATTATTTGAAAATATTTTGTTTGAGATGTTTTGTATGGGTCTTTATGTTCACCTGAACAAAATTATTTTTTTCATTGTGATGTATACATAGTACATACAGGGTATATCAAGACTGCTACCGAAAACGAAGCCTGGTGGTAGTTTAAGCGACTTCAGACACAATGCAACAGAAAAAGTTGCAAAAAAAAGCGACAATTTTTTTTTTGTAATTTTTTTCCTAATGCCCTATTTTGGTGGTAAATACATTTTTTCCTAAAATAATAGTGTATACCCTTTAATTTATAAATATTCTAAGATATAAGAGAGTTTAAATTATTATTTTAGCAAAATCTATGGATTTACCACCCAAAAATGACGATATTTAAAAAATCATAAAAAATAATTGTCGCGTTTCTATGCGAAATTTTTAATTGCGTTGTATTTGTAGCCACTAAAACTACCACCCGGCTTCGTTTTCGGTAGCAGTCTTGAGATACCCGGTATACTAATTAAATTGAGAACAAAAAAACCTTTTATTAAAATAAAACTATAATTTACGAAGTTTTAGCATTTTCGGTTTATTTTTTTCATTTTTAATTTCCCGTCGCGAAGTTTCGATTACTTTACACCTTTCGTAGTCACAGGGTGGACTCAGTCTGCAACAAAATCCGTGATTATTAGCTTTTTTCAATGAGTAACATTCGCGTAAGCCTAAGACACACATTTTTACTATATGTATACTAGAGTTAAAAAAAATGCTTATTTAAGTCAATTAATTGACTTGCAACACATTGGGAAGTGTTGGACGCCTGCAAGGCCGCGTTGTAGGTGTACGGAGGAGCTTGTAGGAAGTCGTTGGATGCAGGCAGCTTATAACAAACTGATGTAGACATTCTTGTGGAAGGCCTGTGTTCATTAGTCGCATTCCTGTGGCTGAAGAAAGAGATAGTTTAATAAACTATGAAGCTTTTCTCGATCACGTCACCTAAACTAATGTTTTTCCTAAGAGAATTATAAATTTAAAACTTATACCTAATGTTATGATAAATGAATAATGTTGCTTCAAGGTTTGGACGATCATACTGTGCATAGAAGTATCGCATATTTTATAATAATATCGAATATGTTCTTGTTTTAATATTATAAATTGACAGCCTCTTGGCAGAGACTGAAACAGGTTCTTAATTCATTAATCACACACATGAAGTGTTATATTAACTATTCCACAAATATAAAAAAATGAGAAAAAGTAAAGTAATAACTAATATTGTAGAATGAATACGATACTAATGGCCGGGGAAATATGGCCGGGATAACGCCAGGTAGAAGAAGAATAATGCACACTATCACAACATACTATAGCTCCATAAAAATGTAGGGAAACATGTGTTGTCATCGACTATTTTATCGACAACCTTTTATTGATCGAACCTGTCAGTCAATCCCTAGCAACTTTTGGTTGAAATTATTGTAAATTCACGTATTTGATATTATTTTTTATACGTAATGGATGCTTTCAGCGTATTTATATAATGAAATACTATATTCTTTTCTACCGATATGTATACACAGATTTCCATTTAATTCTATAATATCGTCACAAAATAGTATTGTGCAAAAGTGTCCGGTACCTGTGAAAACTTTAATTATTTCGGATTTTTACGCCTGCATGAACCACACCTTGGCACTGCACAATGCACTATAATAAACTACGTTTAATAAATATAACCAAGTACTGTAAAATTAAATAAATTATGAAATAAGCGAATTTTGTTGCTCGCTTAGTTTGACATATTTCGACTCTGGGTCACTGCAGGCTACTTCTGTGTAAACGTATGGTCGCATCATGCATCTCGCTTTAACATGTGAGTTAAATTATTCTATCTCTTTCACATTGCCGATCTATGTTTTATACTAAATCAATGGTAAAATCAATGTATTCCAACAAGGTGTAGTTAACATCCTTAAATATCCTTTCAGTAGTGACCAGTCAACTTCTTGAGGCTAAAAGTGAGTATATTTCCACTAGCAAAGAGCGAGATAAATAAATACATGAAATAATGAGAGAAAAATAGACCGATAAATAACATTGGAAGTTAATCTCTCAAGATCATTCGGGTTACACAATTGCCCAATTTGAGGTCGAGTACAGATGAACGCTTGTTAATCATCTACTTAAATAGGAGGTAATTGGGCTAATTTATTTGTTTACAATAGCATTAGAACTGGTTAAATTTAATATTTATTATATTACTAGATATAAGAGGCAGGTAGATTTGTGTCTCAGTTAAAAATAAAATGGCGGTCTGATTCTGCTAATGTCAAGCACAGAGTACATTTTACATACTAAGATAGAGACGTCACTCAAACAATTCAAGGCGCCCTCTGGCGTTAAGTAAGAAAAGCAATCCACTAATATGTCTATACTTATTTTCATTACGTTTATATAAGAAAATAAAAGATTTAGGACGGTTTGGACCTGAATTAGATCTAACGGAGTCGATTTGAATTTTGTCTACAGTTCCTTGCCATATTATTAGACCCACGCAGCAAACACGTTACTTTTTCATCGTAAGAGTTGATATTGATCAAAATTACGTGCTATTTACTATTTTGAGTTTTTGATACTATAATTTAATCTAATACCAATAAAATGAAATAACTTTTGACTAAATATTTTATACTTATACACAATAATTTGTACAAATTATAACACCGGTTTCGTTTAATTAAGTATTTTGCTAGTATTTTGTTGACCCTCCTTTAGCCGCCAAAAGTGCCTTAATTCTTCGAGGCATGCTATTTATGCATTCCTGTATAGATTTTTGAAGCTGAGGATTGTAATTCCACTCGAAAATTAATTTATCTATGAGTTCTCTTTTACTTGTAACTGTATTTTTTGATATTTTCCTCTTCAGAAGCTCCCAGACATTCTCGATAGTGTTCATATCTAGCGAATTTCCAGGTCATTCCAAAACTTTAATATGTTGCTGTTGTAAAAAGCTTGTTATGCTATTTGCTTTATGGCAAGGGGCCCTATCGTGCATAAAAATTGGTTCATCTTCTTCAGAGAACCATTCTTTAAGTTGGGGTATTCATTTTGTTATAAGAACTTTTTTGTACTGATCCTGGCGAATTGTCTTCTCTACGATATACAGGCAACCTGTCCCTTTGCCTGATATAACAGAACAAACCATAACAGAAGGTGGATGTTTTACGTAAGGGACAATGCAGTCGGGTTTGTATTTCTCGTGTGGTCTTCCCCGTACAAACATTGATTTTTCTATCGAAACTTGAAAGACGGACTCGTCGAAGAAACAAGCCTGTTATGATCAAATTTTTTTATTAAATGTAGTTCGTTGATTGATTATATTCACTTCTCATGGTGAAAAATATTGTATTACCTTTTCCCAATCTTCTATGGTAAAGTTTTTATATTTACGGGCTCAATCAAGCCGTTTCTTTATCATGGTCTGAGTCAACATTGGTTTCCGCACAGGTTTCCGCGCATTCAATTTATTTTCAGCAAGAGGCCGCTGCACAGCTCCCTGAGAAATGAGTATTCCGTCATCCCTAATGTTCTTCGTTAATAAACGGACCGGTAATTTTCTATTTTGGATACAAATATCTCGGATTTTTCTGTCTGTTCTTAGAGTTGTAATACGTTTCCGTCCACACGCACCTTTTCGTTTTGGCGATAAAGTTATCCCGCGATTACTTTTTTTTTTATTCTTCACCGAACTTTTCGATATGCCTGTCGCTTTAGCAATTTGGTATTTGGATAATTCAGTAGCCTTTAAGAGCCCCCGTACTTGCCCAACTGTCTTGGAAGAAAGATCATGATTTTTTCCCATCTAAAATATTCAAAAAGATCATATTTTCGGTAATTTTCTCACTATAATAAATAAATAACACCCAACAGTCACATACATAGTCCTGACCCCACATTAAGATCGAGTCTTGTGTCGTGGGTATCAGGAACTACGAGAGACTTTTCGGTCTCACAAACACCCAGACCCGGAAGAAATATTTGTGGGCCGCACAAACATTTCTCTCGGTGCGGGGATCGAACCCGCGGCCTCTCGTTTCACAGGCAGCGTCTAACCGCCTGCGCCACGGTGGCTGTCAAACTACTATACATGCTATATGTTTACAAAAAACAACAAATATAATAATATTCTATCATAATGAAACTAAAATTCCATCACAAACTTACCTTTATTTGTAAAAACAACCCTATTTAATTTCAACAGATTTTTATGTTGTGAGTCAGTAAATTCACTCGCGAGCCTTTAATGATATTTATTTATTTTTTATTGTGTTGCAAGCATTGATATATTTAGCTAAATTTTGTCAGAATAAGGGATTTTAAAAACTAACACATGTTACGCCTGTATAATGGCGCTAATGTCTTATAAAGTGAGCAAATTTAATTATTTTTGTTTGGGTCTAATAATATGGCAAGATACCGTATTTGAAACAAATTATTCTGTATAGAAATGCGAACATAACAATTCTTATTTCCGCGTGTGTATCAATTTTAATAATTGTTTTAAAATAAACTAATCAGCAAATAAGCTAATCAATACTGCTTGGAGTAATTTAGGGCCAATAATATCCGAGTAAAATATAATCTGCGTAAAATGGAGAAACCCGTAAAAACTAACGATTTTTTCGCCCTCTGGTGTTAAGTTAGTCAAAACGATGATTATAATTCGTCGTCGTTTGTTCTAAGTTAAACCACCGTGATGTCAAGGCCGAAAACCATACCACTTTCGATTTTACTCGAAATAGTTATAAATATTGAATTAAATCAATTAAAGTTAATGCCAATCACTTCTTGACGTAAATGCATTGTCTTATTTATAAGCCCACATGGCCACTTATCTAATTCATAAGGGATGTCCAACAATTTACCCACATGCAAGTAATACGCGGGCATGTTCCCGCCGGAGTTGGACTTCGCTCCCTGTATCGGCCCATTATCCCATCGGCTCCCGCGTGCGCAAGCGTCGCTATCCTGTGGGCTGTGACAGCCATCCGTTTCGCTGCGGTGACAACGCTGCATACTTATTAGAGACTGTTTGATATTAGTCTTGAATTAGATGCAATGGAATTCTAAGTAAAGAATATGATAGTTCTCTACTTTCCTTTCTAATTTCGAAAAAGACAAAAAATCCCGTTAGTCAGGGGATTACATATTATTACGAGTTTGTCGATAACACCGAAGGCTTAATTTGATATTGTAAATAAAATATTCCTATTTGTTACACAAAGGCACAGTAGGTAGAAAATTAACCGTAATAATACAAAAATACATATGTGACGTAGTAACAATCCTTTTATTATTGTTTAGTCTGCCATTTGTCTATAAGCTAAACGAGGTTAATGACTTAGTAATTATTTGTCGAGATCTAATTAGGTAGCAGTTGGCTTGTCTGGGGCAAAATGATTACATTAACAATGGTTATTATGTCATATAATTGCCTGGTTTGTCTATAATTTCTGTATTATTCATTTAAATTAACATACAATGTAGAACCATGCCATTACTATTTATACTTTACTATTGAATTTTGACGGCCTCCAAGTCGCAATTGGTGAGACACCGGCTGTGAAACGAGAGGGTGCGGGTTCGATCTGTACTGAGATAAATACTCGTGCTATCTCCTATTATTTGCTTCGGGTCTGGGTGTTTGTGGAGTGAGGCAGTCTCCCGTAGTTTCTGATACAAGACACAAGACTCGATCTTAGTGTGGGGTCAGGATGTATGCGACTATTGGGTGTATTAGTTATTCATTTTTACTTCCACTCCTTCCATTATTTTATCCGATATTCAAGAGTGATATTATTCGTGTGCCAATCTAATAATATTAAACAAAAATAATAAATGCATTAATAACACTCAAAAAAAAGGACAAACAATGTTATCACAAGTCGTCACCTGTTGAGTGTTGATGTAACATTTAACAAATGTTTTACAATAATATCCTTTGTTTCAGTAATGAGTCATAAAGATATAAAATACATGTACCTCGTGTACATTTGATGATTTCCGTGTATCGATTTGGGAAATATATATTTTACCTATTTCTTATGAACTCGAAGCAAAACTGAGGTTTTATGTCGTTGGAATTGCGTTTACCTACCATTTCAAGGAATTTCTTTGAAATGTAGGTAAATGATATTTTTTCGGAAGCGACCTAATAAAATTGCAAAGTAGAGAGAGCTCTTTGAAAGATTATTCTATTATGTAAGTATCATTTGAAATTCAGCGTAGAATTAATTCAAGTAATTCATAAGCAAAACCAAGTACTTTGTGCTCGGGAAATTCGTCACAAAAGAGCAAAAAATTAATACCTTTGTAACTTTTATGTACATTGTTTAAACATTATTTTAACAAAGAATACTTTGTGTGTGTTGAATTAACAAAGAATATTAATAAATAAATGTATTTAACGCATTATGAATTATGGTGTGTATGAACAAAAGGTGAAGCCATGGTCACCGGAGCAGTGTCCGTACATAGGTCACTTCTCAGCACGTTCCACTGATTGTCTCACGTGTGTGGGAGTCCTTATAAGTCTGCATGTAGCGTTATACGTATTCATGAACTTTATCACTACGGAATAAGGTGTATTTTAGCACTGTGAAAAGAGGAAATAAAGCAGGATGCTCACTGTTGTCAGGGCATTATTCTATTCGCAGTTCTTGAGACGAGATTTGTGTGAAACAATTGTCTTATTGCTTTTCATTAAACGGTTCGGTTTGATTGTTTTTGCTTGAACGTAGGAAGGGTATTTTAGGTTGTGTACTTGGCATCATTAAAAGCAAATTTAAGTATAGTTACTCTATCAGATCACTGTAAATCCATGCGCTCTTTTATAATAGTAATGATTTGTTTCCTGTAAGTTCGTAAAATATAATTAACACAAGCCGTGTCAACATGCTATATGGATGAAAATATCACCAATGGATAGTCCCATAAAAGAATAATTTTGCCTTTGGTGAGGCCTACCTCACCAAAGGCAAAATTATTCTTTAGTCCCCTTTAATGTGTTCCACCCTTTAATAAAGTACTCTTTTTCCTGTCACGTCTCACAGGCAAATAATACAATTTCAGGGATCAAAAATAGTATATTCGTAAATAATAAGCTTCAATTAAATTACTTATCCTCATTTATTTTAAGTTTATTGTTTACAATATTTTGGCCTGGATTTGTATTACGAAGTCAAAGTGATTCAGTGAACAGCGTAGGGAACCTTCTTTCCGCTTTCCCTAACAATTACGTAAAGGACTTTCCTAGACGCAGTTATGCGTTTCCTGTACTCTCGGCCTTAATAACTTTGTCTTTACGGCTTTATAAATAGACTTTTTCAAAAGTATTTGTCTTGGTTCTCTGTCAACCGTTGGGGTAGACGTGTTCTCGAGTGGAGACCACGCCTTGACAAGCGTAGTATAGGATGCCCTCCAATCAGGTGTAGTGACGATATTCGAAAGATGGCTGCTAGGTGTTAGAGACGATGGGCTTAAGATCGAGCCCAGTGGCGTGTCATACAAGAGGCCTATGTCCAGCAATGAACGTGGATAGGCTTATGATGATGATGATGAAACCTATTTTAGCTATCGAATGTTTTGTCCTTTTCGCTCAAACTGAATTCAAAAGTCGTTCGAGAGGGACAAAAAATCGATAGCTAAAATAATTTTAAAAACTGTCTATGAATATGGCAATTAGTATTTATATCGTCTTCTTTGTATTGTTCTGACTTAGAAGAACATCCTTAATTTCTTAAATTGCTATTATGGGGCCCTACTATATTAATCCGAAACTTCGGACGATCGAAGTTTATATACGATACGAATGTACCTACATATACTTATGGCCGTTATTGACTTATGGTCGTAACCATAGACTTATGGTTACGATGTACGTTATACAAATTCGAACTTTTACAGAGTAGGCACATTCGTATCGTATATAAACTGCGATTGTCCGAAGTTTCGAACTTCGTTTCGGATTAATATAGTAGGGCCTATGTTCTGTCTTCCTGTTGTACAGTGCCGCTAATGTGAATATATTGTCTATTGGCTACCGGTTCTTTATTAGCCGCTTTCGCACTATCAATATGAATCTTCTTTATTAAGTAAATAAAGTTTTGAAGGCTTTGGTAGACTTTGTTATAGAGAAAAGTACACGTTTTTACCACAAAATAATATTATGTACATATTTGTTTTCTTTGTATTCCATTTCTTCTTGGTGGGTTCAATACAGTCTATACAGTACTAGTTGTATACGTGTAGTACAGGTAAGCGCAGTGTCCGACGCCCATCTTCAAGGTTGACGGACGACCTGGTTAAGGTTGAAATAAACATTCGCGTAAATCTAAGAAACCAGTATACTGGTTAAGGTTGCTGGAAGTCGCTGGATGCAGGCCGCTTCCAACAGGTTGATGTGGAGATCCTTGGCAACCATAGGCATCCTGCCTATGGTGATCAGTGGACTTCCTGCGGCTGAAGAGAGGGAATGCCAGGGAGTGTGTGTACTTTTGACTCGCCGAGCTTTACTCCATGTAAATATTGTAGGTGTCACTGTTTTAATCATGGTAAGGAGAGTTAGCAGCTTTCCTACCGTCTTAAAAACTGATAATATGCTGAATGTTTTTAGGTTAATATTACCTGTCATTGTGGGTACAAAAATAAAAAGTTATTTTCTGATCCCGCGACAGTTTCAGCGGTGACGAAATGTTTTTCACGTGCCTCCGAGGTCGGCCGTAGTTGAACGTGTTACACGCGAGTCGACGAACCATTGTCTCATAAATGTGCCATTATAGTAAACACGCTTGTTTTCGCCACATTATCACTAAGTATGTTGTTAGGATTCATATTTACTCGCGCCTTACAATAGTTTTCTTATTAGATAAAATTGGTATGTGTGTACTTGTGAAAATTCGTTTAACAATTTTCAGACATGCAATACGAGTGTTTCATAACACAGGTATCGTCATACGAGTGGATTGTCTATTCCGTTTATGTTTTCCAAAACAATATTATTAGGATCTCTCGTAGTGAACTAGAAATAACACATCCCATCAAAAACATCCTGTGAAAACATAATGTATCGTACAATTTATACATAATGCTGCTGGCCAAGTCGATCTATTTATTTAAACGTAAAGAATTTTTAATAATGATATGGTAATAACTAACGTAATAACTTTATACAGAAGGTCCCTTAAGGACTAAATAAATTAATAGACTTGGTATTACATGCATCTCACAACTTTTTGCGGTAGAAAACCTGAGCTGCGAGACTTGGAATTTTTTTACAGGATGTTTTTGATGGGATCTCACGTCTTTTTGTAGAGTCCTACTTTTTTCCTTTTCGGTACTTCTTACTTCTAGAATACCACTAACGATTTTTCTTAAAGCCTCTGTCTTATGGATTTTTCTTATTTTTCTAGGTATCAATTTATCACAAATATAGCGGATTTGATTATTAATGTTCTTTCTTTCATTGTAATTGATATTTTCGAGTTATTTAATCTATTTATTTGCAAGTTTTTCTTCGTCATGTTTTACTAGAGGAATGTTGTACAGTTTCATGGGCTGAATACACCATTTCCCTCTCTATATCCCCTCCTATTATGCCTCATGTATATAGATATCTATCTACAACTATTATTCCATTATATACGGGTACAATGATCCATTAACTGCAAATGTAACTTTGTAATCCTATACATTTATATGGGATTACAAAGTTATTCACGCAGTTGGTCTATCTAGAAAACTAGACACAAATAATGAAATGTTTTAATTTTCCCTTAGTTTAGACACTAAACACTAATTATATTCTTAATTTCAAGGTTCTATGTCTGCTAGAAGTTGCTTAGACTTTTGATGATCGGTCAGTCAGTGAGTGACAAAATTAAGAAAGTTTGACTAGTTACAATTCTTAAACTACTGGTTCAAATTGAATGAAATTTTAAATATACCGTGTTTACACAATGCCTGCTTAGTAACTGAAAATTCAGGCTTCATGCTTTAGCCACAACGAAGTTATAGGGGGTTGAAAATGGTCTGAATTGATTCGAGAAAAGGATGTTACGGCCTATAGCTCGACTTGGAGGGGGCTCGGCCGCGCCCCCAGATTTAGGTGGTATTAGGTCATAATTTACCTATTCAACTCTCCTGAAAACTAAAATCTACTTATGCCATTAATTCATCTAATAAGCAGATGTTAAAGGTCAATAGTCAGTAATCAACCTTCGGAAAGTTTATTGATTAAGCATCGCCTGCATCAAATATCGCTATAACACCGTTCGGCCTACAAACTGGGCTATAGCTCACAGTTTGTCACGTACCGCATAATTGCAAATCCTGCACAGAACCGACCCCAGACTAGCGACAGACGCGCCGATCACGGTCACGACGGACCAGCTGCGCGAAAATATCCACCTCCTACCACGGTACACCAGTCGACCTTATCACATATTACGCAAGCGAACTTTCGCACTTTCCGCACCGGATGGAGGAAAACTGTCGCTTGTGCAAAACAAAAGCGAGTTGCGTGCTCGTGGTAGCGGCCCGAAGGCCCTTCACCGGTCGCGTAACATCGGAAGCTTTGTAACTCAGTACACGACCAACCGTCGAGCAGACCACACCGCTGTCGCGTGCTCGCTCATACCAAGTTTTTTTATTTTTTATAATTTTTTTAATTTGTCATTACCGAGTGGCTGTGATAGACTTTTAAGTGATATTATTGAATAATTTGTGTCGAGTGCAGTTTCTACGGTGAGTTGTTTTTTTTTTTATTTAGTGTGGACACGCGAGGGTACAAAGTTTAACTGGACGGTTACTAGGAAAATTTGTAATATTTCTCTCTTAATCTATTCCGGGATGAAGTGTATGTTTGACATTTGGAGTAATAATGGAATATTATTAATTGTATAAGCGATTGGAGACGGAAATACATATTAAATATTGAATTTTAAAGATTAAAAGCTTTTGAAGAATATTTATCGACGAATTGTTTGACGAAATCTATTTTAGTACGTATCAGGTTATCAATAAAACTGATCCATTTTCATCCTCCACCCGTATGCTTACTTACAATCGTGTCTCACTGAAATCGTTAATTTATTGCACCCCGTGAAAGCTGGCTTAATACTGCCGGTATCAGTAAAATTTCTTTGTCGGCACACCTTGAAAATAATCTGAAATATCGTGCTTAAGGCCTTGTAGTAATAAATGATGTGAAATGGCGAGTGAACCTGCGTGCGGGGCCGCAGCGACGCGCTCACGGATTTGTTCATTAATTCGGGTTCAATAACTTGCCGAATTCAATCGCGCGCATTAGAACCGGTAGGGTTATGTCTACAGGCAGAATAACCCGTTAAATTAATAATTAACTAATACTTTTTATACAGTTTTTATTATAACGGTTCCAAAAGCGGTCGGATTTAGTCAGTTGTAAATAATATTGCAAGATATTATGTCCTTTAAAAACTTGTTATGTGACTATAAAAACTATTATACGATTTACTACATTTGCCACGCATTCGTTTAGGAGTTCTATTAGTATTAAAATTCTACGTTACTGTGCCATGCATGTTATAATTTATTCACATGCCCACATTTTCACGTATCTTAAAAGCTTACAAGGATCCGACAAATTGAAAGTTTGTTGACCTTTCCAGAATTTGATGAGGACTATAAAATTCCGGAATGTTCCGTGGTGAACATAAAAGTGGATAACTTTTATTCAAATGGCGTTTGGTTAAGTAAAACGAATTGTTAAACAAATTATATTTTTTTATTAAGGGAGCCAAAGGGTAGATATGGTCTGATGGTCTTAGTCTTGATTAGAAAGCTTAAGCTTAAGTAAAGGCAAACATCAATTGTTTCGATAATTGAAAAAAAATGCTTAAAAAAATTAATGACACCCGTCCAATAGATTCGTTTGTGTCAACTGCCAACCCTAGTTAATATTCTAATCCCACCCTAGAGTAATTAACATAAAGCTCCCAGATAATAATACTGGTAATAGCAGTCCTAAATAAAAAAATACAATAATTTAATATTGAAAAATAGTTAAATATTACGAAGTGATCTTGACCGGTTTACGAGCACGTGTTTCCGCACTGGCGTCATTAGCATACTAACGTATAGCATAACGTAGACATACAGCCTATGTATTCACTACTAACGTTTTTTATAATGTAAAGATAGCGTAGCATGTCATAATACAAATATTTTTAGGAAGAAAGCAAAGAGTTTTTATTGATACGATTATAGCATCACATGCCCTAAACCCACTCAATTTAAAATAATCTCGATCCCAATAGTGTTTAGTACCTACATAAGGTGAAATTATGTATTATCCGTGGAAATCATGTTTGTTATTTTCATAAATTATTTAAGACAAAACCTGATCGGTCAAAGCAACGAAATATAGTTAATATAGTTATAATTGATCAAAATATCTAAACCATAAATATTGTCTCTTGTCTCCGATGCAGAGGTGCAATGCTTTCACAGATTTGACTTATTGACTTTGCTGTCATCTCATTGACAGTCCTTTGTTCGCCATGCCATTGCAATTATGCTAAGGGCCAACATGGTCTTCTTTGGCTGAATGGACAATAATATCTCATAAATGCATTCGGGTACGGGCATATGTCCAATTGTTCTGTCGATTTTAATGACATCGCTATATGTGGTATATCTGATGGAATATAGCACTTTTGTATTGTATCTTTCTGTACCTAAATCAGGTGCATGTGTGATGCTTAATGCTTACGGTCCTACTTATTTAAAAGAATTTTGTATTGTGTGTGTGTGTGTTTACGGTGATTACGATTTACGATGACAAACAAACTGATGGTATTTCGCTAAGATTAATTATTGGTTGGTAATCTCTGTAGTATTCGCGGGTTCGAATCCCAGGGCACACCTCTGACTTTTCGAAGCCATGTGTGTATTGACAGTCAATCACCACGCACTAAAACGGTGAAGGAAAACATCGTGAGGAAACCTGCATACCATAGCGATTTATAAAAAAATTCTATGGTATGTAAGTCCGCCAACCCGCACTAGGCCAGCGTGGTGGACTATACGGCCTAACCACTCTCAATCGTACTTACGATTGTAGAGTAGGCCCGGGCCCTGCAGTGGGACGTATATGGGCTGATACAATCTCTGTAGTAAAAAACCTAGATTCAATATAGGGCTCCATATTATTTGTAACATTTTCATTCTTAATCTTAAAACTCACCTTGTTTCGGAGAGCGCATTCTACTAAATAGTCTGCAAAATTATTTAAAATTACATACTACTAGCCTACCCATGGTAGAGTGAACTCAAACGACCATTAAGTTCGTGCAGTGAAATGAATTAGTTATGTTTAACACATTAGCACACGTCATCTTCATATACATAGACAAACGGCCCGCTTCACCGTTGCCTGGGTGAAGATAATTTTTATTTCACACCACACTCCACACCAGATACATTTTATTTTTCTTTAAACTGGGACACTCTGTCAATGTATTATGGATATAAACCTTCCTCTTAAACCAATTTATCTATTTAAAAAAAAACATTAAAATCTGTTGCGTATTTTTAAAGATCAAAGCATACATAGGAACAGACAGACGGGAAGCCGATTGACTTTGTCGATACTATATAGTGATACGTGTTATATCTTTATTATCACATGAATACTTGCACGTGGCTGCGCTTGCCTTTTGATAGGCGTGTTTTATTAGACATTGATGCTAATATTGGTGTAGCAGTCTAATCATCGGTCATATATTTGGGAGGAAGAATTTATTTCAGAGTTAGGTTTTGTAACCTAAAAAAATGCCCAAAACCACTGTGTTAGCTCATGCGGGATTTCGCTCCAAAAATGGGGCCAATTATTATATATATTTTTTATCTAAGTGTTTCACTATCAATATCATCATGTTTTGATACTCACACCAGCGAACTGCATTCGGCGAATTCCTAATTCCATTAGGTTGTCAAATTTCCTTGCAGCCTCTATTCGATAATCTTTCAGCCCCATCGATTATATATCAGCTCTTAATTCGAAGTGTTTTGCCACCACGATTGTTTTAAATGAAACAGACCTACATAATAGATTGTTTTATTGATTTTTTGTATAGTTGTGAGATCCTTCACATATGCTTCGTGACGATTAAGTTATCGACTCACCTTAACTGTAGAGTAATCTGTGTATTTAATATTAGTATTTTTTTGAAATCTCATTGAATATTTCAAAAAAATACTAATATTGCGTCGCCACATTAGTGTAGCATTTGAAAACTTACAAGGTCGCGTGCATTGGCAAGCCATCGTGTCGATGCCCAATTCTAACAGTACCGCTTCGTTTGAGATCTTTGATTCCAACAATATGATTATCTCGTGTAGGTAGGATAAGGACATTGAAATCATGAGTATTTTTGCGTAGCCATTTATTGTAATAATTGAAGCAAGTTGACGCAACGTCAGTTACACATATTGAATCAGAATTGCTAAGTACGTGTGTGTTAACAGTTCACTGGAGTCCGATATGTTAAACGCTCCGACGCTCCCCGACTCGATCCAATAGCGTTGGTCTAAACCACAGAATAGTAAACTAACAGAAGTCAAGCTCCATACAAAGCGCGCTAAATCAACGCACACATTGACAGCGTTCACCGACACGATATTTCAAACCAGTCGAGACCAGTGCGAGCGCGAGTGTCACCCGCTTAGGGCACGCAAATAGTGCGAATTGTGTGTGAGTGATAGAATCCCGCTTTTCCTCAAAAGGTTACAAAATTTCGCTTTGCACGTAATAAATCTCGGCAACGTTGGAAGGATTTAGAAAAAGCATTGGCCAATGTTGGTTCCAACTCCTACGGCCGGCGTAACATTGTTTCAGTAATGAGATGGAATCCTGTGTATCGTGCTTAGTCTTGTGTGAGATTGCTTGTGAGGGTTTAGGATCGATCATCTGTAACTGGAACTAGAAGGGCGTGGGTTTTGTCGAGATTCGAGAAAGTAAAAGTAGTGGGGTCAAACGATAACTGTTTTGATTTGACGTAGTCAGTTGTAAGCTTATAGTTTTACAAAGCCACGTGTGAGATTGTTAGGTACATTTGTATTTAAATCGTAATTGATTAAATATCCCGATCGATCTGTTTATAGTATTCAAAAAAATGGCATCATCTATGAATTTTCCTTAAAAGTTAATATACCAAGCCAGCAGTCAGTGACACAGCCACGCCGCAATAAATTGTATTTCAATTTACCCACTAATATTCAAATATTCGGTGTTAGACCTTAAAATATTAGTGCACCTTAAATGGGGCGCTAGGATGATATGGGTTAAGACTAAAAAAACACTTTTCCATTCCGTAACTCACTTCCAAGTCCAATTTCCTCGGCAGTCTCTTTAAATAAATCGTGACGGTTTACGGCGTTCCCAGACTAGATGTTACACAGGTTTTTTATTTAGGGCAATTTCATGTACGTTTATGAGGTCGAAATAAAATAGCAGTTAGAATTAATGGAATGAAGTAAAAAATATAACTAATTTGTGTTATTGCATCGTCACGCAAGGACAAAAAATTATACATTTTAACAAAAATCGAATAATATTAAAAAATAAAATTATTTCATTTTAAAGTCCGGCTGGATGTTTTTGTTCATCAGCATGTTTGTTTATTTGGCAAAGTGAATAAGTGTGAGAAAATGTTGCTTTTTTTGCAAATTTCAAAAAGGCAGCTTTTTGAAATTTGAGCACATACCCAAAACATATGATTACACAAACACTTTTTCCAGTACACGAATCAAATCCGCTGCTTTTCCATTCATCATGCCACGGAGGCTGTCAAATTTACTCAACAGGCCTCTTAAATGTAACCTTTGGACAAATGACGGCATAATTATGGCTAATTTACGATCTTACCGAGGTCTTTACCTTCGTAGTTACGGCGTTTAGGTAATTGCTTTCTGTGAAGGTCTTTAGGTCGGCTCGGGTATAAACGACCCATATGACCTGCATGGAAGGGTTAAGTTTAAATCATTATTACATGAAATAGTTTTGAAAACAAAATCCTTACTCTCTTTAATATTATTTCTGATGAGTTTGTGTATTTGGATTGATTGATTTACGGAACTTTAAGACTAATGTGGAAATGATATGACGCTGTAACTCAAAGACGAGTAATGCCTAACTATAAAAGAGAAACTAAAACTGAAGATAATAACCAAACAACTACGCAGTATATTGCTAGCAATATGCAATATGCTAGAGAGAGCAATATGCTAGAGAATGCAGTCCTAATATCATTTATTTGTGGTTTCCCCTCTCGTAATGCTGTTCAAACGACTGCATTTATACGTATGTCTGAGATGGCTGGAAGTACTGCAACAATGTTAATTACCGAGAAAAACTGCATCGAATCGCTCAATAAAGTGTTACGACACGGTCTGCGGTAACAAAGCGCTGCGTTTCGGTATTATGTACCGTGATTTGTTTTGTATTTCATCACTTACTCGGATCGGGGCTTGTGGCCGCCTTCGTCGGTTGCAAACTCTTCAGTCTCAATGGTTTCTTAGATTTACGCGAATGTTACACATTGAAATAAAACTATTATTTACGGATTTTATCGCGAATTTAGTTTAATTTTACATTTTTAACTTCCCGACGTTTCGATCACTTTACAGCTTTCGTGGTCACGGGGCGGACTGAGGTATTAGACGTCCGCTCTGTGACTGTTACAATTCAACTACCCTTATTTTACAATTATTAATTTAAAAAAATAATTTTAAAATATCTAGTCTATGTTTGCGATCCGATCTACGCAGAAGGAGCTCAGAGTGTCTTGAGGTCTGGCAGTTGGTCTTTTGGGTTCCGATTTAATTAAATGTAGTATTGGATCCCATGCTTGTGCAAGCTTCAAGCCATCTTCTCTATTGAAATTTGGATGTTTTTAATTTCAATAGCCTCGCGAAACATCCTGGGCAGGAAACGGTGTTCTTTAGCGAGGACTTGGGGCTGATCAAAGCGGAGGTAATGCTTGGAGCCTTCTTCTATATGTTCAGCAACTGCAGACTTCATTGAGCGTCGATGTTTGACGTCAGCTATGTGTTCTTTCACGCGGGTCCCTATGCTTCGTTTTGTTTGACCTATGTAGGAGAGGCCACAGTCGCAATCTATTTTGTATACGCCCGGTTCTTGCAGGGGAATATGGCACTTGATAGGTGGTAGAAATTGACTAATCTTCTTGGGCGGCTTGAAGTAGGTCTTTATAGAAGCACGCTTCAGGATGTAGCCAATTTTGTCTGTGACTCCTTTTATGTAAGGCAAGACAACGGGGACTCGTTCGACTGTGGCTGGCTTCACTCGGTTTCTGTGACGGCGGCGTGGGATTTGGAGCTTGTTGTCTCGCAGTACCTGCTTGACGTGTTGCAGCTCAGTCGCCAGGTGTTTCTCGTCACAGATTCCTCGTGCTCTCTGAAACAAGGATTTACCCACGGTAGCTAACTGTTTTGGATGGTGGTGAGAATCGCCGTTCAGATATTTATCTGTATGGGTCTTTTTTCTATACACAGTGTGACTTAAGGACTGATCGGGATTACGGATAACTAAAACATCTAAGAAAGCAAGAGATTTATTATGTTCTAACTCCATAGTAAATTGAATTTTATTGTTGATGGAGTTAAGGTGTCACTCTTCAGTCTCAATCGAACTCAGAATTTTAGAGGAGTCCTGTGATTAAAGCTGGGCTAGTATAAATAAGATAGATAAATAAAAATACCAGACAGTCACATGCATAGTCCTGACTCCACATTAAGATCGAGTCTTGTGTCGTGGGTATCAGGGAATAGGAGAGACTTTTCGGTCTCACAAACACCCAGAACCGAAACAAATATTTGCGGGTCGTTTAATGATATTAATTATGATAAGATTTCCTTCTATGTCGTCTTAGGATTCAAATAATCATAACGTACTATAGTTGGCACTACTAACAATTCTTCCGATACCTACGTGCATACGAGAATAAATTCATATGTGTATGCTTCATTTGCTATTTCAACTATTGTAGGTTTTCGATTTACCGTACAACAACATGGGTTTCTGAATATGCAATAATGTCACTTAAAGTTGCATTACATTATAGATGAAAAATAAATAATCAATACATCCACGGCGACACTCACGATCCCATTTTAAAATGGTAAAGGATTTTCCGACCCGTAAATTCCAGAATCGAAGTACGACTGTGTACTGACTAAGTAAGACTGTGTAGTGTGAAGTGCATGTGTGTGTGTGTGTATGTGTATAAATAACATTAATAAAATGCTTTTATTCCAGGCAATAATCCATTGTACATTACTTAATCTAATAAAGTAAAAAAAAAATGTATGTTGATCGCGACAGCTTGTGATACAGCTGGGTTCTTGCTTCTTGCGCACTGCGCCACAAATGCTGTCAAATATTATTTATTTATTTACATTTTATTGCACAAAAAGACAACAAATACAGAGAGAAATTACATATATAAAAAGTACAATTGGCGGTCTTATCGCCGAAAGGCAATGTCTTACAGACAACCATGGGATGGATTTAAGAATAGGATAAACAGAAGGCAGTTAAAAGTGTAAAGGATAGAACCTACCTAGAAAGGGAAAAGATTTGCAAAATACTAATTAAAATAATTTTAAAAAATTACAAGTAATAAAAGTCATGAATACTCATATTATGTAATGACTGAAATATCTGACATTATCGATCTAATCAACAATTGATGATTTATTGACATGGGTGACTTAGCGATAGGCTCGCCGCTTATCTCATTAATTACTTTAGTAGCAAAATAAACTATTGTGAGGAATCCTGTACATTGGTGTATCTGAATAAATCTCTCCATAGAGATCATTGTAAGAATGTTGATTTAGGTAAAGTCTGCTAAATCGCAATGCAGCATGTTGAACTATGACCTAACAGCCGTTCTCAATAGTCTATCTATCATGAACAAGAGATTTCATTAGATATTTCGATGCAGATGTTATATTTTACAAAAATAAAGGGTTATAGATATGGTGTATATATTAAGCAAGTAAGATAAATCCATATGTCTATCTTTGTTTAACGAAGGGTAGAATTGTACCGACATAGTAATATTACACAATATAACCTCTTGTTAAAGATAGATAGGATATAGAGAATGGCCGTAACTCTTCTGAGTCGAACTGTCCATTGTATAGGAGTGTGACGCTCATGAGCTATGAGCTGATATATTATAATGGACTGACTTGTCATGTACGCGTTATAAAGATTACATCAGCGTAACGTTTTGCGAGAACACTGACATTTTGCTCTGTAAATGCCACATCTATCGCTGTATAATTTATCTCGTATTATCAGTTTTAGTAGCATTGCCTACTGATGTTATAAATAAATGCACCCTGAAATAAGATACAAATCTTGAGTAGACTGTATCTGATATTTGATAGCACATAGGTTAGACACAAGTATTCAGTCAAACTGTATTCTCTATGCGGGTTGCAACCTGATTGACCTAGGACCTTAACTGATTGCGCCACAAAAGATGAAAAAAAAAATCATAATATATTCATGTTCATACATATTGTTGACAATGAAAACACCAGTTATTCGCCCATTGTTTTATTATAAAGGAACTTTTATACCGCAATGATAATGTACTCATTCAGCAAAATGTACCGCAACAAATTCATTATATTATAGTTCGGAGCGTAAAATAATAAACGTTTGTACAAGTGATCTAATTATTAGGTCATTGTCTGCGGCAAGTGTTATCGCTTTCATGAATGTGAACTTTGAAATGTGTGTTATATTATGGTGTGAGCGATCGTAACAGGCGATACATAATATAATCTGTTATATTTTAAACACATTCATTAAAATACATTCTAATAACACCGCATAAATAATGTTTCCTTAATTTGCAGTTTGAAAGAATATTTGAATTTAGAATGGTATTTATTTCCCATAGACAAAGATGGCTAATAGTTTTACAAAATAGACCATAGTTTGGAAAGAGACTGGTTTAATTATTGTTCTAAGAAAGAGTAATTGCATTTGATTGGTCTATAACACAATTCAGCTACTAACCCCGTGATTCCTTTGTGTCTCTTACACTTCTACGACAGCTTTTATGTAGAAAGTGTCCGTCCATATTCTATATTTATGATTTAATATAAAACTTCTATAAAGTATTGATAAAAAGAAATGATGCGCAATATTAGATACTTACTGATTTATATTTTGCCATAAAGTTCAAGTAAGTTCCAATTTCCATCTCGTCTTGAGTAAATCTTTGCCAGACTTATAGTCTGGCCGCCCATTATTCAAGCTTATCTGCGCACCGACAGTTCGCCTGTCGAAAAGTGAAAGTGAATTTGAAAGTAACTAAAATGTAAGACTTTTGGTCGTATATGTAACATTGTATATATATTTTTGCTCACATTAGTCTTTATCAATAAGACTAGCAAATAAATGTAAAATAAATTGGTATAATAATTTCGTTGTTCAAAGTCAATACGATAATTTTCATAAAATTAGAGACGAATACTAAAGAAAACCATGCATATATGATCCTGCTTCCAATATATTTCACACAAATCTTATTGGCATATAACTGAACTCAAAATAGAGTTAATGGTGTCACGGTTAGCCGTTACTTTTATATTTCAGAGCGACATGGACGAGACGAGCAAGTCAGTTGCGATGGTATGCGCCACGCCCGTCCAAATACAACACCACTCAGAACTGATAGAAATGCATGGTAGTGTAAATCATTCTCCCCCAAAAACATGGGGTGTAAGTCTCCCAATACCCAGAGATCACTGGCTATAGTATTCTTTAAATCGGTACACGACAGCCTTAGGCTACTACTTGTCCACAGATAAAGACAGGGCAGTGGTCCTTATCCTGATGGCTCCTTGTGTAGGAAGAAAGTTACCTTCTACTTCTTGTTGTCTCTCCCACTAGTAAAGGTGGGTACTCAGGTGACCATATAGCACTTGTATTGTGGAGATAAAAGCATATACTGCCGTTAAGATGTACCTACTACCTATTAAAGTATCAGCCATGATTCTAACCTATCAATCCATGCTCTACAATCTGACAAAAAATCTAAACTTCAAACTTTGTCCTATAAAGCGGTCTGAAAGTCATATATACTTATAATACGATCTTATGTTGTTATGCCGTTGTCAAAATATTAAGAACAATTTTCTCTTAACATTTTATTATATTCGATATTATGTTAAGAGCGTATACACCTTGCGCGCAAAGTCAACTATAGGTATTTCTTCGTTAATTTCACGCACACATAAGCGACCAAAGCTGTGTGCGTAGAGCTGCCGCGTCGGCTCGCTATACAATCGGCTCAAACAATTTTGATCCGTGCGCTTCAAATATTCAATTGAAATGTAACTGTAATATAATATCATACAAATATTTTATTTGCATTATAAGTAGACAAATATTACTGTGCAAGCAAATAAAAATACAAATTTTGGATATTAATCATATTTTCGTTATTATTACATTGTTAAGTTGCATTCAAATCAGTGTTCAATCAGTATACACTACGGACGTTTTATTAATCATTTCGTGTTCGAACACATGAATAGTGTTAGGGGCCTTACAACCCCTTACAATTACGAAATATATTTAATTTTATATTACAATACATAACATAATTTAGCCTCGGAATTACATCCCATTATATTACCTGAAACATAATTTATACTCACTACAAAATCATTGTAGGTAATAAAAATAATTAAATATTTTACTACCAAAGTACTAAGATGTGGTAATCGCATTCCGCGCGTGGCTATTTTTACTACGCGCAGCATAATCGACTGCAGCCAGGCCGGAGCGACGAGCGATATGTCCTCCCTCTAGAAGGCCTTGCGGCGGTCTGATTTGATCCACGTCGGACAGCGTGTTTTATAGTGGTTTTTAAAATATTTGTAGAAAACATGAAAACTAATTTTGTTGAAATATAAAAATGGTAATTTATTGATAAGATGTTCTTCTATTGTAATATGCAATTGCTATAAAAAATTGTGTACGATAAGTTGGTGAAAAAAAAATATGTTCTTGATGAGAGTTTCTGAATAATTTCGCATTGTTTAAATTTTTATTTTTCAGGAACTAAACACAAAAAGATTATTTTTCTCAGCAAAATCCCTCCATAAGGGTCTTATTAGTCTGATAATATTTTTATTTTCATCTTATATTTAGTGGTTTCGGATATCTTAAGCTTCTAAATTGCCATTTAAAGCCTAAATAACGAAACTTGTGTTCAGTAATCCGTATAGTACTCACAAATTATCCATCAATCTATAATGTTTTCCACCAAAATCCCTAGATGACAACCTTTTCTAAAATTAGTAATAATTATTTTTCCTTTAAATTGTTTATTGGTGGCTATTAACTCATTTGAAAAGTCCTGTTTTTAAGCCAAAAAGCGCGTGCAGGGTATAAACGCTCTTAATACTATTAGTTTACGGGTACAAATGCTTGTTGATAAATTATAAAACAAATCTAAAATAATACGAATGTTTTTAAAATTTGACTTTAAGTTCCCAATGTCGCCACTCGCCAATAGAATTTAGATGAATTATACATATAAGATAGACTGTAATTTGTTTATAAGTCCTACGTTTCGATGTGGTTTCGATGAGTTGCCGGCGTCGCCATGTCTGTTCTAAAAGAAACCATTCATTATGATATGACGCAGTGAATCTGTCTGCATTTGAATATTTAAATTTAATTTAAAGATACCTTTTTCCAGACGAATTGAATGTTCTAGTGTAGGATCCAGCTAAATTTATATCTTTACAATAATGTGTCGTTATATTATGTTTTTGATGGAATATTTTGTTTGATTAAAATAATGTAGTCAGTACATACTGTGTGCGTTAAAACTTATATTAAATATGGGTATTTACAAGTAGTCATAATGCGAGTAATCTATAAAAACGATTATATGAATAAATCAGGACAATAGGTTTCGTTTGGATTTTACCTTAAATTGACAATCCAATCGATGTCTATAAAAAGTAAATTATTCCTGACTCAAATGGTAAAAACTAGCATCCATAATAGTTCGTAATTACCCACAAACATCTATACCTTTAATGCCAGTTATTTCGATTTCATTGAATACAAATATGCTATTCAATATAAAAATTATTATAAACCACTCTGGCTTAATGTGTATTCAGTTATAAATAACAGTCATACACATTCACAGTCATGGGTCGAAGGTAGGTATAAGGGGCCCTACTATATTCATCCGAAACGAAGTCCGAAACTTCGGATGATCAAAGTTTATATGTATACGATACGAATGTACCTATATACACTTATGGTCGTTATTGACTTATGGGCGTAACCATAGACATAGTTACGATGTACATTATACAAATTCGAACTTTTACAGAGTAGATACATTCGTATCGTATAAAAAACTTCGACCGTCCGAAGTTTCGAACTTCGTTTCGGATGAATATAGTAGGGCCCAAGACTAGGAAAGACTTTAGTCCATAAACATCTAGATTTAAAATATTTTATTCTATACACATAAACAATAGTGAAGCTGTCATCTCGTGCTGCTAATCCTTACTTCACAAGCTTCTAAGTGGATGTAAATTTATCTGAGAAGCACTTACTACCGTAATGACACTTAATTTATTCAATGAAATATTAATGCAGTTATTAACAACCTGATTCATTACATCTCATGCACTGTGCACAAAGAAAGCTATTACATAAACACTTGCTATTAATATCGGACAGTTATCACTGACCTATGGAACAAGTGGAACTTTGCATCCGATACGCTATCATTTGACCTGGCACCTAGGCAGATAACCCGTCGACGAGGGGACGTGCATCGTCGCTTGGCGGATATCGATAACTTCAGATAAACATGTTTATGCACTAATTAGTGATGGTCGGCTCTTAATACGTGAGATTTAATGCACCTTCCTTACCTAGAAACTAATGGGAATAAAACATAATTATACTGAAAGATTTGACACATAATTTCTCAAGATCACGAACGCAGTCCAGTGCCATTAAGGATTAAGTAATCGTTTCTGAATGTCGCTCCTATTTATGGGTAGGCATTAGGCGTTGCGCTTTCTTTCAGGCGAGGAACCAGCTCATATCGTCATTCTCATTACTAAAAATGTCGATATCATTACTTTCGTTGTCATAAAGAAGCCTTAACTATATTTGGTGCTCTAAGTTACATATTATGTATTAGTTGAGTTTGAAAACTCAGTTTCAGCAGGACAGCAATTACTTTATGCGGGTATTAACCATTAAATTGTACCTTTTCGCGACCGTGAACTGTCGTTGACTCGTCCTCAGACGTCCAATACACGTGCAACAAGAGTCCTGTGCGAAGCTTTTGTTTTATTACGTAATGAAGCTGTCTTTTAGAAGGACCTTGTCCTGTTTGTAAAAAAAGCTAATGAAGTTGGGTTTGGCAGTTCGTTTTGTAAATGCTTAATTAAAGTTACGGTTATGTCTAATTATTTAGGTCCTAAAGCCTGTTGTTAAGGCTCCACTAATTATTTCATTGTAATTTATGTGTGTGTGGGATGAATGCTTTATAGACTCCTCAAGCGTCTTGGAATAAAAACGTTTTTTTTACAATAGTAAATGTTTAGTTAATTTAATAAACAAAAGTCATCTCATCAATTCATTTGATTTTGTTCTTGGCTTCTTCGCTCTTTGCATGGCTAGCCAAAGTTGTAGTCTGCATGTGTGGCCAGAATAATTTCTATTATTATTAGAAAATAACATAAAAGGAACTAACAAGTGTAGGTTAGCAAATGAATGAACAGTTAGTAAAGTATGCAAATTATCACGTGAAGTCATCGGTATGCCAAACAAAGAGTATCGAACGATTTTTTTGTTCGCGGCACTGAGTCACGAGGAAACAACCTAATGATATGTGTCTTTTATATCAACTATAAAGCAACTAAAACATGTGTTTGTCATTGTGTCCTTGCGACCTTATTTTTTTTTTAATATATATATATAGTATTTTTCTAGGTTTTGTTTTGATTGTCAAAACAATTAAAGTTATAGCAACAGCCACATGAAAGTCGTATAAAGGCTTACATAGCATAAGGGAAAAATTACATTTTTTTTCTCTGTCTGTTTTACACTAATATCCATTACTCAACAATAGCTCACGATTATCCAATTTAAAATACCAGCAAAAAACTGACCTTTCCATCAACTAACCTTGACTTCTATCACCAACGTAAACCTAGTCCTAAAAAACGGGACCGTAAAATCTGGATTGAATGCGTTCACAATTTATATGAACTGCAATCCGAGTCTAATTGTTCAATCTGGAACGGGGCAAATTAATCCATGATTAATATTGTAATCTACATATGCGTTACGTTTTATACCAATCCCGACCGATATGGGCTCGGGAGAACGTCTTTTTATTCATACCGCGCAAATAATTCGCCTATTTATGTAAAGCCCTGGTGAACCCTTTTGGGATATTAAATCCCGAACAAAAAACTTTTTAAGTGGATTTCAAATTCTGGTTATTGATTCAAGGTCAACACGAATCAGAACTAATTGCTATTCTAAGCAAGCGATTACAATTTAAGGACCGAATATTGCATTTCTTAGAGGACGCAATTTTATTTTTGGGACATGTTTGGGGGGTCAATAAAAGCTTAACCTCAAGTTTGTGGGGTCGCCACCCTTGTCCCTCGGCCGCCATCTTGGAAAAAGGGGTGAAAACACTTTTTTCGCGATAACTCGGAAACTATGAGTTACAAAAAAATGTAAGCACATAATTTGTAGCAAATTGTTTTGGCTACAAATGTTTATTTACTTTTTACTACTTTTTTCCCTAAATTAAAAATTAAAGAAGTTATAAGCAAAAAAGTGAAGAAGAAATTTCTTAAGGGAAATGTTCCTATTTCTCTTAACAAAGTCTACACTCTTCGACTTGTATCTTACCAAATCTAACATACAGTTCTCAATCCTAGTCTTTGACCGAACTTCGGAGGTCCAGGTCCAGGTTTGTCAAAAAGTTATGGAGCACAGGATGCTAGGCGTAACACGCATGGACAGAGTACCTACCCACTAACACCTTGCGCTCCATAATCAGAGTCAAGAATGTTGCACAGAAATCAGCTAAACTAAACTGGACCACGTCACCCGGATGCACCCGAAGAGGTGGGCAAAGATTGCCAATCAATGGATGCCTAAGGATGGCGAGAGGCCACGCGGCAGGCTTCGGAAAAGGTGGCGCGACGATCTCGACCAATTTAGCAGCACTTAGATGGCATCAGCAACTGATAGAGATAAGTGGAAGGAGTTGAGGGAGACCTTTACCCATTAGTGGCACAGAATAGGTTAATAAAAATAAAAATAAATAGCAAAAAAGTGAGTTTTTTTCCAATAAAAGTTATAGAGCAAAAAATATTTTTTTTATAATTTTTTACTCACTTTTTGCTTATAACTTCTTTAATTTTTAATTTATAGCAAAAGGTTATACAACGTTGATGCGACCGATGGGCAATTAAATTACACTATGTATTCTATACGCTATACGTCCTTGGTATTAATTCGGCACGGCACAAAATAAATAATACCAAAAATGAGATTTTGTTTGTTTCAAACAAACTACATATATAGCTTCCAAATAAGAGAAAATCGCAACCATCCTGTGTAAATAAATTTCATTGACCTCTAGATACGAATTGATAACAAATTGGCAACGTCGCGTCGCGCCGCCGCGTGTGCGCACCCCGCTTAGTTACTTTTGAAGTACGCGCACAACATACATTTCTTTTGTAGGCAATACAATTAGCTACAAATTATGTTTTTACAAATTTTTCGTAAGACGCATAGTTTCCGAGATAACGCGAAAAAAGTGTTTTCACCCCTTTTTTCAAGATGGCGGCCGGGGGACAAGAGTGGCGACCCCACAAACTTGAGGTTAAGCTTCTATTGACCACCCATACATATCCCAAAAATAAAATTGCGTCCTCTAAAAAATGCAAAGCTCATGTAACATTTCAATGGACTACATAGCTTTCCTGGCGTAGTTTGAAAGACTGGCTGTGAAACTAGAGGCCGTGGAATCTGGGCAGAGAAAAAAGTTTGCGATTTGTTGACTACCCAAAATTCCTGTTGTTTCTTATGCCAATGCCCATGATAACGTGAGGTGAGGACTATGCAAAACAGTTGGATTTTATGTGTCAAAAAACCTAAGTGCTAATTCTATTTTTTTCTAGATAGTTATGTTGCTAGTGCTAGCCACATGCTTAGTTTTGACACCTACGTGCTAATGCGTCAGATTTGGTATGACTGAGCAGGTTCATTGACACCTGATGTGTAACTTAACACTCGAGATACATAAGTTACTCTAAGTGACCCTGGTGTTTGAAATTCAAAGAGACTTTGAGACTTGAATGTCTATGTTCTGATATGTTGGCCTTTACTTTGTAGTTTGTTTCCTTCGATTTAAAAGTAACCTGTGACGTATGCCTTCTATTAACAATTATGCTTTGAAGTTCCTATAAAATATATTTTTTAAATGATCACTTTGCGGTGACGACTGATAAGTTATGGATAATACATAATCTCAAACAGGTTTATTAATATGCGCTCAGTTTTTTTTTATGTTTTAACAACATACGAGTACAATGATACTCTTTTCGTGCAATATGCAGTTGAGTACATGTGTGAGAATGCCAGCGCATGTTTTTGTTATCGTTTCATATTTTAATATTGGTACATGGAGCTATAAACGCGCCCACGTCAACAATTTCAGCGCAAATACTTTTTACGTAATTTTATATCACTGTTTTGCCGCGGTTATTGACAATAATTTCTTTTTGCGATGAAACTTTCAATTATTTTTCTATTTGAATTGACAATGCCGCCCAATAAAATCTGACTTTGGAATGAAATGAAAGGAAATTAAATGATATGAAAATATTTATTGAATCCATAAAATTTCATACATTATTTAGATTCAGTCACTTTTTTTCCACTACCACCCGGTTCAAAAAGCTGTTTTCGCCAGAGAAGAACGGACAAGAAACGTTTCTGTTTTCAAAATATGTTTCCAATACAGTGATCATACAGGATTTCCAATTCAGAACAGTTCATAAATTATTTATAATAATAAAAATACAGGGTATATCAAGACTGCTACCGAAAACGAAGCCGGGTGGTAGTTTAAGCGACTTCAGACACAATGCAATAGAAAAAATTGCAAAAAAGAGCGACAATTTTTTTTTTGTTATTTTTTTCCTATGACCATATTTGGGTGGTAAATGTATTTTTTTCCTAAATAATAGTGTATACCCTTTTATTTATAAATAATCTAAGGTATAAAAGTGTTTAAATAATTATTTTAGCAAAAACTATGGATTTACCACCCAAAAATGACGATATTTAAAAAATCATAAAAAATAATTGTCGCGTTTCTTTACGAAAATTTTAGTTGCAATGTGTTTGTAGTCACTTAAACTACCACCCGGCTTCGTTTTCGGTAGCAGTCTTGAGATACCCGGTATATCTTTATGGCCTAGCCTTTTCAATCGTAGTTTCAATTGTAGAGGAAGCCTGTGCCCTGCAATGGGACGTACATATTTGACTGAATAAAAATAGGAAATACAATTACTATACCAACGACATTAAGAGGACATGATCTGACATTTAAAACCTCATATTAAATATCACATAACTGGTGCGAATACTCGCAAACACGCGTAAAACTTAGTAGGGAAACAAAGCGGCCTCAACTCACGTTTTGCGGAAACAACCTCGATGGTGACAATAGCGCGAGCTCCGATGTAGCGAGACCATCACGCGACCAGCGTCCCTCGGTGCCGCTCCGTCCAAAGTCCATGTTTTCGTCCGTCAATTGACCGGTATGTTGTCATCGTCCAATGCGGCGCTCCCTCACAATTGCTCTGCTGGACTTCGGACCTCATTGTCTGCGTCTTGTTGTGGCTGTGTAAGCGGAGTGCACAATGGTTGGTGTTTAGTTTTTGCTCGTTGGTGTTGGTGAAAGTGTTGTGGCGTTTTGTTCGCGGAATTTCGGTGCTGTGCTGTGCTGCGTTGCTGATTTTAATTTATTTTTCTTATTAGAAAATTCAGTAGTTAACTATATTCAATGCACAATATTTAAATAAACCAATTATGACTTCATCGTTCGACATTACTGTGCCCAGAGTTCAAGGGCGGATCCAGCTTTTACGCTATATACTTCATGTCAGAACACTGGGTCCGATTTCAATACTCCAATTCGTAATAATGAACAAGTTAATTAATAAATGTTGTCAATCTGGGGCCAGCCGGGTAGAGGGGGGGGGTCATGACCCCCATGACCTCCCCCTGCTTGTGAAAAGTCAGAAGACCGCCAAACTTTATAACAAATTAATAACGATTGCTCTGATTTGAACCAACTTGGAACTTTTGTAATACTCACTATATTGTAAACTGGTTTCAAAAAGAGCATCGCTAGAGTTTCTAGCCGTTCTTCTGAAAACCGCCTTCCGATGTTGATCATTTTTATTCAATAAGTTATTTTCATTTTCATCAAGTAAGTTGTCCTACACTTAGACTCATCGCCGATGGCTAATCTATTGGCTATTTTCTTCTGTACTTATTGTATAATGCTTACATATAACACATTCTGTCGCAAGTTCTTATGCCTCTTTCTTGATGTCATTTCTGGAATATTTGTGATTTTTAGGTGTATTTATTTAATGCACTATATCCTTAGCTGTCATATTACTATTGTCATAACTTATGAGGTTAACTGCAATATTGGGTACTTAGTAGCAAATCGTTGGATGCAGGACGATTTCAATATGACGATTTGTACTTTCTTGGTCAGGCATATGTTCCAAAGCGTCTGTATACCTAAAGGCATAAAAGGACATAGTTTTACTGAACTAATACGCAGGATTTAACTGTTTGTAGAGTCAACAGCAGATGTGACTTTGTAACGTTCAAGTTAGACTAACTTTGTCTTGACGTAATTTCCAAGATAAATTTTGCGCTCCATTTGCCTACACACTACAATGTTATGCAATTATATACCTAGTCAGGTCATAAATTCTGTCACATGTTTAATATAAAATAATTGAAACAAGTTTATTCATTATGTAACCATTTATATACCGAAATGAACTTAACAAAACATAGATTCTTATGACACTAAAGTTTATACTATTATTCAAATTGACCTCCGTGATTTTGAATACAGGCCTTCAATCTGCGCAGCTAGTTGTCTATCGCAGCACGAACGAGGTCCATGTCAATATCGGCGGCTGCCTTAATCAAGGATGTCTTGAGTGACTCCAAATTGGGATGAGGCTTTGAGCACGCCTTTTCCTCCAAGTGTTGCCATATCTTGTAATTTAACGGATTCAAATCTGGACTGGAGGAGGGCCAGTCTTCGTGCCGGATGAAGTCGATTTCACGCGCCGCCAACCAGTCTTGTGTGCTCTTCGCTCTATGAGCTGGCGCCGAATCTTGTTGGAATACCCAGTGCCTGTTATTGAACATGGTATGAGAAACAGGTTCCACAAGGTTCGTCAGGACTGTATTTTGATACACAACTGCATTCGTTTTTACACCTTTCTCACAAAAATGTACCTCTGTTAAGCCCCAATAAGAAACTCCCAACCATACCATGAGCGAGTATGGAAAATGACCTCGTTGGTACGATACGGTTGCTCGCTTCTTCAATACTGTGTGCGTACACCTTATCATTTTGTTTGTTGTAGCTCTCTTCTACGGTAAACATTTTTTCATCTGAAAAAAGAATTTCCCGATATTTTTTTCCCGCGTACCGCTTCAACAAAGCGCGGCATCTCTTCAGTCTCAGGTCCATTAGACGAGCATTTAAACGATGTCCTGTTTTTCTTCGATATGCCCGAAGCCCTAAGTCTTTATTTAACACCCTTTTCACCGTAGTTCTGCTTAACCCCATCTGAAGGGCCAACAGTTTCTGCTTACGTTTGGGATTTCTTTGAATTCGCGCCTTTTTCGCTTTTATCACTGCTGGAGTACTAACAGACCGAGAGCGACCACTTCTTGACCTGTCATCTACACTAGAGTCTTCATTGTATCGTTTGATGGTACGATAAACGAATCTTTTGGTTATATTCAAATTTTCAGTATGTCAAAAATTTGAATTGGCGCGTAACCGCAACGATGCAA
Organism: Hyles vespertilio; assembly: GCA_009982885.2. NCBI lineage: Eukaryota > Metazoa > Arthropoda > Insecta > Lepidoptera > Sphingidae > Hyles > Hyles vespertilio. The sequence continues at coordinate 24,278,931 of CM042807.1, forward strand.
CGCAGTAACTGTAACACGGTCTTCTTTAAGCATCCACTCCATATTTAAAAATGAGTAAAATTCTAAAAAGTATACATTTTTATTTTCATGAACAATTCGAAATTCGAATTCAATAAACTTTTTTGTGGCCAGCATTCTAAAAGAAAAGTTTTTACTGTGTGGTCCAATACTTATGACCTGACTGTATTTATATACCGTTATTTAGAATTAATTACATCGATGCGGTTAAACGATTAATTTATGATACAAAATATAATAGTTGATTAAAGTTGATAATATTATGTAAAAATGTGGGTTCAGTAATAATATTTTATTGTATCATTGTAAAGTATAGAGCCACAAACTTATCTGGCCCGGTGGCCAAAAGTGGAAACAACAACGTCATTTGCAATTGTCAATCTTCCTGCCAGTCGCTGACATATCGGCCATTGGTTGTTTACTCAATGTATTTATTTTTCCTGCATAATTTAAAACTAGTGAAAATTGCCGAAAACTTCAAAAAGTGACGCTAGGAATGTTAAACTTCAGGTATTCAATTTTACGAAGGAAGAAAAGCGTCTTCAGATATCAATAATTCTGTTCTGTATCAGCCCATATACGTCCCACTGCAGGGCACGGGCCTCCTCTACAATCGAGAGTACGATTGAGAGTGGTTAGGCCATATAGTCCACCACGCCGGCCTAGTGCGGGTTGGCAATATATAATAGCCTTCGAAAATTTTTATCATCGCGTAGCTGCCGCAACAGGTTTGTGTGGTCAGCTTTTCAAAATAAATTCCCCGAAATCAGAACTTTGTACGTACTTCTACAATAGATCATAATATTATCTTAAACTTAAATATATCGTTACGTGCGTGGTAGTCTGTTGGTAAATAGACCAGATTGCACAACCACATTTCACGGTGGCCGCGGGTTCGAATCTCAGGGCACACCTCTGACTTTTCGGAGTCATGCGTGTATTGATAGTCAATAAACAGGCACTAAAACGGTGAAAGAAAACATCGTGAAGAAACCTGCGTACTATACCGATTTATAAGAATTTCTATGGTACCTATGGAATTCCACCAACCCGCATTAGGTCAGCGTGTGGTATATGGCCTGTGATATGGCCTAACCACCTTGTGGGACGTATATGGGCTGATAAAGATACACTTCTTAAAGGGTTTTGACTACTTTAAGGGGGAACGATTTGTTATAAATCTTTTGAAGGAAAAAACATGCAGATGAAACTGGGCCAGTCATTTTCCCGACACTATTGATCGGATTGAAAAATCTTACTTTACCTACACTTTATTGCAATATCTATTTTTAATGGCAACACCAAATTCGATTACAGCGACTCTCTCACCGGGTCAGATAAGTTTGTGGGACTATAACAACTAACAACATTAATCGTTTAATAGTTTTAAGCGTTGACTTGTCAAAAAAGATTTGGGAAATCAATTTCATACATGAAGTCAAGAGGAAAAATCAATAATTCCTTGCACCAATAAATTAAAACTTTTTGGTGTTATGAATTTGTTTGTATACTTTTTGGTTAGTTACATGAAATTGTAATGGTGCAATATTTAAAATAAATTGTTACAACTTCGGATTCTCATAAAATATTTTACTTTACAGTATGAATATATGTAAATGTTTGTGATGCGAGGTGAGAGCCTTGTGTCTTCAAAAATCTGGTTTCAAATCGTTAGTTTTCAGTCAGTTTTATATATTGGATTTCTAATTAGTGATTCGAGATCGTGCTGAAGGACTGACAATCTAATACTTTCTACACTTGAAAGTCAGCATCGCTTTGACGATATTCAGGCAATCGTAGTCTATTTTTATAGCTGATGAAAATTATTTACTATCAGATGTGCTTGGATTAATACTTATGTAAATAAATAAGTACTCCCAACAGTCACATACATAGTCCTGGCCTCACACTAAGATCGAGTCTTGTCTCATGGGTATCAGAAGCTACGAGAAAATTTTCGGTCTCACAAACACCCAGATCCGAAACAAATACCTGTGGGCTTTTTCACAGCCAGCGTCCAACCAACTGCGCTGCTGAGGCTGTCAAATATGTCAGTGCATTTCCCAATGTATAGATATTATCTCTATTACATTGTTATTAATAAACTTTATTTAGGTACTTTTGCCAAATAACATGTTTATTCAATTGCTTTAATTCGTTCAATGCTGAAATGTAGAATTGACTGAGAAAGTAATTTTGTATCGACTTATAACAGCTGTTTTGTACCTACAAGGACTCGCTTATGTCACACACTTGACACTTGAAATGAATTTCCGGTTACAAAACATCCAGATCTGAAAGAAAAAATCGTTGAGTACATAAATATTGTTCTTGGTGCGGAGATCAAAGCCATAACTTCTCGTTTCATAGGCTTCTTGGTTTCTGGGTCGCGAAAATTGTTGATCTAGTGTTGATTCAAAATGGCCTCTCGTAAAATTATAAGCCAAATCTTTACAACTTGCACTACAGGAACAATAATAATAGAACCGTGTTTTGTATGCCGCATTGCAATATGTCTTGGATTTGTTGTTGTGTGGGTAGGTGAAGTTAAGATGTACCGTATGTATTTGTGTTATGCACGTGTTAGAAGTTTTAATACATTGCAGGAATCTTGTAAAGTTAAACCGGGTTTTTATTCTACGAATGCAGCTCTGTACAGCTAAAGCGGCTTGATTGATGACTTAATAAAATCCAGTGGAAATCTTTAATCCCAGTGCTATTTTTAACAAACGGCTTAACGACTTACTGATAAACGTATTATCTCTTACCTGGTAATAAGAAAACTTAAACATTTTACCTTTAGCTGGATGGGGAATATCCTTTTATAAAAGATAAAATTATAATTTCATTTCATAATTTATTGCTCCTATTTATAGACTATTTACTAAACGTAGTGCCTTTTTATAAGAAGAAACTTCTTCAACGGCCAACAAGCTTTTACTAGCCAAAAATCTAGTCATGTAGACAAAAAAATATTACTAGGTCATGCGACATGTGCAACGTGTAATAAGCAGTCAAGCGTAGCTAAAACTATAACCTATACTAATGTCTATGATCACCTCATTATCATATAATTGAAATGCAATCCACCTTCATAGAACAATTTACTACCAGGGGATAGTGTAGTCCGCGCTTTAGGTGTCGATAGGATCACGTGTGTTTCGCCTCGTGTGGCTCAGTCACGCGGGCGTCCAGCCGGGCACAGGACGCTACAGCTGATGTGTTGCTCCCGCTGTGTTGATCAATATTAACTAATACAATAGTCGAATCAGTCATGGCGTAAGTTTTGGCATATTTGAATTTAGAATACTTACTTAATATACATTTTTTAAAGAGTTGCTGTGTAGTTGTTAGCTTAGATTATATACTCGTCTAGATTGAGCAATGTCAACAAACGATGCGCTAAAAGTGTCCTCACTTTCGTTGATATGGGTGAGTACCGGTCGTGTAATTATTGTAATCCAACTGTCAAGGTGTGTGTGTTTAGGGATGCCTACTCCAGATTATTAACTTAACTTTTCCCCATTATTTGATATACAAAATAGGTTAAATAAAATATTTTTTCTTTATTTAAAGTAATCATACTATTAATTATATTTATAACACATTTTAGTAAAAACAATAAAGATCTAAACCCATCTCCTAGTGTTTGTTTCCGAATAGAATTAACTCTTTGGATTTATTGCCTGGGCTGTTATCTGATTTCTGTATTTATGTAAAATATAAATCATCATAAGTAAAATGTTCGGAACACACAACTGAAGTCATGTGAGGCTACGAATGGTCTTCTTTTCGTTTCCGCTGTGTAATGTCTCTCCAGCAATTTGCTAGTACGGAATCCGTAGTCTAAAAATATTATTAGGACCTTGAATAAGTTCTCGCTGTTTCTTCAAAGATGACAATAGCAGTACCCCGTTTGTGAAATTTTGAATGGTAATACACATGCAAGGCAAAGAATTAATAAAATTACTATGAAGTGCATGTCGTCGTGGGTTTCATTAATATCGTGTAGGTAAGTATTATTTACTCATTAAATAAATAATGCCATTCTTCTTGTTGTTATTCTGATCGAAATATTATATAATGATATTTGTGTTTTATAGTTTCTCCCATAGTTTCAACAACTCTTCCTAGCAATAAATTGACAACACTGGCCAATGAAACTCATCTTCAAAATAATGAATTAAAAGTTCATGTTTTCTTCAAATAATAGTGGTTTAACAATAATGTTACCGATAGAAAGTGATATTGGTATTATTATACAGTTTTCCCACACAATAGGGTTGTGTCCAAGATTTTATTTGAGCAGTAAGTAATCATTCGTTAAAAGCATCGTTTATAAAAACAAACGAATTTGAAAACAGCTTCAAAATTGAATGTAAAATGACTGAGATATTAATACATTTAAAAGTACGGTGGGGACACTCGTTGTCTCTTTCGCACGCGTGCACCTTATGGAAGATGACGTCACGCCGTGCATGTTGCATCCTTTTCTATCACTCCTACCACCAACTTTCATATATTTGTAACTTGCTTATTACTTAACGGATTTTGAAAATTCTTCTGATTATGATTATGCGTAACGTAACCTTCCGTTATAAACAAAAATAAAAATGTATGAAACTAGCCTATTGCGATACAATTCGACAGCACAAACCGGCATAATTAATTATTTTTCGGGAGCACGTTATCCATATGTAGTTCAAATGACACTGACGTACGTGAGAAGCGAGTCTACCAAATTTGGTAGACTTTTTTTGAGCCGTGCGGTGAGGTGTGATGTGTCATCTAGACGAGTATATAATCTAAGAGTTGTTAGTTTATAGATTGAAAATTTCAAGAGTCGTGTCTAAATGATGACGTTGTAAGTCGTAAATATGTGTGTTTTGTTACATTTTGTAACTATGATAGATCGTTATATTTTTAATACCAGAATTGCGCTTAATTAGCACTTGATTGATTTTCATCGGCATAATGACATGTAAAGTTGGTAGATATGTTCATGATAATACTTTGAATAATTTAAGAAGTATTAATTTAGTGAAATAATGCATGGAAGAAGATTAAGAAAACATGTTTAGTGGTAATGTTTTAACTAAAGTTTGCGGTCACAATAGACAAGCTAAATACTAACTACAAGCAGATACACTTGTGTACGGTTTAATAATATAACATCTGAAGTTTGAACCGTAGCATTTGCCGTTAAAAATAACATCTGCCCACAACAAGAAGATATAGCGTGGGTGGGTGTATGTGGTAACAGACGCAAGTAAATAGCTTGGATAACTTACTCAATAAAATCACAACTCCATCTACAGTAAATAGAAGGAGATTGAATTCTCAAGGGTATACAGTTGCTGTTTGTATTAGATTATATCAATATCAAATACTAATAATGCGAACAATTTTAGTAATGTTCGCGGTTTCACCCGCGTGAAAAAGACTTCTGTGGGATTAAAAAAGTACCCTACAGGCTACATTCCTTGTTAATAATTGTACTATCCAACACTAAAAGAATATTTGAATTATTTAGTGCATTTCGTAACTTAGGAATCAGTGGTACCTGTGATTAAGGCGCCTAAACAAACAAACTCTTCAGCTTTATAAATAAGTATAGATTTAGTAGTGAGATGAGTGAATAATGTATTACAGATACGTAAACAGTGACCACTAGTATGTACTATGTGTCTGTTATTAATCAAGCCACTGCCGTGCAATTACTAGGAGGATGCGCTGCGTCCTCGCACGCGTAATTGTATTACCGGCTGCTTATATTATTAATCCATGTTGTGCTATTAATTCTGGTAACTGACGATCTTATTCGTGGACAGTTTTAAAACCTATTTTAGTTATCGAATGTTTATCTTCTTTGCTTAAATTAATTTTAAAAATCGTTCGAAAAGGACAAAACAATTGATAACTAAAATACGTTTTCAAATTGTCTATGATTAAGGCTGTGGGTTTCTGCGAAATTCTATCTTTTTATTTAGGACTGAAATTGCTGTGTACCATTCAATGTTTCTTGAAAACATTTGCTACCAATATAAAAAAATACTCTATATTATTACTTTAAATTGATAAGGTATGCAATTGGATTTGGAAGTCATGATTTTGGATGTGTTGTTGATGATTAATATTTCAGTTCAGCGTCATTATCAACTGACGGTAATTCAGTGCTTGATACAGACCTATTCAATTTGCATCGGCTTCATATGTTCAAATAGTAAAACACTGTCAGAATTTTTGATGAATAACTCAAAGTGCAGGCATGAGTTGAAGCTAGTGTGGAAACAATATTTATCCGAGACACGGTCGATGATGGCGGCGCTGTGTATCGATACGGAGCGAGATATGCAAGTGTATGTGTATCTATGTAAATTGTACTCGGTGGAAGTCCATACAGATAGCTAGCACAATAGTACAGCTGGAAAGAAGAACCCGAAGGCGGAAAATATCTTGAATGGCGAGGATGCATTCGAACTCAACTCATAGATGTAGATCGCTATGAGTATATTAATCCACAATAAATTATTGTTTTCTAACAATAAGACTAATAAGCAATGTCAAATTATTAAAAGTAAAACCAGTATTCTAGACTGTATGTTTTCATTTTATTATGTTAAATTGCTTGTGTAATTTCTCTTGTAAATTGTGTGCTGATACCAAATACCTAGTCAGGTCATAAATTCTGTCACATGTTTAATATAAAATAATTGAAACAAGTTTATTCATTATGTAACCATTTATATACCAAAATGAACTTAACAAAACATAGATTCTTATGACACTAAAGTTTATTCAAAATGACCTCCGTGATTTTGAATACAGTCCTTCAATCTGCGCGGCCAGTTGTCTATCGCAGCACGAACGAGGTCCATGTCAATATCGGCGGCTACCTTAATCAAGGATGTCTTGAGTGACTCCAAATTGGGATGAGGCTTTGAGCACGCCTTTTCCTCCAAGTGTTGCCATATCTTGTAATCTAACGAATTCAAATCTGGACTGGAGGAGGGCCAGTCTTCGTGCCGGATGAAGTCGATTTCACGCGCCGCCATCTTGTGTGCTCTTCGCTCTATGAGCTGGCGTCGAATCTTGTTGGAATACCCAGTGCCTGTTATTGAACATGGTATGAGAAACAGGTTCCACAAGGTTCTTCAAGACTGTATTTTGATACACAACTGCATTCGTTTTTACACCTTTCTCACAAAAATGTACCTCTGTTAAGCCCCAATAAAGAAACTCCCAACCATACCATGAGCGAGTATGGAAAATGACCTCGTTGGACACGCGGAATACGGTTGCACGCTTCTTCACTACTGTGTGCGTACACCTTATCATTTTGTTTGTTGTAGCTCTCTTCTACGGTAAAAATTTTTTCATCTGAAAAAAGAATATCCCGATATTTTTTTCCGCGTACCGCTTCAACAAAGCGCGGCATCTCTTCAATCTCAGGTCCATTAGACGAGCATTCAAACGATGTCCTGTTTTTCTTCGATATGCCCGAAGCCCTAAGTCTTCATTTAACACCCTTTTCACCGTGGTTCTGCTTAACCCCATCTGAAGGGCCAACAGTTTCTGCTTACGTTTGGGATTTCTTTGAATTCGCGCCTTTTTCGCTTTTATCACTGCTGGAGTACTTACAGACCGAGGGCGACCACTTCTTGACTTGTCATCTACACTAATACATACTATAAACGAATCTTTTGGTTATATTCAAATTTTTCAGTATGTCAAAAATTTGAATTGGCGCGTAACCGCAACGATGCAACGCAATAACTGCAACACGGTCTTCTTTAAGCGTCCACTCCATATTTAAAAATGAGTAAAATTCTAACCCATCAAAAACATTCTGTAAAAAAAATCCAAGCCTAGCAGCTCAGTTTTTCTACCGCAAAAAGTTGTGAAATCCATATAATACCAATTCGATAAATTTATTAAGTCCTTGCTTAAGGGACCTTCTGTATAAAGGTTATTACGTAAATTATTATCATATCAATATTAAAAAAAATTACGTTGTAAATAAATAGATCGACTTGACCATCGCATGAAAACATAATGTAGGCATCGTACAATTTATACATAATGCTACTGGCTATGGACCCATTCCTGTGTCAATGTTATAGACGTCATAGGCCTTGCAACGGTTCAGGAAAATCAATTAATTGAAATAAGTTACGATTCGACACTAAAGAGAACATTCAAAGAATATGCTTTAACAACTTTTTGGCAAAATTTTAAATATGATTAAGCAGAAGCAGTTGTCGCCTTTCCCCACAGCAAATTTAAGCGAAAAGGGTTTTTAAAATACAGAAATAGACTACAACTAGAAGCAAATTTAAGGCTCCAACTGAGCAACAATGACCCAAATATTACAACTTTGGCCGCAAAACGGCAACATCAACCATCGCATGTTTACAATAATTTACATACATACATAAACTCACGCCTTTTTCCTAGAAGGGGTAGGCAGAGGTGCCAGGACACCCACATTTCACCTTGTATGTTCTGTCCCACGATGTGATAGGTGGCGACCCTATCACCATATCGGGCACAACACTCTGGGCTGATAATGAATAGAAAAATCCAATATCACTTTGCCCAACCCGGGATTTTAACCCGAGACCTCAGCTTTGTAACCGTACCCTAGTACAACTACGCCACCGAGGCAGTCAAAGAAAATAAAAAAAAGTAAAATAATTTATGTAAGTAATATATCCATGGAATTTTTTTGCAAATAAATTTTTTTTTTCGTATTATTTATAGGGGTCCGCTAATCATAATAAAGTGGCGCTAGGGGTCCGCACTAGAATAAGGTTGGGAAACCCTGTTCTAGAGGAATGTTGTACAGTTTCATGGGCTGAATACACCCTTTCCCTCTCTATACCCCCCTCCTGTTATGCCTCATTATATACGGGTACCAGGAATCATGAACTGCATGTATGCAATGTAACTTTGTAATCCTATACATTTATATGGGATTACAAAGTTATTCACGCAGTTGGTGTATCTAGAAAACTAGACAGAAATGATGAAATGTTTAAATTTTCCTTTAATTTAGACACTAAATACTAATTATATTCTAAATTTGAAGGTTCTATGTCTGCTAGAAGTGCCTTAGACTTTTGATGATCGGTCAGTCAGTCAATGAGTGACAAAATTACGAAAGTTTGACAAGTTATAATTCTTAAACTACTGGTTCAAATTGAATGAAATTTTAAATATACCGTGGTTACACAATGCCTGCTTAGTAACTGAAAATTCAGGCTTCTTGCTTTAACCACAACGAAGTTATGGGGGGTTGAAAATGGTCTGAATTGCTTCGAGAAAAGGATGGTTCGACTGTGCCGCTTTTTAGCTCGACTTGGAGGGGGCACTGTCGTGCCCCCAGAAAGAGTATACATTTTTATTTTCATGAACAATTCGAATTCAATAAACTTTTTTGTGGCCAGCATTCTAAAAGAAAAGATTTTACTGTGTGACAATACTTATGACCTGACTGTGTATATTAATGTCTCATATATTAACTACGCCTACATCTGACTCGGTAAAATGGAATATAACTAAGAAGACGAATTATGGTAGGCACTAGGCATTCTGTTTATTTCAACCGTTTGTGAAGCTTTGGCACTTTATTATATTCCCTTATTATCCTTTGGGATTTTGTGTATTCATTAATTAATTACGGTTATAGATTTTTCAACATAACTTCACTCGAGGATTTCCCTCGCGTCCGTCCTGTGATAACACTGACTTTTACAGCAATTTGCCTCCTACAATAATATTTGTTGAATTAAATTACTCATGAGAGCAAAGTACTCATCGGATTTGTTTCATAATTTTCCCGATTTGTCGTTTGCCATTCGCGGGTTTCTATGGAGGATAAATTGTTGCGTCACCATTTATCAAAATGTTTTCGTCGTGATTAGGCCATCTATCATACATAAGGTCACTTATGACTATGCTGTTAAATTAAAATAAGGATGTTATGGTCACCTACAACATCGTTAACTTTGAGTACACATATCGTATGATATCATCTATGAATCTAGGCGTTAATAACCAATTTAGAGATACTAACAAAAGAAAATTGAGATACAGTACCTACTAATTAATATTCAGCGTAATTTGAAATACAGATATATGAATAAGACAAACATGGCGTTATAATTTGCAACAAGTAGACAAGCTTATTATAATTATTATACCAATGATTACATCTGTAAAGTATGTTTTTTTCTTTATTTTATTAAATAGTTTTACTACAGCGAAAGTTAATTCTAAAACAGTTTGGGTAGGTACCACCGCAATGTCTATTTCTCCCGTGAAACAACACTGCTTAAATGCACTGTTGTGTTTCGGATTGAAGGACATTGTAGCCAGAGCAACTACTGGACATATTGAGACTTAACATCTTATGTCTCAGGATGGCGAGCGCAGTGGAATATTGCTACTGTTTATGAGCGGTCGTATCGCTTACCATCAGGCGAACGGCTTGCTCGTCTCGCCATTCAATGCAATAAAAAAAATAAAAAAAAAAAAGTTTGACGTCTGACTGTATATTGAAAAATATCACTCTAGTCTAATGCTCAGTTGATTTTGGCTAGTAGCTTGATGAACATTCTCATAATTAGACTACACCCTACTACATGGCGCTCAGGATGCTTCAAATTTCACTGCTTATTCATGCAACTTACGATTCAAGTATTCACGTTGATAATTGAAGTAATTAAAAACATATTCGACAGCCACCGTGGCGCAGGCGGTTAGACGCTGCCTGTGAAACGAGAGGCCGCGGGTTCGATCCCCGCACCGAGAGAAATGTTTGTGTGGACCACAAATATTTCTTCCGGGTCTGGGTGTTTGTGAGACCGAAAAGTCTGCCGTAGTTCTTGATACCCACGACACAAGACTCGATCTTAGTGTGGGGTCAGGACTATGTATGTGACTGTTGGGTGTTATTATTATTATTATTATTATTGAGTAATGGAATGTACAGCTAGACAAAAGCCCAAGTTTAATTTGCCACGTCTGCTAGTTGCTGGTCGTGCAATAGGTGTCACTTTACGCGTTTAAACAGAGCTAATTCAATTAATGTAGATTGCGGTCATTGTATAGAGGCCGTCTCAATTCCACATTCCTGGGGAAGCAGTCAGTGTTAAAATATTTCTGATTGTATTCTAGTCTGCGCTAATTTGTAGGCACAAAATAGAGGGATAAAGAATAGACTTTAGTGCTTTGGTTGGTTCTCTGTCTTTATTATTATTATTGATATCTTGCTTTTACAATTGGGTTAGTGGTTCTCATTAATATCGTGATTATGGTAGCAGTTAAGTTAAAGTGATACCATATTATAGGTATATGAAACATTTTGATTGAGCTGTTCTATAATAAATTCGCGTCATTAAATAATATTCCACTGTGCAAAGTCCGGAAAAATCTAAGAACCCGAAAGTTGAACACGTAAATATCATTATTTATAGAACAGTCGGAAGATTATTGAAGAGGTTTATTTACAGTTCGCTCGTTATAAAATTTACATACATAAAACGCTCCATTAAGAAACCATTTAATATATTTCCTATATATGCAGGCAATAATATATTTGTTTAATTATGTACAAAATCGAATAACGAAACAGCCTTGCTTACCCGGACACACGACAGAATTTGAATATCCATTGTGTTTACTTTTTCGCAAAAAAAAATAACATTACCTTCCTTCCTGATTGCTATCTCGGATTCTCGTTTGATAAGATAAGCTATATTTACCACGCTACCAAATTTCACATATACACTTGACGCTATTGTCCGATACCATGACGATTATTCCTAGAGATGCTACAAATTCCATTACACTTGCGATAATGTTGTGATTGTTTGTCTATTTATGTTTATGCATTTAGTAAATGTATTTCACTGAAAACTAATTCTTTTCTATAAAGTTCAAATCTAGGGGCACGGCAGTGCCCCCTCCAAGTCGAGCTAAAAAGCGGCACAGCCGTACTATCCTTTTCTCGAAGCAATTCAGACCATTTTCAACCCCCCATAACTTCGTTTTTACATAATGCCTGCTTAGTAATTTTCAGTTACTAAGCAGGCATTATGTAAACACGGTATATTTAAAATGTAATTCAATTTGAACCAGTAGTTAAAGAATTGTAACTTGTCAAACTTTCTTAATTTTGTCACTCACTGACTGACTGACCGATCATGAAAAGTCTAGGGCACTTCTAGCAGACATAGAACCTTCAAATTTAGAATAGTATAATTAGTGTTTAGTGCCTAAATTAAGGGAAAATTAAAACATTTCATAATTTATGTCTAGTTTTCTACATACACCAACTACGTGAATAACTTTGTAATCCCATATAAATGTATAGAATTACAAAGTTACATTTGCAGTTAATGAATAATTGTACCCGTATATAATGGAATAATAGTTGTAGATAGGAATCTATATATATGAGGCATAACAGGAGGCGGGTATAGAGAAGGAAAGGGTGTACAGCCTATAAAACTGTACAACATTCCTCTAGAAAAACATGACGAAGAAAAACTTGCAAATAAATAGACTAAATAGCTCGAAAATATCAATTACCATGAAAAAAAGAACACTAATAATCAAATCCGCTATATTTGTGATAAATTGATACCTACAAAAATAAGAAAAAAACTATAGGACAGAAGCTTTAAGAAAAATCGTTATATACCTATATATTCTAGAAGTAAATTTATCGAAAAGGGAAAAAATAGGACTACAAAAAGACGTGAGATCCCATCAAAAACATCCTGTAAAAAAATTCCAAGTCTCGCAGCTCAGTTTTCCTACCGCAAAAAGTTGTGAGATCCATGTAATACCAACTCGATTAATTTATTTAGTCCTTTCTTAGGAGACCTTCTGTATAAAGTCATGACGTAACTTATTATCATATCAATATTAAAAATTCTTTACTTTTTAAATAAGCAGATCGACTTGGCCAGCAGCATTATGTATAAATTATATGATACATTATGTATTACATGGATCTCACAACTTTTTGCGGTAGAAAAACTGAGCTGCGAGACTTGGAATTTTTATACAGGATGTTTTTGATGGGATCTAAACTTTCTTGAGTTCATAATAAAATTGCAGTTGTTGCTACGAAAGCAATCATATCAGAGTTCAATGTTTTAGTCCTTGTTTATTTGTTATGGATTTAAATGTGGGATACACTGTATCCTTGCCGGGACATTGACCTGGAGTCCAAGCGGTAGTTCCAAGGACGAGATATTTATACCCGGAATCTGCGCTACATGTTTCAATGGCCCCTTATTTAATGCTGAGCGTTACTCGCTCTCAAGTCTCCATCACCGTCTTGTACGATCGGTTTATTTTCAGCTACCATTTAAGAGCTTTGCTTTTCAATTTGCGATTTATTGATTGCGTTAGTATTGGCTCTCTTAACTAGCTTTAGGTCATGTGTTATCGTTTTAACATTAATGTTTTAACTTGCATTAGTCTCAGGTTGTAGGAATGGCTGTGAGATCTTGGATTTTAAGTTTTTTTTTTAGTTCTGGCCTGGCATAGTGGCCACATCGCACTTGATGGTAAGCGCAAATGCCGCCCAGGCAGAGTAGGTATCCATTGGCATCAGACGGCAGTCCCATGCCAATAGATACAATTATGCCGGCCTGCTAAGATGCCTCTTCACACTACGGCGGAAAGACCCAGGATTATAGGAAGGAGGGAACACGTGAGACGGCAAGCAATTCCACAGCCTGACGGTGCGGCATAAAAAAGAATTTGAGAACCGTGTGGTTCGCGCCGGGATGGGATGGTGTGGACCGTCAAGCTATGTCTTCGCAAGCCAGCACGCGTGGTTCTGGTTAGGAATGCAGAAGAGGGGATCAAGTTGAACAATTCTTCAGACCATTCACCGTGATACAGGCGGTAGAACACGCTTAGAGAGGTGACATCCCTCCGGAGTTGTAGCGACTCTAAGTTGCTCGTAACGTGTGCATCATTCACAATGCGAGAGGTGCGAGCAGTACTCCATACCCGGCCGGACCTGCGCTTTATACAAGCGACAAAGCTGACCGGGCGTGAAAAACCGAAGCAACCCTGCGTGATGTGGCAGATATTACGCCCTCGATGTGATTCCTTGGATTGAGATCACAGTGGATATCCACACCAACGATACTCAGGTCATTCCGCATTGAGAGGGGAGCACCCTGAAGAATAGGGAGGGGAGAGAACGGGGATTTTTTGCTCGTGAACACCTGGGTTTTCTTGCCAATGAACTCAACCATATTCCTGGAACCCCATGTAGAAATGAGATCCAAGGTCCGGTTAAGCTCAATGACAAGATCTTCACGTGCCTTCACAGTTTCGACTCGGCAACCCGGAGGCCCGCAGTGGTATCGCCCATGAACCGTGCTGTCATCTGCATGGCAATGAATGAGTGAGTGATGATGAAATGAATGAGTGTTTTCGTTTTCGGTTTAGAAATAATTTTATCAGTTACTCGTGATTTAAATTTGTGGCAGGCTTCTAGGAATTACGATTTCAAGTAGCTTGGGTTACGTCTCAATTTAGTGTTCAACTTTGACATTAATGTATTACACCCTACGCTAATATTTCGGTACATAAATTGTATTGTAGGTATTATAAATTCCGAGACACCCTTTGATGCCCAAACACCTACACCCGAAACAAATATGTTGTTCACTCATATCAAATACTTTCGTAAATTCACATTTTTATATTTATCCGCTCAGATTCAAGCGTCCTACGAGAAAAATGCGGTCTCGTACAATTCTTTGTTCGTTGATCCTTTGTTCGCATACTCGTGAGACAAAGGACGCGAAATGAACATGTTTTGGCAAGGTCTACAGATACGTAACTAATAGGAAAGTGACACGGAAAAACACTCGGTATTATGAACTACACTATGCCAAATATTGTTTAAATAGGTGAAGGAAATAGCAACTCTAGATTCAATTTGAATACATTTTCGGAATACTTTAATTTTCTTACTAATCATTTCATACATAGCTATCCTCGTTTCTTGGTTTAAAAGCGCTCTTAGTTAATGATCGGTGGATCATACGGAATTCATGTCAGACAATTATTTTGGCACGTATGTCTATGAGATAGTACCAACGGTTTAACATAAATGCATTATTACGCTTGTATATAATATCCTATAAAATATACTTATCCACAACCTGGATGTCATCAGAGTCTCGACTTGCGAAAAATAAGTTTATTTTTTGTTTTCTGTCCTTCCTAATACAGAATATCTATCAATATTCACTTAGGTAATTTATGCTTATTAGCACCGCTTCTTAAACATATTACCGTTGCAAATGAGTGAAGTCTCTAGATGTATTAAGTCAACAACCTTGCCAACTTATTTTGAGAATAACATATGACTGCGATCTTATTTCTCTAGTTGATACGTAGTGACAGCAAGATAAAAACCGTGTGAAACACAACGCGTTTGTATCGTCATTGTTTTAATGGCAGTTCATTGCCGCCATTTCTACCTGTTTACCTTGCTGACACTTCTCACGATACTGACTCACCTTTACGTACGGCACACTTTCGGAACATTTTTTGTGTTGTTTTTCTTGGTATTTTTTTGCGTATGTCGCTTCCTTTTTCCGGTATGGGTATGTTTTTATTCAATGTTAAAGTAATAAAATAATTTTCAAGGGAAACCATGTTGGTAGTAAACAATAACAGTTAAATGGAAATTGTGTGATCAAAACGTTGTGGACTGCATACATACATACATACATACGTAAAATCACGTCTTATTCCCAGAAGAGGTAAGCCGTGGTGCAGCTAGGTATTCCACGTTTCGCCTTAAATTATTCCTTCCACGATGTGATAAGGGCGAGCCTAACACCATATCGCGCACAAATTCCTGACTCCGGGCTGACAAAGAATAGAAAAATCCAGTAATATCACTTTGCCCGACCGGAACTAATTATGTTGTGGACAAATTTTCGCACATATCTATCAAAACGATTCTTATCAATGTTGTATCTGGATCCGTCTGTTATCAGCATATTAAAACTCTGAATTTTTGATACTATAGTATCAATTTATTTTAGTGTCCTTAGCAACAGAATAATCATTAAAAGATTAAGTTATTGTAATAAATCTATAATCTTTCACATTATCTTTTGATTCGTTAAGTAAAGGCGCGACTCCACGCCGCGAGGCTGGTTCACGAGGCACTATTTGATCGCTATGTCGATATCCGGCTTAATACTAACACCGTTTCAGGTCGTGTTACAGTTGAAAAGAAAATCAGCTCATGCTCCGTCTACAACACGAGCTGTTATTCTTTTTCTCTCTTTTCATTTTTGTTTTTCATTGGCAATGAAACCGAGTTGGCATCCAATAATGGTCACAATATTCGAAAATTATAGTGAATAACATTGAAATGAAAATAAAATGAAAAAAACTTATTGAACTAAAATTAAAAATCTTATACTGTCAGAAACTTTTTTCCCACATTAGATGCTCATTCTGGCTAATGAGAGTTACAGGCGTTGTTCTTTTTTTTCTTTACATTGTTAGTTACTTTGTATGGATCCAATAATGGTCACATTATTGGATCATCATGGTGCATGACATACGGCACGCATTCTGCGTGGTGGTTGAACATTATCGACACGCCCCACGTCGTCTGCCCGCATAACTGTCTGAGACCTAGATTCCGGCGGAGTACACGTGAACCGAACTTCGCATGTTTAAAATTAACTCGCGGGGGCTTGGCGTGGGCGTGAGGCCTTCCTCCATCGCGTTGCTCGTTTTTATCATGAAGTAGTCATGGACATGACGTCTTTGAACAAAGCTTAGAAGACCAACTGAGCTGGTCTTTTATAAGCCGGCATGATGGTGCTGATCGATAGGTACTCCATCTGGAGGGCATTGCGTTTACTATCACTACTCGCGTACTCACGCAGTGGCCAAAGTAGAAAAAAGTCGTATCAGAAATTGAGTCCTTCCAAAAATCTATTTAGAATTAAATATTATTAGGTTGACTATTTAAGAAGAATATTAAGACACTAATTTTGAAGATTTCTAATTCGCTTGTTATTATAAAACAATGTACAAAATGAAGCGTGGAAAATATACCTATTCTATTTAGTCGACACGTGAGAGACACGTGGAAGCGGAAGAATTCATTCTTCCGAGAGACTAGAATTAGCCGTTCAGTTGATCTGACATGTACGATGTTTTGTCTATATTATTTACTAACTATTACCTTCTACACAACGATGCTTACATTCAAGAAGAAGCATAATGTTTAATGTTTGTTTCTCTCGTTTCAGGTCGAAGCACACGGAAATGTTTATAGACGAGAATGAAACGTGAGTATTTACAATAATAAAAGATAATGTTTGCTTTCATTATAGAAATAGTTTATCCTACAATGTTTCTTACTGCATTGACACAACATAATCATCATCACTAATTATATCTAATTATGTATTTGATTATTCTCGGGAAAATGGATAGCATTGAGAAAATTCAATAACTAATTAATTCAAGTGATTTGTTAATGAAACCGTCCTTGTGGAATACAAATTGAGTGATAACACTTTAATGCTGTCTACACAAAGTCCAAGGATTAACATAGATTAATAGGTAATTTTGCGAATTATAAAAACGTATCTTTAAACGTATTATCGGTATATTTTAGATAATCAAATGATTTACAATTCCGGCCTTATTCATAGACAAAGATTAAGTGACAAAATATTTGTCATCTAAAATAGGTTTTAGAACTGTCTGAATAAGTCAGTTCGTGTTTAGGGAGATCGAAGAAGTCCGGTTGTGATACAAATTGTATAATTGTAAAACATTCGAATTGCAATTCATTCGATTAGAACTATGAGTTCTGTAAAAGTTGCCTTGCATACAAACAAAAAAAACTATGTCAGATTAATTATTGGATATGGATAAGAGTAGCTGAATCATGCCAATAAAGTGCATAACATATGTGATGTATGTAACAACAACAAAAAGTATTAATTTTTAATGTACTAAGATCTATCTTTTGAAATTACTTTCAGTCAGATATAAATTATGCCCCTTGTCTATCACAAAAGACTTTCTAATTCTCTTGGTCTGAGTATTCGTTCACCCAATCAATACCAAATATTTCGAAGGTTTTTAAGAAGTTTGTAATAATGAAGTGCCGGGTGTTGAACGCGTATCCGAGTGGGCGAGGCTGGCAGATAGGCCACGCTTGGCGCTCTGCCAGCCGACGAGGCCTCTCGTCTGCTCTCCTAGTAGACGCTCCACCACTGCGCGCTGTAGCTGATTTCCAAGCTAGATATTACGATTACTATTCCTGCGAATTATTTGTATGAAAACCTTGTAGAATATGTGCATCTAGATTTCCATTCCAATATTTCCAATAGGAATAACGAGATAGTTAATAGTATAAGAATGCTAAAGATCGTACCATGAACAAGGGATTAAGTCAGGAAGCATGCTCTGATACCGTTAGAAATGACGATATTTAAAAGAAAGTGCTAAGTTCTTCAGACATTAACTTAGTTCAAAAATGACACACAGGATACGTTACTTAGTATGTTGAAGATAATATATAATAAAACATAAAAAGGCGGACATGCCGACAAAGCTATTACCGTTTCGGATCAATAGACAGAATAGGATGCATCGTATTGCACTGACGTCAGTTTAGTTAACAATGCCTACGCTTTGCACAAATTGATCGCCGAGTGTAGTACTCAAATTCTCATGTGCATTCAACATAAGACAATTGCTATTTAAGTCTATAATTGCCTGTGCAATGGCATCAAACAATATCTCTTGGTTATTGGATTAAGTAGTTGAAGTGGCAGAGTCTGGCAATTTAATTCTTTAGACAATCTTTAGGACAGAAGTTTTCTGGAGTGCAGATCGTAAGTTTGTTAATATAGTCGAAATCATCCATAACATAATTGGGAGGAAAATCGCGATAGAGGGGGAACTACCTGAAGA
The DNA here is from genome assembly GCA_009982885.2 of Hyles vespertilio. Lineage (NCBI taxonomy): Eukaryota > Metazoa > Arthropoda > Insecta > Lepidoptera > Sphingidae > Hyles > Hyles vespertilio. The sequence continues at coordinate 24,297,960 of CM042807.1, forward strand.
TTGATAAGAGAAGACCAGCAATGTACTTGATAATATTGGAGAGATCAGGTTCCGCCAATTTTTATTTATTTATTTTATTTGTTTTGTTACTACCGATGATAATTATTATGATACATGATTTCTAAAAGTTTCGTTAATACAATGTATCTCTTTATAGTTGATTTGCATGAGTGCAGTTGCCAGCTGCCCCTATCTTTGCCCTTTTATCGTACATTATGCGGTTGGTGATTGATATCAATTAATTAATTAATACATCCGTGTTATACATATTGAGTCACGATTAATTAAAATTAAAATACCCTCGAATGTTTTGTACGTGATTTTATATTATTTTACGAGTAACTGAAGAGTGACGAAAGTCTTTTTGACGATATAATATCGCCCTGTCTCTCTATACTGGTGGTAGGTCTCTCATATGTGAGAGGCCATCTGGGTAGGTACCACCGCAATGTCTATTTCTCCCGTGAAACAACACTGCTTAAATGCACTGTTGTGTTTCGGATTGAAGGACATTGTAGCCAGAGCAACTACTGGACATATTGAGACTTAACATCTTATGTCTCAGGATGGCGAGCGCAGTGGAATATTGCTACTGTTCATGAGCGGTCGTATCGCTTACCATCAGGCGAATGGCTTGCTCGTCTCGCCATTCAATGCAATAAAAAAAAAAAAATTAGTTTTTCTTTACGAATCATTTTTTATGATTTAAAAATGTTGCTGCATTATTCAGTATTAAAACTTGCTTGAAATTAAATCTACCGTCTAATAATTACTGAAATAACCAAACGAATATGCTATTGCACTACCTATCCTATGGTTTATAGAGCTTCAAACTCCGTCTTTCACAAAAACATGTTTTGAAACATTCGGATCATCCGCTCGCTGTTAAATTCATAAAAGCCAATGGGAGCCAACATAATAGATCCATTTCAAACAAAGAGCAAACGGCTATATATCGAATTCTACAGAACTCTCATATGTATTTCTATCGGCTTGTGAAATTGTCCGAGGCTCAATGTTCCAAACCCTTCCTTTGTACGGTTTATTGAAAGCCTAGTTGCTACTGTTTCTCTACAATGTGCATGTTTAGTGTCGACTGTAATCTTTCATTAGCTAACATCTTTCTTACTCTCCACTTCTATAGTTGTTAAAGAAATCGTCAAAATAGACATAATCATATAGGCACGTAAACAAGAGTGGTTCTTGTGCATCGGTTAATACAATTTCTTTGAACAGTAACACTACATTATACTTGAGAGTAAGTGCATAGCAAATACTATTGCCGCAGCGGACTCAGTTACATATTCAAGATACATCTTAAAGTAATTTTCCTTTACACCTCTTACTGTTAATATTTGTTTATTTTGACTCTACATGTAGTCAAGATAAAATGAAAATAAGGACGGGGTTTCAATTTGTTTTGTTCCCTTATCAGTTTATCAATGAGAATCGTGATAGACTGATATGATTGCCTACTCGATGAAATATTATCGCTGTCTGTTTGTATATTAAAAATAAACTGTGACACAGAGTGCGGGCTATACTTATTTGTGTATAGGGTTGTCAGATATACTTTTTATAACTAGATATACGGATCAGCTGGAATTTCTCTTATAGAGTCATTGTACGTCTACATGAGTCGTAAAGGCAAGCAAAAAACCAACGCTTTTATTGCTTTAATGTCTTATTTTTTTCTGTATGATCTTCTACACTGCAAACTTGAGTGTAAACTTGTATTGTATTGTTTCAGCCCATATACGTCCCTTGCAGTGGGCAGAGCACGGGCCTACTGTAAAATCGAGAATACGATTGAGACTGAGAGAGTGTAAACTACAAAAGATATTTCTTTTCTACCCCCACATATTGTGTTTACGTTTTCCATACAAACATTTGCATTCCATCAAAAAATATTACACAACAACTTACTTCTAAAACACTGCTCAAATTGTTGCCGAAAATGTCCAAAACAAAAAATCTAAGCGATACGAGCAACCCTAATCGCGAGAGCGGGACGTTTACGCAAACAGAGTCACGAACAAAGGCTAGTGCATAATTCACAAGTCCTAAGTGAAGTAAACACTAGACGCACTTTGGCCGAGATTGATTCGTCGTTGCCGCTATCGATTACCTTATCGTGTGACACACATACGTCTCCGGCACTTATCGAGACGCATATAAACTACGATAGTAATCCTAATCGTTTAGTAAGTGACGGTGCGTTTTGCCGGCTACTTGTAAATCGATTCTCTTGCATACCGGATTTAAAAGTGTAGAAAGAAGTGTGTGGATGCTATGGGATATTATCAGAAGTAAGTCCTATTTTAAGTGGAAGTGAGGGTAGTTGATCCTAATGTTGTCACTGGCATTATTACTCCTGTTTATGTCAGGGTTAGAGTTTAATTTATGTTACTATTCCGTATATCGTTACATATTTGGTTACCTAGCAAAGGAAACATTGAAGGAAACTGAAAACTCACATTGGGTTTATGTTGGTTCTTCCGTAGCTGAAAATGTTATGAAAGAAATAGGTAAGAATTATTCGATTAATTGTTTGAAAAATGCAGTTACTAATTGAAATTCTACATCCTACATGAGTGCAATTATGGGAGCAACTGACTTAATTTTCAATGTTAAATATCTATGTTTGATCCCAAGAACTTAAAACGTGCTTGATAATTATATTTATTTACTGGACCACATCCTCTCAAATATGTCAATCTTTTTTGTATAACCTTTTCCATTTTAGTCAAATTGTAGTTTGTAGTAATGGATAAAAATAATTCCGTTATTTACCTTGTAGTTCCTCTCATTTTTATTATTACCATGAATTTCTTACGATTGATATAGATTTTTCTCGTTATTTTCCTTGAGGCTCTTCTAAATAATTTTTCTGGAATCTTTTAACCTTAATTCGAACTCAATTAAGAGCGTATACACATTGCGCGCAAAGTCAACTATAGGTATTTCTTCGTTAATTTCACGCACACATAAGCGACCAAAGCTGTGTGCGTAGAACTGCCGCGTCGGCTCGCTATACAATCGGCTCAAACTACTTTGATCCGTGCGCTTCAAATATTCAATTGAAATGTAACTGTAATATAATATCATAACAATATTTTATTTGCATTATAAGTAGACAAATATTACTGTGCAAGCAAAGAATAATACAAAGGAGATGGGCCAGAAATGTATGGGCCTTGGGCCGTTTGTAGTACATTACACCAAATTTACTTAGTGAAATTGGCATTCGATTTCTGTATGAAATACTATTATACGTTACATATTAGCTTTATACAAAAATAAATACCAAGCCAAGAACAGCAACACTACAAGGGGACAATATGGCGTCTGAAACGGCATGTTTGACAACCGATGTCAAAACTTGACATTTATGAAATATGAAGTCGTAATTCGTTTTCCTATAAATCAAATATTATTTTTAGTCGTCCGTGCTATAAATTACTGTACTCTATATAACTCGTAAATGTTTTTACGTCAACGGAATTAGTATCATACTTTATTGATCATCTTATATAATAAAGGGTGTCTCAGAATGTTTTTCGTTTTTGAATTGACTACTACGTGTCAACCGCAGGTAGCAGGGGGAGGGGAGTGATCTCAATCGCTTGGCCGGCTTGTTAAGTTTAGTAGCCATGAATCGTTTCACGGGACCGCAGCGCGCGTTTTGTTTGCGAGCGTTTTATAAAAACAACGATTCCTACACTGTTGCTCGTCGTCTCTACAGGACACATTTTAATTTAACAAGCTTAAGACATGTGCCAAGTGCCAATTTAATTAAGCATTGGGTGTGCAAGTTTGAAGAGACTGGGAATACAATGCCGGACAAATCGTCTGGGCGCAAAAGGACATCAAGAACGAGCATGAACGTCGATCGCGTTCGACAGTCTGTTATGGACGACCCACGACAGTCGTTAAGATTGCGCGCAGCTTCTCTTAATTTAAACAAATCTACGGTTCATCGCATTATTTCGAAAGACTTACATTTTCACCCATATAAAATTGTTATTGTTCAAGAAATTAAGCCTGATGATCCTGATAAACGAGTCGAATTCTGCAGGACAATGAAAAACCGTTTTAGGAGTTTCAATAACATGTGGTTCTCCGATGAATCGAATTTTCACATCAACGGTCACGTGAATAAACAAAATTGCAGATACTGGGCTTCCGAGAATCCGCTAGAACTGCATCAGAAGCCCTTGCACTCGCCAAAAGTTATTGTTTGGGCTGCCATATCAAGTCAAGGAATTATCGGTCCTTATTTTTTTGAGGATGATCGAGGTCGAACTCAGACCGTTAATTCTGATCGATATTGCGATATGATCCGGACTTTTTTAGCTACAGAAATGCAAAACCAGTATGGCTACAACCGCAACACCTTTTTCCAGCAAGATGGAGCCACTTCTCATGTTACAAATGACTCATTAGCGGCTCTTCACGATTTATTCCCTGGAAGAGTGATAAGCCGCCGAGGAGATATCAACTGGCCACCGAGGAGCCCTGATTTAACGCCTGCTGATTTTTTTCTATGGGGCTACCTAAAAAGTAAAGTTTACAATCCATTGCCATCCAACCTGAATGTTTTGAAGCAAAGAATCACTGAAGAAATCAACTCTATTCCAAAAGCGATGCTCAAGCGAGTGATTGAAAATTTTAGCTCCAGGTTGAATGAGTGTGAAGAAGCGAATGGTGCGCATTTGCAGACGATTGTTTTTCATAAATAAACTTCAAGAACTGTTCTTTAATTTAACAATAAATAAAACGAGTTTTATTGGATATTGTTGTTTTTTATTTAACATCTAAAAACGAAAAACATTCTGAGACACCCTTTATAACATAATGTCTATACAATAAATTGCAACAAGTCTGTCAGAATCTCGTCATGTTTATAGTTATTTAATATTAAGAAAGTGTACCTATATCTGGCCGTAAGTGCGGTGCATAATACTTGCTAAACAACCTATTTAAATAATCCACAATAAAAATCTGCTAGGCATGAGATACAGCACGGCACAGACTGATCACTTGTCGCGACTGCTAGCATCTGTATCAGCCCATATACGTCCCACTGCAGGGCACGGGCCTACTCTACAATCAAGAATACGATTGAGAGTGATTAGGCCATATAGTCCACCACGCTGGCCTAGTGCGGGTTGACGGACTTACATACCATAGAAATTCTTATGAATCGCTATGGTAAGCAGGTTTCCTCACGATGTTTTCCTTCACCGTTTTAGTGCGTGGTGATTGACTATCAATACACACATGACTCCGAAAAGTCAGAGGTGTTCCCTATGTGCATATGAATAAATAATCATTTTATTATTAGGCATATGCACTGAATAAGCTCTTAGTTATTATAGTCCATACAAATGAATACGCTATAAAAATGGAATCGAATCTGATAGCAGCCATGTTTATTTCTATACCTTAATGTCTAGTAAAAGAACATACTAGCAATCATTTCTGTACAAGCTAACATTTCAAACATTATATTTAGTCTACCCCTAGAAGTCTAATATACTTTAGTATATTAGTCTAATATACTTTAGTATATTAGACTTCTGCATACTTAAAAATAATGTTATCCTAAGGTTTAAGATATTATTTTTCAAATAATGTATTTGACATTAATTCTAACTGGTTATTTCTGAGCACACATAATGAAAAAGTAGGATTAATTGATGAAAGAAAACTAAAATCAAACAAAACTTAAGGACAATAAAGTACAACCAGATCTTGCTTTATATTTTTTATTTATATTCGCCTAAAAATAATCTCCAGTCAAAACATCTAGGAACAATGCCGGTGCTCCTATATTGTACTATTGGTAGCCCAACCTAAAGGCTAAATACCACAGTATAATCATGGTATGAGTACAGCAACCCACTGTCCAGTATCCAGCCATGTTCCTTTCAACATGAAGCACTTGTGGGTGTTAAGTATGTCCAAAAGAATCGAGATTGATACAATCTTTTTACGGCGGAGTTGGAATAAAATCTTGCTCATTGTCTACAGCTTGATTTATTTGCAGCCAGCAGTTTGTACAGATAATTGCTTGTCCTGATAACTAAAACAAAATAAAAAATATTTAATATTGAAGATATCGAAGAATTATGATGAATAAATAACTCTTTGCAGTCACATGTGTATGATCCCAGGTCTTCTTCTTTAAACAATAGCGGACTATTGTTTAAAGAAGCATCTTAGCAGGCCGGCCGGATAATTGTATGAAATGTCTTGGGACAGTCATCTGATGCCATTAGATATTCCTCCTGGACGGCATTTGTGCTTACCATCAGACATAGTGTTGTTATTATGGATATAATTATAATATATTATACATAACACAAGATCATCTGAGTGTCCAGAGGGAAATAAAAGAAAAAATGTAATTCATTTAACAATTTAAACAACAATATATAAAATATCACTTCTTACATATTTATGTACTAGTAGACTTGTCCTGTGGACACAATGCAATTCAGCTCTAACATGAATACTTTTGTAATACTCCATACTTTGTATTGACCTTGATTAATTGGCATAAAACATACATTTCCCAAATTAATGAAGAAAATAGAATACTTACTTCTTGTTCTGCCATTTCAGCAATAAAACGTTTTGAAATACTCTACACGAGAGTGAATTGGCAGCCCATGTAGTTACTAAGATTCTGTTGAATGATAGAATCCATTTCAATTTTTGATTGCAGAAGTGCAATTCAACCATTTCACAACAATTGCAGAAGTGCAATTCAAGCAAAGCGCCACTTTTGATGTGCTGAAAAGCAGAATTGTGGGTTAGAAGAGAAATATGAACATAGAAAAACATAACAGTATTACTTACATGTGGCATTCAAAATAATAAATAATATGTTTACTCACCAAAATACGAACTATTAATTGCGTTTAAACGTCAAGATATATCATCTGCGAGAATCAGAATCCATAAAACAAAGCCAGGTATACAGAGAAGCAAATACACATTTGCGAAATGTATGCGAATAATAAAAAATAATACGAATTACGGCCACAGACGTAGACAGATAACACAGAGTTTTGCAATTGCTGTCAAGTTAAACATTTTCGTTCTTAAACTAAAATCATGTAACATAAATAAAATAATAAAAGTGACTTCTTTAACAACATATATCGTCTTTTAAAAAGCGAAGAATATGGAAAAAGAAATATAGACAATAATTATAATTTGTAGGGGGGTTTTAAAAATAAGACATATTCAAGTTAAAGATAATGGGTTCGCGCATTTTTGAACGAATGACAATTAGGCATCATGGAGGACAGATTATAGAAGAAAATATTGCTTCTGTACTAAAACAATCACATTTTTGTATAAAGCCCCCTGTTGTCCAAGAAATCTAAATGTATTTTATTTGAATTCCACATTTTTTTCTAGAATTTGTATTAGACGTACACAAAACGGCCCAAGATAGCACATCTCCTTTAGATACTAATCATATTTTCGTTATTATTACATTGTTAAGTTGCATTAAAATCAGTGTTCAATCAGTAGACACTACGGACGTTTTATTAATCATTTCGTGTTCGAATACATAAATAGTGTTAGGGGCCTTACAACCCCTTACAATTACGAAATATATTTAATTTTATATTACAATACATAACATAATTTAGCCTCGGAATTACATCCCATTATATTACCTGAAACATAATTTATACTCACTACAAAATCATTGCAGGTAATAAAAATAATAAAATATTTTACTACCAAAGTACTAAGATGTAGTAATCGCAGTCCGCGCGTGGCTATTTTTACTACGCGCGGCAAAAATCGACTGCAGTTAGGCCGGAGCGACGAGCGATACGTCCTCCCTCTAGAAGGCCTTGCGGCGGTCTGATTTGATCCACGTCGGACAGCGTGTTTTATAGTGGTTTTTAAAATATTTGTAGAAAACATGAAAACTAATTTTGTTGAAATATAAAAATGGTAATTTATTGATAAGATGTTCTTCTATTATAATATGCAATTGCTATAAAAATTATGTACGATAAGTTGGTGAAAAAAAATATGTTCTTGACGAGAGTTTCTCAATAAGTTAGCATTGTTTAAATTTTTATTTTTCAGGAACTAAACACAAAAAGATTATTTTTCTCAGCAAAATCCCTCCATAAGGGTCTTATTAGTCTGATATTATTTTTATTTTCATCTTATATTTAGTGGTTTCGGATATCTTAAGCTTCTAAATTGCCATTTAAAGCCTAAATAACGAAACTTGTGTTCAGTAATCCTTATAGTACTCACAAATTATCCATCAATCTATAATGTTTTCCACCAAAATCCCTAGATGACAACATTTCTAAAATTAGCAATAATTATTTTTCCTTTAAATTGGTTATTGGTGGCTATTAACTCATTTGAAAAGTCCTGTTTTTAAGCCAAAAAGCGCGTGCAGGGTATAAACGCTCTTAAGTACTTATGTAAAATATACTCGTATTACGCAAACCCGCACTAGGCCAGCGTGGTGGACTATATGGCCTAACCACTCTCAGTCGTACTCTCGATTGTAGAGTAGGCCCCTGCCCTGCAGTGGGACGTATATGGGCTGATACGAACGAACGAACGCAAACTCATAGGCACTGTATAGTTTCACAATGACAGGGCGCGCCGTGCGCCGTGATAAAGTAATTTACTATGATTAAAAACCTGTACTGTATGAGCAAAATTATATATCTGCACGAGAATTATGTGACGATGTCGTCGTAAATACACAACCGTTGATGAGATCTGGTTTCAACGAAACGATGCTGTTAATTTCAACCATCTAGGTTTAAAGTGTGGTGTTAAATACATACTTTGGCACATCTAAAATATATACTAAAAACTTTGTAACAAAAGTGATTAATTAAGATTTTCCTGTCAGATATATAATCGATAAAATTAGTCTTCTGTAAAACAAAATAACTAAAATACGTAGAAAACTTGTTTTTTATCTTTTTACGGATAAAAACCATATTTGTAAAGAATTAACGTCCGGTCCTATATTTAGAATTATATATTTTGCTGTAATGGTAAACTAAATATACGTTCACAACATTCCTCTTCACGGCATTTTACTGCCAGTCATTGTGTCATTCTGATTTTAATCAAATTTGTTCTAGATCTCAATATACATACTTGAATAGGTCATGAAATTAATTATATGAATTTCACAGATCACAATGTGGCAATTGCTCTCCACGTGAAATTACTCTAGTCTCTAGAGTTCCTTGTGGGTTGCTTCATCTGTTTGTGATAAACATTGCACAGTGTCATACGGTTTTACGATTGTGCATTTGACGGCAACCCTTTCGGGAAATTATCCACTAGGAGCTAGCTATCTCATTGTTCCAAACCAATACTTGTAAAGTTATTCGACATGTGTGCTACTCTTCTTACTAAATTACAGTGTATTCTCATTTCGCTTTCTCCGTATATTCTCTGTACTTCAGCGAGTGGTATCGCGTTTCAAATTGTTACAGTACGATGTTGTAGCGCGCCCGAACTGGTCTTGCGTCGTCTGACAGAACCACTTTCACTACCAGTATTAGCGGCGTCTGCAATCTACTTATTGTTACGTCTCGTTGGCTAGACTAGACTTGTGGAATATAGACAGTATTTTATTTAGCATTTTCTCTAGATGCACAAAGCGTTTAGTTAGTGAAGTTGCAAGTTGCAAGTCCGCTCTCGTTCCTCCAATCTCTGGTGTTTCGTAATTGCGTTCACTTGATAGTAGCCCCGACGCTGTTCAATTCTGTTTGAATGAATTAAGAAGTTTGAGTAGCGGTGCAGTCACTGACGTTGTTTACTTTTGTTTTTTTTTATTGCATTGAAGTGAAATTTATATATATTCTTACTTTTATTTTATTTATTGTACCAGATTATAGATTGAAAATTAAAATTTACTTAGTCAATACTCGGACCATCAACCAAACTGAATATCGCATAAAACTTCCGCAATTATATCGAAAATAAATTTATTTATTTTATTAATTTTGGAGAAGACTTACAGACTAATAACAATGATAGATAATATAAATAACAACTATTGCTAATGACAAGTCTCCATATTTAAATATAAAACAAATATGCACAACAGTATTATTACTTAACCAGACAAAATAAACAAGCGAACGTAACAAGAAAAAGAAAGACAAATGTCAACAAAATTACTGTGTCGAATCAATATCCTCTTTATAATATTTTTTATTAAGTTTTCTCCTCACTGTGCTGATGTTGGTGCAAAACAGATCAATATTTAGTTCAGGTGGAATGTCATTGAAACTCGTGGCACTTCGTAACATAAATGCATTACGCCTATACTTTGTACTGGTTATCGGCACTCGCAGCAAAGTCCAATTTGATGTGTGCGCAAAGATATTAGTTGTAATAGTTCAGGACTATCAATGGAGCCGTTAGCCAATTTAACTAAGAGACACACATCGCTTACATAACGTCTGTGCTCAAGTGGTAAAAAGTGATATTTGTTACAACGATGTAGGTAATCAAGTGACTGTTGCTGTGTTCTATAATCTAGGTATCTCAAAAAATTTCTCTGTACGGTCTCTAGTCGAGATTTGTAAATTCCGTATTGCGGGTTCCAAACTTGTGATGCGTATTCGAGGTGGCTTCGTACGTAGGAGCAATAAAGAATTTTAATAGGTTTAATAGAGCGAAACTGGGCTGATGATCTTATTACAAATCCTAACGCTTTCGTAGCCTTATTAACTATATTGTCAATGTGTTCATCGAATAGAAGTTTGCTATCCTGAATAACCCCTAAATCCCTTATACTACTAACAGTATTTATATTGTGGTTGTTGAGTATGTATCCACCCCCAATTACAGTTTTCTGTCTAGTAAAGCGCACATGAAAACATTTTTTAACATTTAGGTCGAGACGGTTAATATGGCAATAGTGAACAAATCTATCTAGATCGGATTGTAGATTTTCAACATCCGATGAGTTTCGTATTAATTTATGAATTTTCATATCATCAGCATATAATAAAAGATATGAATGTTCAAAGCACCCATTTATATCGGAAATAAATAAATTAAACAGAAGTGGACCCAGAATAGATCCTTGGGGCACACCTGAAGGAATAAACCTCCACCCAGAAGTATAACCATGGAGTACTACAGCTTGAGATCGATTTTCAAGTATACGACTTAAACCATCGATATAGGTCACCATGAATTCCGACTGATTGTATTTTTTTCAGTAATATTCTGTGATTGATACGGTCGAAACACTTACTGTAATCAGTGTATATTACATCTACTTGCGCTCCTTTCTCCATGCCATTGGATATAAATTCATTAGATAGAATAAGGTTAGTAGTAGTGGACCGATTTTTTATAAACCCATGTTGTCCCTCACCAAGATTACATGCAACTGCTGAATAAACCAAAATAATGACAGTGATCTCATCCGTAACCGCAATTTCATCGGAAATAACATATTGTTGTGACGATGAAGATGGCCTATTTTTGTACCAAACTAGATAAAATAACCAAATTCAAATAAACTTTTGTTATTAAAATGTGATATGACACCTTATATCTCGTAAATAACTCACATCATAATCAAACATAGATGTAGTATAGAACATAGATCGGCAATGTGTCATTTTGAGCGCGACCAAAACTGATTTACGATTGTGTGCGTGAAGTTTACATGTGTGCTTGACATATAGTGGTGTACCATGCACTTTTGATACTATCATATCGATATCGATATAGCTGTCGGCCTGTAGTTGTGAAATGGATATATGCGACATTTTATTATATATCAGAAACTTTACACAAATAAATAAAGATAAATTGTCATATTATTTGAAAACATTTTGTTTGAGATATTTTGTATGGGTCTTTATAAATTGACAGCTTCTTGGCAGAGATTGAAACAGGTTTTTAATTCATAAATCACACACATGAAGTGTTATAATAATTATTCCACAAATATAAAAAATGAGAAAAAGTAAAGTAATAACTAATATTGTAGAATGAATACTATATCATCCACAATTCAGTCGAAAACGGTGATCCAGCCAAAGTCTGGAAATTTCAAAAAACACTGGGAGTGGGTAAATCACCACAAGAATCTTTTCCCCAATCTATAGATTTAAATTCCTTAAACCGTCACTTCTCTTCTCCATCCTACTTTGATAGGATGACTAAAAACAACACCATTAAGCATCTTTCCACCCTTAACACTCCCGCTTGTTCTACCTTTGTTTTCAAACAATTCGCCACTTGTGATGTTAAGAAGACCATCACTCTTTTGTCATCTTTACTGGTGGTAGGTCTCTCATATGTGAGAGGCTGCCTGGGTGGGTACCACCGCAATGTCTATTTCTCCCGTCAAACAGTAGTTTAAATGCACTGTTGTGTTTCGGATTGAAGGACATTGTAGCCAGGTAACATTTAATCAATAAATAAAAACTCACAAACTTCTTTCAGATCATTATAATATTTACAATTTATATAAATGTAAATAAAAATACCAAATATTATTGTCTTTTACTAACTTATCATAATAATGCAACACATTTTATATTTTATTGCCACAACCGTCAAATATCCAATTGTCTGCATTCTACATTTTCATTTCGTTAAAATAATAAACAAAACAACAAGGTGATAATTATATTTAATATAAAATATGGCAACATATTTACAAACAATTAATTTTCTATCTCATTAATCAGATTCCGATTCGCTTGAGGAGGTGCTGTCTTCGTCATTATCTCCTAGGTTTATAATAAATGTTTCGTCAATTAAACACAACGAGAAACACTGGAGAAACGATGAAGAACGTAGTCTTTGCGCACGAAACGACAAAAAACGACTGTTGTAAGTTGTAACTTCACAAAATGGCGACTCAAAACTTTGTTTGGGGTTGCCATTTTCTAACAATATTGTATTTTATTAATACATAATCTATTTTTTTTAAAACCATGAATATTATTTTTGAAAATATACTTATCTTGGGATATTTGGAAAAAGTATACGAGTATTTATTTTACTACGCGCGCGCTTTGTACGTTTTTAATACCAGGAACGCTAGTTAGTGGAGATATAGCTTGGCAATAAAAATAATAAGAAAAGGAGGCGCCACTGAACCGCTTAAATAGTATCACATTTCGGATCGGATCGGATTTTAATTTTGATTCTTATTATTATGAAATCAATTATAAGTACATGATATAAGTTAATATTAAATGTTCTTATTTATAATATTTTAATAAAAACGTAAACTTCAATGCCAAATTTAAATAAAATTCACAAATGTGAAAGATATTATATTGCTGCCAGGTGAAATAAAGAGTTAGATCCGTTTAATTATTACGTTATACATTATTAAAAACACAAATGTATTATTTTATATTATAACGGAAAATAACGTTATAATAATCTGCTATTTTTTGGCCACATCACTCCAGAAATGAACAGTTGACATAACCTTGTAACGGTAACTTATAAATATAATATTTTTATTTTTATTAACCGTCAAATTTAGTCCAAAGTGATAAAATTTAACCTAAATTTACATATTATTTAATTTTTTATGATGTTTTATTTCGTAAGTAGGGTAAATAAATAAAATTGTTCGATAATGTATTTACATTTGCTGTCGTTGCATTTGCAGCGACACTTCAAAGTTACGTCGTCCGTTCGATTACAACCTTTCAGGAACGCATTCTCTGAGCGGCCGGATTATAGTTTGACATATTTCGACTCTGGGTCACTGCAGACTACTTCTGTGTAAACCACAGATCACTTCCAATAGATACCGCATTACGATAGTTTTGTTTTGAACCGAAAACGCCAACGAAGGGAACTGCGCGGGGGGTGGGCGGGTTGCAGCGCGGTCATCGTGGACTTCACTGGAGAGATGAGGCATAAGTCGATAAATAAAAAAATGTATCGATAGTTGGATTTGCCAGTAAGTTCATGTGTTTTGATCGCTTCTATAACTTAATTACCAACTTGTTAAATGTTCGATAATATTTTTTCACCGGCCTGATCTGATAAATTATACCAACCGGCAACCGCTAACTACGAATAAAATAGGATTAAGATTTATACTTTAGTATGTAATGTAGTATGTAGTAGTAAAATATAAATGTAGGTTTTATTTCTATTATTCACCGTGTATTTTTGTATACCATAATGGCGAAATACCCAAATTAAGTGTTGATATAAAAGATCAGATAAAAATATGAAATAGTAAATAAATAAACCTCACGCCCTAAAGGGCTACAATAACTTATTCCGATTCTTGAATTCTGACGGCGGCTGTAGTAAATGTAATATCGACAAGTGACGATGAAACCCACTTGACGAACTATGAATGTTTTTGAGACGATATATACAACGTATGTTAAAATTAGTACAATAGCTTGTGCTACTGATTCTCAATAAACTTAGTATACTAAAACTTATGATAAATACCCTCCCATTATATTTGAAAACGTATACGAAAAAAGGAAATTTAATTACGCCAAAGATAAATAAAGAAATATTGTAAAAGTACCTTGTTAACAAATTTAACTATTTCAAATTACATAAAATAACGTAATTATGGTAATTTGCAATTTTTATTTAAATCTATATATATTTTGTGACATTGTCATTTAATAAAATCAATTGACATTATTGTTTTACAATATCGATATTTCTGGGAATTATATTATAAACATGCGTCAAACACTAGAAGAACGCGTGATTTCGCCAAAAAAAGATGCCTTATTACGGTTATTGCTATGCGGAAAAGAGACGGCTGATTCTCCATCCGAACTCGACTGTTTAACATTGATACATTAACCAGTATAAATTGAGCTCGCTCGGGACCAAATTAATTTAAAGAATATTAGTTATCGATGAAAACTTATTGCGTTTTTTTAGATACTTTATTTTTTGAGTTTTTTGCACACCATTTTATTGAACAAATCATTATTAACTGTAATATTAAGTTCCCAAAATGTAATTTTCGCTAACGTGCGACGCCATGTGCGGGTCCACTACTTGGACGACACTGATGACGCGACATTTGGCATCGGTTTATATCTATCTGATATCTTATATGTGTTGGGCGCAACCGTTGCCTTGCATTAGGTATCTATTGGGAGTGATCTGTGGTGTAAACGTATGGTCGCATCATGCATCTCGCTTTAACATATGAGTCAAATTATTCTATCTCTTTCACATTGCCGATCTATGTTTTATACTAAATCTATGTAATCAAATAGCAAACAAAGAAAATACGCTACGTCAATGGCGATCATAGTAGCCAACAATTTCAAAGAAAATCATTTTCAGATGTTTTTTATAAACTAATATTATAAATATGCAAAATATAAATATGCTAATATTAAAAATATGAAGCGCGTGGTGGCCTGTTGGTAAACGGACTAGACTCGGCTGCCAACATGTTCACGGTGGTCGCGGGTTCGAATCCCAGGGCACACCTCTGACTTTTCGGAGTCGTGTGTATTGACAGTCAATCACCACGCACTAAAACGGTGAAGGAGAACATCGTGAGGAAACTTGCATACCATAGCGATTTATAAGAATTTCTATGGTATGTGAGTCCGCCAACCCGCACTAGGCTAGCGTGGTGGACTATATGGCCTAACCACTCTCAATCGTACTTTCGATTGTAGAGTAGGCCCGTGCCCTGCAGTGGGACGTATATGGGCTGATACAGAAATATTATAAATATGATATTAGTAATAATATTAGTAATAATAATAATATTATTGCATATATTATAATGTAAGTCCGCCAACCCGCACTAGGCCAGCGTGATGGACTATATGGCCTAACCACTCTCAATTGTACTCTCTATTGTAGAGTAGGCCCGTGCCCTGCAGTGGGACGTATATGGGCTGATAAAGTTTTGATTGTTTGTTTGCATTGAATAGGCTCTGAAACTACTGGCCCGATATGAAAAAATAATTCACCATTAGAATCCTATATTATCCTTGATGGACATAGGTGATAGAATATTTTCAAAAAAGTGTACCTATCTGGAATCGGGCGAAGCCGAGACGAGGCTCTAATTTTATATTTCAATATCTTCTATCTATATATATAAAAGAAAGTCGTGTTAGTTACTCCACTTATAACTCAAGAACGGCTGAACTGACTTGGCTGAAAATTGGTGGGGAGGTAGCTTAGAACCAGGAGAAGGACATAGGATACTTTTTATCACGTTCCCGGTTTCCCGAGTTTCTATTACCTTATTAACATTTTCTTATACAAAATGTTCTTGGGTTTGTAACTGTCAAACATTTAATGTTCATCCCGTCGATACGGTAAACTCTTCCTTCAAGTTAAAAACTTATTGAAATAAAGGTTTCGAATCGACAACATATATCCACAATATTCGATTAAAGACGTATTTTAGATTTTAAAGATGTAAATTAATGACATTAATTATAGAGCCACAAACTTATCTGGCCCGGTGGCCAAAACTGGAAACAAAGACGTCATTTGAAATTGTCAATCTACCTGCCAGTCGCTGACATATCCGCCATTGGTTGTTTACTCAACCTATTTATTTTTCCTGCATGATTTAAAACTAGTGAAAAATGCCGAAAACTTTAAAAAGTGACGCTAGGAACGTTAAACTTCAGGTATTAACTTTTACGTCGGAAGAAAAGCGTCTTCAGACACCAATAATACCCTTCGAAAAATTGTATCAACGCGTAGCTGCCGCCAATGGTTTGTGTTGTCGGCTTTACAAAATAAATTCCACGAAAATAGAATTTTGTACGTACTAGTACAATAGATGTAAGTACATATCATAAACTAAAATTTATCGTAACGTGCGTGGTGGCCTGTTGGTAAATGGATCAGATTTCAAAACCACATTTCACGGTGCCCGCGGGTTCAAATCTCAGAGCACATCTCTGACGTTTCGGAGTCTTGCGTGTATTGATAGTCAATAAACACGCACTAAAACGGTGAAGGAAAACATCGTGCGGAAACCTGCATACCATAGCGATTTATAAGAATTTCTATGGTATGTAAGTTAACCAATCCGCATTAGGCCAGCGTGGTGGACTATATGGCCTAACCACTCTCAATCGTACTGTCGATTGTAGAGAAGGCCCGTGCCCTGCAGTCGGACGTATATGGGCTGATACAGATACACTTCATTAAGGGTTTTGGGGAGCAATTCATTAGAAATCTTATGAAGGAAAAAAACATGCAGATGAAACTTGTCCACTCATTTTCCCGGCACTATTGATCGGATTGAATAATCTTACTTTACCCACTTTATTGCAATATCTATTTTTAATGGCAACACCAAATTCGATTACAGCGACTCTCTCACCGGGTCAGATAAGTATGTGGGACTATAAACGGATGTACGTTTAAATTGGTTGTCAAATAATGCGTTCAGAAATGCATTTTGTGTGAACTAAGGAGAATATATCAAGCTACATAAATAGAGACAATTAAATAAATAATTTGCACATGTAAAAAGTTATATTTACTTCTTTTCAAGACCGAATGTCACTTTTATCCAGATTTTTTACAGTAGCCTTTCCTTCGCTATTATTCACTGATAGAAATTAATGTAATATATCGTCTCTGAGTGAGATTTAGTGAGGTTATATTTAACCTAAATATTGCTTGCAATATTTTTGGAAAAGCATCATTGTGGGTGTGAAATAAGGGATGGAATATTGCATGGATAATCAGAATCACTAGTTATTAATGTCAAAAATTCATAAGGCATACTATTTGGATATGGAGAGACGGGATTTAATAGAGTGGGAGGTACGGGAGAGAATTGGGATAGCTGGCAGATTTGATAGGACGAAGTATAAATGCACGGTATAAGACGGAATGGATAATGAAGAGAAAGGACGGGACGGATCGAGAAGTGACTGAACAGACGGGTTAAGACGGGATTTAGCAGGACAGTAGGATAGCTACGTCAAGTGTAGGCATACAAGTTGTTAAGTTATTATGCTCAACAATTGAATATAATATGAATCCTATGATAACCAAGGCAAAGCGAAGCGTGGCCGGGTCAGCTAGTTTCAAATAAAAATAATCAACGTTCATCATGACGACATTAATCAGCCTCTCGTGTTGTAAAATAATACATTAATGCTACAAAAGTTAATTATTTATTCATCAAGCGAATTATGACAAGTCACGTCTACAAAAAACAGTTTAAATAAGTAAGTTGCCCTTCAAGTGCTCTACGTAGTACGAGATACAAAGTGCGACGCAGCTCGCGCGTACAAGGTCTCGCTGGCTCGATGTCGGGCCACGTAGTAGAAATTACAGCCTGCAAGTAGAGCCAACGCTTCAATGTGGCTATTGATTTTCACGCTCCCCTGGTGTTTGGTATTTGAGGGATTTGTTTTTGTTGAAATGAAAACAATGTGGGAGTTCTCTACTATTTTAATAAAAACAACTTAAAAATGAAAGAATAAAGGCAGTTATAATGTATCACGTATAATGGTGTTTCCTGAGCGCTATGACCTATCCCTCAAACGAGTCTTAAAGAGAAAACTCTCCTGAAGGTAGGCAGCGACTTCGTTGTGCTGGCCCCCTGGCACTGCAGAGGTCCATGAGCAGCGGTAGCCGCTTACAATCAGGCGGGCCGCTAGCCCGACTGCCTATAAAGGCAATTGAAAAAAAAAGAGATTGTTTTAAATATTCTTGAAATATGTAACATATACATAACTATCTCGCACTTAAAAAATAGTAGTTCAATAGTAAAAAAAATGATCACTTTAATTTAGATAACATTAAGAAATATACGCACATTATCACGAATCCAGCTTATACAAACCTTGATACACATAAGATTTCGTAACACCTCAATACATTTCATAACCATTGTACATTATGAAATTATGATAAAAAATCACTCTAAAGTGCTCTAAAGCAATAAATGTTGTAAGTGAATACGCGATTACAGGTTATCTTGTTATCAGCGTGAAAGGCGAAGTCGTGGTGGACACTGGACACATATCAGTTGAATTAACCCGGCGATCGCACAGTTGGGTCTATAGTACCCACGCCTTTTGAAAATGCACGCATTTTTATAAAATATTTTTGCGACGTTGCTACACTTCTCATTAGCTGAAGCTAATGGTCTTCTCTTCCTTTCAAATATCGCCTTACAGTGGTATCGTGTATACAGCGGTGGATAGACGCGGATAAATACAAGAAAGGTAAATAAGACCCAACTATACACCTGGTGTCGTAATTTCGCGCCGTCTTTTTTTAAATGTATTATTGTCTTATTGTATTGTTTTCAGAACCTTTGTAATCATGGATCGCGAAAAACTCGAACAGCAGCGAATTTTAGCTATTATGCAAGAATCCGACTCCGAATATGAAAATTCTACATCAGAAAATGAAGAGGAAGATCATCTGAGTGTTCGCAACCAGGAAAGTGACACCGATCAAGATGTATCTGACACGGACAGTGACGATGTGCCCCTTGTTGAACTATGCCATCAGCTACATTCTTCAACGTCTGAAATACAGCACAGTTTTGATACTTATTTGACTATCACCACCTCTGAAAGTCAGATATGAACATCATATTTTTTTGGAATAGACGGGACCAAGTGGCAGCAGAGGCCTATCCGCCAAAATGTCCAAACTAGGGCGGAAAATATCATAACACAAGTGCCAGGTGTTCAACCAGTAGCTCAAAATGTCTGGAATAAACGCATACATAATACATAAGAAGAACAACAATACCACGACAAAGCGTAGCAAAAGCGGCGCAAAAGGGTAAGAGATTTTTAGGAGAACCTGATGAGGAACCACCTGTGAAGATATCTAATGCAAAAAGAAGGTGTCAGGATTGTCCTGCCAAAAAACACAGGAAATCTAGAAATACTTGTCGGTGCTGTAAAAAATACATCTGCATTGAGCATGCTGTGTTGTACTGCAAGGATTGCGCAGATGAAAGAGAAACTATGACTGAATAATTATAAGACTATTATAGAAAATAGTTGTTATTCCTGCTATAAATTTCATGGTTATACTTACTATTACGTTAAAATTGTGAAAAAAGTTTGTTTTCTATTTTTTTTTTAGTTTAAGACAGAGGTTACCTATTTTGTTAAAGTTTTTTCATACTTTTATAAAAATGTCATTAATAACTTATATCTCGTACCAGGTTGTTTTTGTTTATCCAAAAAGTCATAAACAATAGGTTTTTCATCCAATTATTATGATATGTCAGTAAATTTATTTTAATTATTGATGTTATGGCGTTTTTTTATACGGGTCCATTAGACCCAACCCTACTACCGTTGTGACATATTTCCACTGTGCTGACGCCGGGTTAATTGCTACCACTGATATTTCTTGAGTATGTTGCATGGAAATTATGCGTGTTTTTATGATGTGATATATTTTATAGTACTAATAAATATAAGTGGTATTAACATAAACATATTATTTTTTGTATCGTATATTTATTATATTACTAGCGCTACGGCCCAGCTTCGCTTGGGTGCAGATATTTTTGATTAGGAACGCAGGAACTATTTACCGTGACAACTGTTACGAGTATAAATATTTAAACTCCACATTAATTTCGTAGTTTAAACTTTCCATCTTATTCCTTTGAGTTTGCAAAATTATCGAATATACCGGGTATCTCAAGACTGCTACCGAAAACGAAGCCGGGTGGTAGTTTTAGTGGCTACAAACACAATGCAACTAAAATGTTCGCATAGAAACGTGACAATTATTTTTTATGATTTTTTAAATATCGTCATTTTTGGGTGGTAAATCCATAATTTTTGCTAAAATAATAATTTAAACTCTCTTATATCTTAGAGTATTTATAAATTAAAGGGTATACACTATTATTTTAGGAAAAAAATTATTTACCACCAAAATATGGCAATAGGAAAAAAAATTCAAAAAAAAATTGTCGCTTATTTTTGCAACTTTTTCTGTTGCATTGTGTCTGAAGTCGCTTAAACTACCACCCGGCTTCGTTTTCGGTAGCAGTCTTGATATACCCTGTATTCTAATTCCGTGCACATCTCACGGGAACACTAGATTCTGTTGGGATAAAAGTTAATCCAGGGTGTTAGCTATCTCCAAACTTAATTTTATCAAAATTGGTTCAGTGGTTTGAGCGTGAAGAGGTAACAAACACACAAATTTTCGCACTTTTAATATTAGTAGGATAGCTTCGCCCCCCATCATATCGTATCCTGGTAACACCTCTGCCTACCCCTTCTGGGAGGAAGGCGTGAGTTATGTATGTATATTTATTATTAGGCATCTATGAGACACACTTATAATGTATATTTCAATTTAATTTTAATTTGTCATATGCGTGCCGTAAGTAATAAAAGTCTCTTTTCTAAATTGGCATATCAGATAGCGCAATGATTCTATGATTTATTAATTTGTAACACGTGTCAGTTTTAAATGAATGGGTACAAAATATCAATATTTTTCTTAAAATTACCCTGTGGTACTACAATCTTAAAAAACTTGTCAACTTTACGGCAGTCTTAATCTTATGATTTATAGTTTAAAGACTTTAAAGTATATAAAAGGTAATATTATTTGATAAACCCGCTCATTAATTTTAATAACACCACCTATAATGTTTATGTTATGTTAGTTATCAGTGCGCCCAATGCGAACAAACAGCCATCAAAAGGCGTCCCTGATACTGGCGCGACCTTGACCTCAACGGCTCTTGTTATTGATGACTGTCGACCGGCCGCTCAATGTTTATAAAACTAATAGAGACATATCATCTTGCATTTCAATATTTGTGTTACTTTTTATTCAATTTATGCCTTGATATGGCTTGTTATCTAAATTGAGGAATTGCCACGGGTTGTGATAAAGATTCCCAGTTTTGAAATGCCAAAGTGAAATTTCTTAGCCATTTAGCCTTATCTACTAGTCCTAGTCCCATACCTAACCTAGACCTTACTGCATAAATCCATAGTATAAGGCAGTTTAAAGTCTTTACCGCGACGTCTTAGGATTAGATTTAGGTAGCATAATAACATGGCTGGTATATTTTTTACATCACAGCTTGTTAGACAGAGGTTGTTCAATAAAAAAACAGGTCTTTATTTTTATGCTTATTAAGCTGTACAAAATGTAACCTTTGGTCTATGAAAACTGGTTATTTTTTATTTGAATAATTCATAACATAAACATCGTTGTTGTTGCAAATTAAGTAAGTATAAAAAAGATAAAATAAGTGGTAGCAATGGCATAATTGCTCGTTCATATTTTTTATACATATAGATTTTTTAACAATCATTAGTGTTTAAATATGTTTCCTTCTTCTTTGTGTCTGAGTTATTAGATTTTTGAGCTGACGAGCTAACCGATAGATCACTTGATGGTAAGTCATTATTGCCGCCACTGAACATCATAAATATTTAGATTATAGATGTGTTGCCAGCCCATCAAATTGGGCGGGTAGCGGGAAGGAAATAATGAGAAGAGAAAAGATGTATTATTGGGCATCTAAGTGGCTAATTATTTGTACATGTATGTGATTATTAAAATTATTTTAACGCGGGTTCGTGTCATTAAATAAATAGGACCGCTTGGCATATTTGGTTTTAAATTACAGTTTTGAGTCTCAGTACTGCTATTAAATTTTCCGCTGAGACAAATAATCTATATCCTTCCAGTCCCAGATTAAACTCAATAGTCAATAGGTCATTTAATTGTAATTATCTGTTCAGAAATGTATCTGCGAAAAATATATAGAGTTACAATCGTATTAATAATATTAGAATACATATAAACAAGTTTGTGTAAACCGGTTATCTATTTTGTCTTGTCTACGGCAACTGATTCTACGCTAGTGGCAGTGCCAGGTTAACTGTTTACAAAGTTATTCATTTTCCCGCGTGACCGTGAACATGTCATGCCACACAGCGAGATAAACGCTCTGCCATGCCCGTCTCAATCGGAGCCTGTTAATCTGGCAAATTATCGACGACACGCCACATATACATATAATTGCCCTGTAATTAGCGCCATACTTGGGAAGTATTCAATGTACATTTAATTAACTGCATAATGTGGGCCTTGTGGTTGTGTATGGTAAGTCGCAATTTCGTGATACTCTTTCTGATGAAGCGGTGCTGAATCTATTATTAAATTAAATTACTTAAAATACAAGGGTCACTTCAAACGCTTGTGTATCACAAAAATATTTGTCTCGGTGCGGGGATCGAATCCACGTCCTCACGTTTCAAAATTTCATCTTCATGTATACTTTGATCTGTATAGGGCAGAGTTGGGCATTATTCGAATGAATCGTTATCTAGATAATTATTCGAATGAAAATTTATTCGCACCAAAATTATTCACGAATGATTCATTCGCGAATAATTTATTCGTGAATAATATCCTCACGAATTATTTATTTATGATTTATTCGTTATTCTGAATAATATTTTTCTCGGTACTTCCTATAGGTTGTGGGTCAGTAAGGGCCTTGATTCGAACCCAGGGCCAGTACTTACTCTAAATTGTGGTTTCTGTATTGGGTAACAGTTAACTGGGACTGAATTTGTTCTTAGTATGTTGTGGAAACCGTAAATTGCCAAGCCAATTACGGTAGTGACCGAGAAATGATTAGAGGCGGTGAGGTAAGGTAAGGTATGGAGGGAATTTATGTGTACTGGTTTGTTCTAGAGATACTAAACTTGGTGAGGTGGGTGAGGAAAGAGCCATGGCGCAGCTATCCTATTTACTGCTCTATCAAGGGGAATGCCCATTTTTCATAGTGTCTTGGTCTAAGAACGAACACTTATAATGGGGTTCTTTGGGACTTATTTCAGAATAAGGGTATCTATTATAAGAACATACATTAAAAATTATGCCAGTCTTTTTAAGGGAAGAAAAAATAAGAAATCCATAACATTTTGACGTTATCTTTTTAATAATTTGACAATGAAACATTTTTTTTATTGCTTTGTATTGCAAAACGAACATGCCGTTCGCCTGATGGTAAGCAATAAGACCGCTCATTTCCGAATAGAATTAACTCTTTGGATTTATTGCCTGGGCTGTTATCTGATTTCTGTATTTATGTAAAATATAAATCATCATAAGTCATACTGCATGAGTCCGGTGACATCGACCTTGACGTCAAAGCCCGTATAAGCGCTGCTTGGGCTAAGTGGAGGGAGGTCTCGGGCATACTCTGCGACCGCAGGATGCCGATGAGGCTCAATGGTCTCATCTATAAAAGCATCGTGCGGCCGGTGCTCCTGTATGGTTCTGAGACGTGGCCTGCCCTCAAGCGGCACGTCCAGGAGGTTTTTTATTTAAAAAGCCTTTTACGAATGATTAGTCAAAAACGATGTTAAATATTATTAACGAAATATAATATATGAGTTTTTCAAGTGGGCGTGGATGATGATTTGATTGATTCGTTTTTCTGTTTATCATTGTCCGCTTAGCCCACGATGGGCATTACCCATTGTATAGTTGCATCACACACTGTCAATGGCAAATATAAATTAGGACGAAAACAATTTAATATTTCACGATAAACAATTCCCCACCAACAATAACAGAAAAATATAGTGTATGCAGTCTGTGTATACATGTCCAGTTGCTATTATTCGTTTTTTTTAAAGTCGTTTTCTAATAAAATATGTACCGAGTTTAATACCAATTATTCGCTCGTTTATTTTATTCTTATTCGAATAACGAATAAAAAAAGTTATTCGTTATTCGAATAATTTTGGTTCGAATAACCTATGTTATTCTTTATTCGAATAACGAATAAAAAAAATTATTTATTCGTTATTCGTCATTCGAATAAATTTTGCCCAACTCCGGTATAGGGTAATTTTATTCTTAGAAAGCATGACGCCAGAGCTAGATTAATCGGAAAAGACAAGAAAATCCTTTCTGCAATATTTATTAATATTTTGTCGCATCGTCCTCTAATTAACACTCGACATTTTCAAATAGAAGAAATAATTTCATGCACAGAAATTGTTTACTTTAATTATTATTTACTTTATAATATATATTTTTACTTTATATATTTAAATTTCGCAGTTTGTGAGTTTAAATAGTCGTCTTGGCATATTCCTACGAACAATCACCAGCATTACTCATCCGATTACTGCAATTTGCCTAGAACAAGTCATACGTTTCCGTTTCGTAACTACAATTTAGACCATTCACATAATATAAGAAAATGGCATCGCGGTGTACTTTTCATATTATCACTGAGCCGTGATATTTTACTACGCTAATTTATAGCTATTATCGAGGATTCATTGCTTGGTAATATGTTGTATCACCAAGTTTTGAGTCATAATTTTAGAATTTTTCGGCCATTTCCTTAGACTTTAGTATGATTAGGTACTGATTAGGTAAATTGCAGAAGCAACGATTATGTTCCAGATTATAACATTTAATACAATATTCTGCTATACGCATACGTCTGGACTGTGGATTCATCTTAGCTAAATGCTAATAATCGGAACAGACAGTTTAACGTGCTTATTAATAAGAAAATACTATATTTTCTCTGCTTCATGTTGTTGGTAAATTCAACTCACCGAAATAAACTAGGTACATACTATTACCAAAATTCAGTAAATAAGAAAGCCAACTATTGTCGTTTGAAAAAATATTATTTGAATGGTTTCTAATTCAAATTTCATAGCTTTGTATAGCTACTATTCAGAGTTTCTTCTATTTCATTCCTCTACATTAAATCCGGCAATGTTAAACTACGCTTGAACTCTGAAGTGGTTTTACAAGACTGTATAAATAGTAGTACTCGGCATTATAAATAACTGGAAAGCCCTCAAGACACGAATCCCCATGAACAGCCTCTACACGGGCACTCGATGTACTCCTCGTGCCGAGCTCATTAACAGACTTGGAAAGGTCACAGTGCGTGCCCCTCGATGCAGCGGCGAGAGAGTGGAAGGCAGGTGGGGTTTGAGGGTGGAGGGAGGGGGCAGGGTGTCGAGACGGGGTGGTGTGCGCATGCCCGTGCCCTTACTCCCGGGTCACGGCCAGCCGTATCACCAGATGCATCCGCAACCTTCGCCACTGACCTTATCTCGTTTATCGCTTGCATTTATATTTGCTGGTATTGTTTGCTCTTTTCGCTTTGGGATACAATTTAGTCGATGTCCGGTGGAGTTTTGTTGAGATGGTTTCGATTTGGCGCCAACTATTTGGGAGATAGTATTTTTAAAAGCTGTCAATCACGCTTGTCCTCTTTTTATTACTGGTGATTTTTCAACTTTTTTATATGTTAAATTATATTTTCTTTTTACTACAATTTTCCTATGCATTTGGACAATACATTTAAATTTTGAACTGACTTCTCTAAAATATTTTAAAATTTTACTGACACAATTTAATCTTACAAATAACCTTATCTATACTCGTTATCGAAAATAAAAGCACAATTTCCCATATAAGTAGCTAGGGCAAAAACCAGCAATCCAGTCGAGTAGACAAGGTTGACTCCAACATGCGAGCACGTACGCCTTGAGCCATTTATTCGTATCTTAGGAAAAACTACAAGAACAAGACAGCACGACGTCCGTAACGAGGACTCCAGTTAACTCCTTGTTAGGAAATTTATGGCCGCTTTTAAAATACACTTTATTCAGAAAAAAATATTTTAGACTGTCGCGCCCTCACCGCTGCCAGTGCATATTACTGTCCACTGCTTTTTAACGTAAATGAGCTCGTGGAGAAAATTTTAGTTGTTCCAGACAAGTGAAACCAGACAAGTGAAATCAACGAAGTACGACGTTCCCTTTTTCTTTAATCTTGATCTTGATTTTAAACATTACGGACTATACTATATATTCATTGTCAGGCGTGTTTCCAATGTCCTGCATATTGGCTTAAACAAGATTACACTAATCTTGAGATATGCCATTTATTATTTATTAATGTATTAATTCTTCTAATTACTCTTATCATGCACATATGTTACTGCATTATTAATTGATGTGTATATCTGGAACCTTCCATTAAGTCCAGCAGAGGCGAACAATAAAATCTACAAAAAAAAATCTTATGCGTATTAAAATTGGGGGCATTTGTTTCCCAAAGGATCGAATATGTTGCTATCGGCATTTCATGTTGATTGGTTGAGACAATATTTTATTTAGGATTTTACAGCATTATTGATGACTCTTTCCAGGTTCTCATTTATTTTACAAATACTGGTCAGACATATTATAATTGCTTTGGTAGTAATAACGTGACTAAACACTGTTACAAACGGTGCAATTCTCGTTATGGTGTGCTGCTTTGAAAAGCATATCAATCACATGCCAAGAAACACCCTTGCTCTATTTTTTCCAATTATTTTCCAACTAGACGTATTGATTCTTGTTTGTTCAGTGTCGCTAAGGCCTTCTGCACTAATGATTTAAAGAGCAGCCTGAATGGACACGCTAACGCAACTATTGTTATTTTTGACATTGTAGATTCGGTTTATATGGCAACCGTGTAATATCCCATCAATATCTCAAAAGAATAGGCTAGGATTTTAGAATTACGTCTTTAATCTCATCAAAGTTTTTCGTTCGTCTATATTACACCTTAGTTTCCAAGAAATTATTTGGAAACATAAAAAACATTATCAAGCTAGGTAAGCTGCCAGTATTTATCCACACCACTCGTACATTTTGAAATAAAGGAAAAAATTAAATATTCTTTTTAATTTGTCCCCAGGCCGGAGTCATGGTGGGTGTCGGCGGTGCTAAAGACCATCCGCGCGGTGGCGCTGGTGTTCGACGTGCTCACGTTCCCGGTGCACCTGCTCATCCAGAGACCCTGGAGGAAGCGGGCGCTATCTAGGAGAATTAAGGTAAGCTAGAAAATAATGCGTAAGGAGCAGTAATAGAACTCTCATGATATAGGTAACTAGGATGGATACTTATGCAACGCCTGTAGAATTATAGAATCATTGCAAGTGGAAAGATAGGCGGAGGATATTAAGATCAGAAGAGGTAATGTATTGGTCCTTAATGTAATAGGATATCTCGATCCTTATTTTGGTTTTATTCTAGACGGTCGTATCACTGTACCAAAAACCAGACCATTCAAACTGTAATTACGAGTGACGTAAAACTGTAAATTGAAAGCACATTGTGATTTTAAAGCACTTTCAGCGCACGTTATTTCAATTCTTTGTTACGTTATCCAAATATTGAATCAAATTTGCGCGGGCGTAGTGGGGTTTGTGTTTCCCGCTCCTCTGCAAAAATATATATTTTCGTGGTGTTACGGCGGTTGCAGTCGTTATTTTCGATTGACCTGTTTTTAAATTCTCTCGCCCACGCGCGGTATTATGCGTCTCTGTCGCCGCGCACAAGCAATTTCTGAAAACTGTTTCAAAGTTCATTGTGATGTTGCCAGATTGCACATTTTTGTATGCATTCTCTTTGGTTATTCTTATCTTTTCGCTCATTTTACTAAATATTAAACTTTTAGTATAACTGTATTGTTCCTTGCCATTCTTCAGTTTGAAAATAATTGTAAGAATATCAGAATATCTTTCGAAGTATGTACACAAAAGTTGGACGTATTTCTTGACATTCATAACATCCAAGGCAACAAGGATTTATTTATTTATTTATCTATTCTTAACTGCACATAAAGAGGAAAACATTAACATATAACATACAATCAAAAGTACAGAAGGCGGTCTTATCGCTCTAGGCGATTTCTTACAGACAACCTTTGGATGGATACGAGAAAAGGAGAAGAAGAGAGGGCAGTCTAGGAAATAAAGCAAACAAGCTCCAGTAAAATAAGAATTATAGACGAATTATTTATAATTCTTAAAATTCAAAAACCCTATTTTCACACGATCATTTTGAAGTGATTACAGAACACCTATTAGTATAAAAGTAAGTTTATTCTTTGCAATCCCCCCAATCATCATAAGCCCAGTACATCAGCATCTGAAGGAATTCCTCAAGCCTAGTTCATAAGGACTTGATACGGATGCAATAACCTGTCCAAATGTCAAAGGTCACGTATGTTCCGGGCTCGTGCCGAGTTCGCCGGGCCGCTGCGCCTGTTGCACCCCACTTTATTGATTTCCGACAGCTCTTCCTATTTGTTTCGTCAATTTCATACGTGCACCAACTTGAGGTAAACGCTACTATTAGTACGCTCTGTCGAACTTTACATGTATCTGATTACCATTTGATATATTTTCGATATTGGAATTATTATTGGGCAACGTTGGCTTGATGTTAAGTGAGATGTGAAAACCACTATCCTGACATCGAGTGGAGACCGGGCGAAATGAGGCTAGGTAGAAAAAAATAATCGTAATGGTCCATTTCAGAAAACAACACATTTACAAAACATTATATACCACTTGAATGTAAATATAAGCTAACAAAACAAAGAAAAGTAAAATTAAATTTACATGTTTATTATGAGGAATGTAACATTATACTTAACGTCTAATTAACATAAATTATTAAGAAATACATCATGTTTCACAAAAAATAGTCATTTTTCTCAGCATTCTCATAAAAGCATATTATGTATATAAGTTTTGTATCTATAAGTATTTTTATAGCAATAAATTTTCCTTAACAAGCAAAGATATTTCTTAGACTATGGTCATTTCTTGTAAGGGCAGCTGTTTAAAAGGACAACTTGTTTGTTTTTTCATTAGCAATTACAATAACGAGTGACTATAAAAAATAAATGTGTTTGCCGCTTAACGACTAAGTTCAAGGATTGGGACTTTAAAATGTTATGATATAAAAAAAATATTACATCATCTACATATCATTATGTACTTTTGTATCTACGTTACCAAATATAAAAATAAAAACACCAAATGTAAATAATGATGAGTGACCAGTTAGGGCGAAAAAGATATTTTTGCGTGTGGGGTTTCAGATTTGATCTCCAATCTGGTTAAAAGTCTTAATTTCGTTTATGCCAACCTGTAAATAAATTTTTTCGGAGAAAAAGTCGGTCTTATAAATTAACTATCGTATCAACTAATATCTTGTTGAATATTATTAATAGCGTTATTACTAACAACAATAAATCAATATGAACAAACAGTTAATACATAAGTGATGTACGAATATGTCGTCAGGCCCGTATAATCCAGACGACACCGGACAGCGTGACCGTACGGTCGGTGTCGACGCCATGCAACCTGCACCTGCGGCTGGTACGCGACGGCGTCACCACCATGGAGAGCATGATGCGCGCGGCGGCGGCGCGCTGGGGACAGCGGCCCTGTCTGGGCACGCGCACCGTGCTGGGCGAGGAGGACGAGCCACAGCCTAATGGCAGGGTATTTAAAAAGGTATGTTTATCAGCTCGTACATACTCGTGGATTTGTGGCCCATCCAAATGGGAGGAGAGTGGGGAAGGTAAAAAGATGGGAAGAGGAAAGGGGTATTGGGCAACCGGCAATCTCTTTGATCGAACAAAATGATTTCCTGTGAGACAGTAGACCTGGACGAGTCTGCCCATTCATGCTGAGTCATTTCTCCCATCAAAACGGGAGGAGAGCGGAAAAGAAAAATGATGGGAAGAGGAAAGGGGTATATTGGGTTACGCTTGTCGCGTGTCACTTCACATCGATGTCCTGTAAGATAGTTGTTCTGAACAAGTCTGCCTAGCCCGAGTCATGACTGAGATCAACTTATTTACTACTATAATAATTTTGGATTCCCACTGCAATTAAATTTTAGTGTTGTGTCAAACAGCTTATGTAATACTATAATAATTTTGGATTCCGACTACAATTAAATTTTAGTGTTGGGTCACTATTAACCGAGTTCTCGGTTGATCCGTTTTCAGCAGTGGGAGATTATGGGCTGACACAGTACATTTATGCATAATCTCTGTCATTCGAGATTTCACAGCTGTAGGTCCCGACTTTCTCTTGAATGACGTGGGGCCTTCTATCTCCTACGCATATGTAGTATATATGAGTGTGTATGTACAATCTGTGCGCAGTTTAACATGGGCACGTACGTGTGGCGCTCGTACGCGGAGACGGAGCGCGAGGCGCGGCACTTCGGCGCGGGTCTGCGCGCGCTCGGCTGCCAGCCCAAACACAACGTCGTCATGTTCGCAGAGACGCGCGCCGAGTGGATGCTGGCCGCTCATGGATGCTTCAAGCAGAGCATACCGGGTAATTTCATTGTCTCTTTCTCTTCTTTCTTCCTTATCCACAGTCCCAGCCTCCATCACCATAATTACCATTGATATTAATAGCATCCTATTGTCGTAGAGGAGTTAGAAGGCTTTTAAAAATGGAGGATAACTGTTGCTCCTCCGGCAGTTATGATCTCGAAGGGAAATGAATAATTACTGTCACATCAAGTCAATGGCACTGCAGTCATAGCTTACAAAAAAATAATTATAAATATACTATAATTGTCATTCCTCCACTATTTCATTTTAAGTAATATTCCATTTATTTTGTCTACAAAAATATTATGGATCCGCATAAAATCAAAACCCAGCATCGATTATAGTTTGTGATATTTTTAATAATAATTTATTGAACCTTCCAGTGGTAACAATCTACGCGACGCTCGGCGATGAAGCGATAGCTCACGGCATCAACGAGACGGAAGTGTCGACAGTCATCACCACGCACGAGCTGCTGCCCAAGTTCAAGAAGATCCTCGCCAAGACCCCGCGCGTGGACACCATCATCTACATGGAGGACCAGCTCAAGACCACCGACACTACTGGCTATAAGGAGAACATCAGGATTATAGGATACAAGGAGGTCGTGCAGAAGGGCATGGATTGCAATATTGGTGTGTATTGTTTTGTGTATCTTCTAGATTGATCCTATTGCGATACTTTTGTTAAATTACTCAATACCAAATCGCAACTTTCAAGTAAAGATGAGTGAAATTGGATTATTTTGCTAATACATTTTTAAAAGTTGTTTCTCCGTTAGTTTAGTAACAAATCCTTTATCTTTTTGAGCATTGCAATATTTGTTTTTTTGCAGCAAAAGTACTATAACCTGTTTAATCATCGTCATCTCAACTATAGGAAGTCCACTATTGAACATAAGTCTCCCCAAAGGTTCTCCAGATTGACTTGTTCGAAGGGGCATCCAGCTAATTTTTAAAAAAGACACCGACACGATTTGAATGAACTATTTGAAATACTAAATTAAAACCTGTAAAAATGACATGACAATTCATTTTCCGCCTCGATATAGACTCGGCTCTTTGTGATAAAACACTTATATATGGCCATCTAATTATTACAAAAATACTTAATTATATTTTTCAACCGACTTCAAAAGGCGCAGCTTCTCAATTCGACTATAATATATTTTATTTCCACTTACAGAATCAGTACCCCCTAGCAGTTCGGACACAGCGATCATAATGTACACGTCCGGTTCTACTGGCGTGCCGAAGGGCGTGATTCTGTCGCACCGCAACATGGTGGCCACGCTCAAGGCATTTTCGGACGCGCTGCCCATATACGACGACGACGTGCTCATGGGATTCTTGCCGCTCGCGCATGTCTTCGAACTGTTGGCAGAGAGCCTCTGCATCATTGGAGGTGACTACTATTCAGAATATTCATGTACCGCATTAGGTCAGCGTGTTGGATGGATTAACCTTCTCTCAAGCTGACTTGATGGTAGAGGAATATCTTGCTAGGCACTGTGCGATTATGCGTTGGTAAAGTATAGCGCATTCTTGTACAAGTGTACCCTCAGTTCATTTTGTGAGTTTAAAAATTGGTTAAATGCAACTGACTGCCTCAGTGGTGTAGTTGTGCTATATTGGATTATTTTAGTCCACCTGGAGTCAGGAATTTGTGCCCGATATGGCGATAGGCGCGCCTCCTATTACATCGTGAGACGGAGCATATAAGGCGATATGTCGGTGCCCTGGTAGCACCTACCCCTGCTTCCTACCTAGCTGCCTACCCCTTCTGGGAAAAAAGGCGTGACTTTATGTATGTATGTTAATTTAAATGAGATCACGATAAAGGATTATGTTTATTTACTGTTCATGATATCTTAATCATCATAACTAAATGTTTTTTATCTTTTCATAATTGATCGCATTACAACACACTTGAAATGAAATAAATCTTATCGGCTTATAATTTCGCTAAAGTTCTATAAATGTTTTATTATGATTTATGACTAATTTGTGAGTGATTTTCACGCGTTAAAAGCATGATTATTTGGCGGATCTTAGATGTATTTTTTAACAACAATAATTAAATCTAACAGTCACACATGATCAGAATCTCACAGAAAGTAACTCACTCACATTGTCACAGAGTTTGGTAGGATTAAATATTGTCGCTTTATTTGTTATAAACAATCGTACATCTATCCATCAGCCAAAGGAAGTCAACTGGTGAACATATGCCTCCTCCAATGATTTCCACAGTGAGTTGTTGGAGGCAGCTTGCATCCAGCGACGTCCAGCGACCGACACCAGGTCGTCTGACCATCTTGTGGGATCTCCTCAGTCCTGACTCGATCTCGTGGGGAAACCCCGAGCATAGCCCTCTCCATAGCTCGTAGGGTGACTTTGAGCCTCTTAATGAAAATCTTCGTACATGTAGTAATAACAGTGTTATTTGAATTCCAGGAGTCCCGATCGGCTACTCCACTCCACTCACAATGTTGGACTCGTCCAGCAAGATCATGAAGGGCACAATGGGTGACGCCACCATTCTCAAGCCGACCTGCATTACTACCGTACCGGTTAGTTGCTACTTACTTTTATATAGCACACGCATTACTAGTGGAGCGTATGCTATATTTTTAAATTTAAAATGGAATGGTAAAGAATGGCTATAAATTGGGTTTTCGGTGAAGTACCCATATTATATTGACAAACTGCAAGTCTATGAATATGGTAAAAATATTCTCAGAGAAACCTTTGCATACATATTAAGAGATCATACATTTCACTAGCAAAATAAAGCAGTAAAAAGATAATATGAAAATAGGATTTCTATGGAATATTTTATGTTTGTGATTTTATATTAATTGCCTGCTAAGGTAAAAATTGGCTTTAATAAAATAAAATAATATGTATGTTCTAATTCTGTATGTTTTTAAAGAAATATTGAAGTTTAAATTTAATTAGTATTCGTTTTTGACAGTTTTTTTAAAGATATATAAGTTATTATTATAGGAATAGTAATGTGTGAAATATACAAGAAGGGCAATAGTATACATAATATGATATACTCTGTAATATTATATAAGTGTGTGTATACAGGGTATCTCAAGACCGCTACCGAAAACGAAGCCGGGTGGTAGTTTTAGTGGCTACAAACACTATGCAATTAAAAATTTCGCATAGAAACGCGACAATTATTTTTATGATTTTTTAAATATCGTCATTTTTGGGTGGTAAATCCATAGTTTTTGCTAAAATAATGATTTAAACACTCTTATACTTTAGATTATTTATAAATAAAAGGGTATACACTATTATTTTAGGAAAAAATGTATTTACCACCCAAATATGGTCATAGGAAAAAAAATAACAAAAAAAATTGGCCACTTTTTTTGCAACTTTTTTTGTTGCATTGTGTCTGAAGTCGCTTATACTACCACCCGGCTTCGTTTTCGGTAGCAGTCTTGATATACCCTGTATAGTAGGTGTGTAATACATAACAAACATTTAATTCCAGTTAATAATGGACCGCATCAGCAAAGGCATCACAGACAAGGTATCTCGCAGCGGCCCGCTGTCGAGCGCGTTGTTCAAGTGGGCGTACTCGTACAAGCAGGCGTGGCTGCGGCGCGGGTACGGCACGCCGCTGCTGGACCGCGTGGTGTTCCGCCGCGTGCGCGCGCTGCTCGGCGGCCGCGTGCGGCTCATGATCGGGGGCGGCGCGCCGCTCGCGCCCGATACGCACACGCAGGTACACTGCTCGCACGCATATAACACACTAACGAGCCTTGTGTTATTATTATTTAGATCGAGCCCAGTGACGTGCCATAGGAGAGGCCTATGTCCAGCAGTGGACACGAATAAGCTGATGATAATGATGATGATGGTGGTGGGAGGGGCCCCTGTCCAATACGTCCCACACGTATGAGGGCTGATATAAATACAAAATATATTTCTAGCCTTCTACATTTCAAGGTTAAGAAAAAATAAGGAAAGGTTACATAGAAAGTTATAGCCACTTTAGTATTTATAACGTTTTGGACAACATTTCTTCAATGCTTCTCTATTTACTATCTAAGCCCAAGAAAAATATTAAAATACCCGGCATATGAGGTCCTATCATCACTATTGTCTGAATTGACACCCATACGCCCTATCCCAACACCAGTCCTGCTGTCTGATCCAATCACAATATCATGTGTTACATTGCTGTTTCGTTGAACGAGGTGTAACTTGTAAGTATTAGTTGTAATGCAGTAAGTAATGTATCGTGTGTCGTCAGGTGCGCATCTGCCTGTGCTGCGACGTGGTGGCGGGCTACGGGCTGACGGAGACGACGTCGTGCGCCACGGTGATGGACGCGCACGACCGCTCCACCGGCCGCGTGGGCGCGCCCACCACCGGCACCGACCTCACGCTGCTCAACTGGGAGGAGGGCAACTACCGCGTCTCCAACAAGCCGTTCCCGCAGGTGACGATCATACTTACATCATACATATTATTATTATTACAAACCCGTGGCTTCTCGTTTCTCAGCCGGCGGCTAACCGACTGCGCCACGAAGGCTGTCAAATGGCCGCACACTGATATACAATCGATATCGTACATATCAGAAATTACGAGATACTTTTCAACGTTTTAAACCAGGGACCGAAACCGGTAACGAAAATACCGGTATTTTTGGTATCAACCGAAAAAAAAATACCAGTATTTTTAAAGGTAACCCCTACACGCCAATTTTTTAGGTTCCTAGAATTTAACCGATATCATACCGGTAACCGAAATAAGGGTTACCTCTATGTTTCATGCGCCGTTCCTCATAACTCAAAGCGCGGGCAGTGCCTGCGTGTGGTTATACCGCCGTGTGTCTTCACTAAATATTATGGCATTATACCACACACTTATCTTTACTCATTTCATTATTTTTTTAACAGAATTACACACCAAAAAAAAAAGAACCAAATCCAGCGATATTGTATAAACAACACGACAACCATAGTTGTCGTGTTATTGTTGTTGTCGTAAATATCATAATATTTATTTGTTATGCAACAACAACGCGTTTTCTTTTGCATTCAAGGTCTTTTTAGGTTACCGGTATTAAAACGATTACTGTATATACGGGTAACCTTTATAATGTGTCATAGCGGTTACCGAAATCTTAAAGGTAACCGAATTTTGTCGATACCGGTACCGTAATGTGGAATGGGTTTCGGTCCCTGTTTTAAACAATCAGACCTGAGCATCACGCGTACAAATTTGGGTAATTATTAAATATTGGCTAATTATATTTACAAATTGTAATGTTTGTGGCCATTGTTAAATTTAAAAAGGTATATGATATTGCTACTTTTACATTCTACAAAATTGAATTCTGAAAATTTCAGAATTATTTCAGACTGAAATATATCATACTAAAAGATAATTTAATCGCCACTCAATAAATAATCTATTTCAAGAGCATTCCACTTAACGTCAAATCTATCACAGCCGAGTGGCTGTAATCTAATACACGAGTTGTAGAGTTACAACTCGTGTATTAGATTACAAATACAAATATCGCTATCATAAGGACACTGCTGTGACCTATATAAAACAATCGCACGTTAATTTTCAGGGTGAGATAGTGATTGGCGGTGACTGCGTCGCTGAAGGCTACTACAAGAACCCACAGAAGACCAAGGAAGAGTTCTTAGACATTGACGGCCGACGCTGGTTCAAATCCGGAGACATTGGAGAACTGCACCATGATGGATGCATTAAGATCATTGGTGAGTACTTAAAGTAGGATTTTATGACAACTTCTCTAAATTGTGTTAAGCTGACACATTATACATGCGATATTAGTATGATTTCCGTAATTATTTCATGTATCATTTATTTCATCTAAAAACAAAGACTTACCAAAATACTTAATGTAGTTACTGCACCATGACATGTAAAAGGGCATTACAAAACTATGGAATCAATTCTGTATCTGTATCAGTCCATATACGTCCCACTGCAGGGAACTAGTTTCCTCTACGATCTAGAGTATAATTGAGAGCGGTTGTTAGCCCTTATAATCCATAGTGCTGGTCTAGTGCGGATTGGCAGACCTTACATACCATAGAAATTCTTACAAATCGTCAATTTTTATTACATTTATAATTTATAAAAATATATCACAAAATCCTCAATTCACAGACCGCAAGAAGGACCTGGTGAAACTGCAAGCTGGCGAATACGTTTCCCTGGGCAAAGTGGAAGCTGAGCTGAAGACGTGTCCCATAGTGGAGAACATCTGCGTGTACGGCGACAGTTCGAAGACTTACACGGTGGCGCTGCTGGTGCCTAACCCACAGCACCTGGCCGACCTCGCCGCCAGGATCGGCTCGCCGGAGATGGACTTCGAGCAGCTGTGCCAGAGCACCGCCGTAGAGAAGGCGGTCGTCAAGGAGCTCGCCGATCATGCCAGGAAATGTAAGCGGGGAACTTATTGAGACATATTTGAAGGCCATTATGGAATGATTAGGAATTCATTCATATGTATATTATTATTATTTTTAAATGCATTTAAATAAACAGCTCATGAGCACTAGCAAAACCAACACCTTGAATTACAAAGCAATGTTTGGCATTCCACTCGCCATCCTGAGACATAAGATGTAAAGTCTCAATATTTCCTGTAGTTGCTCTGTATCTAAACGTATTCGTATTCATCTATACTTTTACTTCACTGGGGTAGGCAGACATTATTGAATATCATAATCTGTGGCGAAACTTCTTTTACATCGGTCTTGAATTTACATTTTTTATCCTAAAGATAACAACTTTGTTAGATAAGGAAAGTTCTTTAAAATATGATATGGTGATGTTTAAGTTTTGATAATAACGCGTGTTGTTTCCGCAGGCGGGCTGGAGAAGTTCGAGGTGCCGGCGGCGGTGAAGCTGTGCACGGAGGTGTGGTCGCCCGACATGGGGCTGGTGACGGCCGCCTTCAAGATCAAGCGGAAAGACATCCAGGAGCGCTACAAGGAGGACATCAAGCGCATGTACGCGTCGTGAGCCGCGCCCGCGCCCGCCCGCGCCCGCCCGCCCGCACTCACTACACGAGCGCGCGCACGCGTGCACGCCGACGCTGAGCCCAAGCGCTCCAATACCAACATGCGGTACTAAGTTTCTACGTTTATTTTGATAAGTCTTGTACATATTTATTTCTCGTCTCTAATGTAGTTTGTATTGTAATACGATGTTATGATGCATGATGATGAATGTGCGTAACTATTTTTCATGTAAAAAGTACACCGTTTAGAAATTGTTGTAATTGAGATTATGTGGGGTCGCAGAGATCTGAACATTGGTATGATAAATTGTGCGAGTGCGATGTGTGAATGCTCGTATTGTTGATGAACATTTATTTCTTGGAGTTAGATATTGGCCTAGTGTCTCAAAGTGTATAGCTTGCTCCCGCGCCGAGAACTTCGGCCGTTCCTACGGAAGGATTGTAATTATTTGCTGTAGGAAGTAAATTTTAAATAATATGCAAGCTTGATATGTACAGGCGTTTTCGCTTCCTTTGTGTTTTATGTGTTGTATACGGTTATTTGGATTTGTATATTTGAAAGAAAGAGATTAGTGAGTCGATATTTTGAGCTGGTTCTCATTGCACGCCCCACGCGATCCGAAGTTGTCTGGCGCGGACAGTGTAATGTAACTCATTAAAATAAGTTGATCATTTAGTACTTAGGGGTATCGGGGGTAGTTTGCCAATGTAATAATAATTTTGCAATATCATTATTTCATACGTTAGTCGCGTGACGTCGTACGAGTTGCGAGTCGTGACGTCTGTGCGTTGCATAATAGTTAGTCGTTTGATTATTCTAATTGATTTAGTGTGAGCGAGAACGCGTTGACACTGAAGGTAGCTATTTCGATATTTATAATCGAACAAGTTTGACTTTTCGATGTTTAGTGATCTCGATAAGTGTTGTTCAAAACGGCATACGAGAAATCTGTCCTGTATGGGTAGTGAATGATACGCGACGTGATGATGTCAACGCCGTTCGACCGCGACAAAAATTGTTGATTAGTTTTATTTGTGTAATAAATCATGGCTATTGTACTGCCAAGTGAAATAATGTGGAGGAATATTCAAATACAACGCTTATGTATTTATGTTACATAGACAAGGTGAAATACATGTGTAGGCTCTTATTTTGCTTTGAATATTGCGATTCCATACGATGTACGTGGAGGTTTAGTTTGTTTCTGCGCATTATTTTGATGGCGTTGTTGTTAGCGGGTACATCCGAGAGCTGAGGCTAGTCAGTGTTACTTCGAATGTTCACTTCGTTATGCATTTCACCATGTCTCCGGCCGCATTTCGCTGAGCATTTACCCGTATTTTCATATTAGTGAAAAATATTATATTTACTTGAATATGTAATGTAATCAATAAATGTTACCTGATTAATAATGTTAAATTCCATCGATGTATTTAATGTGAAAACTTGAATGTTACTTGTAACGGGTAGCGACATATTTTTCGAGATGTAATCGTATTATATCAAAAATTTTAGCGTGAAATCAGTCTATCGTTAGGAGTTACTTGCTCAGTTTATGTGACTGTATTTTGTTTGAAATTCTGAAAATATTGCAACTGAAACCAATTTTGTATTATTTATTCAATAAATGTTAATAAAATCAGCTGGATCATTTTATTTTTCCTAGTAAATAATTTATGCGTTCCTGAATAATATCAGTCTACGGTGAGCAAAAGAGTTGCTCTGATAGGGATAGTATTTGTATTTATAGTATTTTGACAGCCTCCGTGGCGCAGTTGGTTAGACGCCGCCTGTGAAACGAGAGGCCGCGGGTTCGATCCCCGCACCGAGAGAAATGTTTGTGCGGCCCACAAATATTTCTTCCAGGTCTGGGTGTTTGTGAGACCGAAAAGTCTCTCGTAGTTCCTGATACCCACGACACAAGACTCGATCTTAGTGTGGGGTCAGGACTATGTATGTGACTGTTGGGTGTTATTTATTTATTTTAGTATGACGCAGTGGGCGGAGCCGAATAAAATAAAGAAGCCGCCGCGGTACATAGTAATTAGTAACTACTAGTAATTAGTAACTACTATTAATTTGTCATCTATACTTATATGATGAATATGACTTTGAATTGGATTTTTGGAATTGGTAATTTATTTTTATTATTCTGTACCAAATAAAAAACACGCTTAATATAGAAAACCCAACTAAAAAATAGAAAATAAATTTTAATAATACTGAATTAAGGATAGTGTAAAAAATTAATAAGAAAAAAATATATTTTATTGTAAAAAAAAGCGTGGGGTGCATGTTTTCAATAGATATAATTATTTTATCGACAGATATAAGTAGAAGGATTATCATATTGATAATATCTTAAAAAGCACCCCACGTTTTTACAATAAAATTTTTTTTTCTTATTAATTTTTTACACTATCCTTAATTCCGTTTTATTAAAATTTATTTTCTATTTTTAGTTGGATTTTCTATATAAAGCGTGTTTTTTAGTTTTTTTTTAAACTATTATTTTTTTTTACTTTGGTTTCTTGTATTGTCATCGGTCTTTGACAGGTGTGCAAAATTTGAATGAAATCTGTCCGTTTAAAGTGGGTCAAAATCGCGTCTTAAGGAGTCGGTTACAAACATACAAACAAACATACAAGTGAAGCTAATATAAAGCGTGTAAAACGGAAAACCGAAATCCTCAGGATAGTAATCCAAGACAACGTAGTAACGTTGTTCAAATGTTTGTGAATGAAATTAATAACGAAAGTATTTCTCCTCATTACTTTGTATAAAATTGAACGATAATCAGGGAATATGCATGTCATTTTTTTTATATTTTTAATTAATTCTGTATGTTATTACATTATCGGAAAAAAATATGTCTTTGAAAATATCAATCAAAAAAGTGCAAAAAATAATCAAAACTGCTATCAGTTTCGAAGCATTTAAACGCCATGTTGGCGCGAACTCGCTGTGACTTCAGAGGTCACGATATGAACAACCTAGTATTTGGATTAAGTTTCTATCATGAATTGCTACAGAACTGTATTTCGTGCCAAAATAATCCATTTTAATTAATAGTATAAAGAAAGCACAAAATAACTCATAAACAAACGTAAAACAACAAGCTAAAACTTCATAAGAACGTGCCCATTGTCGTCACTTTCCTTTTCAAGCAATAGATCGCGTTTCGGAAAAAATGCGCGGCAAATTTGAAATGTCATTTTTTAAGTATTTATTTTACCGATTTAGAGTTGATAAATTTAAAAAATATCTTTGAGGTATATTTCTGTATTAATAAAGATTACAAAAAAAAATATTTTGTCTTATTTTGAAGTCTGGTGCATGTTCCCTATTGTCCAAAGAGTAAAGTTTCTAACTATAGGCATAGCAATAAAGCGGACAATTCATGATGGTCATAATAAACAAATAAATACATCCAACATTATATGTATAGTCACACAAATATTTGTATTGATGCGGGGAACCCACGACCTCTGGTTTCACAACTGGCGTATAATTAACTGCGCCACAGAGACTAATCATGGAATATCTTTTATTGAGATTATTAACTTTACAAGTTTATAAGCTAGGTCCACGAATCTAACTTGCACTGAGCCCGTTGTTCGATTATTGGTAAATGAAACAATTTTAGCTTATTTAATTATATATTTTCGTTCTTAAATACTATACAGGGAGCGCAAAAAAATGGCGCACTTGCTCAGTTGGGTACAAGGGCATAATATTAATATCGTAATAAAAAAATAATATTTGGAAAATACCTATCCGTTTTGAAGTTATGACCGTTTAAAGTTATAAGTTTAATCACCACTTTTTCGCATAAAACCAGTTGGAATGGATGAAGAACAAGATTTAAACACATACGTATTTTTTCGTTTCGTCGTTAATTGAACGGTTAACGAAATATACCACGATAACCATTTTTAACAGCATCAAAACTTTCTTAGACTTCGCTTTAACCGTTGTTTACACATGAGTAAGGTCATGAACTCTTAGCTGTATAATTTATCCTTCTCTAACTTCAAAAAAGGATATTTTTTGTTTCATTTCAAATAAATCAATCAGTTAAACAGGGACGTACTTAGATTTAAGCGTTAATAAATTAACAACATAATAACTTTAGGTGCAGTTGCATCGTGTATGGATTGACTATTTTGTTTGTCATTATTTTCCTTAGTGTCACAAATCCAAACTGAAAGACACCAAGAAATCACACTGGTCATCGCTTAAATCATGTAAGATTGCGAATTTAATTATAATTAGAAAAGTTTTGGTAATACCTACATAACATTTAAATTTTCTAAATAATTAATATTCATTGAAAAAATAATCAGATGACACTGATTAATAAAAAATAATAGTTTTAAAATGATGGCCCAATTCAGCCCTATTAGTCAAAGGAAGCCGCCGGTCCTAGTGTACTTGGATCCAACGCGGCTCGATTATTCCTCCTTTGAGCCTGCCGCCGCCCTTTGCGAGCCCGAGCCGAAAGGCGGCAATTTCTTTGTGGGTAACTTTTAGCCTTTTACAAAAGAAGACCGACATCTTGAGGTGTGTTCACACTACACACTTGATATAACTTAATTTGATTAAGTACCTACTCCGACATAAAAGTTACGTTAAAAAAAATATCTTATTGGACTGATAGAATGGTCCTTACTTGCTCAAGAGCTTATAATATTATTTAAATATGTCATCAACCGATCCAGTCAGTTACAAATTGCCTATTTACTTTTCCTTATTATTGTATTTAACATTACTTTAATGTGTTTTGAAAATAATGTTACTTTAAAGTGATAAACTTTCTTCTAAATTCTTATACCTAGAGAAATGTCGTCTACCATTATAGCATAGAATTTGCATATGAGATTTCTGTGAGATAAAATTAGTGAAATCAATAAACACTAAGCACTAATATACTGCACTGGAGACCCCGTGCCCTGCAGTGGCACGTATATGAACTGATACAGTACTAATACTAATTGTTCACATGAATTATTATGAACTCAAATAGGAAAGCTTTGTATCTAATGTGAACAGGCCTTTATCTTTTTTTTTTTTTTTTTTTTTATTGCATTGAATGGCGAGACGAGCATGCCGTTCGCCTGATGGTAAGCGATGCGACCGCTCATGAACAGAAGCAGAACCAAACAACACCTTGAATTACAAAGCAATGCTTGGCATTCCACTGCGCTCGCCATCCTGAGACATAAGATGTCAAGTCTCAATATGTCCAGTAGTTACTCTGGCTACAATGTCCTTCAATCCGAAACACAACAGTGCATTTAAACTGCTGTTTGACGAGAGAAATAGACATTGCGGTGGTACCCACCCAGGCAGCCTCTCACATATGAGAGACCTACCACCAGTGTTTTTTTTTTTTTTTTCATCTTTCAAGAATCAAAATAATAATTTATTTTTTATTAGTTGAATTCGGATTGCGATCGCGTGTACATGTATTAGTCGTGTGCATATTATTGTAAATTCGTTTTCAGTTATTTTGAGTAAATTTTATTAATTTCACTATGCTTTGAACATTACCCAATTTGATAGCTTTTGATGTAACTTGTGTTATGTGAAATGTAAAAGAAAAAATGATTTGTGCTACCAAACTGTGACAGTGTTTTCGTGCGGGTTTTGGCGGATCCTGCGCTTCCATCCTTGCCTATCAAGGTCATTACGGTTTACATTACAAGGTCAGTTAACTATTTTAGTGGTCATTAATGACAACTAACCAGCCCATATGAGTCACCGACGGCCTCCGTGGCGCAGTTGGTAAGAACTGCCTGTGAAATGAGAGACCGCGGGTTCGGTTTCTGCCCCGAGACAATTTCCATGAACCATAATTATTTTTCTAATACCCGCGACACAAGATTTGTATCTTAGTGTGGGGTTAGTACCCATGTATGTGACTGTTGACAGTATTAATTTAATATCTTTTTTATGTACCCTGAGCGTTATGTACACAATCGCACGACTTATAAGTAAATAATGAGCTCTGCTTATTTATTGTTGTGTCTACCGTTCAGTTGTAAGGTTCAATCACTTTAGCGTAATGTGTTAAGGGTTAGCATATGTAACGTTAGTTTTTGTTTTCTCGGCATATTTCTTAATATTCGCTAGCGCCATGCAAATCCGTCTTAATTAAGATGCCTTCACCATATACTATAATGTATATTGGCAGGTGCGCCGTTTTCTTGTCCACCCTGTATAACTTTTTATTTGTAGTTTGTGGGGGTAAATTGAGGGTGAGGTTTTGGAAAACAAAATCAATCAATTTTATACCTCAGTATTCGTTAACTATAAACATAATTTATTTATGTAATTTAGAATAATTTTCGACATGTTGCAGGTATTAATGACAATAGTATTAATATTCTTAAAATAAATTCGTATTGGAAGTATATTATATGTGTATATACTATATGAACATTTTCATAGTAAAAGAAAACCTATTGAGACGTTTTTGGTTTTCATACAGTGAATATAGTTGTTAATCAGTCGCAACATATACATAAGATGTGACAAGCTTTCGTCAGTGCTATCCGAAATAAACTAAGGGGAATTGAATAAATGTCGCGCGATGTTCCACCACATGGCGTCCATCATGCTGCGGGTACAAGCACGTAACAACTAGCCTCGGGCGCGAGTTACGCGGTGCTCATCTTGCAGAGGTG
Organism: Hyles vespertilio; assembly: GCA_009982885.2. NCBI lineage: Eukaryota > Metazoa > Arthropoda > Insecta > Lepidoptera > Sphingidae > Hyles > Hyles vespertilio. The sequence goes on from CM042807.1 coordinate 24,342,927, forward strand.
TCGCAGCTGCATGATCTTGATGTCGTCGGTGCCGAACTTGACGACGCCCTCCTGGTTCTCGATGGAGATGAGCTGCCCCACGGCCTCGCGGTCCTCGCCCGCGATGACCTTGACGCGGTCGCCGGCCTGCGGCAGCACGGGGTCCAGCAGGTCGGGCGCCACCGTCACCACGCGGTCCTCCGCCGCCACGAACACGGCGCACGAGCCCGCCGACACGCTGCGCACCACGCCCACCTGCCCCGCCAGCCCCGCCTCCGCGCCCGCGCGCACGCGCACCTCCACCTCCGTGGTGTGCCAGTCCGCGCCGCCCGCCTCCGCCGCCGCGCCCGGCTCGTACGGCGAGCGCGGCGAGTAGCCGGCCGGGCTGGGCGTGCCCGGGTACCCGGCCGCGTACCCGGGGCTCGGGCTCGGCCGGTACGGGCTGTACGTGTGGTCCGAGCCGTACATGGCGCCCGGCGTCTGCGGCGCGAACGAGCCGCCGCCGTACGCGGCCGCGTCGTAGCCGCCGCCCGCGTCGCCGTCGTCCAGCGAGCCGTACTCGAAGTCCGGGGCGCGCGCCGGCGTGGCGGACGCGGTGGGGTCCCAGGCGCCGTGCGCCGGCGTGCGCCCGCCCTCGTGCGACGGCGTGGCCGAGCCGTAGTGCGGCGTGCGACTGCCCACGTCGTAGATGGGCGTCGCGGACCCGTGCATGGGCGTCTTGATGCCTGTGTCGCGGTACGTGGGGGTCTGCGCGCCCAGCGTGGGCGTGCGAGCCGGGGTGCGCGAGTAGAACGAGGCGGCGCCACCCGCGGCCGCGCCCGCCGCGCCGGCGATGTGTCCGCGGTCCACGGATATCGTTTGGCACGAGGAATGCAGTTCGACACGAGCCGTGCTTCCGGTGGCGTCCTTGACGATGCCGACGTTGCCCTTGTAAGGTCCGCCGGTGATCTTGATCGTCTGGCCGATGAGTTCTCGGTCCCTGGTGGCGCCCCTGCCTCCCCCGCGGCCGCCCCTGCCGCGCGGGGTGGCGCCGCCGCGGCCGGAGGGGTGCATGGGCGACTGTATGCGCGGCGACATGAAGCCGAGCGAGAGTCCGGCGCTGGCGTTGTTGTTGCGCGCGCCGCCCGCAAGCTGCAGATGGCGCGTCTTGCACACGAAGATGCCGCCGTTGTCTAGGTACATGCGCGACTGCAGGAACGCGAAGTTGCGATAGAGATGTTTGATCTCGCCGTTGCGGCCGGCGTGCGGGCCGTCGATCACTTTGACGATGTCTCGTTTCTGTATGGTGTTCTCCTCGGAGTCGAGCGCCCTGGTGAACCTGTTCTCGCGACGTTTCTGCAGCGCCTGCGGCTTGCACTCGATGACCTTGCCTTGCATACCGAGCACGTGGAAGTTCTCCTTCTCGAGGCGCACGATGACGCCGACGGTCTGCGGGTCCAGCTGCACCATGTCGCCCCACTGGAACTGGCCCAGCGAGTCGACGCCCGTGGCCATGTCGGAGCACAGCTGCAGGTCGCGCGGCAGTACCTCCAGCTCGTGCATGGTGAGGTCGGACACGAGCACCACGCGGTGCGCCTCCACGCGCACGATGAGCCCCGTGTCGCCCTCGTAGCGGCCCGCCAGCACCTTCACGTGGTCGCCCTGCTTGAAGTACTTGCGCAGCTCGTTGGGCTTGAACACGAGCGGGTCCTTCAGCGCGTCGTGCTTGGGCATCACCGTGATCATCGAGCCGTCGATGGCGATGATCCGCGCCTGCAAGTTGGCCAGATCTCCGGAGCACACTTCCACGTTGTCACCCATTGAGAATGAGTGCAGGCTGGTGGGGTCGTCTTTGGCGGGTGCGGCCAGTTCGATGTCGATGCCTTCGGGCTGTTCCTCGAACCTCTCCAGTTCAGTGAGTGTCGGCTTTACGCCCTCGGCGAGTATGGCGGACATGGTAAAGTTTTTATACAGAAAACCCTTACGCGAATATCTGTTGCCCTCGAATATAAGGAAGTCACCGTCGGATGTTACTTCGCCGCCGATGGCCCTGATGGCCTCCGGATCGAAAGGCTTTGCTGCCGGCCTCCTCTTCTTTTTCCTCTTGGCTGCTTCGCTTTCACTTTGCACAGTCCTCAGCGCTCCCCTCAGTCTTGTATAATCTATTCTAGGGAGAAGTTTTAGGTGCACTTGATTCTGTGCCAAGTCTACATAATCGACTTGAGCAATGTCATCTTTGTACAATCCTCTCTTTAACCTGACCCACTGTTTGGGTTTGAGGCCTGACTGTTCTTTCACCACTCGCAGTACATCTGTCATTTCTTTGATTGGCACCATCTCCTGTTTCCACACTCCCATTCTGAGTGTCCCGACATTGTTGATGATTGCTTTGACATGAGTCTGTTTGAAAGCCTCTATGTAAATGTACCCTTTGACTCCCTCTGGTGCCACAACTGATTTTATCTGGAAAGGTTCATCTGAAAACTGATATGCGATGAACTTTCTCATGAGGAGTAGTACAGTAGCTTTTTCTTCACCAATCCTACATTTCACCATCCATAGATTAGGATCCTTGATTCCCGGCAACAGTGTTTGTTGCGTGATCTCATCAGACATTTCCTCGCCGCCCTCGCCGAAATGTCTATGTGCTGCTGATTCATCAGCATATTTGTTTCTAAGATATTCTTCAATTTCTTCTTCCTTCTGCGAGTCCCAGAGGTTAGTACCTCGTCTACGACCTTCAATTTCCCGAGCTGTGGGTCCAATCTCATCCACTTCATTGCCAACGATGCCCATTTCTTGGGCGCCCTCCTCCCATTCGTCATCTTCATCAACTTCATCGTCCACCTTGAATATAACAAAGATTCTATTTATTTTTGGGTGCATACCAGCTACCCAGGCAGCTATCCATGTAGCATATCTAAGAGGCATGAGAAATGAGATGTCAACATGTTAATATTAATCGAATTACTCACCTCAGCTTCGTCAATAATGAATCCTCCATAGCGACTGTCTTTCTTGCGTTTCTTCCTCAGTCTTTCCTCTTCCTCTTCGTCCTCTTCATATTCCTCAGAGTCCACCAAGTCCTCGCCTTCTGGTTCCTGTTCGTCCTGAAATTAAACATATATTTTCTTGTATTGTGAATTTTAATGGGTTTATATGAAAATGTAATCCGCAGCATGAAAAAGTTATAATAGCTAAATACCTTATAAGCAGTGTGTTATGGAAAAAATAGATGATCAATGTTATAAAAATGACAGTCATATATTTTTGTTAGTTTCATTCAGTTATTTGTCATTTACTTATAAAAATCACTATTAATGTAACTCTGGCTATGTTTAAGCTTTTCTGTAATGTAGCAAAAGGAATTAGTTTCTTGTTATTATAACTAACACATCAGAGCTAACTAAATGAAATGTACAATGTTAATCCTAGTTGGTAGTACAACTTACAAGCAATTCTTTTACATATTTACTTTAGGTTAATTGTCGAAAATACAGGAATTGTATAATGTATAAATTTTACATGTGCATACAACCTTCAAGTTTAAAACACCTTACAGATTGAAACAAGTATGTGAGTGCAGAAGTGTGAGAAATCCCACAGGGTTGCACTACATTTATTGTGTCCTTCATATATCATTGTATGTTTATACATTTTTCTGAGTACCTGTACATTGTGACTTGTGAGTGAAATAATAGGTGTATATTAATAGATTAAAGATAAATGAAAACTAATTAAATAGTGTCCTTAATAGCAGATACATATATTCAGATGTTATTGAACATGCTATGTTTGATTGTCCTACCTTAAGGGTGCTATTCCATTAGGCAAGTTGAAAATTACTTGAAACTTGGAAAAACCTGCATACAAGCTACAAGTTGCATGTAGGTTTGAACTTGTTTTGAACTTTGTTTGTGAAGTGACATGCAAATTGAATGCACAATGGTAATTTGCATGATATTGTTTTCCACTTTAACTTTATTACATGTATGCTAAACAATTTAAACATAAAGTTATTACAACCTTACAAAGCTAAATCAGTTAGAGACAAATGGCTGAAAACCCTAAGCTACTACTAAACAGATCCGATTAATAATAATTTTAAATATCTGAACATATTTTTTATTTATTTTAATTGGACGTAGTTATGCAAAATGGATCCAACCCACAAAAACTACTTTTTGAGTTACTGTCATAAATGGCATCTACACAACAAACTTTGTATATGCAAAAAACATCCAAGCTGCAAAGTATCTTTTTTCTAATAAAAAACACAAACGTTAATGATACCAACAGAATATTGTGCATTATTGCAGAGTTAAAATAGAACCATGTGTCATGGTGACCTAGATAATTGTTTAAAAGAATAGAAAAAAAGATCCAAACTACATTGCGTAAACTTCAAATAAAAAGATCCATAATGGTTTCTTAGATTTACGCAAATGTTACACATTGAAATAGAACTATTGTTTACAGATTTCATCGGGGATTTGGTTTAATTTTTACATTTTTTGAGTTCCCGACGTTTCGAGTCCGCCCCATGACCACGAAAGCTGTAAAGTAATCGAAACGTTGGCAACTCAAAAAATGTAAAACTATAACCAAATCCGCGATAAAATCCGTAAATAATAGTTTTATTTCAAAAAGATCCATCCCACATTTTTAATATTGTAAAAAAGATCCAAAGACAATTTTACTAAAAAAAGTATATTAAATAACATAAAACTTATTAAAACAATACTATATAGGAAGCAAATAACAATACCCAATATTTAAGATGCATTCGAAAACAAACTACAGTCTTGTTATTTTGCTATATCAATTTTACTAAAACTCCTGTTTTCTCAAAAGTAAGTTTTTGTGGTTGGATCCATTTTGCATAACTACGTCCAATTTTAAACACTTTATACAAATATGTAGTACAGGCGGACTTCTTTTTTATTGATATCATTTGGTATTTTGCATATCTATGTAAACCTAACTAGTTACCATAAAAAAACAAGATATAATTGTTTTTGATATCTGCGATACAGGCCAAGAGCCTATTGCAGTACCACAGTGAAATGTCTAGTAAAAATTACTACCTTATAAATATGCAATGATACCTACTGTTTTATTGTATTATTTTGGTAAATAAAAGCTTATTATAATTATCATATTTGGATAGGATTTTCTCCCCCTATTATGTGTAATCAATGTACACACGTAGCACTTAACCTAAGTCCTTTAGCCTTAGGTTTAGTGGATTGTAATCATACATCTAAGCAAATATGACAATGTTTGATGACCATAAAAACAAACCTCAACTTCTTCATCGCCTGAGGCTTCTTTAGCTTCGTCATCTCTGTTTCGACTAGCGTCCGAACCTGCCGATCGGCTCCTGTAGAAGATTAATCAATATGGTAACATCCATTAACAATGTTGAAGGTGGAACAAGACGCTCTCGCTTATCAAATAAGTAATTTACCTGGATCGGGACTTTGAACGAGACCTAGAGCGCGACCTGGAAGGGCTTCTGGACCCACTCCCTGAACGGGATCGTGATCGGGACACAGAACGCGACCTTCCCGAATGGTTCGACGCGGCACTCCTTCGCGACCGTCTAGATGCAACGCTACCTGCCTCCGACCCACTGCCTGAATAATTACTGCCTTCTGAGTCCGACATTATCTAACAATCAAATAACTTGACCCATTTATTTTTATATTTTCACCCAAAAACACACCGCTAGCAGTAAACGTCACGACAAGAACAAAATACAGATTATAAACCTTCAGCAACCAAACAGCGCTGCAGAAACCACAGACTAATAAAGGCTTGAATGTCACATTCATAATCGATCTTATTCTGAATAATCGACTACTAGGCTGCCCACCATAGACGCGCTGCGTTTCGGTTCTAATTTTATCTATGAAATCAATGTTCTAAAAAAAATAATAAAAAAAATTGTCTATTGATTCGTCGTTTTGCCCCACCGACAAGAGAAATTTTTTGCTAAATTCTTAATTTTTTTTATCAATAAGTTGAGTTACATATGTTGCTTTAACTAGATATTATAATATATTCATGTCTGGGTGGGAGCCGTGTTGGATCCGCGAATATTTTAGTGAATTGTGTTAAAACTTGCCCACAGAAGCTTCGATCGCTGGGTAAAATTCGATCGATTTTTCGCACATCCCGATCAATCAAAACAATAAATAGTGATAGTGCAAGAAGGCGCAAGATCGATCGCGAGTGCTTTGTGCAGTGCAGTGAGTGCAGTGTAGCAGTGGGCGTCACGATGTATCAGTAAAGGGGAAGAGAAGGCCGAGAGCACTAGCTGGGGGTGTCATGCTGGAGACGCGGTCGGTACGCGCCGCTGACTCGGTGTGGGCGAGCAAGCCGCTGCCTGCGCCTCACGCCATGGCTAACACCAGGCACGGGAAGAATGCACAGGTATTGCGTATTATAATTGTCATATCCGTGCATCTGCGCAGAGCGACCGACAGATATCGAATACGAACATTCACGATTGGGTGTCCGCGCTCTCTAGCGTGTTTTGACGAAGACTCCCGCTCTACAATACGTTAGAATTGTTTTATAGCCACATTTATGTATTATTAAAATCAATACAAAGTACTGATAAGCAGTGATCTGTTGAGTTAGGTAACTGTTTGTATGTAAACAAGGTGCGTGGACACAGAGGGCGCTTAGCAGCCTTCGCCTATGGAAAAATACACCTAGATTGGTTCAATACTCCCACAGTGGTTACACAACCTGTATTATATGCAACTGCAATCAGTAACGGTCTGCCACCCTGGACCTAACTGCAGTCCAACATTTCAGTAGAAAATCGCGCAACAGTATACAAATACTTAGTTATCAGTGTGTTTGCCTACCCTAATTTGTGTTTTGAATGTGTCAAAGGCTTTGTGAAAGAGATAGGGTAAAAATATTAAACCCCAGTTATACATTTAGTCATCTTTGATAAGAAAATGTGGAGCGTACAGTGAATACAATCTGAACAGGTTTTGAATATTGTGAAGCATATGATCTGAAGTTATGCATATCAAATAAGCTATTCTTACAAAAATCCGCTTCACTGAGGGGATAAGTTTACTTGTTGAGCCCTTGGTGATCTGATGCCTCATAGGGTGTTGTCTTATTACTTTACATCAAAGAGATAGATTATAGTGGTGGGGGGGTCGGATTCACTTGATATATTCAATAGATCATTTGTTTTGTAGCCATGAAGGACCTAACTAGGAATGGGATTATGGCGCAGGTAAGAATTGAAATACTACTGTAGAAAAAATTACCTTCTTCTGAATTAACAATTCTTCATTTCTGTTTTTCCTGTTTATTTTATTATAAATTCATGTTTTTCCTTCAATTAGTTAGTTTTAGAGCTTTGCTGTTTTCATTATTTGCCTCACAAAGATAGGGTGAATTTAAAATTGTTTAAGTTATGTTTAATACCAAATATTAAAATTATTGTATCTTCTCTCTGTCCCAAAAGGGACCTATATTAGTTATTGAATCCTTAAATGTAATGTTTATTATTCAATTACCTGTTTAGAAAAAAAACATACAATGTGCTGACAATACAATACAATGTTTGCTTGAATTAATATCCCTTTCCTGGTCATAGTAACAGACAACACTATACAGATATTAACTGTTTTATATCTGTTACGGTCACATAATTATAAGTAATTACATCATTTCGTTCTTATGTTGATAATATCTCTTTAAGTCTAGGGATTTTTTAAATAAAATTTCTCTACTTTATATTCAGTCATATATATCAATAATTATTAATATTAATAGTACTTGATTAATATTCATTAAGTATTCTATGTTCTTTTGGACTTTTCTTGTATTCACTCTCTCTATTCAGCTGCAGGGAGTCCACTAAAGGACATAGGCCTCTCTCAAGGATCTCTACATTGACTGTTGACCCCCACAATGTTGTTTTTACATTAAGAAAAATGTATATCATATAAGACCACTAGTACAGCATTGTGGTCGACCTGCTCAGTGACCTTCATTATGTACACATTATTTATTGTGGGATCTTTTGGATCGACAAAGTAACCAGTTTCTAATATGAGGGGAGATATAAACACATGCTAAAATATCTAGAGGCTCTAAAGGGAGAGGTGGCGAGACGATCCGTCATATTGGTGGATTACACACGCAGCGGACAAGTAATCCTCAAGATATCATAGCTTAGGACTTAAATAACTTCGATCGGAAATGCCGATGTTAAGTTTGCCCTTAGTAATATTTTCTTCCTAAAGGATGTCTGTTTTAATCGCGAATTATTCTAATCAACACATCGAACACTTTTACGACAAAGAGTTGCACGATATTCCGGATTGTTCTGTTATTTATGCAAAATTTCGAATTAATCCACAGCCGGTTTGGCGAGACAGACTAACAAAATTTCTAAACACACTGTTGTTACATAATAATGTAAACGTCGCTCATTCGAGTGGCGACGTATGCAGCGGCGAGTGGAGTGCGTGTGAGGCGTGACGGTTGACCGGGTGGGTTGTTGTTGCAGGACGACGTGTGCTACGTGGTGGCCAAGTACGACTACGCGGCGCAGGGCGCGCAGGAGTTGGACTTGCGCAAGAACGAGCGTTACCTGCTGCTGGACGACTCCAAGCACTGGTGGCGCGTGCAGAACGCGCGCAGCCAGTCCGGCTACGTGCCCAGCAACTACGTCAAGAAGGAAAAGCCCTCGCTCTTCGACAGGTCAGTCGATCACTGGTGTATATGGCAGCGACTGGACTGAGAGCTGAATGCGCGGTAGTTGGAGAGTGGTTAGGTTGTGAGATGGGATCCTGGCGTGTACACATGAGTCAAGGCTATAGCGCACTTTGAGTCGAGACGGTGTCCGTGCGTGCGCGAGTCGGCCTGCACGGCGCCTGAACTGCCATTATGCAATTCGTGCGGGCCCGTAGGTGACGCTTGTAACGGCACGCACGCGAGATGCGTCCCTGTCTACCCCTTGTGGGCCAAACGATATGAAGATTCACCAAAGTCTAGTCGGAGGCCGCAGACTGCTGCCACTTGCACATCTGACACGGTTCATAACTTTTGTGTATTTTGTGTGTGATGTGATTATTTAGGTAAATAAACAGATATTTGTAGATAATTTTTTTCAGGTACAGATTCCTACTATGTTGCGTGGGCGACGAAAACTTGCGCACTCTCTCTCGGTTAGTTTTACATAGATCCTTTTAGAATTCCAAAACGTAGAAGTTAATCATTCTTGTTCCCGTAAACAAGCCGCGAAGTGGAGTTCCTGTCTGGTCCCAAGTGCGGGCCGACACGCGACACGCGATACGCGACATTCGCGACACCATTGGTACAGGATCCAGTATCCGCTGAGAGTGAGCTGCAAAATTATAGCGTTGTAGCGTCGTCGTCGCCGCCGCAGCCACCGCTCCACGGCCCCCGGCCTCGGCCGCCGGCCCCGGCGCTAGATAACATTCATATACGATACTGCCGTTGACGCCGCAGACAGGGACTCTCTTCTGTGGTTCAGTTAAACGGATTCATTAGTTGTTTCACCAATCACTCCAGATCTGTTGTACAAGTTAAGATGTTTAGCTGTTGTCAACAACTTCCTTATGCAATTTCATGTTTCTATGTGCTATCCTTTTCTAACTGTAAGCCATGTATCGAGACGTTTGATTCGAACTCTGATGGCTCGACGGCACGCGCTCTGTGGGTAAATTCTTTGGTTTCGCCACGAGGAGATCGACAGGGGTGTATGTCGCGTGCGTGACGTTGTAAGCGCTAGCTACGGCACTGGCACACTTGCTCGAACACTAGCCGGTGAAGTTCTGACGAAGCGCAGGTCTCCTCAACAAGTGCCTAAACGTGTAAGTTGACTGCAAGTGATTATTACAATAACGGGATTTGACACTGCACTGGCTTACCTATTAGAGTTCCACATAGTCGAGTAAGTCGGTTGAGCCCCGTCGCGTCGGTGCGTAGTGTCGAGCAGGCCAGTAGTGCGTCCGCGACTCGCGCTCGCCATCCTCGCCATCAGCGTCGGGAGTCAGGGCTCGCGGAGAGCAGCCGCGCGCGTGCATGCGCCTTGTTGTCCAACTGTCTCGCCATTCCTTGCACCTCATCTTAGTTGTCATGCAATCTGTACGTTACTTTGTTTATAACGTGAATGTTAAGATGCGGTGTTGAATGGGTTGTTTGGTGTTAACATAAGGCTTTGTGTGTGCTTTAATGACAGCATGATTCCGCTAACGTTACGTAGCATGGACTTTTTTTAGATTGTGTGTGCATTGTGGAAACAATTTACGGTCGCATGAGAATGTGTATTATTTTACCGAATGGAGGTGGACAGAGGTGTATGTGGAATATATGGAGACTGACTGACTTAGGATTCTTTCCGCGGAATATAATCCGAATTTGACAATGCCTTGAATATACTGTATGCCGTCGCTTCCTGACGCACTTTAGCTTCATGTGGTCATTTATAAATATGTTTAGAGTTTAGACTTTAGAAAACTTTGAAAGCATTTTCTTTTGATTTATTTTACTAGAAAGTTTAGGGCCTAGCTTTTTTGGTTTCAGTCCCCAATTTTATCCTGAAGCTATGACCAAACCTGTCTGTTATTATATTTTTTAATGTCACTATGCAATATCTTCACAATATTCAACGCTAGACCTCTGTCTCTCCAACTATCTACAAGTAATAGACAATAGTTATTATCATTCGCAGATCTTAAATAGGCCGAGGCTATCAATTCTAACTGGTTTGGCCAAAGTGTGTCATTGACCGCTTCCTGCAAAATGTCCCCGTCGCAGGCCAATTTGACGGCATCGGAGTAGCCCACCTCCCTCGTAACTCGCGGTCCCCGTAATTAGCGACATGACTTGCACAATGCTGGATTCTCATAATGTGATTTTTGTCGCAAAATTGTAATTTTCGCGGCATGAACTGACCTCATCGGTACACGTCCGGATGCGAACCTAGTGCGTTGTGGATTGCTCGCGTACTGTAGCCGCGCCGCGACCGCCTCCCGTCTCGCCTCCGTTTGAATGTGATTTTGTTTATTCATTAGTTTCGCTTGGGTGTTTTTTATTTATGAGCTGGTGTGCGTGTGTCGCGTGTCGTAACGTGTGTCGGTTGTGCAGCATAAAGAAGAAGGTGAAGAAGGGCGGCGGTTCGAAGACGCTGCCGTCGAACAGTTCGCCCGTGCGCGGCGGGGCGGAGTCCCCGGGCGCGCGCCGCGTGGAGCCGGCGGACGCGCTGGGCACGGCCGTGGTCAAGTACAACTACCAGGCGCAGCAGCCGGACGAACTGTCGCTCACCAAGGGCACGCGCATCCTCATACTGGAGAAGAGCAACGATGGATGGTGGCGCGGACAGTACCAGGGACACACCGGGTGGTGAGTTGTACTATTCATTATTAATTACTTCCACGATCATACAACTAGTCTAAATCCCATAGTAAGACAAAATCGATAGTGTTGTTTATAAATTTCAGCCTCAATAATATTGAGATATTATGCGAAACCGTTGCAAGTATTTGTCTTAATGCGGGTTCGCATACGCAGGTCCTTATTTCAGCCCTTATCTAGCCACGGGGATATATATGATATAAAATAATAAAACATATTGAATGAAAACTGTTTTGTACGGATTTAATAGCGGATTTATTTCAATTTGTAATATTCGCCTAAATCTAAGAAACCATTATTGTTATTCTATTTTTTTTTATAATAATACGTAAATTCTTCGCCGCTATTTAGACTACAACACATGTAATATTATTTACTAATCTGTATTGCATTATTGGCAATATCATGAACTTGGACTAATACATTTATCTCCCAGAAAACCAAAGGAAGTAATAGAATTGTATCCTGTCTTTGAGGTTGTCGGAGACAGAATTATCGTAAACAGCCGGTAGCCTTCTTTGACTCGTTATTTATGTCGGTGCGACATAATAATACGTTATGGTTTGTTATTTTTAGTTTTCCCTTGGTGTCTTTTTGGGTTTAGGCACAACAATATGAAGCAGAAATGCATGCAAAATGCCTCTTTTCCATACAGCAACGGAAATACATATTTTTGCATTCGGCTAGTTTATAGATCGGAGAATGAATAGTCAGCATTTGAAAATACACGTTTTATATGGGATACATTTTGAACAAAGTCGCAGGCAACAGCCAGTAATACAAACACACAATACACAGGAAATTAAAAAAATATCCCTTGAAAATGGAGTAATATTTAATGCGACTATGCTGCGCCGTCATTTCTTATCTTTGGTTAAGTTAAGTAATCTAATATTTATTTTAGCGCGATTTTCACGGTCATCTTTTTGCAACTCGAAATGTACTGAAGGGCCCATCCTTAGTTTTTGTATCAATGCTATTGATTGTATTTATGTTACCACATACCAAACCTACAGCTCAACAGAATCCTACAATAAAACCACGTTACATTAGAATTCTCCACTTGAAACAGCCAGTGATAGTAGTAATAAAACAACAGCGCAGACACGTAGGGACGAGCGCTCGTTAGAACAAAAGGCATCGGCGTCCCATCGAGCGACTTGCCACCAGAGTGCCTTTGTACTACTGTGCCGACTGCACCTACCGGCATGTATTATATTCTTACGTGAAATCACGCCTTTTCTCACAAGAGGTAGGCAGAGGTGTTAACAGGACACCTACAGTTAGCTTTATCTGTTCCGTCCCACGATGTGATAGGGGGCTTGATGATATCCAGGTAATATCTTGCCTCCGGGATGATAAAAAAAAATCAATATCACTTGGCTGACACTGGATTCGAACCCGAGACCTCAGCGTTGTAAATTGTAATCACAATGGCGTACAACTGCGCTACTGAGGAATCATGTATTATAATATGTATACATACATACTTAAAGTCACGTCTGTATCCCATAAGGGTAAGCAGGGTCGTAGATCACTAAAGCCACTGCTCGATCCTGGCATAGTACTCTCACTTCATCCACTTTTATCAACCTCTTCATGCATTCCTGGCATGGCAATATGCGTATACTATAAGTACGTTGTCGTTTTTGTTGTTGTTGTTGGTAAACGGACTAGACGTGACTGCAAACATGTTTACGGTGGTCGCGGGTTCTAATCCCACATCCAGAGGGCACACCTCTGACTTTTCAGTCATATGAGTATTGATAGTCAATTACCACGCACAATGACGGTGAAGGAAAACAGTGTCTGGAAACCTGCACACCTTAGCGATTTGTAGGAATTTTTATGGTATGTAAAATCCGCCAACCCGCACTAGGCCAGCGTGGTGGACCATATGGCCTAACCACCAATCATACTCTCGATTGTAGAGGAGGCCAATGCTCTGTAGTGGGACATACACATATACAGGCTGAAACATTTCAGTACATGGCAATATGGCATTTATGCAGTGGCGTAACTACACCATCTGGGGCCCGTGGCAAAATATTCGGATGGGGGCCCCCCTTTTTGTATGGAGAGGAAAACTGTTAAGCTTATTTTCCGGTACCCCGGAGAAGACCAAAAGGAATATATTAATGTCACTGACCTGCCATTAAATTGCGGCCGAGGCGGGTCCCTAACAAAAATCTGCGCTAGCATACCGAATAAAACCCTGAACTCCGCATTTCGGGCGGTACTGCACATCTACTAGTTGAGTGGGTCGGAATGTGTCCCTGCAGTGGTTCTTAAGATGCCCCCCGCCCCTGAGATAACCCCCGTACTCACGCGTCTTTCCTATTAAAACAACCTACGCCCGGCTTCATGGGATATCGCCCATGTTCATCCAATCCCCAAGAAGGGTGACCGGTCGGATTCCTTCGAATCGCTGGCCGATTGCTGTCACATGCTTACTCTCCAAGGTCTTGGAGCGAGTTATAAATATGCAGCTCTTGACGTATCTTGAGGACCACCAACTGAGGGTCGTTCGGATGGTGATCTTCTCGTTTATGTCACCCACCATCATGTGGAGGCTTTGGATAGTGGGGGTGAGGCGATTACAGTAGGCCTTGAAATTATCACCGATTGTGGCATGGCGTCGTTTTGGGGAAGCTACCTGCCTGGTATTTCAACTTGAGGAACTCTGAAAGTACATCGCCAGCTTTCTGGATGATCGCAGCATAAAAGTCGTATTGGACGGCTTTTGCATCGAGACCATTAATTCTGGTGTTCCATAAGGCTCGGTGCTTTCGCCGACCCTGTTTATCCTGCATATCAATAACATGTTGTCTATCACCAGGTGGCATTGTTATGCAGATGCTAGTGCAAGTGAGGCAAGATACATTTGACTACAGAATCTCTATCGGGCATCCGTTAAGGAAAGATGGTCTCAAATTTTGTCGGAAATCAAGACTTCTCTGGGGCAGGCCTCTCAATGGGGTAAATTAAACATAGCACAATTTAACCCCACGAAGATATAAGTTTGCTTGTTTACAACCAAGAAGACCCATTTTGTCATGGATACACTCTCTCTAAGCATCCAAGAGTATTCATTGACCCGAATTATTGATAAAATTGCAGTTTAGGTGTCATTTGGAAAGCAAGGGCAAATTGGCCAGCAAAAAGTTAAGGATTCTCAACAGAGCCAAGCGGTATTTTTCGTCGGATCATCGGTTATTGCTCTATAAATGCGACGATCCGGCACGACGTGAAGTTCTGCTCTCACCTCTGGGTAGAAGCCCCCAAAACACCAGTTCGACCCATTTGACTCATTACAGCGCCGAGCTGTTCGAATCATGGATAATCCCGATCTCACGGAGAATGTGGAGCCGTTAGGTTTGCAGTGAGACTTTGGGTCTCTCTGTATAATCTATCAATTGTTCCACGGAAAGTGTTCTGAGGAAGATGGTGCCACTATCGCTATTCTCCCATCACACTTCCCGTCACCGCAGTAGAATTCATTCTTACTACCTGGAAACTATCCGTTCCCGGAAAGTACGTTTCCAGTGTTCTTTTCTACCACGCACGTGCAAGCTCTGGAATGAACTCCCAGCTTCGGTATTCCCTGAGCGCTATAACCTGTCCTTTAAACTAGGCTTTAAGAAAGTGCTCTCCTTACGGTAAGAAGCGACTTACGACTTACGACGGTAAAAATCTGCAAAAGTCTATGAGCGGCGGTGACCGCTGACCGTAAGGCGGGCTGTATGCTCGTATGCCTGTAGTGTCGATTATCAAACAGTTAGGTACAACTATCTCTATTCCGATTCAAACCACAGATATTGTGTCCTGTTCTCGTGTGCGGAAACTAAACGATGCCAATTCCAGACCTCGCGCTATAGTTGTTAAACTACCAACAACCAGGTTTCGCGACGAAATTATCACAGCAGTTAGTAAATTTAACAAGTCGAGCTCTTCTGGAAAACTTCATTCTGGTCACCTTGGATATGGCGGGGCTAAATCACCAATTTATGTTTCGGAGCATTTATCTCCTTACAACAAAGCCCTTCATGCGACCGCACGACAAGTAGCCCGAGAAAAGCAGTATAAATATGTTTGGATTCGCAATGGCCGCATATTTGTGAGGAAGAATGATCAAACTCCAGCTAAACTCATTAAAAGTTATGAATCTCTTAATAACTTGGTTTAATTTAGAAGAAAAATCTTCTTTCAAGAGGCCGAATTGATATAGTAATAATGTTCAATATCTACTACCAAAATTTTAGGGGGCTTAAGACTAAAACCAAAGAGTTAAGGCTTGCAGTTCAAAACAACAACTATGATGTTATCGTGGGTACCGAAACATGGCTGGATGATGGCGTTCTAGATAATGAACTATTTGGAAGTGTTTATAATGTATACAGAAGAGACCGAGGCTCCAGTTATCTCTCAGGAAAGAAGGGCGGAGGTGTTGTTATAGCGGTAAACAAAAAACTCAGATCAAGGAGAATAGGTCACTTTGAAAGCACCCACGAGGACTTGTGGGTGTCTGTTGGTAACACTTGCAATCACTCATCGCAAAAAGATGTATTGTTATGTGCTCTATATGTACCACCACCAGTATTAACAAAGACTTTGGAATCGCTACTGGAGAATGTGAGCTGTGTCTTTTCCCGACAATGTTGTTATTCTTGGGGATTTTAATCTGGGGTTTGTGAATTGGGATGCTGATACTAGCGTTTGTAATACCTTATCCCCTGCCAATTACCAATGTAGCTTGGGGTATCTATTGGTGGATTTTATGTCTCTTAATAATCTATCACAGTACAACAACATAAAGAATGAAAATAATCGTACCTTAGATCTTATTCTCAGTAACATTGATGAAGTTATGGTTGAGGAGAGCTTACACCCGTTAAGTAAAACTGATTCTCACCATCCTCCTTTAGATATAACAATAAAAACTAACGTTATAACTCCTCCTATTGTTAAACAGTTCGCAACTCATAATTTCAGAAAAGCAAACTATTCGACTGTTAACGAAACTCTAAGTATAGTCGATTGGAATTCCGAATTATCAGAAGTAAAAGATGTGAATTTTGCTGCATCTAAATTCTATGCTAAAATTTATTCTATTATCGACTCCACAGTTCTCAAGACAAAGCCAAGAAATTTGAAATATCCATCTTGGTTCACCCGTGACCTTATAAGTTTAATCGCTGAACGAGACAAACTACGCAAACGGTATAAAATCTATAGCAACCCTAGGGATAAACTGGAATTAAAACTTGCCAACAAACGAGTGGACTCTTTGATATCATTGTGCTATTCTGATTACATTTCCGATATCGAAAGCTCAATACATAAGAACCCCAAAAAAATTTGGTCATTTGTAAAACAACTTAGAAGTGGAGCATCGGGTTTGCCTGGTAAAATGTATCTCGAGGATTGCTCCGCGGAATCAGGACAAGATATCTGCAACTTGTTTGCAAAACACTTTTCTTCTGTCTTTTCTCCTAAAGACCGGATTAGTCTTAGTAGTCGTAGGGTATTGAATCTGGGTGATAAATATCCACAGTTTTCTCTGACTAACATAGAAATAAGTGAACGCGATATTGCAAAGATTTTAAAAGCAATCGATGTTAGCAAGGGCGCTGGTCCTGACGGTATACCACCTATTTTTATTAAAAAGACATACAAATTCTTAACACTGCCTTTGAAAATTCTGTTCCAAAAATCTCTTGAAACGTCGACTTTTCCTTCAATTTGGAAATCCGCTAACATTATACCCATACATAAAAAACAGGACAGATGTAATATAAAAAACTACCGCCCCGTATCCATTTTGAATATATTTTCCAAGATTTTTGAAAAAATTTTGTGCCCCGTTATCACATCGTACTTTCAAAATATTATTTCTGATAACCAACACGGTTTCACCAAGAACAAATCAACATTAACGAACCTTCTAGAGTTTATTAGAGAACTTGCCATAAATGTTGATAGTGGAACGCAGACTGACGTGATCTATACTGATTTTAGCTCTGCGTTTGATAAAGTAGACCACGTAATACTTCTATCCAAACTTAAATATTATGGCGTACATGGTAAATTGCTGGACTGGTTTGGTTCATATGTGGAAGATAGGGAGCAATATGTTACTGCACTTGGGTTTCGATCATTAGCAGTTAAACCCACATCAGGGGTACCCCAAGGTTCCCATCTGGGTCCAATACTTTTTCTGTTATTCGTAAACGACATATCAAATTACACCAGATACAGTAGTGTTTCTGTTTTTGCGGATGACCTAAAACTATATAGGAGCATCCAGAACTCAAGTGATGTCCATCTTCTTCAATCAGACCTTGACTCTATACATAATTGGTGTGTAACTAACAAAATGAGTTTAAATGCTGCAAAGTGTAATCACTTAAAAATTACAAGAAATAGAAACACTATTGATTCTAGTTACACTATCGATGGATCAATATTGGGGAAGCCACTAAATATACGCGATTTAGGTGTTACAGTTGACTCAAAATTAAACTTTATTGAACATACTGACAAAATTATTCAATACTCCATTAAAATGCTTGGATTCCTAAAACGAATTTGTAAAGATTTTAAGAATTCTCAGACATTAATAATCCTCTACAACTCTCTCGTACGTAGTCAGTTGGAGTACGCTTCCTCTATCTGGAACCCTACTTACAAGATTCATAGAGTCAGAATCGAACGCGTTCAACGAAATTTTACTCGATACTTGGCTTATATTGATCGAAACTGCCCTTATCGCGCTACTTATTCCCAGAGATTGTCCTATTTCAAGTTTAAGTCTCTGGAGAGTAGAAGAGACATCGCAGATATTATGGTTTTATTCAAGATTATACACGGACATATAAATTCCACTAAATGTTTGCAACTGATAAACATCGGAGTTCCTCGAAATTTACCAAGATATCCTATAACAGAAACCTTTGCACTCCGTAGCAGCAGAACAAACCTAGGCAGAAATGCTCCACTAAACCGACTACTTAAAACCTACAATGATATAAACTGTAATGGCACTGTTGATGTTTTCCATACAAACAGTATTAATGAGTTTCGTTCTATTTGTAACACCTGTTATGAGAGTTTGACATAAATTATTTACCATTTGTATTGTAACTTACGCTCTTAATTCTAAAATGTATTTTATCCTAAACCACATTGTTATTTACCTGTAAAATTTTTATATAAGTATAATTTGTTATTGTATTTGATGTAATTTCTTTTTCCAATTTATTGAGTTTTTCCTGTAAATTATATTAATATAATGTTGTATACGCCTGTAAAGGCTCGTTGCCTTGAATAATATATGGACATGTATGACTATTAATATTTAGCGGCGAACCGATGGTGTATCAAATTTGATAAAATAAAAATAAAAAATAAATGCCTGCAGGCCATTAAAAGAACTCCACAACGAGACCAATTAGTCGTCGTAATATCTTTACTACGTGGCCGGAGCCCAAACGCAGCAATGGTGATGGGCCCCCCTCAGAAGCCTAATATTGAAGTTTCGTTCTTTTTTAAAGCAAATCCGCACTATACTTTATACATAATAGTAAAAAAAAGTTAGTAAAATTCGCGTAAATCTAAAAGAAAGAACCATTATTATTATTTTTATGTATCAGAAATAACCCTTGCTATCTTTAATGGAAACTAATAAAATAGTTTTTTTATTATCAATTTTGTTAGTAATAAATTGGCTAGGTTCTTCTCTGCTTACGGCCTCTTGGGCCTGAGTGGCCGGGCCGCCGGGGGCCCCTAAGGTCGGGGGCCCGTGGCATTTTGCGCACTATGCCACCCTATTGTTACGCCACTGCATTTATGAATTATGTCTGCCTACTGGTTATACGAGCTTGAACATAATATGTATACATGTAAATAAATGTGTAACTACTTGTATTAACGGGAAATTACGTGACTATACGGTTTTCCTCTAGCCTATTGTTTTCAATTACTTTCGATAATTTAAAGTTATTGTTATTAATTCATAATGTTGTATGAATGTGGTCATAAACTTAATATTAATTAAACTAGTTTAATTATTAAATTATTTGCTTTCGTTTTATTTCAGAATAATATGTTTGTTTAGACTAACTACGAAAAACTTTTTGATCTCACAATAACCAGATCCGAAACATATTTTTATGAATAAAGAACATTAAAGTCCCGCTGTTGGATTGAACCCGCAGTCTCTGGTTTCATAGCTGACTTCTTAACCAAGTGTGACACTTACGCTCAGATAGTTAAAACTTATGATATTTTGCACACAGCATTGTTTTTTAATAGCGGAATTGCAGAATAACTACATTGCAATTGGTTTTTTAGATTTGCGCGAATGTCATACCTTGATATAAAACTATTATTCGAAACTAAATTAAAAGTGAATCGCTCTTATATTATTAAGTAATCTAAATGTCGCGAAGTTAAAAAAATTAAAAATTAAACCATATCCACGATAAAATCCGCAAATAATAGTATTATTTCAATACATTGCAACTGATAAAAAGTGCAGTGCTGTCTTGATAGAATATTAACTGGACATGTCACTAATTGGTCGTGAATTGGAGATAACTAAGCAGGGCAGAAAGTGACACTCTTAATCCCGTCACAGTAGGTATAAATTCTTGTATATGAAGCATTTTGTACTTTGGCCGCTATTATAACTCATATAAAAGAAATATAATATTCTCACACTACCGGACTATTAATAAGAATTTAATCTATTCTATTATGAAATGTTTTTTCCTTTAAATTCCAATTTAAATCGACAATTTTATTTATTTCAGCGTTCATTTTGCCATGTTTTACATTTTTACAAATTAAATATAATGTTACAAGTTTTATGTTTAAAGTTAACTATGAAATATTAACTCTTACTATAATAATTGAAGTAACATATTTCTGCCAAATCGTTAAAATTTGCTCTTCTACATGTTCCCTCTTTTCGACAATCCTAGGTTCCTTTGTTTGGGAAGTTAGGAAAGGAATTAAAGAAGGTCGCATGATTATAACCAAATGGCTGGAGATAACCATCTAATACTAATTTTGACTTGTATCTTAAAGCTATTACATTTGCCATGAGGTGCAATAACTTTGCGGTGTTAGAACAAAAAAACGATATGTTTTTTATGAACGGTAGTAGCCGAAATGCTCACTTCCTACGAATGCCCTTGCTTATATATTACAACATGTTACTAATATTAATGTTGCGCCCACGTTGTCCGCTGACATTGTAATGTTTTAAGTTTAGTCAAATTTTGCTAATGTACAAAAATCTTTCACTTTGATCCCAAAAGTATTGTGGACGGTTCGATGTAGAATGATTCCCAACGATGGGTCGGTATGAATAGAGTATTGTATTGTTTCAGCCCATATACGTCCCACTGCAGGGCACGGGCCTACTCTACAATCGAAAGTACGATTGAGAGTGGTTAGGCCATATAGTCCACCACGCTGGCCTAAATTCTTATAAATCGCTATGGTATGTAGGTTTCCTCAGGATGTTTTCCTTCACCGTTTAGTATGAATAGAGTACATGACTTAATATGCTATTCAAGTCTGGACGTTTTGGAATAAATCTAGAAGATATCACACCAACAACACGACACGTATCACATGAAGTCGCCGCTTTTGAAAATAAACAAAATCAAAATCTTTCTAAAACTTATACCGGGTATCTCAAGACTGCTACCGAAAACGAAGCCGGGTGGTAGTTTTAGTGGCTACAAACACAATGCAATTAAAAATTTCGCATAGAAACGCGACAATTATTTTTTATGATTTTTTAAATATCGTCATTTTTGGGTGGTAAATCCATAGTTTTTGCTAAAAAATAATTTAAACTCTTTTATACCTTAGAGTATTTATAAATAAAAGGGTATACACTATTATTTTAGGAAAAATGTATTTACCACCCAAATATGGCCATAGGAAAAAAAAAAAAAATTGTCGCTTTTTTCTTGCAACTTTTTCTGTTGCATTGTGTCTGAAGTCGCTTAGACTACCACCCGGCTTCGTTTTCGGTAGCAGTCTTGATATACCCTGTATAAATGTAGTATCATCATATCAGCCACAGGAAGTCTACTGCTGAACATAGGCCTCCCCCAAGGATCTCCACAATGACCTGTTGGAAGCGGCCTGCATCCAGCGACTTCCTGCAACCTTAGTCAGATCGTCCATCCACCTTGTAGGCGGGCGTCCGACATTTCGCTTGCCTGTACGTGGACTCCACTCGAGAACCTTTCGGCCCCAACGGCCATCGGTTCTACAAGCTATGTGCCCGGCCCACTGCCACTTCAACTTGCCAATTCTATGGGCTATGTCGGTAACAGTGGCGGTACTTCCATACAAGCCCAAAAGCCCGGCTTGCCTTACTTAATACGCATATATTCAATCCTAAAGGCAAATTAGTACCTTAAATAAAATACATTCGTTTAATGCAAAACGTCTATCATTTTTAAATTTTACCGCGCCATAATGGAGCCCGCGCCTGCGACGGAGCACCCGCGCCGCGCCCGGCAACTCGCCTAAGCGAGCGCCGCGGTCTAAAAAACTAATATAAAATTATTTCATTCAAAATCAACGCTGGTCCACGCGTGACGCAATATCTTAAAAGATGGAACACACCAAAGTATTATCTATCTCTTTCTCTCCCGTGTGCTTTTACCTGGCTTCGTATATTGCCCTCTCAGTCGCACCTTTGGGTGAAATGCTACTACCATGACACTACGTACCTATAAATATAGCTATTTTTTAATGCAATTTGTACCAAGCAAAATGCCCGGCTTCACGGAGTGAAGTTGTGCACTTGACATGTCATATTATGATCCAAATTTATCGAAAAATATTTGTTTTGCTACAAGTTATATTGGATAATATATAAAATAAATTGATATTTTTTGAGACCGTATTATGATGTTTTAAATATTTGTATTAATATACTAGCGGCCCGACCCAGCTTCGCCTGGGTGCATATATTTTTGATTCCACTCCACACCAAATACATGTTATTTTTCGTATTAATCATTACATTTACATTTCGTCCTATCAAATCTGTCAGCTATCCCAGCCCTCTCCCGTACCTTCCACTCTATTATATCCCGTCTCTCCATATACATGTACATACCGGGTATCTCAAGACTGCTACCGAAAACGAAGCCGGGTGGTAGTTTTAGTGGCTACAAACACAATGCAATTAAAAATTTCGCATAGAAACGCGACAATTATTTTTTATGATTTTTTAAATATCGTCATTTTTGGGTGGTAAATCCATAGTTTTTGCTAAAATAATAATTTAAACTCTCTTATATCTTAGAGTATTTATAAATTAAAGGGTATACACTATTATTTTAGGAAAAAATGTATTTACCACCAAAATATGGCAATAGGAAAAAAATTACAAAAAAAAAAATTGTCGTTTTTTTTGCAACTTTTTCTGTTGCATTGTGTCTGAAGTCGCTTAAACTACCACCCGGCTTCGTTTTCGGTAGCAGTCTTGATATAACCTGTATAAAGATTGCTTTATGAAATTTTGACATTAAAAACTTTAGCGTTTTTTATTGTCCATCCAATATTACGTCCCTTATTTCAGCACCAAAATGCTGTTTTTCCTAATAATATTGCACGCCATTACTTTTTGTTAGTAATAAAGTAATAATAACCATTTAAAAAAAGAATTGGCCAAATTGGTCCGGGCGTTGTTGAGTTATGCGCTTACCAACACTTTTTGTGATTCATTTTTATATTATAGTGTGACGTTGTGGGAATGTCACCTTTTATATTTGCGATCTATAGTTCAATAGTCGACATAAATCCTATTGTCTATGCCAATCAACGCCTCCGTTGCGCTGATTGGTCGATTCATTTACTGACTGACATCTGTCAAATTTGACGTGCGAACTGTCATCGGCGTTCGCATAAATACGCGTGTAACGTCGCTCGCGTCCTTTTCCCTAACCTGAAAGCCGCGTGCTACTACGCGTCTTTCCGAACCCGCTGGGGTGAGTGTTCTGTGTAATATTAACTGCTAACCGCTTAACTGCTTGTTTGTCAGTGTATTCTGTCTGCCGGGCTTGTGAACTATCACGAGTCGCTGGCACGGAATGCAAGCCTAGTTTGCATTCCGATTTCTTGGACGCTGATTCCAGGTTCTTCTTCTTCGTTCTTCTTCTTCGTACTTGGCGTACTTGGCGTTTTTTCGCTAACTCCGTGCCTACTGCCCGCTTTGCTCCGCACCGCTTCCTGCCGGACTGCATCCGAGCCTGCGCCTGCCGCTGACCTGCGCACCGTGCCCGGCCACGTGGCAGCTGACTTCGCCGGCGAGCTGTCGCCGGGTTCCGCCACGTGCCGAAGACCCGGATCAGTGTCCAGTGAAGGCCAGTGACTCCTGTTGCATACCACCAGCAACAGTGCCGGGTGTAAATAGTGATGCGAAATTATTAAAGCCCGAACCACGTAATTACCCTGAGTTCTCATTTAACTACCTACCCCTACCTGCGGGCGGCCTAACCCGCCGCAATAGAAGAAGACTAGCGGCCCGGCCCGGCTTCGCCTGGGTGCAAATATAGATTCCAGTCCATATTTTATTTCAAATCAACATGACAGCCGTTGTCTAAACTGCTTATCCAATTCCAATCCCATCCTGTACCTATTCTTCTGTCCCATTTTATCCAACTTATATTCTATTCTATCCCATCTCTCCAGATTTAAATCATTATTTTGCTACGGAAATATTATAACACTGTTACTACTCCGACTGTCTGTATCTGTATCAGCCCATATACGTCCCACTGCAGGGCACGGGCCTCCTCTACAATCGAGAGTACGATTGAGAGTGGTTAGGCCATATAGTCCACCACGCTGGCCTAGTGCGGGTTGGCGGACTTACATACCATAGAAATTTTATAAATCGCTATGGTATGCAGGTTTCCTCACGATGTTTTCCTTCACCGTTTTAGTGCGTGGTGATTGACTATCAATAGACACGTGACTCCGAAAAGTCAGAGGTATGCCCTGGGATTCGAACCCGCGACCACCGTGAACATGTTGGCAGTCGCGTCTAGTCCGTTTACCAACAGGCCACCACGCACTTATTACTCCGACTACATTCATTGAAATCAATTAAAAGATATCATAGCTGACCCGACCACGCTAAGCTATGGCTTAGTTATTATATGATTAATATTAAATTGAATTATTTACCATAGCAAAAAAGCCCGACCCCCCTTTGCCTGGATGCAGATATTTTTTTATTTTACTTCACACCAAATACATGTTATTTTTCGTATAAGCTCTTGTATACCTTAACATGACATAGCTATCGTACTGTCCTGCTCAATTCCGTCCCATCCCGTCTATTCCCCGTCACTTCCCGATACGTCCCGTCCTTTCTCTTCATTATCCATCCCGTCTTATACCGTGCATTTACATTTCGTCCTATCAAATCTGTCAGCTAACCCAGTCATCTCCCGTACGTCCCACTCTATAATATCCCGTTTCTCCATAGCCAAATAGTGTTCCTTATAATTTTTTGACATTAAACACTTTTAAAGCGATTTTGATTATCCATGCAATATTCCATCCCTTATGGGGGTGAACCCCCACTATGCTGTTTTTTCCATAAATATTACGCCATTACTTTTGTTCGTAATAAAGAAATGAAATATTAATTTTCATACAAATAACTTCAGTGGTTTCGATTTTCTTCGACATAACATTTCAGAATGTATAATATTTCTATCAGTGAATTTTAGCGAAGGAAAAGACACTGTAAAAATTCGTGATAAAAGTAAACATAATAACACATAACACACACACAAACACAAACGTACACTATTAGCACTTTCTCACACTGACACCCACAATTAATGTAATTACAATAATTATATTTAACTGGATTCTCAAGACACAGGCAACGCCTAATTTGAAAACCCCTGCAATATTCTCCATATGTAAAATTGTTATTTTAATAAAGATTTTTCATTTTCAAGTGATATTCTATCTGAAAAGAAGTAAATCTTCTTACGTGTGAATAGTATTTATTTAATTGTCCTATATTTATTTAACTTCATAATACATTCTCTTTTGGTTACACAAAATTAATTTCTGAACGCATGCATTAATATTTGACAACCAATTTAAATGTCAATCCCTTTTCATTAATGTCATTAATTTACATCTTTAAAATCTAAAATACGCCATTAATCGAATATTGTGGATATATGTTGTCGATTCGAAACCTTTATTTAAATACGTTCTTTAATTTGAGAGAAGAGTTTACCGTATCGACGGGATGAACATTAAATGTTTGACAGTTACGAACCCATGAACATTTTGTAATGTTAATAAGCTAATATAAACTCGGGAAACCGAGAACGTGATAAAAAGTATCCTATGTCCTTCTCCTGGTTCTAAGCTACCTCCCCACCAATTTTCAGCCAAGTCAGTTCAGCCGTTCTTGAGTTATAAGTAGTGTAACTAACACGACTTTCTTTTATATAAAACTAGCGGCCCGGCCCGGCTTCGCCTGGGTGCAAATACAGATTCCAGTCCATATTTTATTTAAAATCAATATGACAGCCGTTGTCTAAACTGCTTATCCATTTTCAATCCCATCCTGTACCTATTCTTATGTCCCATTTTATCCACCTTATATTCTATTCTATCCCATCTCTCCAGATTCAAATCATTATTTTGCTGTGGAAATATTATGACACTGTTACTACTCCGACGACATTCATTGAAATCAATTAAAAGATACCATAGATGACCCGACCACGCTTCGCTATGGCTTAGTTATTATATGATGAATTTTATATTGAATTATTTAGCATAGCAAAAAAGCCCGACCCACCTTTGCCTGGATGCAGATATTTTTTTATTTTACTCCACACCAAATACATGTTATTTTTCGTATAAGCTCTTGTATACCTAAACATGAATTAGCTATCCTACTGTCCTGCTCAATTCCGTCCCATCCCGTCTGTTCAGTCACTTCCCGATACGTCCCGTCTTTTCTCTTCATTGACCATCCCGTCTTATACCGTGCATTTACATTTCGTCCTATCAAATGTGTCAGCTATCCCAGTCCTCTCCCCTACCTCCCACTCTATAATATCCCGTTTCTCCATATCCAAATAGTGTGCCTTATAAATTTTTGACATTAAACACTTTAGCGATTTTGATTATCCATGCAATATTCCATCCCTTATTTCACCCCCAGTATGCTGTTTTCCAAAAACATTACGCCATTACTTTTTGTTAGTAATAAAGAGATTAAATATAAATTTTCATAGAAATACACTCACACACACAATTAATGTAGTAACGGTCATTGAGTAACGGTAGTAACAATTATATATAACTGGTTTCTCAAGACACAGACAACGCCTAATTTGAGAATCCCTGCAATATTCTCCATAATTATATAAAATTGTTATTTTATTCAGTTCAGTTCAGTTTTTATTTTTATGTGTTATTTTATGAAAGATTTTTCATTTTCAAGTGACATTCTATCTTGAAAAGAAGTAAAACTTCTTACGTGTGAATATTATTTATTTGACTGTCCTATATTTATTTAGCTTCATAATATACTCTTTAGTTTACACAAATTAAATTTCTGAACGTATGCATAAATATTTGACAACCAATTTAAATGTCAACCACTTTTCATTACTGTCATTATTTTACATCTTTAAAATCTAAAATACGCCATTAATCGAATATTGTGGATATATGTTGTCGATTCGAAACCTTTATTTAAATACGTTATTTAATTTGAGGGAAGAGTTTACCGTATTGACGGTATGAACATTAAATGTTTGACAGTTACAAACCCATGAACATTTTGTATGGTATAACCAAAATCAACAACTCCTTATAAATAAGAAATTAATTGAAAAAACATTTTCCAGTAGACCAAACTGTAAATCTAAACCATTCTCGAATCTCCACGAACACACACAAAAAATTTCATCAAAATTGGTCCAGTCGTTTAGGAGGAGTTCAGTCACATACACACGCACACAAGAAATATATATATTAAGATTAATTGAAAAAACATTTTCCAGTAGACCAAACTGTAAATCTAAACCATTCTCGAATCTCCACGAACACACACAAAAAATTTCATCAAAATTGGTCCAGTCGTTTAGGAGGAGTTCAGTCACATACACACGCACACAAGAAATATATATATTAAGATATTATAGTCCACCCTGCTTGCTTAGTGCGAGTTGGCGGATTTTATTTCACGTAGAAATTAATCCGAAAAGTCAGAGGTGTGCCCTGGGATTTGAACCCGTGACCATCGTTAACTTGTTGGCAGTCGCGTCTATTACGTTACCATATACAAATTAATAAAACCTTCATACTGCCTTACCAGGTGACGTAAGTAATAGTACAAATATTTAAAAATATAAAACTGCATATCGTTTCATTATAATGTCTAGATACGGCATCAACGTATCAATATTTTTTTTATTCTTGAGTCTGAAAACAATACTAATGCGAAATTTAAATATGTCCCCCAGCGCATCTAAAAGTATAAATTCAAAAAACAATGTCGTTTATGAAAACGAAAAATTATCTTAATATATATATTTCTTGTGTGCGTGTGTATGTGACTGAACTCCTCCTAAACGACTGGACCAATTTTGATGAAATTTTTTGTGTGTGTTCGTGGAGATTCGAGAATGGTTTAGATTTACAGTTTGGTCTACTGGAAAATGTTTTTTCAATTAATTTTATATAAAAGAAAGTCGTGTTAGTTACACTACTTATAACTCAAGAACGGCTGAACTGACTTGGCTGAAAATTGGTGGGGAGGTAGCTTAGAACCAGGAGAAGGACATAGGATACTTTTTATCACGTTCTCGGTTTCCCGAGTTTATATTAGCTTATTAACATTTTCTCATACAAAATGTTCATGGGTTCGTAACTGTCAAACATTTAATGTTCATCCCGTCGATACGGTAAACTCTTCTCTCAAATTAAAGAACGTATTTAAATAAAGGTTTCGAATCGACAACATATATCCACAATATTCGATTAATGGCGTATTTTAGATTTTAAAGATGTAAATTAATGACATTAATGAAAAGGGATTGACATTTAAATTGGTTGTCAAATATTAATGCATGCGTTCAGAAATTAATTTTGTGTAACCAAAAGAGAATGTATTATGAAGTTAAATAAATATAGGACAATTAAATAAATACTATTCACACGTAAGAAGATTTACTTCTTTTCAGATAGAATATCACTTGAAAATGAAAAATCTTTATTAAAATAACAATTTTACATATGGAGAATATTGCAGGGGTTTTCAAATTAGGCGTTGCCTGTGTCTTGAGAATCCAGTTAAATATAATTATTGTAATTACATTAATTGTGGGTGTCAGTGTGAGAAAGTGCTAATAGTGTACGTTTGTGTTTGTGTGTGTGTTATGTGTTATTATGTTTACTTTTATCACGAATTTTTACAGTGTCTTTTCCTTCGCTAAAATTCACTGATAGAAATATTATACATTCTGAAATGTTATGTCGAAGAAAATCGAAACCACTGAAGTTATTTGTATGAAAATTAATATTTCATTTCTTTATTACGAACAAAAGTAATGGCGTAATATTTATGGAAAAAACAGCATAGTGGGGGTTCACCCCCATAAGGGATGGAATATTGCATGGATAATCAAAATCGCTTTAAAAGTGTTTAATGTCAAAAAATTATAAGGAACACTATTTGGCTATGGAGAAACGGGATATTATAGAGTGGGACGTACGGGAGATGACTGGGTTAGCTGACAGATTTGATAGGACGAAATGTAAATGCACGGTATAAGACGGGATGGATAATGAAGAGAAAGGACGGGACGTATCGGGAAGTGACGGGGAATAGACGGGATGGGACGGAATTGAGCAGGACAGTACGATAGCTATGTCATGTTAAGGTATACAAGAGCTTATACGAAAAATAACATGTATTTGGTGTGAAGTAAAATAAAAAAATATCTGCATCCAGGCAAAGGGGGGTCGGGCTTTTTTGCTATGGTAAATAATTCAATTTAATATTAATCATATAATAACTAAGCCATAGCTTAGCGTGGTCGGGTCAGCTATGGTATCTTTTAATTGATTTCAATGAATGTAGTCGGAGTAATAAGTGCGTGGTGGCCTGTTGGTAAACGGACTAGACGCGACTGCCAACATGTTCACGGTGGTCGCGGGTTCGAATCCCAGGGCATACCTCTGACTTTTCGGAGTCATGTGTCTATTGATAGTCAATCACCACGCACTAAAACGGTGAAGGAAAACATCGTGAGGAAACCTGCATACCATAGCGATTTATAAAATTTCTATGGTATGTAAGTCCGCCAACCCGCACTAGGCCAGCGTGGTGGACTATATGGCCTAACCACTCTCAATCGTACTCTCGATTGTAGAGAAGGCCCGTGCCCTGCAGTGGGACGTATATGGGCTGATACAGATACAGACAGTCGGAGTAGTAACAGTGTTATAATATCTCCGTAGCAAAATAATGATTTAAATCTGGAGAGATGGGATAGAATAGAATATAAGTTGGATAAAATGGGACAGAAGAATAGGTACAGGATGGGATTGGAATTGGATAAGCAGTTTAGACAACGGCTGTCATGTTGATTTGAAATAAAATATGGACTGGAATCTATATTTGCACCCAGGCGAAGCCGGGCCGGGCCGCTAGTAATTAGATATATTTTGGTATACTCCGGCAAAACGCCTCGATAGAGTATACTTTGTTTAAAACTGTTGCAATAATCTCAAAAAACAATTGTCGATTTTGGTAGATGTGGACATCGTTTTAATTTACATTTAACAAAATTATGCGCAAGACGCCGTATCTAGATAATATTATATACACGATGTACACATTTTTTGAATTTTGTTCTATTTCGTCAGCCGTCAATGAAAGACAATGGAAAGATAGATCATTTTACGTTGGGTGGTAGTTGAAGCTGGACCGTCTTTTACGTCTCCCGTCAAATAAACAAAGATCATCCTATACTGGCTGGACGCATCACGCTTGAACGATACCCAAAAAAAAGGTTTTTAGTATCTTCCTAAGAAATTTACCTATTTTTCTCACCCCTAAAACCTTCCCAGGACTTCCACGAATATTTCAAGACCAAAATCAGCCAAATTGGTCCAGGCGTTGTTGAATTATGCGGTTACCAACACATTTTGCGATTCATTTTTATATTATAGATAATTAGAATACTTAATTTAGAATTGTCCATAATTTAGGACCTGTGGCTAGCTTCACGCTTATTATTGTCTTTCGGGCGGACGATTAACCAGTAACCACTGAACATCTAGTTTAGTTTTCGTTTGATTATAGTATTTTACGTTTATTACGTATAATAATGGGTGAAAATGTGCCTTGTGATGGTTTGAAGTGTGTGCAAGTGTTGATCGGCGAGGAAAAGGTAAATTCATTACATTTCGTAGACAAACAACTACTCGTATCTGGTCCAAAACCTACGCCTGATTTGTTGTGTATTTCTCGAAAGTAGTAAATACTATAGAATACAATTTTATAGATCAGTGCACATAACTATATAGATTTCTGGATGTTCTTATACTAATAAGTTATACTGTCGGTGTTGTATATTTTTTTCGAACGATGTACTTAAATTTTTGGAATTGTTCCCGCTATAGTGATTTAAATAATTTAACTGGTTCTTTTATAGTAATTGACAGAAACATGTGAATGCATTAATATATTTTCATAATTCCGGTAAACCGCGTATAGAAATCTCTTTATGCGCCATGTACATAATATGTGATGAGATTTCAAAACATTATGCTCGCGTAGACAGTAATCGTAGTGTTTTTCAGATATTCCTTAGCTTCCTTTCAGGGCTCATGATGAATCAAAAAATCACATGCATACACAAAAACATAACATGAATGTATTAATAATAATTTCTGGCCGCGAAGTTAAACACGGCGCCGTACTTGTGCTATTGTAGTGCCGTTTATTAATTTACAAAATAATTACAATATAAAGTTACGAATGCATGCCCAAAAGTAATTTAACTCACACCTTTATTTTATTCATCTATTTAAAACTAATGATGGGCCCTTCAGTATTTTGGCAATATTAAATAGATGGCCGTGAAAATCGCGCCATCTATTAGATTTTTTCGAAACAACTTGTTGTAATAGATTTTTTCATACCGGTGATAAAGATAGTTATTATTTTATTGGTATTTATCCTAAGCTTATATAGATCGTTTGGTAGGTCTACGACTGCCTCGATGGCGCAAAGTTGAGGTCTCGGATTCGAATCTGGGGTCGTTTTCTATATTTTTTTAAATTTAATTACATCGCATAGGCTCGCCCCTATCGCATGATGAACACGTTCTTCTTTCTTAATACCATTTTGCTCCTGAACCAATATTGGGCTTGCCCTAGTCCACAACCCTAGGCACGCCACTGGTCGGTAACCTTGGTTCTCCTACGGATCTCCTCATTTCTGATTCGATCTCGTAGGGAAACACCGAGCATAGCCCGCTCCATGGCTCGTTGAGTGATTTTGAGCCTTTTAATGAGGCCCACAGTGGGAGGCCTCGTCTCGGTGCCGTATGTCATCATCACTGGTAACACACAACTATCGAAGAATTTCGATTTTAGGCACTGAGGTATTTTGGACGAGAAGGCGCCGCGAAGTTTCCCGAACGCTGCCCAACCGAGTTGGATTCGACGATTGACCTCTCTCTCGAAGTCGGACCTGCCTAACCGAACCACTTGTCCTAAATAGACATATTCGTCTACAACTTCCGGAGTCTAGCCCCCAACTCCAATGGGGGTGGGCACAACATGGATATTCGACATGATCTTCGTTTTATAAAGATAAAGATATATTTATTTTGCAAATACAGGTATTATAATGTGGTGGAAGCATATATTAATTCGAACAGCCATATTTAACCATCTACATGGTATGCAAAATTATATTATTTTAAAGATAGAAATATAAATGTATCATAGTTATTAGAGTTTAAGTTTAATATTATAGTATATTATTTTTTATGTCATTAGTATTTTTTATTAAATATGTCAATGCAATGTAGGTTTAAAAGAAAATAATTTAGTATCAGTTGTTTACCTCATAACTAAAGTCTTTCCGTTAAATACTCTGTCAAACAATAGTATACTTTGTCTGCTAGAAATTTTCGTAACTTTTTTTTAAATAATGTCATATTGTAATCTTTAATAGTCTTAGGCAGTTTGTTGTAAATGACCGGTGCCATACAGAAGACACTACTGCGCATGAGGCTCGTCCTAGCAGTATGCAGACGTAGTCTGCTTTTGTCGCGTCTGTTCCTGGGTACTACATCTTCTAGGCGTTCAAAACGTTCTGGGTTGGACTTCACAAATACAGCCATTTCAAATATATAAATAAAGGGCAGAGTCAGTTTTTTTTTTTTAAATATGGCTTACAACTAGCATTTGCTTTCAGTTGGAACATGGACCTTATACATCTTTTTTGGGTTTTAAATGCAGTTTCTTTGTCTGTTGAGTTGCCCCAAAATATAATACCGTAGCGCAGGTGTGATTCAACTATACCATAGTAAGCAGTGAGGAGTGCATCTGCATTAACAATTGATGATAGTCTATGTAAAGCATATGCGGATCTGCTTAATTTCTTGCAAAGAGAGTCTATGTGTGGTTTCCAGCATAGCTTTTTATCTATTTCTAAACCCAAAAATTTTGTACTATCTATTTCTTAAATTTTTTCACATTTATAACATATATTAAACTTGTTTTCTTTATAATTGCGTTGACTAAATTGTATAATTTTTGTTTTACTTAAATTGATTTTTAGATTATAATTTAACCATGTAATAGCAGATGTGAATGTATTATTAATTTCATTTTCATACGTGTCCACATGTTTACAATGTATTGTCACAGTACTGTCATCGGCGAACAAGGTGATAAAATATTCTATGCTTTTAGGTAAGTCATTAATGTATAGTATAAACAATAAGGGACCCAAAACGCTCCCTCGCGGTACCCCGTATGTGACTTTGCGTTCCAAGGACCTGTATATCTGTTCCTTTTTTTTATTAATATTAATTTTGCTAATTTCAGTTTTTTGCCTTCGATTGGACAGATATGATTCTATGAGACTAAGTATATTCCCCCTGATGCCATAAGCATCTAATATGTCCAAAAGGGTTGGGTAGTGAACATAATCGAAAGCTTGTGTCATATCACAAAATATAGCACAAACTGGTGTTCGTTTATCCATTTAAGTGATGACATTGTGCATAAAGTCATATATTGCCATATTAATTGTTTTGTGTTGTCTAAATCCCTTTTGTTCATCGCACAGTACATTGTTATGTTCTATATATTTATCCATGTTCATTTTAAGACCCACCTGTTGGGAGACTCGATTAAGGTCTTCGAGCATAGTGCTAAGGTCTTCCAGTCTTTCCAGGAGCAGGGGCGTGGTGGTACCACGCCCCTGCTCCATGCCTCTGGCGTTGAGCCCTCGAGGAGAACGGAATTGAAGAGCCTCTGAAGGACTTTCAGTATCGGCGTTCCACCCGCTTTCAGAAGCTCTGAAGTGATTCCGTCCTCACCCGGTGCCTTGTTGTTTTTAAGTTGTTTGAGGGCCATCTCAATCTCACACAGGCTGATGTCCGGGATATCATCGCTAAAGTGTCGGATCAACTCGGCTCTCGGGTCTTCGGCCGAGCTAACAATAGGTTCGGCAACCGAGGTGTAAAGCTGTCCGTAGAACCTTTCGATCTCTCTTAATACCTCTGCCCTCGTCGATACGTTCCGTTTTCAGCCTATATATAGACAAGTCTCTTGCAAACACTTTGGAGCCTCCATTCCGCTCAATTGTCTCCTTAATGCTCACAGTACTGTGAGCACGGACATCGTGTCGCAAGGACTTCCAGATTCGTCTATTGAGCCGCCGATATGTTTCGGCGTGAACGGAAGACTGCAGCGTCAAAGATCGACGTTCAGCCATCGAAGGTCAAGAGTCTGGGTCGAGAGTTTTTGTGGTCTATCTCTACGGCGAGGTCTAAAATACTTAGATCCCACCGTATGGACAGCTTCTACCAAACCGCTGTTTAACTCGTGCACTGCAAGGTTTTCTTTTAGACAATCAAAGCGATTTGTCAACTCGAGATATGGGCGTGAGTAGGTCGGAGCGTAGACTTCATCAAGCGACGCCTTTCTAATTGGATGTTGATATTCAATGTGCCCCTAACCATTCGGTGATCACTTCCGGTTTTCACCCTGTTGATCACAGAGACATCACTGAACATCCGTCTATTCGTCGTCAAGATGAAATCTATCACATTTCTCGTAGAACCGTCAGGACTTAGCCAGGTCCATTTCCTGTGAGGCGGCTCCTGGAAAAAAAGAGTTCATCGCAAAGAGTCCCTCTTTTTCCAGAAAGTCGGCCAGCCTCTGACCCCTGAGGTTCCGTTGCCCATGTCCAAATTGCCCCACTTTCAACTCTGCATCGCTTCTCTTGCCCAACTTTGCGTTGAAGTCCCCCATAACAACATTGAAGTAGGTTTTGGAAGTATGTATGGTCCGACTTATGTCCTCATACATCTCCTCTACTTCTTCATCTGGGTGTGTCGAGGTCGGCGCGTATACCTGTATGACCTTCAATATCCGAATATCGAAAATATTTTTGATATTCTGAGTATAAGGTATACTACCCTGCTCGACACACTTTCGATGGATACTATGTTGTTGATGAGAGACCTGTGGACGAGAAATCCGACACCTCCTCGGGACTGTTGGTCGTCCCCCCGGTAGAAGAGCCGGTTACCAGACTTCAGGGTTATCGTATCCTCCCCGATTCTTCGGACTTCCGATAACCTCAGAATGTCCCAGTGTAACCCGCTCAATTCTTCTTCCAGTTCGACAATTTTCTCGTCTGTCCTCAAAGTGCGTATGTTGTGTGTTACCAGAGCCAGTCGTCGTCGCGGGTGGTAGCCGGGGCCAACCCGGGGATTCTTAGCACCCCTTGCCCCACCGTAACCATGGCTGCTACCATCGCCAGGAATAGTGGGGCTGCCGGGGACTGGGGGCCTGGTCAATTTTTGTGTCGACATTAGGGGGTATTTTGCCAATACAAGCCGGTTTCCGAAAAGGCTTTAGTACCATAGACCATATTCATACGCTACGGCAGGTTATACAAAAAACCGAGGAGTATTTGCCGCTTTGTTTAGCGTTTGTGGACTATGAGAAAGCCTTTGATTCGATCGAGACCTGGGCTGTGCTACAGTCTCTTCAGCGGTGCCACATAGACTATCGGTACATCGAAGTGTTGAGGTGTATATACAACAACGCCACCATGTGGGTCCGAGTACAGGATCAGAGCACGAAGGCTATTCCACTACAGAGAGGCGTGAGACAGGGAGATGTCATATCTCCGAAACTGTCCACTGCCGCGCTGGAAAATGCCTTCAAGCTCTTGCAGTGGAAAGGATTCGGCATCAACATCAACGGCGAGTATATTACTCACCTTCGATTTGCCAACGATATTGTAATCTTGGCAGAATCGCTGGAAGACCTTAGCACTATGCTCGAAGACCTTAATCGAGTTTCCCAACAGGTGGGTCTTAAACTGAACATGGATAAAACGAAGATCATATCGAATATCCATGTTGTGCCCACCCCCATTGGAGTTGGGGGCTCGACTCTCGAAGTTGTAGACGAATATGTCTATTCAGGACAAGTGGTCCGGTTAGGCAGGTCCAACTTCGAGAGAGAGGTCAATCGGCGAATCCAACTCGGTTGGGCAGCGTTCGGGAAACTTCGCGACGTCTTCTCGTCCAAAATACCTCAGTGCCTAAAATCGAAAGTCTTCGATAGTTGTGTGTTACCAGTGATGACATACGGCACCGAGACGTGGCCTCTCACTGTGGGCCTCATTAAAAGGCTCAAAGTCACTTAACGAGCCATGGAGCGGGCTATGCTCGGTGTTTCCCTACGAGATCGAATCAGAAATGAGGAGATCCGTAGGAGAACCAAGGTTACCGACATAGCCCATAGGATTGGCAAGTTGAAGTGGCAGTGGGCCGGGCACATAGCTTGTAGAACCGATGGCCGTTGGGGCCGAAAGGTTCTCGAGTGGAGGCCACGTACAGGCAAGCGAAGTGTTGGACGCCCGCCTACAAGGTGGACGGACGATCTGACTAAGGTCGCAGGAAGTCGCTGGATGCAGACCGCTTCCAACAGGTCATTGTGGAGATCATTGGGGGAGGCCTATGTTCAGCAGTGGACTTCCTGTGGCTGATATGATGATGATGATGATGATGATGCCAATACTCGCCACGCTTGGCAGGCGGGTTTCCGAGCGCAGGAGGGGACTCGCGCTGATGACGCTGCTGCCCATCATCAACGATGGAAAGAAAATAGGGTTTATGAGTAGAGGATATAATGGGAAAGGAAAGTATGGCCTGTAGGAGTGGATACTGCAGTCATGGAAGGGAATGTTTGTAGTGACTGCAGTAGCTCGGGGGCCGAGGTCGCGTACTCGTAGCACCTATTCTAGTAAAAGTAGTATACTTACGAGTAAATATCTAAACGTAATTTAAGTAACGCCTATCATTGAAAGTATAATCATCAGCCTATAATGCTGTAGTATATCAATACATCACTGCAGAGCACGGACTTTCTCTGCAATCGAAAGCATGATTGAGAGTGCTCAGGCCATATGTATAGTCCACCACGACCATAGATTCTTACAAACAGTATCTGTATCAGCCCATATACGGCTCACTGCAGGGCACGGGCCTTCTCTACAATCGAGAATACGATTGAGAGTGGTTAGGCCATATAGTCCACCACGCTGGCCTAGTGCGGGTTGGCGGACTTACATACCTTAGAAATTCTTATAAATCGCTATGGTATGCAGGTTTCCTCACGATGTTTTCCTTCACCGATTTAGTGCGTGGTGATTGACTATCAATCAATACACACATGACTCCGAAAAGTCAGAGGTGTGCCCTGGGATTCGAACCCGCGACCACCGTGAACATGTGCAGCCGCGTCTAGTCCGTTTACCAACAGGCCACCACGCACTTCACTTACAAACAGTAGTAGGAATATTTTCTTATGTTATGGCTGCGCTGGATATAAGTTAAGATAAAATGATTATAGGCTTATGACATAATTATCGAACTCCAGTCAGCGGCTTCACAAAGAGTGTCGCTCCAACCGGTTTGAAAGTGTCTTAAACTTTGTTATTAATATACACAGCAGATTTTAGTAAGTATATGAGAATTAAATAGTGTGTTATCATTTGCAGGTTCCCCTCCAACTACACCAGCGAGGAGGGCGACAATGAGGACCCGGTGCACACCTACGCCATGGCCGAGAACGTGCTCGACATTGTGGTGAGTTACCAACATTCATTTTACTGGTGGTAGGTCTCTCATATGTGAGAGGCTGCTTGGTTAGGTACCATCACAATGTCTATTTCTCCCGGCAAACAGCAGTGTAAATACACAGGTGTGTTCCCGTTTAAGGGATATTGTAGCCAGAGTAACTACTGAATATATTGAGATTCAACTTCAATCTTATTTTTCAAAAAATAAAATACTTCATAATAAACAATTTGGTTTCACGCGGGGTCGCTCCACAACAGACGCTGGTGTGGAGCTTATAGGTAACATATTTGATGCTTGGGTTCTCCCACTTCACTTCACGGGATGCCTTAGGTGTATTCTGTGATCTATCCAAAGCGTTTGATTGTGTTCACCATGATATACTTATCAGGAAATTGAGCCACTACGGAATTAATGGTATAGCTCTTGAATTATGCAAATCATATTTGTGTAATAGGGTCCAAAGTGTTGATGTCAACGGAATAAGGTCTCCTGGGTCTGCCGTTACTATGGGAGTTCCGCAAGGCTCGATTCTTGGACCATTTCTATTTTTAATTTACATTAATGACTTACCTTTTTTTATAAGGGACAACTGTGAGGTAGTGTTGTTTGCTGACGATACCTCATTAATATTTAAAGTAAATCGACATAATCCTAATATTGACGACGTAAACCACACCCTCTCAAAAATAGTACATTGGTTTAGCATTAACAATTTGTTATTAAATAGCCAAAAAACTAAATGTATAAGGTTTGTGACACCTAATGTCAGAAAAGTTAATGCTAACATTATTTTGAATGGAGATGAGTTGAGGCTTACTACAACTACTGAGGATACAACTAAGTTCTTGGGAATTACATTAGATCCCAAACTTCAATGGGGCTCTCACATAGTCGCTTTAGCTAAAAAGCTGAGCGCCGCAGTCTTTGCGGTGGGTAAGATTCGCCAACTGACTGATATTGATACAGCTCGGTTGGTATACTATATTTTGCCTACTTTCATAGTCTAATGAGTTATGGAATTTTACTGTGGGGTGGTACTGCTGACATTAATACTATCTTTGTTCTCCAAAAGCGAGGTATAAGATCAATTTATTCGCTAGGGTCTAGATATTCTCCAGCGGCGTGCACAGGATTATGACACTGGGTATGCGGCGGAGAACTCGGTCACAAAAACTTTTTCTTTTATAGTTTTTTAGCATAGCCACAGCCACGCGACGGATCTCTAAGTCGGAAACCATGCCAACATAACAAGTCTTAGATGTAGGTACTACTATTCATGTCCATCTTCTACGCCCTACGGCAACACAGACAAAACAGCGATCGATCGTCGCGGCGGAAGAAATTCTAATAAGTAAAATAAAAAAACTCACCTAGCAGCTTCAATTTTCACATATTCAAGGTTCCGGTTCCTTGAGATTACTATATCCCGATGTAAAGAAACGCAAGATTTCGGCCACCTCATTCATTCATTTGATAAACATACATTTTTAACACAAACCTCACAATCAAATAACATTTGAAAAAAATAAACAAACACACTAGTAAAAGCAAATGACTACAATTAATATCGAAACTTAGTAATAAACCGTTAAATGTACAAACTTTCAAATGTTAAAAAGAAAAATCTTTTAAGAAATCTATTTTTTTTACAAACATACTGCTATAAAATAGTAAACAATGCAAAAACACATGAAAAAAGCAAATGGCCCCCGCGAAACACAAAACATTTCTGCTATTTAAACAAACTAGTGGTCGCCTAGTGGTGGAAATTCGACCAAATCAAGAAGAGAACACGTTTTTACCGGTATAATGATGTTGTTATTCTGAAAATTCGTACACATTTAAATGTACGTATCTCTCAAAATCACTTATTTATATATTATATGCAATTACTGAAATCGTAAACTACAATAATTGCTTTGAACCAGCAATAGCAAATTATATATTTTTTGTACCTGAATATTGTTATTGCAGATTGCTGCTACAGAACTTTCTTTATGCATAATATAATGATAGCCCGTATCCATTTCAATGTATCTTACTGCTACACAATTTGTATAAGCGCTCAGTATTTCACGTAGTATTCGTCAAATAAAACTTTTCTGTTTGACATTGAATAAAACCACAGTAAACAAACTTTTCTGTTGCCATTCAACTATGTCTATAATAAACAAAAGATACAATTTGATCAAAGAGTATGTATACGTGTACCACAGATCACTCCCAATAGATACCTAATGCAAGGCAGCGGTTGTGCGCCACACATATAAGCTATCAGAAATATATAAACCGATGCCAAATGTCGCGTCATCAGTGTCGTCCAAGTAGTGGACCCGCACATGTCGTTGCACGTTGGCGAAAATTGCATTTTGGGAACATAATATTACAGTTAAAAATGATTTGTTCAATAAAATGGTGTGCAAAAAACTCAAAAAAATACAGTATCTAAAAAAACGCAATAAGTTTTCATAGATAACTAATATTCTTTAAATTAATTTGGTCCCGAGCGAGCTCAATTTATACTGGTTAATGTATCAATGTCAAACAGTCGAGTTCGGATGGAGAATCAACCGTCTCTTTTTCGCATAGCAATAACCGTAATAAGCCATCTTTTTTTGGCGAAATCACGCGTTCTTCTAGTGGTTGACGCATGTTTATAATATAAATTTCCCAGAAATATCGATATTTTAAAACAATAATGTAAATGAATTTTATTTAATGACAATGTCACAAAATATATTTTGATTTAAATAACAATTGCAAATTACCATAATTACGTTATTTTATGTAATTTGAAATAGTTAAATTTGTAAACAAGGTACTTTTACAATATTTTTTTATTTATTTTTATCTTTGGCGTAATTAAATTTCCTTTTTTTCCTCTAGTTGTATACGTTTTCAATTATAATGGGAGGGTATTTATCATAAGTTTTAGTATACTAGAAAGAAAAGAAACGGAATAAGTTATTGTAGCCCTTTAGGGTGTGAGGTTTAGTTATTTACTATTTCATGTTTTTATCTGATCTTTTATATCAACACTTAATTTGGGTATTTCGCCATTATGGTATACAAAAATACACGGTGAATAATAGAAATAAAACCGTTACATACTAAAGTATAAATCTTAATCCTATTTTATTCGTAGTTAGCGGTTGCCGTTTGGTATAATTTATCAGATCAGGCCGGTAAAAAAATATTATCAAACATTTAACAAGTTGGCAATCAAGTTATAGAAGCGATCATAACACATGAACATACTGGCAAATCGAACTATCGATATTTTTTTTTATTTATCGACTTATGCCTCATCTCTCTAGCGATGTCCACGTGACCGCGCTGCAATCCGCCCACCCCCCGCGCAGTTCCCTTCGTTGGCGTTTTCGGTTCAAAACAAAACTATCGTAATGCGGTATCTATTGGAAGTGATCTGTGACGTGTACAAATGCGTGTGTCAAATGCATGCTGGTTTGTGTAATGTTTTATTTATTGATTTAATGTACTTTTTATGCATTATTATTAAAATCTTTTTTATATTAAATGAGGCAAATAAAACCTTTTTTTGATATGTCTATGTCAGAAGAACAAAATGAAAAAGAAAAGAAACAATTTGACACCAGAGTATGTATGCGTATACAAATACTTGTGTATGTATGTGTGTGTGTGTGTGAAATGCATGGTAGTGTGTGTAATGTTTTATTTTTTGATTTAATGTACTTTATAAGCATTATTATCGAAAAATATTAGCGTTCTGCACTTCTCCTACACATAAACTATAAGTGTGCCAAATTTTATGCTCCTGCGTCCGCACAATTTTCGTAAAAAGGGGTCCAAAGTTTTTGCATCACGTATTAATATATAGATAAAACCTTACTAACCAAAAATGTGCATAGGTGATTTATTAGATTTAGGCCTAATTTTACTCGGATTATAGGCAACGAACATTCACGATTACTCCCGACAACTGCCGAACTTCCGAGGCCTGCCGCAGGAGTCGCGGCTTTCTATACTCATGGGTGTGTGCGTTTGCGACTGTGCACGGACACCAAAATTACTACACACATGCAAACAAATGTCATGTACATTATTTTGCTTTGCAGCGCCGCTTGCTTTTCGCGTGGCAAATATAATGTTTGCGTGATTGCAAATAGGTGCTAATTATAAAATATTAGGCGTTTTTAAGGTATTATATTTTGTTTATTCATTTATTTACTATAAATTAAAGTCATCTAAAACGTACGAACGTTATAATAAAATATCTGTGAATGGCAAGTAAAGCACTGCATTTCTGCCTACAAGGAGCGCACGCCCCTGATATTCTCTTAGAGAAAAATTTAAAGAGATAAATATAATGACAGTAGCATCACAATATATTTTTGAAAATCTAGTTTATGTCCATAAAAATAAAGAAAGTTTTCGTAAGATTAGCGATATTCATAACAAAAACACTAGGAATAAGGATAATCTAGCAACGCATAAGACCAGACTCCACAAGATCAGTAAATCTTTTAAGGGTTACTGTATACACTTTTATAACAAAGTTCTCAGTCACATTAAAGCCTTATCTATTACAAAATTCAAAGCAACTATCAAGCAAAAATTATGCAATAAAGCATATTATAAAATTTCAGAATATCTAGATGATAGCAAGGCTTGGGAATAGAATTAAATTAAATAAATGCGTAGTATCTCGGAGCGGAAGTCTTAGTATGCTCTGTATAATATCATTTAAATTAAGTAACATGTCAGATTTGCCATTGTTTTTCTGTGTAAGTGATTGGGTATGTCATGCTCGCTAAAAAGTCTGTGCTTGCGGTGGCGTCGTGTGCCAGGTCGGTCACTTCCCTGCAACATGGTTGAGGAGACCGATGGCTGGCACATGCGTCATACTCGTGAACGGGTGCTGCTTGCGTAGACTGGTCTATCCGATTTGCTTACATTGTAACGGATTCATTGATGGATTACATAAGGCTTTCGCAATTATTGACTGTTTTGGCGAAAAAGAGAATACTGATTCTTCGTTCTGGGCGACTTCGCTTCACTCAGCCATAGTAATTATAATATAATAATATTCCGTTTAAAAATATTTTTAATAAACTGCTCTGATTTAAACCAACTTGTAAATTATGTAATAATCACTAAATTGTAAACTGGTTTTAAAAAAGAGCAACACTAGAGTTTCTTGCCCGTTCTTCTCTAGTGAAAACCGCTTTCCGAACCGGGTGGTAGATAAAAACAATGACTGAATCTAAACGATGTTGAACATTTTAATGGATTCAATAAATTATTTTCATTTCATTTCATAACATCTTATGTCTCAGGTTGGCAAATTGGAATGCCAAGCATAGCTTTGTAATTTATGGTGCTTAGTTTTGCTACTGTTCATGGGGGGTCCATTCAATAAAAAAATGTAGCATTTCAGAAGTTTGGTGGTCACTTGGATAAAATTAAACAATTGGATTGAGTATAAGTTAGCTGTACAAGAGAACATAGAATATTTTAATGCAAAAGTGCCCTTTTAGAGTAAGTCCGTAAAATTCTGCTTCTATGCTGACACATTGACATACTCATTCAAAATAATTAGATTAATTCACGTGTCCGTATTTTGTTAATTTATTCAATAAAAACACTTTTAGTTTATTTTGGTACAGGTACTTTACCTACTCCATAAAAATGTTAAATTCAGGCCGTATAATTACTCGTCTGTCCATGAAAATATAAAAAAAATAGAAAGAACCTAAAGGCAATAACGCATCAAAACTGCTATTGCACAAGTCGATTAAACGAGCAAGCACCTCATTTGTTCCTACACCACAATACTTCAGGATTCAAGGTTACTGTACTGTACTGGTTCAGTACTGGACCACTAAGGCAGGGATGAGGGAGAAGAAAAATAACGCTACCTTTACTTATTTCACTCAATAAAACTGTGAAAGACTTAACGTAACTTTTCTGTCGTAAAATAGTACTAATCAAGTCAAGCTGGCCCATTAAGATTTTTCAGTTTTTTAATTGCCATTTTATTTTAAAAATTCCGTAGTGTTTAATATAAAAATGCAGGGTTTACGTTATAACTGGATCATTCATTAAACATTATACAAATGATATTTATATTTATTATGGCGGTGTCGGCAGAGGTCAAGTCAGTTGATACCATTCGCTCTAGATTTGTATTTTGACAATTAAAATGACCTACAATGTTTTAAGTGGAATTTGTATATTACAAAACAAAAATAGAATGTTCTTGCTTACGTTTTTATGTCTTTCTAGGAGGCACACTCTTACTCAAA
Source organism: Hyles vespertilio (assembly GCA_009982885.2). Taxonomy (NCBI): domain Eukaryota; kingdom Metazoa; phylum Arthropoda; class Insecta; order Lepidoptera; family Sphingidae; genus Hyles; species Hyles vespertilio. Next base: position 24,387,043 of record CM042807.1, read on the forward strand.
CATTATTTATATTCTTATAATGACGATTAAAATTAATCTGGCTTGAAGGATCAAAAATTCATGAAGAAAACAGGAGAGAAAATATTATTGTTGTCAAAGAAGCTTATTCATAGTCTCTTGGTTAAATTAATCTAAATACAGATTGGTACTCAGAAGTAAAGTGTTATGCTATGGTAATCTACAAAAATATTGTTGATGTTTACACATTAAGGTGCAAGAGCGTCACTTTCACTAGTTTTCTAATCTATTTCTATAATAGTGATTTGTATTTTATAACACCAAAGACTTGGGGATGTATAGGATTGTGAAGTATTGCATTGGTATAACTGTATCATGTGTGTGCGCAGGTGGCGCTGTACTCGTTCACGTCGAACAACGAGCAGGAGCTGTCGTTCGAGAAGGGCGACCGGCTGGAAATCGTGGAGCGGCCACCCTCCGACCCCGAGTGGTTCCGCGCGCGCGACGCCCGCGGCCGCCTGGGCCTCGTGCCGCGCAACTACCTGCAGGAGCTCGCCGACTACCTCGCGCATCCCTACGGGTAACTACATGCATTACTACCCACATACCGAGTGGTTCCGCGGCCGCCTGGGCCTCGTGCCGCGCAACTACCTGCAGGAGCTCGCCGACTACCTCGCGCATCCCTACGGGTAATTACATGCATTACTACCCACATACCGAGTGGTTCCGCGGCCGCCTGGGCCTCGTGCCGCGCAACTACCTGCAGGAGCTCGCCGACTACCTCGCGCATCCCTACGGGTAACTACATGCATTACTACCCACATACCGAGTGGTTCCGCGGCCGCCTGGGCCTCGTGCCGCGCAACTACCTGCAGGAGCTCGCCGACTACCTCGCGCATCCCTACGGGTAACTACATGCATTACTACCCACATACCGAGTGGTTCCGCGGCCGCCTGGGCCTCGTGCCGCGCAACTACCTGCAGGAGCTCGCCGACTACCTCGCGCATCCCTACGGGTAATTACATGCATTACTACCCACATACCGAGTGGTTCCGCGGCCGCCTGGGCCTCGTGCCGCGCAACTACCTGCAGGAGCTCGCCGACTACCTCGCGCATCCCTACGGGTAACTACATGCATTACTACCCACATACCGAGTGGTTCCGCGGCCGCCTGGGCCTCGTGCCGCGCAACTACCTGCAGGAGCTCGCCGACTACCTCGCGCATCCCTACGGGTAACTACATGCATTACTACCCACATACCGAGTGGTTCCGCGGCCGCCTGGGCCTCGTGCCGCGCAACTACCTGCAGGAGCTCGCCGACTACCTCGCGCATCCCTACGGGTAACTACATGCATTACTACCCACATACCGAGTGGTTCCGCGGCCGCCTGGGCCTCGTGCCGCGCAACTACCTGCAGGAGCTCGCCGACTACCTCGCGCATCCCTACGGGTAACTACATGCATTACTACCCACATACCGAGTGGTTCCGCGGCCGCCTGGGCCTCGTGCCGCGCAACTACCTGCAGGAGCTCGCCGACTACCTCGCGCATCCCTACGGGTAACTACATGCATTACTACCCACATACCGAGTGGTTCCGCGGCCGCCTGGGCCTCGTGCCGCGCAACTACCTGCAGGAGCTCGCCGACTACCTCGCGCATCCCTACGGGTAACTACATGCATTACTACCCACATACCGAGTGGTTCCGCGGCCGCCTGGGCCTCGTGCCGCGCAACTACCTGCAGGAGCTCGCCGACTACCTCGCGCATCCCTACGGGTAACTACATGCATTACTACCCACATACCGAGTGGTTCCGCGGCCGCCTGGGCCTCGTGCCGCGCAACTACCTGCAGGAGCTCGCCGACTACCTCGCGCATCCCTACGGGTAACTACACGCATTACTACCCACATACCGAGTGGTTCCGCGGCCGCCTGGGCCTCGTGCCGCGCAACTACCTGCAGGAGCTCGCCGACTACCTCGCGCATCCCTACGGGTAACTACACGCATTACATTACATACCTGCCCGCCTGGGTCTCGTGCCTTTATGCGATTAGCATTATTGTTGATCTCTGTTTACGCGTCATTGTTTTATCGAATTGCAATTCAGTAGGTTACATAGTGCGTGCCAGGATGTGAGCAGCACTAGCATAAATTAATATTAAACGCGTGCTGGAGCAGTAATTAAAGTGTGTTGCAGTAATTAGGCCCAATCATATATGTACTTAATATGTGGCATAAAAATTATCTACTGAAAAATGGAGCGATTTATTGACCAATTGTTATTATTTCCTATTTGAATTAAGATAAGTGCAACCTATGCGTCTGCAGAGAGTCCGGCGAGGGCCGCGCGGGCGGCGGCGCGGGCGCGGCGGGCGGCGGCGGCGCGGGCCGCGCTTGGTACTACGGCGCCATCACGCGCACGCACTGCGACGCGCTGCTCAACCAGCACGGCCACGACGGAGACTTCCTCATCCGCGACTCCGAGACCAACGTGGGCGACTACTCCGTGTCGCTCAAGGCGCCCGGCCGCAACAAGCACTTCCGCGTGCACGTGGACGGCGACCTCTACTGCATCGGGCAGCGCAAGTTCCCCACGCTGGACCAGCTCGTGGCGCACTACCAGCGCGCGCCCATCTACACCAACAAGCAGGGCGAGAAACTCTACCTCGTGCGCCCGCTGCCGCGCGCCGACCAGCCCTGCTGAACCCCGCGCCCGCTCCACACCGCCCGGCGCCGAGCTCGTCTCTACTGGTTCACGGCACGAGTGCGACGAATCTGCGGAGCTGCACGCCTCCCGACTATATATACTCTACGTGTAGTCTAATTCGGTGTTGATGCAACGCCCGATATATTAATTAATGAACAGTAAATAAACCAAATATTGGCTTCTTTACCACATCTCTATTAGTGTTAAATGAGATAATTTTCTATATCATATTACCTAGTTAAGTGTCCCTATAAGTACTGTAGTGTAGTTGAAATTTATTTTCATTTTATAGTTAAAACTGCCTTTCGTTTGAGTGTATGGAACGATGGAGGTATGATTTCCTTTTATACATTGCTTGGTAACACTTAAAATACGATATCAATTTTTGAATGAACTTTTGGTGTCGCTTAAATTGTTTGACGTTCCAAAACAAATAATTTAAATTGCAAGACAAATTGCTGACAACTAATAACTATTAATTTTAAATTTTTTTACTGCCTCCAAAAGCTGTATCTTCCTTGACATCTTTCCTTAGTACTTCTAGTAGTAGTGGCTTTCTATAGTCTATATGTATTATCTTCTTGAGGTTTCAAACATTCTCTTCCAATGTCGTCTTGTGATCTTTAGTTTCTCTTGTATTTCTTTGGACCATATCTGATCTTATTTTGGACACTTATAAGAGATTTTAGGAGGCCCATAAAATAATTATTTACATTGTTTTTCTGTCTCCCATTTCCTAGTCTATACATGTTTCATTTTCATGTCTTTTTTATGTTTATATCTATTTAGTTTTCTCTGTAATATGATAAGTAGGACAATTTGAACGACACCAAAATGTATGTTATATAAATGTATGTGATAGGGGAGTGTTTGATACACGTATGCTATTAAAACGATGTGATGTTTGGCTAGGTAAGTTAATGTAAGTCATTGTCAGGGAATATCGTGGTACGGCGAGTGTGGATTAATTATAATTGTTTTCAATTAAATAATTAAATCAATGGGTGCGTTCTAGTGTTACCTAGGCAACTACTTATTTTGAGATTAATTCAATTTGCTGTCACTTTTTTGTGTGATAGAAGATATTATTGAAGATCGAATTATGCATCTAAAAATTTTATAGTATCTACAATTTCTTTGGGATTTTGTGAGCTAATTCGGTATTTTCTTTAGGTTTTATTTCTATTGACTTATTAACGCACAATAAGTGTAACAGTCTCCAGATAGAACCAACTATAGAGTGACTATCTGTAGCTGGTTTATAAATTTAAGTCGCCATTTTGTACAAAAATGTACGTAACAAATGAACGCACCTTAGTGTGGCATAGGTAGGAGCCAAAGCTCAGTGTTAATAATGAGATGGAAGTTGCGAAGTCTAGCCTGCATCTACAGCCTAACTCCTAGGTCAGGCTAACATTTGAATCACATCAGTCGAAACGCATTCGCTTTGTCCATTAAAATAGTTTGCGAAACTCGAAACAACCTGAAGAAGTTGTAATCATAGTCATTTTTTGACAGCCTCCGTGGCGCAGTTGGTTAGACGCCGGCTGTGAAACGAGAGGCCACGGGTTCGATCCTCGCACCGAATCAAATATTTGTGTGAACCACAGGTATTTGTTTCGGGTCTGGGTGTTTGTGAGAACGAAAAGTCTCTCGTAGTTCCTGATACCTACGACACAAGACTCGATCTTAGTGTGGGGTCAGAACTATGTATGTGACTGTTGGGTGTATTTATTTATTTTTAAGAATTTCTACAGTATTTAAAAAAAAGCCTGCCAAACTGCACTAGGCCAGCGTGGTGTACTAACCCTTCTCTATCGTACTGCTGATTGTAGAGGAGGCCCGTGCCCTGCAGTGGGACGTATATGGGCTGATACAGATCACAAACTATTTTAATGGATGATATTGAATATCTGATGATGTGTTTCAGGTCTTATATCACACCATGTAGGGATAATCCATTTTGAAGTCTGACTTTAGTGATATGTAAGTTTTTCAGATGTGAATTATAAGACATTTTTTTACAACGAATTAGGATTCGTTAAGGTAGACGGGCACGGCGGTAGTTTAAACTGTTTTGTATGTGGCCCGGGCAATTTTGATGCATAATATCGTGTTGTATTGACATTTTATAAGCGTTTATTTCACCTTCAAACGGGTATTTTTTAAAGTACTGTTTGAGAATGTTGTATGCAATTCACTCATAAGTGAGTATATATTCATGTAATTAATTCCGTGAATTAGGCAAGGCCTAAGGTCTAGAAATATTGACTTCAGTATAATAATGTCTCGAGTGCCGTGAGTTTCGGTTTGATTTTCTTAACGAGTTTTTCAATAATCCGTTAATGTCTCGACAACTGATTTTTAGCTATAACAGCCTAACAAACAGTTTGAAGTGCCTCCGTGGGGTTGGAATCTCAGACGGTCGATATCTTCTGATGTGACTGCCGCTAGTCAATACGCCAGCATCACACAACGCTTTACGCTTCGGAATACATACCACCCTCGATGTGTTTCATTATTTTGTATTTTTATGAGGTTTTCTGTGCGTGTTGTTCCCTGCATATTAAACAAAAAAATATATTGCTGTATACTATAAGAACGGTTATCGCTAGCCTGTCAAGTATAAACACAAAGCCGGTTTACAGAAAACTTTAAATGCAACTTAATTACGTAGTTCACTAAAGGTTTTCCACTGACGTGTTTGGTAACAATAATTTGATATCAATTATGTTATTGTGCCTACGAATGCTAGGATCTTTGTATTAGCAATCATAAAACATTCTATTCTCCTCTGCGTTAAATGTGTAGAAGTGTTCTGCCAGGTGTGCGAGTGTTCTTGCTCATATAAAAATATTCATTTACTTACTAAAATGATTTTTTTAATGTGTAGGGAAAATCATGCGCAGGAGACACAGCTTTATAATGGTTTAATCGTGCACGAAATGTTACGCGTCGCCGTATATCTCAAAATTAGTTTCCATTCGAAACTCCTTTCTGTTGAATTGAGCTATTTTTGAATTTAACATTGATTGTTACTTTTGGTTTATAGTATCTAAAATGAATTAGCTACTTTTTGGAGAATAATATATAATTTTTTTGTTTAATTTATATTTCAAAATGTATAATTAAAGCATAATTTAAGTAATTTCCACGATTAGTTTTTGTTTTATATTATACATATATCTTTAGTATATTTCGGAGTTGTTGGAATTAACTTAATTTTGAATAAAAATCGAAAATTACTCAATTCAATACAGTCATGGTAATGACTATATAATTAAATTAATATATTGGACGTCACGGATGTTAAAACAAGGGAAAATTTATCTTGCTTATAAAAATGTCTTAACAAAGTTGTGAAAATCTAACAACGGCAGCTGATTGTGTTGTTATTTTTTAATTTATAATGTATACATGTATTTTGTAGATAAATACAAAGATTTGATTCTATTACCGAGGAGCTTCGTGAACATTGTAGATTTTTATTTATAACGATTTACTATCTCATAAACAAGAAGTTTTTGATTGTTTTATAAACGTGGAAATTAGTCAATTCTTTGTAAATTTGTAGCAAATAATTTGCTTAATAAATGAAAGTACACACATTCAATCGTCGATATATAATATTAACTATTAAGTTCAATAAGGCCAACAAATTGCGAGACTCATGTGGTGTACGTTAAAACAGTCAAAAATTCATTATATTAGCAATTTAACGTCCAGTATTGATTGAAACTACACTCCATAAAGTATTAAATAGGTTTTAAAAATGCGAATAATTTATTTTTGTAAGATTTTTTTGCTATCACACAATTTCCGTGGAGTTATGCACCATGTGAAGCGAGTATGCGTTACTTAGCGTTTAAGATAAGCGTACAGGGCCGTAGCTGGGAGACCCCGCGAGGGCCCGGGACCCCCGAGTCCCCCGCTTAGTGTTTAGTTCCGCTCACTCACATTAACATAATATACTAGTCCTTCCCTCGCCCTGCTTGTTTGTTTTCGCCCACAATTTCTCCCAGACTACGGCGTTGTTGTATTTGTACATGTCTTATTGAGGATGTTTTCCCAGTGAAGAATATGCAATTAATTGAATATTCGTATTAAATTCCGCGATGAGCGTGGATCTCATTATCAAAACCTTTACATTAGGACAATTGCCAGTGAATTTACTAAGTTTTTAAAGATTTCATATAAGGCGATTCCTGTTATTATTGGGATTTAAAATATTGTATGTATTATGTGCATTTATAGTGCAATTGATTTATAAAGTAAAAAGCATAATTTTTAAGGTATATACAACGGCAGGACAATGAACAGTATGCTGATACTAATCCATTAAAGCAAAAATATTATTGAGTTATACTTAATGACCTTAAAGACAGTAACCTTAATATATTAACATTCATGATAAGTCAATTTCCATTAACTTATGCATTAGCTAACAACAAGCGCATTTTTGTGATTTAGTTTTAAAGGTCGAATTGAATTAGGAAAGCATCCTTGAACGTGGTAATCTTCGATGTGAATTGGAAAAATATTTTACTAAGTGTGATAGTTTGAGATATGACTTACTAACTGTTAAATTAGACAAGTCGGTTTTGGCTCAAAATGTTGACGTATGTTAAAATTAATGCTTGAAAAGTTCCTGACCGCGGCGCGAACCGCACAACAAATATAAAGAAAAATATTGAATTGTTTGGACGCAACACCCAAGTCATGTCTCAAAACTCAGTTGATGGTAACTCATTAGATCTTTTCGATGTATTTAACAAGTTTTATACTCGATAAATGTATGTAGTTAGATTTTCAATGCGAGATGAACTATTGTAGTGTATTCGTTAGTGAATTAAATAGTGGAAAAAAATTAAATGGATTCACTCTGTTACCTGTCTCTGTGTATTTAGTGTCTGATGTTTAATGTCAATGGATGTTTAGAAGTACCCCATGTTTACAGCTTGATATTCCAGTGTGTCATAGTATATGTCTTCCGAACGTTCGTGCGTTACTTGCACTGGCCACCACGCAGTACTCACTGGTGCGCGGGATCACACCGGGTCGGTTCGTTGTCGATGGAATGCACTTTACAAGCTTTATCGATGAGAACATTGCCAAACTTCGAGAGAATTCGAGCTTACATTCCTGGCTTTTGTTTTCTTTTACAAGACTAATTTGTATGGCATGAGTGGCTCGAACTTGAGATTATAGGACAAAAATGTTCTTGAATATGCATTTTATATAGTAGATTAGTTCGGGCCTATATGCGGAGTATCTACGATTAAACCTTGCGTTTGAAAACATATTTCTAAACTAATGTTAGGTTTAGAATTATAAAGGTTTTTTTTTATATTGCTCAAATTGTATACATATGATTTTATCATAAATTGTATTCGTATCCGACGTGTTTGTACGTAACTATGTATATTCTCTGATGTAACGAGCATGATACCATTGTAAGTGCAGTGTATAATATATAACATTATAATTTATTTATTAATTTGCCATTTGTAGTTTTCTTTGTAAGTATTTACTCCCTTTTGATATTTGGATACAATATACATTTATCTTACGACCATAATATCTATAAAAATAGTATTATTTTATTATGGAATCTACAAGATTTTGGCAAGTTTGACCAATGTTTTAAAGTCGGTAGAATATTGTACTTCGCCTATTTATGGTTTTTGAATAACACCAGCCGAACCATTAGACGCGACCATTACTAGAATCTATGGGGAAAATATGTTTAGAAGTTTAATCAAATGTAATGATAGCAATAAACATGAATAAATTACTGGTTTCTTAGCAACACTTTTACTTCCAGCCACAGAAAGTAAATAACTTAACACAGGTCTCTCCAAAGATCTCCATAGCAACATTACATCGATAACTCTACTTTGCACATCAAGGGGCAGTGTTTTACTTAGTTATCAATAACATGCTGTCGCGCAGGGACAAGCTTTTGATTCAACCCTGGGAAGATCGCAGATTTAAGGATCATCGCTCGAAAGTAAATATATTCAATATATTCTTAAAAAATAATAATGTCGAACGTTTTAACAGCGTTCGACACAAAAATATCGCTTGCATATGAGTTCAGAAGATTTCTGTTTCCTCCATGTATTCGAAAAAAATATCGCTAATGAAATTCTAATAAACTCCATTAGTGCATAAAGAATGTATTAGAATTTGTAATTTTCTACTCCGCTTCTCTTAAATCAGTTGTGCGCGAGCTAATGTTACACCGCACAAACCGCATTCGGCACTAGTATCGTGTGTTACAGTCACGCGTTAACAATTTTCTATATTATAATGTAATTTTATGCCTCATCTATGCTTTGAATTAGTATCATAAATTATGAAACACCCCTTTACGAAATCCGAATATTAATTACTGCAACTCATAATTAATCATTTTACAGAAAGGTCAATGGACATTTTTTAAACAATGTACCTACATATATAGAAACGTTAGAAAAACCCAGTAAAGTGTAAAGGTCGTAAAATACAAATAAAAAATACTCGGAGCAAAAAAGCTAAGTAATTAAATAGGTACCTATCTACTTGGTTTTTATCCAATTTTTATAACAGGCAATAATACCGTTTCCTACAGGTAAAGTCAGCGTTACCTGCGATAGACGACCGCCCGCCAGCCGCCCGGCCCCACGTGGCGCTCAAACTCAAGAAATGCCAACGAGAGCTCGACAGAACGAAGAAAATACAAAACGACAACTTCAGTCTACTGCAGAGACTCAATGCTATCATGAAAGTTAACCGCCTTGATAATCACTGGGAGAAGCCACTTCCAAAGTTAGTACATCATGTTTAATTAATTAATTAATAGTATATGAACATTAATCAAAATTCACTTAAGACAAATTTTCTCAAGGGTCACTCACCCTTAGGGCAAGTTGTCCATGATTCATGCCCTAATTTAAAATTAGAGGTAATTAAATTCTAATAAATTCCATGTTCAAATATCTTTACATTATTTCACTCATTTCAGTTTCCACCACAAAGTTGGGTTGTTCTACGATGTCGACTCGTTGAACAATAGGGCTTCCGCGCGGTCTCTTCTCGGGGATACTCTTGACGAGTCATACAACAATGTCAAGTGCTATGCTTGCGAATTAAAAAAGGTAAGCATTTCTTACACCGGTTAAAAAAAAACATCTTTATATAACTTATATTTTCAGATATTCATAAGTTTTACAAGTTTTCTAGAGATATCACACGTATAGCATTAAGCATTTTATTTCAATACATACTAAGAGCCGCAATCACCGCGTTAAAAGAAGTCTCAATGCAATGGCAATTTGCCAACAGCTTTGCGTAGTTTTATCGAAATATGACGTGCATACCGTCCAAACTTAACAATCTTTAAATAACTTCAAATTGTTTATCTATGGTCGGGTTCAATGATCGTCTGACCGTCTATTGTTTGATCGAGTAAATTGATAACGCACAAGAAAAATATCGCTTCAGTAAGTAGGACGTTTCCACATGTAGACTGAAAATATTTACATCAATTACATGTATGAATCATAAAATATTTTTTGTTTCCGTTTCAGAAACACTACGAATACAAAGAATTGATGCCGACAACGCAAGATTCTTTACCATCAATACATTCCAACTGAATTGTAAATGTATGAAATAAAAGCATAATTTAATATTGGACAGAGTTTATTGGTACATAGATACAAACGGGCTCATTGTCAGAACATAATTCATTGTCATCCTAGCTATGTGGCTCTGCGTTATAACATTCGGAGTTAAAAAACGAAACATAAATACTATGTTATTATCAAAAAGCGTCCGTGTGCTCGCGGACACGGGCGGCGCCCCGGCTCAGTGCGGCGACACTACTCTGTGCGCCTAGAAGCGGAAGTTCTCGTGCGGCCCGCCCGCCGCCGGCTCGAACTGGAAGCCCGACTCCGCCGCCGCCGGCACCAGCGTCGCGTCCTCCTCCTGCCGATACACACACACTCACTTACACCCATACATAAACTATAACTTATCTATTACTCAGAAAATGGGAGATTGGTTACACCTTCCTAGGTTTTACGCAGCTTGCATATCCACTGACGACGCAACGCACATTATTTGACCTATTGCTCAACTAGGTCTAAACGTAAAATCAATGTCAGGCATTGACTTATAATCTACCGATAGACGAGGCGCGTCATAGAAACTATTTGTCCCGTATTTGTCAAAAGCTCAGTAGCGACATCTAGTACGTTTACTTGAATATTACAAATTATGATCAAAGATTATTAGACAGACAAGACAGTTCCTGTCAATAGTAGCTTTTCCTAAGATACTGCCTAAGTATCAATACTGTCATAGCAATAATATTTTTTGTAATGTTTTTTTTTATTTACGTGAATAATTCATGGAAAGGATGTAAATGAAATTAAATACCCTTACAAGTCTGACAATCAGTCAATCAGCGTACAATCAGTCTGATATTTATTATTATAACATTTATGATTTTTTAACAAGCTGATAAACTTTTTTCGAGACTACTAGATAGAAGGAATGGCACAACAGAAGTTTTCAAAAATGACTACCGTGTTTGGAATATCTGAAATCTTCGTGTCGAAAATGAATTGAACAAATATAGATATGCTCTCATGGTAGCCACTTATAGCCGTTCCAATAATTCTGGAAAAATATTATAGAGATCTCCTTTTTTCTTAACCGACGCGTAAGAATATATAACAATTTTAAACGATATTAGTCTTCAATAACAATCAATAGGTTCGAATCGTCCATTAAGTAATTCATATTATGAAATGGGGTCTAAATACTATCCACTGTTTCAAAACATACATACAACACACATATTTTGTGTTATTAATTAACAACATATAATTAAAATAAAATACTGGAATCAATTTGCAACTACATTCTTCCTACATATTTGCATTTGTAATGTATTCGAATAGTTTATGCCTATTTGGTCGACTGATATGAATGGCCCATGCATAATCTATATCTAATATAGTTCGTCTCTCTCACTCGATAGGCAATTTTATGCGCGGAAATGGAACATACGATTAAAGAGCTCACCTTGTATTTTAACGAGCTCTAAAATATATTTAATCCAATAATAAATAAAAGATCTGTATTATTGGCATTATTCTACAATATTATATCACTTACGTTGATTTTTTAAAACTTAACTTTAAAAGTAACTTCGGAAAATTTTGCTGTCGGTTTGACGGGAAACATCAAAATAAATTACATTTTGTACAAAGAAGCTTACTGCTGCATAGCTGTCACGCGGCAGACTGATTCGTGTGCGGTGCATGCACCGCACTTGGGTGGGACACGTTTTTTACAAAGAACGTCTTATCTAGTGTAACATTGATATCGATGATGTCAGGTATAAAATGTCATTAAACCATTTGTAATATTTGATTTCAAAATTGAAGATATTGTTGTAAGAAAGATCTAATCAACGCACCTCTCCAGCAAAGTACTGCTCTACGATGTCGTAGGCCATCTTGTATATCTCGACCTTCTCGTGTCCTTGCAGCGCCTCGATCTTGTCGATGCCGCCGCACTCCTCGATGATGTTGGCCACGTGGTCCGCGTTCTCGCGAGACATCTTCAGCATATTGCTCAGACCGTCAAGCACAACCTGACGATAAACAAATCATACATTATTACATACAGAAAATAATAGACAGAATTAAACACAAAGACAATTTATTAAGTGAAAGATTCTCACTAATTCATTTCAGTATAATTACTACAGACTCAAAGCTTGTATAAATGCAATAATAAGTTGGTATTAAACAGAAATTTCATAGATAATCTGAATAGTGTTATGTAACACAGGATAAATATTGAAAATCCTCATAATTTTTGTGGGATTTTAAGATCTATACTTTTTCTAATATAATCCTTTAAATGCACAGCAAATTGAACCTTATACGGCCGAATACTGGAACGCCATTCAAATAATAAGTTGCTCTTAACAGCGCACGGACCACTTAGCCAGTACATTTAATCGGGATTAACATAGTTAAACGCCATTTATATTTAAGTTGCGTTCCAGTATTTTGGCGATAGACCATTAAATTTGAGGAGAAATTGTTTATGTTGTCTTGTTCAAACCATGCTATGAATGGGACAGCACAAGTGGGATGGTACCATTGTCTCGGGCAGTTGACGCGAAGTACCAGCCTTGCTGTCCCCATCCATTTTCTGAGGCCGACAATTCACCTGCCGCCTCGTGGTGTTCATGGTTGATGGTAACCACTTACCATCAAGTGAGCCACTTTATTGTTTCTTGGACCTATGATATAAAGACAGTTGGTTGACAATTTCCAAAATATTTTATGCTGGTGTAGGTGCTATTAAGTTTAAGCGAGTGTATTAAATGCCACATCAGATAATCCACTAACAAAAGCGACTTAGAAAGCCGCCTACATTCGCCTAATCTACTATTAGAATTTTAACACATTCATGAGGTTTCCATTTATCTGGCAGACATGTCAATGATGTTTATTATACAAACCATTTAAATACTCTCACAAACTAGGGATTGCCTTTGTGCTGGCGAATTGTTTTATGCCACCATCCATGTCAATGATTATTACACTTCCTTACATTTTAATTGAATTATTCAACAACACAAACTAATCACTACATAGTTTTCAAGCTTATATGCTCAGTGAGTATGAACACAGCATCAATTTTCATACATTAGTTGACTTTTAAGACATACTACTCACATTAATAACTTGAGTATCCTTGCAACTGAGTAGGTTGCAGAACGGTGGAATGACTCCACACTGGATAAGGGCTTCAATCTGTTCTTTCGTTCCACTTATACTCAGGTTAGAGACTGCCCAGGCTGCCTCTTTCTGTGTCTGGAACTCTCCCTTGCTGAGGTTCTCCACAATCTTGGGCAGGAGACCAGCATCAATGACTGCTTGCACTTGCTGCTTGTTGCCTGCCGTTATGTTTGATAGGAACCAGACTGCTTCTTTGCAGATTTTTTCTTTCTGTCAACACAATTACATTGTTTATTAATGTTTATTACTAGTTGAGTATAGTAAGGGGTTATATTTGCCAATTTATTGGCAATAAAATTAATGTATTAAAATAATATTAATTCATGTTAATGTTATCCTTATAAGATGAATATTAATAGCTCATCAAAAGGTAAATAAAACAGACACAGAAATGGTCTAATCAGGTAAATAATTAAGAAACAAACAAATGCACCCAACAGTCATATACATAATCCTGACCCCATACTAAGTTCTAATAAATCTTGTGTGTTGTGGGTATCTGAAGCTTTGAGAGACTTTTCGGTCTCCCAAGCATATTGCCGTCTGGATGCTTGAGAGAATCACAGCCAGCGTCTTATCAAGTGCCCTACTGAGGTTGTCATAAATGAAAGATCAAAACAAGAAAACAAAATTACAGGCAATCATTGTTTTTTGTAACCAAAACATAAGATATTATGTAACTGTAAAATATTGCAGAAGTTTACCTGATGCGACAATAAGGCGTGGAAGTGTGAGAGGGCATCGCAGTTAAGGACCACTTGTGTCTGTTCGTCCGTTCCCGTTACAATGTTACCAATTGCTCTCAAAGCTGCAGTTTGCACTTTTACTTCCTTGTGAGACAGCAGTGGTACCAACTTGGGCACTATACCAGACTCTATGACCATTTGAATTTGTTCATTGCCACCATCTGTGAGGTAACACACTGCCCATACTGTGTCCACCAGTACCTGAGAAAAGTTACAATGAACAATTATTGTTGAAATTCCAGTATGTGATGGTGTTGACATTTCTACTAAACAATTGAGATGTTGTGATAATCGCTTTGTTAGTCATAAACTACCAGTCAAGTTATTATTCAATATGAATAATAAAAAAGCAATAAAATTGATCCTTCACATTAAAAGCCACAATGTGATACAATACATATTTTTCAGGCAATTTGGTCTCATAAAATACGAAAAAAAATAATATTTTTTTTCTTATTATCTTAATTTATCTTGAAGTACCTATTCTCATCAACAGCTTAATAACCATAATTAATAAGGCTAATCTACCTAGAAGTAACACTTTAATGAAGTTACTATTTAAACTCATTACAAGACAGATAAATAAATTAATGAATAGGAAGAATGTATAGCATTTAATGCCAATAAACAATTTTGTACTACTGACTAAGCCAATATCATAATGGACAAATCATTATGACTAATCATGCCTTTATTTATAAATGCAATTCTTAATCACTGCATGGTGAATTTGTGATAAATTCAAATTAAATAAACAATCATGCTTTCAAATTAAGTACCTAATGTTATCAGTAATCATAATAAGGTCCCCAAAATGCTTTTATAAAATAACTTTTCAAAAATATTCATTGTTATTGTAAAAATGCATTGTTGATATATCTTAGTTATGATTAGATAAAGTAACAAGAATCTATAACATTATTCATGTTTTTTTTAAATACCAACAAATATAGTACATAACATGTACCTTCTTTGTTTTATTGTGACTTATTTAATACACCTTGTAATATGAAATTCTGATATTATTCTTGAGTAGATGTAAAACATTGCTATATTATGGTTGTAATGGAAGACAGTAGCAATGCAGTGTCAGTTTACCAGTATGCTAGTTATTGTAAGTAAAGTGATCTTAGTGTATTGAACGTCTCAGATGGCCGAGGTCACAATGAGTGAAGTCTAAATATAGCTCAATCAAAATAGCTCACTAGCTTCCCGGCAAACTTACATTTACAATAATGTTTAGATTTACACATTTTTTGAGTAATAGAGTGAGTAATAGAAAATTAGCTCTATGCAATATCAGAACATTGTCATGTTGGCATAAAGGAATTTGTAAAGATACAATACTACAGTTTGTAAAAACAAAATGTTTGACATTTTGTTTGTAAATAGTATAGTGGCGATAAGAAAGAAAGGTCTTAAAAAATATTATGTAGTATTGTTCTCAATACTATTGTTTAATAAATGTGTGAATTGATTTAATATTTTGATGTCCATTGCATGGTACATTTTCTAGTCTGTTTCTAAGTTACCAAAGTTCTGATAAACAATATGATGAACCACTTACATTAATATCATTGTGAGTGATGAGCACATTGATGGCTGGCAGAATCTCCTGAATAGTCTTCACCTGTGGTGGTGGATCTTTATTCCGGCACAGATTTACAATAACCCAAGACACATTGCGTAAGAACGAGATAGGTATGCCTGGCTTGATGAAGCTGAGGAGGGGTTTCACCACTCCCAATTCAATGACAAAGTCTCGCAACACGGGACCATCACCGATGATGTTTCCCAGAGCCCACACTGCTTGCTCGCACACATTCTCGTGTGGCGACATGAGTAACTGGAGGAAGACTGGAACGGCACCGGCGTGCACCACTTTGTTGGTCTGTGCAGACGTGCCAGAAGCTATATTTGTTAAGGCCCAAGCGGATTCGAATTGAAGTGTAGGGTTGTCTGCTCTCGGCAAACACTGTACGAGGACGGGGAGGATGCCGGCGGCGATGAGCTCGTCGATGGGCGGGTTTTTCTCTGACGATAGCAACTTTCTGCACTGTTGCACGGCTGCGAGCTGTACTTCGGGGTTTTCCGCATTAGCTGCGTTCATCACCAGCTCTTTGAAGTCGGTCGCCGTGAGCGTCCTCTCGATCTCCTCTTCGTCTGTCGAGTAGCTGATGGGTACATTGCGTCGTTTCTGCAGTGTTTCGTCTCTTTTATTTTTTCTAAGTTCAACTGTAACTTCGTTTCTTCGCCTGCGCATTTCCTGCAAATATCACGTGAAGGCCATCAGTGAGTAGCATTGTACTTTTGAAGTGTGCATAGTACGGTATTGATGTGAATTTTATTGCATTATGATACTTACGTCGACATCTTTGCCTGCATTCTTGAATACATGCATGCGGTTTTTCATCTGATCCGTCGCCATTTTATTTTTGTGCTAGCTGTTCGTCACAATACGTGGTAATTACACAATGAAATAAAGTTTTAACATAAGATAACGTTGAAGAAAACTAATCAAACATGTTTTAACGGCACTGTAAGCGTTGCTGATTCATTAACCTCTTTTTTCACCGAATATTCTACAACACGAAACTAATCGCCCGTTTCCTCCACCGAATATTTTTTATTCTTTCTTTTTTCAGTTGGATCGACCATAGACAAAAATTTAAATCCTTTAGTAGTGTTGTCTGATAAATCACGTTAAGAAAAAATCGACTGCGACTCGACTAAATTAAACTGGACAATGTTGCTGTTCTAAGAAATATATATTTTAACGTGGCAATACTTTTTTACGATATTGATGAATATTCGTAGTTCCGCCGCAATTGTTTGACGCAGAAGGAGTTCCGTGTTTTAGAAAGTGCGACTACATAAAATTGGTTTTCGAAAAAAATAATCGTCCTTTTACCGAATCATCATGACTATATTAACTAGACCAAGTCTTATTTTCAAGAAGGCGGCGTTGCTTGGCAGCACTAACAGCGATGAAGTGCGTAGTAACTATACTACTAACTATATGAACTATCATATAGTTAAAATCCTAATTTATTTTTCATTTTCTATTTTCCGTCTTACGGGAAAATCTGTTGCTTAGTAAACATTTATAAAGTATTTTAGTTTTATTAAAGTATATTCAATTTAAATTTATATATCGTTTAAACATGATATTAAATTTATTTGGGCGGAAAATTGGAAAGCTGTACATCTTTGCTTTTCTTTTGTTTTTAGTTTATAGCAATAAGAATTTTTAAATTGAAACAGTTTGCGGCGTAGATATGTACTTGCCGAGTTCACGATTAGATTACTTTTATTTGAAAATTAAAAGATATTTAATATATAACTTAATTGCTTGGTTGTGTAGAGGGCTTTTAGCTTTTTTTTAATGCCTGAATTTGACTATTTTTTTTATTAAAATACCTAACTATACAGATATACTATGATTAAAGTTTTTTTTATTGTACAATAAGTACAAAACTTATCTTTGGCAATAATTTAAGTTTAATTTTATCATTTTTTTACTATGTCTGGAATGCCAAGCACTGCTTTGTAAATTATAAAACAGTGCTACATTACAAATTTTAATTGAAGGTTTAATGCATGCTCATCTCACCATTCACTGCAATGGTAAAAAGCTTGCAGAGAAATTAAAAAATCTTAGAAATATTCATTTATGATCCTTTAATGATGTTTTATTGTCTTTAGCTTAAGAACATACATATACACACATATGTAAATACTCTTAGCAGGTATTTTATGTGCAGAATCATGTGATGATGATTTTTGATCAATTTTCAAGAAATTTCTAAAGGTTAATTAATCAATTGATTACTCTTGCCATTGGCCATTGCATTATACTCAATTGAATTGGTAAACAAATACGGTTCACATGGCTAATAGACCATATCCTTTGCACTCCAACAGTTCCTTGGGATCAAAATACCACTACATATTATATGAATAACATCATACATTTGGATAATGATACATTAATAGGAATTACAAAATAAGCCCTCATTGATATAGTAATATAGTTTATTTAGAAGACTCTTCACTGATGCCCACTCTTATTTAACACTTATTTAGGGAGGTTCAATATGGATTTTATTCCTATGTTGTGATTTCTGAAATGTTGTAACTTATAATTTTATCTGTTCTTTGTCTCAAATTAGCCAGATCCTCTTAAGACTGGGCTAATCAGGTCAACAGAATCAGTTTTTATTGGATTTTTTTTTCTGGCAGGATCACATTTGGACCATTGAGGCCATTTAAATATTAAAGCAAGTTTCAGAAACCTAAAAAAAATATTTCCAAGTATTCAACTTATTGAAACAGAAAAGGACAAATTGAAGACACCATTCCTATTTGTGTATCACCATATATGCAGAGGAAATGGACCAGAATAAGCATATATAAATAATGCCTTTGACCTTCCCCAGTATGCAATAAAAAATAATAGGGTTCAGCTTTATTACTGAGTGTTTTCAGGTAGATTGCTCTTGTTATGCTCAATGTGTAATTGTATGCTAACAAACAACTTATGTCTGAATGATTGGAGTTTGGACTGTACACTGGTGGTCTTTGATATGTGAGAGGTTGCCTGGGTTGGTACCACCGCAATGTTTATTTCTTCCGCCAAACAGCAGTGTAAATGCACTGTTGTGTTTCGGATTGACGGACATTGTAGCCAGAGTAAATACTGGACATATTGAGACTTTACATCTTATTTCTCAGGATGGCGAGCGCAGTGGAATGCCAACCATTGCTTAGTAATTAAAGGCTTCGTCGGTTTTGCTACCGTTTATGAGCGGTCGTATTTCTTACCATCAGGCGAACGGCATGCTCACCTTCATGGCAATAAAAACAAAAACATCAAAATAATGTTATAAAACTTATTTTAGTTATCGAAAGTTTTGTCTTCATTCAAACCGAATCCAAATATCTTTTGAGAGGGACATATAAGATAAGTAACATTAACATTTTTCTATGAATAAGGCCTAAAGGCTGTCCATACAAAAGCAAAATAAATACAACACGGTAGTATAAACTTTAGTCTCGGAGCGGGAATCGTACCCGCGGCCTCTCTATAATTAACCAACTGTTAATTAACTGCACTATGCAGCCTGTACAATTAATTACAAGATGTATTTTATGATACTGTAATTTCATAGTACTCTAAATCGACCACAATAATTAAGAGAATTATGAATGTTGAAGCGAAAGACAGGATCGAAACAGGTGAAGATCAATAGGTTCTGGCTTAAGTGCATACTCCTATGTGATTCAGACATAATAAATTGTCCATACATCCATCCATCAGCCAAAGGAAGTCTACTGCTGAACATAGGCCTCCCCCAATGATTCACACAGTGACCTGTTGGAAGCAGCCTCCAGCGACGTCCCGTGACCTTTACCAGGTTGTCTGATCAAATATACTGTAATAAAATTTATGGCATTAATATACTTTGATAGGAGGTGATTGAGATCCAGTCTCCGTCGAGCAGTGATCACATCCGCAAGCGTCCGTTCATGGGGCTGGTGTGCATGCTGGTGACGGCTATGTTCGTGACGGTGGCAGGCATCATGGCGGGCCTGGTGCTGTACCGGCAGGTGCTCCGCTCAGGGTCCACGCTGCACCGCTACCAGGGGTACTGCACCATACCCATCGGGACTAAACAGATGGTGAGATTTTCATTCATTAATATACTCAGATTTATATAGTTATTTAGCTAATGCAATGCGACGGATAATTATTACTAAATGAACCTGTATGGTTGATTCTTTACGGCCTTTTTGATCGATCCAGGGGGGCTTACATTGCAAAACGATACTAACTTCGAATGTTTGGATGCCGTACATAAAACTTCCCAAATGTGCCTAGATACTCCACAAAATGTTGAAATCTTCCATCATACGTCACAACCATAGAATAAGTTCGGAAAAAATATAAATGTAATAGAATATAGTATTGAATTTTAGAAGTCGTAATTTTATATCTTACTCCGGACGTCAAATATCCGGATATAATAAACATTCGAAGTTCGTATCGTTTTTATAGAGTAACCCCCCCAGGATTATAGTAAGGGCGAAAGAGGTGAGTTGGAAGAAAATTCAACATCGCGACAGTACGCTGAAGATGCGAATTTAAGTTAATATTATATATAGAGGAAGAATCTGGTCTTTGGCGTTCTATCTTGGCGCTTAAATACTGAAAAACACATCATAAATGCTTCAAACAAATTGACAAATGTATATTCAACTACAAAGTTAGAAAAGTTAATGTTGAATGGTCATGTATTTAAGTAATTTTTTTGTAAATTGTGTCGACCAGTGGAGTTTGCTTGTGTTTCTGAACGGCTGTATAATTTTCTCATTTGCGGAAATCTAGGCGTACCCAATGGTGACAATGATTATTACATATTTAAGGGTATTGTGTCATATAACCATCTTCAGCAATATGAATTGCTAGATATCGTCATACCGCAAATATTTCCATAGCAAGCTGTTGAGAATGGTATTTAATGAGCATCTTCCTTTGACCTTTACCTTCATCTGACTACCTTTGTACATCTGTACAAAGTGCAAACACACCTGTTTCAACATGTAATGTAAACTATTCAAGTTCCAACCCACGGCAACAAAGATAAATCGATGTACAATGTACCAGAAATAAACTGTCCATTGTAAATTGCATATGGTTTGGTTTCCTTGGCGGTGCATAATAAAGCGGCGAGTTTGTCCACATTTAGAACGGGCCAGACTATTGCATCGATATTGATTAAATTTTCATCGCAGCCTCGATACACTGGTTATTGTTATACGAACTAGGTCAGCCTCTAACTAAATGTCTTTTACTATACTTTATGTCGGTTTGAGTTGATAATAATTACAGTTGTGGTGCGGAATGTTTTTTTTTTTAATTTAGATGATTTGATAATAATTATTGTTAAAGCGTTACAGATCATTTTATTTTACATGTTAGATTTCTGTTTCAACGCTATTTGTGATATGATCTCCTAAAGCGTATGGAAAAAAATATTTACAGCTGAATGATACTGCTAGTGAGAATAAAGATATGTTTAGATTATTCGTAATTACTGATTTATTATTTTATCTATTGAGAGTGGTAAGTGTGTGGTGGCCTGTTGGTAAACGGACCAGACGCGGCTCTCACCATGCTCACGGTGGTTGCGGGTTTAAATCCCAGGGCAAACCTATGACTTTTCGGAGTCATGTGTATATTGATTGTCAATCACCACGCACTTTGACAGTGAAGGAAAACATTGTAAGGAAACCTTACAAAATATTTTATCAATACAGAGATGGAAGCTGGTTACTTTCTTTACTAAAATATGTATGTAATATTATAATATTTATGAACAACAAGTTTCGGCTCCCCTCGAGTTCGCTTGGGGTCAAATTCTTGCATCGCCTCGCTCTGTCTATGACTTCACTCACAAGTGACTCGTCTACTCCATGTGTGCCTTAACTTCTTCCACAGTGTAATCATTAACATATTCAAAATACGCCACTGTGGTTAATTGCTGCTATTCAATTACAATAACACACAATAACTTGGTTTGCTCCAATGATCAGATTTATTATGTCCTGAATCTAATTCCGACGAAATCCAGTCTTTTTATAGTCGCAGATATACCAAGCAATTTGTGAGTCATCTACACATTGTACGCAAATTAAAATAGTAAATACAACAGGTAGAGACATAGTCCAGATCTAGCGATAAGATAAATACCTCACTTATACACTCATTTGCAAAAAAACGGGCGGTTTTGATTTTAATGCTTCTTTAAAAAAATACGGTACCAAAATGATTTCAATCATTTGTACATGTTACTGGCCGGTTTTAAAAATGCTGTGGTGTTTAAAACAGTACGTTCTAAATTCAAATGTTCGTTTGATGCTCGTTTTTACAGAAAACCACTTTTTATCCTACATTTTTGGTGCGAAGTTCCAAAAGATAATATCGGTTTTCATAACTTTTAGTCAATTTTTATGAATTTATTTCATATTCTTAATTGTCAAAGCTTCATTTATTGCTGTTTAGCTGTCTCAATAATGTTAGAGAAAGTTTTAAAAGCTACCAAAATTATTGCGCTGCTCGAAGAGGGTTGCAGCCAATGCTTCGTGGCTCAAAGGCTAAGTGTGAGTCGCTCGATGGTTCAAAGGACCTGGCAGCGGTATCAAGACACCGGTTCCGTCGAGAGAAGGCCTGGTTCTGGAAGAAAACCATGTACCTAACCACGGGATGATCGTTTTCTTGTGAGTCGCGCATTGAGAAATCGCAAGACTTCGTATGTGGACCTTAAGAACAACCTCGAAGAAGTAAGAAATGTGCATATTAGTCTATGGACGGTCAGGAGGAGGCTTCTCGCGGCCAATATACGCAGTCATCGCCCGGTCCGCGGCCCTAAGTTACTCCGTGAGCACAGAGTTGCCAGGCTTAGGTTTGCTCGAAATTGTGAGTCATGGACTCAAGAAGACTGGAATAGGGTATTGTTCTCCGATGAAGCCAGGATATCTCTGTCGATGAAGATCGACGTCGGCGAGTGTTACAAAGACGAGGAGAACGCTTTGCAGAGGCTTGTTTTGAAGAAATCACACCTTATGGTGGGGGCTCTGTTATGTTTTGGGCAGGAATAAATTCAATGGATCGTACAGAGTTAGTCTTCATTGAAAACGGCTCACTGACTGGACATCGATACATAACGGAAGTTCTAATTCCTCATGCACAACCCGCATTGGCCGCTTTAGGCGAAGACTCAATTTTTATGGACGACAACGCTCGCGCCCACCGGTCTGGCGATGTGGAAGCGTATGTGCAAGAGGTCGGCATTCGTCGTTTGGATTGGCCAGCTCGAAGTCCCGACCTCAATCCTATAGAGCATGTCTGGGACGTTCTGAAACGACGCGTGAGATCAGTACAACCGGCTCCGCAGACCATCAGAGAGCTGAAGAATGTGATTACCGCGGAGTGGGAACGTATTCCGCAAGCAAGTATCCGGGATATCCTCGCTAGCATACCCAGGCGAATTCAAGCTGTGATTTCAGCTAGAGGGGGTCACACTCGATACTAAACATTTATCTGCTTATACTTTATTAAAGAAAAAACAAACAAAATTTTTTGTTAACTTTTACTTCACGAGCATATGCACTACTAGCGAGCATACACTACTATTGAACTTTAGAATTAAAACCCATAAATTTTATCAAAATTTTATGATAATACTGACGAAAACGTATATTTGCTTATTAATTTACAAAATTGTGAAAGTAAAACAACCTAAAATTATCAAACAAACCAATAGTAACATTTGAAATGGTTCATTGCTTAGGTGCCCGTTTTTTTTTGCAAATGAGTTTATCATGATTAACTATCAGAAACAAAAGAAATTATGGTACCACAACCATACTAGAATACCAGTGCGGGGTCGAACCATCAGCATTGTTTTGGAGACCAGTTTCTCGCCTCGTGTTTTATAAGGTAATCTAATCCCACGAATGTTGTAGTGAAAAAATCGCAGTTGTTTATAATCGCTTATCGCACGCATCAGTTATTTTCCATGCACCGTCCGTGACCTGATTCCGCCCCTCGGCTGTAACGTTGTAAGTCGTATGGGAGCTGTGGGCCATCCTGAGAGCCAATTACCGGCCGGAATAGGTCGCGACCCGAACGGACGGGTCAATCGAATCTGGGCTCTGCACTTGCGCGGTTGCAGCTCGTTGCCATGGCGACGGGGAGGCGGAGAGGGGCTGCATCGCACCGCATACTGCACAATGTAACAACTACCTGCAAACATATTGAAGATGAATGGATATTGGAGTGCCTTGGATGCTGGATGCGCGGGTTGAAATATTTATTGGTTTATTCTTGGCACTCTCAGGGCTGTTTTTGGGGGTGAGTTGGCGATTATTCTGTTTCTCTATTAACCCATATACGACCCAGTTCAGGGCACGGGCCCCCTCTACAATCGAGAGTACGATTGAGAGGGGTTATAGACGCTGTATAGAGTCTGCCAATCTGAAGGAGGTATTTACGTGAGCTTACGTAGGTTTATTCATTTTTATAGACTAACGGGTAGTTCTACTCTTCGTTGTAGTTAGACTAACGGGTTTCCTTGAACAAAAATATTCATTTCTTTCGTATCTGTGTAAAAATTAATAACATACGATAACGCTTTTAGTCTCGATTTCCCATTTCACTATCACATCAATCATGTATATCTGTAATGAGGCTTGGAATATTTGACTCATACTTTTCGCATAAAATGTCCTAAATATCTTCAAAATTGAATTTGAGTGTCCTCCAAACGCACGTTTCCAAAAATAGTATAAAAAAGCTTAAGGGTTATATGACTAATAATATTGACAGATATAGATTTCCGTGAATGTTTGTTAATCCGTTTACATTTGTCCGGCTAATGACCGCTACTACATACATTGGAAAAACCCGTGACTCATTCTTCATAGCCGCTTTCAAGGAATATTGATTTTTTATAGACCTATACAGGATGATATCCACGTATGGTATTTAATTTTACCGACATGTTTCTTATCACCTCAGATGATATTAAACAAAATTGGAAATAGTCCGAGATGATTGTCAAAATTCGGTATTTTAGTTTAAACAATTTTTTTCCACCTCATATATGTACATACGAGTAATTTTATCGCTTAGATTAATTCGGTTTTGGAACTTATCTGAGCCGTAAAAGGACTAAAATGTATTGTATTGTTTTTAAAGCCTTGGAAACTTATGTCGCGATTTTTGACACCCGGTGTATGTTTTTTCAAACTTGGTGAAATCTTTTCTGTGGCGGTTGAGAAAATGTGGTTGAAATTAAATACCATATGTAAATCTCACCCTGTATATCAGGCATTGGAGTTTTCTTTAAAATCATAGTAATGGCATTAAAAAACATTTGTTTGTGGTGTGACATTGTACGCTGTTATGTGGGGCGTAGACTGTGTTATTAGGTAGGTACTGTGTGTATTTATAATGACCCATACAAGTGTCTTGCGTTTTAGGGTCAACCTCTATATATCCAGCTTCCTGCAGGCCGGAAAAATTGTAATGAAAATATCAGTAGGAAGTCTATCTGCTCTATAGAATACTTTTTGTATAAATTGTATTGTACTTGTTATAAATAGAGTAGGTATACCTAAGTACCTACTTACTATTTATTCTTTTTGTACAGACTTTTCTTAGCGCAATTTAATTTGCCAGACATGAGCAATAAAGGAATTTTTTCATTGACCGGCAGGTGCTCTTTAGTCTGGTTTTTCATTATTCATGTGCCCAGTTTGTATTAAAATTATACACTCTAGAGACTTGAATACTTGACTATCAGTGTTAAAATATAAAAGTGTCCCTAGTTATGAATATAAATTAATTTCATGGCGAGAATGAGTGGCGTCCCGAGGGTACGAAACAAATGGACGGTATATTAAAAAGGGTGATATAAAGAGTAAACTGAACTGAAGGTTTTGTATGGTTCATAATTAATGTTAATGTTAATAAAAGGAGACGCAAGTGTTGTTAATGAAATATCGTATTTGCTACTATATTTCTACTAATTGGATATATGGGCGTTTGGATATTTGCGTTTAAGATAAAAATGTCATGGTTTTCTATTGTTATAACCAATCCAAATAATACGCCGGTTTGCAATCATATTTCCTCTATTCTTTTCCAAAATCATGTACATCATTCATCAAAACAAGGCTTTCTACAAGATACACCTCGCATATTTAAATGCTTACTCTTGAACAATCACATCGAAATTCTCTCTACTCGGCCATTCTTCACATCAGACGTTGACAACTCCGTTCTGTATTCAAATCCTTATTCTATTCTTCTTAATAGGTTTTTTTTTTATATTATAGGGGGCAACCGAGCATGCGGTTCACCTGATGGTAAGTGAACACCGCCGCCCATGGACATCTGCAACACCATAGGGCATGGAGATGCGTTACCGGCCTTTAAGGTGGGAATACGCTCGTTTTTTGAAGGTCGCCAGGTCGCGTCTGTCCGGGAATTATTCCGCTGGCAACAGGTTCCACAGATTTGTATTTCCACAGGTTTCATAATACTGCCAGCACCATCGTCATACTAGAATAGGTTGCGTTACTCATCGTTCATAGAAATCACCCGTTACATGATATTAATGATTCACTGCTGGATATACGCCTTTTCTCTATTACATCATTTTCTTTAGTTTTGTGCCAATCTAATCGATGTTTTGCGTTAAAACTTAATGATTTCGTAATTCTATCTCGATTCTATATAATAGTCGGTTTACCTGGATAAAAATACATACGGACTTGGACCAGGTGTGCATTACTCTTTATTGGTCTTCAATGCTAGGCTACTATGTTCTATGTCAGTAGCAGAGTGATTTTAGGAGTTTTTGTAAATGTTTAGGTACGACGTCGGATCTCTTGATCTCTCTAAGCCATCATTTTGTATCTGGTTTGGTCCATATAAAGTGTTTTGTATACAAAAATCAATAAATATGCCCTTTATGAGACTAACAAGACATAATCTGTGAGGTTTAGTTTTGAATTGCCACCTTCGTCTTCCCCTTGGGGATATAGGGGTTAGCTGATTATAATATTGATTAAATAACTGGGCAAGTTGCTGAATGTAGATTGTTTTTAACAGGCGCTAAGAATATTTTGTGGGAGGCTATGTTTACCAGTAGAATTTCAAGGGCTAAAGAACGAATGGGAAAGAATATGTCATGTGCTGTATGTATTCGAATTGTTTAAAAATAAAGTGTTTCATATATTCATTTAAATAGCTGTACATCTTATAAAAGCACAAAGAGTCCGAGTGATGAGGTTGCGCGCGGCGGACGCGTGGTGCCTGCGGAAGTTCTAGAGCTAGGCACTAACTCGCAGGAAGCTAATTACCTGCATTGTGTACGAAGTGCTCGGAAAGTTTCGCCGATAACTAGGGGAGGAAACGTGTCTTCGCTGTTGTTATCGCGATGGTGGGAAACAACTAAAGAGGGAAACACTGCCTTTGGATTTATTTCTGAAATGCAACATTTACACCGTGTCTATCTGTTTATGTATGCAGTGGAGACAACATAATAATATGATATTATTGTGTCGAAGATCTATACTTTTTTGCTCTCAGGATTCAATTTCTAGTCCATTGAAATGTTACATGAGCTTTGTATTTTTTAGAGGACGCAATTTTATTTTTGGGATATGTGTGGGCGGCCAATAGAAGCTTAACCTCAAGTTTGTGGGGTCGCCACCCTTGTCCCTCGGCCGCGATCTTGGAAAAAGGGGTGAAAACACTTTTTTCGCGTTATCTTGGAAACTATACGTCTTACGAAAAATTTGTAAAAACATAATTTGTAGCTAATTGTTTGCCTATAAATATGTTTATATAACTTTTTGCCCTAAATTAAAAATTAAAGAAGTTATAAGCAAAAAAGTGAGCAAATATTTATAAAAAAAATCTTTTTTTCTCTATAACTTTTTATGAAAAAAAATCTCACTTTTTTGCTATTTTTTATTTATATTAACCTGTTCTGTGCCACTGATGGGTACAGGTCTCCCTAAACTCCTTCTTCTTATCCCTATCAGTTGCTGATGCCATCCAAGTGCTGCTAAATTGGTCGAGATCGTCGCGCCATCTTTTCCGAAGCCTGCCGCGTGGCCTCTCGCCATCCTTAGCCATCCATTGATTGGCAATCTTTGCCCACCTCTTCGGGTGCATCCGGGTGACGTGGCCCGCCCAATCCCAGTTTAGTTTATCTGATTTCTGTGCAACATTCTTGACTCTGGTTATGGAACGCAAGGTGTTAGTGGGTACTCTGTTCAAAACAATTTGCTACATATTATGTCCTTATAATTTTTTTGTAAGACGCATAGTTTCCGAATTATCGCGAAAAAATTGTTTTCACCCCTTTTTCCAAGATGGCGGCCGGGGGACAAGGGTGGCGACCCCACAAACTTGAGGTTAAGCTTCTATGGACCCCCCAAACATGTCCCAAAAATAAAATTGCGTTCTCTAAGAAATGCAATATTCGGTCCTTAAATTGTAACATTTCAATGGACTATCCCTCATCCGGAAGAAATCACACAAATATTTGTCTCGACGCGAGAATCGAACCGTTTAGGTTTAACAGTTACATTCACTACTAATTGAGCCACTGGTGCTGGCGTCATTATGTAATACTAGCGGCCCGACCCAGCTTCGCCTGGGTGCATATATTTTTTGATTCCACACCACACCAAATACATGTTATTTTTCGTATAAACTCTTGTATACCTAAACTTGACATAGCTATTCTAATGTCCGGCTCAATCCCGTCTCATCCGTCTGTTCAGTCTCTTCCCGATCCGTCCCGTCCTTTCTCTTTATTATCCATCCCCTCTTATAACGTGCATTTACATTTCGTCCTATCAAATCTGTCAGCTATTTCAGCCCTCTCCCGTACCTTCCACTGTATTATATCCCGTCTCTCCATATACATGTACATATAAAGGTTGCCTTATGAAATTTTGACATTAAAAACTTTATCGTTTTTTATTGTCCATCCAATATTCCTTCCCTTATTTCAGCACCAATATGGTGTTTTTCCAAATAATATTGCACGCCATTACTTTTTGTTAGTAATAAAGTAATAATAACCATTTCAAAAAAAAGAATTGGCCAAATTGGTCCAGGCGTTGTTGAGTTATGCGCTTACCAACACATTTTGCGATTCATTTTTATATTATACTCGTAGAAGAAGATATAGTCCACCCCGCTGGCTTAGTGCGGGTTGGCGGATTTTATTTCACGTAGAAATTAATCCGAAAAGTCAGAGGTGTGCCCTGGGATTTGAACCCGTGACCATCGTTAACTTGTTGGCAATCTAGTACGTTATCATATACAAAGTTAATAAAACCTTCATACTGCCTTACCAGGTGACGTAAGTAATAGAACAAATATTTAAAAATATAAAACTGCATATCGTTTCATTATAATGTCTAGATACGGCATCAACGTACCAATATTTTTTTTATTCTTGAGTTTGAAAACAATGCTAATGCGGAATTTAAATTTATCCCCCAGCGCATCTAAAAGGATTAATTCAAAAAACAATGTCCTTTATGAAAACGAAAAATTATAATTAGATATAATTTGGTGTACTCCGGCAAAACGCTTCGATAGAGTATACCTTGTTTAAAACTGTTGCAATAATCTCAAAAAACAATGGGCTATTTTGGTAGATATGGACATCGTTTTATTTTACATTTAACAAAATTACGCGCAAGACGCCGTATCTAGATATATATACACGATGTACCTTTTGTTTGAATTTTGTTCTATTTCGCACGCCGTCAATGAAAGACAATGGAAAGATAGATCATTTTACGTTGGATGGTAGTTGAAGCTTGACCGTCTTTTACATCTCCCGTCAAATAAACAAAGATCATTCTATATTGGCTGGACGTTTCACGCTTGAACGATACCCAAAAAAAATGTTTTATAATTATGTTTTCGTCGAGTTTTCATTATTTTTAAGATGTATTCTGCTATTCGGGGCGGGGACAAATCCAACGAACCAAAAACTATGAAAATTGGTCTAGCCGATCTCGAGTTATAAGTGTTGTAACAAACCCAACTTTGTTTTATATATATAGATTAGAAAAAATACTACTTATCTGCAATGAATTTTCTTATTTGTCTCAGAAATAATGGGATCATTAGACACAAATAAATAAAGATAAATATATTATGACATATTTTTACTAACTGCCGAATGGAGGGATTTGGGTATTGCCATGGGTGAAAAAAGATTAACCAATCTTCGATTCGCCGATGACATTGTCCTTTTCTCTTCAACAGCAGATAATTTACATGCAATGCTTCAAAGCTTAAGTCGAGCGAGCGCCGAGGTTGGCCTCAAAATGAACATGACCAAAACAAAATTAATGACGAATAACACGCAGAAGAAAATTGACGTTGAAGGTGTGGAGATTGCATATGTCGATGAGTATATTTACTTGGGCCAATTAGTCTCCTTCCAGGCGAGACAAGATAGAGAAATCACTCGACGCACTGAAAACGCCTTGAAAAGCTATTGGTCTCTAAAAGATCTTATGAAAGGACCGTTGCCACTCTCCCTAAAGCGCAAACTCATGGACATGTGCATTCTTCCCTTTCTCACGTACGGTGCCCAGACATGGTCATTTACTAACATCGAAAAATCTAGCCTTGGCGTTAGCCAACGAGCAATGGAGCGCAGCATTTTGGGTATTAATCTCTCAGATCACATTAGAAATACCGAAATACGGTCCAGAACCAAATTAACCGACGTTGGTCAAAATGCCGCCAGACTAAAGTGGGATTGGGCTGGACATGTGTGTCGCATGCCAGATGAGATGTGGGCGAAGATCACCACGGAATGGGTCCCGAACGGCCGTCGACCACGTGGAAGACCTAGACGCAGGTGGCGAGACGAGTTGGATGCATATTTGAAGGATTGGTCATATAAAGCCCTTGACCGGGATGCATGGAAGGCGGAGAGAGGCCTTTGCCCTGCAGTGGGACGCTACAGGCTCATAATAATAATAATAAAATAATAATAACATATTTTTAATGAACACAAAACGAAATAATGATACGATAAAACATGGCTCATAAGACGAACGAAACATATTTTCCCTTTTACTCGATATTACAGTAAATGAATTCAGTCGACGAATAGTAACGATTTGGGGTATTGGAATGTGTAAATATTTGTGGGAGTGCTTTTATTGGATTTTTTGTAATACAAAAACATTGTGAATTGAAGAGTTGTTTTATATTAAATAAGCCACATGTGTTCTTGCTCTGTTGAACATGCGCTTACTGTAGGCATTGATATTTAAGAGGCTTTAGTCCTTAATACTAATGACTATAACGTTAAGACTGCCCTAATTCGGGTTTGTAAACTTCACATACTTTCGAATGAACTTATAAGTTTTACGAGTAGATTTCTAAAATTACCTTACAACGGATTCCTTCGCTGCTATTGTGACCGATAATTAATTAATTGACTGCAGATGCACATGCCTTTGAGAAACACGAAGTGTGTCTTGGTCGTTGGAATTGAATTTTTGACCTTTGATTTACCAACTAGGCTAACACTGTTGTTATCGATTTATTTCTGGTGCAATGACATAGTCACCCTCTCCTCAGCAAGTTAATTAGGCAATTGAATCTCATTTATAATTTAAAGCACATATGATTTGAATATTTATTATGCGGTGAGTACTCCTGGGTGTAGGTGGAATCAACGGGCATACAGAGCGTGGTGTAGATGCATAAAATTGTCTGTAAAATGCAAATTCAGATTTTTTGAGTTTGCTCTACCTTTCACTACACAACACTTGTAAATTATCGTGGGGTCAGTATTTTGTGTGCTACATAATATTGATGTGAGGTATTTGGGATACTCAAGATATTTTTGTAAAAATGGTATTCTTATACCAACCATACCAACAGATGTTTTTTTTTTAAATTTTTTTTATACACTGACCTGGCACAGTGGCGGCATTGCACCTGATGGAAAGTGCCAATGCCGCCCAGGCAGAGTATCCATTGGCATCGGACGGCAGTCCCATGCCAATGGAAACAATTATGCCGGCCTGCTAAGGTGCCTCTTCACACCGCGGCGGAAGGACCCAGGATTGTAGGAAGGAGGGAACACGTGCGCCGGCAAACAATTCCACAGCCTGACGGTGCGGCACAAAAACGAATTTGAGAACCGTTTGGTTCGCGCCGGGATGGTGTGGACCGTCAAGCTATGGCTTCGCAAGCCAGCACGCATGGTTCTGGTTAGGAATGTAGAGGAGGGGAGCAAGTTGAACAATTCTTCAGAGCACTCACCGTGATACAGGCGGTAGAACACCGTATCGATATGTATCGATTGTCCGTAGTTTATTTCGAGCAGAATGACAAATAGAATTACTCGTCTGCGAATTTAATAGGCACTTAAGCTTTATTGTTGTTATTTAAAGTACACTGTCGTCGTATTCTTGGACGTTATAAAGATAGGATCGTCTGTTTTATGAAAGCATAAAGATTAGTTTTATGAAAGCAATAGAAGAGAGTTTGATATGGAGTTTCATTGTTATTAACATAATTATTTAAATACGGATTTTTATAGTAATTAATGGCAAGACGATCATTCCGTTTGCCCTAATGTAAGTGATAAACCCGCTCAAGGACAGTAGCCAAATCAAACAACATTATGCATCGCAAAGCAATGACTAACATTCCACTGGGTTTGCCATCCGGAGAATCAAAATGTTTAGTTTCTATGTCTCCAGGAGTTACTCTGGCTACAATTTCCTTCAAACCGGAACACAGCAGTGCATTTTCACTGTTGTTTGGCGGGAGAAATACACATTATGGTAGTACCTACCAAGGCGGCTTCTCATGTAAAAGACCTAACATCTTATGTCTTAGGAAGCGAGCGCAGTGAAATGTCAAGCATTGCTTTGTATTTCAAGGTGTTACTTGGATTTGCCACATTTAGTAGTTACATCAATAACAATGCTTAATAATCACATCTTCCGCTACCGAAAAATAACCGTTACAATGTAAACATATTCATAAAAGCCTTACCAAGAGATTGTACGCCAGATGAATGGAAAATGCAATAAAAACAGTTATTTAAAGCCGTGACCAAAGCTACTATCTAAAGTAAGTGAGGTTTCCGTGCTATTCCCCAGGATCCGGCTCTGATCGAGCCCAACTACCGCGTAATGCCGCTGCGCTGGTCTGCGGACCCGGAGGTGCAGGTGGTGAGTGTTCTAGACGAGGACACCACCGACGACCTCATGAACATGCTGCGAGAGGAGCTCGACATCGGAGACACGGTCGAGAAGATCTCGGTGTTCGAGAACGGCAAGAAGGTCAGCTTCGTGCACGACTTCGATGCTAATGTTACTGGTGAGTTTTATGTTTCACGCAAGGTAGGTAGTACACCTTTATCTCTTACAGATTTTCTATCAGTAAACTTCTTACGATGAGTATTAGAAGTTTGATATAAATAAAAACAAAAGTGGTACAGTCTTATTTAACCGAAAGCAA
Organism: Hyles vespertilio; assembly: GCA_009982885.2. Lineage (NCBI taxonomy): Eukaryota > Metazoa > Arthropoda > Insecta > Lepidoptera > Sphingidae > Hyles > Hyles vespertilio. The sequence goes on from CM042807.1 coordinate 24,420,377, forward strand.
ACCTATTTTAATTGTCGAATGTTTTGTCCCTTTCAAACGATTTTTGTATTCAGTTTGATTTCTGAGCGAAGAAAACAGACATTTTGAACATCACAAAGTATAGAAAAAATATAAGAGAGAAACTTTACCAATAATTTACCTTTAGAATGAGAGTAATCTAGTTAAAAAAAATGATTTTGCTTTTGATCATATTTTGGTTCAAAATGACCTATTTACCCGTTATTAAAGAAATACTTATTGACGCATAAAAGGCAGAAAGGTGTATAAATCGGTCTTTTAGACTAGACGTATCTGCCATAAGTACAAAATTTCTTATGATACAAACCTTTAATTAACGTTTCCCAAGAAATAAGATTTTATTGGTGCGATATGTAATATGTTACAAATTGCTATGGTACGCAAGTTTCCCCATGATATTTTCCTTTAATGTAGTTTTGAGGCAAGCACAGCCGAACGAGGCAGTGCTTTCTTTTGTCACGTGACAAAATATGTATTCCGTTAGGTATAATCGACTCGGAGCGCTGCTACATGATGGAGCTGGAGCCGTCGCTGGTGCTGCCGCCGGCGCTGTTCGTGCTGAGCATCGCGCGCGGCTCGCAGTTCGACGTGTCGCGCGTGCGCTCCGAGCTGCGCGCCGAGCTGCCCGCGCTCGCGCCACTCGCGCCACTCGCGCCACTCGCACAACTCGCCGCCTTGGTGGACGAGTGCGCCGATAAGCCCATCTACCGTCTGCAGCGAGAGGACACGCCTGCTAGTCTGTATCGTTTTACATTCTTTAACTCTTCTTCTTTGATTTCACCCACTGGGAGAGTAAATATTGTTTCTGTACATATGCTACTCCAAGGTGGCCTACTATAATTCTCCTGGGGTAGAGCCACGCTTTAGTTACCGTGGTTATAATGGTAATAGTAGAATCTACCGAGTGTGCACTGAAGTGTCCATACAGCTCGATTCTTATAGTCTTCCTATTTGTAGCTAAGTTTATTAAAACCTATATCAATATAAAATTGTTTATTAATGTAATAATTAAATCATGAAATTTGCAAAAGTCACCTCTTACCACTGATTTAACATACCACATAAATGACTATCAACCAGGCCCACATGAATATATCAGTAAATAATCCCATCCCCCATACATTTCCAGTCCGCAAGCGCTCAGCGGACGCGCCGCCTCACGACTACATCCAGTTCTCCGGGCGCCACGTGCAGGAGATCGAGATCAGCAACCTCGCGCAACTGCTCGAGGAGGAGCAGCGCGCCAACAACTCCGCGCGAGCCGCCTAGACGAGCCGCGTGCAACACGCCGTGCAACGCGCGATGTAGCGTGCAACGTGCAATGTAGCGTGGAACGCGCAGCATAGCGTGTAATACGCAACAAAGCGTGCAACGCGCAACAAACGCTTGGACTAAACTGTGGGACTATTTATTAATTTTAAAGGATGGAAAGGAGATAACGCAATCTGGATTGGATAATTGTAATGGATTAAAAATTCTTGTAATAATAGTGAGTGAGAAGCTGAAAGGGAAGTAAGATACTATGGATCTAAAACAAAATATTTGATTTGGGTGGAGGTTTCATGGGCCCAAAAATTTCACCACGGTCTGAGTAATACCTGTGTGACTATTGATAATGAAGAAGTTGAAAAGTAAGTCAATGTTATTAGAGAATTATATTAAAAACTATGGTTGAGTGAACGAAAAACGATCTTAACGAAAAGGTATTTTAGAATTTACTACAGTCATAGATAATATTTCTATGTCCTAATACACCTACATTCCCATTTAATGTTCCACATTTTAGTCCAAGTCAGTATTTACAACAATAAGTGTTAGAGTTAGTTCGAATTATAGATGTAAGGGTATACTCTGTTCCCCAAGTCCGAACTATTTATAATCTGTCCATTGATTTCACTTTGTACATTAATTGAACCACTTCTTAAAAGTAGTGACATAGAGTTGTTACACCCGACCCGTAGTTGTTTTGTTGTTAATTGCGTTGTTTGTCCCTAGTGCCATTTGCATTTGCATTTATTATATAAATAATACTCGAATAATCACAATTTATTGTCTAAGGATAAGTGTTTATCTTAATCTGTGTGATTCAGGACGGAGGATACTTTTGGAGTCTTCATCATATCGTCGACTTGCATTAAATTCATTGAAAATTGTGATTTTATATGTATATGTATGCAAAAACTAAATTGATGAACAAAATGACTATTTTCAATAATTAAAATTAAATTAAATGCTGACAGACGTGCTTCAAACTTTATAGCGAAAAATGTAACATTTTTTGCGGTTCTTTAAACAACATGCACTTACTTGTATCTCCTCTTAAGAGTGTCTTTCGTCCTATATAATATATAAATCGCACTTAAAATCAAACTAAATGAAAGATCTCTTTATAAACTTTTAGGACTTTCTGGAACATTCCAAAGATTAATTTATTTGTCCCATGAGGAACTTATATCAAATTTATTTTTTTGTGCTAACAGACAGATGGTTTGTAAACTTGCGCAGAGGTGGATTTAAGAGGTTGTCAAAAGGATTTTTGACCATAGGGTTTTGAAGTGGCGAGCTGTGATTTGGTATTTAAGACATTTGAATATCTTATATTTTGGAGATTATATGATTTTTGTATGATGGTCGTTTAGTGATATTAGTTTAATTTTAAGTTATTTGTGCAACTTGCCAATATGTTAAGTCTTACTTCTGGTCGTACTAAATAATGTTATATTCATGAATGTCTAATATCAAGAAATAAAGAAATACAGTAGAAACGTTAGTTTTATTTGAATCATATTCGTTTCACAATAAATAATTAGTAAATTAAAAAGGGGAGCCTCATCACACCTACCTGCCAACTAAAAATAAATTAATTAAAATAAAAATATATATATATTAATTTCCTCTCATAATGGTTAAACACAAAAAAATATTTAATGGGCAACTCTGAACGGATTTCTGGTTGATATATACATCCAAGGCTTAATACAAATTGTAACTTTATAAAATGAATAATTCTTTGTAGGTTAGTTATGTAGTGTGATTACTGTTACAGTAATACGGTCTCAAATCCTACTAAGAAATATACACGTTTTGTGCTTATAATCTTAAAACGCCTCATATACCTATACTTCAATACATTGGATTTTGTAGGGATTTCGGAAATCAAACTGAAAAATCTTCTAGTGGTATAATAGTGAAGCCGTAATGCTTAAGAAAGCCATGGAGCTAGATAGAGCTTTACCGACCACTAATATTAGCATAGGTCAGGTGAATAAATACACCCAAAGGCAACATACAACCATTAGTGCCTTGATGGTATAAAGTTATTACCGCCTCCCATAAACATCAACACTTCCATCGTTGATGCAGCGTCGGCCTCAAAATAAGAAAGAAAAAGCTGGGAATATGACGCGAGGAAATTTCTAAAATGATTTGTTATGTGTCAGAGTTATTTCATATTTGCAAAGTCCAGAAAACAGTCACTTTGGTGCCGGCCGCTTGCGCGCTTTTTAACACCTACCTTGTAACTCTGAATAAAGCTTTTGTTGTTTGAAACTAGCCTAGATATAAACATGTTTCCTCACGAAATGTTTAAACATATGCTTCATTTTTAAGACAACGAAATCCTAATAGCGAGAGCAGGGTAGTGTTGTAAGCTAGAAAACTTGCTTTATATGAAGTTCCATAATCTAATACTAGATGGCGGGATAAAAGCATTCCAGTCTGAAGATCGTCTGTTGACTAAGCGCTGGTGTGTAGTTTTTATCTCATGAAATTTTATTACCACAGAGTACATTATTAAATTGTTTTATTACGTTGGACATGTTAATATTATCAGATGATGAAAATGTTTGACGTTTATATTATGAAACTATATCTCAAACAATGCACTAAACAGATATTTTTTAAGTATATTTGCAGTTCCAATTTTCGCTACACGCCAACTTAAGGTTATACATATATTTACAAGGTAGGATTTTACTATTTAAGTTTCGATTACCTAACCAACTGATTCAAACTAGTTTTTTGTGAAATATTTTTAAAATTCAACTTTTAAATGAACAGTCTCACCTCGGTTCATATTTCTATTTCCGTGTTTTTTTTTATTGCAATGAATGGCGAGACTAGCATGCCGTTCGCCTGATGGTAAGCGATGCGACCGCTCATGAGCAGAAGCAAAACCAAACAACACCTTGAATTACAAAGCAATGCTTGGCATTCCACTGCGCCCGCCATCCTGAGACATAAGATGTTAGGTCTCATTATCTCCAGTAATTACTCTGGCTACAATGTCCTTCAATCCGAAACACAACAGTGCATTTAAACTGCTTTTTGACGCGAGAAATAGACATTGCGGTGGTACCCACCCAGGCAGCCTCTCACATATGAGAGACCTACCACCAGTAAATATAATATCTATACTTTTGGGATCTAAATCACCTCTCTAAGATTTAAGATTGTTAAATGTGTTTGTTACGTCTTTTGAAATGATAACTTGTTTCACTTAACAGCCAAGCGCCATCTTTTGAACTCGTACAAACATAAAATTTTAATGCTAATCAAACTTCTTCGGGAAATTAAAGATAAGGACTGCAGATACCAAGAAATGTTTATAGGTACATATTGTTTCTTTTGTATTTTATTAAAAAGTTATAAATATTCAGTCACAATTTTTATCACTTTTTAATATTCTTTAGTCTAACATCTATTTCGGAAAGAATTGTTTATTCCGCGCATGTCTTTGTCTAGTTCGGTTCTATTCATTAATATTTTCATAATTCATAGCGTGCACAGCGCACGTATTTTATGTACGTAATAAACAGGAACGTATTTCTATAGAGATCGCGGCCATTGTGCCGGTACTGGCAGAATGCGCGCGTTTCTTCCAAAGTTCCATTTTTGAATTTCATAGAGCGTGCGCGCCCCATCGGCGGCGTCGCGACTCGCGGCGCGCCATTCAGCCACGCCGGCTCACTGCGCGCTGCATGTTGCCACCATTGTGTGCGAAGGAATGGTGCGCTTTGATGTTCCTACGTGAATTTCCCGATGTGAATTTTTTGCGGTTGGCCGCACAATATATCGCGGCGAAACAATCTCGTAAACAGCCAAGAGCGGTATTAACCGCGCTAATTTACATATTCCGACAATTACACGGCACTACATCCATTATAATTAATCTGTAATTAGAATTCTCTCGTATCCTTACTGACGGTTTGTTTGCGCGCTCGTGTACGGCGTACGTTGTTTATTGATCCAATATTAGTATCGGAAGTGTTCAGATATTCGGGTACTTTGGGGTAGGTGGTAGGTACGCCGAGCCCGCGAGCGCCGCATTAAGATATGCAAATGTTATTAGGAGTCTACGCGCGCATTATCTTTTAACTGGAGCAACGATACGACAATGCTTTCCCGTTTATAAGCAGCCGTATCGAAGATCTCTCTCAGATAATGTGATCATTAACCTATAAAGAAGTCGGGCGGCTGATGGCGAAACAAAATCTTTGGCTAAAGATTTTCATCGTTCCAAAAGCGGCATTAGCTTGAATTGCTTTTTAAATTATCTATGATTTCATCTAATCGCCACGGATTTCTATTTTATACGGTAAATTAAGACACCATAAACAAAATACGATGTAAAGTAGTTGAGGTCAATCGCAATCGACACCTGGGCTAACATTAGCGACATTAAGAGCTGCATCCTAAACACAGCTCTTGCATGGATTGCAGATAAATTAATCAGAGTGTAAGTTTCCACAAAGCACGAAGGTAGAAGTTTTCAATTTGACATTAAGCGGATAGCGTTGGATCGGATCTGAGTGGCGACGTGTGCCGAATGCCGCGCCCGCCCTATTTACATATCTTAATCTGGAGATGTGCGTCGCAGGGCGCGTCCCCGGGGGCGAAGATACAATCAACAAAAATCTATACACAATCAATGGAATATGGTAGATTGTTGGTGATACAAGCGGCTGAGCATGTAGCTGGAATTTATATTCAGGGGCTATGGTAAGGTTCTGACTGACTCATGGGACATTAACTTCACGAAGGTGCCTTGCGGGACCATTCGGTTATTCAACGCAGATCTTGTTGACGCTTCAGTTCAACAGAGATAATCTTTATGAAATTCAATTCAAAACGATAAAAGTAGCAAGGATTAGTAATGGGAAGTAGCAATGGGTAAGGTACAGAGCGTTGACTACTGTTGGCCATTGGGACTGAAAAGTTCTCAAGTAGAGGCCACGTAAGTATCGCAAGCAAAGTGATAGGCCGTGACATGAAGTCAGAGGGAAATGCGAACGAAACGCTTGCCGCACTTTTCCCGCTGACTTCGTGTCCGCGGCTTTAGACATCCGCATACAAGTTGTACAGACGTACAACATGATGATGTATGAAGTTACTGGAATATGCAAGTCGCTTCCAACAGGTCGCTATGGAAATCCTTACGAAAGGATACTCCTATATTCAGCTGTGGACTTCCTGTGTGTGTGTGACAGTGAGAGAGAAAATGAGAGAGAAAGCAAAACTGAATATAATATAAACAGATCTAAATAGTGCTTGATGAAAGATTACGCAAGTTTGAGACGACCTAATAAACCGGCGTCACTAAACTCGGGTGTCATATGAAATAGCGCTGAAGGGTTGACTCAACTATTTTAATCTAACTTGCGGGCCCTCCGCGCCCTTTGTAAAATTCACTCCAACTTCTTGTTTAACATTTCTTTATGAGAATCTCGGTCAAAGATGTTGTTATAAACGTATTTATATCTTCGTCATTTCGTGTTATTTTTGGTGATCAGTGAGCCTTTTACTTTATTACCAATATGGTTTTATTGCTAATAAAGTAAAAGGCTCACTGATGGATGTTCAGTGTTTTATTTTATTGGCTATCATGGTTGTTTTTTCATGAAAACGTGGGTGGTAGAGGGCGTATTCTTTTAAATAAAACTACCCACACGGCCACATATATCAACTATTTAATCAGTCTCATTCGTTAAGGAGGCACGTACCCTCCATTGAGTCATATTGCACCTTAGAGTGACCTAACTAAAAAAATCTTAGTTTTTGGGAAACGTTCATTAAAGATTTGAAACATAAGAAATTTTGTACTTATGGAAAATACATCTAGAAAACCGATTTATATATTTTTCTTCCTTTGATGCCTCAATAGGTCCTTTTTTAATAATGGATCTATAGGTCATTTTTGGCCAAAATCATTTTTTTGGATATATTAGCTAATAAATATTCTATAGTGTGATATACATATAATCGCTGTTTCAAATATGACAATGTGTCTTTGTAATGTATCGTGTAGTGAGATAACAAGCGACGCGGTGTGTAGTGTACTGGAACATAGTATCCAGGTAAGCATATTAATTAGGGCGCGGGGAGCGTCGCGTCGCGTCTAAGGCTGGCGCTGACGAACCGCCAATCAGCTACGATGAATACTGTGACGTCACATGTCTGTTAATATGGATTTATTTAAAAAATAAGTAAATGTTACGATTTCTTCAATTTATATTATTTATTAGTGTATTTACATAACATGCCTCGGTGATGCGGTTGTTCTTGATATGATTGCAAAGCTGAGGTCTAAGGTTCGAATCCGGGGTCGGGCAAAGTCATATTGAATTTTTCTTTTCATTATCAGCCCAGAATCAGAACGTTGTGCCCGATATGGCGATTGGGTCGCGTCATATGGTGTGACGGAAAATGGAAGGTGAAACATGGGTGTTCTGGTTGCATCTCTGCCCACTCCTTTCGGAACAAGCCGTGAGTTGATGTATGTATGTATTGAATACGAAGTATACCATTCTGGTTGTTCTATATTGTTCAACCATTGACGTCGACCTTCTACAGGTCAATGTATCTGATCAAATCAATTTATTTTAGTTATGTGCAGGATAAGTTATTATACAGGACCGGGGTGGTGACCCAGAAACACAATTCATAATTACACAATCTATTAGTACATTAGGAATTAGTTTTAGTTCACCGCTAGATGTAATTGAGGATGTTACAACAGATTCCGCAACTCATCGCTCCAATAACCGCAATCGAAAACGACGAGATCCTAATTGATTTCACCCACGCATCGCCCCACGCCACATCCGCTAATGCTGTAGGGTTTAGCAATGTATTATGTATGTTCCATTGTGTTTAATAATTAAATGTTACTTAGTGTCTTGCAGTGTGACATTAGCCTTTATATGTTAGTCTTTTTTTTGCCTTCTAAAAGCTGTAAAATTAATCCTGAGGTTGGCGAGGTTTTTAACAATATCTTATCGTTGCCTTCCAAAAGCTTTAAAATTAGTGTTGTGGATTTACCTCGTACATAGTATTCTAAATAGTAGAGTGTGTCCGACAGCGTCAGTCTGGAATCTATTGAGATTTGGGATGGTATTGCACTTAGCATGACGAGCTGAGTAGTTAGCTAAAGAGCTGGATATATACAGGCTAGCTTGAAAGTAGCTAAGCATAGACTGAATCCGAAACATGACATTCTTATGTAAATATATCATTAAATATTCTCATGTTTCATTAAATCGTGGTCACCCTACAGCGAATTAACTCGATTGGCTGGGTAACAGGCTCGGTGCGTCGGCCTCACTCGTTTTGACTACGCCAAGATTATATCACACTGACAAATTACAGCTACACGCGGAGCTAGGTCACGGTCCATGCTTTCATGCGGACCTAGATATCTACTAGATGTATTATAATATTTTAGAGCTCTTTTAATATAAATCTTAGTAAGCCTTGTACTGAAAGGGGAGTAATAAATTTGAAATGATCCTCTCTTTAACTGGTATAGAATAGTGAAATCCTTGTTTTTATAAGTCGAAAGATACCAATGCTCGTCATACTAAAATGTAACGATAAAACTTTAATGTGATTTACACATTATTATCGTAAATTTATTCGCTAAAGCAAAGTTTTAAATATTATTAGAACAAAACAACTCTGTTCCTCATCTGTATCGGAAAACACAAGCGTATCCTCAATATAAAAAGCATCATTTGCAAAAGATTGATTTACACGATAACAGCTTATTCATGTGAGCGATGTGTGTTGGAGAATGAATGAAGCTCGTTTAAGCGTTTTTGTGCGTAGTACGCCGTAGCCACACCGCTACGCGGGCAGTACGCTACGCAGAGACGCGCCGTAGCAGTACTAAGCATTGACGAGCTTCGCGTTTGGCACCCGAGGCACGTACGCCGACGCGCAGAGATCCGTCAATCATGATACAAATTATTTCGGCTCGTTTCTTGCGCGACAAGCGATGAATGAAAAACGCTGAGTGGATGTGTTCGGGTGTGTCTTCCCGAATTCTATAGATTGTGTTCATTCAATTTTTTGTTTGGAAACGGCCTGTGCTTTCAAGGTTTATACAGCTGTGAATAACATTTCGGGATGTCATGGAAATGATTTACTTGAAACTTTCGATAAATATTTTTTTTATAAGACCGCCGTCTATGGCGCTTTTTTCGTTGTTGAAATTTGAGACTAATAAGTTCGAGGAAAACAATTTATTGATCTCCCACAAAATGTAATAAAATTTCGTCTCTTTAGACATTTTGCCCTTGAATTCGGGAACAAATTACATTTACGATGAAATGATAAAGATTATATTTACTGGGTACTTATCGGAGCTGCCTTATGTATTCTTAATTTCATCTGTTATGAATATGCAGTCTGTTGACTGTCGATGCTTATATGAACGATACAAAAGGTATACTATTTGCTTAAATAGTTATACACAAAAAATGATTGGCTTAAATGATATGAAGTGATCATGATTCCAAAGAATTGTGTAATCGCAGGTGATCTGACAACTTATTCGGATGGAAAGAAAGTCAATTTAAGAAGAAAATAGTTTTGTCGCAATTTTATGAATGTTTTCTACGGTAATGAGCTAACTTTATCTTGTTTTGTGGCTATTTTTACATACAATTAAGGACGCAAACAAGCATATGGCCTGACTGATGGTAAGCAGTTACCGTACCCTATAGACGTCTTCAATACCCTAGGTATCACTTGTCACTTGTGACAGCTCAAGCTTTTAACTCCTCTTTTGAAGAACCCCGTACTGTAATCTTTAAGGCAAACCTGTAGGTATCCATTATTTCCATTTGAGAATATTTAATTCAATATAGCTTTGAGGGGTGGGTCATTCCGTCTAGTTTTAAAACATGTTATTCAGCTGAGAATCTCGTAAAGTTCCCGATTACAAAGGCACATAAACATAACTATAGTATCCATCGCATAACACCTAACGTAAAAGTCAATGCTGTGGAAATCGGCAGCTTTTCTTCGACTCACATGCCCTGGGTTTACAACGGAGGCAGGATTCTGATTACACACCTCGCCGCGCCCGGCCGGCATTATTCGACCCTTCCGTGGAGGGTACGTTACAGCGATATTATTTATCGGCGATTGATGGAATCGTCCCTCTGATTTGTTTGCTAAACGGGATTTTATTTGGGCCAGCTTGGTTTTTTTTTTCAGGAGTATTATGTGCAATTCTAAGTCACATCTGATGATAGATATTTATGAAGCAGTTAATAACACTCATTAATTGTAGTAACGTACACAGTGCCTCAATAGGGTAACGTATTATCGTTTTTCTATAGTCAACTGCTAATTTCCTAATCCCGTATTTTAGGACCACTAACGCTGTAAAGGAATCGAAACGTCGGCAAGTTAAAAATGTAAAAATTAAACTAAATCCGCGATAAAATCAATAGAAATAGTTTTTTCTTAACCTGGCACTGCATAATGACTGCGCCTGATGATAAGCGCAAATGCCGTTCAGGCAGAGGATCGAATTATATCTGAAACAAGTCCCACGCCATTCGATAACATTATTTTTTCACACCACGGTGGAAGGACCCATATTGTCTATTTCTCCAAATTATAATTTGAGATGATCAGTCAGACTCTGTATTTCGTGTATGCAAGGTTTCTCACAATATTCTATAATTGAAGCAAGCGATAATTACCAACAAATGCGCTCAAAGATTTTTTTATTATAAAATCAATCAAAATATCTCTAAAAAAGTTTTTAACTTGAGTAAATTCAAAGTTCTGTATAATTTAGTCATTTGTCATTTGTTTGTTTAAAACAGTCTTAGACTCGTTACAGCATATCACACATGAATCATAAATAAGACATATAAAAGCGTTTCAGTGTCGTTTCATTCACTCGGCGCAGTAAAATTGTCGTAAATTGTCTTATAAAGTCAAGTTTGGCAACTATCCCCCCGAGACATGTGTTGGTAAAAAATAGATTATGTTTCTTTTACACATTTCACAGTACTTGGGTAGGTTTCGCAAGAAAACGCATTAGAATAACGAGATGAACTGAGAAATAGAATATGTATCTTATCATATTAAAATCATTTTATGGCATAGAACAGGTAATTTTAGGTTTAGTTGCAGTATATTTAGGTTCATCATCATCATCATTATCAGCCTAAACTGTTGTCCACTGCTGGACATAGGCCTTCTCCAAATTGCGCCATTTACTCTGTCTTCGGCTTGTCGCATCCAGCATCTGCTAGTGACCTTTCGCAAATCGTCACTCCACCTAGCCGGTGAGCATCCTACACTACGCTTTCCAACACGCGGTCTCCACTCAAGAACACGTCTGCTCCAGCGGTTGTCGGTTCTTCGACAAATGTGGCCAGCCCACTGCCACTTCATGTTTACGACTTTGGTTCTCTGTCGGATAAGATCGTTACGGATCCTATCCTTCAGAGAGATTCCAAGCATAGCACGCTCCATAGCTCGCTGAGTGACCCTGAGCTGGCGGACCAGTCGTGCTGTGAGTGTCCAAGTCTCAGCATCGTAGGTTATAACAGGTAGGACGCACTGGTTGAAAACTTTCGTTTTCAGGCATTGTGGTAGGGGCGACGAGAAGATTCGACGTAGTTTGCCAAATGCTGCCTAGCCCAGATGGATCCTCCTCGTAGCCTCCTTCTCATATTTAGGTTATTTACCGTGATTTCTTGACTTCAATTTCCAAGTCGAACCATCCGCTTTGTATGCTTTTTTTGTGTTGACATCGTATCGCATATGTTTGCCTGGGACTGGAAATACTGTTCGGAACGGCAACAGATTGGCCTTTGTCACATATTTATGGTATTTTTTTTTAAAGATCCTATTGATACTGGATACAAGCTCTCTTCTGCAGTAGTTCTAGACCTACACCACCTAGCCAACTATAAGATACTAACATTCAATTAAAAGCCGACAAACATCGACGATTCTTGTATTATTTATTTATTTAAATCTTTATTGTACACATGAAAAAAATACAACATACAGAAACTAAAAAAAGTACAAATGGCGGTCTTATTGCTTAAAGCAATGTCTTACAGACAACCATGGGATGGATTTAAAAGAAGGAGAAAGAGAGGGCAATGTAAAATAAATAAATAAAAGTGAGGAAACTAGATAATACTCATACTATCTAAACATAAAAATACAACAAGATAACATACACAATAAAAAGCATAAATACATACATATACCGGGTATCTCAAGACTGCTACCGAAAACGAAGCCGGGTGGTAGTTTTAGTGATTACAAACACAATGCAATTAAAAATTTCGCAAAGAAACGCGACAAATATTTTTTATGATTTTTTTAATATCGTCATTTTTGGGTGGTAAATCCATAGTTTTTGCTAAAATAATAATTTAAACACTTTTATATCTTAGATTATTTATAAATATAAGGATATACACTGTTATTTTAGGAAAAAATGTATTTACCACCCAAATATGGTCATAGGAAAAAAATAACAAAAAAAATAGTCGCTTTTTTTTGCAACTTTTTCTGTTGCATTGTGTCTGAAGTCGCTTTAACTACCACCCGGCTTCGTTTTCGGTAGCAGTCTTGATATACCCTGTATAATACTACATACATACATATATATATATATATATATACCGGGTATCTCAAGACTGCTACCGAAAACGAAGCCGGGTGGTAGTTTTAGTGGCTACAAACACAATGCAATTAAAAATTTCGCATAGAAACGCGACAATTATTTTTTATGATTTTTTAAATATCGTCATTTTTGGGTGGTAAATCCTTAGTTTTTGCTAAAATAATAATTTAAACTCTTTTATACCTTAGAGTATTTATAAATAAAAGGGTATACACTATTATTTTAGGAAAAAACGTATTTACCGCCCAAATATGGCCATAGAAAAAAAATAACTAATAACACGAAACTCAGAAACATGGTCATATTTGCGAAGACCAAATATGAATCTTATGCAGAAATTTTGAAGACGCTCAAGTTTTATTTAGTTGGTCTTCGGTGAGATCTAGATAGCTGAAATCGGCATAATCGGCATAATTATTCTGCATGTTCAAAGGCGGCGGTGACAACTGAACTCTCAGTAACTGTAACAACTGTATTACTTCACCTCTAATTGCATAAAAACACATACGCTTGCCAAATCTCTTTATCTTTGGGTTTCAAATATCATTTATTTATATCATAAATACTGTATGAAATGTCCGATAATCCCTTGGCTGTTCCCAATCGGGAGAGATCATTTTTATGGGCCCCGTAAACTGTATGGAATACCATAAAGTGGAATTCTATCCCGTGGGAACTGTAGGGACTTGCGAATTTAAGGGTAAATATTGCTCTAGTAGGAAAATAGTTTTGTACTTAGTATTAACTTTGAGCAGATAAATTAATTAAAACGCAATTTTAAGGTAAAAAGTAAGGGTATAAACATTAGCATAGTTAATACTTAAACAATTGTGGTAAATTAAATTGAATGAGAACATGGGTAGTATTCATATAATCTATAAAAACTCTGATACAATTGTAATGCCGAACTAACATTATGAAATTAGCGAAATTACATTAATAGATCAATATTCGCAATGTTAATAGCTTGTACAACATCGATTTGACAATAACACACGTGTTTAATCGTTAATTTTACAGCGCAATAACATTTCATGACACGATTAAACGTGCTTCGCGCAAGTTTTCTATGAAACCAATGTCATGCACCCAAGATGCTAGCATCAAAGTGTTACTGACAATTATTATGTTGATTTTCACTACGCTATTAAATTAGTTTCAGCATACATACGCATAATATATATTCAACTTAAAAAGAAAATAAACATAAAGGCGTGTTCACACGAGTCCCACTTTGCATTAGTCGTGAGTGCCGATAGCGTCGGACGCGGCATTCCGCGGCGTGTGTGAAATACTCAGAACTTTATGGCGTGTAGGTGCCGAATTCCTCTGAGAATGTTCTCGTAGTGGCCGCAACGGATGGCCCCACCATGTTATGGCCCGATGCCAACTTACTCGGATATTTTTACCCTCATGAATTCCATGGAACTGCTTACTGAATTTATGTTTGATTTATCTGTGGTTTTCGGAAGTGACATTTGGTTGTTACTGATGTTATGTTGGGAGGCTTAGCTTTTAGTTTTTTTACATCTATTCAGGAATTTAGCAATCGCCTCACCTGGCCGTATGTGTTTTCGTCGTCGTCGTATCACCACATTAAAGCTGATTCACATCGCTTTATTGATCGAACTAAATGAATGGTATAAACCTGATCAAACAGGGTCGGAGGATCGAAGGTGTTTAGCAGTCTAAAACGGATGAAAAGCGGGTAGAGTGGTAACCATCAAAGTTGTTGGCTTATTTCTCCGGTAATATTTCTGGTGGACCAAACGTGACGGAAAATCTAATACTATCGTTAGGTTTCTTTGGGGGTATTGTTTGTGCATGATGATACAACACTAAAACCCGCTTTGCTATGGGAGGAAATTGACAAAATAATTCCAACCCCTCGTATTATTTAACTTCATGATTAACTTCGTTGCTATTAAAGACAAGTTAGACATTCTCGGAGACATTTTTTTTTTATTGCTGTGAATGGCGAGTGCGTGGTGGCCTGTTGGTAAACGGTCTAGACGCGGCTGCCAACATGTTCACGGTGGTCGCGGGTTCGAATCCCAGGGCACACCTCTGACTTTTCGGAGTTATGTGTGTATTGATAGTCAATCACCACGCACTAAAACGGTGAAGGAAAACATCGTGAGGAAACCTGCATACCATAGCGAGTTATAAAAAAAAATAAAATAAAAATAAACTATGGTATGTAAGTCCGCCAACCCGCACTAGGCCAGCGTGGTGGACTATATGGCCTAACCACTCTCAATCGTGTTCTCGATTGTGGAGTAGGCCCGTGCCCTGCAGTGGGACGTATATGGGCTGATACAGAATGGCGAGACGAGCAAGCCGTTCGCCTGATGGTAAGCGATACGACCGCTCATAAACAGTAGCAACATTCCACTGCGCTCGCCATCCTGAGACATAAGATGTTAAGTCTCAATATGTCCAGTGGTTGCTCTGGCTACAATGTCCTTCAATCCGAAACACAACAGTGCATTTAAGCAGTGTTGTTTCACGGGAGAAATAGACATTGCGGGGGTACCTACACAGATGGCCTCTCACATATAAGAGACCTACCACCAGTAGGTCCAGACTTACCGAGTTTCAATGCGCGGTGTTTTTAAATGCGTGCCGCTGTTGATATTTGCTTACAGGAGTTGCAGTGGCGGGTGTGGGTACGGGACGGTCTCCAACACTGAAACTCAAATACAAAAATTCACACTACAATTTCATGTCTCCTATTTTCTTTGCAAAACAACATAAAGTAATACATCTATTAAAAATTGCTTTGTTTAGTGGACGCGAACCGGCGGAGCGTCGCGCGTCCTACCCGAGTGCATGTGGAAGCTACGCGAGCGACGTGGCACAAAGGCGTCATGCCGCCACGCCGCGCCGGACCGGGCCGGATGTATAAAAACAATTTATGTAACACTAGCCGCTGGCTGCGCCGGACGTCATGCTTTGTTGTCTGCTAGTTTTTGAAATTATTCATGTGTCATCATAATTAATATTGTAATCAAATAAATGTACAGAATTACCTAATAATCAATTTTGTTCAAAATTAAGTGCATCACTCTGACATTTATTTTATGATAACTTCATTCTAGAGCGAAATTTTGTAACGCATTTTGTTTTTCAATATATTTTTTGTTATTATCCACCGTCGTGTTTTTGTTCTGAAAATTACCAACTCAACTGTTAAAAATATATTAGTAAGTTTACAACCATCACTTTCGATATACAACTAACAGATGGCGTTGTAGTGACTGCGACACAATAGTTCAAGGTGGACATTTCTGATAAAATCAGCTATCGTCTTCAAAATAAGCACCAGTTATAATATATAGGTATATTCCACGCTGAATATATTATAACACCCATAAACAGTCCCGAAATATTAGGATAACAAAAACTGTTCCGATCGCTCGAAGCTATAGCTATTGCACAAATTGAGACTTTAGTCCAGGCATATTAGGGGTTTCACCTCGGAATGAGAGACAGTCGGCTATAAACTTGTATAAACCTTTATTTCAACACCCTAAAACTTGTCTCAAAACCTAATTATCGTAGGGTGTCCGCGACTACAGATATTCTAAGGTCAAAGGTCAAAAAATCGTTTTTTTTTTTTTTACACATATCATTGCAAATATCTCGTTTCCTATGAGTTTTATGCTATTTGTATTCATTATAAATATTGTAGAGGATTAAATTCTCTACAACTTTTGTTTAAACATTTTTTTTATATCTTCAACCATTTTCGAGATAGAGGGCAGAGCGCGCGCAGTGTTTATCTAAATACAGTATCTTTCGAGGTCAACCTGTAGTCCCGATTAAAAACACGCCGTTTAAAGTTTTTAAATTATTAATAAATACATAATTATAAATTATTCGCATTATTCGCATTTTTTATTAACGTGCGAACGTTATTGGCAATCTATAATGCTCCAAAATCTGAGAACTGCATCGATCGCCATGCACAGTCTATCAAGTTAACAAAACTAAATAAACCTGTGCAGTTAGTTATCAACTCTTCCACCAACGAGTGCAGCAGCTCTTCAACATTTCAGTCGTGTTTATTATCAAGTTCAGACTTGGTTAGGGCATGATTTAGAACCCCAGCACGCATTATCCAACCATTTGGGGTTGGATAATGCGTGATGAATTCCTGGAACCTGTTATGACAATGAATGGTTGTGGTTCGCGATGTGGATGCAGGAAAGCAGGGTTGCAGTGCTCTTTAGCTTGCGGTCAGTGTAATGGGCAAGCTTGTCTTAATGCTTCACCATATCAAAGTGATTTGAATGAAGACGGTACTTTGATCCCGAAATCTTGGAAGAACTGGAGACAAATGTCGTTGAAGACGAGAACGCAGAGGAATTTGAAAATATTTCAGCCATTGGAAGACGATGATGATGAAGAAGAAGAAGAAAATTAAAATTAGAACTTGTAGTTCTTATTATTATTCTATTTTTTTAACGTTGATAAATGTATGAAACGGTATTTTTCAATAAAAACATGAATTAAAAATTGAATTCTTTTCTTCTTATTTAGTTGGGAAGTAATTAGTATAAATAAGATTAGAATTAAAAAATAATTAAAGTATTTCCCTCATTAATTTTATAATTTCACGTGCAGGTAAGTGTTCTTAAATGAATAAGCACTTAATTATGAAAAAAAAAGATTAATGATAATGTAATTGTTAATAAAAATGCGAATCATTTATAATAATGTATTTATTAATAATTTAAATACTTTAAACGGCGTGTTTTTACTACAGGTTGACCTCGAAAGATACTGTATATAGATAAACACTGCGCGCGTTCTGCCCTCTATCTCGAAAATGGTTGAAATTATAAAAAAAAAATGTTTAAACAAAAGTTGTAGAGAATTTAATCTTCTACAATATTTATAATGAATACAAATAGCATAAAACTCATAGGAAACGAGATATTTGCAATAAATGTGTAAAAATATCGATTTTTTACCTTTGACCTTGGAATATCTGTAGTCGCGGACACCCTACGATAAGTAGGTTTTGAGACAAGTTTTAGGGTGTTGAAATAAAGGTTTATACAAGTTTATAGCCGACTGTCTCTCATTCCTAAATTCTTGCCCTCATATGACTAATGTGCCTGGACTATAACGTCTTACGTCTCAGGTTGGCCAGCGTAGTAGAATGTCAAACATTGCTTTGTAATTTATGGTGTTGTTTGGTTTGGTTATTATTCATGAGCGGTCGTCTCGCTTACCATCAGGCGAATGGCAAGCTCGTCTCGCCCTTATCAATATAAAATACCGTTCATAACGAAATCCACCTTAAATCAATACTATATAATAATTATAGCATCAATTAGTACGAAACATGGGATTAGGTCGTGCATCGCCGGCGGCCGGAGACGTCCGAATCGGATCCTTTAATTGGAGCGGTAATTGGAGAGTGACAGCGTTGAACTGAGATACCGACACAAGTGGACCTATCGTATAGACACAGCCCACTCTGTACAATAGCTTTGTGTAGAGAGTATTGACTATTGTGCATCGGGTGGCACAGCAGTGCCACCGACAAGTTGAGCAAAAAAGCGGCACAGCAGTAACATCCTTTTCTCGAAGTAGTTCAGGCCATTTTCGACCTCTTATAACTTCGTTGTGGATTAAATTAGGACCCTGAATTTTCAGATACAATTTAGATTCATATTTTAATATTGATATTATGGTCACCATATGCTGTTGTTATAGCTCGTAGGACCGATGGCCGTTGGGGCCGAAAGGTTCTTGAGTGGAGGCCACGTAGAGGCAAGCGAAATGTCGGACGCCCGCCTACAAGGTGGTCGGACGATCTGGCTAAAGATGCAGGAAGTCGCTGGATGCAGGCCGCTTCTAACAGGTCATTGTGGAGATCCTTGGGGGAGGCCTATGTTCAGCAGTGGATTTCCAGTGGCTGATATGATGATGATGATGATGCTGTTGTTAGGTTACCTAAGAAACTTAAGACACCTCAGAAGACACGGTCCCTTATTTAGAGACTGAATTAATTAACCCACTTGGTATTACATGGATCTCACAATTTTGTATGGTATGTATCATAACGGCGAAGGAAAACATCGTGAGGAAACCTGCATACCAAAGCGATTTATAAGAATTTCTATGGTATATAAATTCCGCCAAACTGCACTGGGCTAGCGTGGTGGATTATATTATAATTTATATCCTTACCACTATCAATCGTACTCTAGATTCTTCAGAAGACCCATGCCCTGCAGTGGGACGTATATGATACAGTATTGTATGATAAAAATCACTTATGTGTTATTACAACTGCCACCTCTGTATATCTTTTTAATAAACCAATATGAAATGATCTCTATCTAACATCAGACTTGAACATAAGCGCGTGTTTGTGTAGCATATAGTGGTGTGTTGGAACAGCATGTAATCGGCGGATCAATTACATTTTGTTGTTCTGCGCCACTGAACAAACACAATAACACCGTCTAATACAATTAATCCTATTAATTAACGCAAATGACTGGATTAGTCCTATATTTGGTTGGATTAAAATGCAATATCTAAAGTAAACAATCTCGCTGCTGTTTATAGATACCGTTATTGGAGTTAGGAAATTGATTTTATTATACTAATACGAAAACTAAGATATGATTTTGTTTTATGTTTTGATATCTAGAACATTATTACTGTAGTTATTGTTGGACGTATTTACTAATTATTTAAAAAATCATAAGCAGTAGTAATAAAACAATTGCATGGCTCTCAGTCACTTTACAAGATTAAAGTTGAGACATCACAAAACCTTATCAAAGTCAGCGGATTGAAATTCAAAAATGTATTAGGCGGATCAAAAGTGATCAATCATCGGAATCTCGACGTCATTGACAAATGATGACGTAATAGTGAATTATCAACGCACCCGAGCTACATCGCCGGTTAACCGGCTAATGGCGGCAACATTAAGCCGCCATTCCGGCCACACCGTATATTATTTACAAACTCGCATTTATTTTAAGTGTGGAATATTTTTGGCGGCATTATGGGCGCTAAGCGTGGTTTGGGACGGTTTCATTTTTCGGTGGATAATACCCTATTAATATATTCGTGAGTTATGACCTTCATTCGGCTAATGTTTTGTCCAAATGTAACGGTGGCTTCACGCGTCAATTTTGTGCTATTCGATCCTTGTATTACAGGAGCCACAGCTCAGCCGATGGGAAGTGATCGCCACGGACTGTAAACACAATTTACAATTTTAGATGTGTTGCTGATCTTTACAAATATTAAGGATCTTCTTAGATTTCTAAAGATCTCCCTAGGACCCAGATAGAGAGAACGGGGCTCCATCTATTTCTTCATATTTCACTTAATGAAGAACCGAATCCACTGTAACTTATTTCATATCCTTTTTACTACCGAAGAAAGCTCTTGTGTTGCCTTTATAAGCATAATTATATCCAAGATACTAGAATATTAGATGGACCACCGCGTTGTCCCGTGCACTATAATAAATAGCATGAAGATATTTTATCAAATTACTGTTCAAAAGTAGACATTGGCATTATTTCCTGGAAAGTTGTTTAACATTTATATATTTGGTATAGCACACATAGGACAACATATTTGTGGTTTAATAAACTAGATTATACAACATTTAACAATCATTACATTTTCACTGGTAAAATGTGGGGGTTGTAATCTGAAATAACTACACTGGATATTAATAAAATGTGTGTACTAATATCTGCCATAAATATGGTGTTCTGTTCTAACTAAATTATTATTATTCTATCCTTTATTTGTTTACAATCGAAATGATTAATTTCACAGTATTGTTACTATCTTATTTAATTTATTATTGATTCTTCCGCTAGCGTTAAGATGACTTTTAATAAAAGCTGTTTACACGAGTTCATGGAGGGGTAATTGACCCTTGATTTAAGAACAAAATTAATGATACATTTTGTTATTCTAAATCGCCTACAGCTACTGCCAGGCACTTTGTAAAAACAATTTCGATATTTTTAAAGTTCAATGCTTTATCGAAATCAATGGATTTCGGTGAAAAACAAAGTAAAGAATACCTTTCTTAATCCTTATTAAAAATTTCGAGGACTGTTGGTAATATTTTACAACTTATGCTTTAACCTTAACAAGAAAGTATTAAACATTTTTCATGCTTCATTTAAGAATTCGTCGGCGTTCGGCGTCTAATCTATCTCAGTCAGTGTACTAAGGAGGTCGTGATTCGCTCACAATACAAGCGTACACTTGTCCCCCATTTGTCACAGCCAGACGCGCACAAAGACTTCACCTCCAAACTTGGCGTCCAGGGCAAGTTGGAGCAGCACGAGTGGCGAGACTCGCGACAATGTCACTCGAACTGTGCACAATGAACGCTAAATAATTTACTGTTCGTCACTAAACAATGGCTGCATAAGTTGAGTCGAGTGCCGCTGCAAATTAACGTCACGTAAAGATAAATTGGATAAGTTAGTTTTTTGGTTTTTAGGGACGTTTGAATTATGATGTATTACAAAATGCTTGATGGGTGATGAGGCAGAAAAGTTCTTGATAGGAGATCAAAGAAGCAAAGTTTTGAAGATGAAAATGGTAATATACTTATCTTTGGTAATATTTAGGAGAAGCATTAGCTAAAAGCTGTCAACGTGTGTCCAGACTAACTAGGGATATTTAAGAAAATACCCCTACACCGGCCTTAAAGGCAGACTAGACGTTAATGTTTTTTAAAATTTGTAGATTTTAATTAGTCTCCTTTGCCTTAAGAGCGTATACACCTTGCGCGCAAAGTCAACTATAGGTATTTCTTCGTTAATTTCACGCACACATAAGCGACCAAAGCTGTGTGCGTAGAGCTGCCGCGTCGGCTCGCTATACAAACGGCTCAAACAACTTTGATCCGTGCGCTTCAAATATTCATTTGAAATGTAACTGTAATATAATATCATAAAAATATTTTATTTGCATTATAAGTAGACAAATATTACTGTGCAAGCAAAGAATAATACAAGTTTAGATACTAATCATATTTTCGTTATTATTACATTGTTAAGTTGCATTCAAATCAGTGTTCAATCAGCAGATACTACGGATGTTTTATTAATAATTTCGTGTTCGATCACATAAATAGTGTTAGGGGCCTTACAACCCCTTACAATTACGAAATATATTGAATTTTATATTACAATACATAACATTATTTAGCCTCGGAATTAAATCCCATTATATTACCTGAAACATAATTTATACTCACTACAAAATCATTGTAGGTAATAAAAATAATTAAATATTTTACTACCAAAGTACTAAGATGTGGTAATCGCAGTCCGCGCGTGGCTATTTTCACTACGCGCGGCAATAATCGACTGCAGCCAGACCGGAGCGACGAGCGATACGTCCTCCCTCTAGAAGGCCTTGCGGCGGTCTGATTTGATCCACGTCGGACAGCGTGTTTTATAGTGGTTTTTAAAATATTTGTAGAAAACATGAAAACTAATTTTGTTGAAATATAAAAATGGTAATTTATTGATAAGATGTTCTTCTATTATAATATGCAATGACTATAAAAAATTATGTACGATAAGTTGGTGAAAAAAAATATGTTCTTGACGAGAGTTTCTGAATAATTTCGCATTGTTTAAATTTTTATTTTTCAGGAACTAAACACAAAAAGATTATTTTTCTCAGCAAAATCCCTCCATAAGGGTCTTATTAGTCTGATAATATTTTTATTTTCATCTTATATTTAGTGGTTTCGGATATCTTAAGCTTCTAAATTGCCATTTAAAGCCTAAATAATGAAACTTGTGTTCAGTAATCCTTATAGTACTCACAAATTATCGATCAATCTATAATGTTTTCCACCAAAATCCCTAGATGACAACCTTTTCTAAAGTTAGTACTAATTATTTTTCCTTTAAATTGTTTATTGGTGGCTATTAACTCATTTGAAAAGTCCTGTTTTTAAGCCAAAAAGCGCGTGCAGGGTATAAACGCTCTTAAAAAACACAATAACCATAGGGAACCAGTTGGCGATAACGGTTTGATGACTCTAGTAGACTTTTGAAGAATGTAAATAGAAACGGACAGCCAGCACTAACTCAACATCAGGCTTAATGCCAGGTATAGACTTGCTAAGCTTAAAAATTTCGACACCGTATTAAAGTTCGCCACAAGGGCAGATTTAGTTCCAGAGCGGCAAACATTCGCAACTCGACGCAAACACAATCAGCATGCGAAACCGAAATACAATGCGTCTCAAACACGAATACGACGGTACATCACGTGAATGTGCGAGCAATTTAAATATTCTGAGTTATGCGGTTTGCGGGGCTCGATTCATTGTTGGCTCTCTAGTTTCCACACATCGCTGCTAATGCTGAACGCGGTTTGCTCAGGGCTGTCCATCCGGTGCTGGGATTAATTTGTGTATTCGTATTTAATGGCTTTTAGTAGGAATCTTTGTAGAATGGTGAGGGAAAACAATGGGAGGAGATACAATAGAGATTATACAAAAGTTTCGTGTATCGTCAAGTGTATCGAAGGATTCTTGAACTGTGAGGGTGTTTATTGTCCTTACATCAAGACTTAAAATTATTTTTTGTTTTTTGATAAG
The DNA here is from genome assembly GCA_009982885.2 of Hyles vespertilio. NCBI lineage: Eukaryota > Metazoa > Arthropoda > Insecta > Lepidoptera > Sphingidae > Hyles > Hyles vespertilio. The sequence goes on from CM042807.1 coordinate 24,443,980, forward strand.
GATTTTCTCGTGGTGTTTCGTTTTACAGCATGCTTCTCTTGTATAGAGTTATTGAGGAATCCATAAAGTTCTACCATAAAGATGTATAAAATACCGACGTTAAATAAGAGATACGTCAAGTGATACTTAAGTTATCTTATATGACAAATTAATGAGTTGGTTATCTGTTATAGAACAATGAATAAGGCTATACTAAAAGAATAGACCACATTTTCTATAGGCAAAAAATCTTTCGATTTAGTTAAACAAGTTGTTAATATACTGTCGCCTAACGTCGTCATAATAATAAAAATATTAGAGAAATAAATGTCGGGGACCACAATCCGCAATTCCATTACCGAAAAAGCGGCTAGATTAGTCCCACAAAAAGTATTGAAATGTTCACCACAGCCGACATGTAAATAACCAACAAAACACACAAAAAGCGGCCAACAAACTCCGGAGCACATCCATTAAATAGCCCGCATTAATCCAGTCTCTTGTGAAATGAACGAACGAGCAGGCAACAATATAATCCAGTTATATACTCAATGATAGGCTCTCATTTGCGGCCGTAGCTCTCCGAAGGTAGGCATGTTATAAACGTGGCTATTGTTACCCAGCCCTGCTAAATGTTCCCGACAACACCATAATGAGCATATTACGCAGAAGGGCTCCGCTATTCATAGATATAAATTAGATTCCGCAATACAATGGAGTGCACGCCGCTCCTGTAGGGTGGCTTCGGGCTAATACCTCCCGCCAATATTACTCCACTGCACTGTATTGAGTTTCTTGTGTAACTATTTATTTTGCCTCACGTTTATCTTCAGCTGGAGAAATTAAATGTTTTGTCCTTCTGAGAATTTCCTGGAAATACTTCTGTCGAGTCCTCAGTATTATAAGCTTTGTAAGTGCCATTGAAGTTCTAAGATCTTTGGTCAATGGGTTTGTTCAGGACTTTGTTTGACCTATAAAATGTCGTAGATTATTACTAACAAATAATTTTCATTTACGTATCTGTATATATTTCTTAGATATTTTTTACTTACGTTACGCTTACGTTCTTACGATGGTGAAAAAAGGTGTATTGAAATTTTTGCTTTCTTGCATCATCAAAGATCACTGATAAATAAAGATGTATTACTGATACAAAGTAGGGGACTAATGGTTATTACCATTGTTTACTGTTTTCATGAATCAATACTTTTCGCTTGGTTCTATAAATGAATGCGAAGTTAAACAGAACTGTATTATTAATTCATCCACTCTTTCTAGTTGAGGCACGCAACTCTTGGCTTCAATGAAATAGTTCTCAGTTCACAACTTCATGATTTAAGGCGGGGTTAGTGCGGACATAAAGTATGCGAATATAAGCCTTGTAGCAATCATTTCGCGTGCTTGATCTTAATAATACATACACGGTGTCCCGGCTCGGCTCGTTACCGCCGGAATGGCCGGCATTACCGCCCAAACTACTCCGCTAAATAATAGCCGGCCGGACCGGTGGAGCTTCGGGGTGGCCGGCTAACTCCGCCGAAAGATTATGCCAATATTTTAACCGTATTAAACCTTTTTTCATGAAGTACATAGATATTAAACCTTTTTTCATGAAGTACATAGATAGCGAGTAATGCTGGGTGGTTTCATGAATGTCTGGAATATTTTAGCGTCACAGCATTTATTTCTGTGCGCGTGATACTTTATGTAAAATGTTATTACGCCATTGAAGGTCTTGTGACGGTCACCTTTATGGTATATTATAAATCGCAGGCAAATATAGTCTTTCTAATCTTAAAGTTTACACCAAATTACAAGCTACGTGTTTATCTTAAAATATATTTTAAATAAGATTGATAAAAAAAAAGTTCTGGAATGCATTTTTCTTAGCTAGCAACACCTTAAGGCACGCATGGAGGCCGGTACACTGTGCGGTATAAATAAATTATCACACAGGATGTAAAAACTTATATCTAAGAGGAAACAAACACTATAAGACCCGTGTGGAGTTGGTTGCACCATCATAAGAGAACATAAGTTTTCATACAGATGTTGGGATATGCGATCTGTTCAATTCCTTGCGTGTTATTTCGAATTAATTTGGATACAAATGTACGTAATTTGATGGAATTTAACTTCAGGTTGTATTGTTAAATATATCCATGTTTTAGTAATTTAACATACATAAATTCAATCCTTATTCCCCGAAGGTGTAGGCAGAGGTGCTACTAAAGTACTAAAGGAGAATGTCCGTTCATAGTATCGGCAAAAATATCATAGATCCCGAAACCGATACTGCTTAAATATTTTCGTTATGTTTTGTCCTTAAACGTTTTCTTTCTTTATCCCTGGCGACAGATTTTAATGTAATAAGTAGCATCACATTTTGTTCACAGAGCAGAAGACAAACAAAAGTTTGTTAATTTCATTTCTCCACGAACTCCGGACGTGGTGGTGGTGACTCGCAAATTGCAATTATCTTTATATTTATTCAAAAAAATATTTTTTTCTCTACACGAAAAAGTAGGTTTCACCAAAGCACAAAAATCTTCGCATCGATACTAAATGTCACAGTAAAATGGGCATTCTTATTTTCCAATTATTTTTTAAGTGCCTGAGGCATTGTCTTCCAGTCAACCTTTGGGTGGTTTATAATCTATGACATCAGTTTTTTAAACATTTTATGGCGTCAAATACATAACATCCAATATATTATATTCTGTCCATAGTGGTATAATAATTAATACTCACAAGGCTGTAAAAAATCAATTCCGTTGCCAATTTTTTGGTAAAAAAAACAAGCTTCAATGTTGAATTAAAAAGGTACCTGGTACCCTTAGAGTATTTATATATAGAGGGAGCGCTGTCATACATTTGCGACTTCAAAAACGTAGATATTTTCTTGTTCGTAATGTTGGTAGCACTGCTATATTAATGTTACCGATAAATGACTTTTCCACGAAAAATATATAAATAAATAAATAAACGGAAATTAACATATTCACGTTATATTGTTTTTAGCTATCATAATACAAAATATTAATAATAAATGAAAAATAAAACTCACCCTTGGCTTATTATAATTTATTTCTCTCTAAATTCAAATATTTTATATTTTTTATCTAAAAATTATTCCGGAACTTTTTCGAAAATTTCAACAATTTAATTACTTGCAACATTGAATAAAAAGGCGTTCGAAAATTCAAAAATATGAATGTTTTTATGTAAAATAATTTAAATAATTTCTTGTTAATTAATAAGAAATTGGATTTATTGTCGATTATAAACGAATACCTACGCAGTTAATAATTAACCCCTAAAATAAATGTGGGTGGTATTCGATAGCGCTAAACAACATTTTTTGATTTTTCTTTTTCATGTAAGTCATGCATATTCCAAGCTGTCTCAATTCATACTGGATGTGGGGAAGAAAAAGGTGGCCCCGGGACCACCATTTTTATCTACGTTTTTGAAGTACCAGCGCTCCCTCTATACCGGGTATCTCAAGACTGCTACCGAAAACGAAGCCGGGTGGTAGTTTCAGTGGCTACAAACACAATGCAATTAAAAATTTCGCATAGAAACGCGACAATTATTTTTTATGATTTTTTAAATATCGCCATTTTTGGGTGGTAAATCCATAGTTTTTGCTAAAATAATAATTTAAACTCTCTTATATGTTAGAGTATTTATAAATTAAAGGGTATACACTATTATTTTAGGAAAAAAAATGTATTTACCACCAAAATATGGCAATAGGAAAAAAAATTACAAAAAAAATTGTCGCTTATTTTTGCAGCTTTTTCTGTTGCATTGTGTCTGAAGTCGCTTAAACTACCACCCGGCTTCGTTTTCGGTAGCAGTCTTGATATACCCTGTATGTATATACTCTAAGCTGGTACCTACTAATTCTTTTTGTGGAAGACTAGTTCTGTGGCCTAGTGTTGAGTGATTAGTCCGTTCTTTTGTAGGACCCTTGAGATACACAAAAGAAATTTGTAATTTAAAACATACTTTGTATTTATTTTGCGTTAATTTTGGTTATACAATTCGTTTCGTAAACATTTCTTTTTTAACCAAGTATATTTTAACACAATATTCCATTGTATGCATGATTGTGGCTATGTGTAATTTGTAAAATGGCGAGGGTTTTCAGTTTTTCACATCACGCGCATTGCCGCCAAAAAGCCAATCCGCCAATGCCGCCGCGGCATTTCGCAATCAACGCGCCAATCACACGTCGCGCACCTAGCGCCCCCACGCGGATGAAGCGCTAACTTCGCGGCGGGCGAGTGAAATGTCAAATAACAACGAAAACCGGTGAACCGGCGCGCACGCGGTGGCTATAGGAATTATTCCTATGGCGTTCGTAATTCGATACCAGGCAAAAGGCGTAGACGGGACAACTCAAGGATTACCTATCCGTACACTTGTCTCTATCACGTAGCGTACATTCTTATTATTTCCCTATGTACCTAGCATCCCGGTTCATATTTTGGTGTCGAAACCCGGGCATTGCGAGTACATTTTTCATTCGCTATTTCGAACGTAGATTCCGAGTTATCACCTATGTTGCGATAAACTTGGTTCGAAGCATTACGATAGCTGCCAATAGATTTGTTAAAACTAAGCAATTAACAATTCAATCGGTTCTCGTTCTATGAAGGCATAAAACATCAAAGTTTAGTATATATTCGCGAACTATTTACATTGCTAAAAATCGTCTGTTTGCGTAAAAATTATAAACCGACCAAATTTCGACGTCGTGATTTATTTTCGTCGTACATAATGTATTACTTAATTAATTACTTAATAAAGTGTTACCGATTCATTTATTGACGTAAATATTATTAGTATATTTGAATAGTGGTTCTGTTGTTCATATATTGCAAACAATTCTTAATAATTATTGAAATCGAGTTGTTTAAATGGCAATCATTTTGTCTTTTAATTATGCTTAGCGTCGATTTGTATTTGTCCCTTAAGTACCTATCTACTTACTTACATAATTATTATTTATTAACGTAATAAGTGTTCTAGTAGTGGTAGCTGGTGTATTTTATACTTACCCACATATGGTTATTTATACCTATGGTTATTTTTTCGCCTCGGTATGAAGGTTACCTCGTGGCACGATGTTTTCCTTCACCATTATAGTGCGTGGTGATTAATTATATCAATACACACATGATTCTGAAAATTCATAGGTGTGCCCTGGGATTCGAACCCGCGTCCACTGTGAACATGTAGCCAGCCACGTTTGATCCGTGTACTAACAGGCCACCATGCATTCAATTATTCTCAATCGTTCTCTTACAACAGGCAAAACGCGCAGACTAGACAGGACAACTCAAGGATTACCCATCAGAGTCATCATGCGGATCCTCAGGCGGCAAATGTGAGTACATTTTACACTTGTTTCCATCCCTGATCATGTACCTTATAATGCTTATTTCCCTATGTACCTTCCCGGTACACAAATATTGGAGACCGTTTAAAGCTATTGGCCGTTAGTTTAACAGAATGCTACTACGGGTATGATTTACCATACCATGTGTGTACCATGTGGTTTATCATTCCGTGGCTACTTTTTCTTGCAAAGAATTTTTACCGGTGGTAGGTCTCTCATATGTGAGAGTCCATCTGGGTGGGTACCACCGCAATGTTTATTTTTCCCGCGAAACAGTAGTTTAAATGCACTGTTGTGTTTCGGATTGCAGGATTTTGTAGCAAGAGTAACTATTGGACATATTGAGATTTAACATCTTATGCCCCAGGATTGCGAGTGCAGTAGGATGCCAAGCGTTGCTTTGTAATTCAAGGTGTTGTTTGGTTTCGCCACTGTTCATGAGCGGTCGTATCGCTTACCATCAAGCGAACGGCATGCTCGTCTCGCCATTCAAGGCAATAACAAAAAAAGAATGGTGATACATGCATGCCATCCGCCTGATGGTAATAGTTATGACCGCTCATAGACACTAAACCAAACTTAGATTAACAAAGCAATGCTTGGCTTTTCAATGCCATCGCCATCCTGAGATATAAGATGTTAACTTTCATTATGTTCAGTTTCTAGGGCTACAATGTCCTTCAAACCGGAACACAACAGTGCATTTACACCGTTGCTTGACAGGGAAATAGACATTGCGGTGGGCCATACCCAGGCGTATACCCAACTGGAACCCAACTGTTTTATAATATTTGCATTTGCTCGTTTATTGGTAAATCAAACTACGGTCAATCAGCGCATGAAATTTGTGGAGGCCAAAAAAAACAGGGTCTGCTCGAACCCAGCCTACTTCGGCGAACGCTGGCAGCAAATAAAATTATGTGTTGAATAATTGATGGGGACGTTCAATCAATTAATACGATCGATTAATATTCAGGTGGGGTACCGCGGGGAGGGAGTGGAGGGGAGGGAGAGGGGCCTCAATTTCGCCACTTTTTTGTAGAAAATACTTTCATGTAATTGCAATTTGTTTTTGCTTGGAGACTGTAGTTGTGACTTTGGAAACGATTTAATTGTGGTTTTGTCTTTATAATTCATGATTGATTTAGAGATCACGGTTTTTATTTCGTGTAGGTATATAAGTAATTAGTTAATTACCAAACGAAGGTTTCCTTGTAAGAAAAAAAAATATTTTTCTCTTAATTTTTAATTGGTTTGTTTCTAACCCCTTACACCTTTTAATTAAGAATTATAATCACGAGGAACTGTCAAGATCAACAATGTTGGCGAGGTCGTGGAGTCAGCAGTTTGTATCGCCGAGATTCCGTTAACAATCGTTTAACTTTCATTACAACTGGTCAGTTATTCGTTAATTATTGTTCATCTACCGAGCCGCATATTTACGGTATATGCTATGGTACAAGTATTTGTGTTATATGAAAATAGATCATTAGTTACCATACTAGGTTTTGAAGTGAACGATCTATTGGCTGTAATATATACTTATGAAGTTAAAATAAAATAAATGAAAAATATAATAAATAACACCCAACAGTCACATACAATGTATGACCCCACACCAAGATTGAGTCTTGTGTCGTGGGTATCAGGTACTACGAGAGACTTTTCAATGTCACAAACACCCAGACCCTAAACAAATACCTGTGGCTCGCACAGACATTTGTTTCGGTGCGGGGATCGAACCTACGGCCTCTCGTTTTACAGCCAGCGTCTAACCAACTGCGCCACGGAGGCTGTCATTAATGACATTTGATTAGGAACTAGGAACATGTAATAAAATGTTTTGAGCTAATCTCAGACAAGTAAGACGTAATAATTGCAAATCGACGGATAAAGTGCTATAATTGAAAAAAATATCACCGAGTATATTGGAACTCTAGGGCACTCTTTAAATCAATTAAAGCTTAGGCAAAGTTACGACTGGGCTTTACCAATTGACAGCTAAGAGCGCACAAGTCAATCAAAACCGACCGAAGCATCCGTTAGCGTGTCTGTCTGGGAATTTAATAGTTTTCCTCATAATAATATAGGTACGAAATCCCCTGTGAAACTTAATTCTTTGTGGTCACATTAACACCCAAGTATCACCTTATTCACGATCCCAAAACATATTGTAAGAAAGAAAGTCGGAAATCTTATTATGAAATTAGATTTGTACTCTCAATTGTGAAGGGAAATTACTTAAATTGCTACACACCCAGGTCTTTTGTGATTTTTTTGTCATTCTTATATTGAAATTACGCGCAGCGGGGCTCGGTGAAGCCGGCGGGCGTTGATTACTTAGGACAGGCGGAATTGTGTCGGCCCAACGAACTTCAACTGCCCTTATTGTTATAACAACAATCAACTTCATGCGGAGCTCCAGTTTCGGTCGACGACACTGATTTTGTTCAACACTTTCGCGTACTTGAGCAAAATCTGGTTCTAGCAGTTGAATCGTGAGTGAAGTTAGGGTTCAGTACTAATGCTGTAAGGTTGCAATGAGTCCAGACATAATTCATTTTTAGTTAAAAAGTTTTGTATAGCTGTTCATCGTTGTTTGTTTGTTTGTTGAAATGGCGAGGTTTGGATACTTGAAAACGAAAAAAAAATAAAAAATAAACCCACATATGTAAGTAAATACAGTGTACCATTTGATAGTCAAATTAAAGATTTTGCCTAATGTCTAAAAACCTCTATTCAAATGTATGTTATTATAAAAATCAACCTTATTCCTCAAAGCCGCAAATAATACTCTAAACCGTAATGTTTAAATGTAGCGCGAATTTCGGTGAATGGTTAAAAAATATCGATGTGTTAAAAGTTATATGTGAACAGCTGATTCAGTCGAAAATAAACTAACCAAAATTCAGTGCACACGAGCGAGTTTAATTGGTGCTCAAACATGCAACAGGTTCTGGGAGTCAGACTGCTGGCTGCAGGGCGCACGGCGTTGCCGGCCGCCGGCAAACTTTTTACCATTTTAACATTTATTTCACATATAAAAATTGTTCCGAATTCATCAGTGTGAGTAGGTTTTTGGGAATATTTAACGGCGCGGTGGAAATACCTTTGAATGGGTTTCACTGTGGCTTCACTATATACGGTCTAGTGGTAAATATAGACGAATCGTGGAACCAATCTGTAGGACATTTTTTGCGAGTTTTTCAATCGAGATATCCCTGGTTTTAGATACGCTTTGGATATACACGATTTATAGCATGGAATGCAATACACTTTAGTATCTGGCGTCTCAAACCAGAAATAGGAAATAGACGATGCGTTGTTTGTCTTTAAGGATGATGGCACAGTGCGAGTATGCTATGTATTGTGAGACTTCTGTCTCACGATAAATAGCCGATTTCTTAACAAGGTCCATCACGGAGTCTATGGAACCACACATTAAAATCAATCGTCACGAAAAAGCAGAGCTCCTAGCATTCGTTTTTTTTGGCCCGTTTGCCCTACAGATTTGATATATTTTTTTAATTTCAGTGAATGGCGAGACGAGCATGCCGTTCGCCTGATGGTAAGCGATGCGACCGCTCATTAACAGTAGCAAAACCAAACAACACCTTGAGTTACAAAGCAATGTTTGGCATTCCATTCCGCTCGCCATCCTGAGACATAAGATGTTAAGTCTCAACATGTCCAGTAGTTACATACATTTTGATATATTCAATATTTATACCGTGACTTATAAATTGGAAAAATATCTTTATAATTACAAAATTATTGAAATTATTTCGATTCATATCAATTACTCTTGATTGAATCAGGGCAATACACGAATGGTTAATTAAAGAGATTTAATTATACGTTATAGTGCCACAAATACTTGTATTAAATTTATTTGAATTATTTTGTGTATGAGTAATTGTACAGTATTCAATTACATTTTATGATTGCGTGCTATATGTTGGGTTAAGTATGTATTATTTTTTCGAGCGCAGAATATCGTCCGGCGAGAATTTACTCTATCACCGATTGGTAGAGATAAAATAGCCTGACCTGATACTGGGTGTACACTACTATCCAGGTCCGTGGTTTGGTTGACTATCTGTATCAGCCCTTATACGCTCCACTGTAGGGGATGGGCCTCCTCTAGAATCAAGAGTATAATTGAGAGGCGTTAGTTTTCGACCTAACGAATAGCAGACGACGCTGGCCTAGTACAGATTTACTATAGCAGATTTGCTTCTCTGCGCATCGGTTTTGGGCGGATACGAATATCCAACATACAAAAAACTCTTACCAACTTTTTATCCAATCGATCTTAAAAATACAGCTGAATAGAGGCTGTAACAAAGCCAAACGTGGCAAATATTTATTGTCGCCGGTGTTACAGACCTTCTTTTTACGACGCCATTTTGAAGAAGGCTTGTACTTTGTGTGCGTACGTCGGAATGAAAATGGGTATTACGTGTAAAGTCATGAGTTGCCATGGAGGGGTCCAATAAAATCTATTAACATAGAATCGGGCGGTAAATGATATTTGCCAAGCAAGGCCCCCGGCTCGACCTAAGCAAACACGCTGCCCAATGGAGCAATAGTTCCTGATAGTTTCTGACTTCCAAATATAGCTGTGGCCAGTTTCAATGGGCGCCCAATTAATAATAATATAATAATAATAATAACTCTTTATTATAACACCATATACAAAAGATAAACAAAAGACAAAAACAAAGAAAAAAGAAGAAAACAATAGTTATAGAAAAATAAAGTGGGTGATATAACTGCCGGTCTTATCGCTTTAAGCGATCTCTTCCAGACAACCGGTTGGTAAAGGAAAGATCCAATGGTTATGGACGGATGGACGGACGGACAATTAAATATTTATATAAATTCACATATGTGTACCTGACTTAATATCCACATGTAAGCCGTATGTCATGGGTATCAGAAACATAAAGATACTTTACGGACTAAACATTCAGACCCAGAACTAATACTTGTGGCACAAACATTTTTTTTAGTCTGATGATCTAATCCTCGTTTCATAAGCGATGTTGCAATCAACTGTGTCACTGGTGATGTCATTAATTCGGTCATTCCTATCAAATGCATATTTACAGAGCCTTCAACGATAACATAATAAGTTTATTTGATTTAATTAAAAAGAATTTCAAAGGTAAATTAACTGTTACAAAAAAATCAGATTATATTGAAGACGTTTGTATAAGAGGAACTTTTTATTTCGTGTAAGAGTTTTTTTGTACAATTGTACTTTAATATTTTCATAAATAAATAATTTTATCTCGTACTTTTACTACTTCAGAACAAGTTAAACTGTTTATAACAAAATGCCGACTTAAAGAAGCTATTTTCGTATATGTCTCTTAAGCGGCCTTTCATAAGCTTGAATAGAATACTCAAAGAATTTAACTCAATTTTAGTACAAAAATTTCTTTAGCCAACATCTCAAAGGTTTATAAAGAGGAGCTCATAAAAACTGTATTATACGAGTAAACAAGTTTAGTAACGAAGCATATTTATATGATAAATACGAAAGTTAGTTTCTGTTTTGTGTCGCTTCACAAATAAACTACTACAGACATCTAGAAATTTAGAAAGGACGTTTCCTTTATTTTTTACAAGTTTATGCTCGGATATACATGGTTATTGGGTTATCAATATTCATACGCTAGGCATGAAAGCTGAAAAGAAATTGTAGTCACAATAATTTCTGAACATATTGGGAGTTAACATCTTATGTCTTGGGATGGCGAGCACAGTGGAATGCCAATCATTGCTACTGTACATGAGCGGTCGTATACTCGTATCGCTTACCATCAGGCGAAAGCAATGTTTAATATATAAAAGAAAAGATTAAATAAAATTAGGTTACCATACTTGTTTTTTTTTGTTTTATTAATGGCGGAAGAGGCTTAACTATTATTAAAAGTGTAATGTACAATCCTGGACAGATTGGAAAAATCATTATTTGCTTTTTGTTTATTCTGCAGTGTGAGAATAAAATGCCTTGGAATATTTAAAGTCACCAATATTTCTGCGGTGCTCAGTTTTTGTGCCCGCGCATGTAAGCGGGTCCCGCGGGTGGTGAATGTTTTTCTCCATAACCAAAGGTTAGCACAGCCCAGACAACACAAACAAACCGACCTCATGATTGTGCTATAAAAGCGAATTATGTGATACCCTATCGCTAACTAGATTCCTCTGGCTACAGCGATTATTGTGTTTGCTCTTTGATTAAAATTAATGGCTTTCGGTTTAGTAAATGTGCTGAAAAAACATAGTGATTTGCGAACCTTTCAGGTTACTAGTTAATTTTTAACTTTTTTCGATTGGTAGCACACCTTTGATTGTCTCTTGCTTTGTTCTTAATGAGTCCTAAAGTATTCGTTGAGTACCTAAAACTATTGAACTTTCACTAGGTATCTCAAGGAAGTCGAGACTATTTTACCGGTGTCACTGGCTCTTTAGTCCTGTGCCAACACACCGAATAAAACTTTTTAATAACTGTCACTTCCATTATGGGCGTTCCATCCAGATTGAGAATTGCCCTGACTTTCTTTCACTTGACTGCGCGGTGCACATAATTTCGACTTGTAAGGAACAGTTGCCATCCACTTGTTAATTTCTTTTGAGAGCGGCGTTCACTAATTATTAGGTCATTTTTCTGCTAATCCTATTGCTGTACAAATCGCACTATGCTTAGAGCTGATTAGGTGGAAGATTAACGGACTTTGATGAGCTAGAAAAGTAAGATGGAAATAAATCAGTTAAAACGGGAATATCATAGGAAGAGATAATCATTGCGTAACTATTTAAAAGACGAATACTAGTAGGTACAATGACTTGTAGACATGAATAGAACGAATATAGAAATTCTATAGTCACACATACAAAGGTGTGGACTAAGTCAGTGTACGTTTACAAATCCCAAAGAAAACCTTCATAAAATCGCGTGCGTGCCCTGTTGTTATGATTCCTATTAAAGAAATCCCTCCAGACGACGCGGATTGAGATGTTTTGCGAGAGCTCATCATCCTAAACAAGCACGGTGCCATAAAGACACCAGACGCTGAAGTATATTTACATGCGCCCTCATGTATGTAAATGATAGAAAAACAATCCGTCCGTGTTTTTGCCTTGGACCGGATTCTTTATGGAAATAGATAATTGAGTAACTGTTGGTATAGTACTTTATTTGTGAACGGCTTGACCAGGCTTGTACTGACTTAAATGACAAAGGATCGTCAATGGTGTAATTAGTTATGACGTCAGATGAGTACTCGGATCAAGATATCTTTCATGATTAACGAGAAGCAAACAGTAGCAAATTTGTATCTTAAATTAGAACAGCAAACTATTAATTGGTAGTGATGAATTATTAACACGCTTTAAGTACTGAGGAATACGATCCCGGTTATTCGTTCACTTCCGAAGGTCAAGCAGTTAGGGATATAAAATTTATTGAGGTAAATTATCGTTGCCATTTCTTTATCTTCAGTTAAAAGCGATGCACTCATAAGCAATATGAAAAATAATATTATATACACCATTAATTTACTTTCTTGTTTCTTTATCGTGTGAATAAATTACAGTTAAAGCTGCAATAACTAAGAACTGTTTCACACCTGCAATCCTAAACGCTGCAGTAAAACTAAATAATATTTATATTCTATTTCAAGCGCGATCCGCAGCACATACAACGCAGTGAAAAATAAATAAATGAGGATGTGGTGTTTCCGCGGGTAGCGGGTCGCGGCCTGTAGTGACGCGTTGGAGACAATAGATGGCGTTGCACGATCGTAACTCGCGCCAGTCGGTGCAAATCATCGTAAAAACTCGCCCGCCTGTCGCGACCAGTTTTACAACCGTACTACCGATTAAATCTTCTGTAGATAGGACGTTGTTTGTAATCACTGTAATAGCCTGGTGTACTTAACAAATCTGAGAGTCTTCCATGTGTGGATTAGTGTTTAATTTTATTTGAGATTTAATTCGTTTCATAGCAATTAACTATTGTTTGTAATGTCAATAACGTAGACACCAAGATTGCGGTTGTAGAGTTGAGTAGCGAGATGCTTAACAAGCCTGTATTATGAATATTTTGGCTAAGGCACTGTTGTATTTATGATGGAGCTACATATACTACACTCTCAATCGTACTGTCGATTGTAGAGGAGGCCCGTGCCCTGCAGTGGGACGTATATGGGCTGATACACTACACTACTACATATACTAACAACTTATACTGAATAATACTGTTAACGTATTGTGGATTAAATCTATGTAGCACGGTTCAAAAGTATGATTGTAAATCAAAGCTAAAACATTGACTCCTATATTAATCAGAAAATATTTTTCCAATTTGAAGTGTACCCTCTGCGTATTTACTCTTTGGTTTATAGCCTTCGCGACCATAAACGTTGCTGTGTACGTATGTGCGGTGTTATCAAATATATGCATCCAGTAATCGAATAGCGAGATATTTTTTCCGCATAGCTTTGGGCATGACAAATATTGCTGGGTGCTTTTGATTTTATAAAATGTTAGTTACGGTTGTTTTGAATTGGTCTATCTATAATATCAAAGATAAACAATTTTACTGATACGGGACGGGAAGTGATGGGATGGGACAGGAGTGATCGCGTGATGGTGAATAGAAAAGGGGAGGATCGCACAGCTAGGTCAAGATTAGGTGTACAAAAGTTTGTGCGGAAAATAAAATTTATCTGGTGTGGAGTGAAATCAAAAAAATAAATAAATAAATAAACCCGTTTAAATCAGTCCTATCGATCAGGTCATGTTCCTCTTAACAACTTCGCTTTTATGATGCGAAAAGTTAATACACCTAATTGTTCCGTATGCGGCGTAATAGAGGACGCTCATCATATTTTATGCGAATGCAGTCTAACTGAGGCACAAAGACGTTTTCGGTGAAAATAAATATATATTAGGTTATTATTGTATATCTCCATTTTGGCATCTCCGTTATCGGACGAAGCTAAAATGCTTTATAAAATATTTATTACAGGTTTAAGACTGCGGGGTGGGTGACTACTTTATTTTTTGTGTTTTGTTTGTTTTCCTACAATAATAGTGTAATATTAATTATTTAAATATAATTGTAATGTAACTGCTGTATTTGATATCGGGGGTAACGTTTTCATAATTGAAAATACCCACTTAAATAAAGAGAAAAAAAAACAGTCCTATCAGGGTTTAGGACACTTTACATAGTACCATAGAATTTCTAGTGAAAATCTCTTAGATGAATATCGTAAGAAACTATATGATTGGCTTTGTTTTCCAGGGATTGTGGCGTATATCCTGGAAGACCTGGCCTCTTCATCATCATGAGATGGTAAGTACCTAAGCGGAGTCTATTTATTTGGGAAAAATATAAACTTCCTTTTTTAATAAAAAAATAATTAAAAATGCATTAGTAGTCTCCAGCTGTAAAGTTCCTTTGTAAGAGCTAGTACCAAGAAAGGTAAAGGGTAAAAAAATATAAAGTATATTGTTAATTTATTCCTAAGTAATCCGTATAATGCCATGGAAGAAATTGAATTTTAAAATTATATAATAACAATTTTTAAAATTGCCACAGAAACTTCTTAAATTTATTATAATTTTTTAACGTTACTAACGGTGTGTTCTCCTTTCAACCGGCGTTTTTTACTTTTTGAGTATAATAATATGAACCATAATTTTAGAAATTTTAGAAATTGCTACGATTGGTAAGCTAGGTTTAAAGTATTAAAAAACCTGAATTCAATCTTTGTTGTAATAAAATTCAACATAGTTTTTATTAAAACAAAGATTAGAAAACGTGCAAGTAGCTCACATTATTGAAAGTATTCACCGTCTGACACTACTTGAAACATTGTAAACGCTTGGGCTTTATCTCATCCACTCTGCCGAACCTGTACATTCAAATCAATATAGTTTAGACTTTCATCGGTGGTACTAACCGCTCTCTAACCATAAGAGAACCCGCTTGCTCATTCGCTAGTCCATTTTCATAAAAAGTGCGCAGTAATCTAAAATTTAACTACAATATTAATTAGGATTAAACCGTGGACTTAATTATACATTCAGCGCAAAAAAAATTATATACTAAATTAAGATTTATTAATTTTAATCCCGAGTTTTTATCGTCCCTACTTACCCTATTATTTAATCTAAGTTTTGTATAAAGTAAGTTGTAAGTGGAGTTTTATGAGACGTACATTTGACTGTTGGTAAGTTTGTAATGCAATGTAAATATTTTATTAACATTGATTAATCAGACGGAGTTTTCATATTTATTGTTATGGGTTGTTCGTGACTCCGTCTGAGTCGTATCGGTTTATTGTTGTTGTTAAGTGTTTTTTAATAGTTCAACATTTGAGTCTTTAAGTTGTAGTGGGAATTTACAATGTTTTATAAATTAATATAGACTGTTATAAATGATACATACTCTATTCAAATTGGCAGGTTAGTCACCATTAAATCCAACTATATGATTTAATGAACAGGATTAAGCGAGGACTATTTTAGCGACAATGTACTTACTGTCAGAAGCAGTTTTTGCAACTAAAATGTACAAAAGCTAATTTTTAAAAATTTGAAGATTTTTAAGTTGTATCTAGTTTCATTGATCTTTTAAAGGTTAAGTCGCAAGATAGCTATAACCAAGTTCAGAAAACTGCTAGCCAAAAACAAAGAAATGGTAACGTTGTCGATACAGAGCTCTCACATTGTTAGAGGAGCTCTCGTATGGCATGAGGTGCACAAACTTCCACCGCGTACAACAGAGTGCCCTGAGCCATTCAAAATAGCGCATAATTAAACATTAATTAACGTTTCACTTTATATATGACGGCAAACAATTAGTATAAAATGTAGCATGAACAAAAGTTCGGCGTCGACCGCGAACGCTGTTTGCCACCATCTGAATTTATTAGCTTGATAAACTGATTTGCCAGTTTATAACTCATCAAGTTAGATTCAACAATAAATAAACGTTGCGACAGACCTAAGTACACACGAGTTGTGTTAATGATTTCGTTTCAGTTTTGCAGGTGGTGTGTGCCCCCTCTAACTTTAACCGTTCCCGATAATAAACTGTTTCCGCATTAATTATTAACTTTTGCCCAACTGCGTTGTTCTGTAAGCTTCACGTGACATCTGTATTTATAGGCCACGCTTTGATAACACTGTTTATTAAAACTACATAACTTTCCGCCCCGCACTTAATCTTTTGTAATCCTCTATCTCGCAATATAGCGTATTTATTAGTTTAGTCTTTATTACAGGACGGTTGGGTGGTAAATATGAATGGATAGAAAACTGTGACGTCATTAGCTTTATTCAGATATTCCCTACAGTGGATATTATCTTTAAAAGTATTTAACTACGCTGTTGTCAGTCATGGCTCAGTATGAATAGGTAGTTTCATTCGGGCGGTACAACTGATTCACTTAAAATCAATGTGAATCGATCATTGTCGCATTTCATGGCTGAGATTGCCGGATGCCTAATACCACTTTCTTTTTCCCATACTTGTTCCTTTTCGCTCCCCTTTTGATTTGACTGGTCGGCAACACATATATGACCCAAACGTTGTGAATGTTCCTGGGCGGCAGTGATCACTTACAGGCAGGTGACCTGCTAGCCCGGTCTATGCTATAAAAAACAAACGTTGACGTTAAACTAATACATAAAGTCACAACTCACATCCAATTTAGTAGGTTTACATAATCGTATTGACGTTTATATATTCTGACTGGGTTTGTTCAATTGTTAATCAGAACATTTTAGTGACCTTTTCACACCAGTCCAAAAATATTTCTGTGACATGTACGACTTTAAGTTACTGGTACAAACAATTTTATAATTACACTAGCTGTGCCCGCGACTTCGTCCGCGTGGAGTTTAACAAAAAAGTGAATTAGTTTATTTAGTTTTTACTTTTTTATTTTAATTATCAACCTTTGTAACGAAACCATACCGCGATCTAATTCTACGGTGGCGCCATTTCTTAGCGAGCGGCGGTAAACTCCCGTTACACATTTATTTTAAGTTTTTTATATTTGCTTTATTGAAAAATGTCTTAATATACAATATTTCGTAAATGTGATATTGATTCGTTCGTGGGAGAAGTGGTGGGAGGCGCCTGACGTGACGGTCCAGTGGTGGCATGCGCGTGAGCTGCGCACGGGCATTGCAACATTACTTAATGTTTTTTAATTAAAAGAATTTTTCTAAAATAAATGTACCCTAAGTTCCTCCTTGTTATATCAGCTACCTGACAAAAAATGTCCCGTCAAAATCGGTCCAGCCATTTCAGAGATTAGCCGGAAGAAACAGACAGACAGACAAAAAATTTTAAATATCATTTTCGGCACAGGTATCGTGTATATAACGATATGGAGTTGGAAATTTTTTTTAATTTTCACTTTACAAACACACACTTTAATTTTATTTATATGTATAGATTTCGAGAGATTTGTCATTTCAAAGCACTTATTTTTTTTTGTTCTTAACGCTTTCGCTAACATACCTTCAAAATTCTATGAAATTATATTTATGATGGGCTTGAACAAGAATATTATACTCATCAAACATTGGAATATGTGCTATAATCTTTATTGCATACATTAAATGTATTTTACATTTTTTATAACAGAATTTGTGTTACAAGTGCGTATATTTTTATTGTTAGTTGAAAAGTATGCTGGCTTAATTTGGAAAATCGAGCTTAATTTTTTAATCAAGTAAATACTCGTGTTTTATCCGATATTTTAACTTTATGCAAAGTTAAAGTAGTATTAATGTATGGTCTTGCAGGCAGCCGTGCGCGTCGGGCTAAGCAATATGATGATCTATTCTATTAAAAGTTATATGGATGGGTATTTAAATAAATCTGGGATTTACCTACAGTTATTTGTGGTTGCAGTTTACTGTTTAACACATTAAATTGTTGCAGCTTCGAGAGCATGAATAACTTTGTTTTAAAGGTACTATTTTGTAATTATTAGCGTATCTACTTTTCACTTATAAAAGGAAATTGGGAATACCATCGTAGTATCACTGTTCAAATGTTTAGTATGGTATATTTTCAAAAAAATGAGATTTTCTAGGCTCATTAATGGATAAACATAACAATAAATACCGTGAAATTTTAACAACAAATCCACTTCTTGTATAAGGGAATTGAATATCGCGTGTCTTTCTAAAGTGCCAGTATAATAAATCGACTTTACACCAGCGCCATCTTTTATTCGTGACAATAAAGTAGATTGTTATGGCCGGTGGCGACAATCGACGGCACTCGCGGAGCCCAGCGGCACGCGCCAGTGTCTGCGGCCCGAATTCAATGAATAATGCATACTGTCCGCACCAATCTGCGACTTTTCAACTTTTTACCATCGCTGTATGAATATTTATATTGTTTCTGACGGACCTCGATAATTTTATCAAAGTACACTCCATTTCGTACTTTTCACTCATTATTTTGGACAGTTTTCTATTATGCAACATTAAATGACCCAATTAGGATTTTAGTTATAATTTGGGTACCGCCGATGTGTTCATTTTCATAACACTTTTGCTGGCTTTTTCTCGGTTCTCCGCTTGGAAGTGCGAGTAATTTGGAAAGTTTCAATGGACCAAAAACTATTCCCTGTTCTGCTGCGAGGTAGTCCGCAATATGCTTTTACTTGTATCCATATAAGTCTCAAAGTTTAGTTTGTTCAGTAATATTTTATATAGTAAAACCTCTCGAAATAAATCCTCCATAGTAAAGTTGTATATTGTTGAAAACTTATTTAGTGGTATTGTAGTTAAAAAGTTGTGTATATTTTCTTCCAACAAAATATGATATAAAGTTTTTTTAACACAATAATAATAGCAATGTCTTTACTAATTATTACTTGGTTACAATAGGAAAGAAGCAATCTGGAAAACCGTGCGGAACCATGTTGGATTCCCGCAAGGAGATTTTAAACTTATCAAGAGGGTGACCTACCAAAAAAAATATGTAGATTCACCTCCTATACACCTTCTACTGTCACATACGTAGTTCTGATCCCACACTATGATTGAGTCATGTGTAGTAGGTATCAAGAATTACAAGATTCTTTTCAGTCTCCAACACACCCAGACCCGAAACAAATACCTGTGGTTCACACAGCTGGCGTCTAACCAACTGCGCCACAGACGCTGTCTGTAGTAAAAATATTAACAATGACTAGGTTTTCTTGATTCTGTTCTTTTCTTTATTCTTTTTATATTTTAAGTAAGATATGCAATGTTGCAATGCGGAAAGCGCAGCGTAGGACGTCCACCCACACGATGGTCCGACGACCTGGTAAAGGTCGCGGGACGTCGCTGGATGCAGGCTGCCTCCAACAGGTCTCTGTGGAAATCATTGGGAGAGGCCTATGTTCAGCAGTGGACTTCCTTTGGCTGATGGATGGATGGATGCAATGTTCGCTGCAAATTGGTTGAATATGGAATTGTATATACGCTAATGTATAATATAATCCGGTTCGTTCAATTATTTAGAGGCAAAGGACGTCGATGACTGTATGCTACTATTATTGAATAGAGAGGCAGAAAATTAAAAGGCAGTTTTGGTAAACACGGCCAACCAAAATATCGTGAACATTGTCAGATCTGTCCTGTTTTATTATTTAGATGCACGCGCCAAATCGGGTGTAGACAATCGGCAACAAGTTATACGAAATGAAGTTAACGGCGATAGAATTGGCACAAGTTAGGTCCGACTCCGTGTGAACTATAAATTATTCATAGTGGCCCGGAGCGGCTAAGATGACGCGGAGTAGGTCAATAGCGCACCGGGCTTAGAATTCATTCTCTTTTTCCCACTTAGGCATTACAATTTTACATTATTACTTTATTAGTTTAAATCCTAGAGTCACGATGAGGGAAGTCTTTGTTTCAGGATCTTGTGAATTCGTAATGAATAATATTAAATCTTTTCCTCTGTTCTTACCTTATTTTCGAAGATGAATAGAAGGTATACCAACAATTCTTCAAGAGTGTTGTATTCTTGGTCGGGTGTGAGAGGGAAAAGCTTATCTTACGATGAGCTATCACTTTCTTGCATGAGGTGATGGTTTTTGTTTCTTGATCAGATACTATTAAAAAGTATTCATGCCCTCCTACCATATCACATTATATCAGTATATTGAAGACGGAGATTTCAATTTAGAAATAATTGCTTGATTGGTTGCATTTATAAGACACTTAACTCTATATGAACGACGTGTCGTCGCGAAAGCCGATGGAAATTGTTTGCCCATTGCTTCTTACATTGTGAATAGTTTGGATCGACTTTTATGAAATACATACATACATACATACATAAACTCACGCCTATATCCCAGAAGGGGTAGGCAGAGGTGCCACATTTCGCCTTGTATGTTCCGTCCCACTATGTGATAGGTGGCGAACCTATCGCCATATCGGGCACAAATTACTGACTCTGGGCTGATAATGAATAGAAAAATCCAATATCACTTTGCCCAACCCGGGATTCGAACCCGAGACCTCAGCTTTGTAACCATACCTTAGTACAACTACGCCACCGAGGCTTTTATGAAATAAGTTATAAAACAAGATCGTTTCAATAACCCGAGGGTTGAAGCGTATTAAAATTAATTTACAGTGTGTCTACTGAGTATACATTTACGCAGTGTCATCGATATTCGTGCATAGGCCAACGTCGACTTGCGCACAACCGTCTTCCCAACGGCACCCTTCAAATATGCATGCCTTAATCTGGCCACTGCGTTTTACAATCCTTACATTCTTTCCGCTTTAATAGTAGGATCGATTTTATTTTCACCAACTTTTATGTAACACTAACTCACCAAACTTGCAAGAAACTGAGGAGTTTTGTGTCGGTTTTATGACGCAGTATTTCTGTTTCGAGTGCTCGGCTCTATTTTTAAACTGGGCCGAACTTATATTGTTGGAAGTCTAGTTGTTTGTTGTGGAGACATTCTTTAGTATCGGTTTAGTTACATTTTATTTTGCTTCCAAAGCATTCGCTCCCACTTGTCTGCAGAATCTATTTGAAGCATTTTATAACAAGGTGCGCGATCTGGAATGAAGTGGATTTGAATCTTAAGTCGGTAGGGAGCGGGTTTAATGAATAAAACTGAAGTTGCTCTTTACCTTGTACTACAAAAATATTTTATGGTGCTGATTTTTTATCGATATCAATAAGGGCTTTGTAAAGGTTATTATTATTTGTAATGATTCCTATGGTATCCATTATTGTGCTTGACATACTATCTGGGAAAAATACATGAGTTCTTGCATAAACTTTTTAATTAACCTTTTGGTGGTTATAAGTGTAGGTATTACAATGAGAACTCACTTCCAGGAACTAACTATTGTATATTTTGTAAATTAACACCTAACACATTCACAGACAGAGTAAAATTATAACTATGCGACTTGGAGCGAGATGTGCTCGTGACGAGAGATGGCAGACTGTCTTTTTCATCCAAATAAACCGACCCTTTTATAGGACTACCCGAATGAGGATCGGTGGGGATAAATCTTCCAGAAAATATATTTAAGCCATAAAATAGGGTCTATCCTTTCAACTAAAAATTAAGGTCGGCCCAAACATCTGGGCTATTGTCCAAACAGAAAGGTTTACCCAAACATGTGTACTATTGTCTAAAAAACATAAATTTGTTGCAAAGGATTGCCGCCACTAAAGAACTTAACTATAATAATACAGTTTTATTGCCCCGGTATGAACGGGCCATTACAATTAGGAAACAATAATTTAGCACAGCATCTTTTTAACTAATATTATACAATAAGGTACACAAAAATTCTTACTGTATTAAAACGACTCGCAGATGTTTTATGGTCTAACATCTGCAGTCATATCTTAAAATGAAATGCGTGTTTAAATAATGTTAAAATTACAAATAATAAGCGTGTTAATTTATAAGCTAAATATAAGTTGGCGTATTGCAACCGCTTTAAAAGCTATATCTAAGTTGGCGTATTGCAACCGCCACAGCACCCCCCTACCAGTGAATGACAGTTCACGAAAATCCACTTTGGAAATAGTCCGGGAAGCGGACGCGCCTTCCGGACCTTGTTCGCTGGTGTGCATCTGTTTCGTGATGTACATCTTCAGTGTCTTGAGTTGTCCGTTGCCTTGGTGCTTGATGTTCGTCGTCAGCTGTAGTGTTTTCAGGGTCAGCTAACACATAGGCTGGTTTAAGACGGTCAATGGAAATTGTAACGTCACGACCGCGGACGTTAACAACAAACGTCTTCTCCCCTCGCATGACAACCTTGAAAGGGCCCTCGTAAGAACTCTGCAGGGGCACTTTTGGACCCTCGCGGCGCACGAAGACTTGGTCAGTGGTGCTGAGGTCTTTAAAAATGAAAGTTCTTTTCTCGCCATGCCGAGATACTGAAGTCGGTCGCAGCTCTTGAAAGTGTTGCCGTAGCTGTTTCACAAAGTCCGTTGCACTATTGCTGTTGGTGATTGTCGTCTGTTGCACCAAAAACTCTCCTAGAATCCGCAGTGGCTAACCATATACCATCTCGGCGACAGTAGCCTCTAAATCGTCCTTCCAAGCAGCTCGGATGCAGCACGGTAGGGAGAATTTCAATCCACCGTGTATCCTGATGACATTTTATAGCCGCCTTCAGCTGACGATGAAAACGTTCCACCATACCGTTGGACGCCGGATGATAAGCCGTAGTCTTGAAATGCGTTGTGCCTGCCAGTTGATTGAGGTGCTTGAATAGGTGCGACTCAAACTGTCTACCACGGTCGGATGTGATCCTTAATGGTGTGCCAAAGCGTGAGATCCAATGGTTGTAGAACGCTTTAGCCACCGTTGTTGCTTCCTGATCTTGGAGTGGTATTGCTTCTGGCCAACGAGTAAAACGATCTATCATTGTGAGACAGTACCTGTAACCTTCAGATATAGACATTACGATTATGTCTATATGGATATGCTCAAATCTGGATGTCGGTGGAGCAAATGATCCAACAGGGGCAGATACATGTCTGGAGATCTTCGTACGTTGACAATCGATGCAGCTGCGAGCCCATTTTCTGCAATCGGAGTTTATTGACGGCCAAATATAACGCTGGGTCATAAGTTTGACTGTAGCATTGATTCCAGGATGCGAAAGTCGATGGACGGTGTTGAATGCAATTCTCCTAAACGGCGTGGTGATGAATGGTCGAACAGCTTGTGTTGATACGTCACAGGTTATGGGGATATCCGTGCCTGGAATCAGTATACGTTTCAATTGCAAAGACGTATTTTCTTTTAGCAATTTTCGAAGTTCTTCGTCGTCCGCCTGCGAGTCAGCGAGTGCCTTGAAGTCTAGAGTTGTTTCAAGCTCTTCTACGCGAGACAATGCATCAGCGACAGGGTTATCTTTTCCAGCAATGTGACGAATATCCGTTGAAAACTGGCTGATGAAATCTAAGTGTCGAAATTGGCGTGGTGAGCATTGGTCTGATTTCTTCCGAAATGCGAAGGTAATGGGCTTATGATCAGTGTAAATAGTGAACTTTCTCGCTTCTATCATGTGTCTGAAGTGTTTAACAGCAAGATATATAGCTAGGAGTTCGCGGTCATAAGCTGCATATTTCTGCTCGGTGGGGCTCAATTTCTTCGAGAAGAAGCCCAGCGGTTGCCAATGATTATCCACAAACTGCTGCAGCGCTGCGCCGACGGCGTAGTCCGATGCATCACACATTAATGCTAACTGTGCGTCGGGTTGAGGATGAGCAAGCAAGGTAGCCTCCGCGAGACTCTCCTTGCACGCGTCGAAAGCCTTTGTAGTAGCTGGTGTCCAGGGCACAGGAGCATTTCCTTTAAGGTTACCCTGGAGTAGGTCGTTAAGCGGTGCTTGAGTTGCGGCTGCACCTGGTATGAACCTGCGGTAGAAATTAATCATACCGAGAAATCCACGTAGCTTTTTGACTGTGTCTGGTTATTTAAACCGTTGTATATCGACAACTCAGTCTGGAAATGGTCGAGTACCAGTTGAAGTTACTATATATCCCAGGAAACGAACTTCTTTCTGACCAAAGATACATTTGCTGGGGTTGATGACGACGCCATATTTCTTAAGACGATTAAAAACAATTTTCAAATGCTTGAGGTGCTCTTCATGTGATGACGATGCAATTAAAATATCATCAATGTACACGTAACAAAAGTCCAATCCCAGTAGCACTTCGTCCATGAAGCGCTGGAAGGTTTGGGCTGCGTTACGTAATCCAAAAGTCATGTACATAAATTCGAAGAGTCCGAATGGAGTAATGATGGCTGTCTTAGGTATGTCTTCCTCTGCGACTGGTATTTGATGGAATGCTCTTACTAAGTCAAGAGTGGAGAAAATGTTCTTCCCGTGCAGTCCTTGTGCAAAGTCCTGGATGTGACGTATTGGGTATTTATCGGGTTCTGTCCGACTATTGAGTGCCCGATAGTCTCCACATGGTCTCCACTCATCTCCTTTTTGGGAACCATGTGTAGTGGAGAAGCCTTTTTGATGGCCGACACAATCCTAGTCGCAACATCGCCTCGAATCCCCTTTTAGCGGCGGCCAACTTGTCTGGAGCAAGACGACGGGGTTTGTGCGCAACTGGTGGGCCTGGAGTCGTAATGATGTGGTGTTTTGTGCTGTGGCTTACTGTTTTAGGTGCGCCATCCGGACGAATAATATCTGGGAACTCCTGCAGAAGCTCATGGTATGGTGATGAGCCATTAATGACTTTGATGCTTGGTTCCTGACACTCTGTTATCTCCGCTTTGTAGGTAAGCAGGGTGGAGGAGTCTATCAAACGTCTACGTTGCAGATCTGGTAGGAGTCCATAATATGCCAAAAAATCAGCACCTAAGATTGGCTTGGAGACATCGGCTATTATGAACCTCCAAGTAAAATCTCGTCTTAGGCCAAAGGTCCAACGTTAAATTAGCAATTCCATATGTAGCGATCACTGTCCCGTTGGCTGCAGAAAGCTCGTAGTTTGGCTTTTTATGCGGGCCTTGGATACGATGACGAGGAAACACGCAGATGTCAGCTCCGGTGTCCACGAGGAATTGGATTTTGCTGGCTCGGTCACAGACGAATAAACGGCGTGATTTCTTAGGGCAGGAGTCGTTAGCCATCATTAACGACTGCCCGGAGCGTTTCCCGTAGCCTTGCTGCATGGTGGAACACATTTTGTTGCCTTTGTATCAAACCGCCAGTGATACCAACATAAATCACGCGGCCGTGGACCGCGGCTTCTGGGACGTGAGCGAGATCGTGATCTGTTTCTATCTCGCACTCGCGCACGTGAAGTGGGATCGTTGATTTCTCGACTGACTGATTTAAACTGACGTACATCTTTTTCATGTCTTCCGATACCGATTCCTCTTGTTTGGTGGAAGTAGGACGAATTCCGGCCTCTGCAATAGCTGGACGCATTGGCAAGTATTCTAATGCTGCATCTGCAACTTCCGCAGCTTTCTCCAACGGTTGGTCCTTAACAGTTGCTAGGATAGGCTGTAAGACCGTTGGCAATCGTCCTTGCCAAAGTGTACGGACAGTAGATTCCGACATATTCTCACCAGCTAGGTTTCATAGACGTCGAAGAAACTGTGATGGCTTATCATCTCCCAGGTCCTCGCGTTCCAGCAGCTGACGTGTTCGCTGACTCTCCGATGTACCACAACGCTTTGTCAAAATCGTCTTGAACGTTGTATACGGAGCGTCTTCGGGCGGGCTTAAAATGACATCACGCATTGTGTCTATGATTTTAGTTGGTATCTTCTGTATTATCATTGCGTATTTTGATTTCTCCGAGTTGATGCGGGCGGCAGCAAACGCAGCTTCTGCTATGGCGAACCAAAATTCTAAGTCATTCGATTTGCACTCTGGTATAAATGGAGAACACGACGCAACCTCCGGAGCAGATTGTTCGCTAACGCCATTGTTAGCGGTGTAGTTCCGGTGTTCATTATACTGCTCACTTTTTCTGATGTGTTATTCAAAAACAATGTCTTTTCCACGGAAAACTCGCGTACTACAATTTAACTTTAATACACTACACTCAAATCACTCTTTTTGATTCGGGCTCACCACTTTGGTGGTTATAAGTGTAGGTATTACAATGAGAACTCACTTCCAGGAACTAACTATTGTATATTTTGTAAATTAACACCTAACACATTCACAGACAGAGTAAAATTATAACTATGCGACTTGGAGCGAGATGTGCTCGTGACGAGAGATGGCAGACTGTCTTTTTCATCCAAATAAACCGACCCTTTTATAGGACTACCCGAATGAGGATCGGTGGGGATAAATCTTCCAGAAAATATATTTAAGCCATAAAATAGGGTCTATCCTTTCAACTAAAAATTAAGGTGGGCCCAAACATCTGGGCTATTGTCCAAACAGAAAGGTTTACCCAAACATGTGTACTATTGTCTAAAAAACATAAAATTGTTGCAAAGGATTGCCGCCACTAAAGAACTTAACTATAATAATACAGTTTTATTGCCCCGGTATGAACGGGCCATTACAATTAGGAAACAATAATTTAGCACAGCATCTTTTTAACTAATATTATACAATAAAGTACACAAAAATTCTTACTGTAATAAAACGACTCGCAGATGTTTTATGGTCTAACATCTGCAGTCATATCTTAAAATGAAATGCGTGTTTAAATAATGTTAAAATTACAAATAATAAGCGTGTTAATTTATAAGCTAAATATAAGTTGGCGTATTGCAACCGCTTTAAAAGCTATATCTAAGTTGGCGTATTGCAACCGCCACAACCTATTTATGAGGCTTATCCTACGATCCGGCTGTATCATTAAATAGGCCTTTGAAATTTAATCCATCAATTAAATTCTAGTTCTAAGTTTCAACAAGCAGCTTTTTTTCCATCATATTAAGAACAAATGATAACGACCTTCTCTCACCTAACCTCTTCAAAATAGAGAATAAACAAACAAAAAACAATATCGGGAAGCGCAGGATTGTTTTCATTATAAAAACGTTTGAAGAGTTGAACAAAGAGACGGTGTAGATCGCGCCGTCTGTAAGGTTCCGCGTGGCGGTCGGAGATCAAATCGTTTCCTTTCCGAACAAAATTCAATCACAGATGTACAAACAGGGATTTAGATGGAGCCCCAACAGTCACGTACCAGTGTCGACACGCTTTTCAACTGTTTTATAAAGGTTACTGAATGGACCGTGGGAATAATCAGATTGCAAATCATATAACACAATATTATTTTCATAGCTATTAAGTGACTACATTCATGGTAATCGCAATATGGTCCATATAGGTTTATTGGTGATAACTGTTAAGTATCACCACAATATCTATTATTTTCGCCAAACAGCAGTGCACACAGCAGTGCAAATGCACTGTCATGTTCTACTTTGAAGGACATTGTAGCCAGAATAATTACTGGACATATTGAGACTTAACAATTTATGTCTCAGGATGGCGAGCGTAGTGGAATACTAAGTATTGTTTTGTATTAATAATTCATGCTGCTGTTTTGTTTTGCTGCTCTTAATGAGCGGTCGTATCGCTTATCATCAGGCCAATGGTATGCTCGTCTCGCCAATAGAGAAGAGTTCGTATGTCTACAAAAGATTATCACTCGCTGTCGCAATTATACAGCAACAATAGTTTTCATTACATTTTAGTCAACCTGCATGTGGATAGAAATGCATGACATTAATAACAAAGCTTTTGAGTGTCCAACATGAAATAGATAATTGAGTTTCCGAGTACAAGGTCCAAGATGGTCTTTAAGTCAAAGGACGGAGAGACTAAAAGCATGTTGTATAATATAACGCTGCAGATTGGAAAATACCTATACACATACACATATATGTGAACTTCTTTATGAAGATGTTAAATTGGATAGTAAGGTATTTAGGTTCGTAATGGTTTAGAATAATTTTAATAGGGCGAATATAATATTATGATGAATTTCATAACATTAAAATAATACCTGGATCATCAAGAGTCAAGTCTATGAGCATTGTGGACAAGAATAGAAGAAGGTATCTCGAGGATTATTCTATCTTATAATATATAAGTATTATCATAAAATGAGGTCTTCAAATAATGTATTTATTGAAAGTGCGTTAAATTGAACCTAATTCGTAGCCGATTACAGCTTCTTAATGTAATTATAAACATAATAATCAGAGGACCTCTCTGGCCGCCGTGGTCCGCTGATTTCCAGTTTATAAACAATCCTCGTAAGAATATTAAAACAAGGCAGAAGGCGTCTAGATTGCTTCGAAAGTGTTTTACGTTCAATAAATATGGATGAGGCGGCATCAGCGTTGTTGGGAGCGTTACGACATTATCACATATCACGTACTGTCGCAGGAATATTCTGGAGTGCGACTGACTGCGCGACCCGGCTTTCATTGAATATTTCATAATTATGCTCCTAGTTTTGGTATTCAAAGTTTTGTGCGAGGGGCACAAATATTATGACACTCTCGTGAAATTGTTGTAATATTAGTTTTTGCGCGAAAGCTATTCCGGATATTTAGCAGGGGCACTGTTTGCTTTTGATGACTATTTTTTTTTTAATAAATAAGGACATGATCTAGGGCTCTAGGTACTATTATTACCATGAAGGGCAAAAACATATTCGTTTTCTAATTTTAGATATTTTACAATTTCTACTTTGCTGTTTAATGTATGCTCTCTTATTAAGTGAAAGAATACAAAATAAAATATAATCATAGAAGAGACTTCTTATTTCAAGATTAAATATGTTTAAGATATTTATTTAATTCTTTATTGTACACAGTAAAAAGAAATAACAGTTTAGAGACAGTATAAAACAACAAAGTACAAATGGCGGTCTTATCGCTCTAAGGCAATTTCTACCAGACAACCATGGGATGGATATATGAGTAGGAAAAAAAGAAAGGGCAGTGTAAAATAAAGACAAATGAAATGAAAACATATAAATACATATTGTATATACATACTTATATACATTTATAGACGAATAAACATACATATATATACACACATATATATATATATATATATATATATACATATATATTACCAATATAATCAATAAGAGGAAATAATCTTGATCAGTTTATAGAGATAGGTAGTGTTCTTTTAATAGCTTTTTAAATGATGACAGTGTTTGAGCCTGCCTCACCACAACAGGAAGTTCATTCCACAAACGAACAGCTTGAACACTGAATGATTTATCCATAAATGTCGTGGTGTGGACGGGCATTCTCAGCTTTAGGTTCTCAGACGACCTCAAGGACCTCGTATGTGATTCATGAAGAAAAAGAAATCGTTGTTTCAGATAAGAAGGAGTGATAGGATTGAATAAAATATTGTATAGAAGTGACAGTATATGGGTATTCCGGCGAAGTCGTATAGGTAACCACTTGAGCTTAGCACGAAACTCAGAAACATGATCATATTTGCGTAGACCAAATATGAATCTTATGCAGAAATTTTGAAGGCGCTCAAGTTTATTTAGTTGGTCCTCGGTGAGATCTAGATACTTACCTACTTGACGTTAACTTGTAAATTATTAGTGCTGTAACTTGTTTAAACAGCGTTAGTATATGAATTAATGAAAGTGTAATGTGGCAAATGCGCAGCACTCCTTTACATTTTCTCTTTAGCTTAAGGGGGATACTACCAAGTATGTAATACATACACCGTGACAACTTAATGTACAAAAGGTAATCTGATTCCATATAAAATTCGTAGAAGCCAGAATAAGTGGATGTTGTGTGCAGCAGCAGTTGTTTACAAGGCACTCGAGACCTGACCGCCCACCGAGACTTATTGACTTTGCGCGCCAAATATGATTTTTGTCTTGCGCCCTGCACAGTACGTGCTACTACGAGCGCACGAGTTATTGCTACCTACCCGCGTTTCTTGTTTGTACACTAAATTGGAAATGAACATTTGAATACGCGATGGAGTTTTTGCTTTACAATGCGTTTTGGGATTGCTGTTCGGATTTTGAATCATAGGTGCTCGGAATATGACTTTTGAGTTATCTGGCGTCCGATCTATCGGTATGGCATTTATGAATGTGTCTAAATTGCAACGGTTCTTTTTCGGTAGCGGCAGATGTGATAATTAATCATTGTTATTGATGTGAATGCTATATGTGTATTTACTACCATGATTTGTACACATTGTCTCTGACTGTATGTTTACCGCATATCAATCAGAGAAAAGTTAAATTTTAACTCCAAATTCCTCCTCTTTAAACATATTTCCTTCTACTGGCATAAAGTTAGAAGTATTATTAATTCGAGGATTTCTCAATTATTTTAGGTTTAATCCTAGCATGTTAGCTTAATGTAGAAATATAGTCCACAATCTACTAAAAGAAAGTTTTTTTGTCATCCCTGGAGTTCCTGGATTCGTGATACTAATCAGTGCTACGGAAATGTAGATAACACCATCGCTTCACTGATCTGTAGCATGTAATGGGCGGCGTATGTAACCGCGACATCCTAATTTCAAATCCCGGTTTGAATTCTAGGCTAGTGGTTCTTGTTCGTAGTTCCGAGGACCACTGTCGGTGGGACCAGCCTAATGCCACCTTTTAAATAATTTTATGCATGTTATATTTATGCATGGAGAGAAAAATACTTTATTAATTAATAATAATAATAACTCTTAATTTTCTTAACATAAAATAGTCAGAATAGTAATATCTAAATAATCATTTAAAGTGTCTATAGATGTAGGATTTGAATGTTATGATGAAAGATGAGTAGAATGAAACGTTAAGGTGTGTCCAAACATTGAGCGGCAATCGAGCGCGGCTGCCGCGCGCGGCCCGCCGCGGTATGTTTGGACGACAGCCGCATGTGAAGGCGTCTGGTTGCCTGCCGCGCACGAACCTTCTTAGTAAACATTCGTCAGTATTAATGTTTGGACGTATTTTGCGCACAAACATGGACAACGAAACATCTATTCGTTTAATTGAAAAGTATGGATCTTTTTATGAGTTATGGGATCCTCGAAAAAAAGAATACCATAATAAAAACAAAACACGTATTGTAAGCTAGAATATGAGTCTCCTGTTGCCAAATACCGCAAAGTTACAGCCAATTTCTCTTTTGTTGTGATTGCTTTACGCCAATACGTATCTTCTTTTTTAATATGCGGCTCAACCAGGCCATGTAAATGTTCAAACTCTTCTAAAGTTAATCTTAAAAATTGTGGTGTTCGGTAATGAATTTGGTAATTTATTGATTGAAAAAGTAGTTTCGTCCAGCATTTCCTCATTAAAATATAATATGTTTTTTCTTAATCTTACTCCGCAATTTTTTTAATAATAAGCAAAGCTACGACACATGCAACAGGTTTCATTTTAGTTCTGATGCCAACTGAAGTGCGCGGCGTGTCTTGGGTGTGCCGCGCAATACTGCCGCGCAAACATTAGTCGGCTTCGTTCTAACTTGAGCGCGGCA
Source organism: Hyles vespertilio (assembly GCA_009982885.2). NCBI lineage: Eukaryota > Metazoa > Arthropoda > Insecta > Lepidoptera > Sphingidae > Hyles > Hyles vespertilio. The sequence goes on from CM042807.1 coordinate 24,475,912, forward strand.
GAAATGTGTCCTGCAAACGCCGCGTGTTGCTGCCGCGCTCTTGCCGCTCAATGTTTGGACACACCTTAACGGTTAGACGAATGACTGATATGGAATTTACTTACTACTTTACTATTAGTACTTAAGACTGAACGAGTTAGAGGATAAATGATTAAGTTGTTGAAGTATGTAAGGACGGAATAATAGAGAACAGTCTGGACGACGATGTAAGACGTGAAGGACTGAAGACGTATTAAAATACGTCGTTAAAATACGTAAAAGATTTAATATATTGAAGATTATCCAAACAATCTCTGTTTCATTTGACCCGAGACGGAACTATTCCCACATAAATAATGCATGTAGGATTCACATCTAGTAGGTGTCAATCAAGTGTTTCCATTTTCTTACCTTTTGTTTAACATGTAAGATTGTACACCAGTTTTGTGAATTAAAAATAAAAAAAATGTTCTGTATTAACATACAAACAAAGCAGTCAACAAACTGAGTGGTCAATAGGTAGGCAAAATTTAAGGTTTAAGAGTTATTTATTTCTCATAAGATTACATAAACTCACTTACTTAGAAACTTATACCTAGCCAGGTCATAAATTCTGTCACATGTTTAATATAAAATAATTGAAACAAGTTTATTCATTATGTAACCATTTATATACCAAAATGAACTTAACAAAACATAGATTCTTATGACACTAAAGTTAAATCAAAATGACCTCCGTGATTTTGAATGCAGGCCTTCAAACTGCGCGGCCAGTTGTCTATCGCAGCACGAACGAGATCCATGTCAATATTGGCGGCTGCTTTAATCAAGGATGTCTTGAGTGACTCCAAATTGGGATGAGGCTTTGAGCACGCCTTTTCCTCCAAGTGTTGCCATATCTTGTAATCTAACGGATTCAAATCTGGACTGGAGGAGGGCCAGTCTTTGTGCCGGATGAAGTCGATTTCACGCGCCGCCAGCCAGTCTTGTGTGCTCTTCGCTCTATGAACTGGCGCCGAATCTTATTGGAATACCCAGTGCCTGTTATTGAACATGGTATGAGAAACAGGTTCCACAAGGTTCGTCAGGACTGTATTTTGATACACAACTGCATTCGTTTTTACACCTTTCTCACAAAAATGTACCTCTGTTAAGCCCCAATAAGAAACTCCCAACCATACCATGAACGAGGATGGAAAATGAACTCGTTGGACTCGCGGAATACGGTTGCTCACTTCTTCACTACAGTGTGCGTATACCTTATCATTTTGTTTGTTGTAGCTCTCTTCGACAGTAAAAATTTTTTCATCTGAAAAAAGAATTTCCCGAAATTTTTTTCCCATTTACCGCTTCAATAAAGCGCGGCATCTCTTCAGTCTCATATCCGTTAGACGAGCATTCAAAAGATGTCCTGTTTTTCTTCGATATGCCCAAAGCCTTAAGTCTTCATTTAACACCCTTTTCACCGTGGTTCTGCTTAACCCCATCTGAAGGGCCAACAATTTCTGCTTACGTTTGGGATTTCTTTCAATTCGCGCCTTCACAGCTTTTATCACTGCTGGAGTCCTAACAGACCGAGGGCGACCACTTCTTGACCTGTCATCTACACTAGAGTCTTCATTGTATCGTTTAATGGTACGATAAACGAATATTTTGGTTATATTAAAATTTTTCAGTACGTCAAAAATTTGAATTGGCGTGTAACCGCAACGATGCAACGCAATAACTGCAACACGGTCTTCTTTAAGCGTCCACTCCATATTTAAAAATGAGTAAAATTCTAAAAAGTATACATTTTTATTTTCATGAACAATTCGAAATTCGAATTCAATATTTTTTTTTGTGGCCAGCATTCTAAAAGAAAAGTTTTCACTGTGTGACAATACTTATGACCTGACTGTGTACAATCCAATGTTCATACAAATATGGGCGAGCATACAAATTAAGTACGTGCACAGATCGGTTAACCTTTTTTACATTTCCATCACATTTATACGTTTATTACAAAGTAACAATAACGTCACACTTGTAATTATATAAAAAAAATACAAATGGTCCCACATGACTGAAAGTTTAAGGGACCACTGCTCTAGACTTTGTGTCCGTTTTTCGGTTTATGGAACCACGTGAGTGAGAGAGAGACGAATGTCTCTAATTCTATTACCTTTCGAGGATACAGGCGTGATCGTATGTAACTTATAACTCGAGGAAATAAATACAAAAATGCTTGTAGTATAAATTCAGTATAAACAATATGGACCCCGAGAATTATTGGTTGTAAATTGATAAATAATGTAGATACCTGTTTAAAATAAATTTGTATCGACGCGACGTAATGAACGGTTAATGGTACACAGTTATGTAATTATTTGTCCAAATCACTGTGTTTTGGGATAATCTGTTGTACTTGTATCTATTCACTATATCATAATTTGCTGAACTTATGTATGGACCAAATAAACTGTTTCGTACACAAAATATGGTCTAAAGTATTTTGGAAAGATGAAGGAATTGGGTTCTTGCAGGGTTTATATGTGTTTATTAGAGCTCCAAGATAATATGCGAAGTGTAAGTGCAATGATGTAAGGCTTCTATTTATGCAAAACACCTAGTAAGTATCTGGTGGCAAGTCCACTTTTGGGGTAAAGCTAGATAGAAGGAGAAAAGAAGTCAACAAATTCACATCAAACGAAGTACCAACAACCAATGCCAACAACACAGTACATAGACAAAAGCACTTCTCTAAATACATCGCCGTTTAGGAAGCAAATTGTTAAGGCCATAAAAAGCGTCGCAGCTTAATTCATTTCAATAATGTGACGTCGCACCGAGACGCAGGTACAGCCCGTCGGGGCCATTACAAGCGCTGAAAGGCAACTATTTAATGTCGATTCGATTTATTTTAATTCACTCGTTACATTTTGTACATTTTTCTCCTTCTCATCCCATTTGGTTCATTGTGTCCGGGACGGAGCGCAGTGGAGCTTTGAACAGTAGGCTAGTTTGTTATAATGTTTTGATTGAATTTTAGTTCGGTTGGAATTAATTGTGTTGGTACTATTGCTTTCGAGTATGTTGGGCTTGAAGGAGTGTAGAAAAAATGGATATAAATTATCGAGTTTGTTATTGGTTTGTTGTTAATCTATCAGAAAATATTTACCAAGTAAGCATTTTGGATGATAACAGTTCACTATCGATATCGTTTGTATCATATGTGTCAATGAACTTCTGAAGTTGATGATACTATTGTAATCCGCAGTGGCTGTGTCGTCCGTGTTTTGAACGTTTCCTTTCTTTTAACATGGCTTGGTTCCAAAAAGCAACTGTAGAAGAACATGATCATCCACCATCAAACTAGTTTAGCTCTTTACCGTAAATGTGTTCTAATGTGTTGCAGCGTTTGTAGATTTTGTATGTTACCGAGACATCTCTCAAGCTTCTACTCAGAGTTCAAGAATAGTATTTCGTTATATGAATAAAGTGGTGGTACTGAATGCGAGCACTGTGCGATTGGTGCGACAAGGTTGCCGGCGTCCCATCCGCCTGTCTAGATGGAACTTTGCGGCAGTAAGTCTTCCAGGAAATGCACTTACTTAGGCTTCCGTCTCGCAGATTTTAATGTAATATTCACAGTTTCCCCGTTGAAATGTTGTTTTTGAACATTTTCTTTGGCGTCTCTTGTAATTATGTCAGTGCAGTCCCGCTCAGGTGTTGCTTAATGGAAATCTCTAAGCGATTTAACTCTTAAATAAGGTTTATTCACGCCTTTGAGTATAAATGGTGTGATAAAGTCACTTCAACATTCAATGCCTGTAGACTTTTAAAATTTAACTGCGATTTGGTGTCAAGGATTTTTGTATAATACTCCATTTTATTACTAACACCTGCTCATATATAATGAAGAAGACAATCTCATTTTTTTAGTTTATTGATGGATACCATTAAGTATGCCTAATTTTATGATGTCTAACCGTCCAATGTTCAAAATATGATGACAGCATTTAGTCGCAGTATCTTGCGTTGGTCCATGTGAAATACAATAAATACTTGATATTTTAATTTTCATACAATGTTTGTATACTAGTCTAAAACCAGAATAAAGAACGTATAATTTAAAAGGAATTTTAAGAACAACAAAACCACGTTTGTTTTATTTCATTCCTTTGTAGTCTGTTTAATCAAATACAAAGCGCCGAATAATTGTTCTATTGGTATAAATAAAAGCAGCGTTTCTGCATTATTGCATTGAACGCCCAACCGTTTCACAGTATCATGAGATATAAGGTGAAATCGGATGGGATGGGGCTGGTGAAACAAATTTCTATGGCTTGAGTGCCGATCTCCAAGGGAATCACTGAGAGTCTTCTTCTTGATCGTATACATCTAAAGTAGGGACTCTGAATGCAATAATTTTGGCTTGCCGCTTGCTCGCTTGTGTGGTTTGTTGGGTATTCCGTTGGTTGCTAAGTACAGTTACTAATATCCTACGATCAACTAATGTAAACTCCGTATTCCATTATCATTTTGTGTGTCGCTAATACACGAGCCATAAACAAAATTTAATTTAAACACAAACCATTAGCACGCGGCTGCGGCATATGGTCGGAACGGCGCCAAATGTGCCGTAAAGATAAAAAAGTAAAGAGAAAGAATGGCTGCGACTCCTAAATCATCAGTATCAACGCACCACCGACTTGCGCCAAATAATTTATATACTATGAATAAAACAGTACATAAATCATGTAAACAATGTGTACATGGGCTTTGTGAATGCCCTCAGACGTTAAGCATCTTGGCGAATGGATTTATTTTTATTGTTGCTGTTGGTTAGTTGTGTCTGGTTGATTTTGTGATTATGTATATGAAAATGTGAGATATTCTGGACTTGCTTTTCATGTTTAGCAAAGTATTCTAAGATTTAGTACTATTAAGCATACCTACAAAAAAGCATTAATGGAAGCTTCGTTGGTCTAGCTGGTTCATGGCTGGCCTGGTTCATTAGAGGAGTCGAATAATCTTAGGAATCGTGTCATTGGTCTGTGAAAGGTGGTAGGTTAGACGATAAAGGTGCAAATATTAACTTTCTCCGAGTTGTAGGCCTAAAAAATCTTGTGTCTTTTTCGTGTAATATGGGGTTTGTGTCCGATTCTCCCTTGTCACAAGTCTGGACAGGAACGGTTTGTTACACAGTTGAGTTCACATTCTCGTTAGTTGAAATATATCAGTATTTTGATTTAAACTGTTTGTAAGTACCTTTTAAAAATATATATAATTTTTTTTTCTTTATGGCTGTGAATGGTGAGCGGAGCATGACATTCGCTTAATGGTATGCGATGTTACCGATCTTGGCCTGTGGTAAAAACCATGCAACACCAAGAATTACAAAATAATGCTTGGCCCTGTATACGTTTTATGAGTGATCATATTGTTATTGTATGAGTCAAATATTTTGAACTAAACTGTTACATAACTATTCCGTTTCTCCATTTATTAATAACTTTTCATAAATATCATGTTTAATATCAAAAAATATAAATTTGTCCAGAGTTAGAGGCGTGCAGGTGCATCGTAAATGATTGGCAGAATGTCATAAGAGTGAAGCGGTACAGGCTTCATGTTCCAGACGGTACATTTGTCACCCGGCACGCGACACCGGGAAGTATTCACAAAATAAAATGGATTACTTACCAGCGACCTTATTGCGCTCTATTTCCATGCTAAATGTGCATCATAAAGAATATTAAATTAAAATATTACGTTTTTCTTCCACTTTATTTTTACTTTACAACCGTCTTGTAGCTCCAAATATTGGTGGTTTCGTGATATTTGTAATTTATGTAGATTTGAATAGAATATCTTATTCCAGAAAACCACAATAGAATATAGCCGTGGACGTAGCATTTCATTTCTTAAGTGGTTTTCTTTAATTACTGAGAAACTACAAAAGAATCACCATCGTACATTACAAGAAAATTATTCCAGGCAATTATAGAATTATCGCTATGCGGGCAGTATTTTAGCAGCGTAGATAATATATTGTGAATCATAAGATCTACATAAGTGTCGAATACCAGGTCAGCTAATATTTAGTACAAAGTGAGATGGCTTCGAAAGATATAAAAACATTAACTTAGTGATACATTGAAAGGCTGTCAAAATTTAGCATGCGTTGTGTTCATGTCATTCGGCAAAGTAATGTAAGTTTTAATAGGCTATAGTTAAAGTAAAAAAGGTAAAACTTTAGTTTCACGTCTTAACGATTAATGGCGACCCCAAATGAAATAGCAATACACGCAAGTTTTTCACTTAATCGGTGCATTCAACGTAGCTATTATCTGCAAAAGCGCCATCAAAAAGAGCCACTATTAAACCGCAGACTAATTGCCGGTTTGTTTTACTCGTTTTTCACTGTCTCAAAAATAATACATTCCTACTAAAAAATATCTCGGCGGCGAAATATCTGCGCTCTTTGTGCACCGAATTTATTGTGGACTCGCACGCCCGCTCGTAATAAGGAAAAAATAATTATATCGTTGGAAATTGTGGATGAGTTGCAGTGGAAGAATGGCCAAGTCTTGGACACGGAATGAAAGTTTTATTATACGCTGAGCTCGCTAAGTAGTTACCAGTTATTTGCAACAAACATCACACTGAGGGCTTAGTCTTCAATTAGAGAAATGCAGGATTTTAATTTGTATATTTGTATGTATACATGTAGGATACAAAATACAAAGAAGATTTTAAAGGATATTGTGCTATCACAAAATGCTATCAAAAATGGCATTTATTTAGTTATATAACTAATCTTACAAACATACAATGATTTATGGTTACTATCTCAATGACAATTCTATAGAATTACTGACGACAGAAATTGTGTAATGGTTTCTTAGTTACGCGAGTGTTACTCATTGAAGTAAAACTATTATTTACGGATTTTATCGCGTATTGGGTTTAATTTTTATTTTTTTTTACTTCGCGACGTTTCGATTACTTTACAGCTATCATAGTCCCGGGGCGGACTAAAGTAAGTCTATGTCTCAGATTTGTCAAAATGGTAGTTTTATATGACCAATCACCGTTTATGCTTAAATTAGAGATGTTAAAAAATAATCGATTTTTAATTTAATCGATTATTATTTTCTTATAATCGATTTTTTATAATCGATTTTTAAAATAATATCAATCGATTTTTTATAAATCGATTATATAAATTATCCATAAAAAATCGATTTTTACTAACAGTGCCATCTATGCGACATATGAAAAAAAACTCGGAGTAAGTTTATAATGTTCAATATTATTGCGATGCTCATCATTTCATTTTTATTAAAAGAAATGTTTAAATTCACTTTCATTTTTAGTTTTAAATCTGATATTTTTTTATTCATATCAATTTATTTGATTTTTATTGTAATAAATTGTTAATATGAATTTCTGAGGATTTTTATTGAAATATGAAAAGCATTTAGATTATTAATTTTTTTTTTATTGCTGTGAATGGCGAGACGAGCATGCCGTTCGTCTGATGGTAAGCGATGCGACCGCTCATGAACAGTAGCAAAACCAAACAACATCTTGAACTATAAAGCAATGCTTGGCATTCCACTGCGCTCGCCATCCTGAGACATAAGATGTTAAGTCTCAATATGTCCAGTAGTTACTCTGGCTACAATGTCCTTCAATCCGAAACACAACAGTGCATTTAAACTGCTGTTTGACGGGAGAAATAGACATTGCGGTGGTACCCACCCAGGCAGCCTCTCACATATGAGAGACCTACCACCAGTACCAGTTACCAGTATAATAGAAAAAATCATTTTTTCCAAAAATCGATTATTTTTTTAATACATTCGATTTTTAACAAATCGACTAATATTAAATAAAGAAAAATCGATTTTTATTTAATCGATTTTTTTTCATTAACCTCACATCTCTGGCTTAAATGCGTCCCATAACGCCCAATTATAATCTTGTTACTTTAATACCTTAGTTAATAATTAATTTGTATTAAAGAACCATTTACATAATATTTTATGACATTAAGCATCATAATTCACCCTTATGGGGTGTCCTTACATCCCTGATTATATATTCTTCTCTATTATCCGAACTATAACTTTCAAATCATTTAATCTAAAACGAAATGGCGAACTTCAGAGAGATTTATGCAACCATAACCCATTTTCTGATATGGCTCACTTAAAATATCGAGTGTGGGTGTTGAATAAAATCGGTGCAGCGTCCAATGTGGGTGGACGTTACTTACAAACTCTATTATAAGTGATTTGTCGACAAATCGGACGGCGCCGCCACGTGCGCGCAACGTTGGTCCGTTACGCGATATCACTATTCAGAATTTAGTCTGTAGTATTCGATGGCTTTATTAAGTGCTTTTTCATATGTAAAATAGCTTCATGATTAACCCAACCTTGACGGGTTTAAGAGTTGCAGGAATTCGCTGGATGCAGGTTTCAACAGACCGTTACTATAATGATTCAGAAGGCCTATGTACACTAGTGATCTTCGGGCTCACGGTGGAGATGATAATTGTAAAGAACCGATAGGATGACATGCTTATTGAGACTTTGTTCATGTAAATAGCATGAGAAAACCTCCATACCGTGATAATTTTTTGCAAAGAACTGCTGTCTACAACACACAGACTAAATGCTATAATAATAACAATAGGTAATTAATTGTTTAAATATTTAAGTGAAATATATTTTTATATACATGGAAATCGAATGCCTTTTCTATTCACAATATTTTGAATGGTGCAAGTTTATCAGTTCCTGTTTCAAGTTGGATTATTTAAAATGAACGTGATGCTATGAAATTTCTTCGTAATATGGCTAATTTGTGAACCGTATTGCATAAGGCCGCATTTTCCTAACCCGTTGGATTTGGTTTATCAACGAATAACTAGGGGGGTCACTACATGTTGTATGTTTTTGGGGGAGGTCTATGTTCAACAGTAAACTTCTTGTAGTTGAGATGATGATGATGCTACTCTGTGACATCCGAAGTACGATTTAGTTTTTCACTTCTAAAAATTAATACTATTCTCTACTATACTTATCATGTTCTGATCTTAGTCTATGGTTACGATGAACGATAGAGGATTCCAACATTTTGTGGAGTATCTAGGCACATTAGTGAAGTTTAACGTACGGCGTCCGAACATTCGAACTTCGTATCGTTTCATAGAGTAACCCCCTGATTCGTTGATAATCTTGACACCCAACTCTTCCATTCTCAAACGAACAAAAAGACAAGTTGACTTTAATCAAAATTAATAAGTTTGAAACATAACCGCGGGGCATAGTACTCAACTTTTAGACCATCAAATAACATTGTCCTGAAAGAGTGGAATTAGCTACAAAGCTCATTGAAATCGCAATTGGGGCCCGCGGCGGTATCGGCAAGGGAGGGAGGAGAAGGGGTGCTAAGGGGTGGAAAGGGGAGACGCGGGACGTCGGTAGTTCAAATAAAATTTATCGCGAAATTTATTAGTCCATAACTGGCTTTAACGATGAGAGCTGTATCGCCTAATGAGAGATAAGCGCGTCTCTGAAGGCTGATTATTAATTTGCGCGGATGAGACATGCTTTTGTCTTATTTGGCGATTATTTTATGCTTAAATTGTGCAGGTGTTTTGTGTCTTTCGGATCTAATCGAACTTCTCCGAAATCGATGAAAGGTGGCCAACCCCTAAATGGAGGTGAAATTGATAAAAGCATTAAAAACAGCTGCAGGCATTCAACTTTTATGCGGTTGTATGAAAATAATAGTCACGGTGACGTTGAATAGAACACCTATAAAGCTAACAAACACCATCACAGGAGTTTTAAATGGCCGGTATCTTAATTTTACGCTTAGCGGTATAATCCATGATGTGATACCGGGTATATCAAGAGTGCTACCGAAAACGAATCTGGGTGGTAGTTTAAGTGACTACAAACACATTTTAACTAAAAATTTCGCAAACAAACGCGACATTTTTTTAAATTATTTTTTAAATATCGTCGAGTTTGGGTGGTAAAGCCATAGTTTTTGCTAAAATAATAATTTAAAGCCTTGCGTAGCATAGCGTGTTTAAAAATAAAAGGGTGTACACTATTATTTCAGAAAAAAATATGGGTTTACCACCCTAATACGAAGATATAAAAAAAATAACAAAAAATCGTCATAAATGTTTGCACATAATTTAGTTGCATTGTGTCCGAAGTCACTAAAACTACCACCCAGCTTCGTTTCCGGTAGCAGTCTTGATATACCCTGTATAAATAAATAAAATATACTAATAAATACACCCATCACATACAATCTTAGTAAGCGTATCACATGTCGTGAGTGTCAGAAACTGCGAGAGACTTTTCAGTCTCAATCACCCGGATCCGAATAAAATACTTTTGGAGCACAAAAACATTTGTCACTGTACGAGAATGTAACCTGCGGCTTCCCGTTTCATAATCGGTGTCTCACCAACGGAGGCTGTCAATATGAGTACATAGATATAGATGAAAGTAGACCATTTTAGCCACCACGCTAAATTCAATACCTGTCCTTTTACTTTTAAAAAATGTTTGTTCATGGGTTGCCCATTAAAATAAAGGATTATGTGGTCCGATCGTAACCAAGCCACGAGAAATAATTCATACCAGTTATCCAGGGCTGAAACTTAGAGTATTTATATATAGAGGGAGCGCTGGTACTTCAAAAACGTAGATAAAAATCGTGGTGCCAGGCCAACTTTTTCTGCCCTCCTATTGGCTAATATTTAAACAGGTTTTGCAACATACATAAATTACTAGAAAAAAAAAATTAAAATAAATAGTTTATGTCTATTCAATTTCACTCAAACTCGTTTTAAAAGGATAATAGCTTAATATAATTTCGGCTATCAAAGGAATTTGTAGCAATTTATTGTATAATCAAAATATCTACGTTTTTCAAAAAATGTATGACAGGGCTCCCTCTATATATAAATACTCTAAGGGCTGAAAATATATCCTCTCCCGAATCTGGGATTGGAACCACAATTATCCTGGCAACCAATATTTCTGAATCATACTAAAAAATATTTGATCAAAGATATACCTCTTCTACTATACTAAATTGTCTTTGTCTTTGTTTTGTCATGCCGGGAGAGATAACAACACTTGTACAGCGTATCAGCGGTACTTAAGACTCAGAGGAATCTCGTCTCGATGCGATCGATTAGTGCTGATTACCACCATCTCAATTATCTAACAATCCATACTTTATTCATTATATTTTCAAAGTATGCCGCAAAGCACCAAAACACGCTATCTACCACTAATTATGCGCGTAGTTCCAGGACATGATCTCTCAAAATAATAATTAGGCCAATCGAGTGCCTTCTCTTCTTCGCTTAATAATCTTTGTCCATCCAAATACCGGCAGAGATAACAGCGCTTGTACACCGTGTCGGCGGCACTTAAGGCTCAGAGGAATCTCGTCTCGATGCGATCGATCCGTGCTGATTACTCTCTCTATTTGGATTTGATAACAGATTGGCTTCGGACAAAGGCGGCGAATTAGCGCAATTATTTAGTTGATGTAATTAACTTAATTGATGGAGTGAACGGGTTGGCGCAGATTGCGGCTCGAGATTGCGATATAGCGATTGATGATGAACAGCAGGTGATAGATTTGTGGTTATTAAAAATATGTGGCTTGTTGATGGGTTATTTGGGGTTTTAAATAAGTGTAGTATTTACTTGTACTCCTATCGCTTACTTACGAGAAGTTGGTGCAGTGTGATTGAAAAGACACAATATTCGTAGAATGGTTTATTTATTAGATGAGTTATTAGACTTCCGTCTTCAATTTCAGCATGTCTGAAAATATTGGTGCCTTACTAAGCCCATTAGATTACCGCTCACAACCTTATTAAAATACAACAAGTCAGAACTCCAAGTTTTAGCAAAAGAAGAAATAATTATCCGGCAATCAACATCAGCCTTACAATCCTGCGTGGCTTAAAAAAACACCCCGGGATTGGTACTGACTACATCTAAAGAGAATTAATGAGTCAAGCCACCAAGCTATAGAGCTCCTCTATTTGAAATGCAATAACGTCAACATTTCAATTTATTGAGTGAACCAATAGGTTTGAGCGCACGTTTCTACAACTTAGGGCTGCCACGGCAGATTATACATTTTGCGTTTATTTATTTATTTATCCCAGGGCAAACCTCTGACATTTCGGAGTTATGTGTGTATTGATAGTCAATCACCACGCAATATACTATTATTTAGCAAAGTTATGGATTTACCACCCAAACACGGTGATATTTATAAAAACACAAAAAAATGTCGCGTTTCATTCCGAAATTTGTATTTGTGGTCATTAAAACTACCATACGGCTTCGTTTTCGCTAGCAGTTTTGATATACCCCGTATTTAGTATTATTAATTATATTGTAGGTACAAATGACACTATGCAGCATATTGTAAAAATCTAAAAGTCTTCTGTATCAGCCCATATACGTCCCACTGCAGGGCACGGGCCTCCTCTACAATCGAGAGTACGATTGAGAGTGGTTAGGCCATATAGTCCACCCTCTGGCCTAGTGCGGGTTGGCGGACTTACATACCATAGAATTTTTATAAATCGCTATGGTATGCAGGTTTCCTCACGATATTTTCCTTCACCGTTTTAGTGCTTGGTGATTGACTATCACTAAAAGTGTATAGGAGCGACGTTTTTATAATTTTATTAAATATAAAGTTTCAAAGTGCTATAAATTTCACACTTTCGCTATAAAAACGTATTTTTATTACGTGCATTTTATGCGAATAAAAATATTTCGAAGATTCGCACGACATAAAAATTTACGAGGACCTTTTTAAAATTTCAGACTAATTGGAGTCGTCTTTTGGAGTTGAAATTAAAACGTTACGTATCTAATTTGAATCATATTTCATTTCTGTAATTCAAAATGCTGAAATATGAGTTTTAATATGTTTTTGTTGACGTCCTTTCATTTTTTTGGCACGTCTTTTGTGTTTAATTTGTGAGAATATGGTGGTAACGTGTTTAAAATGGCTGTGTTATAAATGTTATTGGGCAATGTTAATGAATTGAAATTAATTTTGGAAATTACAAAAAGTGTTCGAGAAATTACAATAGTTTTTTTTTGTTTTCTACTGGCGAAACACACTTCTGATGTATATGAATATTAATTGACGATATACGAAGTTTACAAGCTTCGTTGTAACCCATTTTACAAACAGTTCTATTTGTATTATTTTTTAATTAATGTTTCTCGAACGTATTTTATGTTTTTAAAGTATTTTTATACATAGTTACTAAGAATGTTTTTGTTCAAGATTTTGGAAAACCTTGCCCTTGCATAGAATGTACAGTCAGCAACATAAGTCGCTACACAGTCACGAGATTTGGAATTGTGTTATCATCCAAAATAATAATTATTTTCAATATCGTATGGCACTTCTCGGCATAGATGACTTTACTTGGTTATATTTTACAACTACAGAGTAGTACGTACAAATTTTAATTCATAAAAAGGTTATCAAAAAATGTAAAGTGTTCAGCGACTTATGTTGCTGACTGTACAATTAGATAAAATAAATATATATTGTATAATAGTTTGTGTACCACGGTGGCAGCCCTACAGTAATCCCGTAAGGTAAGCCACAGCGAATGCACGCGCCCCGATTGAAGTCAGCACCCCAGCGCGATGTCTTTCCTCCCTCATAATATCCCGCCATTCACTCCATACGGATTGCTTAATAATTATGTTCTTATTATTTGATTTTAAATTAATTAACGCCGTAGATTACGTTTCTGAGATTTAATTCAGATATCTAGTAGAATTCTTGGTAAATATTTTTTGGTGTTAGTCATTGCTGTTATATTTTGGAGAAATGCTTGTGATTTACGAGTATATCTCGAGTCTTAACATGTACATGGGTTATGGACTGTGAAATATATGAGAATATTTCGTTTTCAAAATAATGTATAGTGGAGTAATGGTTATTTTAAAGGGTTGTCAGACAGTTCGCCCGTCGCGTCGTCGAGTCATAAGTCAACTCTTTCTGCCATACACAAAATATTTAGGTATCAAGCAGTTTATGAGAATCAGCATCAATGTCATCCCCAGCAACGAGTTGTCTATTGTTGAAACTAAACCATCGCCAGCCAGAGTAACTACTGGACATAATGAGACTAAATTCATGTCTTCTTCCTCTTATGTCTCAGGATCGCAAATGCAGTGGGATATCAAGAGTTGCTTTGTAACTCATGGTGTTGTTTGGTTTTGCTACAGTCCATGAGCGGCCCAATCGCTAACCATCACGCGAATGGCATACTCGTTTCGCCATTTATCGCAATAAAAAAGGCGAACCTTAAAACCACCCACCAAAAGCAGCAAAAGATAGACGTCTCTCCCTTGCCATCCCTTAAGTAAGTAAGATAATTTCGTCCAAATATCGAATGTAACTCTCAAACATATTACTATTCAGTTAATTTACAAATCAAGTGTGCTACAGAAAATGATATCACGTTACAGAGCCCTGCCCGAATAAAACTATAAAATTACGGACCGAATAGAGAGCCAATTGCTACCCTCAAATTAACAAGATTTATAATAAAATTGGCTCGTTTTATTTGAAAACTAAACTTGTTTCAAATATATGGTTTGTTTTTTTATTCACGAAGTGAAGTGTGACTAAGGCTTTGTTTGCTGCTTACAAAGTGTAGTAACTATTGAGGGTTAATAAACCGGTTGACATTTTTATGTGGGCTCGCTTAAAATAAATTGTATGCTACCTGATTTCGGAACACAAAATTTGTTTGTGCCGGTCACTATGACGAGTTTTTACCATTGCCTACTGTGGTTACTATTCATTTGAATCTGGGGGCACGGCAGTGCCCCCTCCAAGTCGAGCTAAAAAGCGGCACAGCCGTACTATCCTTTTCTCGAAGCACTTTAGACCATTTTCAACCCCCCATAACTTCGTTGTGGTTAAAGTAAGAAGCCTGAATTTTCAGTTACTAATTAGGCATTGTGTAAACACGGTATATTTAAAATTTCATTCAATTTGAACCAGTAGTTTAAGAATTATAACTTGTCAAACTTTCGCAATTTTGTCACTCACTGACTGACTGACCGATCATCAAAAGTCTAAGGCACTTCTAGCAGACATAGAATCTTCAAATTTAGAATATAATTAGTGTTTAGTGTCTAAAGTAAGGAAAAATTCAAACATTTCATAATTTCTGTCTAGTTTTCTATATACACCAACTGCGTGAATAACTTTGTAATCTCATATAAATGTATAGGATTACAAAGATACATTTGCAGTTAATGATTTGTTGTACCCGTATATAATGGAATAATAGTTGTAGATTGGTATCTATATATATTATATATGAGGCATAACAGGAGGGGGGGTATAAAGAGGGGAAGGGTGTATTCAGCCCATTAAACTGTACAACATTCCTGTAGAAAAACATGACAAAGATAACCTTGCAAATAAATAGACTAAATAGCTCGAAAACAATCGCCATGAAAGAAAGAACACTAATAATCAAATCCGCTATATTTGTGATAAATTGATACCTCCAAAAATAAGAAAAAACCATAAGACAGAGGCTTTAAGAAAAATCATTATATATATTCTAGAAATAAAAAGTACCGAAAAGGAATAAAGTAGGACTACAAAAAGACGTGAGATCCCATCAAAAACATCCTGTAAAAAAATTCCAAGTCTCGCAGCTCAGTTTTTCTACCGTATAAAATTGTGAGATCCATGTAATGCCAAGTCGATTAATTTATTTAGTCCTTGATTGAGGGACGTTCTGTATAAAGTTATTACGTAAGTTATTATCATGTCAATATTAAAAATTCTTTACGTTTTAAATAAATAGATCGACTTGGCCAGTAGCATTATGCATAAATTGTACGATACATTATGTTTTCATGCGATGGCCAAGTCGATCTATTTATTTACAAAGTAAATAATTTTTAATATTGATATGATAATAACTTACGTAATAACTTTATACAGAAGGTCCATTAAGCAAGGACTGAATAAATTAATCGACTTGGTATTACATGGATCTCACAATTTTATACGGTAGAAAAACTGAGCTGCGAGACTTGGAATTTTTTTACAGGATGTTTTTGATGGGATATGAATATTCTGCCACCAGCAAAACCATTATTTTCACTGTAGCCGCTGGATCTAATATAAAATAAATCCCACTAGAGAATTCAACGTTTAAAACATATGCTCCGAATGAGATCTGGATAAAGCCGTATGTGAAAGCCGGCGAAGACACAAGACCGCCAACTAAAAGGTTTTTGTTAAATCCAATAAACGGGCGAGCATTAGCAATTGATTAAAGCCCGGCTATTATATGGAAATTTAATTTAACACGGGTTTAAAGCCGCGCGTTGGCTGCGATATAATGGCTTTTCGATCCGAGCTGAACGGTCGCAGGTAACTACGGATTTATCTCGCGCTCTCCCCCCAATAACCTTTTTAATTTATGCCTCTGTGTTAGAAACTATATGTTCGAGCTTCTGCTTAATACTCGCCGTTTTGGACACTTTAATAAGGGTTATGTGGAAACTTTTGTTCTAGAAATTGCCTTTGATGGGAAGTGAGCTTTGTTAAACTCAATGGTAATTGTTTGACTCTTAGGAATATATTTCCTTTTTAGGGTCTGTTGATGATTGGGATGTTCTTAAAACAAGGCAAATGTTTTTGTAATAAGGACGAGAGTTCATGTTATCCATTCAAATAATTGTAGAAAGAGGACAGTCTGGAGATATTTTGAATGATGCATTTGGGACGAGTCTCTAACGTCGGCTCGTGGACTATTTATAGACGCTGCTGCTAGACCGATAGATATCAAAAATTCGTCTGTGAGTAGTTATTTATACTGGTTGGTTATTAACTAAATAAATATAGCAAACATTCTCTCTATTATGCATGAGCTATTTAAATAAGTTGTTTTTTCTCAGTGAACACTTGACTTCTTCATAGATTAACTCGTATTTCTTAGCTCAACGTCGTTACATTGCATTTAAAAAATATTTTGTAACAGTAGTTATACTATTTGTAACTAAAAATATTATCTTAAAAAATGTAATGCATAAAATAATATAAAACAGGACAAAAAGTATATTGCATCGACCGGGAATCGAACCCGGGCCGCCCGCGTGGCAGGCGAGCATTCTACCACTGAACCATCGATGCTGTTGAAATACATGATCAAATTATGATTCACATTGAAATGTGTTCTTAATATTATTACATGAGCTGATAAACGCGTTCTGAGATAACATAAAACGATAAGATGTTATTATGTCTGCAATAATAGATAAACTTATTTATTGATAATATATATTATTTAATAAAAAAGTGCGTGGTGGCCTGTTGGTAAACGGACTAGACGCAGCTGCCAACATGTTCACGGTGGTCGCGGGTTCAAATCCCAGGGCACATCACTGACTTTTCGGAGTCATGTGTGTATTGACAGTCAATCACCACGCACTAAAACGGTGAAGGAAAACATCGTGAGGAAACCTGCATACCATAGCGATTTATAAGAATTTCTATAGTATGTAAGTCCGCCAACCCGCACTAGGCCAGCATGGTGGACTATATGGCCTAACCACTCTCAATCGTACTTTCGATTGTAGAGTAGGCCCGTGCCCTGCAGTGGGACGTATATGGACTGATACACAGCGGCGTGCACAGGATTATGACACTGGGTATGCGGCGGAAAACTCGGTCACAAAAACTTTTTCTTTTATAGTTTTTTAGCATAGCCCCATGGCATAGCCACAGCCACGCGACGGAATTGGACTTGTTATGTTGGCATGGTTCCTCTAAGTCGGAAACCATGCCAACATAACAAGTCTTAGATGTAGGTACTACTATTCATGTCCATCTTCTACGGCAACACAGATAAAACAGCGATCAATAGTCGCGGCGGAAGAAATTCTAATAAGTAGAATGAAAAAACTCTCCTAGTCAGCTTAAATTTTCACATATATTCAAGGTTCCGGTTACTTGAGATCTGGGGGCGCGGCCGAGCCCCCTCCAAGTCGAGCTAAAAAGTGGCATGTAACATCCTTTTCTCGAAGCAATTCAGACCATTTTCAACCCCCTATAACTTCGTTGTGGCTAAAGCATGAAGCCTGAATTTTCAGTTACTAAGCAGGCATTGTGTAAACACGGTATATTTAAAATTTCATTCAATTTGAACCAGTAGTTTAAGAATTATAACTTATCAAACTTTCGTAATTTTGTCACTCACTGACTGTCTGACCGATCATCAAAAGTCGAAGGCACTTCTAGCAGACATAGAACCTTCAAATTTAGAATATAATTAGTGTTTAGTGTCTAAAGTAAGGGAAAATTCAAACATTTCATAATTTGTGTCTAGTTTTCTAGATAGACCAACTGCGTGAATAACTTTGTAATCCCATATAAATGTATAGGATTACAAAGTTACATTTGCAGTTAATGAATCATTGTACCCGTATATAATGGAATAATAGTTGTAGATAGATATCTATATATATGAGGCATAACAGGAGGGGATATAGAGAGGGAAATGGTGTATTCAGCCCATGAAACTGTTCAACATTCCTCTTGAAAAACATGACGAAGAAAAACTTGCAAATAAATAGACTAAATAGCTCGAAAATATCAATTACAATGAAAGAAAGAACATTAATAATCAAATCCGCTATATTTGTGATAAATTGATACCTACAAAAATAAGAAAAATCCATAAGACAGAGGCTTTAAGAAAAATCGTTAGTGATATTCTAGAAGTAAGAAGTACCGAAAAGGAAAAAAGTAGGACTCTACAAAAAGACGTGAGATCCCATCAAAAACATCCTGTAAAAATATTCCAAGTCTCGCAGCTCAGGTTTTCTACCGCAAAAAGTTGTGAGATGCATGTAATACCAAGTCGATTAATTTATTTAGTCCTTAAGGGACCTTCTATATAAAGTTATTACGTTAGTTATTACCATATCAATATAAAAATTCTTTACGTTTTAAATAAATAGATCGACTTGGCCAGCAGCATTATGTATAAATTGAACGATACATTATGTTTTCATGCGATGGCCAAGTCGATCCATTTATTTAAAACGTAAAGAATTTTTAATATTGATATGGTAATAACTAACGTTATAACTTTATATAGAAGGTCCCTTAAGGACTAAATAAATTAATCGACTTGGTATTACATGCATCTCACAACTTTTTGCGGTAGAGAACCTGAGCTGCGAGACTTGGAATATTTTTACAGGATGTTTTTGATGGGATTACTATATCCCGATGTAAATAAACGCAAGATTTCGGCCACCTCATTCATTCATTTGATAAACATACATTTTTAACACAAACTTCACAATCAAATAACATTTGAAAAAATAAACAAACACACTAGTAAAAGCAAATGACTACAATTAATATCGAAACTTAGTAATAAACTGTTAAATGTACACACTTTCAAATGTTAAAATGAAAAATCTTTTAAGAAATCTATTTTTTTTACAAAAATACTAGTATAAGATAATAAACAATGCAAAAACACATGAAAAAAGCAAAATGGCCCCCGCGAAACACAAAACATTTCTGATATTTAAACAAATAAAACCTTACTAACCAAAAATGCATAATGTGCATAGGTGATTTATTAGATTCCTGCCTATTAATTTTACTCGGATTATAGGCAAACGAACATTTCCGATTGCTCCCGACAACTGCCGAACTTCCGAGGCCTGCCGCAGGAGTTGCCGCTTTCGATATTCATGGGTGTGTGCGTTTGCGACTGTGCACGGACACCAAAATTACTACACACATGCAAACAAATGTCATGCGGGACGCCGCGGCATGACTTGGTTGATTAGGTACATTATTTTGCTTGCAGCGCCGCTTGCTTTTCGCGTGGCAAACAAAATGTTTGCGTAATTGCAAATAGGTGCTATTTATAAAATATTAGACGTTTTTAAGTTATCATATTTTGTTTATACATTTATTTACTATAGATTAAAGTCATCTAAAACGTACGAACGTTATAATAAAATATCTGTGAATGGCAAGTAAAGCACTGCATAGTGCATTTCTGCCGACAAGGAGCGCACGCCCCTGCTGATACAATACAATACAATACAATATATATTATTTAATTATGTTTTTGCTTATTTTTAAATATATTTAATAGACACGCCTCATTGGTTTGGGTGCTGTACATGTGGACTCAGAATGGTGAGTAATTTCGTTTCCTGAATCTTAATATTATTATAATCTTAATATTTATAATCCAATGTGGTTTGATTTGGAAGAAAATATATCCTTATTTAGATCTATCGGAAAAAAATCTTCGGATATATGACAAATTGAAGAGCTGCGATTTCTGAACCTTCACGAATCTATCTGATAGATGAAACGCGATACTTATAACTGACCACAATTTTTACAATAGTCCCTAATCTCCATCATGGCTGGAATTCTTAAAACCAGCTATATGGACTTCCGTTATATATATTTTTTTATTCATCAATGGAAACCCACCAGCAGAGCTATTTATTTATTTATCATACTATTTTGTAGCTCTTACATAACTACCATTTACTTTGTACGTATAACCTTGTCCTCAAAAGCAGATAGCATGATAATAAGTTTACGCAGCGGCTCGTTACAAATCAGTAGAGTGTCGGGCAGTTGTAAAGCCGGAGTTTTCTCTTCATATTGTTTCTTTTGAACGGTCGATAAAACTGGAAGGGTACGATTTATGCTCCCATTGTAATAAACCTTTTTGTGCCGGCTTTTCACTATACGCTCTACAATGCGCGCTGTGTCCCAGGCGGCACTGAAGCCAAATCTTTCTGCTTATTACAGCCTTTTATTTAAGTTGATTTTTTTTATTGGAGTTTAAAAGCGTTTGTGTTGAGGTTGAATAATTCTATGGAATTTCAGATTATATTGACTATGTTGGGACTAATTTTATTCAAATTGGTTATTGAATTTTTGCTATGACCGTCCCTGGATTATAAACATTTGTATTAGTATCTATTCCAACCCGCAAGAGGCCAGCGTGGTAGACTATTTGGCCTAACCACTCTCAATCGTACTCTCGATTGTAGAGGAGGTCCGTGCACTGCAGTGGGACATATATGGGCTGATACAGATACAGTATCTTTTCCATAAGTATTTTTTTAAATCGTTACGATAATATAAATACTTTACTTGATATCTGATAGTCGATTGCAACCCATTCAGTAGTAAAATTGATATTATACAACCATATTGTAAATATACGAAAATAATAATAATATCTTTGTTTTTTTTATCAATCATACATTGACTATCAAGTCTATTACTATTTATCTGGTGGTAGATCTCTCATATGTGAGAGGCCGCCTGGATGGATACCACGGCAATGTCTATTTCTCCCGCCAAACAGTAGTTTAAATGCACTGTTGTGTTTCGGATTGAAGGACATTGTAGCCAGAGTAATCACTGGACATATTGAGACTTTACATCTTATGTCTCAGGATGGCGAGCGCAGTGGCAAGCATTGCTTTGTATTTCAAGGTGTTGTTTGATTTTGCTACTGTTCGGCAAGGGGAACGGCATGCTCGCCTCGCCATTCGTTGCAATAAAAAAAAAGTACATTGTAGCAATTTTTCAACAGTTCTCTAAATCAAAACACAAAGAAATTGTCATAGAAAAAAATAAACATCATTATTCCGTAAATGTGTACTTTTCGAGACAAAGGATCCGATACAAAAAAATATAACTTAGACATTCAACGCGAAACTCTAGTACAGAGCCGGTAATGTACGAGGAAAAAGTGCGTTCAATCACGACGACCGTGGTGGGAGGGCTCGGAAGTCCAATTTATAGCTCGTACGGAGTACGTAGGGTGAATGTAAATTAAAATGAGTTCCATGTTTATTGACGCGGAAGAGTTGATGGCTCTGGACTTATGGATTACATGGCGTTACTTCACTGACTGTCACGGCTTGTTACCGGATTAGTTTACCTGAATGAAGATCCATAATGTAACCTTTTAAAATGTTGGTATTATTTCAATGCGTTTATGGTTGTCTGTCATTAAAAATAATATTTATAGCAAATATTTTTATGTTCTTTTAGATCCACTTAGTAACTGGTAACTTTATGCATTGTTAGGAATAATTGGTGTGCTTGGCCGTGGTATCAAAGTAACGACGTTGCTTTCCCATTTGTTTTGAGTATCGCCGCCATTAGTAGACATTTTTAAATGTAGATTGTTCCCGCAATAAAGTAACTAATATTCGGTCGGTGTGTAATATAAATTATAAATATTAATATGGAATAATAATATAGAATTTTCTGTTACACACGACAGAAGACATGTATTTCACCCTAAGACTCACACTGCATGCGACGATTTAATACAGGCTATTAACTAATTTATCTACTCACAATCCTTGTACACTACTAAATATCACGTGGCTATTTAGCATTGCCTATGTATTTGGCTCGATGACTGCGCGGAGATCGCATAGGTGTTCATTCGCCCCGCAGGTTCTGCTGATTCTGCGACTGAGAGTTCCCTTTGCGCCTATCTATTAATAATTTTAATATAGGGTATTTTTAAGTTTTTTTTTATTATTTTGCTTGAACACAAATACCATGAAAATAAAACATTAATGTCAAAACAGTATTCAAAAAGTTTAGTGTAGTAAGCGTTTTAAGTTAAAGAGTGGGAGTGTACTGGGACATTTTAATGTATTCACACACGCACACTATAATGAATGTTAAGCCTAATGACATCACTAGTTTTGTTTTGCATTCCTTTTCTTTTACTCCCACTTAAAATTTAACACGTTTCTAATGTTTTTCTAAAACGTTTAATTTTGAAGGAACTTACAAAATTCTTTGTTTGTTAGATTTTTTATTTATTTATTTAAACACTTTGTACAAATAATAGTACAGGCGGACTTAATGCCTAAGGGTATTTTCTACCAGCCAACCTTAAGGTAGTGCAGAGAGACGGAAGCAGGTGCTTATTAATTTATAAGGAAATAAATGATATTTAAATACTACTACCACCCTGCACTATAACACCGTGGTAGACTATAGACTACCAATAATGTATATAATACCTACCTAATGTATATACCGGGTATCTCAAGACTGCTACCGAAAACGAAGCTGGGTGGTAGTTTTAGTGGCTACAAACACAATGCAATTAAAAATTTCGCATAGAAACGCGACAATTATTTTTTATGATTTTTTAAATATCGTCATTTTTGGGTGGTAAATCCGTAGTTTTTGCTAAAATAATAATTTAAACTCTTTTATACCTTACAGTATTTATAAATAAAAGGGCATACACTATTATTTTAGGAAAAATGTATTTACCACCCAAATATGGAAATAGGAAAAAATAACAAAAAAAAATTGACGCTTTTTTTTGCAACTTTTTCTGTTCCATTGTGTCTGAAGTCGTTTAAACTACCACCCGGCTCCGTTTTCGGTAGCGGTATATAGATATACATTACATACATTAGTGGTGAAAATCTGATTTGGTAAATACAGTCATAAAATTCGGATCAAATACTTTATTAGTCTTACTTGACTAGTCTCCCATCTTCATTTCATCGTAAGTCACGAACCTCTTCTACAGTTGAGAGGGGTAGGCTATAGTCTACCACGGTGTTACAGTGCGGGGTGGTAGTATTGGTAACTGGCATTAATTATAACACCACGACAGGTTTCTAGTTCACTAAGTATTGTTTATAACGTAAGAAGTATTCGCTTGCTTGAAGCTAAGCTGAGCCTAGCAGTAGAACGTTCCTAGGCAGGTAAATATTGACGTTCAGAAGGTAAAGTATGGCTTTTCTTGTAATGTGTGTATAATTTTAACAAAAGCGTTAAGAAGTATTTTGAATAGCTTCAATGACAATGTTTTGATTGTATTGGACTTTCCATCATCGTCAAAAGTTTAGTGTCTGAATGTTTTTGCGAGATCGTTTTATTCTTTGTTAATTATTAAATGCGTGCTTATAAAGTGCGCGGTGGCTAGTTGGTAGCGGACTGCACGCGACTGAAAATATGTTCACAGTGGTCGCCCGTTCAAATCCCGAGGCACACTTCGGATTTTTCTGAGTCATGTGTGTATTGATAGTCAATCACCATGCACGAAAACGGTGAAGGAAAATATCGCGAGGAAACATGCTATTGTATTGTATAGCGATTCGTATGAATTTCTATGGTTTCTAAAGTTTGTCAACCCGCACTAGGCCAGCGTGGTGGACTATAAGATCTAGCCTCTTTCAATCGTGTTCTTGATTGTATAGGAGGCCTGTGCCTTGCAGTGGGGTGTATATACAGGATTGTGAAATTATTGTAATTGATGTTAAGCGTATTTTTCTCTATATCTTACTTTACTTTCTTATACAATATTCTAAAACGATTGACATGCAGGAGTTAGTAAAGTATGCAACAGGAATAAATCTACCTCACCATGCATATTTTAAGGAATAGGTTGAAGAAGTAATTTGCACAAGTATTTTATGTAAGAGGTACAAATGTGCAAGTGTAAGCGGAGCGGACCGAGTAGTGTTGTACATGTCGCGTTGCCGGCACGTCGCGTCGCCAGAATTATTAATGTCACGGGCGAACACAGCTCCTGTCAGCGACACGAGATCTAAATATACACGATACCTGCCTACCCGTATACCCGCATACCCCCATACCCGGACAATGTACCTGCACTACGCACTGTCGTCATTTATTCACTAAATTCACTTCCTGATGGAATAACTGAATAGGGAATAGAATATTGACGGCGTTGGTTTCTTCTTTTGCTTGTTTTTTACTCAAAAGGGTTCTTAATAATTGAGCTGGATTTGTATTTTTGTTTGTACAGGGATTGAGGTGTGAGGGATTTGAACGATCCTTTGTTCCATTAGAATAATTGGTTTTGTTTTTGATGAGATATATGGGTTTCATGAGTATTAGTAGTAGTTCAGCAAACATATTGTATTTTAAACGTATTATGGATTTAATTAAATTACGAGCAACTTCTCGCGCTCATAGCACCCATGTCTGTTATAATTATTTATCTCGTTTCTGAAATTCTACGTGGGTTCGTGTTTCGCAGTTTTAAATCATTTCACTCATCACTTTTACGAGAAATTAAAAAATGATTCAAATATCATTCGAAACAGATTAAGGTTATCTGTTGCGTTCTGTACCTTCTCCTTAGGGCAAACATCCATATAAAGACAATTCACGCCATCACGAACCACCAAAACATTATAGAAAATCCATCATCGTCCAGATTAACCGGGAAGTTCATAACGGGATGCGTTTAATCCAGTTTCTGATAAGTCATCCGTGCTGGCGATATGTAAATCGGGCCCGGAAATATGGTAAGCCTGGATTTGTGGTTTAATTATATCCGAGATGGCAACTGGACACTTTTAGCTTTAAATATTTTAATTTAATCCCCGCAAATGCATTAAGACCGCCGCTCTTTGTTAGGTTAATTGATTTTTTATTCTCTCAACTCTTTTAAGTCAGCGCGGCTTTGTAATTGAGTCTTATAAGTGGCGTTCAAATTGCAAGGGTTTATTGCGATTTGGGGCTTATTAATGCATTGTTCTACATTCACCTTCCGTTATATCTGTGAATGTTGAATCGGAGACATCATAGCTGATATATGGTATAGCCCAGCGTACAAGATTGTGGAAAAGCCATCACAGACAGCCATGCAAGTGTGCCAGCTTGGTTGGACGTAAGTTTAAGAAAATATGGATGACATTAGAGAAAACTACTTATCCTATCGTTGATAACATTGATGAGTTCTTACATAGACGTACCCAGATCTTATTGTCATAGTTTATTACGAATTCGAATGTAAATATGTTACCTCAGCGTTGTTTTCTAATAGAAGCATAAAATGTATTCTGTCTGTGTAACTCAATCACAGTACAGACAGAGGATGATATAGGATGGTGTGGGCAAGGGCAAGGGCGATAGCTGACTCGGTTCGTGTTCGTGTCCACGCGACCCCGCCACGACACTTTTAATTAAATACACAGACGCCTCCAACCATCTAGATATTTTTCATTAACAATAAATCTAACCTTTTGCTGACGACACATATTTGCTCTTAGGCCGCTATCCCATAGGCGTTTTACGAGCTTTAGCGTTTCCTCAACGTCTGGGCATCGTCGACGCTGGTGACCTCGTGAAGGGATATGTCAATATCAAAATATGTAAAATATGATGTTTTCTTTTCATGTAATATCCATCACAGCAGCAAAGCTAACAGAAGTATTTCTTGAATCTTGTCATAATCGCAGTAGACAACTTGCGCTGACGTTGGAGAAACGCCAACACAACGCTAACGCTCATAAAACGGCAGTGTGGTAGAGGCTTTAGTCTGCTTAAATCGACTTGCTATGACGCTGTTGATATGTTATTCGGTTCCGCCATCATAGCCATATTACCATAAAGTAGTAACTAATACTTTAAATTAACTTAATACAATTAATAAACAAATTAAAATAAGAAATTAATATAAATAATACTAATTATAGAAAATATTTTGTATACACAGATTAAGTGATATGTGTATAAACTTGCGTGCGTGGTGGCCTGTTGGTAAACGGTCTAGACGCGACTGCCAACATGGTCACGGTGGTCGCGGGTTCGAATCCCAGGGCACACCTCTGACTTTTCGGAGTCATGTGTGTATTGATAGTCAATCATCACGCACTTAAAACGGTGAAGGAAAACATCGTGAGGAAACCTGCATAACATAGGGATTTAAAAAAAAATATATGGTATGTAAGTCCGTCAACCCGCACTAGGCCAGCGTGGTGGACTATATGGCCTAACCACTCTCAATCGTACTGTCGATTGTAGAGTAGGCCCGTGCCCTGCAGTGGGACGTATATGGGCTGATACTGTATTAACTTGTCATAAGAGCTCGTAAATTGCCTACATGACCAATAAATTTCATTTCATAGCAGTAAGAGTGCACAGCTACACCTAAAAATCCGTTATACTCTCCAATGCAATATGTTTTGGAGCGATCGTAATAGCTTTATTTTTACTGTAAACAGAACTATTTGCAATTTATAGGACATTATCAGTTCCGGGGTATTACTCAAAATCCGGGTCCCTAACCCAACCTGTGCATCAAACCTGCAACTATCCCTTGTTCAAGCAACAATACCACTACCTGTATCTATGTTCACAATGTAATACAAGTTGTAGGACAGTTGGTGAGGTCCACCTGCCGACCTCCATCATATTCCCTCCCTGGGGGCCGACCCGGCGACCCCCAATTAGTTTATTGCTCAGGGACATTTATCACACTTATCCGGTTATTATGAGTTTGTGACGTCTGCTTTGACTTGTGGGCTTGACTAATTATGTTGGAAAGTGATTCCGTTGGTGGTTTGTTTCAAAATTATCTTTAGTAGAATGGGTCTAAAATTGGTAAGTTTGGACGAGAAAATGAGACTAGCGGATTCAGTGCACCCGATGATGTGCATTTCTAATATAATATCCATGACGCAGTAATCAGTGGTCTTATCACTATCAGGTTCATGAATCGATATGAATCTACATTACTCCCAAATATATACGTATGTATTAAGGCAACGAGTTTTACCAACTGACCTCCCATGTCCAAAAAATAAACAAACAAAGTAAATTGACACAATATTCACCTGAATGGATTTCCTTTTAAATTTCTTTTTGGACAATACCATTAATATTCCCTATTAGCCGTTGACAATGCATTGACAGACAATGATTTGACCGTTTGTACCGGCCCAATAGCATCCCTATTCACTCCACACATAGCTCTCACAAATAAAGAGCAACTATTTAATTATATGAGCCTTTACAGTTTCCGCCCACTGACTCTTTTGAATTCAACTTGAAATAGGTGGGTTATTTCGGTGTAGATGGGGATGGATTTAGATGTCGCTTTGGGGGTCCGCGCTTTTTGAAGCGGTTCCGCAAGTTCGGCACTTACGTTAATTTCTATTTACATATAAAGCATTAATCCCGGCAGGTGCTACGTTTTTCTCTGCAATCCCGGTCTGTATTATCTTAAATTATGATACTGATAATTTTAAAAAAATCAACTAGACCATTTGATTTTAGTTATCAAAATTCAGTGGTATAAGGATAATTTGTATTTTTCTCAGTTTTACAACTCAATTTAGCAAGTCCCGTAATTCAGAATACTACCTAAATGATGCGACGAAGTAGCTGAAAACATTTATTAATTTATATGACAAACACTTTACTACAGTGATTTTGGTCCTCTTTCAACGTTTTAAATTCGTCCCTGACACTGGACGTCTCTAGGCCAACAAAATTGGATTGTCTTTGCGAAGATGCTTATACTCAAGTCCTATTGCAAGCGATATACGAAAGAGGTAATAATTAATTACTTATAATAATATAATATTTTGTACAAGGGAATTTTCATTGCGATCTGTTGGAAGCGATTTTTTTGTATCAAGATGGTTTCTAAAACATTTATTACCCGGTTTGTCTATCTTATGGTTGGACGCCTGACGCTCATTTTTGGTCTCAAATTTTATGTATACTATTAAATGCTTCTTCAAGTTGCTAAGCCTCGTGAGTTACATTGGTAAATTTTTTTAATTTTTGACGCCGTCTTGTAGGAAAATACTGTTCAAAGCCCACTTCATAGCTCGTTGTGTTGAGTTTCTTTAAACCCTTTTTTCTGAAACCCTGTAGTGGGAGGCCACATTACTGTATTACATGAATGAAATATTTTCCCATGCTAAGATGAAATGCCAAAACATCCGACGTAAAAACTTTGTATCTGTAGCGTGTATTGTTTATTATTGTTTTACACTATTCTTATTGTACCTAATCTGGGGGCGCGGCCGAGCCCCCTCCAAGTCGAGCTATAGGCCGTAACATCCTTTTCTCGAAGCAATTCAGACCATTTTCAACCCCCTATAACTTCGTTGTGGCTAAAGCATGAAGTCTGAATTTTCAGTTACTAAGCAGGCATTGTGTAAACACGGTATATTTAAAATTTCATTCAATTTGAACCAGTGGTTTAAGAATTGTAACTTGTCAAACTTTCGTAATTTTGTCACTCACTGACTGACTGACCGATCATCAAAAGTCGAAGGCACTTCTAGCAGACATAGAACCTTCAAATTTAGAATATAATTAGTGTTTAGTGTCTAAAGTAAGGAAAAATTCAAACATTTCATAATTTGTGTCTAGTTTTCTAGATAGACCAACTTCGTGAATAACTTTGTAATCCCATATAAATGTATAGGATTACAAAGTTACATTTGCAGTTAATGAATCATTGTACCCGTATATAATGGAATAATAGTTGTAGATTGGTATCTATATATATATTATATATGAGGCATAACAGGAGGGGGATATAAAGAGGGAAAGGGTGTATTCAGCCCATTAAACTGTACAACATTCCTCTAGAAAAACATGACAAAGATAACCTTGCAAATAAATAGACTAAATAGCTCGAAAACAATCACCATGAAAGAAATAACACTAATAATCAAATCCGCTATATTTGTGATAAATTGATACCTACAAAAATAAGAAAAATCCATAAGACAGAGGCTTTAAAAAAAATCGTTAGTGATATTCTAGAAGTAAGAAGTACCGAAAAGGAAAAAAAGTAGGACTCTACAAAAAGACGTGAGATCCCATCAAAAACATCCTGTAAAAAAATTCCAAGTCTCGCAGCTCAGGTTTTCTAGCGCAAAAAGTTGT
Source organism: Hyles vespertilio (assembly GCA_009982885.2). NCBI lineage: Eukaryota > Metazoa > Arthropoda > Insecta > Lepidoptera > Sphingidae > Hyles > Hyles vespertilio. The sequence continues at coordinate 24,505,738 of CM042807.1, forward strand.
GAGATGCATGTAATACCAAGTCGATTAATTTATTTAGTCCTTAAGGGACCTTCTATATAAAGTTATTACGTTAGTTATTACCATATCAATATAAAAAAATCTTTACGTTTTAAATAAATAGATCGACTTGGCCAGCAGCATTATGTATAAATTGTACGATACATTATGTTTTCATGCGATGGCCAAGTCGATCCATTTATTTAAAACGTAAAGATTTTTTTATATTGATATGGTAATAACTAACGTAATAACTTTATATAGAAGGTCCCTTAAGGACTAAATAAATTAATCGACTTGGTATTACATGCATCTCACAACTTTTTGCGCTAGAAAACCTGAGCTGCGAGACTTGGAATTTTTTTACAGGATGTTTTTGATGGGATCTATATTACTTCTCAAGCTATAATATGTCTAAAAAATCCATCTGCGGTAGTAAGTGATGTGCGCGCCCCCTACCGTTTGTGTGTAAAGTGCTGTGTAGCGAGCCCGGCGGACGTAAATTCTTTAATTTTACACAAGCCCTCCGTATATTTTTGTACGTTTTAAATGGCAACACTCGGAAATACGTGCAAATATTTTTGTTTGGTCTGCCAATATCGATAAAGTGCCGCTTCGTTCTTCTTTGTGCGAAAAAGTGTTAATCTTTTCAGCCGGATACACTCTGAATAATCCAATTTTAAAGCTATTTAATGAGGGGAACACTAAAATATTTAACAGTTAAGAGATAAGCAAATATAACTTGTTAGTACACAATCCAATTCATGGTGATCACTCAACTTTTTTAAACATAAAGTGCCTTATTAATAAACTTGTATGAGCGAGGGATTAAATTTTAGCCAAAACCTTTAAAATTGACTAATTTATATTGACCGTTCCTTTTACTTTTAAAATCAGTGGATTGCCATAACAGGATTATCATATCAGGCTGAAGAATATAGTTTTTTTTTAAATATACTCATTACTATCTAGCTATTCATAATAATCGATTGAATTCTCTAGCCCAATGCCTAAAGTTAATCCTTCGCTCATCCGAGTTTATTAATGAGGCCGAAGACGTTTCTTACTAATCGAATTACGGTCTAAATATAATTTGTTTGATTCATATGTGCACCATCGAAAGACGTATATAAGCTTTATTCAAAATTGAAGGGCTAAACTAGAAATGCGTCACACTGCCGTGTACCTACAACTATGACTGGTTTCCATCATTCTCTACTGAAGAGCTTTAATACAATGAAATAACGTTTAAACAAAAAAGATTATTAAATATAATAGCAAAGACCATTCCTTTTAGCTACAACAAGTGCGAGGTATCGGAAAGGCAAGACTTTGCGTCAAAGATATCGTAGCAGACGGTAGAGCGGTGGTAGAGTGCGGTAGAGCGGTGCAGTGGAGCCGCTCATTGCACTCTACATCCGGTGGATAATCACTTCCGGTGCTGTGGCGCCTGAACCCACTTCGCGACAGACGTCTCGCCTTACAAAGTGACGCTATGTTACATTTTACTTTCAATATTTGCGCTCGGATTGGATTTTTGTGGCGTACAGTTGGTAAGTGCGTGGTGGCCTGTTGGTAAACGGACTAGACGCGACTGCTTACATGTTCACGATGGTCGCGGTTTCGAATCCCAGGGCACACCTCTGACTTTTCGGAGTCATGTGTGTATTGATAGTCAATCACCACGCACTAAAACGGTGAAGGAAAACATCGTGAGGAAACCTGCATACCATAGCGATTTAAAAAAAAAGTTCTATGGTATTTAGGTCCGCCAACCCGCACTAGGCCAGCGTGGTGGACTATATGGCCTAACCACTCTCAATCGTACTCTCGATTGTAGAGGAGGCCCGTGCCCTGCAGTGGGACGTATTTGGGCTGATACGGTTGGTAAGTCGTATGGTTTGGAGTATGATCATAATTGTAGGTCTTAAATAGGCAAAAATTAAACTATGATGTTCTTTTGTTTAAATGATATTAATTTATATCTGTTCAGGTACAGAATGCGTGGTTGAGCAGAGTGGTAATAATATCTTACAGAAAGCGTTCCCGCTGTATTTTATTCAGTAATTGGGAACTTTGGAAATCTTCTCTTCCGCTTTTTTCTATCATTATGAAACTTCAGCCCTAAACCTAAAATTTTGTCAATACTCTGGAGGTTCATGGGTTGCAGTAACGTAAGCAAGATAGCGCAATGAATTATTCCATAAGCTATAAAAAGTACTACCTGGGTGGCTCAGTTATGATTGCAAAGCTGTGGGTCTTGTGTTGGAATTTCGGGCCAAGAAATACCTTTTCTGGGAAAGAGACGTGAGTTTATGTCAGTATACTGTATCAGCCCATATACGTCCCACTGCAGGGCACCGGCCTCCTCTACAATAGAGAGTACGATTGAGAGTGATAAGGCCATGTCTATGTATTTATATCATCATCATCATATCAGCCACAGGAAGTCCACTGCTGAACATAGGCCTCCCCCAAGGATCTCCACAATGACCTGTTGGAAGCGGCCTGCATCCAGCGACTTCCTGCAACCTTAGTCAGATCGTCCGTCCACCTTGTAGGCGGGCGTCCGACATTTCGCTTGCCTGTACGTAGCCTCCACTCAAGAACTTTCGGCCCCAACGGCCATCGGTTCTACGAGCTATGTGCCCGGCCCACTGCCACTTCAACTTGCCAATCCTATGGGCTCTGTCGGTAACCTTGGTTCTCCTACGGATCTCCTCATTTCTGATTCGATCTCGTGGGGAAACACCGAGCATAGCCCGCTCCATGGCTCCATGTATTTATACATAAAAATATAATAGAGATATGTCCATTGAAAGATTATGCATGTTCAACTCATTGTTAATGTATGAGAGCCTTATCCGCGGCTGAGCATAATCCCGTCTTTGTGTGTCAGCGACGGCGGTTTTATCCAAACGATAAAGCTGCAATCCGATAAACATCTACTGCCTTTACCAAGTTTTACAAATGTATTTGGATGAAAAAATATTTTAGTCCCATCTTTTGTATATTGAGGGTAAATCTGCGAGATTTCTGTCATGCAGTTCGTTAAATAGCACTTAATAGCTGTCCTTTACCTTATAAAGTTAAGTGTCATTATGTAGGAAGTTTTTTGGTCAATATATTGAGGAAAAATACGTATATCAAAGTTGTTCACGATGATCCATATACAACGATGCGACCGATGGGCATTAAATTACACTATGTATGCTATACGTCCTTGGTATTAATTCGGCACGGCATAAAAATTAATAATACAAAAAATGAGATTTTGTTTGTTTCAAACAAACTAAATAGCTTCCAAATTAGAGTAAAACGCAACCATCCTGTGTAAATAAATTTCATTGACCTGCAGATACGAATAGATAACAAATTGGCAACATCGCGCGCGACGCGTGTTATTGTCGCGCCGCCCCCGCCGCAGCGCGACTTGTGTGACTTGTGTAAGAGCGGCAACAACGCGCAGATTTTAGTACGATCTATCGTTTTAAGGTGAATGACCATGCGTTAGGCGTAATCAGCTGTTAGAAAAGCTACATCGTGTTCAAACGGGGCAAAAACTTAAAATATCATTTATGACTAAACTACTGCTCCTATTTAATTGATTTTTAATACAGAGCTTCAAAATGGTACCTAGTATATGCAGTTTAAAGAAACGCCCATCGGTCGCATCAACGTTGTATACAATGTATCAGGTCATATTCGTTTCTTTGTTGTAGGTAGTTAGCTTAAAGTACAAACATGCACCGTAATCTAATTACTGGTGGTAGTTTTCTCATATGTGAGAGGCCGCCTGTGTAGGTACCATCGCAATGTCTATTTCTCCCGCTAAACAATAGTGTAAATGTACTATTTTGTTTCGATTTGAAGGAGAATATAGCCAGAGTAACAACTGGACATATTGAGATTTAACATCTTATGTCTCAGGATGGCGAGCGCAGTGGAATGCAAGCATTGCTTTGTAATTCAGGGTGTTGTATCGCTTACTATCAGGCGAACGGCATGCTAGTCTCGCCATTCGTTGAAATAAAAAAAATATTTACAGGGCTGCTGGTATTATTATCCCCTAGAAGAAAAAAAACAACAGGTGTTAGCGACTTCAGCACGGTACACACATATTTAAAGTACATATTAATAAAGTCATAACGCGATGGATATAAAACCGATAGGTAATATATTTTGACTAAAATTCGTATTACACACACCTGTGCGCCCGAATTTCGCGTCTCGAGCGCCCATCCCCACCACGGAGCTAAGGATTTGTCTAGAGATGCTCCTAAACTTTGCATATTTATTACTTAACCCACAACGGGCCACGAGGGGTCGATGTGAACCGACAATTTATCTTTTATGTTGATACTCGAGTCATGCTCGCTACAAGAGGTGGGGCTTATAGTGAGTAATGGCCTCCAGATTTACTTGCTACGTTTAAATATATTTGCGGAGGAAATTAAAGTATAGATTAATTTGTGGGTAATTTATTATCGTGATAGACAAATGTGTGCAGTGCAAGGATATAAATGAGCTGTTCTGTCATATCGTGTGCACATATGTTGCTAAATTATGTTTGTAAATAATGGTCCAAGTTGTGTAAATTACCAGTTACCGTGCCTTATGTTACTTTGACGGAAGCTTCCATTTGCGATGTGTATATAATACATGCTTGTTGTTGATGCACATGAAAAAGGGTTACAAAAATGTTAATAAATATTTTTGTTTTCCTTATGAGATATTAAAAATATAATACTAATCACTTTAGTTAGTCTGACTGAAGATTGAAAAACGAATAAATAAAAAATCTATGATTAAAATGGATAAAGCTTGAGTGCATTAAAAAGTGTAAACATTTAGAATTTATTATGAAAACATAAACGGTTTAGAAGTAAATTCCTAAATAAAGAAAGCGAGGGTACACAAATACCCGCTGTATTAAAAAACATTCATAAAGCACACAACAAAATGATACCTTCAATATTTTTTTATTAGCCCAACAAAATATTTAATTAACGCACGCTCTGAAAAATCCGGCCGGCGTAGACGCGGACACGATGGAAAAGGAATAAATTAAAACTGGTTATAAATTATTTCATTGCTCTTCTTTTTACAGTGGCAGATAATTTGAGTTTTTCTATTCGCAGCGCGGGCCTCGTCGACCGCGCGCGCATTTGCATATTGGAAGCGGTCCCGCGGCGCGCGTGGGTTGATCGGCGAACGAGTAACTATCCAACTGTGCTTACATCAAATTAATTAATTCGCGCTAAGGTGCGGCCCTTTGTTGGCGAATTAATTCCGCTCTCACACGTCGGCGTCTGTCGCCTTTGAGCCGTTTTTTAATTGGTTTTGTTAAAATGTTATTTATTTCCTTGCCTTACGCTGAGGAGATGTGGGGCGTTTACAGCAGTATTAGGTTTTTAATAAAGTTTCAAGCCGGCGTTAATTTTATGTGGTAATAACGTTCTTTTAACGGACAATTATTCAATTTATCATTATCAGACTTCCTGGATGTATTTATTTTATAGATGTCTTTCGCCGAGTTATAGATATTTTTGAGTCTAATGACTGAGCCCTCAGAAATTGTATTCACATAGACCCATGCGTGTTGGTTGATGACATGGTGGAATCATAACAATTTTTAACGGTTGCTTGTTCTCTGTGATTAAGAATTATACTTTTCAGTTAATTTCTTTTCTAGTTAATGTGAGCCTGTCCGACCTGCAATTTTAATCATCGTTCTATCAGCGCGTTGGTATGGCCGAATATTTGTCCTTCTGATCTGCGAGTAAGTACGTCATGTCGCGTAGATTAATACTGCCTATATTCTAATAACAAAATGAAACTATAAGAAAGTTACGCAAATATTGAAGTTGGACTGTTTGAGTAGTAAAATCAATTAAAATAAGAAACTATTCGAACTTTCAATACAAGGTAAAACAGTCAGTGTTGGTAAGGCAAAGGGTGATTTGATGGAAAAAACATCTGTTGTTTGCGTAATTCCAAATTAAGACTATTATTATGTTGATCCAGATTAGTCCAGACATGATTTATTCATGGCAGCACGGGAAAAGTTCGGTGTCACCAACTCCTGGACTCAGGAAGGCAACATCTATGTTGTCAACTCCGGTGTACGGCATCGCATCGTGTCGCTTAATCTGCTAAGCCAGATAAAAGTTGACACCCCTGCAAAGTCGAGTCCGGCGAAGAAGGCTATAGCAGTGCCCAAGACGAGACGAGCAGCGACCATAAAGAAGTAGCGTGTATTTATTTTGGTCTACACTAAGTTTTGCTTTATTTACTTGTGTCGTCCAGGTATTCTTTTCATTTATGTTGCTTATTCTATAATTTTATGTACTTTACTTGATCTTTCAAATCTTCTTATTTTCTTTTTTTTTTTATCTAACTTATTGCTCTAGTATAGTTTAATAATGTTGTTTATACGCAAAAAATATTTTTACCCAAGTCGGTACATAAAATAACCTTCAATTTGTATTGACATTCGTACGTCATATTTGACACATTGTGTTTTGTTCCGAAATCATTATGTTTTCGGAATATTATTGATAACGTAGTGTTGTAAATTCTCTTTGTCATTATATAATGTTTTGCGTCGTATGATTGTTTTTACCTGGATTGATATAACTTTAGTTTTTTTTTTCACGTACTTAGTATTTATCTATTGCTTTTTTTTTTCTTTTATTTATAAATTTGTTCAAATTGATAATTTTAAAAGTAGGGTTTTTGCCTATACTGCCGGCAGATGGATTGTTGTTAGCTAATTTTTACTTCTTAGTCTGTTAATTTATTTTAATTATTATTATTATATTTTTTTTCTTACTTTATTTATTGTATTATTTATATATATATATATATATATATATATATATACTTTTTAATATATTGTATTTTTATTTACGTTAATGTCTGTTCACAGCTTTAATAGTGATAGTGAAGAATTCTTATCAGCTTGTAGTGATGACAGTTTCGTCAGCATTCCCTCACTCGCTGACACCCTTACATCCCAGTTCTCTGTCGTCCCGGGGAATTTTAATGTGGTTCACTTAAATGCCCAAAGTATTCCGGCCCATTTCCCAGATATGCTGGCTAGTTTTGACTGTACTCATATCCATGCAATTCTTGTTTCTGAATCCTGGCTTAATGCCATGCCTATCCTCTTCATCTTACTCGCTTCCTGGATACCATCTCATTAGAAACGACCGCATCGGACGTGGTGGAGGTGGTGTAGCCATATATCTCCGTAACTATTTTCAATTTTCGATCGTCAGCACATCACCGCAACCCCCACCACTAAATGCTGGGGAACATATGTTCATTGAGGTGGAATTCTCTCGTAAAAAACTTTTACTCGGTGTTTACTACTGTCCTTCCCTTCGTGTTGATTTTTTCTCTTCTCTCGAAACTGTTCTCGAAAATCTAGTTCCTTCGTACAGTCAAACCATAATTATGGGTGATTTCAATACCTGCCTCCTTAAGAACGACCGCCGTTCGTCTTCCCTTCTCAATATCATCCAATCCTGTAACCTCTCTATCCTCCCCCTCTCCGCCACTCACCATTCTCCTAACTGTACTCCTTCTCTCCTAGATCTTATCTTTGTCTCCTCCTTAAGCCATGTTGTGAAGCATGGTCAATGTCTCGCTGACGCTTTTTCTTCCCATGATCTATTATTCCTATCATATCGCATCCACCCTCCTAAAGCCTCTCCCAAATCCTTCTGCAGCGAAATTTTCGTGGTATGAATCTTGGTAATCTTCGCAGGGATGCTGACAGCATTGACTGGAGTTCGCTCTATCAAGTGGATATGGTTGATGTAAAAGTCGACATATTTACAAACGAACTAATAAAACTGTATGATAAGCATGCTCCAGTTCGACCAGTTAAGATAAAACACTTACCCGCACCATGGCAGACCGCGGAAATTAAGGAGTTGCTCTCTAAAAAAGCTTTAGCCAAATCTCGGTACAATCGCCGTACCAATGAGGTGAATTGGCTGAAGTATGTTGCCATTAGAAATCACTGCAGTAAGGTGTGTAGGAATGCACAACGCCGACACATTCATAACTCAGTTGAAAACGGGGACCCAGCTAAAGCTCTGGAAATTTCTTAAGACACTAGGAGTGGGTAAATCTCGACAAGATTCTATTCCCAAAACTTTAGATTTAAACTCCTTGAACCAACATTTTTCCTCCTCGTCGAATCTGGATAAAACGACTAAACACAAAACCATAAATTATCTTTCTACCCTTCAAACTCCTAATTGTTCTGCCTTTGTTTTCAAAGAATTTGCTAGTTGTGATGTTAGGAAGACCATTACGCTTATCTCCTCCAATGCAGTGGGGAGTGACCATGTCAGCCGCAATATGATTCTACCCATCCTGGACGAAATTCTTCCCATAATTTCCCATATCCTTAATTTTTCCATATCCACACAGACCTTTCCCAGTGCTTGGAAAGAAGCTAATATCATTCCCATTCCCAAAAAGCCCAACGCTTCTATATTTTCCGAATTCCGTCCCATTTCCATTCTTCCATTCCTATCCAAAGTCCTTGAACGTCTAATCCATACCCAATTAAATGACTTCCTTACCAAACATAACCTTTTAAATCCTTTCCAATCAGGGTTTCGTCCAGGACATAGCACAACTACCACTCTGACCCATATTGCGGATGGCATCAGGTCTGGTATGGAGGGGGGCATGCTGACAGTCTTAGCGCTGCTAGACTTCAGCAATGCCTTCAATACTGTTGACTTCGATATCCTACTAAGCGTACTGTGTTCTCTTAACATATCTCCAACGGCTGTTGCTTGGTTTCATAGTTACCTGTACGGGCGCCGGCAGCGCATCAGTGTCGAGGATAACTTATCCTCGTGGTGCAGTGTAACTGCTGGCGTACCACAGGGCGGCGTGCTATCTCCTCTACTCTTCGCAATTTTTATAAATTCCATTACATATAATCTTCGCTCCTCCTATCACCTCTACGCAGATGATCTTCAAATTTACGCTCGAGCACCTTTAGATAAGATTGTAAGTGCAATTGCAACTATAAATCTCGACATCCATGAAATTTGTGAGTGGAGCAAGACATATGGCTTAAAAGTCAATCCTAAAAAGACTCAGGTCATTGTTGTTGGCAGCCCCAGAATGATTTCGAGACTAGATCACACCCAATTACCAAGTGTTTCTTGCGATGGAATAACTGTTCCATACAGTAACACTGTAAGAAATCTTGGTCTACACTTCGATCAGTCGTTCACCTGGGGTCCTCAGCTTCGACAGTTAAGTCGCAAGCTGTTTGCCTCGGCAAGGTCCTTGCGACGGTTACACAATGTTTTACCCATTGCCACGAAAATTTCACTTGCGCAAACTCTCCTTCTTCCCATCCTTGATTATGCGGATGTCAGCTATCTTGATCTCACCGAAGACCAACTTAATAAACTTGAGCGACTTCAAAATTTCTGTATTAGATTCATATTTGGACTACGCAAATATGATCATGTCTCTGAGTTTCGTGCTAAGCTCAAGTGGTTACCTATACGCCTTCGTCGGAATACTCACGTTCTCTCACTCCTTTATAATATTTTGTTTAATCCTCTCACCCCATCTAATCTTAAAGAACGTTTCACTTTTCTCCATGACTCACATTCGAGGTCCCTGAGGTCGTCAGAGAACCTTAAACTGAGAATGCCCGTACACACAACGACATTTACTGATAAATCGTTTGCTGTTGAAGCTGTCCGATTATGGAACGCGCTTCCTGTTGTGGTTCGACGGGCACAAACCTTGTCATCTTTCAAAAAGCTGGTGAAAGCACACTACCTTTCTCTCTAAACAGATAAAGCATGGTATTATTTCCTCTTTTCGGATATATTTTTTTTTTAATTTGTAGTATAATTATAAATTATTATAGATGTTTATGTAATTATTTAAAATTGTATGTATGTATATATGTATATATTATATGACGTATGTGTATTTATTATGTCATTTATATGTATATATTTTTTTTATGATTATCTATTTTATAATTTATATCTATTGGAGCTTAACTTATCTTTGTTTTACACTGCCCTTTCTTTTTCCTTCCTTTTATATCCATCCAAAGGTTGTCTGGTAGAGATCGCTTATTAGCGATAACACCGCCTTTTGTACTTTTTATAGATGTTATTTCTTTATATTGTTATGTTCTTTTGTATGTGTACAATAAAGATTAAATAAGAATAATAAGAATTTGATAGCTTTCATATTCATTTATAAATAATCCTTTTTTGCATTAACCAACGAGGTAATAGAGAAATTACATGACAATAAAATAGAGATCTTAGAGTGACAGCTTTAAGAACTGTGGGTGACCAAAACGACAGGACGCGGGCTAAATCATCACAACAAAACAAATATATTTTGTATGTTCACAAACATTTATTGCGATTTCTATATAAAGCCTTCTATCAAAATTTTAAACGTCTGTAATTACAAAAATATTATTTTACGATCGCTCTAAATCAGTATCGATAATATCCGGCAGCCCCGCGAACGTGAAATAGATATAGTTTAAAAAGTGTCATACGTCAGCGGGTGTAATGTGGCCGTAATAAAGTATAGTTGGCGGGGGCGCGTTATCTTCACGGTACATTTGGCGACCCCCCGGCCGGCGGCGCGCTGAGCCGACAAAAATGTGAGCGCTTTGATGGCCAGCGCGGACTTGTTCATCACCCAGTCTCACAATATTGAATCTAAGCGCAGTTGAATTGGTTGGGACGTGTTTGGTTAAGTTTAAATGGATAATTTGTGATTTATCAAGTAACTTTTATCCAAAGAAATCTCATTTTGTATGAAGAAGACGTAGCAAGTGTCAAAATCCTGCTGTGCTATAAACTTAAACAGAAAAAATAGGAGTTATACCTCAGAACAGTAGTAGTAATGCAAAGTTCCTTGCAACGTCATTTATAAAAATATCTAACAATATCCAGGATTTGATGATACATTTACGATCAGCCAAAATTTGACTAAGGCAAAGACTTGCCGAAAATTCATCCCTCACCTTAGAGTATTTATATACAGGGTATCTCAAGACTGCTACCGAAAACGAAGCCGGGTGGTAGTTTTAGTGGCTACAAACACAATGCAATTAAAATTTCGCATAGAAACGCGACAATTATTTTTTATGATTTTTTAAATATCGTCAATTTTGGGTGGTAAATCCATAGTTTTTGCTAAAATAATAATTTAAACTCTTTTATACCTTAGAGTATTTATAAATAAAAGGATATACACTATTATTTTAGGAAAAAATGTATTTACCACCCAAATATGGCCTATAGAAAAAAAAATAACAAAAAAAAATTGTTGCTTTTTTTTGCAACTTTTTCTGTTGCATTGTGTCTGAAGTCGCTTAAACTATCACCCTGGCTTCGTTTTCGGTAGCAGTCTTGATATACCCGGTATAGAGGGAGCGCTGTCATACATTTGTGACTTCAAAAACGTAGATATTTTCTTGTTCGTTATGTTGGTAGCACTGCTATATTAATGTTACCGATAAATGACTTTTCCACGAAAAATATATAAATAAATAAATAAACGGAAATTAACATATTCACGTTACATTGTTTTAAGCTGTCATAATATGAAATATTAATAAAAAATGAAAAATAAAACTCACCCATGGCTTATTATAATTTATTTCGCTCCAAATTCAAATATTTTATATTTTTTACACAAAAATTATTCCGGAACTTTCTCGGAATTTCAACAATTTAATTACTTGCAACATTGAATAAAAAAGCGTTCGAAAATTCAAAAATATGAATGTTTTTCTGTAAAATTATTTAAATTATTTCTTGTTATTTAATAAGAAATTGGATTTATTGTCGATGATAAACGAATACACAGCTAATAATTAACTCCTAAAATAAATTTGGATGGTATTCGATAGCGCTAAACTACATTTTTTGATTTTTCTTTTTCATGTAAGTCATGCGTATTCCAAGCTGTCACAATTCACACTGGATGTAGAGAAGAAAAAGGTGGCCCCGGCACCACCATTTTTATCTACGTTTTTGAAGTACCAGCACTCCCTCTATATATACCGGGTATCTCAAGACTGCTACCGAAAACGAAGCCGGGTGGTAGTTTTAGTGGCTACAAACACAATGCAATTAAAAATTTCGCATAGAAACGCGACAATTATTTTTTATGATTTTTTAAATATCGTCATTTTTGGGTGGTAAATCCTTAGTTTTTGCTAAAATAATAATTTAAACTCATTTATACCTTAGAGTATTTATAAATAAAAGGGTATACACTATTATTTTAGGAAAAAACGTATTTAACACCCAAATATGGCCATAGAAAAAAAATAACAAAAAAAAATTGTCGCTTTTTATTGCCATTTTTTCTGTTGCATTGTGTCTGAAGTCGCTTAAACTACCACCCGGCTTCGTTTTCGGTAGCAGTCTTGATATACCCTGTATATATACTCTAAGTCCCTCACCTAAACCAACTATACTGGCCTGCACAACCTACAGAACCAAATACCAACAAAACCAACCGCGATCTAATATCAAATATATGGTTATTCAGCATGAGAATATAGCAGTGGTCAGGATTACGTGGAGTGCGCGCGGACACCGCGGCCGGAAATACAGCCGCATCCGGGAAGCCAATGCATCTTCGCGGAGTCTATCGCTGATATGAAATAATAACGCACGGGCTCGTACTTAGGTAGCTGTTACGGGGACCATTCTTTATAATATATTGTGTGGTGTTAGGCTATGTTACCTACTACTAAGCAATGATGCTTTACAAGTGAGGGTTCGATTGACAGAGCTTAGGCCATAGTCATTGACGCTAGCCTTCATCGTTAAAGCGCACGGAAATTTATAATCGAATATAAGAATAATAAGGGTGGAAAGTATTAATGTTAAAATTACTGCATTTTATTTGTTCATCCAAAGTACAAACTGGTTCACCTAAAATTGCATTTGATTTTGTGCAGGTATAAAAAATAAAAGCTCGTAGTTTTCCATTTTAATAGAACACATATCGGCGAGTGCGACCCTGTACGTGTACCGGCTCAATCCCCTCGTCTTGCTATTACCGTAGACATGATGAAAATATATTTTTATAGAGTGGAATGCAAAGTAAACGTGGAATGATTTAATGCTACATTTTATACGGCTACACTTCAATTCGATATTTTTTAATTTGAAATCATACTTTGTATTAAGTTTGTGACATTGTTGGGTGTTATTTATTTATTTATATGTTTGTTATTTAATATTGACACACACACGCCTATTGCTGCAGCGTTAAGTGAACAAGCAGAGGTTTTATTAGTTGCACTCACCTTTTGTCAAATTATTTAGTCCTGAGATCTGAGACCTATATTCGCAGTGGACTTCTTTTGACAAAAGAGAAAGGAAGAGAAAGGTGGTCTGATAGGGCGTGAATCTATCGTTATGTCGGATATCATTTCCAGTTCCGTATAATTGATGTAAAGATGGTGTTCCAACCTGGTGTTCGAATCCGGGGCCTCGCGGTACTCACTCGAAAATACGCTACCATTAGTCCAATGAGGCAATCATACTTATGCAATATTTCCATATGAATAAAACAAAACACTACGGCGGTCCTCGAGTCATAAGCACACAAACAGACAGACATAGAGACTGAATTATATACAACGTAAGGATGAATATTAATATTTGCAACAGAGTCCGAGGTCTTTTCGTGCTCGCTCGTAAACTTTGAAATAACACATGTAATGCCGGCGCGTATTTCAAATTGAAACATTAATATTTGCACTGCATTTATACGAGATTTATCTCAAATGAGAGTTTGTTTAATCTCGTGTAATCGTGTATGTTAAAAATTGCAAGGAAATTATGAGTGATTTAATGTTGGTTAATTTTGATGATTAATAAATTTATAAAAGCTCTGTTCTTGTTGGAAGGATGTGTTAAGGAAATGTTATTATGCTACACCAAAATACAGTAGTCATAAGAATCCATACTTATGGTTTGAAGACAAATATCGCAAAAAAAACCGAAAGCATGGTGGCGTCTTGTCAATAAAAGCATTTCAAAGGGTTTCAAGATGGTGGCTTCAACTTAAGGTAAATTATTGTTAGATTTTTTTTATTTTTTTTTATAGTGGCCTGGCATAGTGGCGGCATTGCACCTGATGGAAAGTGCCAATGCCGCCCAGGCAGAGTATCCATTGGCATCGGATGGCAGTCCCATGCCAATGGAAACAATTATGCCGGCCTGCTTAGGTGCCTCTTCACACCACGGCGGAAGGACCCAGGATTGTAGGAAGGAGGGACACGCGCGCCGGCAAACAATTCCACAGCCTGACGGTGACAGATTAAAATGATATCAATTGAAAAAGAAAAAGATTTATTAAAACATACAATTAATACGAGTTTAGGTTTAAACGAATATAAGACCATAAAATAATATTTGTATAAAGTTCCTTATAACTAAATATTCAATTTTCGTACCACACATACTACACAAGATACGAAAAAATATGAAAAACTACGAAAATCAAAAAGACATTGTATTACGCAGTTACGTTCAGTAGAAACAATATCCCGATACGGTCGTACGCCGGTTGTATGGCGCTCCGTGCGTCCGCTGTTTTTGTTACGCGCACATTTGTTGTTTTAATGGCTTATTCAACTCATATTTCTCTCGGTTCTTTGTTAGTTTTTACTTATTACCGAGTCGCGCGGGCCGCATGAATAAATTCCCGGCTGTGTCCCGCGCCCGACCGCTGCTACGGTAAGGGTTTAAGCAAACTAGCGATATTTAGTATTAGCGATTGACGATTTTCCGATTAATATCGCGGCTGTATTATGTTTAGCAATAAGATGCTTTCAATTGAGAAATACAAATCACACGTTTTACAGTCGTTTTCTATGATCTATCTATCTTTAACAAGAGATTTCATTAGATATTTTGATAGAGAGGTATAGGATATGGTGCATATATTTATAGATAGTTAGATTTTATAAATATGTATGTATGTCTTTTACTGTTTATTGAAGCGTAGAATTGTAATGACATAATTATGGTAGCTATTTTTAACCCCTTGTTAAAGATAGATAAGATATAGAAAAAGGCCGTTAATGGCTTTATCGATGGCCCAATGTGTTTTGGTGACTAACTGCGTTTGATCGCTGTACAAAAGTCTGAATGTTGTCGCTGCTTTCAGTCTCTCCAACGCCGCGTCTGATTCAAGTATGTATACGGAATTGTCGTTTCGCAGTATCAAGTTTCCTAAAGGCGAATAAATCGTCGATGATAAAAGTCGGTGGTTTGCCCGAGCCCTAAGCCTGGTGATTATTATAGATTAATATTCATCGTCGCTTTTGCTGTTTGGCCTCTGGATGCAGTGCTGTTGTGCCTTTTTTGTGCTGCTATTGAATGATTTATTGTTATGCGATATTCATTTAATTGTGGAGGCGTGGAAGTTAAGTGGAGAGCGGTTTTTGCTTTACAACTGTTTATGCTTTTCATCAGGTTTGGCTTTGTATTGGTATTTTATTTTGCATTTCTGACATATCTATAAGGTGAAAAACTAGACAAACCTTTTGTGTCCTTACTGTTATAGCTTTACTGAGGATATTCGTTTGTTTAATGAAATGTTGGAACGTTCTATACGACATCTATTTTTTAATACTGGCAATGAACATATGTGTTGTTAATTTTTATTAAAATATCTTCATGCATTATAACGGTGAAGGAAACCTGACTAGTGCGTGATATAAATATCACTACAATAATTTTATGCTGAGACGAAGCAGCCAAATCGCAAAAGTGTGTAGTGAGCTAAATATTGAGAAATAGGCGTTTAAGGGCAGAAATAATAAAAAATGGCATATCTCTCTCTAACAAAAATAAAAAGTCGCAGAGTGATTAATACTTAAAACATTATTTACATGCAGTAGCCAACCACCGTGAATAGATGTAGACAGTAACGGTTGCAGACGCGCTGCACTGCACCAGACTGCCCTTCTGGGTCACATTCACTCGACGAGGGTCTGTAACCGGCTGCATTGAATTTTCATTTTTAACTTACTGAGGCCATTGTTTTGGAGTGTCGCTCACGAGTCACGATGTAGTGGCGTGAATAGGTATCACCACAATGCGCAATGGTTGCGGTGTTTTCTTTGTATATATATTTTTAATGTAAATTAAATTTGTGTTGAAAAGTATCTTATAAGGTAATATGCCTGGGTTACATTTTTTTAGACAAAAATGGGGTTTTTAACTTTGGACAAATATACAAGTAACATTGTTGGGTTTCGACTGTCCCCGTGGCAAACTCAGTTTAGTGGCCATCTGTGAAACATGTGGTTGCAAATTCGATCGCATCGAGATAAATGTTTGTGTGAATGTGACCAACTATTCCGACCAGATTCTTGTAGTTGCTGACGCCCACGACGCTGAACTTTGAGTCTTAGCGTGGGACCAGGTCTAACAGTATTATTAGGTGCATTGTGTTAGTTTTGCCGTACCATCTTAAAATACATACCAATAGGGCATTTAACTCCATTTTTTATGCAAAATTTTACAAACTGAGAATTTTGTAAATCACTCCAGAATAAAACAAGTTACTTATAAGGAGTCTAAGAAGAGGAATGCAAAACAAAACTAGTGACGTCAATAGTCTAAATATTATCAGAAAGAGGGAAGATGTCCACACTACTCTTTTTTTCAAATACTAATTTTGGCATTTGACACAATTACTAATTTTGAGAAATGTTTGTATTTTCAATGAAATTGTACTTTTCCTCAAAATAATTAAAAGGAACTATCTTAGTCAAATACTCTATTGCATGTAATATAATTTATATTTACGCATATAGTCCTGGTAAGAGCACAGGTAAGGACATTAGTGTAAGTAAAAAGGCGTGTAGATATTGTTAATGCGAACTTAATGGCGAGTGCAGTTTCAGCAGGGGTCTGCTAATTTGGTCTACGTTTTTATGTTAACCTCAAAACTATTAAAATGGATGAAACATTATTTTTATAATGTAATGAGACTTAACATCTTATGTCTCAGGATGGCGAGCGCAGTGGAATGTCAATTGCTTTGTAATTCATGCTTCTGTTCATGAGAGGTCGTATTGCTTACTATCAGGCGAATGTCATTCGCCAGCTCGTTTTATCATCAAAGTATCATTACAGTCGTGTATTTTATGGGAACTTCTAGGCAAATGCAAATATTCTAACAGAGGTTTTACAATGTCCAAAAACTTAAAGTAAACTTGAAACTTTGCTTCTTAGTTATCAAATCGTTGGACGGAATCACTGTAACCATGATGTTAAGTTCAAAAGAAGCTTGTTATTGGCTTAGTGGCAGCAGATTCGATTGTCAAGACTCTTTGTTACTTCATAGTAATAAGATTTTTTTTATTGCTGTGATTGACGAGACGAGCATGCCGTTCATGATGGTTAGCGATGCGACCGCTCATGAACAGTAGCAAAACCAACCAACACCTTGAATTACAAAGCAATGCTTGGCATTCCACTGCGCTCGCCATCCTGAGACATATAGATGTTTAGTC
Organism: Hyles vespertilio; assembly: GCA_009982885.2. Lineage (NCBI taxonomy): Eukaryota > Metazoa > Arthropoda > Insecta > Lepidoptera > Sphingidae > Hyles > Hyles vespertilio. Next base: position 24,523,325 of record CM042807.1, read on the forward strand.
CTCAATATGTCCAGTAGTTACTCTGGCTACAATGTCCTTCAATCCGAAACACAACAGTGCATTTAAACTGCTGTTTGACGGGAGAAATAGACATTGCGGTGGTACCCACCTAGGCAGCCTCTCACATATGAGAGACCTACCAGTTAAGATTTTCTAGATCATTGCACTAAGCCAGTAGAACTGCAATTTATTCACATTATTAAAGTATTGTCCACAAGTAATTTTGTATCACTTGATAGGTAAATTGTTAAGTATTATTTTTATTCTGTTTTCATTCTGAAATACATATTACTAATTCCAAAGAACTAATGACAGATAAATTGAATATTGCAATTTTTTAAAGTCAAAAGCCACGCAAGTATCGCCCATACTCGTTTCCGAAGTGATTAAGGTAAAAAACGATGGCAGTTTAAAGAGGTAGGTGTGGCGAGAGTGCGCACTTTTTGCCCAGCGTTTATTATACACGGTGCTAAAAGGATAATATCCGCAAAAAGTCGGCCGGCTAGTCGCCCCGTTATACGATTATAACCGAGAGCCTAGGAAAAAGTGCTGGGCGGGTGTTACACCGAGTGGGCCGTATAATTCGTAAATACGTGCAATTGTTACCGGGATTGACGCTCGGGTTTATCATTGAACATAATTCATACATTTAAGTTTTAACTTAAATGCTGTATTTAGGTTTGAAACATAGCTTGATTTTGGCTAAAACAATGTTAGTATTATGTATGTCGTACTAAGATGAAAAGCAAACAAATAATATGCTTCTTTTAATATTTAAAATTCGATGTTTCACTGCATACAAGATAGTATAATTCTCATACAAACAAATCTCATATTTTGTGACAGGGTACTTTCTCAATTGTTTACTACAGATAGTTAAAGCGTCTCCCGCTACGTCTCCGGCTGGATGCTGCGCGTCGCTGTGTACCCTAATTACCGGCCATTTATAACGGCCACGGACGGTGCTGGCCATTTTTATATTTTTTACACTTGCACTGCCCATTCCTACACGCTACGTATGAGTAAAACTCCTTCCCTTTGTGTTTGAGTGGAGCGCGCGTTCGCACCTTGCAAGACTTGGAGAATGCATGCCATTAAAAGTTTTGTCCTTGACTTCAGGTGCTCGGGTTGGCACGTCGTGTGCCTTTGTGTGTTTAGTTGGGTTTTAGGAATTTTGTTTATTTATGTTTTGCACGTGCTTGATTGATTGTTTTGGCTTCGTTTAAAATAATGTGGAGTTTTTCTTTTTCTTCTTCTGGCTTTCTGGAACATTAATCAATGGTTTTAACTATTTATGTGTGGGATATTTCCTAATAATATCAATCTTTATATGAACTAATTTAAGGCATTGCACGTTGTGCTAACATAACTATTACATAATTGGTAACAATTTTAGTAAGACTAAGTTTTAGGATTTGGTATCTAGTATGGATATACTCACCTCTAAAGACATTTGTGAAAGGAAATAAGTTTTGCGTGTATGTATCTCGTGACACAACCAAGAGGTTTTGTATAATGTTTTCCTACTGCCGTATGCTTTCACAACAGTAGAAAATAACGCGTGTTTGCGTGGAGCAGTGAAATAACGAAGCTGCCAATGGCACGAGTGCATAGCCACTGCCGCCCTGTGGATTTAACAATGCTTCCCAAGTCTGCGCACTTCGCCACGGGGCTCTCAAAAATGCGGCTACTAATTTATTATTATTATTAGCTTTGTTAGTGCGCGAGAACTTAGTTGGAAGTGGATGGCTGAATAAAGTATGAGCGAAAGATATAATTTAATTAGGAAGAACCCAGTTTATATTCGAGTTATTGTTTTCAAGAGGTAGAATAATAGTACCAGGTTGAATGGTGCCTCTACGCTATATTGAAAAATGCTAATGTGTTCCGTTTGAGGATAACGTGTGTATATTTAGTTTCGAGTAAGCCGGCATAATAATTGAGTCCACCGGGCTTATGCTTATTTTCCATTTGGTTAACCCTACACTTACATAGCATCAAATGTTAGTAGACACTTCGTCGTGCTGTATATGAGTATTTTAACAATGTTTAATTTTTCAAGTGCATATTTACCACTCGCTAGTTCCCTGGCCGCGCTGGACTTATCTCAAACAGCAGAGTTATAGACAAAATGCAAAGCTGCTAAACTATGCGCCTGTTTATGTACATGCACTATTTGCCGGGGCCCCTCGACCCCGCCCACTGTTCTCTTCAAACTTTAAATGGACTAGGAGGTTAGAATATATTTCTTCAATTTTTTTGAAGTTACAGGAAGCTATTTCACTGCAAAGATTTAGCTAGCTTACTGATCTTTTAGCAGCGTGTATGAGCTTCCTATGTTAAGAAATCTCTTGTATTTATTTTATATCCACAAATTATATAATACGTTACATACATACATAATATTATGTACGTTACGTTTCCCGAGAATATATTAGGTATTTAGAATGGTGAAAGGAATTTGAATTCTAGGTATTGCTTATGCTTAGAAATCCAATTTTTATACTAACAAGACAATGTGACGACACTGCAATGGACTTGATGGTCAGTTTTTATGTATATGTTTGATAGTATGAATGTACGTGCGAAATTTCGTTATCTTTTGCCGGTGACATGCTAAACTCGAAACATTATATTATGTTTGCAAGAGTAGCTATGGTAGAATTTCCATCATCGCGTACCGATAGGAGATATTTATATACTACCTCAATTTGCAGAGTCTATAGCAATGACATTCACCAAACGAAATGCAGCACGATACTTACTCCACATAGATACAGCATGGTGCTTCCACTTGCTAGTGTCAAAGTTGTACATAAACCACTGCATGCAAGGCTGAGGCACTTGAGTTCAAGTCAACTCTTTACTCCCAAACACAGCACTAGATTAATTCCGACCGGCTCTGTTTAAGACGGCGCGACGGTCCCAGCCTTAATCCTGAGGAGTTTCGAACTTGTTAGTGAAGGTTTATGCTGCCAAGATAAAGAGTCGCCACGGCAACACTAGATGCCGGGTGTTATCGTTGCGATGAGCCGCTTATCGCACTTGGCCGGTTGTTCGATACAACTGGGCGGCTACTACGATGCTGGGACTAGGTTACCGTGCAGCTAAGTGAATTTAGCTTCTTATACATAAATATATGTAGTAATTATCGCAAGGTTGAATACTAAGAGTATTTCAATGTTTAAGCTGTATACGCACGCCCGCGTATTTTTTGAAGGCGAACGATAATTATTGTCTTTCCCCATTTCTAACTTAACCGGATGACATTATACTTACCGGGTGTAGTTCATATTAAGGTAATATTTTAGACCTCAAATATTCAGAGATATTTTAGGTGTATTCATAGTCAAAGGTTGGTAGGAAATACATACTACATAACATTTTTAAATAAAGGACATGGCCAGTATTTGTATGGCGCTGTGCCTAGTACTTCGAATCTCATCTACATCAATGAGTTTTGCATTGTTGGGGTACGGTTTGTTCCAAGATTATTACAGAAAAGTTACAAAGCCTAGGAAGTTCAGGGTTTTTAGATATTTACAAAAATACATCTTATTTTCAGGTTAGGTTTTGTAGGTTATCTGTCAATTTATTGAATTGAATAAAAATACATTTACATAAATAATTTGTCGTCGAATTTGGAATATAAATAAACTTTTATTTTATAAGTTATATAATATAATAAAATACATAAAAATACACGCCCGTGCCCTGCAGTGGGATGTCTATAATTAATTGTATTTATTCATGCGTTCCACACAGAATAGTCATGAATATACGCAGCCTATACACCCTAAACATAAATACCTCACCTGAACCTAACCCTACACTAATATTGACTCTTGTGTGGTGGGTATCGGGAACAACGAGAGACTTTTCGGTTTCAAAAATACACAGACCCGAAACAAATACCTGTGGTTCACAAATCACATTTGTCTCGGCGCGGGAATCGAACCCGCGACTTCGTTTCACAGCCGGCGCGGCATGGAAGCTACTGGCAGCCAAGATTACTTGCATTCCTCCCACATATAGCATAATTATTTTAGTATCAATGCATAGGTGAGTGGTTGCTTAGGGAATTGATGTATGCCAAAGGATGAAATAATTTAAAATCATTTTTTATAAAATAACATATTTATTATTAGAAAATACATTAACAGCCTACGTGGCTCAGTTCATTATTGGGTATGGATATATCTTCTTTGTGCACGATATGGTCTAAGATTGACTTGATTTCTTCCTCTCAATGTATCATGGTGTCTATTAGCCTTCATACAATCGGGATGGCAAACTATAATTCATTGTTATTCCCTACAATATATAATTGTTTCTTAGTATGTATTGCTTCAATATTTTTTTTCTATATATTTATCTAAGTTTTTAACACAAATCATTATCAATATTAATTCAAATCTTTAACATATCATATGTTTTTTTTAACTATTATATGTATACTAAAACAAGCAACATACTAATGTTTACAGAATTTTAAGTGTGCCTTAGAAATCCTTAGCCTTAGAATAAAAAAAAAAATTCTCAGCTTCATTAACATAATGTCTTTTATTATTGATCGATCATAACCAAGACATACCATGTTATGGCCCAATAACATATGTAGTTTGTGAGGTAGTTTGTGAGGTTACAGGTAGCAGGTATGACAAATATGTCCGCGAGCAGGAAGCTGAAAAAATATAGTTAATTATACCAGTTTCACATTATTAGGATAGCACTGCTAAGGTGATAAATATTCATTTTAAATACTAATAACTTCAATAAAACATTATATGTATTGTGGAACATAAGTCACAATGTGTTTATTTGTTTATCTATGACCCGCGACATTGGCATATTATTGGTTAAGGGGGACGGGAGTTGAGTCTAGGTTAGGTTACTTTAATTGGGTTTTCTTAGGAATGGTGCATTATCTTTTCATGGGAGTGGTACCATGGAACCCCTCCACCCTCTCCCAAACCACTACTCTGCCTAACGATTCTATATTATACCTATTTATGAGAAAAGTGTATGTATTGTATGTAAGCATAATCAATAATATTAATTTATACCTACCCATACCTGAATTGATATCCATCGTGTAAGAATCCTTCAGGAATGAACTGACAATATGGAGCCAACATGTCTTAACCGTCCTGTTGCTATTCCACAGTTAATACACCTCATCGTTCTATCGGGTTAGAAAGAAAAACACTACAAAAAATAAGAAAACTGGCAATCTGAAATCCTGTAGATCAAGTATTTTTTTGCACACGGTTCACAATTAATCTTTTAAGCACAAAATATTCACGGAGACGTATTTTAATTGTACAACAATTTAAACAAACTAGTGTTCGCCTAGTGGTCGAAATTCGACCAAATCAAGAAGAGAAAAAGTTTTTACCTGTATGATGATGTTGTTATTCTGATAATTCGTGCACATTTAAATGTATCTTACTGCTTCACAATTTGTATAAGCGCTCAGTATTTCACGTAGTATTCGTCAAATAAATCTTTCTGTTTGGCATTCAACAAAACCACAGTAAACAATTTTTTCTGATTGACATTCAACTATGTCTATAATAAACGAAAGAAACAATTTGACCAAAGTGTATGTAAACGTGTACAAATGCGTGTGTCAAATGCATGCTGGTTTGTGTAATGTTTTATTTATTGATTTAATGTCATAGACGTAGTATCAATAGACTTGACATGCATTTGACATATATAGTCCATCTCACTTGGACTTATGCATAAACCTTAAAAAATGAAAGTGACAAAACATAATTTGCGGTCCTTGTCATAGTTTCACATAATTTTGTAGGGCAACACTGCGTGTACCCAAACAAATAAGACGTGCGGTTTGTTATAAACTTGAATTACTGAGTATTTTACGAATATTTGCGGTCAAAAATGTATGTAAAAGAGTGTTGAAACTGATTATAAGACAAAAGGTAAGGTGTGCTGCTTTATTATTGGCTGTGATAGCCGATCTAAACGATAATATGAAAATATAACCTCTCACTGGTAAGTGCATTTTATTTAGTATATTGGTAAAAATAAATGTAGACGTTCATTATTACTAACATCTGCAATTAGTATTTCATAGAATACATTGAAAAATAGCATTATACTTGCATAAAAAATAAAAATGCTTTTTTTTTACTTTATGTCTGTCCCTTACGGTGGAACTCGAATGTCGAGTCCATTTGATACTACGTCCATGTTTAATGTACTTTTTATGCATTATTATTAAAATCTTCTGGAACGTAGTTCCTTATTTTTATATTAAATGAGGCAAATAAAACCTTTTTTTTGATATGTCTATGTCAGAAGAACAAAATGAAAAACAAAAGAAACAATTTGACACCAGAGTATGTATGCGTGTACAAATACTTGTGTATGTATGTGTGTGTGAAATGCATGGTAGTGTGTGTAATGTTTTATTTTTGATTTAATGTACTTTATAAGCATTATTATTGAAAAATATTAGCGTTCTGCACTTCCCCTACACATAAACTATAAGTGTGCCAAATTTTATGCTCCTGCGTCCGCGCAATTTTCGTAAAAAGGGGTCCAAAGTTTTTGCATCACGTATTAATATATAGATAAACAAAGCATGGTTCCTGTCAAGCAACTGTCAAGTGTCAAGTATTTACTGCAGCGTTTAGTTGTTGCAATGAAAATGTGGAAAAATGGGAAGAATATTATGTGTAAGTATATACGGCAAACATTGTTTTATATATATTTAGTATTGTTAATTATTATGACTTATTACCTACTTATAAATTATTTTTAGGAATATTTTAGAAAAAGTTATTATCTTTTTCCTACACTTGCTTTACTGCGAACGAAACGTTTATGCGGGGCCAATAATGGCGGAAATGGGTAAGTATCAATGCAAAATCTTATTATACTTTATTTTACTCCCTAAACTTCCACAGAAATATGACATATTCTTAAATTAATAGTTGATTTTTTATATTCATAAAATTATTGCCTTGTTTTTGTACATGATAAAAAGTAACTAGGCACAAACTGTCCAGCAGTGCGATTCACGTAACTCTTTGACGCGCCGATCAAGTTGCGGTGCGGTTACAATTAAGTTTACGCTTTGGTACAAAATGGTATTCTTGTAAGTGTTTAGCTGCGCGTGAACTGCGCGTGAGCTGCGCGTCAACTGTACGTCAGATGTATGAAATTTGTTTGAGATTGACATATACACGCAGCAGTAGAATACGCTAAAACTTTTGCGTGACGCGAACTTCACGCGAGCGTATTTGACAGCGGTTGTCAAAATTACGAGAATACGAAAAGGGCTGTTTTGATCGAAACTTAACCGCAACTGCACTGCAGCTGAACTTATTAAAATACGTGAATCGCACTACAGGTCCTTTACCAATTATAATTGGCTGTAAATAATTTGCATTAAAACATAAGTACATGCAAATTTATCGTGTTTCAAATATTGAATGAAGCTGCGTTTAACGGATTAAACTCATTAAACCGAGCCGATGTTAACCCATGCATTGAATATTTCGTTCAGTTTTTAATACATTCTGTATAATTTAATGAACGTTTGTATTAAGCCTGTAAATGGAATATTTTTTATATTCTGCGACATACTTTTTTTATTGATTTTTTTCTTCTATAATTGTAAATGACTTTGTTAGTATACTTACAATTTTAGTTATGTTTTTTGCCTTAAAAGTAAATTTATTGTTGGTTGCATATGTGATGTCAAGTAGCAGTAAAAAATATTATTTTTTTAAATTTATTTTATTATTTTATTAAATGTTAGGCAAAAGTTTATAAAACTCCTAAACAATAACGACACTCATTTCATAATGATTCTGACTAATTTAGTACATCATTGTATTCCATATATTTCAGATGATATAATTTTTGAGTAATAATATTTTCTCGCGTCGAGAATTCGTGGTAGGCCCGCGGCGTATTAAGATGTTTATTGTCGTAAGCTGGATTTCGTCGACTACAGGCTTCGATAATATTAAAACTTGATGATTTTATACAGACTTGAATTAATTATTCAACTGTTTTACATAATTCGTGTATAAAATATACACTGATTTGCATACATTGCGTACACGTAGGCAGAATGTTGGGCAATTGTATTTGGCTGTTAAAGTAACTACGGGAAGGTACGCTTTAATTGAGCTTTTGTATTGCTGTTAAGAAAATGTATGTATATTATGTTGGTTTTAACCGAGCACGGCTTAGGAAATGTGTTACGATTTGTAAGTATCTTTTTGTGTAGTATTTTTACCCGGTAAGCGGTACGGAAACGTATTTTCGTCATTATGCACCGGTTGAAGTCCATTAATGAATTATGGCCCCCTCGCAAGTTTATAGTATCATGGCTCGTATTCGATGCTCCTGGAAGCTGGAAAGGCGAGTGCAGGGCGTAGCTCCTTGCGCAGATCATGTTGCTGCCCGTCATCAGCCTTTCATTTGGCTACGGCATCCTTGACAAGCTGATCTACTGGTGATAGGTATTTCATATGTCAGAGGTTGCCTGTATTGGTACCACCGCAATGTCTATGTCTTCTGCCAACCAGCAGTGTAAATGCTCTGTTGTGTTTCGGATTGAAGAACTTTGTGGCCAGAGTAACTACTGGACATATTGAGACTTAGGGCTGAAACTGCGTTAAGCGGGCGCCCGCGACGGGCAACCGTCGCGCGTCTCCTCGCGTGGACACGCGGGCGGGCTCCGTGAGAACGCGACGGTCCCCGTCGCGGGTACCCGTCGCGGAGACCGGATTTACGCAGTGTCGCTGGTTCAATTTTAAATTGTGCATGTACAGTCGTGTCGATGGAGAACTTAATATATTATTACATAGCAAAACGACGACTAGCAAAAAACAAACGACAGCCAGTAAGCCCGTTTATTGAATCTAGGTTGCTGTGCGGAGAATTTGTTGTAAAGTTCAGTAAATTAAGAGAAAATGAAAACTCATTTTACAAATATTTAAAGTTTCGATACCGGTCTATGACGAATTATTTTCGAAACTGGAACCATATTTGAAGAACAATTTAAGAGTAAAATCTGTATCAGTCATATCACCAATGGAAAGGCTGGCAATAACATCCACTGCTGAACATCAGCCATCCCCAACGATCTCCACGTCGACCTGTTGGAAGCGGCCTGCATCCAGCGACTTCCTGCAAACTTAGCCAGGTCGTCCGTCCACCTTGTAGGCGGGCGTCCGACATTTCGCTTGCCTGTACGTGGCCTCCACTCTAGAACCTTTCGGCCCCAACGGCCATCGGTTCTGCGAGCTATGTGCCCGGCCCACTGCCACTTCAACTTGCTAATCCTTTGGGCTCATTTTTGAGTCGATCTCGTAGGGAAATACCGAGCATAGCGCTCTCCATCGCACATTGAGTGACTTTGAGCCTTCTAATGAGGCCCAAAGTGAGAGGCCACGTCTCGGTGCCGTATGTCATCACCGTCATGTTACCGCTGGCGGACACCGCGCGCTGTACCGCGCGTGCCCCCGCGACGGGTTCCGACGCACGGAGACGAGCCCCGCCGCGCGGGTGCGGGACGCGCATCCCCGTGCTCCCCGCGACGGAGCACTTTTGTATGAAACCGCGCGAGTGCCCGCTTAACGCAGTTTCGGCCCTTAACATCTTATGTCTCAGGATGGCGAGCGCAGTGGAATACTAAGCATTGCTGTGTAATTCAAGGCTTTGTTCAGTTTTGCTACTGTTCATGAGCGACCGTATAGCTTATAATTAGGCGAACGGCACGCTTGTCTCGCCATTCATGGTAATACTAAAAAACTTATTGTGTAATTTGTTGGTTGCCGGAGCCAAAAGTGATGAAATTAATAAATTACTCCAAATTATTTGTGACTTTGCCTATGGAAAAATTAAAACAATAATATTGAAAAACAATAAAATTTAGCTACTTATAATGTCAGGGATTTTGGTTGCTTTTTATTTCTAATACTGGTATTCATATCTTAATGTTTTAATGTAAAATTTAAGTTAAAATGGAACATATTATGAACGCGTGTACCGAATAAGCAAGTCTATGAATACATAATACGTACACAAATTAGTGGTGGGTACAAAGGGTTTCCTCCACTTTGATGCGGTTTGTAGGGTCGAGCACGGCGTAATGTGCTGGTTCACTGCCTGTACTATATGTTGCTTATAGCCTAGACTAGATTTAGGGTCCCTTTGGAACTGTTTTAAAGGGTTACAATATGATTCAAGAATTTGATTTAAATTCTATTTAATACAAGTCGACAATATACAGGTTAAAAATATAATGGCCGGTCTTATCACTCGTAAAAATCTACATGACAGCGCAGGAATGTCAGAATTCATAGAAAATTTAAAGGGCAGTATGAGAGTTATGAATCTAATATTTCAACGCGTCTACCTGTTCGAAATCAATCCTTTCAAACGTCATCGTGACATAACCGTTGTTATGCATTAATATTCAAAATAAAAGCAAGGAAAGCCACTACAAAGGAAAAAGTTTTAAAGTACTGAGTATATTTTTTATAGACAGTGCGCCACCGTTAATTCAAGACGTATTATATTTGTTTTTTTCTCTTCCATAATTTCCACTATAAAAATAGAATATGCCAAACAAACAAAGCGGAAAGAAATGCAATGATATAGTAAGAATAAACTGGGTGGTTTGCTCATTCATGGTTCCCTAAAAGGGCAGATGTCAGCTTTAAAACCATTAGCGAGATAAATTACTGCCTCCCGCAGCATCCCGCGCCGGCCCGCGCCGAGCCGCCCTCTAATCCCCGGATAAAGATTTTATTTTCGGTCTAAAATGAAGAGACATCTTTTGGCCGATGCTGCAAGTGTACGAATGTTGACTTCTCATTTCATTTATAAACATAATATTAACTCGTTGCTCATACTGCCATTGAGATCTTAGATTAGAGCGAGATAGTGTATGTTTGCAGACAGCTTTGAAATTATTTTGGAGAATTCAGAGGATTACAAGTTACCTCATGATTTCCTTATTTACAGGTAACGCGTGGCAAAATTAACTAGAAATACTCACGTATCTTCAAAAAGACAGGGGCGGGAGAATTTTGAGATCCGCACTGCATCAGTTCATAAATAAATATTCCCAACGAACACATACATACATAGTCTTCATCGTACACTGGGATACAAGCCTCGTATTGTGACTGTCAAAACCTAGGAAAATTTTCTCTGCTACACATTCCTAGGCCTGACAGAAATACTTTTAGTTAATAGTAATAATAAAGTTAGCAATAAGACAACAGACATCTTTAAAAAACTATGCCCACAATAGAAAATTTAGCCGGAGAGAGGACGTTGGTACTAACGTTAGTTATACTTCATAGAATTGACAACGATATTTTTTTGTCTGTATGAAAAGTAGTGTTGGACCAACATTTTTGTTGTAGCGGACAAGAAATTAGCAAACACACAGAGCCTATTTTCAACCTACTGTACTTCAAAATGTATTTATTGACTTAATCCACTCGCTTTCCGCTCATCCCTTGACCAAGTTCACGTCTCGCCCGAGTCCTCGTATCAATATGATTCAGTAACGAATGTTACGAGACACTTATCTTAATTACCGTCACAATTTTAACTAACATTACGCTTTGTTTTATGTAATTGGCCCGGGTAGACGCAGCTGGTGACTCTATGTCTAAGTGGACTCCAATTATACTTGTTAATCCTACTTTTTCGTTATTAATCTATCTCAGTCTGAAGGAGTCTGTACATGGACTCTTTGATGCGTCAACCAATCTCAATTTTAACAAATATTTTCTGTTGTATGGAAAGTGGATAATAGGAATTTAGAGCTTTAACATTGGCATTGTTTTGAAGTTGTTGGAGTCAATCTTGTTAAAAGCACTTAAATAAAATGTCGACAAATATTAAATAAGATGATGTTTTGCAACACGCACATTTTTTCAGTCGATTAAATTATATGAGTTGGGTATTTATTTATTTAAAATGTTAACATAAATCAGCTTCTATCGCATAAGTTTCCACTACCAGTATTGTGTCACAACAAAACATTTCTTAAAGTAAACAATTTCGCAAATTAAACTCGTGAAGTCTGTTTTAAATTCGAACGTCGGACTCGATCCTCGGAGGATCCAAAAAAGGCGGCGCCGCGTGTCGGGCCATTACTAAGATAAATTACGAGTGCTGCGAATTTCTTTACCAAACACTCCGCGCAGGCGGCGCGAGGCAGCGAGACGTGGGGCAACGCCCACTGTCTCGCGATGCTACGAGCCTGGCGCTTTGATGGTTTGGGGAGGCTTTTTATAGGTATATGTTTTCTCATCATTTTCCGCCATAGGAAGTTATTTTATAAATACAACACTCGTCTAATAGTTGCTTAATAAGCTAGTAGAAACTGAAGGTGGCTTGAAAATCTGTGGTTACGACTATAGGTGTCGTGCATATGTATGTAAATGTATTAACGAAGATTTAGGCAGAAGCACCATTAAGTAACACATGGTAGCCAAACCAAAATGGAAACCTATATATGACAGGTGGTGCATCTGCAGTAGCACTATATGCACCCATATGTATATATGTAGATCGATTTTTTAAACTATTGAGTTAACTTAGGACACTCGGAAGAATCTTACAAAGATTATAAAATATTTGTGTTGTAATTATACAACATATTTTACTCTATAGAATTTAGGTCTTGCGCCGGCACTGCCTGCCCCGCCTTCCGCCATGGTAATCCTCCCGCGGTAAGGGAGGGAACAACAACACAGCTTGTTGATGGACTTGATTACAGCTTTTGATGTTTTTAAACGGTTTTTGATTACTGTTTCTAAGTTGATGGGAAATCATTTTTTCCTAGGATATTCTAAGTAAGATGAAGGTAGGGATTGTATTATATCTTAAAATTTCATATTAACATATACCGTTCGATTGTCTTTTTGCTCTAGTCTATCTATGGGACGGAGTCGTCACGTCCTGGATTCAGTTTTTACATCGAAATGTAGAAAACATTGTGTGAATTTTTAGAATCGATTTTTTTTATTAATAAATATGTATTTAATTATTATTGTTAGGAAGAGTTGATATCAAGTAGGAGTTTAGTTCTAAAAAAATATTGTAACGTATTTCCAGTGACGTTAGCAAAGTATATTAGGCCGATATTTAGACAGAAAGCGAGTTTCCAAAATATTAAATACAAAATCGAAGAAAGCCGCGCACTTATCTAGTTTCGGTACAAATCCAGCTAATTTGCATGCATTCCGCATCTTAGCGCCGATTGGCAAACGTCATATTATCTTATTATACAGATAACGTCCCTTTTTCATTTCTATCGAATATTTTATGTGATAAGAATTTATAATTTTGGAAAAAAATTACCGCCAGGCGGTCGAGGTGACAGCGTTTAGGGGTACAATAAAAATTGTTCTTTATGATAATTAGATTTCCTCGGGGTAAGAGGAGACGGGGGTGAATTGTGTCGCTTTTGTCTTAAAATACATTTTGTTTTAAAAATACATTGGTAAAGTTGAGATGTTTCTTGTGTACGTTTGATAGGCCCGCACAACGATAAAACTTAATAATAGTTCTTCTTTCGGTTTTCATTGAGTTTGTGAAAATTTTTGCCGTGAGATTTTCTTGTGATGACACATTTGTTTTTGCGATTTGGTTTTTGTGTTGTAAATTGACTAAAATGGAATTTAAGCTGTAAAAGATGCGAAGTTCAAGACCTTATCAACGGAAATCCTAGCCTGAAATAGAACTAATGTTATTTTTTAATTCAAGGCATGATCAATTAATTGTTTGCATTAATATTAATATTATACTGGGTGGAATCGCTTATCGTCACGAAAAAAATTGTGCCTGGCAAGTACATGATTTAGAACACTTTGGCATACTTATTTTAATTTTTTTATGTTTTGTTTATGTAGTGTAAAATTAATTTACCACTACTAGTTACTAATTTAGAATAAGTTATTCATAAAACAACGTTGTTTAGAGAAAGATGACATAAATGAAAAAAAACTTCATAAATACGGAGAACTTAAGGCTGAAAATCCCCGCGCATTCCACTTCCTTCACAGACAGATCTTTCACCGTACAAGCTGCCAGGTTGTGGAATGCTTTGCCAGTAACGGTGAGACGAGCTAAAACTCTGCCCATCTTCAAAAAAATGGTTAAAGAACACTACTTACAGGTTCTGTGAGGATATTGGAGTTGTTCACATTTTACTTTGTTGTTATATATATATATATATATTTATAGGTGTATATATTATATGTGTATTTTGTGCATTTGTATGTTTATTCAACATATATATGTATGTATGTATGTATGTATGTTTATTTATAAAATTAACAATATTATAGATTGTAGTACTCGTACACCCGAAGCCCCAACTTTCGTTCTTTTCGTTTATCCATCCCATGGTTGTCTGGCAGAGATTGCTTCAAGCAATAAGACCGCCACTTGTACATATTTTATTTTATTTAGTTTTGTCTTTTTATGTATATGGTGTACAATAAAGTGTTAAATAAATAAATAAATAAATAAATAAATACACATTATTGTTACCCTACTTTATACAATATGAATTCGAGTAGAAACTTCTAAATCTAAGTAATAAAATCCTTTGATCGCGCCGCCCTCACCGCCGCGCCGCCGCAAGCGCAAGTACAAAGCGTGCCGCCGCGCCGCGCCGCCCGCTCCCGCGCCGCCGACACCTAGGGATCTTGCCACTTCCTCAGTCGTGCGAAATTCGGTACCGAGTGACGTTGTACGAAATTATTTTGGTTATTGGTTAGTTTCTTGCGGTCAAAATGAGTGATTACACGAACAGTGAGTATGTGACAATAATGACATGCTATGTTGATCCAATGAAAAACTTGGGTCATGCAAGAAGGATGTATGCAGGTCCAGAACATCTGCAGTCTTTGCGTAGGAATGGTATCATGAATGATGAATCCACGAGTTCCCAGCACAAGAACTATTTTAACGACTTATCCGAGGCTACTCGATCATGGTAAGTTCAGACTTTCTAATCATGCAAGAATCCGTGACCTTCGACAGCGAAGTCGTCTATTCTCGACATTATTAAAACGTTTAAATAAAAACATATGCAGCTTTTTCTAAGATAGTAGATACGTTATGAAAATAATAATGTAAATCTTAACAACTTACCAACAACTACATTTACTTAAATGATCCTAACACACTAAAATTCTAAATAAATCAAAATGTCATATGGTAATATTTAGAGTAATAATACCGATAAATAGGCGCAAAGTAAGTTCAAGGTCGCTGCGCGACAGTCAGCTGTTGTGTGGCGTGACTCATACAAGCGCGCGCCTGAGTATTGACATGTTGCACTTTTAAGTGTAGGGTGATTTAGATAATATGTGTTTTGGAGATATCTTGTACTGATGTTGTTTATGGGGTTGTTTGTAGTTTTAAATGATAAATCTCGTATATAACGTTAATTTCATATACACAATACACTATTAAATTTTCCGGACGATAAGCGATTCCACCCAGTATATACACATTTATTAACATTGTTTATATTTTTATTTAAATCATCTTTATTATAATAGTACTGAAATTTCGAAGTGATAATGTATTTTGGCAATATACTAAGATTCGACATTGAATTTGAGTCTAAAAAATATAATTCAATAGAACTGATAGGTTATAGGCAGAGTAAAAGCAGGATTGATATAACAGTAAAGGATTTAATATACAAAGAATACACATACAATGACATCGAAAAGAATATGACAAGTGCGGACAGAACAAACTACATTTGAATTAATTGTTTCGTTTATATACACAATAGTAACCAGTCCTAACACCTGCCCTTAAACTAAACAATTTGTAAACCAAGGTTATTACAAATTTGCTGCGCTGGCTGACTATCAATAAACAACACAACTTATAAAAGTGTACCTAAGCATTCAGAAAGAAACTTCAAATAAATTTAGCTTTCTTTATAATATAATGCTATAGCGTCTGCGTCCGTGCTCGCTAGTGCTACGGTTTTCTGCTTACGGCTTTCAGTCAACCATATGAAACTGTTCTAAAACCTTTTGTTTCAAGGTTTCTTGACCAAGAGTAATTTAGTAGTAAATTATTCTCCGCTTGTTTCAACCGCATTCCTAGTATACACTTAGCTCGACCAAGATCTGTCATTTCGAACTTTCTCATCAGTTTCTCCTTCAATGATTTTCTTGAACTGAAGTTCTGACAGAGCTTTATCAATTTTGTCATACCAGCTTTTTGATGCTTGTTTTAGTCCATATATTGCTTTATTTAGTTTGAATACATCGTTTGCATTTGCATTCACAGCTTTCTTCCATGCAGGCAATTGGGTCAAGGTCCAAGCTTTATTTTTCTCACATGACTGATACTCATTATTAATAGCATCCTTCCAAAGTTCCCTATCAGGTCCTGACAGCGCCTCTCCTATTGTCTGTGGATCCACACCGTGACTAGCTGCTGCCATTGCAACCACCATGCTTATAGTGTCATCAATATCTTCGTAATCCCTTGATCCTTGGTCCTCAGCCATATTTGGATCCCATGTAACATCATTAGGGTCGTCACTATAGCTGGAATCAGAACTAGAAGACATAACATTATTATTTTCAGTTGTGATCACATCATCATTACTAGTGAGATTTAACTGACAATCAGTGGTGCAATTTTCCTGATTTATTTTCAAATCTTTGTACATTTTACCTTCTAAGAATAGTACATCTCTAGATTTGATACATTTGGAAGGATTTTCTGGATCAATTAACCTATATCCTTTTGATTCACTACAATATCCTACAAACACATACTGCTTACTCTTTGCATCTAATTTCTTGTGTTTTTCTTTAGGAATCATTGCATATGCAACACAGCCAAATATTCTCAAATAAGATAAATTAACCTTATTACCAGACCATTTCTCTTCAGAAGTGGTCCCTCTCACTGCCTTACTCGGTGACTTGTTTTTAATAAATATTGCCGTATTCAATGCCTCAGCCCAAAACCTTTGGTCCGGTCCAGCATCTTGCAGCATGCATCGTCCCGCCTCCATAATTGTGCGATTAGCCCGTTCTGCTACACCATTCTGTTGTGGAGAGTACAGTATAGTCGTCTGATGCTCGATGCCATGCTCACGAAGAAAAGTCTGGAACTGTTTATTCACATACTCAAGACCATTGTCTGTTCTAAGCATTTTAATTTTTAAATTCGTTTGATTTTTCATCAGTTTTTTTAAAATCTTAAATACAGGCAATACTTCATCTTTACTTTTAATAAAATAACCAAAAGTCATCCTTATAAAATCATCTATGAATGTTAATAGATATTTACAGCCGCTAAATGAAGAAACTGGCATAGGCCCACATAGATCAGAATGTATAAGACCTAGTTTCTCAGTGGCTCTATTAAAAGATTGCTTTGGAAATGGTAATCTACTCTGCTTCCCTTCAATACACGCAATACAGGGAATATGTTTACCAGAAGTATAATTAATTCCACTTGCCATACCTTGTTTCAGTAAATCCATGCTTCGTCTATTCAAATGCCCAAGCCTAAGATGCCATAAATCCTGCGATGAGTTTACCTCACTCAATTCCGCAGACTCAGTACGTTTCTTGTCCAATGACTGGATGTCCGACTTACTCAAAGTCACCGGTCGACACGCCGCTGCAGCCAGCTCGTGTTCAATTCTCGGTTGTTGACATTCCAAGTCCAATTGGTAGACGCCATTCACCATCGTAGCACTGGCAACTGCAACTTTACCATAATACATGTTACATTTATTTGCACTAAAATGTACCTGAAACCCTTTCGAAGCCACTTTCCCAACTGAAATTAAATTTGTCGACAAACCCGGAACATAAATGACATCACACAATTTTGTAGTTTTAGTGTGCCCTTCTAGTAATAATTCTACATCACCATGCCCTTCACTATGCATGTTCTCTTTGTTGGCAACTGATACTATGCGAGGAGCATCCACAACATAATTTTGTAATAATTTCTTGTTGTTTGTCATATGACAAGTCGCACCAGAATCTATATACCACGCATTTGAATTAATGTCAACGGATAATGCTGTCAATATTGCTCCGTTCCACGACTTTTCATTTGATCTCGCGCTTTTGTTTATCTTCGCCGGACAATTTTTAGCATAATGATTTGCCTTTTTGCATATGAAGCACTTGCTCTTCGAAGAAGGTTTATTTACATTTTTGCCGTTCCTGTTTGCAAACATGGCACTGTCCTCGTTCTTGTCAATGTCTCTGCGTAATTTTTCTTGTAGTAACTTACTCTTTACAAACAGTAAACTACACAATTTAACGTTTGAGTTTTCTAACGCCATAATCAGCGGATCGTAATTAGGGCCAAGACTACTTAATATCAACACCGACAAAAAATCATCGTCCAACGGTGCATTTATGTCACGGAGTTGTTGGTCGAGGTCTGTAATCCTCAAAAGATAGGCTTCCATGTCATTAAATTGTTCCAGCTTCAATCCAAACATTGTGCGCAATAGTCCAAGACGTCTACACAGACCTTTGTCTTCATAAGCTGTTTTTAAGTTGTTCCAAGCCTCAAAGCCAGTGGCTGCGTTTCGTACATGCGAAAACGATGACGGCTGCACCATTAAACATATTTTTGCAAGAGCCCGTTGTTGCTTGCGAACGTCTCTGTTCTTAGGGACACCCAACTCGGCCTCTTCGATACAGTCCCATAGGTCTTCATGGATCAAGTACATACGCATCAAAAATTTCCAATTTCCATAATTGGATATACCGCTGAGCTTCTCAAAATTAATTGATATGCCTGAACTCGTAGCTGTAGACGACGATGATGCCGACACCGCCGGTGGCGATTGATGAACATTTTTCAGCATTTTGTTTTTAACAATTTTCTTACTACGCACACTTGTTTTACAAGAATCCTGGGCCCATAACCTGATGGGTTATAGGCAGAGTAAAAGCAGGATTGATATAACAGTAAAGGATTTAATATACAAAGAATACACATACAATGACATCGAAAAGAATATGACAAGTGCGGACAGAACAAACTACATTTTAATTAATTGTTTCGTTTATATACACAATAGTAACCAGTCCTAACAAGAACTATATCGAATCGAAAGTGAAACTAAGAAACAAAGTTGTGCGTCGAGCTCGCTTACCATCCAGTTCCAATAGTTATTTGTTAACACACTTCTATCCGCATTGTAAGCTGTATAATACTATTAAAAAGTACTCCTTAACCGCCTCACAAATTTACGAGTCGCAGTAAAACCTAACTTTACCGTGCCTGATTCAATATATCTGTAAAGGTAATATTCTATGAGATTTGAAATCACATCCATCCATCCATCCATCAGCCAAAGGAAGTCCACTGCTGAACATAGGCCTCCCCCAATGATTTCCACAGAGACCTGTTGGAGGCAGCCTGCATCCAGCGACGTCCCGCGACCTTTACCAGGTCGTCGGAAATCACAGCGGTGTTGTTTATGTCTGTTTAAATGGATATATGGATAAGTTATTGGCAAATATGTGATGATTGCAAGTTCCTTCCAATATATGAAGAAGCCTTTAGCGGATGCCTTTTGCCAATCGCCTCTTCGATTAAACCAAATTTTGGATCCATGTTAGGAATATTACATACATGATACTGTGTGATGTATAATATACACTGTCAAAAGTCTCACAAAAGAAGAGAACAATGCTTGCACTGGTTGGTTTAATGCAATGTATTTGAATGCAATGTAATAGCTATTGATATAAAAATAACTACAATCAAGGAGATGCGAAATCCGCGTATAAACGCGTCCAACACAATCGTGAACGGAAGCGTCCCCTTAAATACGAAGAATTCAATGTCAGGGCGAATAAAGGGGTGTTCTTTGTAATTCATCCGACGTATAATAGTAATCCTTATCAGGAAAGTAAAGTTTACGGCGCCGGCACAAGTAAAACGTTAATCGCCACGCGCAACGGGAGATTATCCGCCGGAGGGACGGAGGGCGCAGGGCTGTACTCGGAGGATCCTAGCTTCACAAAGAGACTATCCCACTCTCGGATTCTACAACACACAGATACACACAGAGTGACGATCTCACAGAAAATAAGTGTTTTCTGTTTATTTATTTATTTGAATAGTACGATTATACAAAATCAAATACACTAATCAATTATTTATGAGAGCATAAAGCACAAAACTCACAAAGAAACACAATTAAATTAAACACAAAAAGACCATAAGATCATTTATAGAAATTAAAATTAAAATTGTCACAATGAAAAAAAAATTAAATTTCTACACCAAAAATATTTAATATAACTAAATACAAAATTACTGAGAATTATAATTTTAGCTTAAATTTTGAAGATCATATATGCCTTCCCCTATGGGAAACAGGTGTGACGTTTATGTATGTATGTAAATTTTAATATGGGAGAGCCATACTGTTGCCAGCCATGACTCGGCGTGAATGGACAGGCCCATCCGGGGCAATATCACTGCCTTGCAGGAAATTGATTTCAAGCGACAGCTTTGCCTAATACCCCTTTACCAATACCTTCTTCTTTTTACCATCCTTTTCTTCTGATGTTATCGGCTGGCATTATATCCACGACTAGCGGTCGGGCCCGGCACCGCCCGGGTGCATACATGTTTTAAAATGGCGGTCAAAATATTTAATTCAGACTATCAGTTTAGAATATCGACCACTCGGACCATGAAAAACGAACAAAATTTCCTCGTATTTGCTAGAAATATCACTACTGCTTTCCTCCTATAGGTCATAGCGTGATGATATAGCCTTTCTCGATAAATGGACTACCCAACACTGCAAGAATCATTCAAATCGGACCAGTAGTTCCAGAGATTAGCGCGTTCAAACAAACAAACTCTGCAGCTTTATAATATTAGTATAGATTCAAGCAATGGAACAGACGGCCTTTATGAAGGCCAAAGCCACACAGGCGTCCCCATACGTAGCAGCCGTGGAGGAGTGATATTTCAGCCTGGACTAGTGCTGGAATCGGATATATTTGTATGTCATACAAATATTTACCCCTACGGGCAAGCTTCCCTAACTTGTCAATCTCTGAACCATCTACCCGTTCAGAGTTGACATAACATTCTCAAATGTTTACATATGCAACGTATTGTGTGAATTTTCCCTTAGTCCGTCCCGTTATTAGGATAGCGGGCCACAAACGGCCCAGCAGGCGCGCGAGCGGTGATATTTTACTACCCTAATGGATTTAAAACTAAGCTCCGCCCACGCTCAGCCACTTCTAGTCATTCCCACACTATAACGACATTAAATGAAGAGTTTTTAGTGAAAAAAATAAGTAGAAATAAGAAATTATTGAATAAAAGCGTAAGGTTCTAAATTAGATTCCAAAGTCATCGTAGCTTAAAATAATTTAAATAATAAAAAATAATTTAACAAAAAGTTGTGACAGAATTTTTTGTAAATTCTCGATAGACGGGTCCGTTATCCATAAACCAGTCTGCTTCTTCGATACGAAATTTCGTCCCGCCAATTCAGCGTAATTATATTGTGTGGGAAATAAAAATTCGAATATTTATAATGATAGTAGATATTATTAAATTAGTTGGAAATTTCAACTCAGCAAGAAGAGAAAACTCAGCTGCAGAATGTTTATTTCCGTAAAAAACACAAGCTATAACTCTTATAGACTTAACTAAAGACCGGTAACTAGACATTATACTCACTGAAACATTTTTCGTGTCCGCAGATTAAAGCGTAAGCGACGCGGACGAGCTAAAAAATGAATATTTATCAGTTGACGTCTTGAAAGCATTTTTAAGTACGCACGACAAACGCGGCGATAAACTCACGTTTAACTCACTCTGTGCGTGGTCGGTGCAGTGGCGGATTAAGTTTAGGAGTTTGGGGCCCATGATCCTGAAAGATAGTCCAGGTCAGCAACGTTAGGCATTGAACTTACTAATTCACTTTGGGAATAATGGTGAATTACGAACTAATTTTGTAAATTGTAGTTATATTTATAATGTAAATATGATATCTAGTGGGATAAGTCCTGCAGCGAAACTTTTTGGGAGTATTATTGGGAATATTCTTAAAATACGCCACTGTCTACATATTAAGTTATGGCAGACTTAGGTGTGAGTTATGTGTGTGAATAATTTATTAGAAACCCGCGCCTGGTGAGGGGTCGAGAACCTCGCTGGTCAATTGTACTGTGCTGTTGTAAGTTGAGTCTGTCCTAGAGTTTGGGATCGACGCAGACTGGTTGGTGACATTTGAAATAAAATTTTATTTAGTTACTAAAAGAGTCTTATTAATGTGTATTGTGAATGGAACCATACCAACTTTGTAAATAAAACACCATATACATAAAGGTAATACAGATTCCACACACACCACATTGTGGTACTTACATACGTGTCTTCTATTACTATCAAATATGAAGTATTCTTTATATAATCGGATCCGACACGACAAGTAAAAGTGAAAGGGAAAATCACACAAATAATAATCAGTGAAAATATCGAACTTGTATCTTTGCGTTTCATTGCACTCTTCTTGACTTCTGCTCTACTAAAACTTTCTTACTAAAATATAAGAAACAATATTCACTTCAGCATACTTTCAAGATTTATTCGAGAATTATACTAGCGCGTAATTTCTTCAGATAAGATAAAGTTCATTACACATTAGCGAAATAACCACCCATCGGAGCGATAAGGCGCGTTCATACCGCGCGTGTTTACCAAATGCCTGCCAGTTACTCGCTACGTACAGCCTACGTAAGGTAAAGCCTCTAGTTAAAGCTGAGCTGTCTTGGTAAGAAGTTTTAAATACTTAAATATACTGGGATTCATACGATCGAACTGTACTTGAACCATTTTTTTTGTTTTTGTGTAAAGTCACTTAATGCAATTTAAACTTAGTTGCTGCCTTCTGCTTTGAATAAATTACCTAAAGAAAAGAGTGGTGTTCTAAATCTAGCTCTTCAACTTATTATTATGATATATGAGGCTTGGATCTTGACTAGTATGGCAGTGGCTCAGATGTGAATCAATATTAATAATCATTGACACCAAAATAAGTAAATATTTCGGGGGTTAACGTCACTCGCGTCCGTAGGCTTGGACTCTAGATTCCCTACACGTGACCCCTGGGTAGTGCCAAATGAGTGACATAGTGGTGGTAGGACTTATGTGTCCGCCCGGGTAGCTACCACCGTCCACGAGGCGTAAAGACCGCCATAGTGATTTCCGTAAGGGGATCGCGTTCCGGGATCAGCCAGTGGTTTTCCGGTTTCTTCGAGGGTCTTGAGTCCGGGCATGAGGTTGTACCGTGTGGGTATTTTCGGTCCTCTGTCGAAGGGAGGAAAGTTGATCCGCCGGCCAGGGAGACCCGTAGAAACGGTTGTCCGCTGGCCGCCCGCGGTATAGTACAGGGGCCCAATCGGGGCTAACCACCTCGAGAGGCTGCCTCACCATGCCGCGCATAATCTTGGGTGGGTCCATCGTGCCGGTTGGTGACCGGAAGTGGGGTCCCGGCGGCCCATCCCGGGACGGGGGCCCTTCCGTCCGGCGGATCAATTCGCTTCCTGCCGACCCTTTCGTGCCGGTGCCCATTCGGCCTTATTAGTGCCCGAACTTAAGCTCCTCGTTGCCTCTTCACCAATCCCATCCTTAGGGCTGAAATTGCGTTAAGCGGGCGCCCGCGACGGGCAACCGTCGCGCGTCTCCTCGCGTGGACACGCGGTCGGGCTCCGTGAGAACGCGACGGTCCCCGTCGCGGGGACCGGATTTACGCAGTGTCGCTGGTTCAATTTTAAATTGTGCATATACAGTCGTGTTGATGGAGAACTTAATATATTATTACATAGCAAAACGACGACTAGCAAAAAACAAACGACAGTCAGTCATATCACCAATGGAAAGGCTGGCAATAACATTGCGGTAAGTAAAAAATCTTTATTTTGCTCAAGTATATTCATCATTATCATCATCTCAGCTACAGGAAGTCCACTGCTGAACATCAGCCACCCCCAACGATCTCCACGTCGACCTGTTGGAAGTGGCCTGCATCCAGCGACTTCCTGCAAACTTAGCCAGGTCGTCCGTCCACCTTGTAGGCGGGCGTCCGACATTTCGCTTGCCTGTACGTGGCCTCCACTCTAGAACCTTTCGGCCCCAACGGCCATCAGTTCTGCGAGCTATGTGCCCGACCCACTGCCACTTCAACTTGCTAATCCTTTGGGCTATGTCGGTAACCTTTGTTCTCCTACGGATCTCCTCATTTCTGAGTCGACCTCGTAGGGAAATCCCGAGCATAGCGCTCTCCATCGCTCGTTGAGTGACTTTGAGCCTTCTAATGAGGCCCAAAGTGACAGGCCACGTCTCGGTGCCGTATGTCATCACCATCATGTTACCGCTGGCGGACACCGCGCGCTGTAACGCGCGTGCCCCCGCGACGGGTTCCGACGCACGGAGACGGGCCCCGCCGCGCGGGTGCGGGACGCGCGTCCCCGTGCCGGACACCCGCGCGGCTCCCCGCGACGGAGCACTTTTGTATGAAACCGCGCGAGTGCCCACTTAACGCAGTTTCGGCCCTTAATCTACCATGACAGTGCAACCAAACAGAGCAGGTCCTTCAGCGGTGCTTAACCCCACCACCGCGTTCACTATGGAGTTCACTTACATCCGTGGACTCCATACGAACCTCAATGCCGTCCACCACCATCTCGAGACGGCCCGGCCTGCTTTGCTCTTCCTAACGGAGACGCAGATTCGTTGTCCGACCGATAATTCTTACCTGTTGTATCCCGGTTATTCGCTTGAAGTAAACTTCAAGCCTAAAGCCGGGGTATGCTTGTATGTTCGGTCGGACATCTGCTGTCGCCGTTTGCACTGCATGGAGGACCCCTCCTTCTCCGCTCTGTGGGTGCACGTGGATCTAGGTTCCTTGAGCCGCATCTACGTGTGCCTTTACAGGTCTCACAACGGGGACGATGAGACGACTCGGCTGTTCAGGTATCTTAGCCAGGCGGCTGATGACGCGCAGGCGCAGTTTCCGTCGGCCGAAATGGTGGTCTTGGGGGATTTCAATGCTCATCACGAACTGTGGCTGGGCTCCTCCAAGACTGATCATGCTGGCAGAGCTGCCCATGCATTTGCTCTGACTCATGACTTGACACAACTGGTGAACCAGCCCACCAGGATCCCGGATGTGGCGAGTCATGCGCCTTCTCTGCTGGACCTTCTGCTGGCGAGTCACCCAGCCGGGTATCGTGTGACCGTTAGTGCGCCTCTGGGCACTTCCGATCACTGCCTGGTTGGGTCGTCAGTACCGATCGCATCACCTCCACGTCCCGTGCAGGTGAGGCGAAGGGTCTGGCATTAATCGTCGGCAGATTGGGATGGTATGCGGGAATATTTCGCATCCATCTCTTGCAGGCAGCGCTGCTTTGAGGGTAAAGATCCCTCAGCGAGTGCCAACGCTATTGCTGACGAGATCAGACTTGGAATGGAATATTACATTCCTTCCTCTGAGCTCGCCAGTAAGGGCCGTGGACGCTCCTGGTTCAATCGTGCATGCGCCGATGCTGTCGGTGACAAACAGGCGGCGTATCGCGCTTGGATCAGGGGTCGCGCCATGAAGGATCCGAATATCAGTTCCCTCAAAGAAGCCTACAACCGTGCCTCCAAGGCCTGCAAGAAGGCCTACGTTAGGGCGGATGCCCAGCGCGTTAGCAGGATTGGGCGTGCGTTGGCCGATCACCCAACTAGCAGTCGTGCTTATTGGAGGTTGGCCAGGGCCGTTCAATCTAACTTCTGCCGTCCAGCGTTGCCGCCGCTGAGGTACCCAGAAGGGTCGCTGGCCCACAAGCCGCAAGAGAAGGTTGCCTTGCTGGCAAATCTCTTTGCGGCTAATTCCCGCCTCGAAGACCGTGGTTCCCAGACGCTGCCTACGCTGCCTGATTGCGGTTTCTCAATGGCAGATATTCGCATCAGGCAGTGTGATGTGCGACGTGAGTTACGGTCTCTCGATGTGCGGAAAGCCAGTGGTCCGGATGGGATACCAGCGGTGGTTTTGAGGGCTTGTGCAGCCGAGTTGTCTCCAGCACTGACTCGCCTCTACCGAGCGTCCTACCGCACAGGTGTTGTGCCGGAATCTTGGAGGGAGGCCAATGTGCAACCGATCCCCAAAAAGGGTGATCAGTCGGACTCTACCAATTACCGCCCTATCGCTATCACCTCAGTGATGTGTAAGGTCATGGAGCGGATCATAAACGCTCAATAGATCCGCTACCTGGAGGATCACTCGTTGATCAGTGACCGGCAATACGGTTTCCGTCATAATCGATCGACGGGTGATCTTCTAGCGTTTGTCCTGCATCGCTGGGGTGAGGCGATTGACCGGCGTAGCGAGGCCCTTGCTGTGAGCCTCGACATTGCCAAGGCGTTTGATAGGGTCTGGCACCGTGGTCTCTTGTCCAAGCTTCCGGCATACGGTCTACCCGGCAACCTGTGTTCGTGGATTTCCGGCTTTCTGCATGGGCGTAGAATACGTGTAGTCGTTGACCTACACGCTTCGGCGCTCATGTCGGTAAATGCCGGAGTTCCTCAGGGCTCGGTGCTGTCGCCCACCTTGTTTATTCTGCATATCAATGACATGTTGTCGCTTGGCAACATTCATTGCTATGCAGATGACAGCACGGTTCATGGGCGATACCACTGCGGGCCTCCAGGTTGCCGTGTCGAAACTGTGAAGGGACGCGAAGATCTTGTCATTGAGCTCAACCGGACCTTGGATCTCATTTCTACATGGGGTTCCAGGAATATGGTTGAGTTCAATGCCAAGAAAACCCAGGTGTGTGCGTTCACGTGCAAAAAATCCCCGTTCTCTCCCCTCCCCATTCTTCAGGGTACTCCCCTCTCAGTGCGGAATGACCTGAGTGTCCTTGGTGTGGATATCCGCTGTGATCTCAATCCAAGGAATCACATCGAGGGCGTAATAATATCTGCCACATCACGCAGGGTTGGAGTCCTGAACAGGGTGCGTCGGTTTTTCACGCCCGGTCAGCTTTGTCGCTTATATAAAGCGCAGGTCCGGCCGGGTATGGAGTACTGCTCGCACCTCTGGGATGGATCCGCCCAGTACCTGCTCGATGCCTTGGATGGATTGCAGCGGCGAGCCATCCGCATTGTGAATGATGCAGACGTTGGAGTCGCTACAACTCCGGAGAGATGTCGCCTCTCTAAGCGTGTTCTACCGCCTGTATCACGGTGAGTGCTCTGAAGAATTGTTCAACTTGCTCCCCTCCTCTCCATTCCTAACCAGAACCACGCGTGCTGGCTTGCGAAGCCATAGCTTGACGGTCCACACCATCCCGGCGCGAACCAAACGGTTCTCAAATTCGTTTTTGTGCCGCACCGTCAGGCTGTGGAATTGTTTGCCGGCGCACGTGTTCCCTCCTTCCTACAATCCTGGGTCCTTCCGCCGCGGTGTGAAGAGGCACCTTAGCAGGCCGGCATAATTGTTTCCATTGGCATGGGACTGCCGTCCGATGCCAATGGATACTCTGCCTGGGCGGCATTGGCACTTTCCATCAGGTGCAATGCCGCCACTATGCCAGGCCAGTATAAAATATATATATATATATATATATATTTGACACTCAAATCTTACTTACAATAAGAGCTTAATACCCAAAGCAAAGAAGACGTAAACCACAAACAAACGCTCGTGAAAATTTAACTAACAATAAAAATAAAGTCGCTGCTAATTCAGTGGACAGCGGCCTTATCTCTCACTTTATGCTGGCAATAAAACAATTAAGGAGTTTTATCAAGACGAGACGAGCGTGTGACGTTTCCGACTCGCCTAGATCAAACACAGAACACAGACAGAACTAACAATGCGCGTGTGTGTGCGCCTTTAGCGATAAATGTATTGCAGGGCCTTTCATAGAAATGTAATGTTTTATAAAAGGTTCGGCATTGCGACAGTGTCAGCGTGTTTTAGTTACGAACCATGTAGCCCTGACTTTGATTCACGGTCCGGGTAGTATTTTCGGTTTTTTAGATCTTACATGAGAGAAGTATTATACGAGCACGGATTGTATGCTGGATATGCCGAAAGCCACCTCTTTTCTTTTTATCACAATATGTTGGGTATCTTGGGAGTAAGCTCTCCGACCTGTAAGTGGTAGGTAGTAAGGGCACACCCAAAATAGACGTGTGTGAATAGTAATTCTTTATTTGTAATTTCGTTTCAGTGGTTGTGTTTCAATATCAGGTAGTCATATCAGGTCATATTGCCTAATATTTAATACTTCGTTACGATATATACCTTTTTGTCCCTCTGCATAAACTGTTCTATAACAGCGTCGCTTGTTGCTATTTGCTTTTATAGCGACGCATATTAATGGCATCCTTATTTTAAATCCGGCCCGGATGTAGAGCGGTTAAGTCGAATCCCGGATAAATTACTTAGCGCCGGGTATGCTCGGGTGGCTGGGTGCGCGGGTACTTAGGTATCGCGGGTATAACCGAGTATGCGGCTATACCCGGGTATAGCGAGTGCTACGCACTTGACGCTCACCCGCGAATGCCTAATGAACGTGCCATTCTCGTCTCCATTAGTTAAGAGATGCTTTTGTAAGAATAAAACTTTATTACTGGGCGGACGGTTTTTATGGGCTACTTAAAATGTTTGTTAAATTGGCTTATAGTTTAGTGGAAGTGTGCATGTATGGTGAGGTCTAGTATTTGATTGTTATTAAAAATAATATCTTTTTGAGAAATGCAGTTTTGAAAAATGTTATTTAGGGACTATACCACCTACTCACTAACCAGTGCAACTTTGGTAATCTAAGATCAAAAGCGGCATCAATCCAATCCAATCCATCAGGAAGGAAGGAAGGAAAGTAGGAAGTCCACTGCTGAACATAGGCCTCCCCCAATGATTGAATTGAATAACCAAAAGCGGCATGCAAACAGATAATCTAACATTAATCATTTACATAATATCAATTACCCCGTTTAAGTATGTTAAAAGCTAAGTTGAAAATAGAAGCTCAATAAAAAAACGTCCTCACTCCTCCCAGACGCTATAACTGTTACTCATGATACAAAACATTCAATTGGCGAATATTGTTGTGCATAAAGAGTCGTGTGGCGAGCGTGTGGGTGGTATACGATGGTAGGTGGCAGGTGGCGGCGATAAATTCAATAGATTTAAAATAAAAGGCGCGTGACGTGGCGGTCGAATGGCGTTGTAGTGTGTGCCACCGATACTACCAATTGGCATCTCTGTAGGGCTGGCGACTGACACCGTGTTGACTGTCGGTCTGTGCGGTCAATTTTCTCATCGTTTCAGTTTTGCGTTGAGAATTGATATTTTTATCCAGTGGTGTGTGTTTGTTTGTTTGTTTTAGGAATAAGTTCTGAAAGCATACCAAAATACCAGAGAAGAACTTTATTCCACTGGATGGATATTCCAGTAGTCCTAGTTGATGATAAAAATGAAAATATCGTGATAGATAAGTCTTTCAAACATAGGGGTTTCAAAACATTCAACATCATGGGAAATTTAGGTAAAATAATATATGATGATTCACTATTGTTATCAAATTACGAAGACTAAAATATTTCTCTAATAGTATGATTAAAATTTCAATAATTTCATTCCTCATCTAAATAAATATCCCTTCTTAATAAAGTATTTATATTTGATTACTATAAAATTCACTAATTCAGTAATTGAAGGTGTAACAGCCCTGAACGTATATTAGTTTCCGAATGTAGTTTCGTTATTGCACCCCGGTTGACTATTGACACTTCGGAAAATGTCGCCATTACTAAAATTATTAGCCGTACGTAGTTACTGTCCCGTATGGGGAGACGTCCTTTAAATTGCTATTACAGTTTATGTCTGTCGTATTTTTATTTATCAATGTGTTTTGGCAAGGGACGCTTCGATAATATTAATTGCGTCTTAGTAGTAGTATGCGATAGATCGTTTATTTAAAAGAAGATGGAGCTGGTAGTAGAATATTCGTATCCTCCTGAAAAGCGTCTGAAGATGACGGTAGAAAACTGGTCTCAATGACTCATACGTGTGTGTTGTATCTCAGATTTAGACTGCGCTTTGACCAGGCCGGCATAATTGTGTCAACAGTCTAGACATATCATTCTTATACTTGTGGATAAACATTGACACTAAACTACAACTATTGCCAAGCCAAAGAAATAAAAAAACATCTGTATTAATCTTATATCACTAAACAAGAAATTCTTGTATATATATAAATATCTATATAATCTGAATCTCAGAAACGGCTCCAACGATTTTCATGAAATTTTGTGTACAGGGGGTTTCGGGGGCGATAAATCGATCTAGCTAGGATTCATTTTTAGAAAATGTTATAAATAATAAAAATATAAACTGATAATATTACTCTTCTTGATATCTATTGGCGAATAATAATACTATTTGTTTTATTGTGTGCGACTTACTGCATTACCATACAATATCATCATCATATCAGCCCCAGGAAGTCCACTGCTGAACATAGGCCTCCCTCAAGGATCTCCACAATGACCTGTTGGAAGCGGCCTCCATCCAGCGACTTCCTGTAACCTTAGTCAGATTGTCCGTCCACCTTGTAGGCGGGCGTCCGACATTTCGCTTGCCTGTACGTGGCCTCCACTCAAGAACCTTTCGGCCCCATACAATAACACTAAAGATATTCCAGCAGATGGCGTTGTTAAGCAACGCTAAGCCAATGAGTGGTATTAGCTATTGGGTTTTATTGGGATATATGTCAAAACTTTAAAAATAGTAAGTGAAATTGGTAATTTGGCGTTTAATTTTGGATATGGCTATTTGTTTGAATCATGGATTATTAAAGATATACTGCCGGATTGAGCGAGTATTGAATCGAGAGAGAATATATTATATAAAGTACGGTATATTCCGCGTTACTAGGTGTAAGGTTTAGTAAAAGGTTGTATAGCTTGCTAGTAGGATTTATTGCTTAATTACGACTTATTTAACTAAAGTATGGATATGAAAATGCTAGCTATGAGCGCACGCGACGCGGATGACAATCGATCGTGTACTACTGCGTAATCAATATAATATTATTAATTGCTGACGATTCAAATGTACGCCGCTAGCCCGTACATCCTCCCGGGGGAGAAAAAAGATAAATGAACCTTATGAGTATAATGAAGGTGAAACATGATGATGGGCATTAAGACTTACAAACTAGAAATTAAAGTCTCTAGGTTTTAAACATTGTCACTAACACAAAACACTGGCTTACGTAGATCGGGCATAGTACCTCGATCTTGTTTGCCCAATTGGCTCATTTTAATTTCACTCTCACTATCACCATTGCACCGCTGCAATATACACCTTATATTCCCACTTTCACTAGCGGTGTTAATTCTGCAGGCTTCGTTCTGGTCGACGTCTCTTGATGTTGATGATGATCGTTCAGTGGCGACTTCACGCTGTGATACGCGCCAACGGCGACTCATGCGTCTCCAAATAAATATAGCTCCGGCGATGCTTACGAGCGCCAGTAAGCAGTATATCGCTACGTAATGGTGGATATCGTGGCCAGACATGATCAGGTCTGGTTGCTCCTTCATTCTTCGGATGTTATCGTGTATGATGCCTAATTCCAGGGTTCTGTTCTGGGCATCGTGATCTTTCATATCGAGCAAAGGGAGGGACGAATTTATTAAATGGTTGATCGGCGGCATACTTGTGACTATCACTTCTGGTCGGATATGAATAACATCTGGGCGCAATAATTTGTGAGAAAATATAAAAGAATCATCGGTCTTCAGCATGCAGTCGCTTGATAAAGCCGCTGTGCCCGCGCGTGGTAGCTGATAGGACGTAACGCGATCCGTTCCACAATGCGCTCTGACGGTACACACATTTTTTTTTTTTTTTAACGAGAGTAAAGCTCCTTTAGCCTTCCTTCCGACACTCGGGGGAGATCGGAAGGGGCGTGTCGGGGTCTCCGGCCTTCCAGCCTGTTATCAGGCTGGGTCCCTACCGAGATCTAAAAAGATCTTTTGCCGGCATACCGACTAAAACCTCTCGGTGGCCATCACGCGCGTTATGGGTGACAGGCGATGTGGACAGGCGAATGGCGCCCATTTAACTCGCCGTGTCATCCGGCGCACTGCCAAATATGGCTCCTCACATGTTGGGAGGGCGCAGATGCCCCCTCTTTCCCTACTTCGGACGCCCATGGTGAGATGGGCGTCCGCGACAGACACGAGGCCACACGTTCTGCCGCCCATCTCGGGGTCACTCCCGACGTGAGCAGACAGCCCCCGCTGTGTGCTTAGCGACCCCGATGACCCCTTTTAGTCGCCTCTTACGACAGGCAGGGGATACCGTGGTGGAATT
Organism: Hyles vespertilio; assembly: GCA_009982885.2. Classification (NCBI taxonomy): domain Eukaryota; kingdom Metazoa; phylum Arthropoda; class Insecta; order Lepidoptera; family Sphingidae; genus Hyles; species Hyles vespertilio. The sequence goes on from CM042807.1 coordinate 24,555,792, forward strand.
CTGGCGCCCCTTGACCACTGGGCGGGGCGCCGGGTCAGCCATTGTCATTCACCCGGCGCCTCCTACTCGGTTGGCGGCGGCGGGTGGGATCGTTCCGCTCACGATTCCGCCCCGCGCTCTCCTTCTGTGAGATGATGATCTCACAGAAGGTAAGCATGGCCTGCCATGACCTCCTACTCTCAACCATGGAAGGAATCACGGCTGAGAGTGAGAGGTCCTCTCCGATGGCTGCTCGGAGAGCTGCGCGCTCCTCTTCCCAAGCTGAACACTCCGAGAGAGTGTGCTGGGCTGTGTCTTCCGGGCAGTTGTCACAATGGTGACACACGGCGGACTCTTCCCTTCTTGCCACCCGCCACAGGTATCTGCCGAAACAGCCATGCCCCGACAAAACCTGTGTCAGGCGGAACGTCATCTCGCCGTGGCGCCTGCCCAGCCACTGGTCTAGGACAGGACGCACTGCCGCGATGGTCCAAACACCAGCACTGGGATCGTTCAGCCTGGTGCGCCACTCCTCCACTGCAGCCGTGCGGAAGGAGGCCCGAACGGCCTCGACTTCTCTAAAGGCTGGTAGCTCCCCACGACGGGACGCCTCCTCCCGCCAGTGGTAGGCTGACGAGAGGGCTCTGGCGTCAATGTCCCAGGGAAGGAAACCAGCCAGTACGCAGGCCGCCTCATGGGAAATCGTGCGATAGCCCCTGACCATTCGCTGCGCCACCGCTCGCTGCGCTGGACGCAGGAGGAAAACACAGCGCCTGTCCAGGGACTCGGCCCAAACGGGGCAACCGTAAAGTGCCATGGATCGCACGACTCCCGCGTACAATCTTCGGCAGGGGATGCCGGGACCTTCGAGGTTGGGCAGCAGGCTTGACAACGCGCCTGCCGCCCGAACCAGCTTCGGCTTTAGCTGGGTGAAGTGGGCGCGGAAGTTCCACCGGCTGTCCAGCACGACTCCCAAGTACTTCATCGTGGAGCCGATGGAAACGGTACACTCATGGCAACAAACATACAAGTAGGTGTTTATGTTGTGTAAGTTGACCCATTTATTATTACACGGCGCTGTTACTAATCGACACGTCCTTGCTTCGTCAGTAGATTCACACAGGTCATGGTCACCTCTCAGCTGATGGATTGGTGTTTGTATATAACATATGAACGTATCCGATTCTTGTTGGAGGCATTCACTTATCTGATGTTCTGTTATTGGTAAGAAGGTATCCTTTCGTAGGTTAATCGCGACGTATTCGGATTTCACTACAATGGATATCATCAAATTGTTCTCCGTTCGTTGTGGAATAGCTATGAGCCTGTATAACTCATATGTGTCTCTATTAGTAAGTGGAATTCTAATTTCAAACATAAGGTATTTTTGCAACATTCTCGTTTTGATTCTGAGTAAAGAATATATTTTATGTAAGTCATTATGGACATTTTCTATGGGTAGGCTTAGATCGGAAGGTAGCTGGGTTGATATAACGCTGAGCTCGCGTAAGAGTTGTTCGGGAGTTACGAGATGAAAATTAAACTTCCCGTGATAAATGTCCAACACTTGGTCTAGTAACATTCCTTGTATTCCTCTCAAGTTATTTAATAGATTGCTAGCGGTAAGAGCACCGAGGGTAAAATAATTATTCAATCGGTTAACGTTGGTTTCGCTGGTCACATCATTTAAAGCTTTGCTGAGTTTTAATATGTTCGCGTGAATAGATTCGTGCTGCTGGCTTATCGAGTCTTCTGTACGCTTAAGTAGATTATATTCAGCTTCTACTATCGATGTCTGGTTTTTCCATAGATTCGCTAAATGTCTTTGGTTGTTGCGTATCTGAGTAATATCTTGCTGATATTGTTCGGCGAACCTTTCGTCCAATACGCCGAACAAGTAATTGGATAAGTAGCCTACACCATTCACGAGGCCCCGCCGACGTCTGGGTCGCGCATTATAGCGCTGTGTTTGCAACACCTGATTATAATATTGTAACTCAGAGTAACCATGACGTAGCTGCGTTGATAATACGTCACAATATGACGTTTCGTTAAGCTTGGAGCACGTTTGTTCTATTTGTTTGATGTATTTATTTAGAGCCGAACATCCTTGCCAAAATGGATCCATTTCATAATAAACCACCAGTTTCCACTCGTCCCGTATAAACTTTGATTATTGTTAAACCGATTCACGTGAAGTTCACACTGTACGCCTGTACAGATGTTCATAAATAGGATAGTATAAAATAGTGTCGTTACGATGCTGTTCCTCCTATGCTTATTCGAACTTGTCACAGCTGATGATGTTGTTGTTTTAGTTGAAGATACCTCAGTAGAATCATCGTTCCGTATTGGTAGTACCGATACCTTCAAGACAGGTTGCTTCATAAGTCCGTTTTTCGTCTTTAACATCACTACCCGTACAACGCCGTCACTCCCGGGGTGTAATTCCACCACTCTCCCCATCGACCATTTCCCTGGAGGAAGGTGGTCTTCATGAATACAGACAATATCACCAATGCTAATATTCCTTTGTTGTTTAAACCACTTGCTCCTTACCGTAAGTTGGGTTAAGTACTCCAACTTCCATCTTTTCCAGACATCTTCTAACAATTTCCTCATTAACTGCCATCTCGTTCTCGCATCTCTTTCGGTCTCGATTACAGTCAAATCCGCTCTACAATTGAGGAAGTGCGCCGGTGTCAATACGTCCAGATCTTCAGGGTCTTCCGTTAAGGCACACAGCGGCCTGCTATTAAGACAGGCTTCGACTTGCGCCAACAGTGTGGAATATTCCTCAAAGGTTAATTTTTGTTCGCCTATCACTCTTTTCAAATGACCTTTAAGGCTGCGAATCGCTCGTTCCCATAATCCGGAAGCACTGGGCCAAGAAGGTGCTTGGAAGTGCCATTCGATTTTCATGTCGGTAACCTCTCTCAAAAAATCCTTATCTATAATATTTTGTAGTTCAAAATAGTCCTCCTGTAGATTTCGATTACTCTTGATAAAATTAGTTCCGTTATCGCTGTATAGATGGTGAGGTGTTCCACGTCTTACTGCCATTATTTTAAATGCCGATAGAAATGCTCTACTCGATAGATCTGATGCTAGCTCGATATGCACGGCCTTAGTTACCATACATATAAATAATACAATATATCCTTTAGTGGTTTTTATGCCGCGGCCGTGATTCGCTTTTACGTCAACAAATCCCGTCAAGTCTACGCCTGTGTGATAAAAGGGTGGCGCTTCTGTCGTCCGAGCCTCCGGAAGTGTCCCCATCAGTTGGTGTTGGTACTGGGGATTGTGCTTCCGACAAATCACACAGTTTCGGAGTTGCTTCTTCACTGCTCTAATTCCTCCCAAGATCCAGTACCTTTGCCTCAATCGTGTAGCAGTAAGCCGGGCTCCTCCATGGAAAGTATCCTCGTGCGCTTCTTCAATAAGTAAAGTAGTTAAACGGCTATCATAAGGTAATAGAATAGGATGTTTCGTTTCAAGCTTAAGATTCTGTGGCGGTTGCAATACGCCAACTTAGATTTAGCTTTTAAAGCGGTTGCAATACGCCAACTTATATTTAGCTTTTAAATTAACACGCTTATTAGTTGTAATTTGAACATTATTTAAACACGTATTTCATTTTAAAATATGACTGCAGATGTTTAACCATAAAACATCTGCGAGTCGTTTTATTTAAGTAAGAATTTTTGTGTACCTTATTGTATAATATTAGTTAAAAAATTGCTGTTCTAAATTATTGTTTCCTAATTGTAATGACCCGTTCATACCGGGGCAATAAAACTGTATTATTATAGTTAAGTTCTTTAGTGGCGGTAATCCTTTGCAACAAATTTATGTTTTTTAGACAATAGTACACATGTTTGGGTAAACCTTTCTGTTTGGACAAGAGCCCAGATGTTTGGGCCGACCTTAATTTTTAGTTGAAAGGATAGACCCTATTTTATGGCTTAAATATATTTTCTGGAAGATTTATCCCCACCGATCCTCATTCGGGTAGTCCTATAAAAGGGTCGGTTTATTTGGATGAACAGACAGTCTGCCATCTCTCGTCACGAGCACATCTCGCTCCGAGTCGCATAATTATAATTTTACTCTGTCTGTGAATGTATTAAGTGTTAATTTACAAAATATACAATAGTTAGTTCCTGGAAGTGAGTGCTTATTCTAATACCTACACTTATAACCTCCAAAGTGGTGACCCCGAATCAAAAAGAGTGATTTGAGTGTAGTGTATCAAAGTTTAATTGTAGTACGCGAGTTTTCCGTGGAAGAGACATTGTTTTTGAGTAAAACATAGAAAAAGTGAGCAGTATAATGAACACCGGAAGCGTTAGCGAACAATCTGCCCCGGAGGTTGCGTCGTGTTCTCCACATATACCAGAGTGCAAATCGAATGACTTAGAAGTTTGGTTCGCCATGGGAGAAGCTGCGTTTGCTGCCGCCCGCATCAACTCGGAGAAATCAAAATACGCACTGATAATACAGAAGATACCAGCTGACATCATAGACACAATGCGTGATGTCATTTTAAGCCCGCCCGAAGACGCTCCGTATACAACGTTCAAGGCGATTTTGATAAAGCGTTGTGGTACATCGGAGAGTCAGCGAACACGTCAGCTGCTGGAACGCGAGGACCTGGGAGATGATAAGCCGTCACAATTTCTTCGACGTCTACGAAACCTAGCTGGTGAGAATATGTCGGAATCTACTGTCCGTACACTTTGGCAAGGACGATTGCCAACGGTCTTACAGCCCATCCTAGCAACTGTTAAGGACCAACCGTTGGAGAAAGCTGCGGAAGTTGCAGATGTAGCATTAGAATACTTGCCAATGCGTTCAGCTATTGCAGAGGCCGGAATTCGTCCTACTTCCACCAAACAAGAGGAGTCGGTATCGGAAGACATGAAAAAGATGTACGTCTGTTTAAAAGACGAGATCGCTTTGCTACGTCGAGAAATCAACGATCCCACTTCACGTGCGCGAGTGCGAGATAGAAACAGATCACGATCTCGCTCACGTCCCAGAAGCCGCGGTCCACGGCCGCGTGATTTATGAGCGTTTATACCCTGCACGCGCTTTTTGGCTTAAAAACAGGACTTTTCAAATGAGTTAATAGCCACCAATAAACAATTTAAAGGAAAAATAATTATTACTAATTCTAGAAAAGGTTGTCATCTAGGGATTTTGGTGGAAAACATTATAGATTGATGGATAATTTGTGAGTACTATACGGATTACTGAACACAAGTTTCGTTATTTAGGCTTTAAATGGCAATTTAGAACCTTAAGATATCCTTAACCACTAAATATAAGATGAAAATAAAAATATCAGACTAATAAGACCCTTATGGAGGGATTTTGCTAAGAAAAATAATCTTTTTGTGTTTAGTTCCTGAAAAATAAAAATTTAAACAATGTGAAATTATTCAGAAACTCTCGTCAAGAACATATTTTTTTTCACCAACTTATCGTACATAATTTTTTATAACAATTGCATATTATAATAGAAGAACATCTTATCAATATATTACCATTTTTATATTTCAACAAAATTAGTTTTCATTTTTTCTACAAATATTTTAAAAACCACTATAAAACACGCTGTCTGACGTGGATCAAATCAGACCGCCGCAAGGCCTTCTAGAGGGAGGACGTATCGCTCGTCGCTCCGGCCTGGCTGCAGTCGATTATGCCGCGCGTAATAAAAATAAGTAAGGCCCCTAACACTATGTGTTCGAACACGAAATGATTAATAAAACGTCCGTAGTGTCTACTGATGGAACACTGATTTGAATGCAACTTAACAATGTAATAATAACGAAAATATGATTAGTATCCAAAATTTTTATTATTCTTTGCTTGCACAGTAATATTAATTGTCTACTTATAATGCAAATAAAATATTTTTATGATATTATATTACAGTTACATTTCAATTGAATATTTGAATCGCACGGATCAAAGTTGTTTGAGCCGATTGTATAGCGAGCCGACGCGGCAGCTCTACGCACACAGTTTTGGTCGCTTATGTGTGCGTGAAATTAACGAAGAAATACCTATAGTTGACTTTGCGCGCAAGGTGTATACGCTCTTATGTTGGTATCACTGGCGGTTTGATACGAAGGCAACAAAATGTGTTCCACCATGCAGCAAGGCTACGGGAAACGCTCCGGGCAGTCGTTAATGACGGCTAACGACTCCTGCCCTAAGAAATCACGCCATTTATTCGTCTGTGACCGAGCCAGCAAAATCCAATTCCTCGTGGACACCGGAGCTGACATCTGCGTGTTTCCTCGTCATCGTATCCAAGGCCCGCATAAAAAGTCAAACTACGAGCTTTCTGCAGCCAACGGGACAGTGATCGCTACATATGGAATTGCTAATTTAACGTTGGACCTTGGCCTAAGACGAGATTTTACTTGGAGGTTCATAATAGCCGATGTCTCCAAGCCAATCTTAGGTGCTGATTTTTTGGCATATTATGGACTCCTACCAGATCTGCAACGTAGACGTTTGATAGACTCCTCCACCCTGCTTACCTACAAGGCGGAGATAACAGAGTGTCAGGAACCAAGCATCAAAGTCATTAATGGCTCATCACCATACCATGAGCTTCTGCAGGAGTTCCCAGATATTATTCGTCCGGATGGCGCACCTAAAACAGTAAGCCACAGCACAAAACACCACATCATTACGACTCCAGGCCCACCAGTTGCGCACAAACCCCGTCGTCTTGCTCCAGACAAGTTGGCCGCCGCTAAAAGGGGATTCGAGGCGATGTTGCGACTAGGATTGTGTCGGCCATCAAAAAGTCCATGGGCTTCTCCACTACACATGGTTCCCAAGAAAGGAGATGAGTGGAGACCATGTGGAGACTATCGGGCACTCAATAGTCGGACAGAACCCGATAAATACCCAGTACGTCACATCCAGGACTTTGCACAAGGACTGCACGGGAAGAACATTTTCTCCACTCTTGACTTAGTAAGAGCATTCCATCAAATACCAGTCGCAGAGGAAGACATACCTAAGACAGCCATCATTACTCCATTCGGACTCTTTGAATTTATGTACATGACTTTTGGATTACGTAACGCAGCCCAAACCTTCCAGCGCTTCATGGACGAAGTGCTACTGGGATTGGACTTTTGTTACGTGTACATTGATGATATTTTAATTGCATCATCATCACATGAGGAGCACCTCAAGCATTTGAAAATTGTTTTTAATCGTCTTAAGGAATATGGCGTCGTCATCAACCCCAGCAAGTGTATCTTTGGTCAGAAAGAAGTTCGTTTCCTGGGATATATGGTAACTGCAACTGGTACTCGACCATTTCCAGACAGAGTTGTCGATATACAACGGTTTAAATTACCAGAAACAGTCAAAAAGCTACGTGGATTTCTCGGTATGATTAATTTCTACCGCAGGTTCATACCAGGTGCAGCCGCAACTCAAGCACCGCTTAACGACCTACTCCAGGGTAACCTTAAAGGAAATGCTCCTGTGCCCTGGACACCAGCTACTACAAAGGCTTTCGAGGCGTGCAAGGAGAGTCTCGCGGAGGCTACCTTGCTTGCTCATCCTCAACCCGACGCACAGTTAGCATTAATATGTGATGCATCGGACTACGCCGTCGGCGCAGCGCTGCAGCAGTTTGTGGATAATCATTGGCAACCGCTGGGCTTCTTCTCGAAGAAATTGAGCCCCACCGAGCAGAAATATGCAGCTTATGACCGCGAACTCCTAGCTATATATCTTGCTGTTAAACACTTCAAACACATGATAGAAGCGAAAAAGTTCATTCGCATATCGGAAGAAATCAGACCAATGCTCACCACGCCAATTTCGACACTTAGATTTCATCAGCCAGTTTTCAACGGATATTCGTCACATTGCTGGAAAAGATAACCCTGTCGCTGATGCATTGTCTCGCGTAGAAGAGCTCGAAACAACTCTAGACTTCAAGGCACTCGCTGACTCGCAGGCGGACGACGAAGAACTTCGAAAATTGCTAAAAGAAAATACGTCTTTGCAATTGAAACGTATACTGATTCCAGGCACGGACATCCCCGTAACCTGTGACGTATCAACACAAACTGTTCGACCATTCATCACCACGCCGTTTAGGAGAATTGCATTCAACACCGTCCATCGACTTTCGCATCCCGGAATCAATGCTACGGTCAAACTTATGACCCAGCGTTATATTTGGCCGTCAATAAACTCCGATTGCAGAAAATGGGCTCGCAGCTGCATCGATTGTCAACGTGCGAAGATCTCCAGACATGTATCTGCCCCTGTTGGATCATTTGCTCCACCGACATCCAGATTTGAGCATATCCATATAGACATAATCGTAATGTCTATATCTGAAGGTTACAGGTACTGTCTCACAATGATAGATCGTTTCACTCGTTGGCCAGAAGCAATACCACTCCAAGACCAGCAAGCAACAGCGGTGGCTAAAGCATTCTACAACCATTGGATCTCACGCTTTGGCACACCATTAAGGATCACATCTGACCGTGGTAGACAGTTCGAGTCCCACCTGTTCAGGCACCTCAATCAACTGGCAGGCACGACGCATTTCAAGACTACGGCTTATCATCCGGCGTCCAACGGTATGGTGGAACGTTTTCATCGTCAGCTGAAGGCGGCTATAAAATGTCATCAGGATACACGGTGGACTGAAATTCTCCCTACCGTGCTGCTGGGCATCCGAGCTGCTTGGAAGGAAGATTTAGAGGCTACGGTCGCCGAGATGGTATATGGTCAGCCACTGCGGATTCCAGGAGAGTTTTTGGTGCAACAGACGACAATCACCAACAGCAATAGTGCAACGGACTTTGTGAAACAGCTACGGCAACACTTTCAAGAGCTGCGACCGACTTCAGTATCTCGGCATGGCGAGAAAAGAACTTTCATTTTTAAAGACCTCTGCACCACTGACCAAGTCTTCGTGCGCCGCGAGGGTCCAAAAGTGCCCCTGCAGAGTCCTTACGAGGGCCCTTTCAAGGTTGTCATGCGAGGGGAGAAGACGTTTGTTGTTAACGTCCGCGGTCGTGACGTTACAATTTCCATTGACCGTCTTAAACCAGCCTATGTGTTAGCTGACCCTGAAAACACTTCAGCTGACGACGAACATCAAGCACCAAGGCAACGGACAACTCAAGACACTGAAGATGTACATCACGAAACAGATGCACACCAGCGAACAAGGTCCGGAAGGCGAGTCCGCTTCCCGGACTATTTCCAAAGTGGATTTTCGTGAACTGTCATTCACTGGTAGGGGGGTGCTGTGGCGGTTGCAATACGCCAACTTAGATTTAGCTTTTAAAGCGGTTGCAATACGCCAACTTAGATTTAGCTTTTAAAGCGGTTGCAATACGCCAACTTATATTTAGCTTTTAAAATAACACGCTTATTAGTTGTAATTTGAACATTATTTAAACACGCATTTCATTTTAAAATATGACTGCAGATGTTTAACCATAAAACATCTGCGAGTCGTTTTATTTAAGTAAGAATTTTTGTGTACCTTATTGTATAATATTAGTTAAAAAGATGCTGTTCTAAATTATTGTTTCCTAATTGTAATGACCCGTTCATGCCGGGGCAATAAAACTGTATTATTATAGTTAAGTTCTTTAGTGGCGGTAATCCTTTGCAACAAATTTATGTTTTTTAGACAATAGTACACATGTTTGGGTAAACCTTTCTGTTTGGACAATAGCCCAGATGTTTGGGCCGACCTTAATTTTTAGTTGAAAGGATAGACCCTATTTTATGGCTTAAATATATTTTCTGGAAGATTTATCCCCATCGATCCTCATTCGGGTAGTCCTATAAAAGGGTCGGTTTATTTGGATGAAAGAAGACAGCCTGCCATCTCTCGTCACGAGCACATCTCGCTCCGAGTCGCATAATTATAATTTTACTCTGTCTGTGAATGTATTAAGTGTTAATTAACAAAATATACAATAGTTAGTTCCTGGAAGTGAGTGCTTATTCTAATACCTACACTTATAACCACCAAAATTCGATTTTCCCAATCTCCCACCTACTCTGAGAACTCTATCCTTATCAATAAAAGGATTAAGATTCAATAACTTGCTATTCGATTTTACTGTATTATGTTTATGTAGATATTTCAATTCGTTGTCAAATTCCTGTGCCTGAGTGTGTTTTATTATGAGTGTTTTTGCCTTGCGTAATTCCGGTAATGTGAGATAGCTCGGCGATTGTTTACGATTTAATTGGAATGCGCGTAGTATCCATGCCACGATTGAAACGATATTTTTCAATACGCTATGTTGATGTAAGAGCTCGATAATTATGCTGGGTGTCGCGGGTTCGATTTGGGTAACGTTAGTTATCTGGTTTGCTGTTTTTTTCACTTCCGTTACAAAAGCCTCTTATTTTTTCTTCCGATCAAATGACATCAACCAAGTCGGACCTCCCCACCATAGCTTATTTTCCCGTAACTGTGATGCCAATTGCCCCCTACTGGCGCAATCTGCAGGGTTCTCTACCGATTTCACGTAACGCCAACAATGCGTCGGCATTACCGTCGTGATATTTTTTACGCGATTGCTTATGAATGGTTTCCACCTTCCAGGATCGCCTTGTAGCCAGCCCAATACTACCTTATCGCACCATCCAAACACTTCGGTATTGTGTTCGGGCAAAGTTTGCAAAATCTTTGTCACTAGCTTGGCGAGTAGTTGCGCTCCACTTAGCTCTTGTTTGGGTAAGGTTAATTGCTTCCCGAGCGGGACCAGCTTGGTTTTCGCCGCCACCAGAGTTATCGTTGTCTTGTTCGGCTGCTGGATGCGTGCGTAAACTACACACGCGTACGCTTTGGTGGACGCGTCACAAAATCCAGGCCCGGATCTAGGAGGGGGGCAAGACGGGGTGTGTGCCCCGGGCGGCAAGTTTAGGGGGCGGCATATTGAATCTTGGGAGACAACTACACAACTGTCCAATAACGTAACACCACTTATTTATATTTATTTATATAAGCTTTATTGTACACCATAAATAAAACAAAAGGAAACAATTCAAACTAGAGAAAAAAAAAAGTACAATTGGCGGTCTTATCGCACAAGGCAATCTCTGACAGACAACCATTTGATGGATATAAGAGAAAAGGACGAAAGTTGGGGCAGCATCAGGTGTACGAATAATACCTGTAGAATATTATAGTACACCGGCACTGCAGAACTATTTTGTTTTCGCGGGGCGCGAATATTGATGAATGTGCGATAAAGGCGTGTGAAAAAGAGATGAAGCTATATTTGAAAACTCCTTCATCGATCTCAACGACTACGTTTGGTTTCAAATATTCAATTTGTGTTTACTAGTTAGTTTTGTTGATTAACCGAACGAAGAAATATATTTTATTTGGTACAGTAGGTTGTCCGCGACTTCGTCTACGTTTATATTATGATAATATGGTTGTAAAAGCAAACCAACGTTATACCGCTACAACTACATTACATTGTAAACTCTACTAAAGCTTTTTACAAAAATCAACATAAAACATTCTCTTGGGTCATTCCCATCTTCTATTCAGCTATAAAATTATCGTTTATTTCAACCCCTTATAGCTACTATTCAAAAACAAAGCATACTATATTTTTTTTGGAATTCAAGACAAATTGGATTTGTATCTAAACAATTCAAGGTAGTGGTTACAATATTAAATTTCTAGTACGGAGAAAAGAAAGAGCAACTGTAGCGACTCTTAAGTTGCTCGTTACGTCTGTATCATTCATAATGTGGATGGCCCACCGTTGCAATCCATCCAAGGCATCGAGCAGGTACTGAGCAGATCCCTCCTAGAGGTCCGAGCAATATTCCATACCCGGCCGGGCCCGCTCTTTAAACAAGCAATTAAGTTGACCGGGTGTGAAAAACCGACGCACCCGATTCAGGAATCCGGAAATGACAAGATCTTCGCGTCCCCTCACAGTGTCGACCCGGCAACCCGGAGGCCCATAATGGTATCGCCCAAGAACGGGTCTGTCATCTGCATAGCAATTAATATTGCCTAGCGACAACATATAGTATAATTGATATGGAGAATAAACAACGTGGGCGGCAGCACCGAGCCCTGAGTAACTCCGGCATTTACCGACATGAGCGCCGTGTTCGGCGACTACGACACGTATTCTACGCCCATGCAGAAAGCCAGAAATCCACGAACACAGGTTGTCGGGCAGACCGTATGTCGGAACTTTGGAAAGAAAACCACGGTGCCAGACACTATCAAAAGCCTTAGCTATGTCAAGGCTCATAGCAAGAGCCTCCCCACGCCAGTGAATCGCCTCACCCCAGCGATGCAGGACCAACGCAAGAAGTTTCGCCAGTTGATCGATTTTGACGGAATCTGCGATGTCTGTCACTGATCAACGAGTGATCCAAGTGAACAACGAGTGAACAAGTAGCGGATCAATTAACAGTTTATGATCCGTTCCATGACCTTACATATCACTGAGGTGATAGCGATAGGGCGATACTTGGTAGGGTCTGACCGATCACCCTTTTTGGGGATCGATTGCACATTGGCCTCCTTCCAAGATTCAGGTACAACTCCTGCGCGGTAGGACGCTCAGTAGAGGCAAGTCAGTACAGGAGACTACTCGGCTGCTCAAGCTCTTAAAACCCCCGCCGGTATTCCATCCGGGCCACTGGCGTTTCGCACATCGAAAGACCGTATCTCACGCCGCAGATCACACTGCCTAATGCGGATATCCGCTATTAAGAAACCGCAATCATAAAGTGTATGCAGCGTCTGGGAACCACGGTCCTCGAGGCGGGAATGAGCCGCAAAGAGATTTGCCAGTAAGGCGACTCTCTCTTGCGGCTTGTGAGCCAGCGACCCTTCCGGATACCTTAGCGGTGGCAACGCTGGCTGGCAGAAGTTAGAATAAACGGCCCTGGCCAAACTCCAATAAGCACGACTGCTAGTTGGGTGATTGGCCAACACACGCCCAATCCTGCTAACGCGCTGGGCATCCGCTCTAGTAGGCTTCTTTGAGGAAACTAATATTGGCATCCTTCATGGCGCGACCCCTGATCTAAGCGCGATACGCCGCCTGTTTGTCACCGAGAGCATCGTCACATGCACGATTGAACGAGGAGCGTCCACGGCCTTTACTGGCGATCTCAGAGGAAGGAATCTAGTATTCCATTCCAAGCCTGATCGCGTCAGCAATAGCGTTGGCACTCGCTGAGGGATCTTTACCTTTAAAGCAGTGCTCCAAGGGATGGATGAGAAATAATCTTACACACCTTTCCAATCTGCCGATGAGTAATGCCAGACCCTCCGCTTAGCCTGCACGGGACGTGGAGGTGGAGCGAAAGGTACTGGCGACCCAAACAGACATTGATCGGAATTGCCCAGAGGCCAGAGGAACCAGCATGATCAGTCTTGGAGGAGCCCAGCCATAGTTCGTGAATGAAGTTCGTGCATTGAAAGAATACCAAGAATTTTCGGCCGACGGGAACTGTGACTGCGCGTCATCAGCCACGTGGCTAAGATACCTGCACAGCCGAGTCGTCTCATCTTCCCCGTTGTGAGACCTGTAAAGGCACACGCTCAGGTTCAGGGAACCTAGATCCACGTGCACCCACAGAGCGGAGAAGGAAGGGTACTCTATGCAGCGCAAACGGCGATAGCAGATATCCGACCGAACATACAAGCATACCCCGGCTTTCGGCTTGAAGTTTTCTTTAAGCGAATAACCGGGGTACAGCAGGTAGGAATTTTTGGCCGGACGAAAAACAAACGAATCTGCGTCTCCGTCAAGAAGAGCAAAGCAGGCCGGGCCGTCTCGAGATCACGGTGGACGGCATTGAGGTTCGTATGGAGTCAAAGTGAACGCGGTGGAGGGGTTATGCATTGCTGAAAGACCTGCTCTGTTTAATTGCACTGTCATGAGATTGAGGGGATGGGTTTGATGAAGAGGCATCGAGGAGCCTAAGTCCGGACATTAAGAAGGCCGAATGGGCACCGGCCCGAAAGGGTCAGCAGGTGGCGGATTGATCCGCCGGATGGAAGGGCCCTGTACCTTCACGGGATGACCCGCCGGGACCCCACATCCGGTCACCAGTCGGCACGACGCCGACGGACCCACCCAAGCTTATGCGCGGCTTGGTGAGGCAGCCTCTCGTGGTGATAAGCCACGATTGGGCCCCGGTTCTGTACCGCGGGCAGCCAGCGGACAACCGTTTCTATGGGTCTTCCTGACCGGCGGGTCAACACTCTTCCCTTCGACAGTGACCGGAAATACCCACACAGTACAACCTCATGCCCAGAGTCAAACCAAAAAACCGGTCTCGTAGGGGGTCACTATGGCGGTTTTTACGCCCCGTGGACGGTGGTTGCTACCCAGGCGGACACTTAAGACCTACCACCACGAACTGTATCACTCATTTGCCACCACCAAGAGGTCACGTGTAGTGAAACTAGAGTTAAAACCTACGGACGCGAGTGACGTTAATCCTCAAAAGTGAAGCTAATATAAAGTGTGTAAAAAATGCGTAATCTGGTGGTAAAATGGTGTTCTTTCCCGAAGGCCTGTGACTTGTGTCATATGGTTGCTAAAAATTATGATGGGGGGCGGCATTTTTCAGTTCTTGCCCCGCCTCGAAAAATACCTAGATCCGGCGCTGACAAAATCCGTGCAACTGTATATAATCATTTTTACCGCTTCCTATCCACCTAGGTAATTCACAATGCTGTATGTTATTTATATCTGCCCTTAGCTTTGTCCACTCAGCCGTTATGTCGTTTGACACTGGGTTGTCCCACTCCATATTAGCTTTCCACACGTTTTGGAACAGTAATTTTAAGTTTGTTACTACGGGAGCCAGCCATCCTAATGGATCGAATATTTTTGAGATTTCGCTCAATAAAACTCGTTTGGTTAATATTAGTCCAGGATTATCACTGAGTTGATGTTGGAAGGTAAATTTATCCTCTTTTATGTTCCAACTAAGGCCTAACGTTTTTGTACTATCCAATTTGAAATGAAACTGGTCAGTTTCCCGTTTCTGCTTATCCTGTAAGTTTTCAAGCAGTGCTCTGTTATTTGACGCCCACTTACGTAAGACAAATCCTCCTGATTGTAATAAGTCGTTTTAAGTTCGCTATTAATATTTGACCTTCCGATATTGAATGAAAACCTGTTAGTAGGTCGTCCATAAAATAATCATGTTCCAATATCCTAGCTGCTTTCGGAAATCTGGTTCTGTTATCTTCTGCTAGTTTTTGCAATGTCATCATGGCCAAAAATGGCGCTGCCTTTAGTCCATAGGTAAGGGTTGTCAACTGGTAAGACTTAATGGATTCTTTGGAGGTATCTCTCCAAAGGATTCTCTGGAGAACCTGATCGGCGTCGTGGATTAAAATTTGCCGATACATCTTTTCGATGTCTGCGGTTACAACGAACTGGAACTGCTTCCAATTTATTATGAGCGATTGGAGGTCCTTTTGTAAGTTAGGTCCTCGTAACATGATATCGTTTAAGCTGACTCCGGTTGAAGTTTTTGACGACGCATTGAAGACCACTCGAAATATTCCGATGTTGGTTTGGCCTCGCACACAATGATGAGGTAGATAACAGGCCCAGGGCAATTCCTCCAAATGAGAGCATTCTCTCATATGGCCCAACGCTCTATAATCAGCCATAAAAATTCTATATTGGTCTGCTAGTTGATTTTGTTTAGTTAATCTTTTTTCTAAATTATGAAATTGCGCCATAGCAATATTTTTGGACGATCCTAACATGTGTTTTTGGTCCCCTTTTATGGGTAACCTGACAATAAATCGGCCAGACGCGTGGCGCGTCGTGGTTGCTCTATAGAACTGTACACATTCCAGATCCTCGCTGGACATATCCGTGTCATTATCAATATCTTCTACTTCCCAAAATTTCTTGATATCATCGATATTGTTCACGACTACATTGCATTGGAACGTAGTAATCACATTCCCGTATTCCCCCATTAAATTCTGGATCCGCTAATTGAATGCCACTAATGTGTGACCATTTTGGCTTGTTAAATGACAGTGTCGGCAGATTCTTTATTAAGCTATTCATTATAAGTACGTCGGTATTAAAGGAAAAATCGTTATGAATTGAAGAACATTCAACATTTATAACTCCTTTGCTATTATTTTGCTTCTCGCCGACGCCAAATACGGCCCCACTACACCATCTTCGTTTGATACCTAATATTTGGGCCGCATTTTCGGTGATTAAGGAAATTTGCGAACCCTGATCAATTAAGGCCCTCATTGTATGCTTCATTCCGTTCGCTGCTGTTACTCGAACCAACGCTGTTGCTAATAGTACTTGCGAATCGTCGTTTTGTGATACGTGCGTCATACCCGGCGCGTGTTTCGTCGATTCCGAAGCTGACGTAGACGCCACGGCTTGTTGGCATGCATCGTGCAATAAAGTGTGGTGCTTGCACTTGCAATTGCGACACCTTTTGGTTGAAAAACATTTATTTCCATTGTGGTCGAATAAACAGTTTTTACAAATATTCAGTTCATTTACTGTTTTTAGTTTTAAATCATGAGGCATGCCAATAAATTCCTTACACTGATATAATAAATGATCGGAATGTTTACATAAAAGACACTTGATACCATGTCCGGTCAGTGCCTGCGGTGTAGACTTCCACGATGATTTTGGGTTCATATAGTTATTATATTTTGTTGTATAAATAGGTTTTTGAAGATTGTAGTTTTTAAATTTTCTATTGTTTGAATTGACCCTAGGAATAACAGTTTTTGATATTTGCTGTTCCTGTTTTCGATATGTTGATTCCAGGGTTGTAAATTTTGCCTCTAGAAAATCGACGAAATCCTGTAATACCGGAAGTTCACGCGGGTTCTTCAATGACTCTATGTAATCGGCATGGGTATCTGGATCAAGTTTTTGGGATATAAGATGAACCAAAAGAGGGTCCCATGTGCTGATGTCGATCCCTAGATTTTTTATTGCGTGTAGTTTTTCAAGTGTCAAGTCGTGAAGCTTCTTACTGTCCTACTGATACTGAAAAAATCCTACTGATTGTTGTTGGGTATTTGGAGAGCTCAACAGTAAATTTATATGAGAAGTAAAAATATGTTTCTTGTTATCTTAACGATTATTTAGGATTTCCCAACAAACTTCGTAATTATTCGAACTAACTGGTAAATGACGAACTAAACCTTCAGCTTCTCCTTTCAGTTTACTCTTTAAAAATTGCATTTTTTGGGCGTTCGAAAGACATGGATTATTGTGAACCGACTCGTAAAATAAATCTTTAAACGATGTCCATTGATTGAATTTACCATCAAAACTGGGAGTATCCATGATTGGTGTAGACTTTTCCCTGTGATGGACTGCCCACATCTTCTTGTTTATTTGTTTTTTCCAATTACGAAAGGTTTCTTCGTGCATAAAAAATACCCCCTCATAAGGTGGGTCTTCGCCGTTTAGCTCCGCTTCTATTTCCCAAAGTAGGGTGTCGATCACAGACCAACGAGACTCCAGGTTTTTTAATGCATCGTCAAAGTCCCACTTCTCATTAATATCGCGTAAATCAAGACCAGCTACCGTCCTAGAAAATGCCTTAAAATTCACGTATTGCTTTCTCAACATATCGTCCAACTTACTTGATACCCCTCTGGATATCTGTTCTTGAAAAGAAGATGTTTTTCCACCGGACTGTTGCCCGATTAATTTTTGGGTCGGATGTTCTTCTTGGCTTATATGATCACTACTATCCTGTTGTTTTGATGTTGTAGGCTGCGGTGTTACCATTACACCTTTAGCCTTTAATGAATATTTCTCTTGTTGCTCGATAATGCTCTCTTTCAGATTTTTGTACAGTGCCATAGTCCGTACGTAATCTCCATTAATATGGTATTCCTCATCACGAATATCATACCTTGAAAGTTCCACATGGTTGCTCTCAAACTCCTTCCAATAATTTTCTAGTACCACCAGCTTCTTGCTGAAGTAGTCTTTCGTCGACTTTCGTTCTGCTCCATCCTTGCTAAAGTTGACGCCTAGTTCCCTAATGGCGTCAATGAGTGTACCTTGGCTGATCAGCAAATCTTCCATGTTAAGATATTAAAATTGGAAAGATCTTACTTGGATACACCGCTGCTTGCTCGAACTGTGCTCCACCACCACGCTAGTCCTATCGCACACACGAAATCGGTCTCGCCTATGCAAAGGCTCGAAGGACCATGTAAGGTTTAGTAAAAGGTTGTATAGCTTGCTAGTAGGATTTATTGCTTAATTACGACTTATTTAACTAAAGTATGGATATGAAAATGCTAGCTATGAGCGCACGCGACGCGGATGACAATCGATCGTGTACTACTGCGTAATCAATATAATATTATTAATTGCTGACGATTCAAATGTACGCCGCTAGCCCGTACACTAGGAATAATTTGTAAAAGAAAATAAGGCCGTGTTGAACTGTATTGGAATTATAAATAGTAAAAAGTACAAGAAGACTTTTAGTGGAGTAATTCCTTCAAGGGGACAATTTCTTAAATCCAAAAAAACCGAGCAAAGCTCGGTCATCCAGGTACTATATCCTAAACACAAAGCTAATCTCCTAGCGCCTGTAGGTATGTTTAGAGTAAATGACTTATGTTTTAAGCCACCTGGAAGTGGTGGATTAGACGGGCTGTCCCGGCCAGAGTCGCCCGGCGTACTGCAAGCGGGCCGCGGTTTGCGGAATAATTAATATATTGTATTACGATGAGGGATATTTTAAGAAACTTGTGTGAATTATATGAACTTGGTAGAGAAATTCGCCTCGTGACCACGATAGCTGTGAAACGTCAGAATTGAAACGTCAGGAAGATTAAAAATGAAAAACTAAACAAAATCCTTGATAAAACTTAAAAATTGTTTTATTACAATTGTTATAAATGTGTTTGCCGAGAATGATAGTTTCTTTGAGACTAGCGCAAAAACGTGCGAAAGTAATGATCTGATGGAAATCGGATATACACAGACTGAGCCCGAAAACAGTTACACATACGAGGTTCTCTAAGGTAGTTTTTTTGCGATCGTGTAGGAGAGCCACCATCTAAGGTCTTCGGCGATCTGACTAACTACTCGTATACAAAATGCAACAGTAATGTTGTCTTAGCCTTACTTATGGTCTTATGAAAGTTATTAGTGAAATATATTGGATTAGGTGGCTTAAAACGTGTCAATCTAAGAATAACTCTTCAGCATTAGCATTCAGAATTAGTTAAATAAGATAATACAAGGTGATTTAATTCTTAAGTTTTTATCTTGCTTTTTATTTTTGTACATTGTAAACGTTTTATTTTACAATGTATACCTAACAGTGATGTGTTTTAGTACGATCCTAAAGAATACATTTCATTGTTTCTGCCTCTTCAAAATGAAAAGTGCGAAAAGTACTCGAATGTGACCACTTTGGCCATAAGTGTGAGGCCATTAGGCCAAAAGCTTTTAATGCGAAACACTTTGATGGGACGTATCATTGACCTTGCTTTTTGTGTTTTGATACTTTCACGTGAAAGAGGTCAAATGGTTTAGTTGCAATGTCGCTTCGCTGGTCTAGTGGCGAAGATGTAAACAACAACACCCGCTGTGATTTTTTCAGGTTCTTGATTCGTTATTAAATATCTATACATACCGGGTATCTCAAGACTGCTACCGAAAACGAAGCCGGGTGGTAGTTTTAGTGGCTACAAACACAATGCAATTAAAAATTTCGCTTAGAAACGCGACAATTATTTTTTATGATTTTTTAAATATCGTAATTTTTGGGTGGTAAATCCATAGTTTTTGCTAAAATAATTATTTAAACACTTTTATACCTTAGATTGTTTATAAATAAAAGGGTATACACTATTATTTTAGGAAAAAAATACATTTACCACCCAAATATGGTCATAGGAAAAAAATAACAAAAAAAAATTGTCGCTCTTTTTTGCAATTTTTTCTATTGCATTGTGTCTGAAGTCGCTTAAACTACCACCCGGCTTCGTTTTCGGTAGCAGTCTTGATATACCCTGTATAAATAAAATTGAAGTGTCTGTTTTAAAAGTGAAAAAAAATAATGTCCAACTGCATATCGTTATATACACGATACCTGTGCCGAAAATGATATTTTAAAAATTTTGTCTGTCTGTCTGTCTGTCTGTCTCTGAAATGGCTGGACCGATTTTGACGGGACTTTTTTGTCAGGTAGCTGATATAACAAGGAGTAACTTAGACTTCATTTATTTTAGAAAAAACCTTTTATTTTAGAAAAATACAGTAGTACTGTCCAGTACCGCGCGCAGTTCAGGCGCATGCCACCACTGAGCCGTCACGTCAGGCGTCACGAATCAATATTTATTTATTTATTTATTTATTTAACACTTTATTGTACACCATATACATAAAAGACAAAACTAAATAAAATAAAATATGTACAAGTGGCGGTCTTATTGCTTGAAGCAATCTCTGCCAGACAACCATGGGATGGATAAACGAAAAGAACGAAAGTTGGGGCTTCGGGTGTACGAGTACTACAATCTATAATATTGTTAATTTTATAAATAAACATACATACATACATACATACATATATATGTTGAATAAACATACAAATACACAAAATACACATATAATATATACACCTATAAATATATATATATATATAACAACAAAGTAAAATGTGAACAACTCCAATATCCTCACAGAACCTGTAAGTAGTGTTCTTTAACCATTTTTTTGAAGATGGGCAGAGTTTTAGCTCGTCTCACCGTTACTGGCAAAGCATTCCACAACCTGGCAGCTTGTACGGTGAAAGATCTGTCTGTGAAGGAAGTGGAATGCGCGGGGATTTTCAGCCTTAAGTTTCAATATCACATTTACAAAATATTGTATATAAAGAAAATTTTCAATAAAGTTAATAAAAAAAACTGAAAATAAATGTGTAACGGGAGTTTACCGCCGCTCGCTAAGAGATGGCGCCACCATAGAATTAGATCGCGGTATGGTTTCGTTACAAAGGTTGATAATTAAAATAAAAATGCAAAAACAAAAAAAAAAAAACCTAAATAAACTAATTTTTTAAAGTCACATTGTTAAAAGAAGTGGTGTTTTATGCGTTCTAATATTTCTCATAATACATGCAAATTTTTGTTTTGAGTGACAAAAACTTGTTTAAAAATAAACCAAGGAAATTCTACTGAAATATTTCGTTCGATAACAAACTTTGTCAGCAGAATATGACATAAAACGCAGGACCACGTCGAAGCAATATATGATATAATCTTGAGCAAGACTCTGTATTAAACGTCCGCCGTTCAGTTATTGAGTTCGGAACGTTAACCGTTTCTATAACGGTTAAACGATACGCGTTACCGTTACAATAACGACGGGTATAACGGTAACTTGTTGTCGTTACACGTCGCGTGTACTAATGAGTGCGGGGTACATAAAACTTGGAATATTGTTGGAGATAGAGAATGTAGAGTAGGCTTGGTCACAGAGAATAGGGGTGGGTTGAACATAAATATCTCCGGGTGAGAACTTTTGTAGGCCACCTAAAGGGTAATTTAGAAGGTGTTGAGTTTAAGTTACAACAATAAGATGGTGATACGAGCCAATCCCTGAAACTGTTTACTCGAATGAAGAAGAAAATCGATATGAGAAAGGAACTGAATTCTCCCAGCAGATCCAAATATGCTTACGACATGACCTGGACCCGACCAATAATATACAGGGTATATCAAGACTGCTACTGAAGACGAAGCAGGGTGATAATTGTCGTGACTACAGACACAATGCAAATTTAAAAAAAAATCAAATCACGCGACAACTTTTTTATGTGATGTTTTACATAACATATCTTTTGGGTGGTAAATCCATAGATTTTGTTTAAATAATAATTTAAGCCTTGGCGTACCATAGCGTCATTAAAAACCAAAAGGCTGTACACTATTATTTTAGGAAAAACTATGTATCACCGCCCAATTCCACAATGGGGAAAAAAAATACAAAAAAATCGTTGCGTTTTTTGCAAAAGATTTAGTTTCATTGTATCTGAAATCACTAAAACTAAACACCCGGCTTCATTACCGGTAGCAGTCTTGATATACCATGTATATACTAAACAAAGAAACTTCATTTTCCGTGAAATAATTTACAGAAAACGAGATTTTTCATGTATGAGCTGTTATAGTTGGTAAAGACTTATAATTGGAAGATCCAAACACTCTACATAATTATATTCAACCTGACTTCAAATACTCACCGCACTAGCTACGTTTGAATATTGAATTAATAACGTGAGCTAAGCGCCCACCGGTAACATCGGTTGTCAATCAGCTGTCGTGCGTTAGTTATTGTTAGTGCGGGTTTGTACCCCGCCGTGCAAGCGAGCCAGCGAGATTCTGCACCAATCTTAACAATATTGATTTTGTTGTTTAGATGCTGGGATAATTTAGAGTATATTACAATAATACAAAACAAAAATCCACTAAAAACCAAAAAATTCTAAAATAATAACTAACCACTGCAAAGCAAAAAAAATATTTATTTCATGGAACTCGTGCATGTTGATTCATTTGCTTACTGACTTGAAGAATTGAGAACTGAAGTACCAAACATGTAGGACCTATGCCTTATATTAATTTAAATATCTATATGTTTGGTACTGGGCGACCCGCCTTCAATATGTTACGCATATATTTTGATTTGTTGGTTAGTCAAGTCATTAAGCAAATGAATCAACATGCACGAGTTCCATGAAATAAATATTATTTTTTTTGCTTTGCAGTGGTTAGTTATTATTTTAGAATTTTTTGGTTTTTCGTGGATTTTTGTTTTGAAGTCGGTTTTTATTTTTTTTTATTAAAAATTTTAGTTATTTTTATCTTTTTAGTGTTGATAGGCATTTAAATGAAGAAGATCTGGTCCCCACAAGGAATATGTTCTTTCCGATGACAATGAAATCGCTAAAATTGGCTAAAAGCTGCCAAAGATATTGGAGTATTCACATGTTTATTATTTTTTCTCCCCCCCCCCCCCTCCCTTCGCCCCTACCCCTTTTTCCTTCAACCACTGTAGCTTAGCTTTTATACTGAACCCAATTCAAAAAGAACCGTTGAAATCCTATTAAATTTTGAGGAGTTCTCCTCTCCAGGTCCGAACATGATAATCGGATCTTAATGTTGTGTTCCTGGGATCAACCTGTTAATACGTTCTTTCCAATGAAAAAGAAATCACTAAAATCGGTTATAAACTGCTGAAGATATTTACGTGTATTTTAATTTTATCGAAATGCAATTCTCCTTAATTTTAAGGAGTTTCCCTCTCCAGGTCCGAAGATATTCATCAGATCTTCACTAAATTTTAATGGGACCAAACGACAAGCACCAGCTTTCAATCAAAGAAAGAATGATCGAAATCGGTTCATACAGTACAGAGAAACGAGGTAACAAACATAAAAAAAAACAACATACAGTCGAATTGAGAACCTCCTCCTTTTTTTGAAGTCGGTTAAAAAGAGACAAAGAGATTGCTTTTATTATTTATTCAATATGAGGTTTTGTATAATTTGATTGATGTTGAAACATTTTAAATATTGAAAAAATAGAACAAAGTGTAGAAATACGAAGAAAAATAATATAATCTTAGCGAAGATTGAAATAAGTAAAACGTTTACAAACTCTATTTTTATTCTTTACTTATTTTAATGACGTGTTTACCATTTGATATTTTTTTCTGTCGTCATATATTTTTTTTACGTCATAACGACTTCATTAAATCCGATGGTATGTGCGGTGTTGTCTCGTTGCGTCAATGAATACTGTTACACATTTTCGAAATAAATATTCCCGCCAGCTCGTCTCAAAATATAAAGTAGCTGGTGCTATAACTTGCTTTGACGTACAGTAAGATCCCACCACTAAAATGCGCAAAATAAATAATACATAGATATTATATGAAATCACTCACACCATATACAGTATATACCCACATAGCCATATCTTCAAGTTAGCTATTATTCAAAGGGTAGACAGAGTTGAGCTAGCTCATTTAGTTTAGAACTTGTAACGAAGTCCACGCGGCCGGAACCGAACTCATTAATAAACACTTAAAACTTTCCAAGAGTTTAATATAGGGTTAAATTACTCTAATTTACTCTTAAAACCAAATTGAAACGCAATTAGCGGCTATTCGCTTTAATTAATATTAAATCCAAACGGTTTACGGTTAGTATTACAGATTCTGAAAAGAAATGGTATCGAAGAGGATGAAAGGAATTTTTGAGATGTAATTCGGAATAATATAAGTTAAATTAATCGGAAAGCCGGCATAAGTCCCCCAACCAGCATTAGGCCAGCGTTGTGGACTGTATGGCTTAACCACTCTCAATTGTAACCTTGATTGTAGCTGAGGCCCTTGCCCTGCAGTGGGACGTATGTACATATGTATATGGGCTGATACAGATGTATAGAATAGGAAAGCTTATAATACCATTTGATTAGGTATGACGCTGGTGGTATTTGTATCTGTCTGAATAGCGACCATCATACACGCTGGTAGAAATCTCATCACAATGGCCAATGCAATAGTGCCGCCTCTCACACTTGCATGTTTTGTAAGACAACGGCAATGTAGGATTTCCATTTCAAAAACATTATTGGAATCCAGTATTATACATAAGCCAAGTTAGATAACGAGTAATGCAGTGCTAAAATTTTATGATTAACTTTATAAACTTTTTTCTCAAAACCCCCATTACTGTATCGGCTAGAACCCTAATAGCCCTCGTTCAATGGTTTCCTATCATCCGCAAAGGAAACTAATTAAAAAACCGTGGCGAGAAGGAAATCTCCATCTTGAATGAATTAATTGCATTCCCAAATTACGACAGAGCGATAACAAAAGGAAGTATGACAAAGGTGGCTCGTTAGACTTAATGGTCGATTTTCGAAGCCCTTTCTAGTCGATTTCGATAAAAAAAAAGTTAGGTGTCAATCGGACTGTTTTTGTTGGTGTTCTGTATCATTAGAATTTATTAATCAACATCACGAGATTACAGTTTCCCGCTACCTAGATACGTCATTTACACAAGACTATACTTTAGAGAATTTTATATACAGAAGTTTTCCCGTATGTACGTTTCCCAACAAATTTTCCTTATATCAAGCTATAATTTACTATGAAAACACTTCACTTGGATTACTCCGAGGTAGTACAGGATCGAATTTGTGGCCTAAATTAGCAGTCTGTTTTGTTCCCAACTAAGCTACTGCTCAGTGAAACAAATAACTAACGTTATTTAGAATAAATTAGTCACAAGCCCGCCCTAGTTCTAACCGTTTGTGTAGAATTCTGTCACGGACCTCTGAAAACAGATCTCGCTCCGTTCGCCAATTGATTCTCCCGACAATCCAATCTCGCCAAATTTACATCCATTCTGATGCTTATGTTGAACAGTTTAAGGGCTGCTTTTGAACTTTTTGAGTGAATTGCAAATAGTTGTTCCCAATAAAGGGAACCTCTTAATTTAGAAGGGCATTACTGTAAAAGAAAAGCATCATTGACCGTCGGAACGTCGCCATTTTGCCTTGTCGTTTATTTATTGATGTTAATCAAACTGGGTGAATGTACTGTATTTAGTGATTTTTAGTTTCATTTATTTCCTTCTAATTTCGTTGTTTTGTGAACATCCACTATATTTAGAGTCACAGGGGCGTTCCATTATGGTTTAGGTCTTATTGTAGTTATGTGCACTTTACCAAAATATTTAGCCTGGTCTAAAAATTATCTCATATATTATATCCGGTGAGATTTTTTTCAAATAAAATGTAATTCCAAGACCTAAGAAGTTTCGTAATGATGCTTATTTTTTATTATTGCTATTGTAAAAGGAACACACCTTAGTCTTTGGTATGTACATACATTCATTTCCACGGTCAAACCGAAATACGGTTTCGTGGGACCTATGAATAAATTTGTACTTTTGTATCTTGTGATTTTTAATAAATAATAAATAAAAAAATAAATATACATATACAGTCAGGTCATAAGTATTGTCACACAGTAAAAACTTTTCTTTTAGAATGCTGGCCACAAAAACGTTTATTGAATACGAATTTCGAATTGTTCATGAAAATAAAAATTTATACTTTTTAGAATTTTACTCATTTTTAAATATGGAGTGGACGCTTAAAGAAGACCGTGTTGCAGTTATTGCGTTGCATCGTTGCGGTTACGCGCCAATTCAAATTTTTGACATACTGAAAAATTTGAATATAACCAAAAGATTCGTTTATCGTACCATCAAACGATACAATGAAGACTCTAGTGTAGATGACAGGTCAAGAAGTGGTCGCCCTCGGTCTGTTAGGACTCCAGCAGTGATAAAAGCTGTGAAGGTGCGAATTCAAAGAAATCCCAAACGTAAGCAGAAACTGTTGGCCCTTCAGATGGGGTTAAGCAGAACCACGGTGAAAAGGGTGTTAAATGAAGACTTAGGGCTTCGGGCATATCGAAGAAAAACAGGACATCGTTTGAATGCTCGTCTAATGGACCTGAGACTGAAGAGATGCCGCGCTTTGTTGAAGCGGTACGCGGGAAAAAAATATCGGGTAATTCTTTTTTCAGATGAGAAATTTTTACCGTGGAAGAGAGCTACAACAAACAAAATGATAAGGTGTACGCACACAGTAGTGAAGAAGCGAGCAACCATATTCCGCGTGTCCAACAAGGTCATTTTCCATCATCGCTCATGGTATGGCTGGGAGTTTCTTATTGGGGCTTAACAGAGGTACATTTTTGTGGGAAAGGTGTAAAAACGAATGCAGTTGTGTATCAAAATACAGTCCTGACGAACCTTGTGGAACCTGTTTCTCATACCATGTTCAATAACAGGCACTGGGTATTCCAACAAGATTCGGCGCCAGCTCATAGAGCGAAGAGCACACAAGACTGGCTGGCGGCGCGTGAAATCGACTTCATCCGGCACGAAGACTGGCCCTCCTCCAGTCCAGATTTGAATCCGTTAGATTACAAGATATGGCAACACTTGGAGGACAAGGCGTGCTCAAAGCCTCATCCCAATTTGCAGTCACTCAAGACATCCTTGATTAAGGCAGCCGCCGATATTGACATGGACCTCGTTCGTGCTGCGATAGACAACTGGCCGCGCAGATTGAAGGCCTGTATTCAAAATCACGGAGGTCATTTTGAATTAACTTTAATGTCAAAATAATCTATGTTTTGTTAAGTTCATTTTGGTATATAAATGGTTACATAATGAATATTCTAGTTTCAATTATTTTATATTAAACATGTGACAGAGTTTATGACCTGACTAGGTATAGTAAGGACTTTATTGCAACATTTATCCATGGATATATCAATTTTAATTATATATCAATTATAATCAGCAAACATCGTACACTAAAATTAACGCTATACACACCAAATTACACAAAAACCCAGGTCTACTTTACCGAACCAATGAATACACTCGTAGTTCTCCTCGTACTTCTGTGCTTCCCTGGAGATCTCTCGAATGAGTTCTTCTTCTGACCACCACCATCCGTCCCCTTTTTTTTCGATGTTGCCAGATTCTAATATTCATAACACGCCCAGTCTTGAATAATAGCATTACTAATAGTGTTATGAAATTTAGCAACAACACTATGAATGGCGAGACGAGCATGCGATGACAAGCGTAGCGACCGCTCATAGACAGTAGCAAAATCAAAAAGCACCCTGAATTATAAAGCAATGCTAGGTATTCTACTGCTCTCGCCATGCTGAGAGACGCTAGTTTTGAGTTTGATTCGTGTGTCTTTTCGCTTAGAAATATCTCAACAAATTGGCGATAGGCTCGCCTCCAACCATAACTTGAGGCACAAATAATTTTATAGACCTTTGGGTGGCGCTAGTGACATTTCTAAGTATACACATAAGATGTTATATACATGATTAAAAATTGACTGTAATTCTACACTAGATTTTTGATAAGAACACAAAACAGAAACATTTCATCTTGTACATTAATAACTACTCACAATATACTATCTGTATTTCTAAGTAAAGTAAGAAATCTTATTGTTAAATATTCAAGCAATGTTCGTTTTTAATCACAGCTATGTATTCGTCGGGCGGGCTGCACCAATCACTCTAAATGATGCAAAAAACGTATTACTTATTCAATGCAAAAGGGAAACTTCTTCGTAGAAAAAACGATATGAAATTTTAATGTCCGCAAGTCTCTTCCAAGTACCAACTTGTTACTTGTGATATTAATATTCTTCTAGTAATCAGGGACGAATTTGGGGTTGGAATAAACGGCCTCCATTAATGTTTATTTCGCCGTTTTATGGCTTGATACATAAATTATGGGTTGTGGATGATGAAGGTTATTTTGAATGGTCGTAGTTTTGCATGAATGAAAATTATTCATATGTGTGTTTGTGACGGTCCGTAACTAGTAATATTTTTTTTAATCCTTTGTATAAATTACTCGAATAAATTGTGATTAATATCCACAAACATGAGAAAAATGACGTTGGATTTGATAAAAATGCTTATCTTATTTTTAACTTTACGTACTGTGAAACGTATGCGATGCTGTTGAGAGGAAATTGTAAATTTTACAAATTAAATAATTGTATCCAAGGGCCATATTGATTTTATAAACTTATGAGTGTGGTCGAAGCAATTTATGCTTTCTTGAAAATTCCCTGAGCAAACCCACATATCTAAAAATTTTGCACGGAATCTCTGAATGAATACGAAGTTCACTACACCGGACTCGACCGCAGAGGTGAGCTTAACTTATATGCTTCTCACTTGTAAACTACACCCGTGCCAAACAGTAGCAAATATAGAGGATGATATTAATTTTATTTATCTTTACTAAATTATACGAAAAAGCAAATGAAGGCGACAGATCCGTGACTGCGCGTAATACATGCGGGCAGAACGGCCATTCCATCGCATCTCTACCGTCCATTCCGCCATTTTGCATTTTAAAAATATAACCGTGGGTAGTTGTAAACTTTAAGTTCCGAGTAAGTTGATCTTCGGCGCGTTGCTCTGTGTATTTGGTTTTTGGCGGTGTTATCTCCTGAAATATCGTCAGAGTTGACTTCAATTTTTGTATTGTTTTTTTTTGTGTCGTGACGCTTACTGTTAAAAGGTACTTTTTTAATTTACTTATGTGTACAAAATGAATCGGTGGCCTTTTAGGTTTAGTTAAAAGCATATACCGATGCATCTTAAGTTCTGTTCCTAGGTTCAATCGACTTTGTGTCCGTTTCTCTGTTATGAAAATCTCGCCTCTTATTACATCTTGAGACAGGAATAAAATTCAAAACTATATGTAAGCGTACCAACCTGTATAAGACCAGCGTAGTAAAGACTTAAAAATCTCCCGAACAAGCTCTTCAAAGATCAGGAAGATATTTCAAAAGGTCCCAAAGCGTAAACAAAGTACTCAAACAAAACGTCTTGTTTCATAGATATTTGAATGCACTAATTACACCAATCACGGACAGCTCTCACCCGAAAGACTAAGGCATAAAGCTAAAGCTTTTATTATGAACAGTGCAAGATAGAAACGTCGTTTTGCGCGAAAATTGCAATTTGCAGCGGCTGCCGTCGCGTCGGGGAACAACTCCGATTTCGTTTCATCTCATAGCTAATTAAGATTTCTCTTGTTTAAACAGAGATTGTTTTGTGCCTTAACTTTGTACAGGTGTTGTTTAATTGTTTTTGTTTCGCTTTTTGCGTTTTTTTTTCACAGTAATGACTTTGTTAATTAAGGTTTAGCGCCGTGTGGCGAGATTTAGATGAGTATGCTAATGGCAGTTATGAAACGAGAACAGCTCTCGTATATTAAAAATAATAATAGATGTAAAGTGAAATACCTAGTAGTAAGTAGTAAGTTGTTCGTAATCTAATGGTATAAGATATATTTTCAAGTTATTTCGAATTTTGATACACGTGTCAATTTTAAAAACGAAGTACAACGTTAATAAAAGGACTTCAAAGTTCGATAAAGTCACTTTACGTTTTGATAAGTTTGTCAAATGTATTGTACATTCCCTTAGGGTAGGTGGAGTTGGGGTCTTCGCAAAGTAAGTGATGATAGTCAAACATTTAGTATCAACAAAAGCAGCATATTACATAAGTAAATATGCAAAAATATCGTGCCAAGACGAGTAACTTCAAACACCTAAAACTGCAAAACAGCGTGAGACACGACATCTCCAATTAAATATTTAGCTCACATCGCACAAACTCGGCTTCTAAACTCAGCAGCCCAAAAGTGGCATTAACTGCAACTAGCGGTCGAGGCGGCGTGCTTGGCGTTTTTTCATTCAACTTTGGTACGTATTCTTGCCCTGAGCGGCTGTGTTGCTTGGTTCACGAAAAACTTACTTGAGTCCCGCATATAGCGAACTATTCGCGACTGAGCGAGGCAAGTATGCGGTTAGGGCTGTGGCTGAGGAAATGGATAATTTCGATTCTCTACGATGTGCTTTTGCATTGGCTGATGCTGAGTTATAAAAATGTGTTCTATTTAGGTTTGTTATGTCGCTCTATAATCTTAACCATTCCATTTTCGTTTCTTTATGTGCCTCTTCCACTCAGCATAAACAAGTAAACAAGGTAGTATTGTAGTCAGACAGGAAGTTATAAGCATTGACAGCGTTTTACTGCAACCTTCTTAAGTTTAGAATAAGAACAGGTAGAATAAATTACATTGCTTTGGAATACGAACGTACGATTGAGAGTGGTTACGTCCACCACGCTGGCGCTGGTTTAGCGCGGATCGGTGGACTTTACATACTATAAAATTTCTTACAAATCGCTATGGTATGCTTGGTTGGGTTGCTTATGTTATGCCTGGTGATTGGTCGACAAATACATAACTGCGAAAAATCAGAGGTGACCACTCACATGGCCTGCAGTGGGAAGGATATGGGTTCAAACAAAAAAAAAAAATTCAATTATTACAATTTCATACCGCTTTCACGCGAATTAAAAAAACTAAAAATAATGTAGGTATAATAAAGGTTTTAAAACCAGCCCTAGCAATCTCAAAAAGCGGGTATAGCCGCGAAGGAGCGGGTGCACTCAAAAATGCAATAAACGCACCTCGCGGACCGAGCCGAGCCGCGGCGCATTCTGTAGCGCCAGCTCGCCGCGCTCTCGTCTGTCGCGCCTCGCCTCGCCTACTCGATTCCTCTCTTGTGCGCCATGTGTAGATGCTCCATGCATTTTTGTGTGGTCTATATATCTGATCAAAATAAAGACCGATGACCATTTCTAATATGAAATTGGTAAAGACCATATGGTCAATTACCAAACTTCTGATCTGATCAAACTATGTACAATCACGAGGCTTCCTATTACCAATGCTATGCGAAAATCCGGTGGGCACAAGGGAAAGGGGACGTAACCGATTTTACGCTGCTAAAATATAACTCAAACCTTTCAAAAACATTAAGTACATCAAAGTGCGAAGCTCCAACACACCTCACCTGAAATATGGCGAAACAAAAACGAAATTTTAAAACAAGCTTAACAAGGCTGCGACAGACCGCGACGGAGCGGTACCGCGCCGCCCCGAGCGATCAATGTCGAATGATGGATTGTTGAAATTCCGATGTCGTGCAATAATTTTCATAAGTCAATTTTTCCCCGATATGTACCAGGGGAAATTACGGAGAAGTCGCTGTCGGCCGCGAGGAGGCGGGGGAAATTATGTACCGTATTACGGGTATTTTGCCTTGTTACACACTGCTCTTATTTCATTCTTTAATGTCTGATTGAGGTGGAGGGTTGGAAAATCGATAGGATCTATAACCAGAATCATTGAATGTAGTTTTAAAATCATTAACTTTGTGACCAGTCAGACAGTTTATCTGTGAAAAGGCAGATTTTCGGAAACCCTAATTTCAGAATCAAATGATACGTATTATTTTGAAGCACCCCGATTTATGGACATTGGTGTATTTTGGACTTGATTGTAAGTGATTTTTCAGTAATTATGGCAATGCGCAGTTATTGGGGACATAGGACATTTAACAGGCATATAGGACATTTAACAGTCTTCTTTCAATGTGGTAAAATTATAAATATAAAATACTTGTACACAGTATAAAATTAAATTAGAGGAGTTATTAAATAAATTGAATCTACAAATTACTTTAAAAATATTACGGTAATTTGGAGTTAGAAAGTAGCAACTTAAAATGATGTCTGACCGGCCTCCACCTCCCCGTGACTGGACACAACACAAAGATGCGCCCCTACGAACTCAAGCTGAAAACTTTTTTAATTTCACTCAAAAAATGTATCCCTCGCAAATTTTCTGGGAGGCTCGGGGGTGGCTCGTTAACATTAACAATAAAATATTGGGTACTAATGGCCGTTTTTCTTAAATTAATTCTATCGCCCAACAAACTTCGCGGCTTGCCGGGTTTAAGATAATTTGCTGCGTGCACTCTCACAATCATTTATTTAAATGACAGGGCGTTAAAGGTATTTGTATTAGAAAATTGATTGATATTGCGTTGGTTTTTAATAAAAGTGACATTTTATCTACAATCTTTCAACATATGATTGAAATGAAATGAAATGAAATTTTTGAAATGAAATGAAATGTATTTATTGGTCACGTCATGATTAATGACAAATATGTAATTCTTTGAATTATTTCAGTGAGATAATTTTGTTTTTTGTGTACCATATTGTAGAAGTGAATACTGAAGAAGCTTATATATATTTAATTTGTATTTTGAAATATAATAAAACTTTTCAAGTGTAGTGATATTTTCAGATTTTTAATCAACTGATATTGATCAGATAGTTATTTAGATAGTGACCGCCTATAAAACAGACATTATTTCTGTATATCCCGTTCTTGAATTTTTCATGCTCGCGTGTGCGTTTTATCATTATAATCAGAAATACTACTGCGGAAGCATAGCAATAGGTCATCTCTGAGAATTTCCACATTCAGCGGCTTTTTTGAAGTTGTCTACAATCAATAGCTTCTTGTCACCTTCAACAGGTCATTTGTCCATCGTTATAAATAGCACCGAGTACATTTCACATCGTGAGAAATATAACTTAATCATGTCTTTACTTATTCATACTTGTGTTAAAAAAAAACATATTTTTATAAAAATAAATATCTGTGCAGAGGTAGAAATCGAAGCATTTAGCTTAGATACTCAAATACTTAGTATCTCGGCGATCAGGATCGATTAGTCGGTACTTGTGCAATAATGGCGCGTTACAGAAACGTCTATTAAATAGGAGAAATGAACTCTCTCTGTGGCCCGTACAGACATTATCTATTGATTGCACAACTGTTCCAATTAAGTCGGAAGGTTGTGTTTGGTATCCTCTACGCAGTCAATATTAGATTCAGTAAGTCAAGTGAAGCTATCTTGTGGTGTGCATACGCTATTGTGTACCTACTCGTGAGTTCCCGCGGAGTCTTAATTGGTGGATTATGCACTTCGATCAAATATACTGGGTATCTCAAGACTGCTACCGAAAACGAAGCCGGGTGATAGTTTTAGTGACTACAAACACAATGCAAATAAAAATTTCGCAAAGAAACGCGACATTTATTTTTTATGATTTTTTTAAATATCGACATTTTACGCTGGTAAATCCATAGTTTTTAGCTAAAATAATAATTTAAACTCTTTTATAACTTAGATTATTTATAAATAAAAGGGTATACACTATTATTTTAGGAAAAAATGCATTTACCACCCAAATATGGTCATAGGAAAAAAATAGCAAAAAAAATATTGACGCTTTTTTTTTACAAATTTTCTATTGCATTGTGTCTGAAGTCGCTTAAACTACCACCTGGCTTCGTTTTCGGTAGCAGTCTTGATATACCCTGTATAATTAAATAAAAAAAATAAAATACACATTGCACATCCTAAATGTTGAGTCTTGGCTAAGCTATTTAGTCGCCCCCCTATTTTTTCAACTAAATTCCGACTTTGGCCTTTTCATGTACCTGCACACATTTTCTTAAGAACGTGGTGAATCCATAGCCTTTTCCGCCTAAAACTTCTCCACAGTATCTTTTATCAGACATGATCAACAATGGCATGCAAAGAACTGATACAAAGCACTGAAGCTCGGCGAGTAGCTTTCGCTAGCTCGTCTTTGACTCGCATCAACATTATTCAGACATAATAGACAAATAAAAGGGGTTGAAAACAGATAAAGAGTCCACTTCGCTTCACAGTAAAGCGAGTGACAAAATATTGAGCTAAGAGGTATTGTCGTCCTCTATTATACTGGTATACCACTGGACAAGCCAGATGCCAGCCACGCTAGACAATTCACCACGGAAAAATACTCACATCCTATGTGTTAGCTGCTGAGTTTTGTTCCAGTATAAAATAGCTATTTTCATATTATTAAACGTTATTCAGCGTTTTTTTACACTGAGGGGGCATAATGATTGCACTGTACGTGATGTTATGCGCAAATGCCGTCGAATCAGAGTATCGAATGGCATCAGATGGTGGTCCAATGCCATTCGTTATTGAAGTAAATCACTATTTTCTATTTTATTAAATTATAGACGTAACGAGGAATTTTGTCATAGATGCGTGTTTTCATTAGGACATGAAAACAATAAAATAAAAAGTATTTATTTATTTATTAATTTAAGAACATTACCCTCAAATGACATGGGATGATTACACTTCGTTAAATACTGAGAATGTTTGTATCTTAAAAAGGATGAGTTACGGAGTTGACCTACTGTTATACAATAACACTGTGTCCAGACCCTCGCAGAGTGATACCGAGCCGGGCTTATGTTCGTAAGCGTTTATCTTTTCTGCCCGACTACTTTCAAATTGATGTTTTCGTACATAATTTGTTATTAGTATTTATTGACACGTGTAACTGATGGACATGTTTTATTTTTGGGTTATTTTTAGTTAATATAAGTTTAGATGATAGTCTGCTGAAATCCGAGGAATATTATGCAACTAAGAGTATCCGGATCTCAAGGCTCCATAGAGTATTTACTTACTTTACGTAGTACTTACTTTACTTACTTTTATAGTGGCCTGTTGGTAACGGACCGAACGTGTCTGCCAACATGTTAACGGTGGGTGCGGGTTCAAAAACTAGAGTACATCCCTGACTTTTCGGAGTCCTGTGTATATTGATAATCGTGAGGAAACGTGCTTATAGCGATTTGGACGAGTATCTTTGGCATGTAAAAGTCCGCCAACCCGCA
This sequence comes from Hyles vespertilio, assembly GCA_009982885.2. Classification (NCBI taxonomy): domain Eukaryota; kingdom Metazoa; phylum Arthropoda; class Insecta; order Lepidoptera; family Sphingidae; genus Hyles; species Hyles vespertilio. Next base: position 24,591,123 of record CM042807.1, read on the forward strand.
CTAAGCCAGTGTGGTGGACTATACCACCGTCTCCCTCTAAATCATACTCTTGATTATAGAGGAGGCCCGTGTCCTGCAGATGGGGATATATGGGCTGATACAGATTATGATTGATACCTCCGAAACTGTCTCTCTCCTCTCAGCTACAGAAAGTAAACTCCTAAATATAGGCGTCCCCTCAGTGTTTTCGTATCGACCTGTTGGAAGCGATCTGCATTCAGTTACGTCCTGTAACCTTAAAAAAGCAACCTGGTCGTTTGTATCTTCATAATATTTATTATGGTACACGAGGATTTGCTTTTAATGTTGTGACTGGTCAGTGGTCATTAACTATTGGGTTATAGGACTTTAGAAACCACATAGGTCTACTGAGGGAACGCATTGGACTTTAGTAAACAATCCCTACAAATGTAAAATAGAACCATCGCCGTAGTAAAATTGACATACATAAAAATTTATACTTAACCAAAGATTTAATTTGACCGAAACTCTAGGCCAATATTTTATTTATAAATTTTATTTAATCTTTATTGTACACACACAAAAGAACATAACAATATACAAAAATAACATATATTAAAAGTACAAAAGGCGGTCTTATCGCTAATAAGCGATCTCTTCCAGACAACCTTTGGATGGATATAAAAGAAGGAGAAAGAAAGGGCAGTGTAAAACAAAGATAAGAAAAGCTCCAATAGATATAAATAATTAAATAGATAATCATAAATAATACGTATATATAACATAATAAATACACATACGTAATATAATATATATACATATATACAATTTTAAATAATTACGTAACCATCTATAATAGTTTGTAATTATACTATAGATTAAAAATATATCCGAAAAGAGGAAATAGTACCATGCTTTATCTGTTTAGTGAGATAGGTAGTGTTCTTTCACCAGCTTTTTGAAAGATAACAAGGTTTGTGCCCGTCGCACCACAACAGGAAGCGCGTTCCATAATCGGACAGCTTCAACAGCAAAGGATTTATCAGTAAATGTCGTGGTGTGTACGGGCATTCTCAGCTTAAGGTTCTCTGACGACCTCAGGAACCCCGAATGTGAGTCATGGAGAAAAATAAAACGTTCTTTAAGATAAGATGGGGTGAAAGGATTAAACAAAATATTATAAAGGAGTGAGAGAACGTGAGTATTCCGACGAAGCCGTATAGGTAACCACTTGAGCTTAGCACGAAACTCAGAGACATGATCATATTTGCGTAGTCCAAATATGAATCTAATACAGAAATTTTGAAGTCGCTCAAGTTTATTAAGTTGGTCTTCGGTGAGATCAAGATAGCTGACATCAGCATAATCAAGGATGGGAAGAAGGAGAGTTTGCGCGAGTGAAATTTTCGTGGCAATGGGTAAAACATTGTGTAACCGTCGCAGGGACCTTGCTGAGGCAAACAGCTTGCGACTTAACTCTCGAAGCTGAGGACCCCAGGTGAAAGACTGATCGAAGTGAAGACCAAGATTTCTTACAGTGTCACTGTATGGAACAATTATACCATCGCAAGAAACACGTGGTAATTGGGTGTGATCAAGTCTCGAAATCATTCTGGGACTGCCGACAATAATGACCTGAGTTTTGGTAGGATTGACTTTCAAGCCATATGTCTTGCTCCACTCACAAATTTGATGGATATCGAGATTTATAGTTGCAATAGCACTTACAATCTTATCTAAAGGTGCTCGAGTGTAAATTTGCAGATCATCTGCGTAGAGGTGGTAGGAGGAGCGAAGATTATATGTAATGGAATTTATGAAAATTGCGAAGAGTAAAGGAGATAGCACGCCGCCCTGTGGTACGCCAGCAGTTACACTGCACCACGAGGATAAGTGATCCTCGACACTGATGCGCTGCCGGCACCCGTACAGGTAACTACGAAACCAAGCAACAGCCGTTGGAGATATGTTAAGAGAACACAGTACGCTTAGTAGGATATCGAAGTCAACGGTATTAAAGGCATTGCTGAAGTCTAGCAGCGCTAAGACTGTCAGCATGCCTCCCTCCATACTAGACCTAATGCCATCCGCAATATGGGTCAGAGTGGTAGTTGTGCTATGTCCTGGGCGAAACCCCGATTGGAAAGGATTTAGAAGGTTATGTTTGGTAAGGAAGTCATTTAATTGGGTATGGATTAAACGTTCAAGGACTTTGGATAGGAATGGAAGAATGGAAATGGGACGGAATTCGGAAAATATAGAAGCGTTGGGCTTTTTGGGAATAGGAATGATATTGGCTTCTTTGCAAGCACTAGGAAATGTCTGTGTGGAAATGGAAAAATTGAGTATATGGGAAATTATGGGAAGAATTTCGTCCAGGATGGGTAAAATCATATTGCGGCTGACATGGTCACTCCCCACTGCATTGGAAAAGATAAGCGTAATGGTCTTCCTAACATCACAACTAGCAAATTCTTTGAAATCAAAAGCAGAACAATCAGGAGTTTGAAGGGTAGAAAGATAATTTAAGGTTTTGTCCTTAGTCGCTTTATCCAGATTGGACGAAGAAGAAAAATGTTGGTTCAAGGAGTTTAAGTCTAAAGTTTTAGGAATAGAATCTTGTCGAGATTTACCCACTCCTAGTGTCTTAAGAAATTTCCACACTTTAGCTGGACCCCAGTTTTCGACTGAATTATGAATGTGTCGGCGTTGAGCATTCCTACACAGCTTGCTGCAGTGATTTCTAATGGAAACATACTTCCGCCAATTCACCTCATTAGTACGGCGATTGTACCGCGATTTAGCGAAAGCTTTTTTAGAGAGCAACTCCTTAATTTCAGCAATCAGCCATGGTGCCGGTAAGTATCTTAACTTGTCAAACAGGAGCATGCTTATCATGTAATTTTATCAGCTAGTTTGTAAATATGTCTACTTTTACATCAACCATATCCATTTGATAAAGCGAACTCCAGTCAATGTTGTCGGCATCCTTGCGAAGATTACCAAGATTCATATCACGCAAATTTCGCTGCAGAAGGATTTTGGGTGAGGCTTTAGGAGGGTGGATGCGATATGATAGGAATAATAGATCATGGGAAGAAAAGGCGTCAGCGGGACATTGACCATGCATCACAACATGGTTTAAGGAGGAGACAAAGATAAGATCAAGGAGAGAAGGAGTACAGTTAGGAGAACGGTGAGTGGCGGAGCGAGGGAGGATAGACAGGTTACAGGATTGGATGGTATTGAGAAGGGAAGACGAACGGCGGTCGTTCTTAAGGAGACAGGTATTGAATTCACTCATGATTATGGTTTGACTGTACGAAGGAACTAGATTTTCGAGAATAGTTTCGAGAGAAGAGAAAAAATCAACACGAAGGGAAGGATAGTAGTAAACGCCGAGTAAAAGTTTTTTAATACATACATGATGTTACTAAAAAATTCAGATTTATCTTTTAGATAAACAAGTTTGTTTGAATCCATTAGCTTACAAAGGCCCCGTCGATCCCCTGTTAAATCAATTCATAACTCACGTAAATATTTAATAACACATCGAGCCGGTTTTGTCATACAGTCTCATGTTTTTAACGTATTTATTATGATGTATTTTTGACCGACTTCAAAAGAGGAGGTAATCAATACGACTGATTTTTTTTTTGTATGTTTGTTACGCGATTACGCCCGCAATTGTGAACCGATTTTGAAAATTTCTTTTTTGTTGGAAAGCATGATATACAGGGTTGGTCCCATATAAAATTGGTGAAGACCTGATGAATATCTTAGGATCTGCCGACCAGAACTCCTCAAAATTAAACGGTCCAGCATTAATTCTTTTTGCGTTAGATTAAGTATAAGTATATTATTACAAAGGGTGGGTAAAAATGGGAAAAGGGTGGGGGTGGGGGGTGAGGGGGGTAGAAAATAGGTACAATTGTTAATACTCAATATCTCCGGCAGTTCTTAACCGACTTAAAAATAACTTTTTTGTCAAAGAGTATTATATGATAGGTTAGACCAAAAAAAATATTGTGAAGACCTGATGAATATCTTTGGACCTGAAGGGCAGAACTCCTCAAAATTGAACAGTACAGCAATAATTATTTTTACATTAGGTTCAGTATACGTTTATTACTACTACAAGGGGGGAGGGGATGGAAAGGGGCGTGGGAAGGGGGGGGGGGGCGAATATATACAAAGATAAATACTAAATATCTGCGACAATAAATAAATGATTTTAAATAACTTTTCTTCGGAACGAATTATACAATCGAAACGAATTATATAATTAACATAATGTTGGTCACATAAAATATGGTGATGATCTGATGAATAGGTACATATCTGAAGAGCAGACCTCCACAAAACTTTGCAGAAACGCAATGATTTTTCGTCCATTAGGTTAAGTATATGTGTTTTATAACGGGTAACGAATGATTACCACGCATAAGTGTACTCAATATCTCTAGCAGGTTGAGCCGATTTTAGTATTTTCTTTATCATAAAAACGAAATGACAGTGTAGCTTCCTTAAAAATCATAAAATATTAATTTTCGTTTTTGAAATCATAAAGGATCACAGTGGTTCATTTTTTGTATACATTGATTCCAGTTTTTCATTATATGATTACCTTTGGCATTATTGCAATGCTTATGAAAACTAAAAAGTAATAAATAAAATAATTTAATTAAAAATTAAAAGACCGACTTCAATGTGCACTACAAAGTAATAAATAATATATATTTCATTGTGCTAGCACACATTGATTAATTTTCTTATTGACTAGACTAGCCAACAAATCTTAAATACGTAATATTTTGAAGGCGGGTCGCCAAATGACGAACACGACGTCCTACACTTAAATTTAATTTGTGTAAAACATCCTAGCGAAAAATACGCAATTTTACACGCAATATTAATTTACCTTAATCTATATAAACTCACGCCATTTTCCCAGAAGGGGTATGCAGAGATTCTCCTGGTATCAACCAGGACACCCACGTTACGCCTTGCGTGTTTTGTCCCTCGGTGTGATTGGGGGCGAGAGTCTATAGTCATATCTGGTGCAAATTCCAGCCCCTGTCCTGATAACTACATAATAGAAAAATCGCCCGTCCTAATATATCAGCTCTTAATTAACATTGTTGAGCATCGGACTTATCTACAATCGAGCGAAACATACAAACTTAACGACCCTTCCCTTTCTTATACATTCCTCACTATGATTCCTATCACTGTTAAAGTAATTGTATACACATATAAATATGCAAGTGACTCCAATAAGTCAATGGTGTACCCTGGAGTTGAAACCCTTGACCACTATATCTTTGATCATATGCAATAAATTAAAATTAGACCACACATATGACACATATTAATTCTATTAAAATTTCAACAAATGTATACGTAGGATCAATATGTTAAATTAAGTTCTCGATTGGCACTTGGCGACCCGCCTTCAAAATATTACGTATTTAAGATTTGTTGGCTAGTCTAGTCAATAAGAAAATTAATCAATGTGTGCTAGCACAATGAAATATATATTATTTATTACTTTGTAGTGCACATTGAAGTCGGTCTTTTAATTTTTAATTAAATTATTTTTTTATAAAAGTTATGGGTATTTAGAGAATGGATAGAAGATGGTAATTGGTAAATCACTAATGTATTCTAAAAGCAATCTCCTTTTCTTGCGTTTGTTGTATTGTGCATTGATTGAAGAATTAATATCTTAAGTCTTGGATAAAAAATGAAAAAAAAAAATCGTCGGTACCAAAAATACACGCGACATGTGTCAGAAGATCTAGAAGTTTAGCATTAAGTATGGTGACATGCGACGCGTGTATCAAAATTAGCACTAGGCCTCGTAAAAACGCTGATTCCGCGACCTAAGTTATAAGTTTTAATTGTAAAATAGAATCAATCTTGTATCTAGCATCGAACAAGTAACTAGTATTAGTATTAATTTTTTTTTTTTTAAGTCCTTTGGCTGTGACTAACGTAATTAGTATTTTCACACATAAACAAAACAAGTGGCCAGTACAACAACAAAGCGCGGCAGTGAACAAAACTACAAGTAGCGCGATATCTCATGAAATTCATGAAAGAATTTCATTCACGTACCGCCAGGACTGAGGTGCTATTCGCTAGGCACTACCGTATTACCTTTTTTTTAATTTGTGGAACATGTGGTATAGGTGGAAATTAGTTCTGAGTCGGTCAGTTGTTTTTACTAGTATTGTACCACTTGGTGGTGGTCTTCTTTTTACGATTTTAGATCAACGGGAAACATCTTATGGATTTTTTTTTGTTTCAAATATTTTTTTTATGTTTCCCTTTTTTTACTGGAGGCCAAAATTTTAAACTATTATAGAGTACTTGTAAGACGACTCGAAAAACCTTTGTACCCAGCTCACATTTTATATTATCGTAATATTTGGGCGATCGGTTGCGGAATTACAGGCTCGCGCCGCTATAAATCCGCGTATCGTCACCGGCTATTATTTGTCGCACCGACGTAATGACGATGGCCTCATGAATATTGCATGCAATAAATATTTATTTTTAGCTATATGTACGACAGTTTGGGAGTGAAAAATCGCTCAGTCTCTTGGTAGAATCATCAACAAGAAATTTATTTGGGGATCAAAATAATAGATGTGTATTTTAAGGGTTTTCTTGAATTTTCTGTGAACTAAAAAGCAAGAAATAAACTCTCGTAGCAACATTAACTAGAGTTAATATTACACCTTCTGTGAAGACGTGTAACAACGTAGACTATATCGCCACTTTTCAAACGCCTAACCTGACGATGTTTAAAAAATAATAATAAATGTTCAAAACCGATTCACGTGTAATAACTATACTGCGAATTTTCAACAACTAGTCAAAAACACCCGGAACGATTTAATTCGCAACGACCGGTTCACCGTTCACATCCCTATATTATTTAAATTAAGAGCTTATGCAAATATGAAGCGTGGATAGTACTTTTTAGGATTTAGTCCGCAAATAAAATGACCCACCGTTTTATGACCGCGCACAAAACGACGCACAGACGGACATAACTATCTGCTATATAAGAATTTAAGGCCATGAGTTTAACAGCTCATGACCCAATTATGGACACATTTAGAGCAGTGGTGTGTTAAGTAAGATAAGACGGGGCTAGTCATATGATTTTAGGTCTATAAACTAATATTTCATTGTTTGATACAAGTCTCTTTGGTACTATATTTGATCTTAAGAGCAATCTGAAGTAATGTTCTATTATATTAGGTCAATGAATGTTGCTAGTTAGCTATGAAATAAGGCCTTGCTAATTCCATCATCATAGGAATAAATGTATTTATTATTATTTTTTTACACAATACATACTGTACATCAGTAACGGACACAACAAAACAACTCGCGCGATTTCTTCCAGACATCCATTCCAAATAAATGTATTTGTTCTTTATTTATTTATTTATACAATATTTGTTAAACATCGCCTACATCAACAATGAGATAAAAAAAATAAGACAACTCGGATAAATACAGGTGATCATTAAATGTTTTTGTTTTATGGACAAATCGCTGGCATTGGCTTTGTGGGACCTAAAAATACTACATAGTTTGTTGTTGCGAAACTACGTAAGGTAGCGTGTAAATAAATAAAAAATACATACACATGAGTTGCTTTCTCATTCCGTCGTTGTTATAAGGAAATGACTTTAAAACAGAACATATTTGTTAAAGACTGAGTGTCAAAAAAAAAACTTACCGGTTACCGCGAGCTCGGTGTGAACAATGTAAAAGCAATTGAGGATCAAAGCACCAATAGCTTTCCTATCGCGTATCTCCACCGGTACAAACAAGAAAATGTGCAAGAAATATGCAACTAGGTGCAGGGGGCAGAAATGAGGTCGGTAGGGTATGTATTTGGGAAGAGCGGCAGGGGGAAGAACTAAGAATTTCTTTTTAAAATTTAATGTCTTCTGTGCTGGTCCAATGTGGGTGGACTATGGCGTAAGCTCTCCAAGTCGGACCTTGGGTTGTATAGGAGACTCGTGCTCAGCAATGGTCAATTATTAATCGATAGAGTATAGTTACAGTTTGTGTTTTTGGGTAAGAATTTATTTGTTGTAGCTCATTGTAACGATGTAATCAGTGATGGTAAGCAAAATTGCATATCTGACAGACTTTTTTATAAAATCATTATGATGTATCGGCCCATATACGTCCCACTGCAGGGCACGGTCCTACTCTCCAATCGACAGTACGATTTTGAATGGTTAGGCCTTATAGTCCACCACGCTGGCCTAGTGTGGGTTGACGGACTTACAGGGGCCATCCATAAATTCCTCCTTTTCCTTGCATCCACTCCTCCACTCCAATTGCAAACCATACATTTTTTTATAAATCGCTATAGTATGTAGGTTTCCTCACGATGTTTTCCTTCGCCGTTATAGTGCGTGGTGATTGACTATCAATACACACATGACTCCGAAAAGTCAGAAGTGTGCCCTGGGATTCGAACCCGCAACCACCGTGAACATGTTGGCAGTCGCGTCTAGTCCGTTTACCAACAGGCCATCACGCACGCCGCAAAATCATTATGGTTTCAATCAATTAATTTGTTTATTTATTATTTATTTATTTATTTATTTTTTTTTTTATTTAATCAAAACGGCATACACCAATTACATTAATTAAATTCTTAAACCTAAGTAAATCTAATATCTATACATCTAGACAAATCAACAAAATATAAACAATATTTATGAACAAAAACAATCTGGTATTAAAAATTTATAAACTATAGTAACTAAGCTCACGAATAACAAATAACAAAAAAAAAAAATCCTACTAAATATTAAACAAACCTCTGAGTTATAATTTATTAACCACCGTGAAAGGCTATTTACAAATCTTTTCACAATATTCCACACACGCTGACAAGATAACTGTCCATTCATCAGTAAACAAATCAACTTCGGAATTTGTATCGAGGAGGGCACTTAGTGCTGCAAGAACACGCGGAATAGGAGACCTGGCACGAGCAATTGTTCGACATGCTGGTACGGAAAATAATTTGTGACTTCTGCCACGCAAATAATTATTAGGGACATAAAGTCGTGACAACTCAGAGCTCAGATCCGGTGCATCAATTCTACCAAGGAGAATCTTCCACATAGTTATGATTTGATCTCTGGTTCTTCTTACTTCAAGGCTATTGTAACCCAAACAACCTAAAAGAAATTTGCTTGGGTACATAAAAGGATATGTATTATATTTTAATTTATAATTGTACCGCAAAAAAGCTTTTTGCACCTTTTCCAACAGAAGGGCATACGTGCTTTCATATGGGTGCCATACACAAGAACTTGTTTCCAGTTTACTGCGGACAAGCGCATTAAACAAGAGTCTGACAACACAGTCGCTTTTAAATTCTCTGGAGTTTCTTAGTACGAAACCCAGCCTCGAGAAGGACTCCTTGGCTACTGTAATGATGTGGTCATGAAATGTTAGCTTTCGGTCGAATGTCACACCTAGATCTTTCATAGATGTGCATCTGGTGATATCGTCGCTATTTAATTGGTACTTAAAAGTTATTGGATGCGCCATTCGACCGAATGTCATGGCGTAACATTTAGATGGATTAAATTCCATTTTGTTCGCGACTGACCATTCATAGACTGCATTGACATCATCCTGCAGTTTTACACAATCGTCTACGGACCGTATTTCGAACATTAATTTTAAATCGTCAGCGTAAAGGAGACATTTCGCGTGACTTATAACGGAGGGAAGATCATTTATCATTAAAATAAAAAGGAGGGGTCCAAGTATAGAGCCCTGACTCACACCTGATTTTGTGCGATAGGTTTGTGATTCGTACATACCGAGTCTAACATATTGCTTTCGGTCCTTTAAATAATGAGCTATTAACTTCAGAAGTCCAGGGGTAAAACCTATGTTATTAAGCTTTATCAGAAGGATATCATTATCAACGCGATCAAAGGCCTTGCGGAAGTCAAAGTACAACACATCTACCTGTCCTCTCCTATCCAAACGGGCCGATATATAGTCAACAACTGTGAGTAGATTAGTATCTACAGATCTTTTTTCTCGAAAACCGTGCTGTTCGTTACATAGAAATGGGACCACTTGCTTATAAATTTCTTTGTGAATTATATTTTCGAAAACTTTTGCTGGTGTTGACAATATTGAGATAGGTCTATACTCTTCAACAGATGCTTTATTGGACGATTTTGGAATTGGTGTGACTCTCGACAATTTCCATTGTGCAGGATAGACTCCCGTGGTTAGTGCTAAATTATAAATATGATTCAGTGGGTGAATTAAAAACTCTTTCATATCTTTGATAAACCACGTTGGTATGTTGTCCGGTCCCGTAGAACAACTGGGTTTGATTTTTTTAATGCTGGCATAAATGTCGCTAAATGTAATCGATTTTAAGTTAACATATTTACTATCATGTGTTTTATCATTTTGGATCGCATTATCTACATCTAATTGTGATTCGTTAGGTAGATATACACTACTAAAAAAGTTTGCAAATGCATTCGAGGCATTAATGCCAGTAAATGTTTCACCTTTATAGGTCACAGTTTGCTCAAAACCTCCCTTAGATCGGAGACTTGATATGTGCTCCCAAAATTTACGAGGCTTGGATTTAACGTTATCTTCAATAAAATTAAGATAGTTATCGTAAGCATCTGATATGCGGGTCTTTAGTGAAGCTCTTAGATTTGAAAATTCTTCGTAAGATTTTAGACAATTTCTTCTCTTCCAGTTTGAATGTAATTTTAGTTTTAATTTAATATCATTAATTATGTCTTTATTAAACCAGACGGGGTATCGCCTATTTGAGGAAGTTTTGCGTAATTTCCTTGGAATACAACTGTCAAATAGGGCGAAAATAGTGTTATAGAAATTGTCAGTTGAATCCTGCACGTTTCCCATTTCAAGTACATCCGTCCAAGAAACCCTTGCAAGCGAGTCATATAGTTTAATGTTGTTAATATTTGAAGAAGTATTACGCAATAAAAGTAAAAGCAAGCAATGTCTGAGGTTATATGTTTAACAAACACTAAGTAGATTTGTTAGTTTAATACTATTATAATAAGTTTCGCAGCCCGGCCATGTTGATAGAAACTAAATATTCCTTATTGTTTCATTTTCAAAAGCCAAAACATGGAGTAGATTGTGTAATTTTGCTGTTAGCAAGTAATCTAAGTCTCTTATCGTTGTTATGATAATATTTTGTGAGTCGTTAGCTAGATACTATCAATTTCTTAATGTTTTACTCTAAAATACTAACAGTTGAATATTGTAGATAGCGTTTTGAGTTTATTAGTCGCAGTTTACATAAAGCCAACTTTATTTTAAATAACATGCGAAAAGATCTTCTAGCCTTATTTTAGCAGTTGTCACTCAAGTCGATTTAGATTTGTTTAATGGCTCTGTAATGTTTAAAACTGAAAAACATGCGCTACTGGAGCCTTTAATAGTAATAAAACGATTTTTTTAAATTATGATCATAAATTTTAAATGACATGAAGTATCAGAGTAATTTAGCTATTTGTAAAATTATTTTTTCTTTGTCTGAGAGTTCAAAAGCTAGGCTAGGGGATTGGACCCCACAACCCCCCACTAACTACTCACAAGGAGCACGTCGACTATATTTTAATGAAAAATAACGAAAAGAAAACCCGCCGAGTTTCCCCGTTTGTTATTCCCGGCGCTGGGAGCGACGTTCGTTTATTCTGACATCTAATCCTGGACCACCTGATTCTCATTTCGGGCATCGGGAATTTTAAAATTCCCTTAAAACACACCCCTTTACCGTTCACAAATTGCAAGCGCGTTTTATTAAATTCTTCAGCTTGGCGTTTTTAACTGGAACGGTCTTTGCACCGTGTTTTGGGATCGATTTTGTTTTTTTTTTATTTATTCTTGCGGTAGTTTTAGTCTCGATGCGCAATTTTGTTATTTTGTGGGATAATATTTTTAATAAAAATACAAGTATCAATAAATGTATACAATGTAATCCATCCATCCATCAACAAAAGGAAGTTCGCTGCTGAACATAGGCCGCTCCCAATGATTTCCACAGGGACCTGCAGTTAGAGGCAGCCTGCATCCAGCGACGTCCCGCGACCTTTACCAGGTTGTCTGACCACTACGCTGCCCTTTTCGCTACGTGGCGTCCATTCGAGAACTTTTTGGCCCCATCGGCCATCAGTTCTCCGCGCTATGTGCCCCGCCCATTACCACTTCAACTTTTTAATCCGCTGGGCTGTGTCGGTTATTTTAGTTCTCCTACGGATCTTCTCATTCCTAATTCGATCTCGTTGGGAAACCCCAAGCATAGCCCTCTCCATAGCTCGTTGAGTGACTTTGAGCTTCCTTATTAGGTCAAAACTTCAATGTAAGGGAAAAAATACAACAAATTTTTACTAACTGCATTTGCACAATAAATATGTTTAGAAAGCGACAATCAAAGGCAAATAGAACACAACTAAGTTCTGTGATTAGCAACTTGTATCGAACCAAAAATCGTGGCAAATTGCATCAATTGACCGGCGCACCTTAGCGCACCTTAGCGCACCTGAAGACAGTAATCTAGCACTCAGATATATTACAACTTAGTGTTAGAAGTAAGAAGGTTAGCATTCGTTTTTTTATATTGTCATTTGACCATGGTTTACTTTAGTACTTTAGTTTTAGATTGTATACACACCAACGACAGTTCCATGTTCAATTTTCGCGGGTTAATTGTGTGTATAGCTCACGAAAAAGACTAAAGGTCTCATTCATAGACAGTTCTCAAAGTGTATTCAAAAGTCTTTCGATATAGACAATACATTCGGTAACTAAAAATAATAATAATAATAATAACACCCAACAGTCACATACATAGTCCTGACCCCACATTAAGATCGAGTCTTGTGTCGTGGGTATCAGGAACTACGAGAGACTTTTCGGTCTCACAAACACCCAGACCCGAGAGAAATATTTGTGGGCCGCACAAACATTTCTCTCGGTGCGGGGATCGAACCCGCGGCCTCTCGTTTCACAGGCGGCGTCTAACCGCCTGCGCCACGGAGGCTGTCGAATGTTTATGAAAATGTTTATGAACTCTCTATGAATAAGGTAATTGATTAGGTAATCACTACAGTTTCATAGATTAATCAGATAATTTTTGATGTACCTTGCGTTCTGGTCTGAATAATTCTTATGTTGAACAGTCCTTACGCCCCCTACTTCTCATTATTATCCATCCCTATATTTAAAATCTTCAATAACGCTGCCCACCTGCAATTGTGGTTGGTTATAAATGGCAGATAGCAATATAATAGAAGATAAAATAACCTTTACCATTTATACTTCCCTACATCAATGCAACTCCTGTGAGCCTTTCAAAAGCGCACATAGAGTTATAATGAAATACTAAAGAGTTCAAACCCTCCAAGGGAAGCTGTCTTGTCTTCAACAAATCATCTCTTCAGCAATAGTATATTTTTGTACCTACTGCCTAGTCTGTATCAGACCATATACGACCCACTGCAGGGCACGAGCCTCCTCTACAATCGAGAGTCCGATTGAGAGTGTTTAGGCCATATAGTCCACCACGCTGGCCTAGTGCGGGTTGGTGGACTTACATACCATAGAAATTCTTAAAAATCGCTATGGTATGTAGGTTTCCTCACGATGTTTTCCTTCACCGTTTTAGTGCGTGGTGATTGACTATCAATACACACATAACTCCAAAAAGTCAGAGGTGTGCCTTGGGATTCGAACCCGCGACCACCGTGAATATGTTGGCAGCCGCGCCTAGTCCGTTTACCAACAGGCCACCACGCACTTACTGCCTAGTAAAACACTGGAAATAGTACACTACCTTGCCTATTACGGGTTGAACGACTTCACATAGAAACACACTTCAGTACAGTAGAAATAATCTGCTCTCATTAATATAGAATCAATAAAAATCAGTACTTTTAAGAAGAAACTTAAACTGCAATTTCAATCAGAGTGTCCCAACAAGGAGATGAGTTACTGCATCTACTGTTTACCTTATGCGCGGAGATTTCTTAGGGCAATTAAAGTTTGTCCAGGGACCGAATCAACAGGGGGGCGAGGGCGCCCGGGGCAAACTCCCAGAACTTGGCCAACTCGACAAACTTGCCGAAACTTCCACGGTATTACGGCGAAGCGCCATTCGATCGGCCCACACAAAAGGTTTACGAGTAATTTGTTTAACGTAAGTCCGAGGCTTAGATTTACGACTTAGGCTTCCCAAACCGCATCGGTTACAATTGCACGATTATTTCTTATTTAATATCTTGTGTAAATCGGGATTAATGCTTTTCGAAACCCCGTTGTAATTTTATGGACTACTAAAATGCCTCGCAGTTTTTTTTTTTTTTTTTTATTGCAATGAATGACGAGACGAGCAAGCCGTTCGCCTGATGGTAAGCGATACGACCGCTCATAAACAGTAGCAAAATTCCACTGCGCTCGCCATCCTGAGACATAAGATGTTAAGTCTCAATATGTCCAGTGGTTACTCTGGCTACAATGTCCTTCAATCCGAAACACAACAGTGCACTTACGCAGTGTTGTTTCACGGGAGAAATAGACATTGCGGTGGTACCTACCCAGATGGCCTCTCACATATGAGAGACCTACCACCAGTTTCGGCTGCGTTATAATTATATCGATGGCTATCCCATAGGGCATAGGAGGATATGTCCTTTAACTCCATGTTAAAATCATGTCGATCCGTTGCTATACCTTGCACTTACCCTTTCTATGAAAAAAACCTGAGTTTACGTTTGTATGATTCGTTGTTTTATTGCTAAGAGGTGTATTTTATTAAACTTTGTATTAATGTAATATTTTTAAAGTAAATGAAAAAAGTGAGTGGTGTGGACTTTTGGTAAACGAACCAGACGCGGCAGCCGACAAGTTCGAATCCCTGGGGTATAACGGTAAAGAAAAACGTTGCGACAAAACCTGTTTCCTGTTCCTGTCGAAATTTTTAGTTCCATTGTGTTTGTAGTCACTAAAACTAACATCTGTTTTCGTTTTCCGTAGCAGTCTTAATCCTTGACATACCCTGTATATACAATTATATATGTTTCTTAATTTCACAAAGCATGGAGGAGACATTCCATCTAAACCCCGCTGTCAAAACGTGAACAAAACGATTCACAGTCTACAATGTCGACCATTTTTTATACCATCACAAAGGCCGAGACACATTCATAATTGGCCGCCAGTGAATGCGAACCCTTTAATATTTTGTAGCGCGAGTATTAATTAGTGCCTGCAGTGTAAATATTTCACGGGGCCATTCCCTTTGGCCCTGACTTTTTGCATAGAATATTGTGTTACAGAAGGTTCAACTCAGATTATTAATATTTATGTTTCTAAGCCTCTGTAGACTGCCTTGGTGGCGTAATTGTACTACGATACAATTACAAAGCTGAGGTCTTGGACTTGAAACTCGGGCCAGGCTAAATTCAATTGGATTTTTCTATTATACCAGCCCGGGACCAATAAATATATTTCATTTCATGACCCATAAATACATTTAATTTCATGTCGGATTCAGGAATTAGTGCCTGATATGGAAACAGGCACGCCCTTTATCACATTGTGAGACGGAACACATAAGGCGAAACACTGGTTGCACCCCTATCTATCCCTTCTGCGAAAATCGTGTGATGTTGACATATGAAATGAAATGAAAGGAAATGAAAATATTTATTGAATCCATAAAATGTCATACACTATTTAGATTCAATCATTTTTTTTTCCACTACCACCCAGTTCACAAGGCTGTTTTCACCAGAGAAGAACGGGCAAGAAACTCTAGCGTTGCTCTTTTCAACACAAGCAGCACCCGTTCACGAGTATGACCCATGTGCCAGCCATCGGTCTCCTCAACCGTGTTATAGGGAAGTGACCGACCCGGCACACGATGCCGCCGCAAGCACAGACCTTTAAGCGAGCATCACGTACTCAAATTGCCTACAACTATGGTGACACAAGTGGGATAATTATTTTAATTATATTTAACAGAGTACACACACATCCGTGGCCCGAGCATGAATTACTATCGAAAAAGTATTCGTATCGAAATCGAGTAATTTTGTATGAGATTTGTACAGCGCCTCTATCGTGCGTAAAAGGAACTAATTTTGCGAGCACGAAGCATTTTAACTAACTTTCGTATCGAAATCGAGACGTAATGTAAACAAAATTCGAGTTAAATAAACAATTTTGCGAGCACGAACGTTGATTGACATACGGTATCGTAAGTTTCGAAGGCTGGCTATCGAGAATTGTCGAAAGTTTTCTCACTTAAATTTTTTCGGTGAGAAGCGTTTCGAAACTTATTATAATAATGTTTTAATCGTGATTATATATTTTTTTAAGTTGATTTTTGTGTAGAAAAGCATTCTAATACTATACTTAAGTTATCAAAACAATCAAGTGCTTAAAATCACCTATAATGCAAAGATTGTCCCTAAATGAACGTAGTACTTTATAATGCATTTCTTGCTGCAAGTTCAATTGAAAATGAATATAAATCAAGAGAAACTGAGTTTGAGAAATTAAATCATGATTTATTTATTTATTTACTAAGTTAAAAATGAATTAAAAAATATATATACTTTATAATTTTTTATTGCAGTGAAAAAGAAATACAAAATACCCTATAGATATAAATAATATCAACTTTCGAAACATAAAAATTAATTTCATGCTTTTATAGTAAACTCCTTCCATTTTGCTAGAATGTTATTGCGACCTCTCGGGGCGCTAGAAGATTTAGAGTTTAGAGAAATCTCCATTTCTGGAATAGAAATTGCTAAATTGAAATATCCCATCCCAGGGCACACCTCTGACTTTTCGGAGTCATGTGTGTATTGATAGTCAATCACCACGCACTAAAACGGTGAAGGAAAACATCGTGAGGAAACCTGCATACCATAGCGATTTTTAAAAAATGTCTATGGTATGTAAGTCCGCCAACCCGCACTAGGCCAGCGTGGTGGACTATATGGCCTAACCACTCTCAATCGTACTGTCGATTGTAGAGGAGGCCCGTGCCCTGCAGTGGGACGTATATGGGCTGATACAGATACAGCAATTGAAATACCTACTTTATTTAAAATTATTTATTATTTATATTTTACTCACATTAATTAATTATCTTGCACTCTCAAGTAAACGTTTAAACTAATTCGAACTTTTCACTCACGCATTCATGAATTCCACCATCATTTAGTATTGCAAAATATTTGATACCACAGTTTGATACATATTAAATATTTTAATTATTTAATGAAAGGAACAAACAAGAACATTTTCGCTGTTAACATATAGAAACATAAACAAACTCAACCTTGGTTTGGCGTCTCGTCGATGTCAAGTGGAGTCGTTCGGAACACGTATCATATTTTTTTGTTATCTATAAATCTTATTTATTTCTTTAACGATAATGTCACTTTTTAATTTCCAATAGCTCGCTTTTAATGATTTATTCACTGTAAATGCATATTCTAAATTAAATGTCCTATAAGTAAACGGTGGAGTCAAGTTTTTAAGATTATTTTAAATTTGATATGGTCTTCGAACGCATCATTCATTCAACAAGTCGCTCATTATGCTCTTAAAGCAACATTACTGCTTACATTAGGATGACATCACTAACGTATTCGTATCGAGCTCTCGATAGTCGACAGAAAGTGCTTCGTGCTACGTACTATCGACATACTCTGGTAAACGTATCGAGAACTCGATACGTTTACGTTACGAATTCGATAGTTTTTCGTGCTCGGCCTACTTACATATATTATGTTTTATTCCCACGCCTTACTATCTTCTAAGTATTCTGAAATTTTATAATATGCTTTATTACACAACTGTCGTTTAATATTAGATTTAAATTTATTTATAGTTAAGGCTTTTATGTGAGTGGGAACTCTATTATAGAAATGTATACAGTAACCCTTAAAAGATTTGCTAATTTTCTGGAGCCTGGTCTTATGACTGACTAGATTATTTCTATTTCTAGTATTTCTGTCATGAATATCGCTAACCTTTTGAAATTGTTCTATATTCTTATGGACATTAAATTAGCGAATATATATTCTGATGCTACTGTCATTATATTTATTTCTTTAAATTTTTCTCTCAGAGATTGTCTGGAGCCTAACGAATAAATAGATCTTATGGCTCGTTTTTGAATAAGAAAGATGGTATTAATGTCAGCAGCACCACCCACAACAAAATTCTGTACGTCATTAGGCTATGAAAGTAAGCAAAATAGACCAATCGAGCTGTATCAATGTCAGTCAATTGGCGAATCTTGCCCATTGCAAAAACTGCAGCACTCAGCTTTTTAGCTAACGCTGTTATGTGGGGACCCCATTGAAGTTTAGGATCCAATGTGATTCCCAAAAACTTAGTAGTCTCCACAAGGCTCAACACATCCCCGTTAATAAAAATGTTGGCATTCACTTTTTTTACGTTAGGCGTTATAAACCGAATACATTTAGTTTTTTGGCTGTTTAACAGTAAATTGTTTTCGCCAAACCAATGTACTATTCTTGAGAGAGTGTGGTTTACTTCGTCAAAATTTGATTGATGTCGTTTAATTTTAAATATCAGTGAAGTATCATCAGCAAACAACACTACCTCACATTTATCCCTTATAAAATAAGGCAAGTCATTTATATAAATCAAAAAGAGAAAGGGTCCAAGAATTGAGCCCTGCGGAACCCCCATAGTAACAACAGATCCATGTGATTTTTGTCCGTTGACATCAACCCTCTGAACCCTATTGTTTAAATATGATTTACATAGTTCAAGCGCAAGTCCATTTATTCCATAGTGGCTCAATTTCCTGATAAGAATATCATGATAAACACAATCAAATGCTTTGGATAGGTCACAATATACACCTAAAGCATCCTGAGAATCCTCCCAAGCATCAAATATGTTATCTATGAGCTTCACACCAGCATCAGTGGTGGAGCGACCCCGAGTAAAACCAAATTGTTTACCATGAAGTAAATTATTATTTTTAAAATAACTTTGCAACTGTATAAGAATCAGTTTTTCAAAAATTTTGCTAAATGAAGGTAATACTGATATAGGTCTAAAATTAGAGGGGTCATCTGTACTACCAGATTTAAAAAGAGGTATTATCTTACTGAGTTTCATTTTATCAGGAAATATGCCACTATTAATACATGTGTTAAAAACTAAAGCTAGCTGAGGAGCTAATATAGGTAGTACATAGTTGAGGATCTTTGTAGAGATTCCCCAGAGGTCACAAGTATTTTTAATGTTTATAAGTTTAAATGTTTTTACAATGTCATCACTGTCAACGGATTGGAATTCAAATGAATCGCCACACCCTGGCACACTTTCCTATAATAACGTATGGGCTAAAGAAGGAGACGAATTTAAGCTTTTTGTTATGGAAACTGGTATATCTGTGAAGAACTTTTCAAAAACCCTAGCTACTTCTATATCAGAGTTTATTAATTTATTATTAATATTTAAGCTAAACTCGGTGTCACGAGGTTTAGCTTTACCAGTTTCCTTATTAATTACACTCCATGTCATTTTAATTTTATTTTTGGAGTTTTTTATTTTCTCTTTTAAGTATAATGACTTTGCTTTATAGCAGACTTGTTTAAACAATTTAGAATAATTTTTAACATAATTTTTAAAATGCTACATTGAATTATTCAACAAATTATTCTTTAATTTATCTAACCGGATCTTTGTTACCGGAACAACATTAAGTTTTCCAATGGAAGTTTGCTGGAATTCGCTTCTAAAAGTGACTAATTGTCCACAATGGTCAGAGTCTAACTGATTAATAATAGATTTATTTACTGGGACTATATCTGTGAACACATTATCTATACAGGTAGCGCTAGTGTTGGTTATCCTAGTTGGCTCCAAAAATAGATTGACTAAGTCAAATGATAGAAAGAGATTTCTTAATTTTCCAGTCATAGCAGACATATCTAACAATCTTTTATTCGATTTACTTAATTTCCTCAATGCATCTTCAAGTATTATTTCAAAAGTATCATACAAAGAGGAAGGTGGTCTGTATACAACTATGAACTGCTCTGACTCTATACATGAGATTTCTACTGTTTGCTCCACAGAGAGACTCACTATATCTTTACGTTCTTTAAATTTAATATTCTTATTCATTAATATTAGTGAGCCACCATGTATAGCGTTTTTCCTGCAAAAGTTGCTACCAACTACATGATTCTTGAAATTGAAAATGAGCTGTTCAGTTCTCAGCCAATGTTCTGTGACACTAAGTATATCAATATTCTGACAACTCATGAACAATTCCATTTGTAGTTCCTTACCTAGCATGCCCTGACTATTTTGGTGTACTAGGTTTAATATATTATTATCATCCATATTGCAAACACTATTCTGTCTAAAGGGTGGAGAAGTACTCATTGGAATGTCATTTGAAATATTCGTATTATTTTTCAGGCTAATATTATCAATAATATTATTAATCATTATTTGAAATTGCTGATGGCAAGAGGGAGACTCTATTGTCTGATTATTTAATTTAAAATATTTATAGAATTATTATTTGGAATAGATACAAGTGTATCATTCCTTGTCTTCAAATAGGTCAACTGCTCAATAAAAGCAGGTGGAGAAGCTAAACTTTTGGCTTTGTCTAATAAATCAAAATATAGCAATTTTGCTATATTATGTCGTTTCATAGTATATAAATTCATATGTTTATTTATTTTGTACTTACTACAGTAAGTATTCATGTCAATTAGAGTAATTTTACTATTATCATTTTTATTTTTAAGGGCCTCATTTAATGTACAATTAAGGTTATATCTTATATTTTTTTCCACGTTTGACAACCTTTTTTCACAAGGGAATGTAAACATTACAATTCGTTTTACTTTTAAAGATGTTAGTATGTTAATACTCTCGATATACTGGCGTGTGTTTACATTGCCCCTATTACTGATTAAAATTATAATTTATAATTTTTCAACAATTTGTGGGTAGGAAAGCCCTGGCATACAATAATTTACAGTGTTTTGTCCTGTCCTATTATGTAATACATGACCTAACCCTTTCCCAACATTATCGCTGAATATTATTATATTTTCATTTTCTACAATGGTATTGGTGGTACTGGGAGACTTCAGTGTACAACTAGGTTTTTTGGGTGTTAAGGATAACTTAACAGACCGGTCACAGTTGCATGTATGATAGTTCATTAAGGAATTGAACCTTTCTGTATTATGATGACATGTCTCGACTAAATCGCTTAATGCTAATACATGTTCATTTATTTCCTTTTTGGAGAGTTCGTATTTATTTGTAATTGATTTTAACGACTCTTCAAGGCCTATTATTTCCAATCCTAATTTACTGATTTCACAGTCATACTGTGTTTTAAGAATATCAGTTTCATTGTAACATGACTGTAACTGTTCTCTCAAGTTAATTCTACATTTGCTGTGTTTCAAACTTTTTGTATGTGCTTTATTTTTATTGATTAATTTCTGTGTCTTTTTTATATATTTATTTATATTGATATATTTCTTCAGTTTGTTCCTGCTGCATTTACCAATCCCTCTTGCATATTCTTCACTGTTGTTTATACATAATGATGCTTCTTGCTTTAACCACAACAAAGTTATAGGGGGTTAGAAAATGGTCTGAATTGCTTCGAGGAAAGGATGGTACGACCATGCCGCTTTTTAGCTTGACTTGGAGGGGGCACGGCCGTGCCCCCAGATTTATGTGACAAAATTATATTTAATACGCTTTTCACCGCTCTTCTCGACTTTTCATATAAGAATAGAACTAGAGTCATTGTTATGTATTTCCAAGTGTTATTTATTTAAGAATAGCAATGGTGTGCAATAGTTTAATAATATTACAACTTACAGCGTCATCTAGTGGTAAAATTACTTATTAAAATAATATTAATATTAAAATAAGACACACTACCAATGTGTACCACGATTTTGATACCTCTATTATTACCGTCTCACCTCTTTTTATCTAAGTCAGATACTTATCATATAACCTCTTTTCTATAAAAAAACTCCGCAGTCGGTAGGATTCGAACCTACGCTCCCAGAGGGAATCTGATTTCTAGTCAGACGCCTTAACCGCTCGGCCACGACTGCTGTTGTGTAAGAAGTTATAAATACTGTTTGGGTGATAAAATAAAGAAATCTGGTTTTAAATACCATTTGGCTGTCGTGTCGTATCGTTAATGTTGTGTAATGTGCCAGCTTATTATAGTATGTGTTTTAATAAATTACTAAAGATATAATACTCGTATGTTGACAATTTTTAATTGCTAATAACTTATATTTCAAATTTAAACTCTCAAAAGTATCCCTTTTTCTTCCCGCTCTCCTGTCGATTTGATGAGCCGGCAAAACACCATTATCCGAAAGCTATGTATGTACATGGGCGGCAGGAATCACTTACCAACAGTTGACCTGTTTGATCATTCGCCGGACGCATGCAATAATAAAAACATCAACCTATATTAAACCCAGTAAAAAGGTTCTGTCTATAAAGCCTAAATACTTTACAATCAAGCATAATAATACAATATATTCTTTTTAATCTTTTTTTTTTTTTTTTATTGCCTAGTAGGCAGACGAGCAAGCGGCCCGCCTGATGGTAAGCGGCTACCGCTGCTCATGGACCTCCGCAGTACCAGGGGACCAGCACAACAAAGTCGCTGCCTACCTCAAGGATAGTACTCCTTAAACCTCGTTTGAAGAAGGACAGGTCATAGCGCTGAGGAAACACCGATGCAGGGAGTTCATTCCAGAGCTTGCACGTACGTGGTAGAAAAGAACGCTGGAAACGTACCGTTCGGGAGCGGTACGCCTCCATCCTCCTCGCCTCTCTCGCCTCTTTTTTAATCTTATCAAAATGTATCTAATTAAGGTTTACTTTCTTTCATTTGTATTCTTAATTGTAGAGATCATACTTGCGGCCTCTTGATTAAAAACTGGTTCCGCGCCTATAACAAGGAAACTGTCAATATTATTGCCAAACTAATACGGGAATGTTTTAATTCTGATTGAGAAGTAATTATTTTTGGCGATTCCGTGCTATCTCATAAAGAACGCTAAAATTATACCCGGTTCTAACCTTCTGTACAACACTGTTCTATGTTCTTCTACTTTACAGTTCTGTCGGGTCAAAGCGGCTTTAATTTACTACCGAGTAATAATAAAACGTATACAGACGAAATCTACCTCCGAGTGACTGAATTAAAGAGGGAAATGGGGATAAAGAGCCAAGTAGCCTCGCGACTCACTTCCCTCGTGTATAGCCGTGTGTTAGGATTTTTCTTGATGTTTATGTTGGACTAAGTCTTATTTTTTTGCATAGGTTAAACATCATAGGTACGAGAAATAGGCGAACATTATTGTAGGTAGTTGATTACCGCCAACTGTACATATTTATCTGGACTGCCTTATATAATGGAAGAGAGTGGGGGCAAAGTGGTAATGGGGACTCTCTTCCGTATCAGCTCATATACGTCCCACTGCAGGGCACGGGCGTCATCTACAATCTAGAGTACGATTGAGAGTGATTTGGCCATATAGTCCACCACGCTGGCCAAGTGCGGGTTGGCGGACTTACATACCATATAAATTCTTATAAATCGCTATGGTATGCAGGTTTCCTCACGATGTGTTCCTTCGCCGTTTTAGTGCGTGGTGATTGACTATCAATACACACGTGACTCCGAAAAGTCAAAGGTGTGCCCTGGGATTCGAAACCGTGACCACCGTAAACATGTTGGCAGCCGCCTATAGTCCGTTTACCAACAGGCTATCATGCACTTACTAACAGGCAAGCATGGTTATTCTCACTCACCGAATAAACTATAACAGAAAAAGTATTACTTTACTTCAATTTACGGTTGGCCGAATTGACCCATTTGCACTCTAGCTTCAACGACCTACAATTAGGCTCTTCCACTTAAAAACACGTGATATAACTACTATCTTCGAATAGCAGATGGCATGAATTGCGTTTACTCTATCGGACTATTAAGTTAATTCCGGTGCAATAATTGGAACAGGGCACATCGATCGTGCTTCCAACAACCGTATCTTCCTAGAATTTGGATTAACCTGTCACAAGCTTGTAGGCTACAGGTGCCAACGTAATAAAGAAATTATATGCAGTTACCGAACTGGTATCAAGCAAATAGCCGTTTATCGTTTTTCTAGAAAAAGTCGGCTTTTTTGGCCTATCTAGTAATAGACTCATGTTTAAGTCAGCGATAAACATCACGAGCAAGCACGAACATGGCTCAAAGATGCCGTAATTACAGTGGGTAACAATAGAATCATTAGAAAACAAACGGCTTCAAATGAGTAGGTAATATGGATCGCGTCGGCCGTACTTAACAGTCGAGGAACATGTTTGCTGAACAAATATGGATAAATAGCAGCTGTGTAAGCGACTCGAGGCGAGAATACGTTTCACTTATACTCTCATTAAATTACGATTGTAATTTCTGTGGGTACTTTTTGAGTCGTAATTTAATGTAAGTTCATAGTCGCGAAGATATTGCGAGAACGCTTAAATAGTTGCTTCTAGCATTTAAGGTCACATTTTGGTGTGATGGAAGAAATATTAACTACGTCGGTGGCATGGTTGTATTAAGGTACGGTTACAAAGCTAAGGTCTCGGGTTGAAATCCCGGGTTGGGCAAAGCAATATTGGATTTTTTTATTCATTATCAGCCCAGAGTTAGAAATTTGTGCCCGATATGGCTACAGGCTCGCCACCAATCACATCGTGGGACGCGCGGCCTCTCGTTTCACAGGCAGCTTCAAACCGACTGCGCCACGGAGGCTGTCAATTGTTTGAAAATATGCTATCGCGTATGTTCATCAGCGATATTGTAGGAGTATAAAAGTTTGTCAAATCGGTCCAGTAGTTTAAGGGCCTATTCAATGCAAAAAAAAGCATTAAATCTGTCATCTTTATTCTTTACAAAATTATAATATAGACTAACAGTTTCTATCGAACATTTTAACAATATTAATATCCACTTGGGTGGTTTCGCTGGACCGACTGGTTCCATACTAACTCATAATGCTCTATGAATCGGCTCTTTTGTGAGGCTTCCCGGGTTCGTTTCCGGCTTTCAGAAACTATTACGGTTTAAGTTTCACTTGTGATAAAAAGGGATTTAATGATTAATTGAATTAAATAGCGATTTAAGTTATTACTGTATTCTATTGAAAATAATCTGAAGAATTACACTTTTGCCTGCTGATATGATAGGAAATAGAAAAGTTGGAGTGTTTTTTTTTAACTTATAGAAGATAATACTAACTTTTTTCAATAATTACAACAAACGTTGTAATTTGGATTATATTTTTTAGTTTCATATGATATCAAAATGTGTATATATGTCTATTCGTATTTGGGAACTTAACTTAAATATTATTTTCCCAATTTACCAAATTAGTTCATAGTAGTTTACAACCATAATACCAAAATATTGTCAATTGAAAAAAAATATCCTTTAATATTGCTCGGTTCTGTGCTAGTTGAGCGAGCTCCGGCCGAAGCGAGGAGTGATTGTAGCATGCTGAGCAATTCCAAGCAATATTCTCTCTAATATTAAAAATAAATAGAACGGCTGCAGTCGATTTTCATTCGGTCAGTGGGATTTCAGGAGATGTAAGAATCTTACTCTCCCCCCTTTCCCCCTTGTTGAATTCTTATTATGAGTGCTGGCTGTCCATCGACAACTATATCTATGGATGACCGTAGAGTATTTGTTAATGTAGCGTTTAAAAATTTGAATTTAAGGTTTTATGTTATTTATTTATTTATTAATTAATTAATTTATTTAAATAAGAAAATTCAACTATTTAGTAATAATTTTATTTGCTGGTATACGATCACTACCGGTTATAAATATCCTACTAACAGTGTATGAATTTTATTATTTTAGTCGTGGCTGTATTTAAACAATCAAATGTATTTAAATACTTTTGTGGGTTATGTTTGTTATAACACTTACAAAGTTACCGTGTTATCGATACTTGGTTCGTTAAGTACTCTCCTTAGCAGAACGAACAGGAAATAAATAGCTCCAGCATAAACAAAACTCCTAATTCCCTTTTGTTCACAATTTCCCCTGAACACAATCACTATTTTAAACCGTGGAATCAAAGCAACGAATCTATCCACCCCCTTGATAACATTTCACAATGATTAATCAAGCCTTGTTTGCTTTGCTATTTTCCAGCCACGCCTACACCACGAATCGTTGACAAACTAACAACTATCGATTAAATACACATTCATTGCTGGCTTCGTTGAAAGTTTATATTTTTGTTCCCCAATAAACGAGCAATAGATGATGAAGTTTCCTTCAATAGCAAAGCCAGGTTTGTGAGGTACGAGGGTAAACTCCGCCTATTCTTATCGGGTTGGAATCAAACCTCCTCGTGTTAGCACTTTGCCTCTTTTGCGATTGTAATACGTTCTCTAAAATAAAGTGTTAGTATTAATAGGACAGCGCGCAGTGTTTTCGGCATAGATCGAACGGAGGCTACCATTAATTAGGACTGAAATAGAACGCAGGCCAAGTTTTGTTTTTGTTTTGCGACCCGGTCGACAAACAGAAGTAATTGTAAGAAATTTGAAACTCGTTATAAAGTACACAGGAAAATTATTTTGTTATTGACTGAAGTTGTGTTCACAATTGGAACTTAAATTTCGTTATTGTTACCTAGATAGTAGAGTATTATGGTACGTTTTATGCAGATTTTTCTTCTTCACACGACTACCATATGGAAACAGATCTCCTCTGCGCTATTTTGAGACT
Organism: Hyles vespertilio; assembly: GCA_009982885.2. Classification (NCBI taxonomy): domain Eukaryota; kingdom Metazoa; phylum Arthropoda; class Insecta; order Lepidoptera; family Sphingidae; genus Hyles; species Hyles vespertilio. The sequence goes on from CM042807.1 coordinate 24,618,037, forward strand.
GAAACGGCTTAGAGATTTAGATGAAAACATTGTATTTGTTACAAAAATAAGAAAAAAAAACACATAAGACAGAGGGTTTAAGAAAAATCGGTATATATATTCTAGAAATAAAAAGTACCGAAAAGGAAAAAGTAGGACTGTACAAAAAGACGTGATCTGTATCAGCCCATATACGTCCCACTGCAGGGCACGGGCCTACTCTACAATCGAGGATACGATTGAGAGTGGTTAGGCCATATAGTCCACCACGCTGGCCTAGTGCGGGTTGGCGGACTTACATACCATAGAAATATTTATAAATCGCTATGGTATGCAACCTGCATATCCTCACGATGTTTTCCTTCACCGTTTTAGTGCGTGGTGATTGACTATCAATACACACATGACTCCGAAAAGTCAGAGGTGTGCCCTGGGATTCGAACCCGCGACCACCGTGAACATGTTGGCAGCCGCGTCTAGTCCGTTTACCAACAGGCCACCACGCACTAAAAAGACGTGATATCCCATCAAAAACATCCTGTAAAAAAAATCCAAGTCTCGCAGCTCAGGTTTTCTACCGCAAAAAGTTGTGAGATGCATGTAATACCAAGTCGATTAATTTATTTAGTCCTTGCTTAAGGGACCTTCTGTATAAAGTTATTACGTAAGTTATCAACATATCAATATTAAAAATTCTTTACGTTTTAAATAAATAGATCAACTTTACACAGAAGGTCCCTTAAGCAAGGACTAAATAAATTTATCGACTTGGTATTACATGCATCTCACAACTTTTTGCGGTAGAAAACCTGAGCTGCGAGACTTGGAATTTTTTTACAGGATGTTTTTGATGGGATTACTTTTACTATTTGCTAGTAGTAGGTCTTTTAAATGCCAGAAGCCCCCGGGGTACGTACCACCGCAATGTCTATTTCGCCAGCCAAACAGCAGAGTAAATGCACTTCTGTGTTCCGGTTTAAGGGACATTGTAACCAGAATCGGAGAGCCAGAGAGCAAAAGAAGGCAGATAATGAGGCTTAAAATCGTATATCTCAGGATGGTGAGCGTAGTTGACTGTCCAGTTTTGCTGTGTAATTCATGGTATTGTTGGGTGTTGCTACTGTCCGTGAGCGGTTGTAGGCGAGTGGCATAGTCGTCTCGCCATTAATTGCTATAAAAAATGCAAAAATTGACAATATGTTCTCCATATGATCAAAAAAGCAACTTTTCACAGCACTAAGTGGAATCGGAACGTGACATAAAAGTCTTATAAACTTAAAATTTTCCACTACAATTACTTGTATTGTTCAGGAGTAACAAAAGTTATATTATTTTTTATACAGCACGTTAAAGTTTAAGTTTCGTTTAAGCACACAACGGTATCACCTGGGCTGGCCATTATTTTTCAGCCGAGTGCGCGACGTGAATTTATAATATTCATAACGGCAATGAATTCTTCCGAGAACCGCCACCCAGTGACTGCGGTCGGGGCGTTTTTAACTTGCATCACGCTTGCTGGGTTCGGGGTCAGCTGGGATTTAAAAGGGACAGGCATATATTTTTAGACCCATTTATAGTTTCGCAGCCAGGTATATCATATATCATCAACAATACCTGGACAGGCGCCTCATGTTTTGCTGGGTGTTGAGAACGGATGAAAATATTGCGTAAAAACAGTAAGGCTTATATGTTTATTGCACGTCAGTTTTCTACGATACAAAAATGATGAGAATAACACATTCGGTTCGCACTATTTATAGAACATATTTAAAAAAAGATTCCGACGAATCGAGAACCACCTCCCCCTTTTTTTTGAAGTCGCTTGAAAAGGAATATATCCTTCGTCGTTTTACGATAAAAATATACCTATAATAAAAAAAATCAGTGACTAAAATTCTTTCTTTCAACACGTCTCGATCTTCTTAGAAGGGTTTAATCTGTTTCCCGACGTGTTACTTTGATTTCACCTTTACATTTCGTGTCCCATTTCAGCCCTATTAAAACACACGAAGACACATCAAACGAATCCCCATTCACCGTGTCAAATCCTTCTTAAGAAGCCGCAGTGATTTCTTAACTTTATCGTCGCATATTTATTCACATTTCATCGGGAAGGAGGGGAGAGATTTTCCGATTTCCATGGAAGAGCGGGCTCTCCCTCTCGCCTCCAGTTTAGTATAATTCAGTAGAAATCCCGGGGAGCCGTTTATCTGCCACTTGGCCTGTATTCCACAATACAACACATTGTTTGCACGCGTCTCTCTCCGTACGTGTGTGTCTACAGCGCAGCCTCTCTATACCATAGTTGGGTTTTGTCGAAATATTGGAAATTTGGAACAATTCAATTGTTTTGTTTATTATGTACTGTAATTGAAATTAGTTAAATGTTATAAATTTATTATATTTGATCTTGAACTTTCGTAAATATTTAAGTTTTAACTTTTGTTCAATGTGATCTGTGAAATAAGGATGTGGACATTTTCCTTATTTTTTTTTATTTTTTATTTAGCATAGGCAAATTCAAGCAAGCCTTATGGTATTACATCCATAATATAATATATGTATTACCAATTAACAATGAATGATTACACATGGTGGGACGGAACATGCAGTTCTAAATGTATGGTCCTGGTAGCATTTATGCCTACCCCTTCTGAGATGAGGCGTCAATTAGTATATGTATGTATACCTTGAACCATCATCATCAGTCACAAAAAATCCGAGTAAACTCTTAACTGTGAATATCCATGTGGACAGCCTCCGTCACCTTAACAACACAGAAACAAAAAGTCTTTATGAAGTAAACTAGTGACTGCACTATCACAAATTCCAAATGTAATTTGTCCGGTATAAGCAAGAAACTTATACTCAAATGGAGATTGCACTCCGTATAAAACACTGAAGCACAAAAATTTGACCTTGAATGCAATCGCTGTTGCCTGCTATCCTTTTCTTTCGAGTGATAATGAATGAATAAAAAGTCTTTTTCATTCATTGTCACTCTAAAGAAAAGGATAGCAGGCAACAGCAACGTCATTCAAGGTCAAATTTTTGTGCTTCACTTTTATATACGGAATGCAATCTCCATTTGGGTATAAGAGAGACTCGTTTTATCCGAGGTTCGTTACATCGCCGCGAGACGGCGCTCCAGTGCACCGAACACTTATTAACATACAAAGCGCGTCGAGTCGTGGGTGCAGTTGCGAAATAACCGCTGAATCCCGGAACAGGTCTGCGCTGCGCCCGCCGACCCGCCGCGCATATGAAGCTGCTGCTCAAACCACCCCTGTGTGGACGCATCGTTTTTTACCAGTATTGGTTGACGTCTTAATGATGTATTCAGTAAATTAATAGACGCTTATTTTCTATGAAAAAAGGTGTTTGAGCAAGGGAATAAAATAATTTTAAAAGGTCACAAGAGGGTCAGCCACGACTGTATGCATAAAGCAGCAGATCAGTCTAGTTGACGTATCTTGGGACTGGCCTATATCAAGTAGTGTAGTACCGGGCGCTTTTTGATGAAAGGTGAATAAGAACATTTATTACAACTCTGAGTTAGAATATTGTTTAAAGTGATATTGTATTTTTCTATATATCATTATCATTACAACCACCAATTTGCTTCTGATATGGCGAAGGCTCGTCCTCCATCACAAGGTGAAATCTGGGTGTTCTAATTTTTGTAGTGCCTTAGTATAAGAGCATAATAGTGAATAAGAATGATTGGTAGAACGCATTTTCGTTAATTTTAATACACCGAAAAAAATATAAAATGTGATACATGCGTTTTGTTGTAGCTGCTTTCACACCAAGAGGTGAAGTAAAACTTGTTGATCACAAAAAACATTTCTATCGGTGCGGCGATCAAAGCTGCGGTTTATTGGTTCTCAGAATTTCGTCCATTTCGCAGAGGCTATCCAAAACGTCTATTCAATATTGTATGTATGGCTTTCATAACATCTTTATAATAATTTTTGTTTTATTTTTCAGGTTGAAAGGACGCATAGATTTCATTGGTAAGTCAACACGCTTGCATACTATTTCATTTTACATTTTATCATAAACTCAAATTCAAAGAGTTCAGCAATATTTTATATACGAGAGAGAATTACTGAAATATCTAAAATTCCCACGTCACCAAAGACCTCACCGCGGCGACCTTGAGTCAAAAAACCCTTACACGGAAAGTTTTCCATTCATTTAATATTGGATATTAATTTTTAAAATTGTAGGCTCAAGAGTGACTGCGGAGCGCTCTCGCTAATTTCTAAATAGCTAATATCTCATCCGACAAAGGGGACGTCGTTGAGGATTTAACTTTCCCAGAAAATTGTCGTCGCGCAGAATTAGCCTCGCGGGACCTCCGAGCCAGTATTTTCAGGAAAAAATGTTGGATATGTCTCCGAAATAATTATATTGCAAAATTTAATGCGCACGCTTTGCGTAATGGTCTTTTTGCGTGAAGGATCTTTTGGCATTTGCTTCTTGAGGGGAATTAAATATGAGCTGGGTTTTAAATAATATCACAGCTGAGAGGTTTTTTGTATGTGACTTTGAGTGTATGGAAAGTGAAGGTCAGCGTTGTTATAATATTACGTTGGATTTTTTAACATAGGAAAAGTAACTAGCGGTTTATTTCATCTGCTGTAAATGCGGTCTAGAATTTGTGCACATCTTGACATGAAATTTAATTACATGAAACATAGCTGGGATCACTAGCACCTTCTAGTAGTCCATGGAAAATAAAGGTGTGAGTTTAAATATACGTATTTACTGATTTTAGTGTTGCAAGAGCTGCGAAAAAAGACGGAAGTCACAGTGTTTGATGAGTTACAACCCCATTGTGATGCAGAATGTAAGATTTTTAAGAAGAGAAATAATACATAATTTAGCAATTTGGGTAGTATTGTTAGAATAAAATATCGCATGACAGCAATCACTACGGTTAAGTTGGATCATTTATGGCTTTATATTTTTTGAATTTCTCGTAACCTAGTGAGAGCCGTTTAACCAAATACTGTTTCCAAATAAGATACAAATATCAGGTACAATAATGGATAATGTTGTGTTAAACCAACAAGGCGATAATATTTAGGCGAGATGGACGCCGCGCCGGGTCGCAGGCGCCGCGATATCGCGCGATGGATAGGCGATTAGCACGCGATAGTGCTCGGAAGTGCATTACTACACGTACACTGCTGTAGGGAATTTGTGTAAAATTTGGGTTGACACGATGCGGTTTTGAGTGGTGAATTTGGTCTTCAAATTTTCTGTTCCATAATAGTGTTTTGGAAGGTAAATGAAAATTATTACTCACGTGTGGCAGTAGAAAAAGCGTCTCCAAGAATTTCCCTAGGCATTAGTAACTATATTAATTTTAATGAAATAGAAACAGGCTAACACGGCAACAAGCTAACAAGATGCACTATAACGGGGAAGGAAAACATCGTGAGGAAACCTGCATATCATAGCGATTTATAAGAATTTCTGTGGTATGTAAGTCCGCCAACCCGCACTAGGCCAGCGTGGTGGACTATATGGCCTAACCACTGTCAACCGTACTCTCGATTGTAGAGGAGGCCCGTGCCATGCAGTGGGACGTATATGGGCTGATATAGAAACAAGCTATGTACAACGTATATAATGTTTTCAGCCAGGCCTTTGGCGTTGCTATTGACCATGCTCTAGAGCGCCAATGAACCTACAGTACCGTGGAGCGTCACTGTCTTACACAAAACGGATAAAACAGCTTTGCAGATGCGTGTTTTCGATTGGTTAACCAGATGCTAAAAAAATTCTTCTCTTTAGTTGTACATTTCTTATATCTTGAATTCCCAAAGATTGGCAAAGCATTTGTATTTCCCAGGGTATTTTCAATATTTATTTTGCCATATTAATTACCTAGCTTAATTTAAAATCCTTTCTGTTATAAAACAAACAAATAGCAATTCAAGCAAAAACCACAAAGAAAATCTACACAATTTAAACACAATAATATTTAACGCTTTGTTGCTCTTTTGCTACATACTAATTAATATGTGTAATTGAGCGGGACGAAGATATTAATAACGCATGGAACATGATATATTTGCCGCGGTGTTTGTATTGAGTTAGCTACGCAAACACAATCCGTGTTAGTGCGTGTTATCGAGTGCCTTCACTTTACGTCTAATTATATCGTAATATTTACTCGTCAGTCGTTATACATCATGTATAGCAGGCAATTTCGTCTGTAATATGTGCTGTGTATGTGTGACTGAAGTGGTAGGTATTTTTTGACAGAAAGCCTTCAGATTTGCTGTTGCAATTTGTTCTGTCGGGGAGATTCCTGAAGACTTTTTACATTTTTTCATTTCGTTAATTTAATTTTTGAGAAAAACATTGAAAATATTAGTATAATATTTATGTGATCTCTACATAGCCACCTTTATTGGCGGCGTCATCATTTAGCATAGTTTTCGCGCTTTCCCGGTGTTAACATATTATAGTGGTAAAATATTTGAATCCGCCTAGGTAGACTGCCGTACTGGTCACGGCATTGTCTCATTTCGAATATAACTATTGTGAAAAACACTTCGAGCAAATTGAAATCAACTCTTTAACCTATGAAATAGTTATCTTTCGCTTTATTAAACTTACCATGTATGGCTCCATTGTTATGACATACTATTATAATCATTGAACTTAATATCTCAAAGATAGAAGGAGTCTAGATAAAAATATTGGGCTGCGTACTAAAACCGTCCCAAGAAGACAGAGCTAGGCCCGAACGGAGCACGTAGACGTGGATATATCGTGCACGTTAGGGCCGGTGCAGAACGAATGCTAAGTACATAGAGATCACAATATGTCTCGTTACCGACGCATTATGCAGCCGTGTGCACGCGGCCCGCTGCGCTGCGCCCACTACACGACGCTCGAGTTATTGCTGTGCGAGATTGTGTCGAAAGTGTCGTTATTTCTCTTTCTAAATCAGCCTTAAAGTTACAAGTTGATTTTTTATTTGTCTTCGAAAAATATAAAGTATTTAAAAGTCAAATATCATTATCAGTTGTTACTACTATCCAAATGCCTCAGATTAGACAAGTAGTGCAAGCTAAGGTCTTCCATTTATTTTGACCAGTAACCACTATATCATGTATATTAAACCTTTTTAAATATAAACAAAAATTGTACATGATATCAACTATAGTAGGTATAATAAAATTTTAGACTAGACGGTATGAACCTTATTTAATAAATTAATCACTCCACACCAATTACACACACTCCACACCAGTTTTTTGTAATCAAACTTAATGAACCCAAAAAAAAAATTACGTTGTATAATTACAATTCCATTTGTTAACTAGATATCTGATTTCCTCAACAAATTCTTCACAAACGCAGCAAGATTTTCCGCACAAAAACCAATCCAATCCACTTATCACAAACAAATCTACATACGGAACACTTAACTCGGCGCGAGCTTTTCAACGCAATTGAATATTTGTTGCTGTTGGGTCAAATGAGGGTCGATTGTACCCCGTTTTGGTTCCCGGTTCGTCCTAATTCATACGTAGGTACTTGAATTCATGCTTGTAGCCTCATATGATAGGTAGTAGTGCTACTAATGCTATCTACATTTAGATGAGCTTATTTATGAGAAACGCATTATAGACACGATCAATTTATAATATTATGACATATTTAGCCTAAAATTCAGTCTATTCCTTCTAGTGGTGGCGTGTATTGTTTGCAAATGGACTGGTTTATTCATTTGGAAATGTAGTTGTGGCGGTAGCAATACGCCAACTTAGATTTAGATTATAAAATAACACGCTTATTATTTGTAATTTGAAAATTATTTAAACACGCATTTCATTTTAAAATATGACTGCAGATGTTTAACCATAAAACATCTGCGAGTCGTTTTATTTAAGTAAGAATTTTTGTGTACCTTATTGTATAATATTAGTTAAAAAAATGCTGTTCTAAATTATTGTTTCCTAATTGTAATGACCCGTTCATGCCGGGGCAATAAAACTGTATTATTATAGTTAAGTTCTTTAGTGGCGGTAATCCTTTGCAACAAATTTATGTTGTTTAGTACACATGTTTGGGTAAACCTTTCTGTTTGGACAATAGCCCAGATGTTTGGGCCGACCTTAATTTTTAGTTGAAAGGATAGACCCTATTTTATGGCTTAAATATATTTTCTGGAAGATTTATCCCCACCGATCCTCATTCGGGTAGTAATATAAAAGGGTCGGTTTATTTGGATGAAAAAGACAGTCTGCCATCTCTCGTCACGAGCACATCTCGCTCCGAGTCGCATAATTATAATTTTACTCTGTCTGTGAATGTATTAAGTGTTAATTTACAAAATATACAATAGTTAGTTCCTGGAAGTGAGTGCTTATTCTAATACCTACACTTATAACCACCAAAGTGGTGACCCCGAATCAAAAGAGTGATTTGAGTGTAGTGTATTAAAGTTAAATTGTAGTACGCGAGTTTTCCGTGGAAGAGACATTGTTTTTGAATAACACATCAGAAAAAGTGAGCAGTATAATGAACACCGGAAGCGTTAGCGAACAATCTGCTCCGGAGGTTGCGTCGTGTTCTCCATTTATACCAGAGTGCAAATCGAATGACTTAGAAGTTTGGTTCGCCATGGCAGAAGCTGCGTTTGCTGCCGCCCGCATCAACTCGGAGAAATCAAAATACGCACTGATAATACAGAAGATACCAGCTGACATCATAGACACAATGCGTGATGTTATTTTAAGCCCGCCCGAAGACGCTCCGTATACAACGTTCAAGGCGATTTTGATAAAGCGTTGTGGTACATCGGAGAGTCAGCGAACACGTCAGCTGCTGGAACGCCTGGGAGATGATAAGCCGTCACAGTTTCTTCGACGTCTACGAAACCTAGCTGGTGAGAATATGTCGGAATCTACTGTCCGTACACTTTGGCAAGGACGATTGCCAACGGTCTTACAGTCCATCCTAGCAACTGTTAAGGACCAACCGTTGGAGAAAGCTGCGGAAGTTGCAGATGCAGCATTAGAATACTTGCCAATGCGTTCAGCTATTGCAGAGGCCGGAATTCGTCCTACTACCACCAAACAAGAGGAGTCGGTATCGGAAGACATGAAAAAGATGTACGTCTGTTTAAAAGACGAGATCGCTTTGCTACGTCGAGAAATCAACGATCCCACTTCACGTGCGCGAGTGCGAGATAGAAACAGATCACGATCTCGCTCACGTTCCAGAAGCCGCGGTCCACGTCCACGTGATTTGTGTTAGTATCACTGGCGGTTTGATACGAAGGCAACAAAATGTGTTCCACCATGCAGCAAGGCTACGGGAAACGCTCCGGGCAGTCGTTAATGACGGCTAACGACTCCTGCCCTAAGAAATCACGCCGTTTATTCGTCTGTGACCGAGCCAGCAAAATCCAATTCCTCGTGGACACCGGAGCTGACATCTGCGTGTTTCCTCGTCATCGTATCCAAGGCCCGCATAAAAAGTCAAACTATGAGCTTTCTGCAGCCAACGGGACAGTGATCGCTACATATGGAATTGCTAATTTAACGTTGGACCTTGGCCTAAGACGAGATTTTACTTGGAGGTTCATAATAGCTGATGTCTCCAAGCCAATCTTAGGTGCTGATTTTTTGGCATATTATGGACTCCTACCAGATCTGCAACGTAGACGTTTGATAGACTCCTCCACCCTGCTTACCTACAAAGCGGAGATAACAGAGTGTCAGGAACCAAGCATCAAAGTCATTAATGGCTCATCACCATACCATGAGCTTCTGCAGGAGTTCCCAGATATTATTCGTCCGGATGGCGCACCCAAAACAGTAAGCCACAGCACAAGACATCACATCATTACGACTCCAGGCCCACCAGTTGCGCACAAACCCCGTCGTCTTGCTCCAGACAAGTTGGCCGCCGCTAAAAGGGAATTCGAGGCGATGTTGCGACTAGGATTGTGTCGGCCATCAAAAAGTCCATGGGCTTCTCCACTACACATGGTTCCCAAGAAAGGAGATGAGTGGAGACCATGTGGAGACTATCGGGCACTCAATAGTCGGACAGAACCCGATAAATACCCAGTACGACACATCCAGGACAAGGACTGCACGGGAAGAACATTTTCTTCACTCTTGACTTAGTAAGAGCATTCCATCAAATACCAGTCGCAGAGGAAGACATACCTAAGACAGCCATCATTACTCCATTCGGACTCTTCGAGTTTATGTACATGACTTTTGGATTACGTAACGCAGCCCAAACCTTCCAGCGCTTCATGGACGAAGTGCTACTGGGATTGGACTTTTGTTACGTGTACATTGATGATATTTTAATTGCATCATCATCACCTGAAGAGCACCTCAAGCATTTGAAAATTGTTTTTAATCGTCTTAAGAAATATGGCGTCGTCATCAACCCCAGCAAGTGCATCTTTGGTCAGAAAGAAGTTCGTTTCCTGGGATATATATAGATATATAAGATAGTAGCAGATTCTCACCACTAATGTAGGTATTTATTTATTTACTTGTTTATATATATGTATGTGTGTATATATATATACAGGGTATATCAAGACTGCTACCGAAAACGAAGCCGGGTGGTAGTTTAAGCGACTTCAGACACAATGCAACAGAAAAAGTTGCAAAAAAAAGCGACAATTTTTTTTTTGTTATTTTTTTCTTATGGCCATATTTGGGTGGTAAATACATTTTTTCCTAAAATAATAGTATATACCCTTTTATTTATAAATACTCTAAGGTATAAAAGAGTTTAAATTATTATTTTAGCAAAAACTATGGATTTACCACCCAAAAATGACGATATTTAAAAAATCATAAAAAAATTGTCGCGTTTCTAGGCGAAATTTTTAATTGCATTGTGTTTGTAGCCACTAAAACTACCACCCAGCTTCGTTTTCGGTAGCAGTCTTGAGATACCCTGTATATATACCGGGTATATCAAAAAATTTCGCATAAAAACGCGACAATTATTTTTCATGATTTTTTAAATTTCGTCAATTTTGGGTGGTAAATTCATAGTTTTTGCTAAAATAATAATTTAAACTCTTTTATACCTTAGAGTATTTATAAATAAAAGGATATACACTATTATTTTAGGAAAAAATGTATTTACCACCCAAATATGGACATAGGAAAAAAATAACAAAAAAAAAAATTGTCGCTTTTTTTTACAACTTTTTTTGTTGCATTGTGTCTGAAGTCGCTTAAACTATCACCCGGCTTCGTTTTCGGTAGCAGTCTTGATATACCCGGTATATATATATATATATATATATATATATATATATATATATATATTATATGTATGTGTATGTAGGTGTATGTATGTGTATGTATGTACGTGTAGGTATATATATAATTGTATTGGTAAATAATAATAATTAAATAGATATATATTCGTATAAATATTATTATTTATTTATGTTTTATAAATATATATTCTCTTCTCATTTATTTCCTTATAAATTGATAAGCACCTGCTTCCGTCTGTCTGCACTACCTTAAGGTTGGCTGGTAGAAAATGCCCTTAGGCATTAAGTCCGCCTGTACTATTAATTTGTACAAAGTGTTTAAATAAATAAATAAGTATATGGTAACTGCAACTGGTACTCAACCATTTCCAGACAGAGTTGTCGATATACAACGGTTTAAATTACCAGACACAGTCAAAAAGCTACGTGGATTTCTCGGTATGATTAATTTTTACCGTAGGTTCATACCAGGTGCAGCCGCAACTCAAGCACCGCTTAACGACCTACTCCAGGGTAACCTTAAAGGAAATGCTCCTGTGCTCTGGACACCAGCTACTACAAAGGCTTTCGCCGCGTGCAAGGAGAGTCTCGCGGAGGCTACCTTGCTTGCTCATCCTCAGCCCGACGCACAGTTAGCATTAATGTGTGATGCATCGGACTACGCCGTCGGCGCAGCGCTGCAGCAGTTTGTGGATAATCATTGGCAACCGCTGGGCTTCTTCTCGAAGAAATTGAGCCCCACCGAGCAGAAATATGCAGCTTATGACCGCGAACTCCTAGCTATATATCTTGCTGTTAAACACTTCAGACACATGATAGAAGCGAAAAAGTTCACTATTTATACTGATCATAAGCCCATTACTTTCGCATTTCGGAAGAAATCAGACCAATGCTCACCACGCCAATTTCGACACTTAGATTTCATCAGCCAGTTTTCAACGGATATTCGTCACATTGCTGGAAAAGATAACCCTGTCGCTGATGCATTGTCTCGCGTAGAAGAGCTCGAAACAACTCTAGACTTCAAGGCACTCGCTGACTCGCAGGCGGACGACGAAGAACTTCGAAATTGAAACGTATACTGATTCCAGGCACGGATATCCCCGTAACCTGTGACGTATCTACACAAGCTGTTCGACCATTCATCACCACGCCGTTTAGGAGAATTGCATTCAACACCGTCCATCGACTTTCGCATCCCGGTATCAATGCTACAGTCAAACTTATGACCCAACGATATATTTGGCCGTCAATAAACTCCGATTGCAGAAAATGGGCTCGCAGCTGCATCGATTGTCAACGTGCGAAGATCTCAAGACATGTATCTGCCCCTGTTGGATTATTTTCTCCACCGACATCCAGATTTGAGCATATCCATATAGACATAATCGTAATGTCTATATCTGAAGGTTACAGGTACTGTCTCACAATGATAGATCGTTTCACTCGTTGGCCAGAAGCAATACCACTCCAAGACGAGGAAGCAACAACGGTGGCTAAAGTATTCTACAACCATTGGATCTCACGCTTTGGCACACCATTAAGGATCAATTCTGACCGTGGTAGACAGTTCGAGTCGCACCTGTTCAGGCACCTCAATCAACTGGCAGGCACGACGCATTTCAAGACTACGGCTTATCATCCGGCGTCCAACGGTATGGTGGAACGTTTTCATCGTCAGCTGAAGGCGGCTATAAAATATCATGAGGATACACGGTGGACTGAAATTCTCCCTACCGTGCTGCTGGGCATCCGAGCTGCTTGGAAGGAAGATTTAGAGGCTACGGTTGCCGAGATGGTATATGGTCAGCCACTGCGGATTCCAGGAGAGTTTTTGGTGCAACAGACGACAATCACCGACAGTAACAGTGCAACGGACTTTGTAAAACAACTACGGCAACACTTTCAAGAGCTGCGACCGACTTCAGTATCTCGGCATGGCGAGAAAAGAACTTTCATTTTTAAAGACCTCAGCACCACTGACCAAGTCTTCGTGCGCCGCGAGGGTCCAAAAGTGCCCCTGCAGAGTCCTTACGAGGGCCCTTTCAAGGTTGTCATGCGAGGGGAGAAGACATTTGTTGTTAACGTCCGCGGTCGTGACGTTACAATTTCCATTGACCGTCTTAAACCAGCCTATGTGTTAGCTGACCCTGGAAACACTTCAGCTGACGAGAAACATCAAGCACCAAGGCAACGTACAACTCAAGACACTGAAGATGTACATCGTGAAACAGATGCACACCAGCGAACAAGGTCCGGAAGGCGCGTCCGCTTCCCGGACTATTTCCAAAGTGGATTTTCGTGAACTGTCATTCACTGGTAGGGGGGTGCTGTGGCGGTAGCAATACGCCAACTTAGATTTAGCTTATAAAATAACACGCTTATTATTTGTAATTTGAACATTATTTAAACACGCATTTCATTTTAAAATATGACTGCAGATGTTTAACCATAAAACATCTGCGAGTCGTTTTATTTAAGTAAGAATTTTTGTGTACCTTATTGTATAATATTAGTTAAAAAAATGCTGTTCTAAATTATTGTTTCCTAATTGTAATGACCCGTTCATGCCGGGGCAATAAAACTGTATTATTATAGTTAAGTTCTTTAGTGGCGGTAATCCTTTGCAACAAATTTATGTTTTTTAGACAATAGTACACATGTTTGGGTAAACCTTTCTGTTTGGACAATAGCCCAGATGTTTGGGCCGACCTTAATTTTTAGTTGAAAGGATAGACCCTATTTTACGGCTTAAATATATTTTCTGGAAGATTTATCCCCACCGATCCTCATTCGGGTAGTCCTATAAAAGGGTCGGTTTATTTGGATGAAAAAGACAGTCTGCCATCTCTCGTCACGAGCACATCTCGCTCCGAGTCGCATAATTATAATTTTACTCTGTCTGTGAATGTATTAAGTGTTAATTTACAAAATATACAATAGTTAGTTCCTGGAAGTGAGTGTTTATTCTAATACCTACACTTATAACCACCAAATAGTTTTAAAAACCTCTCAATTTCTGGGATTCCTCACTCTGCCTGGCGCAACACGGCGTATTTTTTGACAAAAGTAAATTCGGCGAACTCTGCTTAGCTCCAGTGGCATCCCTGTCCACAATCTCTAAGGTACAAGCATAAACTATTAATTATAATAACAATATCTTAGACACAGGATTGCATGTTTCTCGCACCGTATTCTCGCGTATCATGTGTATGCAAGCTAGTGGATTTGCCAAACGGACCTCCATATAAATGGTAACTCGCGCCGAGCGGCGAGCGGCGAGCGGCGCGGCGTCTCCGGAGAGTTCGTCACTGCGAGAAATTCTTGCGTCGATTGATGGTTGCGAATGTGCGGTGATTTTAAGAAATGTATTGAAGCTTCCGGATGCAAAATATACTGGAGCTGAGTTTATGTGTAGAAGACGTGTATATTGTGAAAAATCTAAGTATATTATTTGAATACTGTCACGAAAAAGGGATAAAAGATGATAAAAAGCCAACATAGTGGGCCCGTACTAGAGCGTTTCAGGTTCATACATACATACATAATCCTCACGCTTGCATCCCATAGAGAAAGACAGACTAGCTTTAGTATTATGTTCGAGCAAAGAACATGATAAATCATTCCATAACACTTTTGTTTCTTCCACTTTTATCAATACACTTTCGTTATAAGGGTACTTCTGAGCGTTTCGGTACAGCCTGTTTATATTTCGTAAATTACCTCACTCAAGGGATTACTAATAACTTTGGCCTACCTTGTTTTATATAAAATAATTTAAGATTTCTTCTCTGTGATAATGAAAATGTAGTGGTACTTAGTGATCTATTGAGTTCTTTATTCCTGTATCGTACTTCATAATAACACACTTTCGCACTCTAAAGCAAGCAATGAACAACCCTTTTAAAAACTAGCTTTAGCTTTAAAGTAAAAGAAAAAGCAGAGTTGGATGGGAGCCTAGATCCAGCGTATTATGCAGATTAGCTTCTAAAGTAAATCTCTTTAGGGCTAACGATGTCTGGCACGGCGGTACTGCGGATGTAATCTTGACGGCTCTCTCTCAAGGGTTGATGAATACACATAGTATCAAGATTTGTGGATTTTGATATGTGTATGGTGCCTGTATTTTGTGTGTGGTATGTGTAAGACATGGTTTTAAAAAAACAATTGAATTTCTATTTCAGTTTAAGCAAATGTATTCCTGATCATATGCTTTACCTAAAGATTTCCATGGCTACGTGATTTTTTTACGGGATATCTAAGATATTATATAATAGGTATTCTCATATTCTGCCTTTATGAATGGAGAACGAAAGCTGTGAGCCAAGATATTAGGTAGTCCTCAGTAGTTTCATGAATTGAAATAAATTCTTGGAATATAAGTGGTTTCAATATTCGAGCCTATTAAACTAAATCCAATTAGTATTTCTCACCTTTACGGAAATTTACATGTCTATGAATGATATCATTGGATTGTTATATCTCATCGTACTTGCAATATAATTTCATTAACAATGTGAATCCCTTACTCTTACACAAATTTAATAAACAATAAACCCGAAACACGAGTTTGATTGAAATCAAGCGACAACAATGTACATTTGTTAAACGTGGTGGTTTCTATTAGACCGTATTGTAATATATCAGCGCAGATAACGGCCTAATATATTAGCTGGTGAGTGAGTTGTATGGATCGCGGAAGGCGGGCCGCGGTAATAACTGTAGATCGCGCGATACGCCGTCGAGAGCACGCGATACTGCGACTCGCCGCGCCGCACGCCGCCGCGCGCTTTGGTGTGAACGCGGCCGCTTGTTTATGCACCTATAACCTTTTGTTTATGCAAATTTGTGACAACGTTTGTTAGGAATAAATAGGGTGTGATGGTTTCTGGATTCAATGGTTAGTGGTATGCTTTTGCGATGTTATGTACCGGATGTAATTTTCAAATCCAGGATATTGATTTATGAATATTAATTTCTAACAATAGTTAAATAGCGTTGGAAAAATTTTGTTAAGCGTTTTATTGAGTAATTTTAATGAAATATATATATATATTTATAAAGTAACTGGGCCAAAAAAGAACATGAAATCAAGGGCTATCTAGGTGTTCTAGTTAAGGCCGCGACGTTAAGTGATTGCTTGTTTGTGAAACCGAATTTATAAAAAAGACGCTTCTTGTAGTTCTATTGACGGTACAAAATTCCGACATTGTGCTGGCTATTAGTGTCAAAAATTCATACGTCCACAAAGCAGCTTTACGGCTCAAATATAAGGGGGATTATACAAGCACACTTGTATGGAGGTGTTTTCCTTTTTCATAGTTCAGTTATGGCGCAGTTTTATAGCGAGTTGTAAATTTTGACTGGGGCTAAAGTGGCCCCATATTAGCTTACACTAATATTACAATGTCACGCTGTGTTTTACGAGTAGCAGGGTGGATGTGTGAAGTGTGTATTAGTTTATGACTGCAAAATATATGCGAAAGAAAGGAAAGGTTGTTGACTCTTGCATGAATAGCAAGTAGCAATTATCGGATGCCAAGATGCAATACACGGAATTTCCGGACATGAGTTTAAGTGTGTTTCGCTTCTAGAAAACCATTATAATTATATATTGAATCCTTTGTGTATCATGCAGCATGCCCTATTAACTTGTACTCTCTATGATAAGTGAGTACTAACCTAAAAGAAACAACCGAAAACATATTGAAATATACACACGCATAAATACATCGACAACTACACAATTTCAGCATTCACAGCCCAACACAGCATAATAGACCATAGAGAAATTCCTAGAAGAGTCGCCGTATTTAAACGCTCGAAATTATTTCGCTCCACTGCAAATTACATTATAGTAAATGGGATCGCAAAAAATCTGGCGCAAACACTTAAACCGTTCCGCAATGTGTGTACACTTTGAATTATGGGCGTGAATTAAAAGGTGCGACGCTCGCTGCTATTACCGCACTTAAAAACGGGAAATTAAGTTTCCCAAGTAGACCGGTAGGAGTGATATTTATAGAAAGCTGCGAATTTTTGTCACCTGGGGTCAGGTTAGACTGGTTTTTATGAAATGAGGAAGGTAAGTGAATAGTTTTACTGATGTGGCTTGCAGTGAGAAATCATCACTTAAACATGGGTAATCTGGCTTTTGGCGTATATTGCCCTCTCAATCGCACCTATGGGCGAATTGTTACTACCATGACACTACGTACCTATACATATAGCTATTTTTTAATGCAATTTGTACCAAGCAAAATGCCCGGCTTTGCGTAGTGAAGTTGTGTACTTGACGCGTCATATTATGATCCGAATTTATCGAAAAATATTTATTTTTTGTTATAAGTTATATTGGATAATATATAAAATAAATTGATATTTTTTGAGACCGTATTATGATGCTTTAAATATTTTTATTAATATATAATCAGAATACTTAATTTGGAATAGTCCATCATTTAGGACCTGTGGATAGCTTCACGTTTATTATTATGTCTTTCGAGCGGACGATTAACCAGTGATCACTGAACATCTTCGTTTAGTTTTCGTTTAATTATAGTATTTTACGTTTATTACGTATGATAATGGGTGAAAATGTGCCTTGTGATGGTTTAAAGTGTGTGCAACTGATTTCGACCATTCTTTCTTTGATTGAAAGCTGATGCTTGTCATTTGGTCCAATAAAAATATGGTGAAAATCTGAGCAATATCTTCGGACCTGGAGAGGGGAACTCCTTAAAATTAAGAAGGATTCCAATGGTTCTTTTTGCATTAGGTTCATTATAAAAGTTAATTTACAGTGAGAGAAGAAAAAGGGGTGGGGGTGAGGGGGGGTAGGTGATAAAATTAAAATACACGTAAATTCTAATATCTTCGGCAGCTTTTAACCGATTTTAGTGATTTCTTTTTCATTGGAAAGAATGTATTGACAGGTTGATCTCAGGAACACAACATGGAGATCTGATGATCATTTTTGGACCTGGAGCGTAGAACTCTTCAAACTTTAGTTGTTAATGGTTCTTTTTGCATTGGGTTCTATATAAAAGCTAAGCTACAGTGGTGGAGGGAAAAGGGGGTAGGGGCAAAATGGGAGAAAAAATAATAAACATATGAATACTCCAATATCTTTGGCAGCTTTTAGCCGATTTTAGCGATTTCATTATCATCGGAAAGAACATATTCCTTGTGGGGACCAAATCTTCTTCATTTTGATTCCTATCAACACTAAAAAGATAAAAATAACCAAAATTTTAATAAAAAATAAAAACCGACTTCAAAACAAAAAACCACTAAAAACCAAAAAATAACTAAATAATAAGTACCACTGCAAATCAAAAAAATAATATTTGTTTCATGGAACTTGCGCTTGTTGATTAATTTGCTTAATGACTTGACTAGCCAACAAATCAAAATATATGCATAACATATTGAAGGCGGGTCGCCCAGTACCAAGTTAATAAATTCATGTTTCGGACTGTTATTATAAAATGATATATGATATATATAGATGTAATATTTGTTATAGCGGATATAATACATAGTATAGCGGATTTTATCTCCCACGAATGTTCGATTAAAAGCAAACTTATAAAATAGCCTATGATCGTTCAATCAAATAAATACCTCGATATAAAATAATTCCATGATTACCATGCTTTTATTAGGTTCGCCTTTATGTAATATATTAGTAATATACGGGTTTAAATTTTCTTATGGGTAAACAATACTGGAAAGTGCTCGAATGGAGGCCACGTAGCGGAAAGCGCAGCGTAGGACGTCCACCCACAAGATGGTCCGACGACCTGGTAAAGGTCGCGGGACGTCGCTGGATGCAGGCTGCCTCCAACAGGTCTCTGTGGAAATCATTGGGGGAGGCCTATGTTCAGCAGTGGACTTCCTTTGGCTGATGGAGGGATGGATGATGATGAACAATACTGGAAGGTGTCACGAGCACGATTTAATTAAAATCAATATTTGTAACAAGTAATCGAACCCGATAATCCTGGAAAAAATACACATGCAGTATGACTACGCCATTCGATAATTTTGCTAATAAAGATCTAATACTGGGACGTAATGATATACGGAAAATTAAAGCGAAGTTGCTATTTTTTCTTCAGTTAACAAATCTTTTTTTTTTTTCGAATTGGTCAAAAAAAACCTCGCCATAATACATGCAGAATACAGATTTCTGTATTCTGTATATAATATGTGTAGTTTATTTCCGACCAATTCGAAACGACATATTGATAGGCGCTTTTTAGTTAAAAAAATTGTTCTGTTTGTCTTCGATTAAAAAGGTTTTTGTCTACCAGGCTGGGCTTAAGTGGGTTAGGTGATTTCATGTAACTTAAGAATTGAAGCGATTTTAAATACATGTTTCTTTACAATTGGTATATGGATAGAGCTTATGAACTATTATTGTTCTTAAGCCAGCCTCTTAAGCTTAAGCAGAGGTTTTTAAAATCATACATACACGCACACGCATAATTCTAAATATGTCATGATATTAGATTCATAGTATGTCACACAAGTAATAACTCCTGTTGATTTTCTACTCGAACACGTTGAGATTTTTGACTTGCCGAGCATGCAATGGAGCGATATGAGAACGTTGGAATAACAAGGCACGCCGATTTCCGGCTCATTGCGGCGGCGGAAGGCGAACCCGACCCGCCGACCCTCGGGAACTCCTTTCGGTTCCTTCGTCTGTGTGTTTGTTGCACAAGTCAATAGGATTTAAAATGCGATTGCCTGGTTAAGCGATTTGATATTACTGTGTAAGTGAATTGCTGAAGCAATTTTATATTTAGAGATAGATCGGTGATTTTTCGTAGTGGCGTGGAGTAATTAATCAGAAATCAAATGAGCTGCTAAAAGAGAAGTGATAAAGCCTGTCTGTTGCACGGTCCCACTGCAATTGGGTTTGACTAGAGAAGTAGTATTGACTCACAGAAAAACATTATAATGTAATTACTTTGTTATAATGTTTTTTCGGCGTTTAAAACCTACCTTCTTTTTTTCTCACTTTTGATATAACCACCAAGTTTTGCGAGAGTTTATAGACAACAGTGACTAATTAGCATCAGCTATCAGTATTTCCCGCTCTATATATTACAGCCAGGACAATCACCTCTTAATTTTCAAGTAAGGTAACCACCGTTTATAGTTAATTCCCATGTATTTTAATGAAAAAGGTCAATTGCATCATGGAGGTTTGATATATGCAGGTTTGCAACATGTGTAACCCCCGGTTATAATTAATAAATAATTGATTATAATTAACGTGATTGTCCCTGCAAAAAACGATGACGAAATTACACTGCTTATGTAGATATGTATGTATGTCGTTACGGCACGTACAATTTAGGTGAAAATAATATGCTAATTATTATCATTGTCGATTATGATTTAATAGACTCGTTGGTCTGGTGGCAATGTATAAGAGCTTTACATCGTTAGGGGCTGGTTTCGAATCCCAGGATGGGCACATCACCTTTCGCATACGCACGTGACAGCTTACGAAGCCAAGTTCGAGCAAACATATATTTTGTAATGTTTCATTTTAGTAAGGTTTATTAAGTACCTTCTAAAACAACGTCATTGAAGAGCTCCATGTGCGATGGCTATAATAGAATTCCTGTATGAAAACAAGCCAAGTCAGAGCTTCGACTTCATCCTAAGTTACAGAAAAAGTTATACATATTTTAAATCGTTATGTAATTGTTTATGTTTTTATAAATAAATTTCAGTACCGACAATTGAACTTGGAACTATTTTAGATCTCATTTCTTTCATTTCATTAAAATCGACCGCCAAGGCATATAATATCTTAATATTGAACTTGGCTCGCTTTTTATGTTTATGTTTTTGATGGGATATAATAATGATTCAATATTTGCTCTAGTCTGTAATTATTACATCTTGGTATGGAAATATACTTAGCCCACTACCTATCTGTATACCAAATTTAAATTTTCTAGGTTATCCGGAATTCGGTTAGAGTTCTGATCTATAGCATTGAATGTTAAAAAGTATGTTTATACCTAAATAACTAATAGAGGTGCGTTCCTAAAATTTAAAGCACATAATATGTATGTAACAAGTCTTAATAACTTTTACAAATTTTTAAGCTATGTATGACTACTCTCACTTAGTACCTGGTAGTGGTACTTGTAAAATTACACACTGTGCTGCTTATCAGTTTTTTAGTTAACTTGAATTTGGCTTGAGACGCTACAGACTAGCCAGATAGAACTTATAGAACTAAAATTATAGTCTACTTTCTTCTTATAGAACATGCAATACTATAAAATCGGATGAAATGTTGATAAAGAATGAAGGACAAGTGACACAAAAGGAACACATCAAAATACGTAACACCAAAGTAAGCGCTACACTTTTGACAACAAAAACGTTCCCATTTCAAAGTGATGGCGGGCCACGGGCTTCATTTGTTTAAAATCAAATGGCGTCACAAAGCCCAGCGCTGGGCGAGCGCAGTTTATCAAAGCGTAAAGTTCTGTAGTTGCCAATGATATTGTATTTGTAACAAAACAACTGCCATTAGTGAGCGGACGCTAATTGCAACTCCTTGATGTATTACCACTTTGTATAAATACTGGTGGGGCAGTGAACAGTAGGGCGAGATAGACAGTTTTAAATTAATTTTGAATTTGGAATATTTATTTTATTTTCCTGTTTTTTTTTAATATATACTTAAGAATTCTTTATTTTAATACAAGTTCTAGCTATGTTGCCGATGAAAAAAATAGTTTAACAATCGATAACTCGCTATGACAACACTATTTGTAACAATTTTATAAGTTCTGAAACACCGATAGAAACCATTCTGGTAATAACGCGAATATTGTGCTGTGGAGGATTTCAACAGCTTTGTTATTGAGTCTCGTTCGGTTAGCGACAACGCAGAAGACACAATAATCTCAACCTGTGCTTTTACTATCTTCAACGTTTAAAGGTTGCCAATTCGCTTTTTGCTCAGTTGCTAGGCTTTTATATATTTTATATTTTGTCTACACCGTTTTAAAATTAATATTTCATGGAAAGAATCTCAATAATAATAATATGTCGTTTTGTAAAGAATTACCTCGTATGAAGAAGAGATAACAATCAATAACGTTATCGGTTAATTAACAACCGTGGAAGTATTTAAAAGATTTTATTCTCGAGTTTTGGTTATACACTCTAAAGTCATAAAATAATGATATACCTCAATTCGACAAGTAAATCGTGCACAGACGTTTGTCCAAAACTCTAAAAGTACTAAGTCCTTTTCAACCACTCCGCCTAAGCCTAACTCTCCGATAAAAGAACCATTTAGCTTACTTTTATTCGAAAGTTCTCTAAGAGCTCTACCATTTACTTGATTCCTAAAGAAAATACAGCGAGTTCTTGTAACAATATGTCGGTAAGCTCCTTACTGTTCTCCACGCGCGGCGGACGCGGGCAAAAGTTAAGCTATTTCAATTATGATAAATAACGGTCATTACAAAATTATGTACTGTCTATTACTATGTTTCATTCTAGGAAATTGTGAACTTGTTATTTTCTAATGGATCGAGTTTTTGTTTTTTAAACTCTTGCCACATTTAAATATATTTTTTTTAATTACCTACCCTTTAGAATCTGTATTAGCCCATATACGTCCCACTGCAGGGCACGGGCCTACTCTACAATCGAGAATACGATTGAGAGTGGTTAGGCCATATAGTCCACCACGCTGGCCTAGTGCGGGTTGGCGGACTTACATACCATAGAAATTCTTATGAATCCCTATGGTATGCAGGTTTCCTCACGATGTTTTCCTTCACCGTTTTAGTGCGTGGTGATTGACTATCAATACACACATGACTCCGAAAAGTCAGAGGTGTGCCCTGGGATTCGAACCCGCGACCACCGTGAACATGTTGGCAGTCGCGTCTAGTCCGTTTACCAACAGGCCACCACACCCTTTAGAATAATTAATATATATTGTTCATGTGAATGAAATTAGATTTTTTCCAATATGTTTTTTAAAATATTTTGTTTTCTCGAACAAATCAGTCGTCAAAGTAGAAAATTACATTTAAGGCGTTTGTATGAAAGTTAACACTCGGCTCAAGTTTTGCCATGATGTGGGTTTTTATCTCTTTAGGGAATTGATTGCGTTGTGGCTAAAAGCTTCTTCATTACTTTCAAAGTATTTATGTTATCGCCTCATTGGTTCCGTAACAGAGTGTGTCCATAATTCAATCTTCATGTCAGGAAATTATTAATTGAGCGCTGCATTTTGAAGAATCGCTGTAGCTTGAATTTAAATCTTTGCCTGAAAAGTTGAATCCGATAAATCTATTTTAAAACAGCAAATTAAAAACAAGATTGCAATTAAGTGATTACTGGCAAACTCCAAACAGAGTCGTCTTTTAGAATTCTCCGGCTGACCCGCAGATGATCGCAAATAATATCAATTAAACCGGGATTAACGCTACAACCCGCAATAAGCAGTAACAGCAGAATTGGCGCAACAACGTCCAATCTTGAAATACAATTTTCAAACTAAAACAATAATAATAAATAGCAAATGAAGGGCACTGCTTATGTACGGCCGTTAAACACGCGGCACACGGCTAATTGACCATTACTTTTTCTGTTTGGACTGGAGGCTTAGTTGGGAAAATATTGTGATGCTACCTCGACGTAGTGTTTTCTTGATAGAAAGTTTGATAACGGTAATCTGGAATATCTGCTATTGAGATTTTGTTAGTATTTTATTTTTAAATCATTGTTCTGTGTGAAAGTCAATTTGCATAAGCCTGATGGGATTAGCAACCACTTTAACTGAATTTTCATTTAGCAAGTACATGACAGAATAAAAGATCCTTGCTTTCTGCTTATCAACAACAATATTTTGATACCCAGTCCTAATCGTACGCTAAGTACATGTCGTAAGTTGTAGATATTATAAACTAAAATATAATTTTCTGTCTTATTTAATGAAACAAATATTTTAAAATCACACAAATATTTAGTCGTTGTGCGTTAATATTAACTATGTCCTTTCACACTGTATCAGCCCATATACGTCCCACTGCAGGGCACGGGCCTCCCCTACAATCGACAGTACGATTGAGAGTGGTTAGGCCATATAGTCCACCACGCTGGCCTAGTGCGGGTTAGATGTCCTTTCACACATGGTTTTTTAATTGTGATAATAATAGTTTGCCACCTTAACTACAACAGGAGCGTTACTGCCATGTTTCCATGGCCGCACACCTAAGCGTAGTTTGATACTAGGCTCAGGACAGTAGCCTATCCGGTGTATTTACGACGGCTCTCAGCAGTTAATGGCTTTCGTACAGATAATTAGTGCTCCGACGTTAATCTCGTGTAATAATCTCTTAGGAACCATCCTCCCCGCCGCCCGCGCGCTCCCGCTAGACCCAGCGTTTCGTTCTTTTGTTCAAGGGAATTGGTTGGCAGTTTACAACGGGTTTAAATAAAAGAAAACATTTTTTTTATATATATTTTAAAATCAAGGTTTTATTTTGCAGATTTTAAAACATTTTCTCGTAGAAATGTACAATTGTTATTCGAAGAATATTGCAATACTGTAGTTATGTGATGAAATGGAGGATTATTCAAAGAAAACTCCGAACAATGGATACTCAAAGTTCACGAGGTCGTAAATGAATCTTTTGGATAGATTATTTATTCCGGTAACTTCGAATGACCTATTTAAGTTAATGCAAGGGCGCTTAATCTCGTAACAGATAGTTGAATCGAAGGTGTGATTAAATGTTATGATGCGAGAGAAATCTTCAGACACTCTTACGCTATACAATCTGTGTTTGGTCTATCTATATCATTATATTGTCCATTCAAACACAGTAATTAAACATCGATATCTGGATAAATCCCCGCACCCTTCACAGAGAGTTGTTTAAGACATTTCGGAGTGTGTAACCGCACCGCAATTGACCGTCCGATCCGGACGTCTCGGCGTGTCCGTCCGGCCGATAGACTTGTGTTTAAGACGTCACACAACACTAGGGTAAATTACCACCGGCCTACATGCACGAGATTTAAAGCTTTGAGATTTTGGGAGTTCAGTTAGGCTTGATGGGGAGTATTGGAGCGATAGGTTAATTGCAGATGTCTGGCAATATATGGGTTGATTTCAAAGTTAAAGCTGATTTGAGATGTTGTAAGAAGAAGAAGGTTCCATAATATATTAAAATGGTTTATTTTAAATCATTTAACTGTCGGAACAGTGATAGATCATAGCATATTTAGTAAATTTTAATAAATTTGTATATACAAAGAGCTGTAAAATGTTACTGTGAAATATACATAGTCAGGTCATAAGTATTGTCACACAGTAAAAACTTTTCTTTTAGAATGATGGCCACAAAAAAGTTTATTGCATTCGAATTAAGAATTGTTCATGAAAATAAAAATGTATACTTTTTAGAATTTTACTCATTTTTAAATATGGAGTGGACGCTTAAAGAAGACCGTGTTGCAGTTATTGCGTTGCATCGTTGTGGTTACGCGCCAATTCAAATTTTGGACATACTGAAAAATTTGAATATAACCAAAAGATTCGTTTATCGTACCATCAAACGATACAATGAAGACTCTAGTGTAGATGACAGGTCAAGAAGTGGTCGCCCTCGGTCTGTTAGGACTCCAGCAGTGATAAAAGCTATGATGGCGCGAATTCAAAGAAATCCCAAACGTAAGCAGAAACTGTTGGCCCTTCAGATGGGGTTAAGCAGAACCACAGTGAAAAGGGTATTAAATGAAGACTTAGGGCTTCGGGCATATCGAAGAAAAACAGGACATCGTTTGAATGCTCGTCTAATGGACCTGAGACTGAAGAGATGCCGCGCTTTGTTGAAGCGGTACGCGGGAAAAAAATATCGGAAAATTTTTTTTCAGATGTTTTTTTTTTACCTTAGAATAGAGCTACAACAAACAAAATGATAAGGTGTACGCACACAGTAGTGAAGAAGCGAGCAACCGTATTCCGCGTGTCCAACGAGGTCATTTTCCATCCTCGCTCATGGTATGGTTGGGAGTTTCTTATTGGGGTTTAACAGAGGTACATTTTTGTGAGAAAGGTGTAAAAACGAATGCAGTTGTGTATCAAAATACAGTCCTGACGAACCTTGTGGAACCTGTTTCTCATATCATGTTCAATAACAGGCACTGGGTATTCCAACAAGATTCGGCGCCAGCTCATAGAGCGAAAAGCACACAAGACTGGCTGGCGGCGCGTGAAATTGACTTCATCCGGCACGAAGACTGGCCCTCCTCCAATCCAGGTTTGAATCCGTTAGATTACAAGATATGGCAACACTTGGAGGAAAAGGCGTGCTCAAAGCCTCATCCCAATTTGGAGTCACTCAAGACATCCTTGATTAAGGCAGCCGCCGATATTGACATGGACCTCGTTCGTGCTGCGATAGACAACTGGCCGCGCAGATTGAAGGCCTGTATTCAAAATCACGGAGGTCATTTTGAATAAACTTTAGTGTCATAAGAATCTATGTTTTGTTAAGTTTATTTTGGTATATAAATGGTTACATAATGAATAAACTTGTTTCAATTATTTTATATTAATCATGTGACAGAATTTATGACCTGGTGGTATTTTTAGATTTTTTTTAGATTTTATCTTTGTATTCATACAAACGCGCAAACGTACAATACTTGTGTACATCAGCCGATCCACGTGCTCGTTTGTCTAGAAAAGTAAAAGAAAACCCATGACGAAAATAAAATATATCTAGTATGTAATTAAAGCATATACTAACCATGTGACGCGTTCATTTCAGAGCAATATAAATAGTAAAAAAAAATATAAAACCATTTAAGAGCAATAAAATTTGTTATGCAATTAGTTTGTTACACACAAAAAAGAAATTCATAAGAACAAACAAGCCAACATCTA
The DNA here is from genome assembly GCA_009982885.2 of Hyles vespertilio. Classification (NCBI taxonomy): domain Eukaryota; kingdom Metazoa; phylum Arthropoda; class Insecta; order Lepidoptera; family Sphingidae; genus Hyles; species Hyles vespertilio. Next base: position 24,645,276 of record CM042807.1, read on the forward strand.
AAGATTATAGCTATGCAAAATCGTTTCACAACCATCAAAACTATTTTTATGAATAACGCAAAAATATTCCGCAGTCGGTAGGATTCGAACCTACGCTCCCAGAGGGAATCTGATTTCTAGTCAGACGCCTTAACCGCTCGGCCACGACTGCCACATGTCGAGTTTTTATAATCACGCGTTGTATTCACACGTACTTTTACTTTTAAACCAGTTTTTGATAGTGAAAGGAGATAGAACCAATGAGATCCGTGGCTTTCAAATGTGTATTTTTAAATCTTTGGTCTTGTGATTGGAATTCACAACGCAAAGTCTTGACTCTTAAACTGATATTTATTGGCGCCACAATTGTTTTCTGGTGACTTTATATTGTTTTCTTGCATAGTTTCTTTCATTTTATACGAGATTTATAAGCACTTAGCTAGCCTGTAACCCTGATACTGTCGAGGGCTACTTACTACCACCTAGGGTTTTAGTGTTGTCCTGTAGATAGATTATAAGTTGATATAACTTATGGTAGAGCTACGTGTGTTTATATGACTGGCACCCTGGTAGTCAATATCGCATATGCTTATGAATTTTATAATAGTGGCTCACGCATTTCGCAATTTGGATTCATGTTTTTATCGGCCCATTAGAGATTACCATCTTATGCCTACAGATACTCACAGTGCTCTGCCATCGGCACCATGTCAATCACTTTTTTCGTTCCAGTATAATAAAATGTATATAATATTATTATCATCCATCTCTACTGCCTAAAATATAGGGACAACACCCACTAGTAGTATCTTTTTAAATTACGCACATATTTTTTGTAATATTTCTTTTTATTGCAAATAGTTCACACCCACTTTTATTTTTTCTCTTAAGACTAATTCTAAAGTTAAAATGGTTATCTGGAAGAGATCGCCTATGGCGATAAAACCGCTAATTGTTCTTACTCTTACTTTTACTCATAAGGTTCTTCTCTCTGTTCCGTTTGTTTTAATTTATTACGTGGTGTTCAATAAAGTGTTGTGTATTGTACTAGTATAGGTGTATAGAGCGCGGCGTCGAGGCGTGCAGGCGTTATGTTTGTTTGATGCTGCTTGTGGAGCTGTTTGGCTGGCGTCGGCCGCGCCCGCGCTCCACCCTGCACGCGGCAGGTAGCCCCTACTCATTGATCATAACTCATTTTAATCGGAATACTTACTGGTGTTACTGGTAGTAGGTCTCTCATATGTGAGAGGCTGCCTGGGTTACCCACCGCAATGTCTATTTCTCCCGTTAAACAACAGTTTAAATGCACTGTTGTGTTTCCGATTTAAGGACATTGCAGCTAGAGTAACTACTGGACATATTGAGACTTAACATCTTATGTATCAGGTTGGCGAGCGCAGTGGAATGCCAAGCATTACTTTGTAATCCAAGGTGTTGTTTGGTTTTACTACTGTTTATGAGCGGTCGCATCGCTTACCATCAGGCGAACTACATGCTCGTCTCTCTATTCATTGAAATAAAAAAAAATGAATGAAAATGGCTGGCGAAACGACCTGGATGCTATCGAGCCCATGTGGCCTGAAATTTCCTTAGAGCGAATTGTGGAGAGACAGGGGGAGACCTATGTCCAGCACTGAGATAAAATAGGTTAATTAATAAAAAAAATGCTGAGGTAGGATAATGGTGTGTAGTGGTTAAATCCTATTAAAGTGACCTGGGGAAGTAGGCTACGTATTGCGTTTCGGTGTTATGCTGTTTATATTGGGGTATTATTCATGTCATGTTGCCATTGGTACTAAATAGTCACTTTACTCTTTAGTTTAAATCCATACTCAGGAAGTTTTTCTAGGTAATTAATTATTATTTCTTACATGGGAGTTTGGTATTTATAAGTGCTAGAGCTACTAGTTAACTTGGGATACTGAAATGGAAATATAATATCACTACTCCATCAATATTCATGGGTAGTAGTGAGTTTTTACTATTATATTTAAATACATTAGTTTTAGGCTATTTTACCCACTTTCCTAAATTAAAATAGAAATTAAGCCATTTGCAAATATTTTGTAAATAGGATATTGAGTCGTTTGTATTTAGTAGGAGCACTGTAATTAAATGAAAATCGTTTATTGGTCATATACGCAATTAAATAGCTCTTATGACAAGTCATACAGTACAGTATACACACATAGTACTTAATCTTAATTTACAAAACATTAATTGTTATAATAACCATTATTTATATTATATTAACTTGTTTTGCGGTTGTCTATATTTATTACCATTTTAATATTTTTTCAGGGAAATTCGTATTTAACGTTAATTAATGTTTGCTTTTGTCAAGAGAAAAACATACTGAACAACAAAAAATATTTGTCCTTTTTTAATAAGTTGAACTTAACGGTTACAGAACGATTTAAGCTTATGGATATATGAAACCTGCAATTGGCAAAAAAATAAGAATAACGAGTTGAAAGTGAACGGTGGTAGTGGTCCACAAGCGGCTGCACATTTCGCGAAATGTCCAAACAATCGGAACATGTTATGTCGGTGGCTAATTTTGTAATTGCTTTCTATGTTTACACGCCGCCCCGATTAGTTTACTATTTCAATGTGAAAACGCGTTGCCGTGTTGTTCCGCGCACACCACCCCCGCCTCCCGCTACCCGCCGCCCTAGCACCCTCGTCTCACCCCTCCGACGCCAGGTTATTCCGTAATCCCAATATGCTTTTGACTTTACATGTGGGTTGGGTTAAAGGACCTTTTAAAATTATTGTGTATCGCAGAGATCATATGGTTGTATAATCCGAAAAGTTTTTAGAAGTTATAGTGTATGTAAAATGTACTCTGTGGTTATATTATTAATTTTAAGCTACAGGACTAATAAAGAAACTATAGTGAGATGCTAGCATTCTCGTAGAAAATCTACGTGTGGTGAATTTATTTCTTTTAAAGGTTAATCGTAAACATTGCTTCTGTGCAATGAAAAAATAAGATAATAAATACAATTAGCACTCGTAATGCATGATACAGCGAAGATTTCACACTTAAATTAAGTAAGTGAGCAAAACAAAACATATATTTCTTCTTCTATCTTTGTATAAATGCTATTAAATGTTTTGAATTACAATTAGTCTGATGCCTATACATCCACCTTTTCGGGGCTTATGTCCATCACGTTGGCCTGATGCAGTTGGATTTCACATACCTTCGAAATTCTTCTGAAGATCAATTTTGTATTGTATAGCAGTTGCTAGTGAAGGATTTATTTGACGAAGTATAACGAGCAGTCGTGGCCGAGCGGTTAAGGCGTCTGACTAGAAATCAGATTCCCTCTGGGAGCGTAGGTTCGAATCCTACCGACTGCGCTTTGCGGTTCCTCCTACGAAAAAAAATTTTGTTTTTTGTATTATTATACTTTGCTAAATTAATAAAATTATTATTAATAGGCCCCATGTTATTAATTTATTTTTTCTGTTATAGATTTTTTTTTGCTTAACGAATTTTTATTTTTGTAGAAATCCTTGGCTACAGGGAGTTTATTGCTAATATTTTAATGGTAATAGTATGGTTTGTGTTTATCTTGTTGGAGCATTTGAAAGCTAATACGTGTGTACCTAATAGTTTTGTCTCAGTCGATGTGAAGATTGTTGAGGGAGGTCTATGTTCAGCAGCAAATCATGTTTTGAAAAGGCCGGCAAAATTTTTGTCTACGTCGAAAGATATCATTAATTTCATGTGTCCGTTATTTGATGATTGTTTTACTTTTACCATCAGCTGAAGTACATTCAATTTTCATGCCAATATTCGGATATATGATTGATTGAATAAATATTTTAAATTTCTCATGCTTATTGCACAAAATATAACGCGATTAGCATGATAAAAATTGTATCAAATGTTTTATCTTCCATTTATTTATTTTTTCTAATCAATAACATTGATAACAGCAATCATAAAATTTTAAACCTTTTTGGGGTTCCGTACCTCAAAAGAAAAAACGGACCCCTTATAGGATCACTTTGTAGTTCGTCTGTCTGTCTGTTAAGACATTTTTTCTCAGGAACGCGTAAAGTTATCAAGCTGAAATTCATATCAAATACTCAGGGCTACTGTACCTTAGAACTGTGAAAATATCAAACAAAAAGTACACGCAATCAAAAGAAACACCAATTTAAGTCCCATATTTTGAAACTTGCAGCCACTCTTTTTTTTCTCTTTTTTTGAAGGCTGCTGTTCCTATTATATGGATATACTCCTCTGTTTAATTATTATTAAAAGGGACGTACCGGTTATAACATGAGTGCTACCGAAAACGAAGCCGGGTGGTAGTTTTAGTGATGACAAACACAATGTAACTAAAAATTTCGAAAGAAAAGCGACATTTTTTTTTTAAATATCGTCGAGTTTGGGTGGTAAATCCATAGTGTTTGCTAAAATAATAATTTAAAGCATTGCATCCCATAGCGTCGTTAAAAGTAAAAGGGGGTAGACTATTATTAAAGAAAAAACTATGTATTTACCATCCTAAGACGACGATAGAAAAAATAACAAAAAAATATTCGTCACAATTTCTTGCATAAAATTTTGTTGCTTTATGTCTGAAGTCATTAAAACTACCACCCGGCTTCGTTTTTGGTAGCACTCTTGATATACCCTGTATAACTGGGGGCACGGTAGTGCCCCCTCCAAGTCGAGCTAAAAAGCGGCACAGTCGTAACATCCTTTTCTCGAAGCAATTCAGGCCATTTTCAACCCTCCATAACTTCGTTGAAGTTAAAGCAAGAAGCCTGAATTTTCAGTTACTAATTAGGCATTGTGTAAACACGGTATATTTAAAATTTCATTCAATTTGAACTAGTAGTTTAAGAATTGTAACTAGTCAAACTTTCTTAATTTTGTCACTCACTGACTGACCGATCATCAAAAGTCGAAGGCACTCCTAGCAGACATAGGACCTTTAAATTTAGAATATAATTAGTGTTTATTGTTGTATCTAAAGTAAGGGAAAATTCGAACATTTCATAATTTGTGTCTAGTTTTCTAGATAGATCAACTGCGTCAATAACTTTGTAATCCCATATAAATGTATAGGATTACAAAGTTGCATTTGCAGTTAATGAAACATCGTACCCGTATATAATGGAATAATAGTTGTAGATAGGTATTTATATATATGAGGCATAACAGGAGGGGATATAGAGAGGGAAAGCGTGTATTCAGCCCATGGAACTGTACAACATTCCTCTAGAAAAATACGACGAAGAAAAACTTGCAAATAAATAGACTAATTAGCTCAAAAATATCAATAACCATGAAAGAAAGAACATTAATAATCAAATCCACTATTTTTGTGATAAATTTATACCTAGAAAAATAAGAAAAATCCATAAGACAGAGGCTTTAAGAAAAATCGTTATTGATATTCTAGAAGTAAAAGTACCGAAAAGGAAAAAGGGAGGACTCTACAAAAAGACGTGAGATCCCATCAAAAACATCCTGTAAAAATATTCCAAGTCTCGCAGCTCAGGTTTTCTATCACAAAAAGTTATGAGGTGCATGTAATACCAAGTCGATTAATTTATTTAGTCCTTGCTTAAGGGACCTTCTGTATAAAGTTATTACGTAAGTTATTATCATATCAATATTAAAAATTCTTAACGTGTTAAATAAATAGATCGACTTGGCCAGGAGCATTATGTATATGTTACCGGAAATGTATGAAGTCTAGGAATTGTATACATTTCCTAGGAAATGTCATCTAATCTAATCAAATATAATCTATATGTCTCAGGATGGCAAGCGCAGTGGAATGCCAAGCATTGCTTTGCAATTCAAGGTGTTGTTTGGTTTTGCTACTGTTCATGAGCGGTTGCATCGCTTACCATCAGGCGAACGGCATGCACGTCTCGGCATAACAGCAATTAAAAAAAAATATATAAAGAAAGCTAACCTACACGCATGGACCTTTCACGATCGGATGATGCAATACCTTGCTCCGCTATCCCCGCTTACCCCTTGATATCTTAAATATCTTACATTTCCGATCACTGTTTAGGAAATGTATAGATTTCCTAGGAAATGTGTCAAATGTAATTTATTTAACACATTTCCGGGCGATTTTAGGAATTATATAGATTTCCTAGGAATTGTATACAATGACGGATTTCATACATTTCCGTTAACATATATATTGTACAATACATTATGTTTTCATGCGATGGCCAATGGATGCGAGACTTGGAATATTTTCACAGGATGTTTTTGATGGGATGTGTTATTTCCGTCATGAAAGCGATATAAACAGACAGCGGACACGTGTCAGCGATACGGTGTACGCTCTAATGAAATCATCGGCCGATTATTAACGCCGTCGATATTTGATTAGTGGCTCGGATGTTATCGCCTAATCACTGCGAATTATCATTCTGTTTGCTATTTGCATTGGATTTGCATGATTTTTGATTGTAAACAATTGGTTTTATTTATGGGTATGTAATTTTGAACTTAGGCTTATTACTTGCTTTGTGGTAGATACTGTTTATATTATAAGTATTATATTTTACATAGATAATGGGGAGATAAGCAATTACAGCTTTAAAAATTGATATGATTTAATACAAATTTACCTTTATAAAAAATATTATTTCTTAAATTATGTTTGTTTTTAAGGTTAATATGTATCATTTAAGGGTCGATTAATAGAAAAATCATACAATACATTTCGTTTTAACTCGGCGTCAGCACAGTGGAAATATGTCACAACGGTAGTAGGGTTGGGTCTAATGGACCCGTATAAAAAAACGCCATAACATCAATAATTAAAATAAATTTACTGACATATCATAATAATTGGATGAAAAACCTATTGTTTATGACTTTTTGGATAAACAAAAACAACCTGGTACGAGATATAAGTTTTTAATGACATTTTTATAAAAGTATGAAAAAACTTTAACAAAATAGGTAACCTCTGTCTTAAACTAAAAAAAAAAATAGAAAACAAACTTTTTTCACAATTTTAACGTAATAGTAAGTATAACCATGAAATTTATAGCAGGAATAACAACTATTTTCTATAATAGTCTTATAATTATTCAGTCATAGTTTCTCTTTCATCTGCGCAATCCTTGCAGTACAACACAGCATGCTCAATGCAGATGTATTTTTTACAGCACCGACAAGTATTTCTAGATTTCCTGTGTTTTTTGGCAGGACAATCCTGACACCTTCTTTTTGCATTAGATATCTTCACAGGTGGTTCCTCATCAGGTTCTCCTAAAAATCTCTTACCCTTTTGCGCCGCTTTTGCTACGCTTTGTCGTGGTATTGTTGTTCTTCTTATGTATTATGTATGCGTTTATTCCAGACAGTTTGAGCTACTGGTCGAACACCTGGCACTTGTGTTATGATATTTTCCGCCCTAGTTCGGACATTTTGGTGGGTAGGCCTCTGCTGCCACTTGGTCCCGTCTATTCCAAAAAAATAAGATGTTCATATCTGACTTTCAGAGGTGGTGGTAGTCAAATAAGTATCAAAACTGTGCTGTATTTCAGACGTTGAAGAATGTAGCTGATGGCATAGTTCAACAAGGGGCACATCGTCACTGTCCGTGTCAGATACATCTTGATCGGTGTCACTTTCCTGGTTGCGAACACTCAGATGATCTTCCTCTTCATTTTCTGATGTAGAATTTTCATATTCGGAGTCGGATTCTTGCATAATAGCTAAAATTCGCTGCTGTTCGAGTTTTTCGCGATCCATAATTACAAAGGTTCTGAAAACAATACAATAAGACAATAATACATTTAAAAAAAGACGGCGCGAAATTACGACACCAGGTTATAGTTGGGTCTTATTTACCTTTCTTGTGTTTATCCGCGTCTATCCACCGCTGTATACACGATACCACTGTAAGGCGATATTTGAAAGGAAGAGAAGACCTTTAGCTCCAGCTAATGAGAAGTGTAGCAACGTCGCAAAAATATTTTATAGAAATGCGTGCATTTTCAAAAGGCGTGGGTACTATAGACCCAACTGTGCGATCGCCGGGTTAAGAAAACAGTTTGACAATGCTATTTTCACTTTCATCACAAATCAGTTTATTATACGTCCTAGATTTACTTACACCCTTGTCATCCAAAAGTTGCAAGCAAATGAATGGCAATCGAAATTGAAGTCATTCCACAGCTATATTGAGCCATAAATACTGGCGTGTATTAAAGGAAGTTAAACGAGGTTATCAACTGTGCGTGCATCGTCCGTGAAATCAGTCGCCGGCCCGCAGCCTCTCTGCCGACACCCGCACGTCTTCAGCTCGATACACACCTAATTACAACACACTTCGACATGTCGGGGTTAAGGCGGAGATTACATGTTTTCTATTGTAATTTCTAATTTAATTTCATAGAGGTATTTGGGTTGAAAATTGTACATTGGTTTAATTTGTATAGTTGATATATTATTTTGACAGCCTCCGTGGCGTAGTCAATTAGACGTTACCTGTGAAACGAGAGGCGGCGGGTTCGATCCCCGCAGCGAGAGAAATGTTTGTGAGGTCCACAAGTGTTCAGTTTTTTTATCGATGGCAAGGCCCACAAGTGTTTGTCTCTGGTCTGAGTGTTTGTGACACCGAAAAGTCTCACGTAGTTTCTGATACCCACGACAAAACACTTAATTGTTCTTAATGTAGGGTCAGGACTATGTATGTGATTGTTGGGTGCTATTAATTTATTTATTCTTTTATTGGTCTCTGGTACTATGCGATAGGCCGCCGGGGTAGGTTATTTATTTATTATTATATTATACAAGAATAGTCAGCTTACAGTGTACCCAAAGCGCTAACTATTACTTACAAATTATGACTTAAAAATAGTTTTATGTAACTTAATATTTCCCCTAAATTATCATAAAATATGTCGACCTGCTGAAACTCATGTGCAAATTTGTTGAGCCAATCAATTGCCCGTAGTGTGGGTGCGTGTCTCGCGCGGCGCGTACGCGGTGTACAACTTACAAACAATTGATGCCGCCGCCGACGAATACGGATATAGTTATCGGGGACGTACAAGTTAATTGATGCCAATACAGCAGGATTGCTTATCCTGCCACGCAGTACTAAGATATAATGGACAATGAGGTGTAATTTTCGTCTCAGCTCCAATGAATCCAATCCGATCATACCTGATACAAATAATGAGGGAAATAAATAGGGGTAGTAACCAAATACCCGTTTATAGACGTATCGGGCAGATTTTCGTTGTAACTTTTCTAGCATCAATGAATAATTAGCTTGTAGTGGGTCCCAGATTAAGGCGTCGTATTCAAGCCTGCTTCGAACAAATGCATTATAAAGTATATGGGCAACGGAAACATCACGAAACTGCGCCGATGTTCTCATTATAAAACCCAAGACTCCGTTTGCGCCTTTACAAAGAGAAACGATATGCTCCTTGAAATCAAGGCGAGTGTCAAGCAGGATCCCTAAGTCACGAACTACAGTGACTCTTTTTAGGATAGAACCATTCAAAGTATATGTCGCGATTACGGGCGAATGCCTGCGAGTAAATGTCATAACTTTACACTTAGAAACGTTGAATGGCAGGTTATTTAGCCGACCCCAAGCTTCGACAGCATCTATGTCCCTCTGTAAAATCAGGCAGTCAGGTGATTGATTGACAGTATGATAAACTTTTACGTCATCAGCAAACATTAGACACTTAGCAGCCTTGAAAACATTAGGAAGATCGTTCATCATAATTGTAAATAGAGTCGGCCCAAGGTTACTACCCTGGCTAACACCGGACCTTGTGTAATATTCCTTTGAAACGTGTTTACCGATTCGAACGTACTGCCTACGATCTTTGAGGTAGTTAGCAAAGAATCTCAACAACTTGGGTGAGATACCCAATGATGATATTTTATTTAAAAGAATGTCATTGTCCACCATGTCAAATGCCCTCCTAAAATCAAGAAATACAGCATCTACCTGCCGACCAGCATCTATTTTCGCCGCTACATAATCTACAAAGACGGCGTGATTAGTAGTTGTGGAACGTTTTTCGCGAAAGCCATGCTGTGAGTCGTTAAAGCAAACTTCAATATGACGAGTAAGATAAGAACTTATGATGGATTCGAATATTTTTCCAAATACATTCAAAACCGCAATGGGCCTGAAAGAAGCAACATCCGTTGATGAAGTGCTTTTCGGTACAGGAACAACTCTAGAAACCTTCCATCTAGAGGGATAGTTAGAGGTCTGAAGAGAGAGATTAAAAAGATGACAAAGTGGCACTTCTAACACAGGCAGACAGTCCTTTACTAGAAATGGTGGTATGGCATCCGGACCAGCTGCAGAATGCGGTTTCAGTCGACGAGTTGCACGTCGAATGTCTGCTAATGAAACCCTATTGAAAGTAACGAGGCGCTGCGTCCATACGTCAGGGCTGGTACATTGGGTAGATACCTCTGCATCCAGAATAGGGGTGGATTTATGGAATACAGAACTAAAGTGTTCTGCAAAAGCTGTAACTGCCTGTTGCCCCTCCACTGTTTCCCCCATGTAAGTGAAATCACTTTGTTGAGATCGGCCACTCCGTCTCTCTCTCACATGCCTCCAAAAGTGACGGGGATTTCGAGTGATATCGGATTCCACTTTCGCCATATATTCGCGATATGCACGAGTCATCAACTCCTTGATGTGGATCCTATAATACCTAAAAACTTCACGATTGAAGTCAAGGCCTAATTTCTTATATTTCCGCAAGTGAAAGTATTTAATTTTCAATTTGGCTTTAATTTCAGCAGTGAACCACAGGGGATACCTTCGATGCGAAATGACTTGAACTCTTTTATTTGGGACGTGGTCACTCACCACTTCATTGATCATGTCATAAAACAAATCAGCAGCCTGGTTAACGTCTCGTGTATTAAGTACGTTAGTCCAATCTAAATTGCCCAACTCAGCGTACAAAGAATAAAAATCTGCCGAGCGAAAATTCCAGTCCGGCACTTTAGAAGGACCAGGCTCTGAAAAATGGCCACTAGATGATAGCATAATACTGCGTGGCAATGAAAGCGTTACCTGGCACGGTGGGTGGTAAATGTCCGGCGGTACCAATGCTTCCACGTTTGATACTGCAATATTAATATCCAATAAATTTGATAAAACAAGATCCAGCAAGCCGCCATATGCGTTAGAAATATTATTAAATTGTCTTAATTTACAAAATTCGAGGAAATAATCAAATTGCGTTTTAACATAAGCACTACACGAATTTAAATTAAAGTCGCCAACAATCAAAATATTAATATCAGAGCAATATTTACAGACAGCATTTTCGATACAATTTAATACATCTAGATACTGGCTGTTAGTATAGCTTGGTGGGATATACACTACGCAGATTAGAAACTTAATAGTACCGTTTATTAGCTTAACAAATAATATTTCTTTATCGACCGTTAATCCGTCAACATTTGTTTCCAGTGTAATAGAGTATATGTCACGGACAGCCAATAGCACTCCTCCCCATCCAACGTCTCCTACACGGTCTTTCCGCAAAACAACATACCCTGGGGGAAACAATTCTCCATCACATATAGAATTCTTCAAAAAGGTCTCTGTGAGAGCAATTACATCATATCGTGCCTCCGATACATTCTTGTAGAATTCAACAGTTTTGCTCCTTAGGCCGCGAACATTTTGGTAATAAACATGTATGTCTCTACAATACTTGGTCTTTTTCTTCCCTTTTCCCACTACTCTTCGCCCGAAAGGGCTGTCGCCATGGCTTAATGCATATATTTTCAGCCCAGTGGGTGGGGGACATAATTTCGTCAGCTAAAGCAAGTGGAACATCCAATTTAAAAGATGCATAATTTCCTCTTGCTTTTAATGCTTCAACCACATAAGTATTATCCTCACAAATTGACCTCAGGTGCTCAAATACTTCAGTCTCACTGGTCCCAACTTTGACGTAAAACAAGTGCAACTTTTTCCTGCGCTCGGCCGCCTGTAACTTCATAGCTCCTGCCGCCGCTGCACCCCTCACAACGCCATCAAAGATGTTACGGTCTCGGCGCTTTAGCGGTTTTAGGGCCTGGGATGCCTCAGATCTTACAATATCTCCAGTATAAGTATTAACTGCTGGCTTATTAATCACAGGGAGAATAGGGGAGATTAAGTCCGAATCTATTACACAAGGAATTACATCATCGAATTGGTTGCATTGATCTTGGTTTTGATGAGATATTTGGCTTTGACTCGATTGTCCCAACTTAAGAGATTTCAACTAGTCTTCTAACATAACCACTCTCTCATTTAGATCAGTGAGGTTTTTTAAAACTGGCCCAGTAATCTGTTCAGCGATTACTTTAGTGAGTAAGATTGGTAACTGTTGCTCCATAAAATGTTGAAATTCATCTCGAATTATAGATCTAATATTCTCCAAATAAAACGTGTCCTCCGCAAGACAGGTACCACAGAAATGTCTATTTTTCCCACCAAACAGCAGTCTATTTGCTAAGTTGTGTTCTGGTTTGAAGGAAATTGTAGTCAGAGTAACTATTGAGAGTTAGCATCTTATGAAACAGGATGGCCAACGCAGTGGAATGCCACGCGTTGCTTTTTGATTCATGGTGTTGCCTGTGTTTGTACTATCTATTATAACAGGTTGTATCGCTTACCATTAGGCGAATGACATGCTCGTCCTGCCATTTATCGCTATAAGGAAAACCCTATAATTGTGATTGGTGGATGAGAGGGGAACGGATACATGACTGTTTTTTTAATCAGTTTCTTAATAAAATTAAAGAACGGCGATAAAAATGAAGCATAAATATCAGTGTAGATTAGAAAATTCACTATTATGCATGAATTTTTCGAGATATTGAGAGGAAATAAGTTTACTCCAAAGCACAATGAGATTTTGTGAGAAACTGGCAAATGCTCACGTCAACAATTAATTTTCCTCCTGAAATTTTACTTTATCCTTTTACGTCAGTGATTAGCTATAAATTCATAAATCATTCTGTTTATTAAGAAGTGTGTACCTTGTGTTTGAATTTTCGTTATCAGTTTCGGCAATCCTCACCCCACATTATAGGTCACTTAAAAACCTAGACATGCACTTTTGGATTATAGTCTGATTAAGTTACTAGACGTCCCAGATACCATAACATATTTATCTATGTTACCAAAAATAATATTCACTTTAAGTGGTGGAAGTTGCAACAAAACAACAAAATGCCCAAAACTAGTTGGAACTTTGTACCCTTTAGGTGTCGTGACTCCGTCCAATTAGAAACAATAACAATTTGTTAGCGACGTACGATATTATTCCGCCCATTTCCGCCCACTTTTAATTTGCGGTCTGAGTTTTAGTTCGGCAGGGGCGCGATAATGTTTTCAATCTTCAACTATTTTTGGAATATTTCTTGCGTTTAAGTTTGTCTGTCCAAGGTTGCCCTAGAACTAGTTTTATTAGATCTATTCATTTCTGGCAAGTTTTAATCCAAATTAGTTCGCATGGCTATATTTTACAACCGAATTGGGCCAGCGTGATAGAAAACTCCCGAAAGGGTTGATGTTGGGCAGACGGTCGTAAAATTATAAGCTTAATCATTCCGCAATATGGTTGACAATTCATGCGATCTCAATAGAACAAGATGGGAAGAGGTTTAAGGAACATTTAACAGCATTGATTGTATGACATCATTAATGTTAATGTCTCATTGCGATACAGAAATTCATGTTATATTCAAGATAATTTATTTATTTATTTATATATGCTTTATTGTACATCAAAATAAAAAACGCATACAAAATACTTAAAAACTAAAGGCATGGTTATAATAGGCGGCCTTATCGCTAGCTGCGATCTCTTCCAGGCAACCTTTGGATGGACCAATAATAATAATGGTAATATTTTTATGGAGTAACTTTTTAATCGTGATTGATCACGATATTTAATCTCATGTATGCTGTGGCGTGTATAGATAGGCTCGCCACCTATCACACGTGGGACTGAACATAGAAGGCGAAATGTGGGTGTCCTGGCACCTCTGCTTACCCTTTCTGGGAAATAGGCGTGAGTTGATGTATTTTATGTATGTTGTATGTATGTGCTGTGACATGGAATAATATATATTTTTTTATTACGTTCGCTCAACTGGTCACTGGTCGGTGCAATAGGGTATATAATATACACTATTGAGCATATTTTTGTTTACGTTTTTTTTAAACATATGCCTAAAAGATATGCTCGAAAGTTAATACAACACAAAATACCCACCATTATTTAAAATGCTAATAGTTAATCCGTGAAATCTCATCGGTCTATCCCTTAACGATCAAAGAGACAATGCCAACCAGAAATTAATTTCCACATTTTCAACTCAAGTGAATACGTTCGAAAAACAAGCGTTTGTACACGGGTTTTATGATATTTTGTCGCTCGCCCGCCATTATTTGAGCGGCTACTTAATGAATCCATTTGAAGGCTCTCTTTTGTTTGAGTTCTTCGGCAGACGTCAGAATTAACTGTGCGCCTCGTGGCCGGGTAATTACCAATAAGGGATCTTCTAATTCCCCCTCCGCTTCTTTCTGCTTTTGAACGATTTCTGAGAATTTTATTAATTACGTCAAAGGTGTTACGATCATTCGCTTGTCACGCTATGACACGAGCTTCGGATTTTGAATATACGGTTGTATTTTCAAGGAATGTCTCCATCAATGTTGCAATGTTGGCCATATTGTCATAGGCTAATTATTTATGGTACCATTTACCAGTCTATAGAGCCACAAACTTATCTGGCCCGGTGGCCAAAAGTGGAAACAAATACGTAATTTAGAATTTTCAATCTAGCTGCCAGTCGCTGACATATCCGCCATTAGTTGTTTACTCAATGTATTTATTTTTCCTGCATTTTTTAAAACTAATAAAAATGCCGAAAACTTTAAAAAGTTACGCTAGGAACGTTAGACTTCAGGTATTAAATTTTACGTAGGAAGAAAAGTGTCTTCAGACACCAATAATACCGTTCGAAAAATTGTATCAACGCTTAGCTGCCGTCAAAGGTGTGTTGTCAGCTTTACAAAATAAATTCCACGAAAACAGAATTTTGTACGTACTAGTACAATAGATGGAAGTACATATCATTAACTAAAATTTATCGGTACTTGCGTGGTGGCCTGTTGGTAAACGGACTAGACGCGGCTGCCAACATGTTCACGGTGGCCGCGGGTTCGAATCCCAGGGCACACCTCTGACTTTTCGGAGTCATGTGTGTATTGATAGTCAATCATCACGCACTAAAACGGTGAAGGAATACATCGTGAGGAAACCTGCATACCATAGCGATTTATAAAATTTCTATGGTATGTAAGTCCGCCAACCCGCACTAGGCCAGCGTGGTGGACTATATGGCCTAACCACTCTCAATCGTACTCTCGATTGTAGAGGAGGCCTGTGCCCTGCAGTGGGACGTATATGGGCTGATACAGTATAACGATGAAGGAAAACATCGTGACGAGAAATTCTAATAAATTGCTATGCATACCATAGCGATTTATTAGAATTTCTATGGTATGTAAGTCCACCAACCCGCATTAGGCCAGCGTGGAGGACTATATGGCCTGTGACATGGCCTTACCACCCTCAATCGTACTCTCGATTGTAGATGAGGATACAGATACACTTGTTTAAGGGTTTTGGGAAGCGATTTGTTAGAAATCTTGTGAACGAAAAATAACATGGAGATGAAACTGGTTATTTTCTCGACACTATTGATCAGATTGAAAAATCTTACTTTACCCACTTTATTGCAATATCTATTTTTATTAGCAACACCAAATTCGATTACAGCGACGCTCTCACCGGGTCAGATAAGTTTGTGGGACTATATATTTATAGTCTATTATAATTTTTGTTAGGTTTGTATATGAATATCATTCCCGTTTCATACAAATTAGATTTATTCATATTTTTTTATGGAGTCCCGTCTCTTATAACGTAGTGTTTATTTTCTGTATGGTCTCCATAATGACTTATCATGTCAATACTTGTTTATTTCGTGGCTCCATGATTAGACGGATGTTGTGTTCGCCCTTTATGGGCAGTGTATTTGTAACAACGCTCGAAGCTATTTTAGGAACTCATTTACTGGTTAATACATTTCCTTACAAGCTGTTTAAGTATCAATATAATAGATCTAATAAAGATAATCCATCTAAGATATTTGTATCACTTCTCGACGATACATATCTCCCGATGAAACATTTTGTGATATATTTTCAAGTAGGTAATTCAATATGTTCTTTGTTATTTTTATCGCCTTGCCAGTGCCTATAAAAGTTTATATACATAATTATATGCCTATATTATTTGCTTAAACAAACTCACTACTGTGTTACATGGCAGATACGGAGTGTTATACGCACAACAGAAGCACAACCGTTTTGTTCCTTGAAAATTAATTCCTTTTTCCCTGCAAGCTCTTCTTTTACTCGCATTTCGTGCTTGATCTGAATTTCCTGAAATAAGCTTTTGTTAGTACTCATAGGATAGGCTCGTCTGACAGTATCATTAACTTTTTTCCAATATAATATGATATACCTATATTTGGTTGGTGGCCTGTTGGTAAAACGGACTAGACGCGACTGCCAACATGTTCATGGTGGTCGCGGGTTCGAATCCCAGGGCAAACCTCTGACTTTTCGGAGTCATGTGTGTATTGATAGTCAATCACCACGCACTAAAACGGTGAAGGAAAACATCGTGAGGAAACCTGCATACCATAGCGATTTATAAGAATTTCTATGGTATGTAAGTTCGCCAACCCGCACTAGGCCAGCGTGGTGGACTATATGGCCTAACCACTCTCAATCGTACTCTCGATTGTAGAGTAGGCCCGTGCCCTGCAGTGGGACGTAAATGGGCTTATACAGTACAGTACATATTTGGTTCGATTTTTATGCATGACTCGAATCAAGTTAAAAACGAGAAGTATGAATACAGGATAAAGGAAGTTATGAAACCACTGATGCACAGATATATCTGAAAGTTTCCATTCAGAATTGAATTTATCATTTGTACTATTTTCCGTATTTAAATGTCATTTTTATGTTCCCGGTGAACATTAAACAAACTTTCACGAGGAAGCAGCAGTAAAGGCAAGTATCAGGGTAATTTTTAGGCAGTTAACGACTGTACAAAGGAAACAAATCAAAAGCGGTGTTAAACACTAAATCCAGCCAAATTAACCGCCTGCTGGCGGACATCTAACTGGTAGGGGATCAGCAACTTTAATTGCTTTACCCACATTAACCCTTGCCAATTCCACCAGATAACTTTAGTCAATTCTTTAACTTTGACTCCGGAGACAATCAGCGCCAATTATCTTGAGCTTAGCGCTTCAAGCCTCGTTTTGGAGGCGGATACGAATTTAATTGTCCCTAGTTTCTGATGGATTGGATTCGGCCGACGTTCACTCCGATTGATCGCAGCCTGTGAGTTATTAAATTTAACATTTTACGGTTATCTGTTTGAGTTTGTTGAGGTTTATGGGATCGGAAGATGTGTTCATGAGTGATGTAATTACTAACTGGGGACTCCTTGTATCGGTTTCGTAATTAACAATCTGGGACTTTTTTTCATATCTTTTTACATGACTCCCATGTACCTGGTATTATGCAGCAGTAAGATACGTTCACTGCTAGGAATTGATCTTATTTTCGGTCTACAAAACGAATGAGACTATTTTATTTCCACAACAAGCAGGACTCATGTCTAAGTGTAAGAAACAAATAGTTTGGTCGTCTAATAACTTCTGAGTTCTTGTTTCTAGCATTAGATGACAACGCATAGCGATTCGATGGTTATAATTTCCCATTTAATCAACTACTTATTATTTTTCTGCTCTCCTATCTTACCAAATAATATGGTAATTTCTCACACCTTCCCGGCCCATAAACAAATTCGAAGAAATCTAAAAAAAGTCCGCTTAATTAAATACCTGAGCTGTTTTCTGAACTTGGTAAAAAATCACCGAGACGCGAAGACATTTGTCCATGCCATCGCGCTGAAATGAGGGTAGCCTGCGACAGTATGATAACGGGTGTATTGATGCGGCAGGGAGGGGGCAGGAGTAGAAGACGATGGGGGGGAGGGGATACTACACCGCGCACAGACGCCTGTTTTTATTACTTGTATTAGGTAGACAATATTTACAGATATCCCCCGCGGGACATTGAGATATTGGCCGCGTGATCAAGTTTTTGTCCAGTTTTTCTTTTGGTTTAGTGTGAGCCCTTGGGATTGGTGTTACGTCATTTTTTCACTTTAGATAAGCTTTGTTTTTCTTTCTTTTACACGCTTGTTGACTCAGTGTATGTGACGTAAGCGCTGTTTGCCGCGGTTCCGCCCGCTCATATTTGCACAATATATTTTTTGTGTGGTTTCGTGGGATCTATTGGTAAAGAAAAGTTAATGCCGCAGAGCTTGCTATGAAACTTGTTTTTGGAGGCTCTATTTATTTAGCTTTCGGAACAAGGCAATCTATTTTCATTGTTTTTAAGTAAACAAATAAATAAATACTGGTGGTAGGTCTCTCATATGTGAGAGGCTGCCTGGGTGGGTACCACCGCAATGTCTATTTTTCCCATCAAACAGCAGTTTAAATGCACTGTTGTGTTTCGAATTGAAGGACATTGTAGCCAGAGTAACTACTGGACATATTGAGACTTAACATCTTGTGTCTCAGCATGGCGAGCGCAGTGGAATGCCAAGCATTGCTATGTAATTCAAGGTGTTGTTTAGTTTTGCTACTCTTCATGAGCGGTCGTTTCGCTTACAATCAGGCGAATGGCAGGCTCGTAGCGCCATTCACTGAAATAAAGAAAAAAAACATTTTGAAATTCCATCAATCTGGAAAAAAACACCATCAGAGATGTTATCTTCCGTACTTTTTCATGGCACAACACCACCCTGGTCTAACTGGTCCATTCATCTTGTATATTCATACCTTGATATAGTAATTTGTGCTCTATCATTTAACGCATCCACAATTATAAACAAACGTGTATATAAAGTCAACCCTAACCCTTGTCACCACTTCCACAAAGAAATATAATTTTGAATTTACATATTTTCTCGTCGACAATTCCAACTTCAGCTTACTGCAATTACTCTCACAATAAACAACAAAACAAAACAACTGCACAGTCCCCAAGCATTTAAGTTTTCAACTCACCGGCACAGAACCTGTCACCGCTAATCAAAAACCCGGCGAGACAACTGCAAAGCTCACGGCTCTCGGTAGCGAGAGCAAGTTCCTAAGCCCCATAACATGTATCAACACTTGCCAACTTATTTGAATTCAGTTCGTGTTGGAAAAATGTACAGATTTATTCGGAGATCGGCCAGACGTGGCGGGGCGGGTTGGGGCGGTGCGCGGTAACCACGCTAGAGCCACAGGCAGGAAAGTTTTACATCAATTTTTTTTTCAGGTTCAATAAGACTTTAAGCTGGTGATTGATTAGCAAGTGCTACTTTCTATAGGCAAGTATGAAATGATGATGATGATGATGATGAGGGGGCATGAAGAATACTTCTTCGGGCTTAAATTATGAGTTTTAGTTTTTAAGCTACGAACCTTCGTTTTTATTCCGTCATTTTATTCATTAATTCCTCTCCAACGTGTCTATATACGTATATGTAAATACTTTAGAAACATGAGGTCGCGACATTCTCCTGCCCTCGCTATATTTTTAAAATTAGACAAGCTATGTTTTTTTATAAATGAATGTATTTCAATCGAGATGTACTCTCTTCTTATTAACATACTTTTATAAAGATATTTTAAATGTGTGGGTAGTCGACATAAAATAAAATCTGTGCTTTAATGGGATTTGTTTATATGCTTTGAATGTCACATGTTATAAGCTATTTTTACGTCCCTTGAAGTATACTTATAAAAACACTTTTTATTTTAAACCGTGTATTTATTTTAATGAAGCAACGAATAAATGAAGTCATAAATTACATTCTTCTTTTAAATAAACCATTTAATTTAAGAATTATAATACAAGGGTAATGTAACTCACTGAGCAATTGAATAATACCCCAGTTCACCTCATTGCCACAAAAGTGTAAATTGATCAAAACGTTGGGAAGTTAAAAATGTAAAAACTAAACAAAATCCACGATAAAATCTCAAAGAACTAGTTGTCGGCTTTTAATACCCACAGTCCAAAAATTATAGTTTTGTATGTCGCAATGCCACGTCTTTTTCAGTTCTCCAGCTATTATAGATGTTCATATTGTGGTGAATAGTTCTAATATAGCTGAATTGTGTGTGTTTTTTTTTTATTGCATTGAATAGCGAGACGAGCATGCCGTTCGCCTGATGGTAAGCGATACGACCGCTCATGAACAGTAGTACAACCAAACAACACCTTGAGTTACAAAGCAATGCTTGGCATTCCACTGCGCTCGCCATCCTGAGACATAAGATGTTAAGTCTCAATATGTCCAGTAGTTACTCTGGCTACAATGTCCTTCAATCCGAAACACAACAGTGCATTTAAACTGCTGTTTGACGGGAGAAATAGACATTGCGGTGGTACCCACCCAGGCAGCCTCTCACATATGAGAGACCTACCACCAGTGAATTGAATTGAATGCTGAAGAACAAACATATTGCTATTGTACTTTGTTCATTGAGTACGATTCTTGGACGCTTTGATGAACAATTGATAACTATTGAAATAATACTAGTATTTACGGATTTTATCGCGAATTTGGTTTATTATATATAGGTATATATTTTAACTGCTTAACGAGATATTTCGATTACTTTACTGATTTCGTGGTCACAGGGCCTGGTGAAAATTTTAAGTCAAAAATGAAAAAAATAGAGCAAATCCGTAAATAATAGTTTCATTTCAATTTGTAACATTCGCCTAAATCTAAAAAAACATTAGAATTGATAACTAACAATCATTAGTAGCTTTTTAATTGAACGAGATTTTCAAATAAAATAATGTCTTATTCGAAACGTGGTCACACTAGTTAACCCCAACAACTAATCACTTAACATCAACAACTACCATTGCACTAGCAAGTATATTTTTTTCAAAATAGTTTTCCTCGACTTCATCAAGTGTGGTCACCCTAGTTATTCCCACCGTAAGAGTTGAGTTTATTGTAACAAATCAAAAACTTCGCGTCGGCTGCGAACCTGCGAATGTACTGACCATGTCTCTCCCACGCGGGACGCGTGCTCATCACCAATATGCATATTTACTCGTATGTATCGAAAAAGTATTAGTTTGCTGTATGTTAAAGTGCTAAAAGAGGTTTTTTTAACGTTAATCTGTAATTTGATATTCTCGATGTTAGTACAAAGTTAGTATGAGCTCGGGTGTGCTAGATAAATTTGAGTGGAAGAGCCTCGCTATTGGTAATTTAGGATACAGGATAAATGAGCACCATTGTACCGGTACCAACAACTTATAATAAGAAACAATTGGACGAATAATGTTTTTTGTTTATTAAGTTAGAGTGGAGGCTTTTCTGGCCTTACCTAACCTTTGCCCCCTCTTGTTTTAATCATTTCCAAATATTTGTTACTTGTCACTACATTGACTATGTGATATCAGTAGAATTGAACGCTGTTTTTGGGTCTCATTTGAAAATGCGTGTAATTGTATCTTCAAACAAAGTGAACCATTTACTGAATATGAAACTCGCCCAAAACATTATCAAGTTTTTGTACTTCTCGTCGTCCAAATGGATCGGAAAAACCACCTTCCCATTTCTTTACAGTATTTTAATGCTAATTATCATAAGAATAGACATTCTCAAATAAGTCTTAAATGCTTTCTCCTCTTTTTAAGGTTTTGAGAGTGCCTGAATTACATTCAGTACACGAAACACAACAAAACCCCGGATTCACGTGTGTTATATGGAGTAATGCTTCTCCGTCAAGTAGTTTCATTCAAGCTCGAGTGGAAATTAGTACGTGTCTGCCACGTGATATTAAAGCGGTTTGGTAAGGACTTCATGGAGAGTTTAATGAACATCACTACATAATATTGTAAGCTACTTGATTGAATTAAAATTATAATAAACTTATACATATATATCAGTCCGCCCCGTGACCACGAAAGCTGTAAAGTAATCGAAACGTCGGTAAGTCAAAAATGTGAAAATTAAACCAAATCCGCGATAAAATCCGTAAATAATAGCTTTATTTCAATTAAATGTATATAGGCTGAAGCGCTACGGTCACCAGGGGTAAATGTTTTGAAAACATTGTCCACTAATTAATATAACCTGGTGTAGATGAATACTCCTCCATTTCTTCTTCACATATACTTCTATAATTCAATTTAAGATCCAAAAAGATCTACGGAAATTAAATACATTCACGCGAATAGCAAAATTATCACTTACATTAGCACAAGTGCCACTCTCACAACTTTATGTCTTATAAAAAATCGAATAACAGACTCGGGATTCAGCGCAAAGAATAATCATGGTTAATTTAATTTTTATGCGCAATTAATTCGTCTTCCCACACTCCATAGTATTGTCTAATGAGTCGATTAATTACCAACCGGAGTGATTTCTACGATTCAACGCCGAAACCGAAGGCGGAACGGGAAGAAAGAACCATCCCCCAAATTAACACCCACTTAATCAAGGCCCGGGGCGAATTCTGTTTAAGAATAGTATTAATTATGAATTACACTGAATTTTTAAAACGGCCCGATGAGGATAATCGAGACGTTTGTTTCGGCTCTTGTTAAAAATTAAAATGTTTTTGTTTATTTGAATGTTGGTTAATTTTAAATTTAATGGCCGAGGAGACTTTCTATAACGGCTAAAATGACTTCGTCGCGCTCAGAGCTTCAGTTCAACATAATACATGCTTGTTAAATGTTTTGTATGTTAAATGAGAGGTTTTTGGTTAAGGAACTTTGTCACCGTTCAGCCTAAAATGTAACCGGCAAGTGGATTCTATGTCTTTGTGAGTAAAAGAAGCTATCAAGGCTTACCGATATATTCATATGCAGAAAAAACTCCTAGTCTCAAAAACAACCACCCGTTCCATTCCAATTAAACTGCAATCCAGTTCGCCACACCTTTACAATTTATCCGACAATAAAACACCTTCGCGTGTGTTGCAAAGGCGAGGGGGTGTGCGGTGTGCGGGGTGCGGGGAGCGGGGACAGTTGCAGACAAGTCGGCAACTCAGCCGGCGCAGTTGTAACAAGAAAGGCGGTACGGACTTCTAATAAACTGAACAGCGAATAAAGCTGGCTTTCTCCGTGAACGCCCAATTTTCAGCCAAAGCGGACGTCCTCCTTATTCACTGTAAGGTGCTGTGTACACTGGACGCTTCGACACACTATTGCAGTTGTGGGACTATAAAACTGCTAAGTGATGAGGAATAATTATTTAGTAGATATGTTATGGGCCAAGTGATAAATCGGGCATTATTCATAATGCCCGGGGAATATGAATAATGCCCAATAAGAGCGGGCAATGTGATTATAACCAATCAATTTATCACATTGCCCGGGCATTATGAATAATGCCAAGTGCCTATTGGGCAGAGTGATGTAAAGCGAATCAAAATCAAAACAATGAGGCGAAGTGGTAGAACTTAGAATAGGGCAGCACGAGAGAGTGGGCTGGGAGGAGTGGAGGGGGAGAGGGAGTGTCGCACCTCCCCTGGTACTACTTGTTGTCAATACAAATTAGCTTCTGTATCGTCTCCGGCGCTACGGGAAGTTCAGCCCCTTCGCCCAATGCGTAATAAAAGATAGGCACCCATGCTCACCTCCGCTTCGTTACAGAGGGCGGGGGCTGCTCTCCCTCCGCGCCTCCGTCTTTTTATATACACTCTAGGGTCGCTAGCCAAAAGACTACGTGAAATCGGGGTGTTCCGAGTCGGTTTTTGGGCACAGTCGACCTAACTGATCCATAAAGTGGGTACACTAATTTTCTTCTGAAGATAATATTTCGGAAGTTAAAAAACAACTAAACATAAGCAGATCAATTCAACCTTCCTAATTTATGGGTCTATCGCAGATGAGACAATGCGGCAGCCCACCACGTAAATAATCACCTATTAATCCCATTGCCCGATCATCATGTAGCCATATTCAGAATGCCCGGGCAATGTGATAAATAGGTGAGTTTAGATTGTAATTAATCACTTGGCCCGATATGGCTTGGCAATATTCATACTGCCCGGGCATTATGAATACTGCCCGCATTAATCACTCGGCCCATAACAGATACATTCAACGGTCATGCATTAGTTTCAAAGAAGGAATCTGCCTTTTAAAAGGTAGTATTCGATAAGGCATAATGGAATTAAACAGCTCTAAAAAATGTGTGAAAAGGGATAGAGATATTAGAGCCGTTGATAATATAGGAATAACTACTGCTTATCTCAACGAAGAGAGACAGGTAGTATTTATACGTATGTAAAGACTCTTAATATCAGTTTACGTGGAATATAAATAATAAAAGTTCTCCACAGAGTTCATTCATCTTTCTAAAAACACCTCTTCAATCAATGTTGAAGTAAAGTATAAGAACCTACGTCAATACGTAGGTTCTTATACTTTACTAAGTAATACAGTGTTGGAAAGTACTTACTATGTAAAACTTATTTTGTAATCAATCGTAAACAAGCAGTGATAGCGCACAAGTAATGAGGATTCCTCGCCAACGACCGTAAGATTGTGTGCAAATCAAAAATTGTTTCGCTTGCAAAGTATTAGGGCGGCGGCGCACTTAGCTCACATAATTACGCTAATTCTATTTTAGTTTTTTGTTAGCAAAAATCAGTGTCTAGAAACAACTAATGTCTTTCAGGTGTTCCAGGTATCCTATAATATTGACTATGAAATGAATAAGCTGGGCTTATTAGAGCATCAGCACTGTGTTTTAAAAACTGAAAAACTATTTAATCACTTAGTGTTTTCAATGAGGATATACCACTACTAATAGACCTCCTCTTCCTTTCACTCTGTTTGCAATATCAAAGTCTGGCAACGTATATTCAATTTCTTTGGTATTTTGTGGCTGTTAACGAAGTGGCAACAAATTAGGAAGTATCGCAACTGGTTCAAACGTATCTTCTGCATTAATTGACATTTATACACTATAAGAAACTTAGAAACATAGATCAATGTAGAAAATGAAGCACTCTTATTATCACTCTTACTATGTTCAGATGCCAGAGATATTTTTAACAGAAAGGAAAGCAAATAAGTGAACCAAAAAAACAACGATCCTGTCATTTAAGCTGTATTACGATTCTGATCGGAATTGAATAAATCTGATTTACCTTTACATTGTAAAAAATACCGACAGCGTTACCACAGCTTATGGATGTTTCCAGAAGTAATACTCCCATTGTGCACCAAACCTAAATCTTGTTGGATAGACTCATTCCATGCGGAAAATAGGACGATTCTTAGCAAAGTGCCCGGAATGAGACGGCTTCTTAATTCAATCAGCTGCTCCACTGTCCCGCGCTCCAGCATACACTCCATGTCAGACACACTGGCTTTAGGACTTCGAGTACAGTTAGTTCGATACAAGGCAGAATTATTAAAGGCAGTGGTATATTCGTATCTTCCGGACTAGCGATTACAATATGTAAGTTTTCAAGCCATAGAGACTACATGAAAGACAGTCATTCAGATTCGGCTATATAAATACGCTAGGACTAGGCTTGCTGCCGTTTGCTGATCAGAAGTTGTATTGTCTTTTCGTGAGACATAATCATAATTATTCTTCGCCACTGAGTGAACGAAAAATGTTACTTCCAGTGCATATCACCATGCGCACCAGGTCACAAATGCGGCTACTCTATGTTGCCAGTACTTCTACTTATCTTAAAAATTTAGCACCTCCGTTTTGCAATAAAAATTATTGTTATTTTCCTGTATATGACCATAGATCCTACAAATAAATATGATAGCACAGTAACGAATACATCGCATATTTTTGATCCTCTAACATTTCAAATATTTTACCCAATAGATCTGATACAAGCTCTCAATATTCTAATATGAATGTCTGGGTACAGGGGACCGACAGACGCTCCGTCAAGGCGCCGCTACGCGTCCGTCACGTGGTGTTGTGTACCGACGGGAATCAAACCCATTATTCCTCGCATGCGACGCCATTTGTCTCGATGAGCTGGGCGAATGGTTTTTTGATAGCTTTGCGATGGAATTCGCAAGTTGACAGAAACTATTCGGTATGTTTTGGAAAGATATTGGGATATTG
Organism: Hyles vespertilio; assembly: GCA_009982885.2. Taxonomy (NCBI): domain Eukaryota; kingdom Metazoa; phylum Arthropoda; class Insecta; order Lepidoptera; family Sphingidae; genus Hyles; species Hyles vespertilio. The sequence goes on from CM042807.1 coordinate 24,671,577, forward strand.
GGATATGTCAACTCAGCAAATATGAAAGCAGTTTCGTAACAGTACTATCTACCTGTATATGAGGAGGTGAATTTAGGTTTAATCAATATTTTAATGTAATCTCTCAAAGGTAGCAATGATAGATTTGTTTTAATCCGACATTACTTTTATGATTTGCTTAGAATCAAGCTTTTTTTTTATTGCTTTGAATGGCGAGACGAGCCACGAGCCTGCCGTTCGCCTGATGGTAAGCGATACGACCGCTCATGAATAGTAGCAAAACCAAACAACACCTTGATTTACAGGCATTCCACTGCGCTCGCCATCCTGAGACACAAGATGTTAAGTCTCAATATGTCCAGTAGTTACTCTGGCTACAATGTCCTTCAATCGGAAACGAAACAGTGCATTTAAACTGCTGTTTGACGGGAGAAATAGACATTGCGGTGGTACCCACCCAGGCAGCCTCTCACATATGAGAGACCTACCACCAGTAAGCTTCTGACTAGACATGAATCTCGCGAATTCCTTTTCTTTATATTTATATACCAGTAATGATAGTAAGTGCGTGGTGGCCTGTTTAAAAGGACTAAACGAGGCTGCCAACATATCAACGGTGGTCGCGGGTTCAAATTCCAGTGCACACCTCTGGCTTTTCCGAGTCATGTGTGTATTGATAATCGGTCACCACGCACTGTAACGTTGAAGGGAAACATCGTAACGAAAATTGCAAACCATAATGACAGTCTCTATAGCGCAGTGTAGAAACGGGAGGCCACGGGTTCGACCACCCTGAGACCAATGTTTGTGTGGCCCACAAGTATTTGTCTCGGGTCTGGGTGTGTGTGAGTCAAAAAGTCTCCTCCTTGCGTCGTGCTCCTCAATATTGAGGGTCGTGACCTTCCTTATGCATCGTTTTCATCCTAACGAGTTTTTTCCATTTGGTTCTGTCCACGGCGGTGTGAAGGGCGATGTGGAGTATAGAGTCGAGAGTGGTGCGGATCTGGTCAGACCAACGCATTGGATTCCGTCCACGAGGTCTTCTCCCGTTTACTTTGCCGGTCACAATCAGCTTTTCAAGGTTGTCACTGTCTTTCCTTGCAATGTGACCGAAGTATTCTAGAATCCTGCGTAGACACTCAGATGACAATCGCGATGATATTTTGAGTTCTTGCAATATAGATGCGTTGGTCCGAAATGCTGTCCAAGGGACACGCATCATCTTTCTCCAGCACCACATCTCAAAGGCGTCAATACGTTTACGATCTGCAGATTTTATTGTCCAAGTCTCAGCTCCATACGAAAAGATCGAGAAAACCAAGGTCCGTACCAGCTTGGTTTTGGTTTTTACGCAGATGTTGCGATCCTTCCAGACTTTTTCCAGCTGAGACATGGCGCTTTTAGCCATTCCAATTCTTCTGCGCACTTCTTTCTCGCATGAGCCATCTTTGCTGATATTGGAACCCAGGTAGACGAAGTTGTCCACTACTTCCAAGTCCAATATGCCCGAAAGCTCCAACTTCCCAGTTCTGTCCACCACCATGATCTTGGTTTTGGATCTGTTAACGGAGAGTCCCATCTCCTCGCTAATTCGTTCCATTCTGTGTAGGAATGCGGCCATTTCCGACTCATTTGCTGCAAGAAGAGTGGTGTCATCGGCGTAGCGCAGGTTAGTGATTTTCACACCACCAACCGAGATGCCACCTTCCCAATTTTCGCAGGTACGTCTCATGTATTCCCCATAGATGTTGAATAGAATGGGCGACAAAATACATCCCTGGCGTACTCCTTGGTGAAATTTAAAGGGTTTTGACGTTGTTCTGTCAACTCTTACGACTCCCTGACTTGAGTCATTCAAGGTGCGAAGTAGGGCGATGAGATGAGCGGGTACTCCAAGCTCTTGCAGGACTCTCCACAAGCAACTCCAGTTGACACAGTCAAACGCTTTGCTGTAATCGACGAAGCACATAATCACCGGCGTATCAAACTCGTATGCCTTCTCCACGAGCTGCCTGACATTGAAGATCTGATCTCGAGTTCCCTTACTCCTGCGGAATTTGCCAATCTAGATAGTAGTGGATGCGATTATTGATAATATGAAGCAGGACTTTACTGGCATGTGAGATGAGAGACAAGGTTCGATAATTGCCACAGCACTTGGTTGATCCTTTTTTGTGCAGTGGAAGAATCACAGACTCCGACCAGTCCCGCGGCCAGTCACCGTTGAGCCAGATGCGTGAACAGTTCCTGAAAAGTGTCTCAACACCCAAGTCACCCATGGCAATAAGCGCCTCTACTGTTATGTGGTCGCTTCCCGGGGCCTTCCTCTTCTTGAGTGAGTGTAGAGTAGTAGATATCTCGGAACGAAGAATCATAGGTTCCAGTTCTAGATTCCTCCAGTCCAAGCTAGTTCCAGGTGTTGAGCAGGGATCTGTGTACAATTGTTCACAGTAGGCGCGCCATCCTTCTGCAATGCGATCAAGCTCATGTAGCACAATGCCATCGGCATCTTCTATAACCCATGACTTAGCCTTGAACTGTTTGGAAAGAACTCTAACTTTCTTGAAAAGGTCTGCAGTTTGTAACTTGTTCGAGGGTCTCTCAATGTCGTTGCAGATGTTTTCAATAAAAGCGTTCTTATCTCTGCGACAGCTGGTTTGGACAGCTCTGTTAAGCTCAGAGTATTCGGCCATTAATGCCGGATCTCGCAATACAAGTGTTTTTAAAAAAAATCTGCGCTGAATGAGATCCCATGAAAAATCAGAGATCCAACATTTTTTCTTCTGTTCTGGCTTCTTGTTTTTAGCAATCTGGTCCAATACATTATTGATATGACCTTTCAGGTACTTCCATTGTATGTCAGCGTTAGCGTGTTCTTGTGTTGGATCATTCTTCAGTTTGGTTTCAAGTACCTCTCGGAAGATTGTTTGTTCAGAAGGATCCAAGGTTATGTGATTTGATGGTTGGTGTCTAAGCGCTTTTAAACGAAGCGAGAAATTAGCCAGGAGCAGGTTATGGTCGGAGCCGCACTCAGCGCCGGGAAAGGTCTTCACATTAAAAACTGACGATCGCCAGCGAGTATCTAGGATGATGTAGTCGATTTGATTTCTGTATCTATTGCCTGGAGATCGCCATGTATATAGTCGCCTTGGATGATGTTTGAAGTACGTGTTCATTATACTGAGATTCCAGTCTATACAGAACTCAATCAGTTTTTCACCCCGTTCGTTCCTATTGCCAAGTCCGAATTTTCCAACCGTACTTCTGATGTGATCATTGGCAAGTGTGCTACCAACTTTGGCGTTCCAATCACCAAGGATCATTTTGATTTCCCGCCCAGGGATTAGCTTCATCGTCTCCTCCAGTTTCCCGTAGAAGTTTTCAATAACCTCGTCTTGACCTAGTGGCGTCGGAGCATAAATTTGTATAATATTAAGCCCACAAGGTTTGTTGTTCAGCTTTATGGTCAGAATTCTATATCAGACACCGGGTTATATCCGAGGACATATTTGTTTATACGCGGCGGCAATATGATTCCGACTCCATTCCTGCTTGAATCTTCATAACCTGAGAAGTACACGGTGTTCCCTGTTGTGGTGGTGAAATGGCCATTACCACGCATGTGTGTATTACTGACGCCCAGTATGGAGATATTAAGTGACTCCATCTCCGTCTCTATGATGGTGAGTTTACCCGCCATTAGCAGACCGCGGACGTTCCAAGCGCAAAAAAGTTCACATATAATTATATCCACGACACAAGACCTAATTGATCTTAATGTGGGGTCATGACTTCGTTTGTGACTTTTGAGTGTATTTATTTATTTGTAAGAATTTCTACGGTATGTAAAGTCCGCCAACCCACAATAAGCTAGCGTGGGGACTATAAGACCTACATAACTCTTCTCAGTCGTACTCTCGATTATAGAAGAGGCCCGGGCCATGAAATAGAATGTATATATGGACTGATATAGATACAGTAATCGTCAGCGGCGTGCACAGGATTATGACACTGGGTATGCGGCGGAGTACTCGGTCACAAAAACTTTTTCTTTTATAGTTTTTTAGCATAGCCACAGCCACGCTACGGATCTCTAAGTCGGAAACCATGCCAACATAACAAGTCTTAGATGTACTACTATTCATGTCTATCTTCTACGGCAACGCAGACAAAACAGCGATCGATCGTGGCGGTGGAAGAAATTCTAATAAGTAAAATAAAAAAAACTCACCTAGTCAGCTTTCAATTTTCACATATTCAAGGTTCCGGTTAGTTGAGATTACTATACCTATCCCGATGTAAATAAACGCAAGATTTCGGCCACCTCATTCATTCATTTGATAAACATAAATTTTTAATACAAACCTCACAATCAAATAACATTTGAAAAAATGAACAAGCACACTAGTAAAAGCAAATGACTACAATTAATATCGAAACTATGTAATAAACTGTTAAATGTACACACTTTCAAATGTTAAAAAAAAATCTTTTAAGAAATCTATTTTTTTTACAAACATACTAGTTTAAAATAGTAAACAACGCAAAAACACACAAAAAAAGCAAAATGGCCCCCGCGAAACACAAAGCATTTCTATTTAAACAAATAAAATCTTACTAACCAAAAATGCATAATGTGCATAGGTGATTTATTAGATTCCTGCCTATTAATTTTACTCGGATTATAGGCAACGAACATTTACGATTACTCCCGACAACTGCCGAACTTCCGAGGCCTGCCGCAGGAGTCGCGGCTTTCAATATTCATGGGTGTGTGCGTTTGCGACTGTGCACGGACACCAAAATTACTACACACATGCAAACAAATGTCATGCGGGACGTGGCGGCATGACTTGGTTGATAAGGTACATTATTTTGCTTTGCAGCGCCGTTTGCTTTTCGCGTGGCAAACATAATGTTTGCGTGATTGCAAATAGGTGCTATTTATAAAATATTAGGCGTTATTAAGTTATTATATTTTGTTTATTCATTTATTTATTATAAATTAATGTCATCTAATGGTGGCCTGTTGGTAAGTGCGTGGTGGCCTGTTGGTAAACGGACTAGACGCGACTGCCAACATGTTCATGGTGGTCGCGGGTTCGAATCCCAGGGCACACCTCTGACTTTTCGGAGTCATGTGTGTATTGATAGTCAATCACCACGCACTAAAACGGTGAAGGAAAACACCGTGAGGAAACCTGCATACCATAGCGATTTTTAAAAAATTTCTATGGTATGTAAGTCCGCCAACCCGCACTAGGCCAGCGTGGTGGACTATATGGCCTAACCACTCTCAATCGTACTGTCGATTGTAGAGGAGGCCCGTGCCCTGCAGTGGGACGTATATGGGCTGATACAGATACAGAATGTCATCTAAAACGTACGAACGTTATAATAAAATATCTGTGAATGGCAAGTAAAGCACTGCATTTCTGCCTACAAGGAGTGCACGCCCCTGGTAATCGTATCAAAAATACGTCATTGAGAAAATCGCCAATTTTATACGACTAAAGCATAATATGTTGTCTGTTTTACATGTATTCCATCAAATGACTTCGATCTCACTCCACCGCAATTGCATTTAGAAAACTCCTCGAAAGCAATGAGACAATTTTATGCAAAGTAAAGCGAACTATGTCAGCGGAGTGGTGCAAGCCACTCTAGTTTTATAGATGGACGGGTGCTCGTCTCCGCGAATACCTCGTGTTACACCTGTGTCCGCCAAGCCTGATTACTTCACGCCCGGACAACGTTTCTCAATGTTATCTATCTATGAAATAAAAGGCTCTATAAATAGAAACACTATAGCATAAGCAGATTGTGTGATTGAGTGGCAAACTTTAGTGTCTTAACTGATTGTCGAAAAATACGAAACGTTGCGATAATTTGCAATATCTAAAGAATCGTATTGTGTTGTCGGTATTTATTTCAAACCAAATGAAATCAAAATATTCTTTATTGAAATAGTCTTTCACAAGATCTTTTGAATCTTTAATATCTGCTACCATGGCTTCAAAACATGTAGCTGTGAAGAAAAACAGTTTACCTGGTAATAGGAAATTTCGATCTACCTTAAGAATATAACACAGGTTTGTCTATAGCATGCGCCATAGTTTGGGAAACAATGTACTAAAACATACGAGTACTTCTCTTGTGTCGTTTCTTTTGACTTAGCTCCGTGAGTGGATCATAATGGATACAGGTTTGATTTTGTAAAATGGTCTCAAATAAACTTATTTATTTATTTATTTATTTATTTACACTTTATTGCACAAAAAGACAACAAATACAGAGAGAAATTACATATATAAAAAGTACAATTGGCGGTCTTATCGCCGAAAGGCAATGTCATACAAACAACCATGGGATGGATTTAAGAATAGGATAAACAGAGGGCAGTTGAAAGTGTAAAGGATAGAACCTACCTAGAAAGGGAAAAGATTTGCAAAATACTTATTAAAATAATTAAAAAAAAATACGAGTAATAAAAGTCATGAATACTATAATAATATTATGTACTGTAAACAAATACATAAAGATAATACATACATATATAAGATCATAAGAATACATACATCAGAAAATACATATATACATAATATATAAATATATATAATAAAGTTCCAGTACATGCAAACAGGAAAGCTATCCACATCAATGTGTCAGTTCAGTGAGAAAGGTAATAATAATCTTTGACAAGTTTTTTGAATGATGATAGTGATCGTGCCCGTCTTACCACAACTGGTAATGCGTTCCATAATCGAACAGCCTTTACAGTAAACGATATGTCCATGAAAAAAAAAATTGGAATTCAGATCTACAAATTATGACTTAAGTTATAACATGAGATGTAAAAGACACCACATTTTGCCATTATCGGTAAGAAAGAAAGCAGCGGACATTTCATTACTTGTTAAACTAATCCAAGGTACTACTCTTACTATTAATTCGTTATTAAGCGTATTATCATCTGTAACACTGTGAGAAAAAGAAAAAAAAAAAGAATTAGAATGTTTAGTTTAAATTAACAAGCATAATGTATCCGTAGTAACATGCGAAAACATGTAAATGGTAATTAGTCAATTATTAATGTCAGTATTATAAGTTAAGATGCTGTTTGTTTTCCGAATAAAATAAAATAAAATAAAAATAAAATAAATGAAAGTGGTTGTGTGCACGGGCATTCTCAACTCCAAACTCTCTGACGACCGCAGGGATCTAGTATGTGAGTCGTGGAGAAATACAAATCGATCTTTGAGGTAAGAGGGGGTAAGAGGATTAAATAATATATTGTACAGAAGAAAGAGAATATGAGCATTCCGACGAAGTCGTATGGGCAACCACTTGAGCTTAGCACGGAACTCCGAAACATGATCATATTTGCGTAAACCAAATATGAATCTAATACAAAAGTTTTGAAGGCGCTCAAGTTTATTAAGTTCGTCCTCGGTGAGATCTGGATAGCTGACATCGGCATAATCAAGGATAGGGAGAGGGAGGGTTTGCGCTAATGAAATCTTCGTGGCAACAGGTAGAAGGTTGTGTAATCTACGCAAGGACCTTGCCGAGGCAAACAATTTGCGGCTGAGTTCCTTAAGCTGCGGACCCCAGGTAAAGGACTTGTCCATAAATAGACCAAGGTTTTTTACTATGTCACTATAAGGGACAGTAGTGCCGTCACAGATTAGAAGTGGTAGTTGTTCCCTATCAAGTTTTGAAGTCGTTCTGGGGCTACAGATAATAATAGCCTGTGTTTTGGATGGGTTAATTTATAAACTTTAATTTTTATTGCCATGATAAACTTACTGTCAGCATGCATAAATACAGGAACTCACGCCTTTTTCCTAAAAGGGGTAGGCAAAGGTCCAATTACGAAAACTCCCGTAACAAGTCCACATTGCCTGCCAGTTGCAACTGGTAGCCACTGCAGTGCTGTTATGTATGAGAATATTCCACACCAACTTGTATTATTGTAGCGGTCGTTTAGAAATCAGATGGACATGCTACTTTGTTGTCTCTGCACACTACATACTTTCATTGAACCAAGAGAATTCAATTCAAACTAGAGACCGTGGGTTCGATTCTCACATTGAGACAAATGTTTGTGTGATTCACAGGTATTTGTTTCGAGTCTTGGTATTTGTGCGACCGAACAGTCTCTCGTAGTTCCTGATACCCGCGACACAAGACTCGATCTTAGTGTGGGGTCAGGAATATGTATGTGACTGTTGGGTGTATTTGTTTATTTTTATTACATACATACATAATCGTCACACCTGTAACCCATAGGGTAGACAAAGACTATAAAACGCCAATCTGCTCGATCCTGGTCCCACTGGTGGTAGGTCTCTCATATGTGAGAGGCCATCTGGGTAGGTACCACCTCAATGTCTATTTCTCCCGTGAAACAACACTGCGTAAATGCACTGTTGTGTTTCGGATTGAAGGACATTGTAGCCAGACTAACTACTGGACATATTGAGACTTAACATCTTATGTCTCAGGATGACGAGCGCAGTGAAATGTTGCTACTGTTTATGAGCGGTCGTATCGCTTACCATCAGGCGAGCGGCTTGCTCGTCTCGTCATTCATTGCAATAAAAAAAAAAAACATCCTGACATGACATTACTCTCGCTTAACGTTAACCATAGCTCCAACATCATGTCGTTAGTTCTAACAACATTTCACAACAAAGAAACCATTATACTAACCAATTTGTATCCTACCGCAAATAAAACCGCATATAAAATATTCCCTCAGATTATTTGAATACCCGTGGAATGCAGCACAATGCGTCTGCAAGCGTGAAAGAGATCCACAATACCAGATCAAACGGTTCTCGGGGAATATGTTTCAACCTCTTTGTACGGGAATTATTTCGCATTACAACAGATTTTCTACTGGTTTTATTGTATGTATTTTATCTTTGAAGCCGAGCGTTGTTGTGGAAACTATGTATGTTTTTATGAATGGTTATTTAAGTTGTTAAACGATAAGTTGGTTGTGTAATAAGGGGATATAGTAGTGTTGGAATAAATAGCAATAGCAATCAACAATAGCTAGTGAAGTCGATAATAATATTTCATAAGTTATAGAGAGGAAGGAGAGAGGAAGGAATTATACACATTTACACATTGATGTGGATAACTTTCCTGTTTGTATGTACTGATACTCTTATATTATATATAAATATGTATTTATTTATGTATGTATATTAGTTACTAGCTGTCGGGCCCGGCTTCGCCCGGGTGCAGATAGTTTTTGAGTCCAATCCACATCAAGAACATATTATTTCGCGTGTCTACTAACTATATTTCCCGCGTGCCGTCGACTATATTTCCCTTCCGTAGGAGAGGACATCCCGTGCCAACAATTTGAATTTGAAAGAGTAGAAAATATGTATATTTGGTTTCCTGACTCATCCCACGGGAACACTACATTTTTCGGGATAAAAAGTAGCCTATGTGTTAATCCAGGGTGTCAGCTATCACTATACCAAATTTCATCAAAATCTGTTGAGCCGTTTTTTCATGAAAGAGTAACAAACATCCATACATACATACAAACTTTCACCTTTATAATATTAGTAAGGATATATATACAGGGTATATCAAGACTGCTACCGAAAACGAAGCCGGGTGGTAGTTTAAGCGACTTCAGACACAATGCAACAGAAAAAGTTGCAAAAAAAAGCGTCAATTTTTTTTTGTTATTTTTTTCCTATGGCCATTTTTGGGTGGTAAATACATTTTTTCCTAAAATAATAGTATATACCCTTTTATTTATAAATACTCTAAGGTATAAAAGAGTTTAAATTATTATTTTAGCAAAAACTATGGATTTACCACCCAAAAATGACGATATTTAAAAAATCATAAAAAAAAATTGTCGCGTTTCTAGGCGAAATTTTTAATTGCATTGTGTTTGTAGCCACTAAAACTACCACCCGGCTTCGTTTTCGGTAGCGGTCTTGAGATACCCGGTATATGTATGTATTGATGTATTTATATATATACAGGGTATATCAAGACTGCTACCGAAAACGAAGCCGGGTGGTAGTTTAAGCGACTTCAGACACAATGCAACAGAAAAAGTTGCAAAAAAAAGCGTCAATTTTTTTTTGTTATTTTTTTCCTATGGCCATTTTTGGGTGGTAAATACATTTTTTCCTAAAATAATAGTATATACCCTTTTAATTATAAATACTCTAAGGTATAAAAGAGTTTAAATTATTATTTTAGCAAAAACTATGGATTTACCACCCAAAAATGACGATATTTAAAAAATCATAAAAAAAAATTGTCGCGTTTCTAGGCGAAATTTTTAATTGCATTGTGTTTGTAGCCACTAAAACTACCACCCGGCTTCGTTTTCGGTAGCGGTCTTGAGATACCCGGTATATGTATGTATTGATGTATTTATATATATACAGGGTATATCAAGACTGCTACCGAAAACGAAGCCGGGTGGTAGTTTAAGCGACTTCAGACACAATGCAACAGAAAAAGTTGCAAAAAAAAGCGTCAATTTTTTTTTGTTATTTTTTTCCTATGGCCATTTTTGGGTGGTAAATACATTTTTTCCTAAAATAATAGTATATACCCTTTTAATTATAAATACTCTAAGGTATAAAAGAGTTTAAATTATTATTTTAGCAAAAACTATGGATTTACCACCCAAAAATGACGATATTTAAAAAATCATAAAAAAAATTGTCGCGTTTCTAGGCGAAATTTTTAATTGCATTGTGTTTGTAGCCACTAAAACTACCACCCGGCTTCGTTTTCGGTAGCAGTCTTGAGATACCCGGTATATGTATATATATATATATTATTATTTAGTAATTATTTGTTGTTCTTATATATTTTTTTTCCGTCTTAACTCCTATTCTTTACACTTTACGACTGCCCTCTAATTATCCTTTTATCAAATCCATCCCATGGTTGTCTGTAAGACATTGCCTTTGAGCGATAAGACCGCCAATTGTACTTTTATGATTGTGATTTTCATTTTATTTGTATTTTTTTTGTGCAATAAAGTGTATAAATAAATAAATAATTATGTATTTGTTATTTTGATCGTGAAAAAAAAAACACATTGATTACCAGCAAAGTGTAACAAATGTTTATCTGTGCGAAAATCAACTTCATATTCAATTCCATACACAAACCACAATCCTCAATTACGCATACGTGTTTAGCTGTGAATGGCTTCAGAATTAATCTCTGCTCACCTCTCAGCGCCAGGGGTTAGGACATACAACAGATCCATTTTAGCATGACTAGTATTGAATTCACAAGCTTAGCCGAACAATAGATAACTCTACCAAGAGAACTGCATACCATCGGTCCGTTCTGCAGCTGTGTACTCAGCAGACAGTAGTGGGGGCGGGACCGATAGTAGGGTAATAATACTGATACTCGTTCAATTTCGATAATTCCTGTAAACCGGCTTCAGATAAATTGTCCCAAAGCATGGCAAGTTTCTTGTAGATGCTATTTTGTATTTTCGAAATAGCATCAGAGAAGTTTTATGGGGTTGAGTTCATTGTTAAACCTCCTACGGTACGAAATAGGTTTGGGTGGATGTGAGCTATTTTTGCATAATTACGCCAAGAAGTTGTAGAACTGACAGAAGCACGACTTTGCTGCACTAAATATGGTTAGCTCTTACCTTTCGATGCAAATGAAATAAAGAAAAACTATTTCCTAAATAACAAATCTAACGTCATAGTATTGACTGGCTAAACCTGATACATTTGCTCGTATCACAATTGCTGGTTAGATTCCTACAATTTTGCACGAAGTTGTAAGGCTTGTACAAGTTAATATTGTTACTAGTGTGGTATCCGCCCCCTGTATGTGCGAGTTCGATTCTGCGTTCAAGCGAGATGCATTGTGACGTCAATACATTGTATTGAGCATGATCGATGGTGGCTTACGGTCCGTCTGACGCTGGTATAACATTTTGAGTGGACGGAGAGCGATTCGCGCCAAGAAAATCCTGGCTTACAATACCGGGGTCTTGCTACATGTGTTTATCATTGTATCCTTTGAAATTGATCGGTATTTTTATCTTTGTTTTTTTTTTTCAAATTGAGCGGGTTTCGAAAAATTGGGCTTAATTGTATCGCCCGAGGTGTACTATTAATGTTTCTCAATAATGTTTACTCTATTTATATGGCAATACATTTGCTATTGGATCCGTTATCGTTAATGTAGAGTTGGTATAAAAACAATGGCACGTAACAACTAACAGATATCCCATAGATACAAAATGCACTTGTCCTTCATGCTGATAAAATATGGGAGTTAAGTTTTTAATTTCTAAAAGTAAATTAGTGTAGAAAGATCAAAGTTTATCGCATAGGATAAAACATAATCCGAATTGCAGGAAAGGGTAAATTATTAAAAAGTACAAGAAATATTATCTATAAAGATCATAATTATTAAGATATGGTTGGTTATCTTTTGTGAATAAACGGATATTATTTTAAAATTTAAACTCGTTAATATCCGTAGAATAAAGATTACTATACTATTATATGCTTATGTTAATATTATATTATACAGACAGCCCCCATAGCACAGTACAATTTACAAATTTGTGTGCAAAACGTCACCATCAAGTTACTTTTAACCACTTTTGCAACACACTCGTGCCTACCATTCACTTTACACTTCACCTGACTTTAGAGTATAACAAATTAACCTGAATACTATTTATGTCAGAGATGTACAAGCAGTCGTGGCCGAGCGGTTAAGGCGTCTGACTAGAAATCAGATTCCCTCTGGGAGCGTAGGTTCGAATCCTACCGACTGCGCTTTGCGGTTCCTCCTACGAAAATACATTTTTGTTTTTATTTATTTATTTGCTACATTAATAGGCTCCATTCTTATTTATTATATATTTTTTTAAGCCAATAAATTTGGTTTGCTTCACGAATATTTTTTTTGTAAAATTCCTTTGCTACAGGAAGTTTATTGCTGATTATATGCTTCCTCAAATATTTTTATAGTAACCTACTGGGAGAAGTCTACATCCAGCGAACTGCTACAAATATTGATATAGTTTTTGTTTACCTTTTCGGAGCAATTTAAGGCTAATAAGTATGTACCGAATAGTATTGTCTCAGTCGATGTAAAGATTGTTGAGGGAGGTCCATGTTCAACAGTGGACTTCCTTCGGCTGAAGGGAGAGACGGACAGTATTGTTCACGTGTAATTAATATATGAATATTACGTAAATCAAGTTTTAATATTTTTCGTTCTATTTATTGGTCTCATTCTTGATTGTGTTTTATTATTTTTGCCTAACCTTACTGATATTAAAATAGAGTCAGTGCAATAACATTTTAGAAATAATCAGTAAGAAAGAAAGAAATATGCTTTTTTATCGCGCAGATTAGCCGCATACAACACAGTAAAATAAGTATAAAAATGTAAAAATACAATTAATTAACAAAAAGCGAGGAAAATATAAAAAAAAGGAGAAAAAAATAACTGCTAAGTATGTTGCGCAGCTCACTCGCGATAACAGAAGCAAACTCACAACACTGGTTTCCAGATGTAACCTTATGCGACGCGACGTATAGAAGCTAATTTAATTAAATTAATTTATAATTATTTTAGGCATCGATTGGCTTGTCATCTTACGACCGGTCTGCCAACTCGACTTCTTAGTAAACATATATATTAGTCTATTATACTAATTCAGTTGGTTGTTTTTACATACCTTTAAAATTCTTTGTAAAGAATTCTTCGATATGCAAGTGTCATTAACGAACATCAACACGTACTAACTAAGTCACAGTGATTTTAAATATTTTCTCAAGTATTTTGCATTAGTAGGTACTAGTATCTCATATTGATCAAATATTCGTATTACTTCATAGAGCATTAAAACATCACACACAGCTGAAGCTGGAGATCCGAAACAGAAATATTAACTGACCAACGCACCTCATGTATACTTGGAGACAAATTTATTCAACGTCCGTTTTACACACAATTATTTATTTACCGACAAGCGACAAATTGATTATTCAGTAAATGTTGAAGTAAACATAATATTTTTAAAAAATCACACATACTGATCCTGGTCATGGATATCAGAAAGTACTTGAGGTTATTGGTTCTATTCTATTGGTTATGGTTGCGTATGTGACTGTTGGGTGTTATTTATTTTTTTATTTATTTTATTTGTAGGTCTTACAAACACTACTTGACTCAAAGCTTAGATGAAACACGTGGCTTCTAGTTCTACAGCCAGTTTCTTTGGCAAAAGTGCCGCGGAGGCTGTCGAAACATTACTAAAACACAATATCTCACTTGAAAGAAATATTTGTATTGTACACAGGTCTTGTAATAAAAATAAGGTGTAAAATACGTTTAACGAACTATCAAAGCTAAAAACTTAACGCCGTATTTATCTTAGCTAAATAAAATACATGTATGACGTGCGTTTTGTTAAAAGCAGACACTTATATTATTGTAACTCTATGATATTTTGTGTGTTTAAAGCAGATGATTCATGTAGATAAATTGATTTAAAGAATCATGATTGCGACTCACAATAGTAGATCTTTATTTATAGAAAGTCGAATATGAGTTGCCCAGGACTAGATTTTTTGCCTGGTTGAAATAAGCTTAGTTAATAAATAGCACTTCTACTGATCCATTCCAAAATAGAAGCGTCAGCTTATTTGATGCAAAATACGACTTGAGTTAATCTGTGTCTGTAATGAAATGAAATAAAAATAATTTATTGAATCCATAAAGATGTTCTACATCATTTAGATTTAGTCTTTTTTTATCTACCATCCACTTCGGGAACCGGTTCTTACTAGAGAAGAACAAGCAAGAAACTTTAGTGTTGATCATTTCAAAACCATTTACAATTTAGTCATCATTACATAAGTTACAAGTGGTTTAAATCAGAGTAGTTCGTAATTTTTTTTTATATCGTTATATCGGCCCATTTACGTCCCACTGCAGGGCTCAGGCCTCCTCTACAATCAACGGTACAATTGAGTGATTGCCTTTAATTATTGGTGGGAATCTAAAAATATATGCCAAACCATTTTCTTGTCCTTAAGTGTACGACCTCAGTCCCCGCCTGTTCCCATGTATCCGAGCGTGCAGGTATATTACCTGCTAATTTCCCACATAACACGTCCTCCGTCTGGACTAGAATTTCGAGATGGCCACGTGACCGTCCCTTTTCGGCCCTTGATTTCAGCCCATTTGCGAACAAGCTCGCGCTGGGAATTGTTAACTGGCAATCTATTCGATTATTAAAATGCAAAATTAATTTCTTTGTTACTTATATATGTATAAGTATCAAACAAATTAGGCTATATTCATCGACTTCTAATAAAAAATAATTTTCCTGATAAAACAATTTACAGATTTATTAGTTCTACCAAAACTGTTTTTATACTAATCTATTAAGCTTCTTTATAATATTTTTTTGTGTTTCACTAAGTAGGCGTGTTTTTTTAGTATAAAATAAACCTTTTTACTTAAAAGCGAGATTCCTCTAAGAGCATCATCGGCCTAGACAGAAATTCAAGGCTTTTACACAAACTGTTCTATATTACAACTAATTTCGCCGTGAAAATAGCAACATGATAAATAATGTCCCTCTAATTTATAATGGAGGAAAGTTCGTGTATTGGCGCTATGGGTATGAAATCAGCGATTCACGACGGGGTATTCAGTTTCGCTTTCCTTTTGGACGGTAGATTCATACATGTAGTCATGGGAGAATATATATATGCATAAATAAATAAATATATATATACATATATATATATATTACTATATTATATATATATATATATATATATATATATATATATATATATATATATATATATATATATATATATATATATATATAGTACATAAGTACACAAAATGACACGAATAATTAGAATGAAAAATAAACCGTACGTAACGCAGTCGGTAGGATTCGAACCTACGCTCCCAGACGGAATCTGATTTCTAGTCAGACGCCTTAACCGCTCGGCTACGACTGCCTTGTTTATCTTCACATAATACACACGTACATTCTCTTAAAATATTTTACTCTTAACCTGTTTCCGTCAATAAATTTTGTGCAGATTACAAGCAGCATTCTTTAATTATTAGTAGTGTTACGTAATTTCGGCTACCAAATAAAAAATTGGAATTTGTAAATTGAATATTCCTAAACTTAAAAAGAAATTAATAAATAACACGTTATCCAAAAGTTATGAAGTAGATAAACCTCGAAATAATATGAACGAAATTAATAGCACCTTTAGTCCAAAACTTCAAAGACGCTATATTTCGAAAATAGTGAGCTTAATTTTAAAAAAGATAGTATGAAAAAAAAAACTTTAAACCTTAATTAATTACCCAAGAATGACAGATAATTCAATTTCTTACACTAATTAATCACATAAAATTTATTTGCATTTTTTACTAACGTTGTGTTCTGTCCATACTGGAGTTGTTTACCGGTTTATCTGCCGGTTCGTGATGCCGGTTTTGTGGTTATGGAACCGCGTGCGCAGGCGATCTTGTCGTTATAACACTTTGAACTTTATTTTTATGTGTTTCATGGTATGTATTGGAGCTGATATTAGATTTTTCTATTCATTATCAGCCCAGAGTCAGGAATTTGTGCCCGATATGGCGATAGGCTCGTCACCTATCACATCATGGGACGGAACATACAAGGCGAAATGTGGGTGCCCTAGCACCTTTGCCTACCCCTTCTGGGAAAAAGGCGTGAGTTTATGTTTATGTATGTATTGGAGCTGAGTTAGTTTCATGTGGACTAACTATAATAATTATATCATCACGTAGATTGCCATTTACCCGATTTTTTCTTTATCATTCGTCTGGTTTTTTTTGTCACTCTCTCTCCATTCTCAATTACCGGAAAGCATTAATTCTACTTTTATACTTATCAGTAGCGATGATTAGGTCAGTCGTTTGATTAATTAATACGCTTAATATATACACACATAAATACTGTCAAATCCACTATTAAATGTTTTGTAATCAATAGATAAAGTTTGTTATTATTTTTTATATTACTTGCAATGGTTAAAATTGAAATTTGTAGTTGCTTTATAATTTAATTTTACTGTAGTATAAATAGCGATCCGGCCCGGTATAAAAACCGTGCCGGTACAAGAGCTCCATGTACGCTCCTTTATCATTATCGCTAATTGACAGGCGTCAATCTCTATGCAGACGTCGTGTGCTCTCAAAAGCTTAATAAAATTACTTGAATAAATTATTGAACGAGATATGTATTTATGCAAAAACTAATTAATACTGTGCAAATTTTACGTGGACTTTTAAGTGGTTTTATCGTTTTTGAATATTGATTTTATAGATATGTTGGGGCTCAATTAATTGAGTTATTCTAATGCATTTTTTAGAGGTTTAATAAATTTACTCATACAAATCTGATACAAGTATATTTTGCATTGGTTATGAGAACCTCCGAAAAAATTCTAGGGGAATATGTGTGTACAGAGACGTAATATAAAGTAAATTTAGCGGCAGCTTACAATCCAAAAAGTCTGTGTAACAAACAAACTGGATATTCTCTAATTTGTTTCAGTTTTATGTCACGCCGGCGGCCAGTCTTAAAATGATAACTCAAATCTTTCTGCAAGACGATTAAAAATCTGCTGACTTCACGTAAAAGACGAATAATTATAGTTGAAAGAAGATATGTATTTACAAAACGTGTGGTGTTTCATATATTCAAAGCGGTGTAATCTTATAACTATAACGGCATTTCGTGACTTTCCCACGGTATTGGCAAACCACCTAAAATATACCAAAGCTATGCGCAATACAAAATCCTATTAACATTTTCAGAGATTTCCAACAATTCACATCAAAGAGTATGGAGACGCGACATATGGGATATGAAAAAAGGGGAAGGGAATGGAAATTCTATAAAGGAGGATTTCTTCTGTGACGTCATGCGGAAACATGTGGGCTGTTTAAATATTCACTAGATTTCATACTCGCCGTTTCTATTCTCAGTTGAGCCCTTTCTGAGTAGCAGTTTCATCTGGCTTAGTGATGTTGTTAAGAGTTAATGTTTTTTTATTAGCCAGAATTATATGAGCATATTTATCGTTTAATGCTACAGTTCTTTCATAGCATGTTAGTACGCTTCGGCAAGTTATACAAAAAACCGAGGAATATAACTTGCCGCTTTGTTTAGCGTTTGTGGACTATGAGAAAGCCTTTGATTCGATCGAGACTTGGGCTGTGCTACAGTCTCTCCAGCGGTGCCATATCGACTATCGGTACATCGAAGTGTTGAAGTGTATATACAACAACGCCACCATGTCGGTCCGAGTACAAGATCAGAGTACGAAGGCTATTCCACTACAAAGAGGCGTGAGACAGGGAGATGTCATATCTCCGAAACTGTTCACTGCCGCGCTGGAAAATGCCTTCAAGCTCTTGCAGTGGAAAGGATTCGGCATCAACATCAACGGCGAGTATATCACTCACCTTCGGTTTGCCGACGATATTGTAGTCTTGGCTGAATCGCTGGAAGACCTTAGCACTCTGCTCGAAGACCTCAATCGAGTCTCCCAACAGGTGGGTCTTAAAATGAACATGGACAAAACGAAGATCATGTCGAATGTCCATGTTGTGCCCACCCCCATCGGTGTTGGGGGCTCGACTCTTGAAGTTGTTGACGAATATGTCTATTTAGGACAAGTGGTCCGGTTAGGCAGGTCCAACTTCGAGAGAGAGGTCAATCGTCGAATCCAACTCGGTTGGGCAGCGTTCGGGAAACTACGCGACGTCTTCTCGTCCAAAATACCTCAGTGCCTTAAATCGAAAGTCTTCGATAGTTGTGTGTTGCCAGTGATGACTTACGGCACCGAGACGTGGCCTCTCACTATGGGCCTTATTAGGAAGCTCAAAGTCACTCAACGAGCTATGGAGAGGGCTATGCTCGGGGTTTCCCTACGAGATCGAATCAGAAATGAGGAGATCCGTAGGAGAACTAAAATAACCGACATAGCCCACCGGATTAGCAAGTTGAAGTGGCAATGGGCCGGGCACATAGCGCGGAGATCTGATGACCGATGGGGTCGGAAAGTACTCGAATGGAGGCCGCGTAGCGGAAAGCGCAGCGTAGGACGTCCACCAACAAGATGGTCCGACGACCTGGTAAAGGTCGCGGGACGTCGCTGGACACAGGCTGCCTCCAACAGGTCTCTGTGGAAATCATTGGGGGAGGCCTATGTTCAGCAGTGGACTTCCTTTGGCTGATGGATGGATGTTAGTGGAGGAAGTAAAGGTTTTATACCTATCAGATGATTTCTCACCATATTGTCCTTAGGTATAAACAACGAGTCGGACTTATCCTCCTAATGTAACGTCCTTCAATCTGAAACATAGCAGTGCATTCACACTGAAGTTTGGCGGGAGAAAAAGACATTGCGGTGGTGGTGGTAAGTCAGATGTAGAACATCACAAATAAATATAAAATATCAGCCTCTCCAAAATTAGGTGTGGTTTTCAAACTCCTACATGCAGGGCGAATTTGCGAATATTTTATCCTTTCAAACTGTGGAAAAAGGTTTACGAGAATTAACAAAACAAAGACAGCGGTTCCGGAAGGCTCCACGTCAGCTCCGGTTCATTGCGACTCTCCTAATTTGTTTATTTATACAACGACTGATTATTATGCCGCTGCCTCATTCATTCAGATATACAAATCTTTTGACGAGCATATGTTTTAATTTGATTTGCATATGACTTCATTGATAATAATACAAGACTTGTCGGTATCCTGCTTTCAGGAATATTGACTGCCGTAAGTTAGTTCGAGCAGTGTGTTAGGGTGCCAAACAAGCCAATATATTTTTCGTCCAGTATGCACTGGCTTAATAATTATCAGTTGAATTTTAATCACTTTGCTGCTAAAAACAATGTGTTAACAGCGATGAAAAGCTTGATTTGTCTTTGACACGAAAATCCAAAAAAGAAGTAAAAGAAAGCAAATCAAAAATCTAAATCATCATGCAGTTCGCAAGAAAAAAACAATTTCAGACTTTCCTAATTCAACTGGCGCGACCCTCACTGCCATCCGAAGAACTTTCTCATCTCTTTTATAACTATGAGAATAATTTCCAAAAATGTGTGTGCGTAGACACTGTTAAGCGAGGCTGTAAAGAAGTCGATACTTGTTCGTGAGTCCCGCGGGACGGCGCTGGTTTAAATCCAGATGTTAGACTTATTATTCGCACTGTCCCCAGGGAACGCCCGGAGATTTTTTTCTCGTCGATTATTCACTCGCGAATATTCTACGAAGCTGTGATTGATTAGGGACTGGAAAGGGCAGAGGCCATTATGTATTTATACTAGGCTTTAATTTTATGCTGGTGTTTGTTATCAGGGCACTTAGAAAAGGAAAAATTATGGATATCGGATACATGTTTTACGTTATAACATTAAGATTATCCCTTATCGTGACTGCATTTTTAAAGGAAACACGGAGTCAATTTTTGTATAACATTTTGGTATATAATGATTAGATAGAATTACAAAATAAGAAGGTAAGAAAATACGAAGAATACCACTTGAGGGTGGGCGTATTACCTAGCCCTTCATAGCATCCTAACATCGCAGAACGTGTCACGAAGCACTGCACGTCATTGTTTATTTATTTATTTATACAAAGTATAAATCCGGATTTAATGCTAGGCATTTTCTACTAATCTACTGCACTACCCTTTTACCTCAGTTTATTATTTGGTTTAATTTAATATTTTTGATAGAGGACCAAAGAAGCAAGCATAAATTAACATTTGAACGGGTAACCGCTGCAACATCGTAGCGTTTCCCAAGCACAGTGCGTACACAACACGCATAACCACGCCAGCGTCGTCTCTGTCGTTCAAATGATCTACGGTAATAGAAATATGAGTTATTAACCAGGCCCGAGGCGCGAGCTGTTCCACTGTATTCGCCAACTCAGATAAAGATTTTATCGTCGCGATAAAATAAATGTCCTTTTGTGCCAACACGCGAGTGTGGGACGCGGAGCTTATGGATCGTTAAAATGTGAACGCGATTCGGTCTGGATTAGACTGGATTATAATTTAATTTATTAATTATTTGTGCTTGCGCGCCGGGATGTGAGTGTTTGTGATGTGATCCACAATATGATACGTTTAGAGTTTTTGGAAGTTATTCCATCTTAATAGTATTGCTTGCGGAGTAATGCGGATGTATTTCTCAATAACGTTTTAAATGTTGTAAATTCGTCTAAAATGGTAAAATGATAATTTAAACATAATCTAAAATATCTTGTAAAAGACTATTTGAATTATTATATTTTAATTTTATTTGATACAGTTACAGTCACTGGAGGGCACGGGCCTCCTCTACAATCGAGAGTACGATTGAGAGTGGTGAGGCCATATAGTCCATACGCTGGCCTAGTGCGGGTTGGTGGACTTTAAATACTATATTAATTCTTTCAAATCGCTATGGTATGCAGGTTTCCTCACGTTGTTTTCCTTCACTGTTACATGGCGTCGTGATTGACTATCAATACACATATGACTCCGAAATTCAGAGGTATACCATGGAATTTGAATCCACGACCACCGTGGACATATTAGCATTCCGCATACTAAATTGGCTTTGGACAAATGTAGGAATTACTACAGTCGTTAAGAGCGCTATCATTGACTGCAAGAATATCAATATAAATGGCATGCTTTCTTTTCCTTCTAACTTAAGAGCCCGCCAACATATTCAATAGATGTTGTAGAAGTTTCTGGGCAACGGTAATCATTAGCGATGAGCGGTTTGCTCGTTTTCCGGATAAATATTTGGTGGTTATAAGTGTAGGTATTAGAATAAGCACTCACTTCCGGGAAATAACTATTGTATATTTTGTAAATTAACACTTAATACATTCACAGACAGAGTAAAATTATAATTATGCGATACGGAGCGAGATGTGCTCGTGACGAGAGATGGCAGACTGTCCTCTTTCATCCAAATAAACCGACCCTTTTATAGGACTACCCGAATGAGGATCGGTGGGGATAAATCTTACAGAAAATATATTTAAGCCATAAAATAGGGTCTATCCTTTCAACCAAAAATTAAGGTCTGCCCAAACATCTGGGCTATTGTTCAAACCGAAAGGTTTACAAAACATGTGTACTATTGTCTAAAAAACATAAATTTGTTGCAAAGGATTGCCGCCACTAAAGAACTTAACTATAATAATACAGTTTTATTGCCCCGGTATGAACGGGCCATTACAATTAGGAAACAATAATTTAGAACAGCATATTTTTAACTAATATTATACAATAAGGTACACAAAAATTCTTACTTAAATAAAACGACTCGCAGATGTTTTATGGTTAAACATCTGCAGTCATATTTTAAAATGAAATGCGTGTTTAAATAATGTTCAAATTACAACTAATAAGCGTGTTATTTTAAAAGCTAAATATAAGTTGGCGTATTGCTACCGCTTTAAAAGCTATATCTAAGTTGGCGTATTGCAACCGCCACAAATAGAATCAAAAATTAATTAAAACCTTCGAAATGTGGGCGAGGATTCAATGAACCGCTGAGGCAAATATTAGTGAGACCACTCATATCGGATTTGAGGCCTGTGAAAGCGAAAACTTATACGTAAGGTTATTATTAATTTTGATTGTTCTACCTACATCACGATTTTCCTTTATTTATGACTTTACCAGTTATTTCTAGTAATATTCTTTATAGCCGTTTAATTAATGGGCGCTTATATTTTCATGACACGAACATGCCACGTTATACTGTAGTGGACAGACTCTTTTTATGCGAATGTACTATATTATGATTATTATGAATCCAAATTACTGCTTTTATTCCCCTTAGACCTATAGTCATACTATATGTATGACGACGTTTTTGTCGAACTAAAGCCATAAATATTATTTAAAATAGAATAATCAAATTTTACGTTTTCCTATATGCGGCTCTATTCCCAAATATCGCATTCCCGCGAATAAAGCACATAAATACGAAACTTCCATAAAATTCCCCCGCACAAACGTCCAAGTAGTAAATTTCAAATTGCACGATTCACGACGGCATCGCGCGGAATGCTGAATGACTCGGAACTCCATGACGCCACGGCTTGTTGATTAAAATAACATGTGCCATGGATTTAGCCTCTAAATCGGCGGTAGGAGTAAAAACTTGCCGCTTTTTCTCGACGATTATGCGTTTACCCAGAGTTTGCGGTCGGATTTGGCGGAGTTCCCTCTTTAAACAATGCCGAGTGATAAAGTTTCCGCCGAGAATTCAATTAATTCTTGGGTTTTGTGTGTTTTCAGATGATTTTGAAGGAGTGGTGAGTTGCAAACATTTCACTTTACTACGTTTAAACGTTTCGTGTAACCGCTTGTTTTGTTTTTAGTACGGCACTTACTGGAATATACTTTTGAGGGCTTCATAGATCCCTTCCAAGAAAATAAATGTTAATAAAAACTTGCTCAATTTGTAAGTGTAATTTCACTCTTAAAATTGATTAAAAAAAACAAAAATGTTCTCGCATAAAGCGATTCAAGCTGCACAACATACTGCACAAATGCAAGTTCAATTTAAGCGCCATAACCCACACCATGCCCAAGGTGTCACAGCTTCACATCCAATCTAGTTTAATAACAACCGATTGTCTTAGTCAAAGCTTTGTAGCGAGGTGTCGAAGACCACAAACACTTTGTAATTCGTGATAATGGGAGGAGTGGGGCGAGGCGAGTATCGGCCGATTTTCCCTCACACTGGCTCAAAGTGCCGAATAAAAATAGGCCAACGCAATATATTGTGAATGCGATATAATTTGTTGGAGTGGAACTATTATGGTCGTCGGTTGGGACGAATTGGGGGATTGGTGGGGGATACGACCACTATGTGGTGAAGTTGTAGTATGAGGATTGCGGGTTGAATGTTTTAGTAAATATGAATATTTCAACGAATTGTAACAGATTAAATGATTAATATTGAATATATCACATTTAAAACGAAAAAATAAATTATGTCGGTGAAAGTACTTAGTATTCACCTAAATTAGAGCTAAATAATATTCAACTATCAAAGGATTCATTTGTTTCAGCATTATGACATTTTATTATAGCATTCCATCCTTTTTGTGTCATGATTCTTTAAAATAGATATTAAGTTTTAATATTATAATTAAAAATTGTATCGAAATACTAAAATGTAACATTTATTTTTAAGAAAACCATATCATTTATACAAATAACTTTGAAGGTGATAAAAAAAATAAGGGGAAGGAAACTACCGAAATGAAACATGACGTTCGAAGAGTCCGATCATTTTGCTAGGCAGTTCTAGTTGAGCTGTGAAACCGAAAGGTTGTCTACAGGAACTATTATACTGTATTTATTGTAAATTATAGTAAGTGTAAAGAAACTGATATATACCACAAGTTGTTACAAGAAGGAGTATTTATTACATTTGCTTATAGTATTTACTATTAATTCCTCTTTTAGCTCCTTATTATCCAAGTATATACTTCAGAGAATTCGTCTTATTTTCAGTTTTCCTCTTTGAAACATTTTAAACATGACAATGATAATAAATAACAAATGACACAACGTCCTCTTTTGATATAATAAGCTTTTATTACCATTATCCTAAGACGTTTAAAAGCACGGCTTTTCAATGTAATATTATTATGTCCTTTCCAACAAAATTTTGATTTTCCTAAAAAAACTATATTTGCCTTTAAATTACTAAAATTATATTTTATAATTATGTATCATTTTTTTGCAGAGGTGCATCGATAGCCTATGACATTTTGAAGCTAATATACTTACTCAAAACATCAAATAAGCAGTTTGTATTGCAATGGGTTCCAGCACACTTAGGTTTGCGAGGCAACGAAGAGGCAGATCGTTTGTCAAAACTTGCAGGCGAACATGGTATTGATTTCTCATACCTACCAGATTATTGGGAACACTTATCGTTAATTAAGCAGTTCTGCTTTAACAAATGGAGAACGCACTTCAATCAAATATCCACAACGAAAGGGTTGTGGTACAAAGTGATCCAGAGTGAACCTACCCCAGGCCCTTGGTTTGATGATGTCGGTTTAAGTAGAGGGTATGTTAAATTAGCACTAAGACTTCGCTCTGGGCACTACCCAACAGCAAAGTTCGCTTTCTTAATGAAAAAGACTGTATCACCCAATTGTGAGACATGCAATAAAACTGAAGATGTGCAACATCTTTTGCTGGAGTGTGTTAAGAACAAAAAGAAAGGGACGCCTTGTTTAAAAAATTTGACATGAACATTCTAAACGTTGGATTTATTCAAAATATTTTAGCATCCCCTAAATCCGACATTGCCAAACAATTTTGTAACCTAGTTAACCTGTGTAATTAAATACTTTGTCTACTTATATTTTTATCCGACCTATTATCCATCTCTACTTATATTTATTTTTACTTTTAATGTATACCTTAATATTATTTAGCTCTTAAGACAACTATGTAGTGTACAGTTGATAAGGTACAATGGGGTTGGCGTATCCGTGTGGATAAAAACCCCTAACCAATAAAGAGAAAAAAAAAAAAATTATGTATCATTTTAAGCAAAAATAGTTATATTTGTGGCTCCATGACAGTAACCCTGCTTCGGCCCTGTAAAGCGGTGTGTAGATCGTCCTTAACCCGACCTTCGAAATAATTTAGATATTTTTTATGATACCTGCCCTGTGCAGTTAAGACAGCCTTTAAATCTACAGTACAGTACAGAAGGGGTACCCCCTTCCAATTATTCAATGTCACTGGTGTTTTTGATTTTAACGTTTAGTATAAAAAAACCGTATGTGGTTTGGTGGCAGTGAACGCGTAGTTACATGACTGAATTCCTAAGTATGACATATACAAAAATCTAATATTCGTGCTTATTTCCCACAAATAAATAAAATTTACCCGTCAAAAATGTTAATCTGTAAAATTGGGTGATACAAATTTAGATAAAAAATTTAGTTACTATTTCCATTATTTATTCCTTAGATGTGAAGACGCAATCGTAAAACGTGTAATGTATTCATAAATTTTAAAATGTGGTGTGTTTGTATAAATTCTCAATACTGTTTCCCACTTTTGTAAATAAGTATGAATAGCGAGCGGTTTGTTCTATATCGTAGCTGATCCTAAATCTAGGTTTGTAAATTACTTCACTAATACCCTAAAAAGCTAGTACACATTGGTTCTGGCACACTCGCGTACGTATTAAGATTAGTGTTAATCCACAGAGTAGTGGAAGATTGATCGTGGGCGGCGGCGGCGGCGGGAGCTAATTTTTTAGCGGCGCCCTGCTCATTGACTTTCTACGAAGGCTGATATGGATGGATACCCAGATATGTGTGACTGTGGATGAGACATTTGCAAAATATAATTTAATTCTTATCTAATTAGTTAGCCTTCTATACTTGCATACATGTTTCCATTAGCTCCAGTGCATCTAATTATGAAAGACATTGATGTAAGCGTTTTTTATACTTTTTGCTATATCCGGATATCAGTGCACTGTTCATCAGGTGCAATGTAGTCAGTTTGTCGAGCCGGAATGAAAGACATATTTATCTAGGTGTAAGTCTTATTTGTTGTATTTTTTTTAAATAATTCATGCGTTATAAATAAACCTGGTAGTACTTTACTGAAGCGTATTACAATAATAATTTAATACGAATGAGTCAACTCAAATAGAATGGCAATTTTCTCATTGCCACACCAAATAAAGCCCCCACCTGGGTATTGAACCCAGGACTTCACAACTCCCAGCCTACACACGATGACACTTGGCGAACGAGATTTACGATTCAAATGGTCATGTTTATTTTACAAGCCTACCACATCTAGTAAGACCACGGGAATGTACTTTATATCGTTGTTCGGACCCTTTCGTATAAATTTGCTTATACACCAGCTTGGAATCACTAATTTTTTGCCTTCGTAACTCTGTTTTGGTAGGGAGCACACTGCCTACTGACTTTTATTATTTTATCTGGCTATTTTAAGGGCTATTATATTACTATTTTGAGTGAAGAATGCGTAATATTGAGAACTAGGCACCAAAATATATGGATCCGTAAAGAGATTTCCTCGTGTAAGAAATAAAAGTTAATTACATTTAGCTGTCCTTATCCCATACTTGAGTGTAGTCGGTGAGAAATGAGTTATGTTCGTGTTTGAGTATGATTTAGCTCATAATGACTTAGTAAGACTGAGGTCAGAACTTACTTCGGTTAAACGACGTTAACGCTTTTAAATTGTATATTCTGTTTTTTTTTATTATACTGAATGGCAAGACAAACATGCCGTTCGCCTGATCACTGCTCTTGCCATCCTGAAACATAAGATGTAAAGTTTCAATATGTCCATTAGTTATTACACATTACACTGGCTACAATATACCTACCTCAATCCGAAACTCAACAGTGCATTTAAACTGCTATATGCCGGGAGAAATAGACATTGTGGTGGTACGTACCCAGGCGGCCTTTCATACATATGAGAGACCTACGCCAATGATTCCCACAGTATATTCCCGCGCATTAAGGTTTATTGAACAATAACACACAAAGTGAATTTTCCAGCCTAGAAAATGAAATTGAGGCCATCATGGTTTATATTCAACTGTACCAAAGTTGTCAATCCAAACAACCGACGAAAGGAACTATTTAAATCAAGTTAAAGGCAAGTAAACCAGCGGTCTAAAGGTACTAACGATTGTAATGGAATATTAATAATACCGTCAGGTTATTGTGAATATTTAGCTCAACTATTTTATGAGTAGCGTACCATTATAACAGTATTTTCATGTTTATAAGTTTTTTGTTGTGACCTAAAAACCTGAAGTTTGTGTTGGCCGAAGTAACGGTACACGAGAATTTTATAGAGTATTTCACTTTTAGCCTTCATCATTGAGTTTTGAGCTTCTAATTTTTACATAAGACAACAATAAAGTTTCTCTTTGATAAAGTTTGCAAAAGTATTTGATTGTTTTTATGCAGAATTAAATTAACAAAGTTTTTGATACTTTTTCTTAAAGTAAATATTTGAAACAAATTAAATAATTTTAACAAATTTTCGTTCAATTACATGTTTATTTAGAACTTCGAAATTTATTTTAAGATTCTACTATTATGAGTATATAGTGTACAATTATTTTTTTCTGTGTAGACCGAATAAGGAATTTGCAGAAAAAAATATATCTACTATTAAATTGTCGCTGCCTCAGCTAATTTCAAATTAAGATGAAGCACCTAACAACTGAGCTGTTACAATTCCTGCACGTACTTTCCTCCAAATTTGAAATAGGCGATAATAGAAAAGTATTCATATTATATATTATCATAACTTCCGTACGATTTGTAGGGGCTACATGGTGGACAATAAACTATTTTTTATAGCAGTGTTACTTAACCGGTTGACTGCGGAACACTGGTGGTCCCTGAAGCATCCCCAGTGATCCGCAATTCTTAAAATCTTTTTTGCAAATGCTATTTTTAGATAGATAGAAATATCCTTTATTTCTACACTTTTCGTTACTGCATTAACAAAAAACAGAACCAGTTAATCAACTGGGTGGTCAATGCATATATTTTTTTTCTCTAATGGTCCCTCGTATAAGATAACATACTATAAATGGCTGTGACCTATTCTTTCGACATAAATACTTTAAAACTCGATATCTTTCTGAACCTTTTGTTAAGCTCATTCGACTCTCAAGTTATTTAATAAAGCACAAAAGATGTTTTCTTTGTCTCCTTATTTAAATTTTACTAGAAAATCCAATTTAACACATTTAGTAGAACTGATTCGTACTACTATATATATAATTGTTATAAATTACCTTAAATTTTTATTGAAGAACTTATTTCTCTGAATATGTATGCAGCTCTTCTTTTCCATGTACCGCCCTCGAAACCCGTAACCAAGAGTAGCATTCCAAAAACGATCATTAAAATAAGTCAATCGATTTAGCGTTTGCCAGTACTTTTATAAATTTATTTATTTATTTATTTATTTATTTATTTATAAAAATCTTTTACATGATAAACATACAGCGTGTGCCAAAACGTTTACATGAAATTAAATTAAACAATTTTACGCTAATAATCATCTACACAAACAACTAAAGCTAAAATTTAAAAATAGAAAACAAACAATTATAAAATAAAAAATTACTAACATGGATAACATATCAATAAACAACACAGTTATAAATCATTCAAAAAAAATAAAAAAAAAGAGAAAAAATACAATACAAAACACAACAATCACACCTGAACACCAAATACCCACGTGGCATATTTAAATATTAGATGAAGATTGACATTAAAAATATCGACGTTATGGATTTGGCCTGTGAATGTATTTAATAGGCTAATTGCTCTGCTCGTTGGAGTTCTATTAACATACCCAGGAGCTGGACAGGCGAACAGCTGATGTCGTCGCCGACTACCAGTCCTTAAATATTGTTGAGGCACGTATAGATGAATCTGCGCCAGTACAACAGGGTTATCTATCTTGTTCCTTAGTAGCAAACAATAATGCATAATAACTGCCAATTTCCGTCTTAAGGATAAAGTGTTTCGTCCTATCATTCCTGACACAAACAATGAAGGATAGAGATACGGGTAGTATCCATACTTCCTTTTATATAAGTGCCGAGCGAATTTACGCTGCACCCTTTCCAACATGACTGAGTATTTTATTTCTTGTGGATCCCATACCACTGCGTTGTATTCTAGAATACTCAGAACATAGGCGTTATATAATAAATTAATAACATTTGTATCACGCAACTCTGCTGACATGCGTATTATAAAGCCAAGTGCTTTATTTGCTTTACAGCAGACAGAAGTCACATGTGCATGAAAATTAAGTTCGTAATCCAGAGTTATACCTAAATCTCGAATCAGAGTAACCCTTTCTAACAGCACTCCTCCCACTTGGTATGCACTTATAATGGGCCTTTGGGCACGGGTGAAACTAATAATTTGACACTTGGCATTATTTAGAGGTAGTTTGTTGGTTTGACTCCATTCAGATACTGCATTTATATCCTCCTGCAATGCTCTGCAGTCTTCATGGTTTGCGATTGGCAAGAATATCTTAAGGTCATCGGCATACAAGAGACACTTAGCTGTTTTGAGATTTTTTGGGAGATCATTGATCATGATCAGAAATTGAGTGGGACCAAGTGTACTACCTTGGCTCACTCCAGACCGCGTATAATAATCAGGAGATTGATAGTTCATCAGTTGAACATATTGTTTCCTGTCTTTAAGGTAGTTAGAAAAAAACTTGAGCAGTTTTGAAGAGAATCCCATGGTTGCGAATTTCTGAAGCAATATGTCATTGTCCACTAGATCGAATGCTTTTTTAAAGTCGAAGTACGCAACGTCTATTTGTCGCCCGCCAGTTATGTGTGTGCCTATATAATCAACATAGGCAATATGATTCGTTAATGTGGATCGTGCTGGTCTAAACCCATGTTGAGAGTCATGTAAACGGTAGCCTATTTGCCTGACAATGGATCGGTTGATAATTGATTCAAAAATTTTGGCGAAAACGGAAAGTACTGCAATTGGTCTAAAATTTGATATTTCTCTAGAAGAGCCAGTTTTAGGTATTGGAGTAACTCTTGAGATTTTCCAACAATCTGGATATACACCTTGGTCTAAGGAAAGGTTAAAAATATACATTAGTGGCACTTCTAGTGCAGAAATACAATCCTTAACTACGTAGGCAGGAATAGCATCTGGTCCAGGTGCGGCAGACGCTTTGAGCTTCCGTACAGCATATACAACATCTGACTCGTTAATATGTCCAACGCTTATTTGTAACGGGTTTACTTGATCTTTCAATGTGCTCTCTATCTGTTCCACTTTTAACGCTGGGGATTGATTATGAAAAACCGACTTGAAATACTGGGCAAATGCATCTACAGCGTCCTGACCGACAAGTTTCACGTCCCCTGATGTAAATTCATTGTTGCATGATCTATTGCTGCGTTTGTCTTTAATATAATTCCAAAACCTTGTTGGATCCCTACATATATCTTGTTCCATATTTTTAATATACTCTCGATGGGCTATTTTTATAAGTTTTTTCACTTTTGATCTGTAAAATTTATACAATTCTTTATTAACATCCCGTCCAAAACGTTTAAAATTCGTGAAATTAAGATATTTTAGTTTTATATACTTAATTATAGAAGATGTGTACCATACTGGATATTTATATTTGGTTTCTTTATTTCTTAGTGATATATCTCTAACGGGAACATGATCATTAAAAACCTTATTTAAAGTTTCATAAAGAATATTTACGGCTTGATCTACAGTATTTTGTTGTAATAAGTATGTCCAATCTATTTCATGAATACTTGTATATAATTGATGAAAGTCGGCCTTGCGAAAATTCCAGTTCGGAGCAAATCTATTCTTCGCGGGAGGTGGATGGTTTATGTTCCCTGATTTAATTCCCGAGCGAGTTAATGCTAATTCAAGGGGCGGGTGGTATGCATCCTGTGGTACTAAAGGTTCATCAACTTGACCAACTGATATTTTATCGGTATCATAATTCACCAATACCAAATCCAAAACGTCTCCTAAATTATTTAAGGTATCGTTGAGCTGGTGTAATTTACAAAAATTTACAAAACAATTAAAATATGTAATCGTCGCCTTATTACACGATTTCAAATTGAAATCACCAACTATGATGAACTGGAAATTAGAATATTTACAAATGGCATTCTCTATGCAATCAAGAACATCACAATATTGTTTCTGATTGTAACTAGGAGGTATGTAAACTACACTTAATATAAATTTGATATTTTTCAACATTACCATTACGAATAACAATTCTTTATCATCTGATAAACCGTCAATATCTTCAATCAATTTAGCAGAATAATAATCTTTAACAGCCAGTAATACCCCTCCCCAGCCAACGTCGCCAATTCTGTCTTTGCGGAATACTGCATAGTTGTTAGGAAATAACTCACCATCCGCTACAGAGCTATTCAAGAAAGTTTCAGTCAAGGCCACAAAGTCAAAAGATGTCTGCGACAAATTATAGTGAAATACATTTGTTTTTGTTCGCAGGCCGCGAACATTTTGGTAGTATATTTTTGACGTTTTCTGTAAATTACGATTCTTGCTGGTTCTTTCTTTTGTTTCGAAAAAACTGTCTCCAGGGCTTAATACCAATATCCTTAGCCCAATGATTAGGAGACAACACGGAATCTACCAGACCAATAGGAACGCCTAGTTTAAAGGAAGCATAATTTCCACGAGGCTGCAGTTTACTGACAGTACACATATTTTGCCCACAAATAGTAGTTAAGTGATCTAGTACCTGCTCCTCGGTAGTGCCAACCTTTACGTAGAACAGGTGCAGATATCGCCACTTCTCCGATGCCTGCAGATTTGTAGTACCTGGTGCGGCAGTACCTCGTACCATATCACTCTCTGATGCCTGTCGATTTGTAGAACCTGATGCAGAAGTACCTCGTACCAAATCTCTGGATGCGACGTGCTGGGTTGGATTCATGATTTCGTCACGACGTGCTGTAGTACTATAAGATGTTGGAATATTTTTGGATTTATTTAGTGGTTTTTCTTTTATAAGTGCTCTAGGTGGGTGTTTTTTTGGACTGGCTGGTTTCGGCGTAGGTTTTTTTATATTTTTTTGAGTATCATTGTCCTTTAAACCTGTATCAGCTTCATTATTTGACATAGGTGTGTTACCGTTTTCAAGGGTATTTCCGTGGCATTGAGAAGAAGACAAAATGTTTATTTGCTGGTCCTGAGGTTGTTTATTTTGTTCTTCTAGCGTAAATATTTTTGTCTCCAATGAACTGATTCGGTCCAGCAACACTGCAAAGCTGGTATTCATTAGTGATGTAAGTCGTTCAGCTACTTTGTTACTAATTAAATTAGCTAGATTCTCATTAACTGCGAACTGAATTTCATCCCTTATGACTTGGCGAACACCATTAAGGTAGCTTGTATCTTCGAATATAGATGTATTTTCGCCACAGAGGTTTTCTGAGCTTTCACAAACTTTTCTAGATTTTTCATCCAGAATAGTAATATCTGAATCTATTGACTTCTGAGTATTGGGATTAGTAGTAATTTGGCCATCATCATGATTATAAGTTATATTTTGTTCACTGCATTCAATATTTTTTTGTTGTCATTCCCATAGAAAAGTTGTCTCGACTCTCCTATCAGTGGTCGTATGGGGGTATTAGAGTTATCAAGTTTGGGTTGCTTACACTTGCATCCAATGCAAATCCACTTACTCTTTTGCTCTTTTGTCATAATTACACTGAACGCCATATCGGACACATTGCTGCACAGCAAATCATAAGGTTGTTTACATTGACAACAACGTAACACTGCAAAGCTGGTATTCATTAGTGATGTAAGTCGTTCAGCTACTTTGTTACTAATTAAATTAGCTAGATTCTCATTAACTGCGAACTGAATTTCATCCCTTATGACTTGGCGAACACCATTAAGGTAGCTTGTATCTTCGAATATAGATGTATTTTCGCCACAGAGGTTTTCTGAGCTTTCACAAACTTTTCTAGATTTTTCATCCAGAATAGTAATATCTGAATCTATTGACTTCTGAGTATTGGGATTAGTAGTAATTTGGCCATCATCATGATTATAAGTTATATTTTGTTCACTGCATTCAATATTTTTTTTGTTGTCATTCCCATAGAAAAGTTGTCTCGACTCTCCTATCAGTGGTCGTATGGGGGTATTAGAGTTATCAAGTTTGGGTTGCTTACACTTGCATCCAATGCAAATCCACTTACTCTTTTGCTCTTTTGTCATAATTACACTGAACGCCATATCGGACACATTGCTGCACAGCAAATCATAAGGTTGTTTACATTGACAACAACGTAAATATCGTCTTGTCCTGATCGTATTGAAACATCCTGCACACGTCATCGATTGAGTCGCCATCTTCCGAATTAATTTGTGTATTTAATTAGATGTTGAAATTTTATTTGTGTCAATCAGTACTAGATGGCGCTATTAATATTCATCGACAAATTTGGTTTTATTTAACAATACAAAAAGTCTTGGAAATGGTTAGGACTCGAACACGCGCCTTCTCGCACCCAACTTTCACGTGGCGAGAAACGGCAAACCAATTACTATTACACGTTGCTGGCCAAATAACGTATCTAGTTACAGTCTATTAAGATAATTTATACTTATTCGTTATGTTTTGAATGTTTGTTGTTGACAGTTTACACTTTTCAAATTTGTAACAGTTATAACACAAAAAATAATTGTTGTTTATTTTTATCTGAAAATCACTTTGTTACGGTAAATTGATAGAGTTGATACCGCAGCACTATGTATTTATTAATTTAACCACAG
Organism: Hyles vespertilio; assembly: GCA_009982885.2. Taxonomy (NCBI): domain Eukaryota; kingdom Metazoa; phylum Arthropoda; class Insecta; order Lepidoptera; family Sphingidae; genus Hyles; species Hyles vespertilio. The sequence continues at coordinate 24,706,084 of CM042807.1, forward strand.
TAACACAATGTTTGAGTGTTTTTATGAACTTGTTTACCACATAAAATCTTTGGTCTTTTGAATCACTAATCAATTACAGAACTATTTGATAACATTAACACACACTTATTGAGGCTTATATTTTCACTTGTTACAGTTTTTACATCAAACAAATACAAAAATCTATTTTCTATTAATTATTTTGTAAGAGCTGTTGCTCCCGCGCGTTCACGTTTTAACTTTTTTTTTTTTTTTTTTTTTTTTTTTTTTTTTTAAATATTTTGATATAAACCTTACACTCGTATCTAAAAGGTTAAAAACCCTCATGGACTGGATGACATACTATCAAGTGATCTGTTTGCTCGTTTACCAGACCTAGTATATGAATATAAAAAAAATACAACCAAGCCGACTTAAGTGTGTCGACTTAGGCTGGTGGTAGGTCGTGGCGAGCCATGCTCTTCTGCGAGCGCGTCATGCTGCAGAAGAAGAGCGCCGAGCGGGATCGGGAGCAGAACGATCCCGCTCGTCGTCACCGCAGACGACGAACGAGGCGCCGGGACGCCAACTAACCCGGCGCCGCAGAGGCCACACGGGGCCGCCTTCCCTATCCTGGCGACCCCCGAGCCGTAGCACTACACGCGTCTGAAGCCGCGTCGCTGTAAGCGGCAGTGCACGTGGAGGCGTTCCTGGCACGTCTGTTGAGCGGTATCCAGGGCCGTCTCCAAAGTGCACAGATGCTGGCCAACGCGGGGTTTTTAGTCGGTATTTCGGTGCGCAGACTACGATGGGGACTCCACCCAGCATCATGACTCGCTGGGCTGGAAGGCGCACCGGTGAGTCCGACACACCCCCGCCCCTAGGTCTTTCATTTATAAGAGGCCACCTGGGTAGCTACCACCGCAATGTCTATTTCTCCCGATAAATAGCAGTACAAATGCACTGTTCGGATTAGAGGACATTGTAGCCAAAGTAACTACTGGATATATTGAGACTTAACGTCTTATGTCTCAGGATGGCGCAGTGGAGTCCTAAGCATTGCTTTGTAATTCAAGGTGTTGTTCGATTTTGCTACTATTCATGAGCGGTTATATCCCTTATCATCAGACGAACGACAATCTCGTCACGGTATTCACTGCAATAAAAAAATCGAGATAGCGAGAGATAACCATTACACACAGTTGAATACTCTGTCTACGCTACACTCCACTTACCGTACCGAGTATCGTAGTCACTTCTTCTTATCAGCGCAGAAAAACACACAATTAAACCATTTTTTATAAAATAAATAAATGTCAGTTAAAACCTTGGTTCGTGTTGCAGACGTGTTTATAAAACAATAAGTTTATTAAAGTAGAAAATAATTAGTTATTTCTAATGTGTGTTTATAATTTGTGACGTGTACTAATGAGTTGGTGAAACTAAATACGAGCCGAGAAATAACATCGAAATTACAAACGGAGAGCAGCGCAACTTTGTTATTTTAAAACTTGTTTTTACGCTTATTATTTTATACTGACGCTTTGTAGTCCAATAGCAGTGGAGGAGGGGGTTAAGTATTCTTGAAATCGATTAATTATGTCTGAGTTGGTGGAAACAAACATTGATTTGCAGAGATTTGATCATTTGCTTATCTATACATCTATACATTTAAATAAAATTGAGGTGTCTGTTTGTAAAGTGAAAATAAAAAAAGGCCAACGACATATCGTTATATACACGATACCTATAACGAAAATTACCTTATATTTTTTTTGTCTGTCTGTCTGTCTGTTTGTTCCGGCTAATCTCTAAAATGGCTGGACCGATTTTGACGGGACTTTTATTGTCAGGTAGCTTATATAATAAGGAGTAACTTAGGCTATATTTATTTTAAAATAATTCTTTTATTTTAGAAAAATAAAGTTTTGGTTAAATTCCAGGCGGACGAAGTCGCGGGCACAGCTAGTACCTAATAAGTGACGTAATGCTGACGCCAGTTCATAAAACATGTACATTTTTGTGTTTTGTTTTTGTGAAGCCATCATGCTGCTTCAGTTCAATAATTACACCAAACAGGCACATACATAGACATGACGCCACATTATGTCGTGTGTTCTGGGTATCAGAAACTATGGGAGACTTTTCGTGCTCACAAACGGTTAGAGCCCACAAATACTTGTGGGCCTCACGAACTTGTCTTAGTGCGGGGATCGAACCTGGGATCTCTCGTTTCACGGCCGGCTTCTAATTAATGGCGCCATGGAGGATATTATAAAGACTACAGAAGATAAAAATCTCACTTTTTATCCGCACTCTGACGTGTTGTTTGGACTAATAAGTGAATAGCAGCAGACTCGAGTAAACACTAAGTTTCCACGCCTATTTGCCAACCGCCAAGCCACCAGGCTTCACAATACGTCCCTTGTGACAGGCGGAGCACAAGCATTATACTTTAATAGGATTTGTATACTAAATATCCGGCTCGGGGGAGTAACGTGACGTGGCGTTGTAGGCTTAGTGATGTGTAAGTTATCGATACATGTAAAATATTTTTTTTGGATTTTCCAAGTGTCATTTGTTAAAGACGTTGACGATAATGATAACTAAAAGCATTTTATTTTATTCTTGCATCTTTATTTTATTTCTGGTTCTTTTGTAGGTAAAGCTAATTTCGAGCTTTTAAGTTTTTACTCTCTCACTGTTTGAGATAATTGTTCGTGTTTGCTCGAGACTAGACGATGTATATTGGCTGAACTCAAAAAGCTACATAATTCTGAGAGGCACATAGATCAGAACAATGGATATCTGTTATCTATATTTATTTTTATTTGCCAATTAATTATTGCCTCTTTTACAACCAACGGAACGTTGACTGAAATTAAAAAATGTCTTAAAAGTAATTTGTAAACTTCCCACTGGTGAAATTAACGCGGATTCAAACGAATCTGGCGAAAAAACTGTTGCGAAACAATGCAACGGAAACATTTTCAAAACTCTTCTTCGAGTTTTTATCTGTTTCAAACTCGGTTATCAAATCTTATTTGTCTGTAAGCGTGAAAATTACCGGGTAACGATTAGCGTTTTAACAGACAACTTTTTTCTTTCTATTCGTTAAATTTATTCGTGTGCGTGTGCATTTATTTCCTTTGTATGTCAACTTCTATGTGTTGTCAATTTGTTTATTACATTTGTAATTTGTATTACATATCAAATATATCTTTCCACGCCTTTTGTACGATGTTTTTTACACCGATCAAAATGACTTTGTTGGTCTATGTCAGTGGTTCCCAAACTTATTTTGTCTACTGCCCACTTTGAGAATAAATATTTTTTTAGCGCCCTCATTTTTTCACCTATTTAAAAACCACTATAACTTCAAATTATTGTGATATATATAATATGTATATTAACGGAGAATTCTAAACGAAACTTTTACTATAACCCGCAACTTGAAACCTGAGCGCAGTAGGTAACATACAACGGCGCTTAGGTATCAAGTTAACTCTTACGGGCCCCACCTGCCAATAAGAATGATTATTGAAACGCAACTTTAATTTATTAATTAAAACAGAGTATCTTTTATTAAAAATAAAACGAAGTTAATCGATTCTTATATAAAAACTAATGTGAAGGATGAATCTGATGCTGTTTAATAAGTTTATTGATATCAGGTTCCAATTTACTCAAGAACAGTCGCAAGTCGCCACGTTCGGTAACAAGCAAACGATTTCTCTTTTTAGTAAGCAGTGTTGTCACAGCACTAAATCCACGTTCACACAAATATGACGATGGGAATGCTATCAAGAATCGTTGAACGATTGACCACAATCCAGGGTACAATTACGGGTCGGTCGGTTTTTGTAGCCAAAATTCTTGGTAACCATTTTTGAACTTAGACTCTATGTAGTAGTAATGTCCGTAGGTTTCTAGTATTTTATATATCATAAAATATATTTATGTCGAATGAATAAATATAAATACACAGCAGTACACCCTTATTCATACTTTATTGCTAACACTATATGTAACCTCAAATTGACCAACTGAAACTAACTGTATCGATTATCGATACCTCAAATTCACCTCCGACGCGTTCACGTCTCTAGTGATTGAGACATTTCCGTTTCCGCCACGAACTATACGATACCATCAAAATGTGTAGGAAACACCATTACCCACAAACTGCTATATAAGTTGTTTTTTACCTATCTCGCATCGACTATTCAATGCGGCGACGTCAACCGCACGAAATTCGAAATTCATATATTTCACGTTTTAGGATGTGGAGGAAAATCTTTGTTTGTAATTCTCTTACCTACTGAAAATGCAATTATTATTTATGAATTAAAATCATATACATAAGATGCTGCATGAAGAAACCAATAATATCGATATTATCCTTATACTCGTCATCATCATCATCAACATATTCACTTCCACTTCTAGACATAGGCCTCTGCTATGGCACGCCACTGAGCTTGATCTTCAGCCCATCGTCTCCAACCGCTACCAGCAATCTTTCGGATATCGTCACTCCACCTCGTTGGAGGACGTCCTACACTACGCTTGCCAAAACACGTTTACCCCAACGGTTGTTGGTTCTTCGAAAAATGTGACCAGCCCACTGCCACTTCAACTTACTGATCCGTTGGGCTATGTCGACCACCTTGGCTTTCTTTCGGATAACCTCATTTCTGATTCTATCCATTACGGAAACTCCGAGCATAGCCCGCTCCATAGCTCGTTGAGCGACTAATTGGTGAATCAGTCCCACCTTCAGTGTCCATGTCTCGACACTCCATGTCATTACGGGTAGGACGCACTCATTAGTCTTTCGTATTCAGGCTTAAGTACTCGTAGGGATCAGAAATATTATCGATAGGCATGAACCTATACTTGGTTTTAACGTCTTATATTCTAAAATTCAAAAGATTTTTTATCAATCTGTCTGTTAATTGTTGTTCAATTTCTTGAAAGGTTGTTTAATTCTATTCTAATCTAATCGTAGCGTGCAGGGACGGAAAACCTGTAATAAACGCCTTGCGAATGCTGTGAGATGTAAGTGTTCCACTCGGGCCAGGTTCGCCCATACCGTTACCAAAATAGCTTATGGTGTAAGCCTCATCTAAATAACTTAGGTAACCTCCATATCATATCAAAATCTTAAGGACAGTACTCTCTTTGAACTATTATTCAATACATTAGCAAGGAGGAAATAATGCCCACATTAAAAACAATACAATAAACTTTTCAACAGCAGGATTAGTTAAAACGGGCCCGCGCATTAAGAATCGTGCACATAAATAATTCTATGTTTTTGGCAAGCGGCAAAGTTGTAGGAAAGGTCTTTCGCCTTCATATATTATTCACGCGTGTCCGAGCCAGGATCGAACTGGCTATCCGTACAATTGACCGAATATTACCGACGACAGGGCTATCTTGCGGGTTAAAATAAGAGGGGACATACGTGACCAATATGCTGGCAAGAAAAGTTTTCAAACTCAGAGTACGATCATATGGTAATATACTGCACGTGTTTTTCGAATACGAGTATACGTTTCGAAGAATTAAGAATGACTTTGGGCATACCTACAAAAGATTCATTTCAATTGGATAAATAGTATAAAAAATAAAGTGATACAAAGAAACAATAACCTTTATGCAATTTCAATTTCATTTTCATGCAACTATTTATTTAGGCATTCACAGATAATCACACAGAAAAATAACGTCTAAAATTTAAAACAAAGAATTTTAAATGCGTGAGTAGGTTGAAAGATATGCCAGATATAAATTGGATATGAAATATCTAGTTAAATTCTCATTTTAAAATACACAGCATTAAAAATAAATATTTCTCATTTCTCCACTAGAAAACTGGGTATTGCAGCGCCGCAGTGGCCCGGCGCACACGGCTACGTCGCGAATTATTCCACCGAGAGTTGGCGACCGAGCGTTCTTTAAATATGTGAGGAGCGCAGGCAGTGGCCTCGTACCTGTCAAATACTATACACTGGAGTACGACAAGTTATGTAGGGTTCTAGGTTAACTCCAGTTAATTATGTAGCTTAGCTGGGTGAAGTCGATATAATGTGAAGAGTTGTGTCTACATTTATGATGCTGTAATAAGATCGGGATGAATATTACCGGGACACTCGTCAACAGAGTTTTCTTTAACCATAATATGAGGATAACCAGGCAGTGGTCCCGTATCTATTACATACTACACTCAGTATACCTGGCATTGTAGACAACAGTGTAGTCAATCATGACTGAGCATGGCATGGGCAGGCTAATTTAATTGCCACTTTCATCAGTCCATTGTTCTCTGGGGCAATAAACTGGTTCACAACTGCAATAAACTAGTTCACTCAATATCAGTTAGTATAATCGCGTCAATACTTGGTTTTATTATTAAAACTGAGCCAGATATGTACGTTTGACATTCGCGTGCAACTCCCGCTGGTTCTGTCATAGCGTGATAAGGTCACTTGTCAATGTTGTCCGTCCTAATTGCGCTACCACTGGGCTTCACATGTTTTTATTACACTAATAAGTTACACGAATTAACTGCCTATAACTCACGTCGGCCTTGAGTGTCGAGACTCCATGATTTTCTATTTGGTATATTTTTGGTGAAATTAATTTTAATTAGTGTGGGTTGATTATTCCGAAACGAATGGGGTTAATTATTATTTTTGGTATTTGATACTAAATAGTTCATGGTTTGTGGTATTTTGCATTCTATTAATTATAATATACACACTATCAGAACTTTTCGTTGGAATTTCATCTGCATCAAATTTAACGTAGTGAGTAATAACTAATCCGGACCGGTATGTGTTTAAATATTTTGTACTTACATACATCATAATTTACGAAAATCACACGAAGATAGCTATTACTATTTTACTTCCAAAATTATTTTGTATTTCTTCATAAATATCTATCATCCCTTTTACTTATTATTTATATGTAATCTTTTGGTTCAATCCGCGTAAAATAGCTTTTATTTTAATATTTTTCTCGTATTACGGCACATATCTGCTTTGGGCAAACTCCTTCTCTTCGTTTCTTTGATGACTTATCTTTCGGATCTAATAATAAACAGACACACAAAGCGCTTCATTTTAATGAATATCGACACAAACTTATCAAAGGTTCAGCTTTGAATAATATTATGATTGACATTTTTTTACATGAGATTAACAGTTAAGTTGAATTTCTCAAATTTAATTTATCATGGGCATGTCATCATGTCCGAATAGTGTTACTAAATAAATTTTGCTTTATATTAAATACGTAAAGCCTCTCTACGTACATTCCATGGCAGCATTATAATATATTAATGAATATTTTAAAAGAATAATTCATATCGTTATTGTAATCCCAAAAGAGACATTATACCAACTATTCGTCTGTTATAGACCTTCACAAACGTAACAACATTTAATAAAAAGTCTCCTACAAAGTCTCTCTAAAATGATATGAAAGAAATAGCGGCCATTCCGTATAAAACCCGTATAAACACCCGTGCAGTTTTGTTGCTTTAATTTCTCATTCAACGCCAACTCGGCCCTATCTGTGTTTGCATCCTATTTACAGCTCCCTCGGACATTTAAAAGGAGTCAAAGAAAGCCCATCTCTTCCGTTTACACATTTGCTCTCTTATTTCGCAATCTGTGAGTGTGCATGTGTGCCTGTGTGTGTTTCTACCACTATGTGTGAGTGTATACACCTGTCTCCTACTTTAGGGTTCCGTGAAATGAGGGATACTCCGAGAAGCTAATTAAGACACGTTCCGACACGCAATCTTTGTAGTTGTTACTCGAGTTGTGAGATTTGTTGGAGATTTCATCTGTTGTTGAGGTACACATGTATTGTGTAAAAGATAGAGATAATAAACAAGTTTTTCAGATTAGTTTTTAAATGTAACTGAATAATTTTCATACTAGAATATGGCAATGGAAAATGGTCAGTTATGCACGCCTGTTTCAAACCGGATTTATAGCCTGAATTTGTAATGTAACACATTACAATTGGGTAGGTCAGTACTTGATGTATAATCATGTATGCTGGTCGCCGTTCGAATCGAATTCGAAAATACGAATATCGGATCACTGCCATAGTGGTTTTTCTTAGCAATATTTTGACCATGTAACGCGAATGAGGCTATGGGCCATCTTATAAATAAGGCTTAGACATCTAGTGTAATATCGTCAAAGTATACAGATAAGTTTTTGTTGTTTGTGCTGTACTTGCTTTGCACCTCTCTCAATCTCTCTTCAACCTTTACGAAAACAACATAAATACTTTATATCTAAGTCTTCAGAGGTGTGGGAGATTGACCTTTACAATGGCAGTGTACTGGAAAAATCAGATTCCCAATATAACGGATAAACATTGCTCAGTCATAATCCAGTCTCTGAGGAATTTACTTTAGACATTTCCTCATATAACATAACAAATTCTTAACCTGGGGGCACGGCAGTGCCCCCTCCATGTCGAGCGAAAAGCGGCACAGTCGTACCATCCTTTTCTTGAAGCAATTCAGACCATTTTCAACCCCCCATAACTTCGTTGTGGTTAAAGCAAGAAGGCTGAATTTACAGTTACTAAGCAGGCATGATGTAAACACGATATATTTAAAATTTCATTCAATTTGAACCAGTAGATTAAGAATTACAACTTGTCAAACTTTCGTAATTTTGGTACTCACTGACTGACTGACCGATCATCAAAAGTATAAGGCACTTCTAGCAGACATAGAACCTTCAAATTTAGAATATAAGTAGTATTTAGTGTCTTAATTAAGAGAAAATTTAAACATTTAATAAATTCTGTCTAATTTTCTAGATACACCAACTGCGTGAATAACTTTGTAATCCCATATAAATGTATAGGATTACAAAGTTATATTTGCAGTTAACAATTCGTTGTACCCGTATATAATGGAATAATAGTTGTAGATAGGTATATAAATATGCCAACCCGCGCTATGCCAGCGTGGTGGACTATATGGCCTAACCACTCTCAATCGTATTCTCGATTGTAGAGTTGGCCCGTGCCCTGCAGCGGGACGTATATGGGCTGATACAGATCTATTTATATGAGGCATAACAGGAGGGGGTATAGAGAGGGAAATGGTATTTTTAGCCCATTAAACTGTACAATATTCCTCTAGAGGAACATGACGAAGATAAACTTGCAAATAAATAGACTAAATAGCTCGAAAATATCAATTACCATGAAAGAAAGAACACTCATAATCAAATCTGCTATATTTGTGATAAATTGATACCTATAAAAATAAGAAAAAACCATAAGACAGAAGCTTTAAGAAAATTCGTTATATATGTTCAAGGAATAAAAAGTAACGAAAAGGAAAAAAGTAGGATTCTACAAAAAGACGTGAGATCCCATCAAAACATCCTGTAAAAAAATACCAAGTCTCGCAGTTCAGTTTTTCTACCGCAAAAAGTTATGAGATCCATGTAATACCAAGTCGATTAATTTATTTAGTCCTTGCTTAAGAGACGTTCTGTATAAAGTTATTACATAAGTTCTTATTATATCAATATTAAAAATTCTTCAAGTTTTAAATAAATAGATTGACTTGGCCAGAAGCATTATGTATTAATTGTACGATACATTATGTTTCCATGCGATGGCCAAGTCGATCTATTTATTTACAACGTAAAGAATTTTTAATATTGATATGATAATAACTTATGTAATAATAACTTTATACAGAACGTCCCTTAAGCAAGGACTAAATAAATTAATCGACTTGGTATTACATGGATCTCATAACTTTTTGCGGTAGAAAAACTGAGCTGCGAGACTTGGTATTTTTTTACAGGATGTTTTGATGGGATACACATTTACACACATATCATAACATATTTTTATCAGCACGCGGATATTTTCAAGTTAGTGATCGGGCATAAACACCTACGATTTCAGAAGACTGTGAGGAATCGTGAGTATTTGAATTACATTCATTTTTTTTATTGCAGTGAGCACTTGAGCATAAGTTGTTAAGTCTCAATATGTCCAGTAGTTACTCTGGCTACAATGTCCTTCAATCCGAAACACAACAGTGCATTTAAACTGCTGTTTGACGGGAGAAATAGACTTTGTGGTGGTACCCACCCAGGCAGCCTCTCACATATGAGAGACCTACCAGTGGATTTTGACTTAATTCAGGTACACTGTATTCTTGTATTGAAGTTCTTGCAATAATAAATTAATGATTAAATATTAAGATATATAGAGATAAGATAAGCCATCTTTTATGAATACCAGAAATTATGAAAGAAATGTTAGGTCCCACAATAGCCAGTTATGAAACAAATATTTGTGGGGGTTGGTTGCAATCGAGAACGGGCTCTCAACTAACGGTTTCACAGAGGCTGAGTAGGCATCTTTAATGCATATTTTTGTATCTAACAATGAGATGTTGCATAATACCACCCATTATCCAGCAGGTTTGCATATCCATCGGCTAACGCGCGTCAAGTGTTGCCCCCTAGATGTCGCTTTGTCGCTCCGTCTGCGTCATTAGTACCGCGCGAGTCGTGGGTGCAATCATAAAAATTTCATTTGTCAGTCTCAAAGCACGGTCAGTAACTGCAGCCTGTACTGGCATAGAGTAGGCAAATTTCGGTAGACAACATCCTTAGTGCGGTGTTTAGTTGGACTTTTGATCTGTGTAGGCAGAAATAAAACTTCAAGACACGAGAAGGTATTTTTCGTAGTTTTAATACTATTTCTCAGGAGTGCATTATCAATAATAGTAAATTAATGCAACATTTATGAAAGAAATAAATATGTCTCTTAAAAACAAGTAATATTGCTCAAAATAGGTTTGATAATTTGATTACTAACAGAAAATAATAGAAATTTTACATAATATAACCATTACTTTCATCTTGCTGAGCGTTTTATTATAAGATTGTCATGAAAAGATAATAATCTTATATAACGTGAAATGATGTGAACGATGACAGTGCCTTCCGTTCGGTTATTTTTCCTATTTCCCTGTTTGACAACGCAGCAATTCGACCGATTTCCAACACTACAGTTTCTTAATCTTTGACCGAGCACCGCAGAGGCTTGCGCGGCGAGAGCTCAGTAGTGGCCGTGACTCGGCGACCGGCGGACGTGTCGCGCCACCGCACAATCGCACCCAGTGAGTGATATCGAAAAATCACACTTAACAGTGAAAGTGTTGTGCAGTGGATAAATATATTGTGTTTGACGTGTGTTTAACAAAACCCGGCTCCAGATACAGTGTGTGGTTAAATATTAAATTGTGATCGAGGTAGGTGAGTTTCCACATATTCATGGGGATTATGTGTCCCCGCAGCTGTTGTTTAATTTTCATATTTAATTTGTTTTAGGGAAATCAGTTGTTATTTTGGATACACGTGATAATTTGCTGTCGAAATTCCAGGCGGCTTTCGTACACAAATGTGGACGGATTCAGTGGCACATTATTTTTCATTAATAGGTCGAGAAGAGCGTGCGTGGTCCATGTTTTGAATTTAAAATGTCCGTGGAATTGTTTCAGCATAATTTTCTTTTAAGTTCCACGTTGGGCGCCACTAGGATGATGCACGTGATGATGGCGTCATTCAAACTTAATTTCATTTATTGTTTTGTTATGTATATTACCACGATTTGGGGTTACATTAATGAAATATTCATCGATCATAACAACCCTGACATTTAAAGCAATTACCTAATCTTGGTTACATATAATGAATTAAGGCGGCTATGTCGGTTCATTTTCTAATTTTTGTTTATTTAACATATTTCAAAAATTAACATTGAAACTTAATTATTGATTTAAATAATTGTAAATACATGATCTGCTGCGACGTAACAATTTCAGTTTCTTAAAACTGAAGGTAGATAAAACTGTTCAGTAAAAAATGGTTCTGGAAAATAAATTGTATGAAAAACAACATATTAAATATGTAGGATTATTCTTCTTATACTATCATCATTATCCATTACATTGCAGAGCTCAGACCAGATTCTAAGAATTTTAGAGGTTTTCGACGAAGGCTAATTTAATATGTTATTCTGAAAGAATACATATGCAAAATAAATTATCTTGTAACATAAATTTATCAAGAAAAGTTATATGGAATTATGAAAAAATATATTGTTTTAAATGTATAAAGTGCGTGGTGGCCTGTTGGTAAACGGACTAGACGCGACTGCCAACATGTTCACAGTGGTCGCGGGTTCGAATCCCAGGGCACACCTCTGACTTTTCGGAGTCATGTGTGTATTGATAGTCAATCACCACGCACTAAAACGGTGAAGGAAAACATCGTGAGGAAACCTGCATACCATAGGGATTCATAAGAATTTCTATGGTATGTAAGTCCGCCAACCCGCACTAGGCCAGCGTGGTGGACTATATGGCCTAACCACTCAATCGTATTCTCGATTGTAAAGTAGGCCCGTGCCCTGCAGTGGGACGTATATGGGCTGATACAGAAATGTATAAAAATGTTTAGGAATGTAGTCTACGTCGAGTATAAAAATTTATAAAAGTAATATGAAACTACATTCCACGCTGTATAATACTGTCGCTGTTAGATTTAATAACTTGAATTTTCTTTCTTTTCTTCAAATGTATTACGAAAGTGAATTTAATAAAACAAAAGGCTGTAGAACTAAGTACAAAAAGCCTTTGCAATGAAACTTTGAGCTGATTTTTAAAATAATAAGAAATCCAGTATAAAAGTCGAAGGTTGCAATGCTCGAAACATGGTTGGAATTTTTAAACGTTTCAGGAAACGCTTACCTGACTGCGAGGGCAAGATTTTTCCTTTGCCGCTGTTAACTTGTTTCAATGGATTTTAGTTTGAAAAAGAAATATACTTTTAGTGAAACGTGCGTATATGCACTCCAGTACAAAAATATTTATTAAAACCATTTGTATATTGATATATTATTTATTTTATATTAGACATAATACGACTGCCTCGGTGGCGTAGTTGTACTACTACACGGCTTACAAAGCTGAGGTCTCGGGTTCGAATCCCGGGTTGGGCAAAGTAATATTGGATTTTTCTATTCATTATCAGCCCAGAGTCAGGAATTTGTGCTCGACGTGATTCGTGATACATGGCGATGGGCTCGCCACCTATCACATCGTGGGACGGAACATACAAGGCGAAATGTGAGTGTCCTGGCACCTCTGCCTACCCCTTCTGGGAAGGGGGCGTGAGTTTATGTATGTATGTACATAATATAAATATTAGTCGGCAAATAAGAGTCAATAAATGTATCTGAGTGTCTAAATAAAAATGATATTCGATGGTTATTGGAATAGAACCAATAGTTTTAAAAAATAGCGATTTAATCGCGTATGGTCTTTTGCTAGTTGTCTTTCATTTTTTTAACTGTAATGTGTACATGTGGTTTGTGTCATACGAGTATGTGCATATGTGGTTGAACGATTTTTGTTTAAAAGATAGTCTAAAATTAAGTAATTGATGGATATCAATATCGTCATTTATGTTAAATTAGGATTTTACATATATGTTATAAAGGTCAAAGATGCAGAGCAATCTACAACATAAGAAAAGCACTATTAGTAATACTTATTTATTACAAATTGCGTACACGAGTAACAAATACATTGACATAGGCCAACCCTTTCTAATACAGGGTATATCAAGACTGCTACCGAAAACGAAGCCGGGTGGTAGTTTAAGCGACTTCAAACACAATGCAACAGAAAAAGTTGCAAAAAAAAGCGACAATTTTTTTTTTGTAATTTTTTTCCTATTGCCATATTTTGGTGGTAAATACATTTTTTCCTAAAATAATAGTGTATACCCTTTAATTTATGAATACTCTAAGATATAAGAGAGTTTAAATTATTATTTTAGCAAAATCTATGGATTTACCACCCAAAAATGACGATATTTAAAAAATCATAAAAAATAATTGTCGCGTTTCTTTGCGAAATTTTTAATTGCATTGTGTTTGTAGCCACTAAAACTACCACCCGGCTTCGTTTTCGGTAGCAGTCTTGAGATACCCGGTATAATAAGTTTTATTCGCTTGTGTTATTGAACCTTTTACCGGTGGTAGGTCTCTCATATGTGAGAGGCCATCTGGGTAGGTACCACCGCAATGTTTTTCTCCCGTGAAACAACACTGCGTAAATGCACTGTTGTGTTTCGGATTGAAGGACATTGTAGCCAGAATAACTACTGGACATATTATGACTTAACATCTTATGTCTCATGGATGTTTATGAGCGGTCGTATCGCTTACCATCAGGTGAACGGCTTGCTCGTCTCGTCATTGCTCGTCTATTCATGGCAAAAAAAAAAAATTGGAATACATAATATCTGGGCTGAAGATCAAGCCCAGTGGCGTACCATAGGAGAGGCCTATGATGTCCAGCAGTGGATGCAAGTAGGCTGATGATGATGATGACGATTGAACCAATTTTACGAGATGGCATTTCTTCTTTTTTGAATGGATGTAAGTGTCATAACGTAATATGTAACATCACATTATAGTTTTCAGACACGTTTTAGTTATTGAAAATTCCATATGAATAGCTAATTCGTAACAATCAGTCATCACTTTAGAATTGAAATGACGATTTATTGAACCTCGAATCATATCTATTTTGTTTTATTTCAAAGCTGTGAATCGCGGAAAAAGTCTTTTGGTATATAAAAAAAAAACAAATTGTGATGCATTATATTATATCCTGCTCTTGCAAACTTCACTAAAAATTTTTTACCTTAAGATAATAATAATAATAACTCTTTATTATAACACCATGTACAAAGAATAAACAAAAGACAAAAAAAGAAAAAAAGAAGTAAACAATAGTCATAGAAACATTTTTCAAAGACGGCTTAACTTATGTTAAGCCGTCTTTGAAAAATTATTGTTGGGTAAATTATTAATTTTTCGTACAATACACAAAGTTGATAATGTATAATAACTATAGAATCAAACCCAAGTTTTAATGCTTTGTAAAGAACAACATACCTGCTTTAAATCGATGAACCCATTATATTAAGTAAATCATAGTACGAAGACGACGCCGTAAGTAGACTCCAACTTTGATCACACTATTCATAATATTTTCTAATAATTAAAATATAACGAATCTTTTATTATCCAATATAATTTATTTTATATTTGATATTAAATATTTGTTACTGATAAGTTCTATTTACTTTCTTATGATATTAAAGAATGATAAATTACGTTTCAAATTATATAAAAAGCTTCAGGCTTGTTGTATCGAAGGCTCGTAGACCAAATACTAGTTTATTTCATTTTTTTCCACGTGTTTAGTATAGACTAGCATTGCAGATTTTTTTCTATAGGCAGTCTTCATCTTAATTTTAACCCTATTCGTAAGTTACACGATATATACTTCGTTCATGCAAATAATGACTTGTGATTTGTCAAACGTGTGTTTTGTTTCGGAAATTTGTGCCAATCCGAGCGAGTAGTTTTTGTATGCAAAAAGCCACTAAATTTATTGCTTAAACTGGGTATTTAGCGTTTCATTACTGCTCTTACAATAATATTGAAGCCATTGTGTAAAAACAATTATACTATTAAAGAGATACTCAAAAATGCATATGATCGTGTTCAAGTAAAGTATACAAAATATTGTATTTTAAGATTTATTATCTAAATATAAATCTAGTTAAGTAATTATTCACAGGATCATTAAAAAAAAAACAAAATTACTCTAATGAATTCATAACACATAAATAAACTCACGCCTATATCCCAGAAGAGGTAGGCAGAGGTGCCAGGACACCCACATTTCGCCTTGTATGTTCCGTCCCACAATGTGATAGGTAGCGAGCCCATCGCCATATCGGGCACAAATTACTGACTCTGGGCTGATAATGAATAGAAAAATCCAATATCACTTTCCCCAACCCGAGATTCGAACATGAAATCTCAACTTTGTAACCGTACCTAAGTACAACAACGCCACCGAGGCAATCTTATGAATAGTTTAGTAGAATATATATGTATCAAATTAGCGTAAATAGTTATTTCGATCAATGATGTTATCAATCAATTAGTGTCCTGATGTGACATTAAAATGATTTAGGCATTTTATTCTAACAGCTTTTGTTAATATATTGTAGGAAATATTTATAAAAAATCGTAGTTCGATGAAGCTCTTTAGGTAACAGTCGCCAACTGATTTTGTAACTATATTGAGTCTAGATGTCTGGTGGATATAGATCGACATCATCATCATATTATGACATGTGACCTATGTATTTCGTAATAATTACTTGTATTTATGTTTTTTTTAATAATTTTGCAATAAAAGTTTTAGTCATCTGTCTATCAATAAGATGTGGTTCTGTTATTTCGTTGGTCAATAATATTTTGACGGCGTTACCAAAGCTAGACTGCTTACGCTATTAGCGCTCTTTTATATGAGATCGTGGTAGAGGCTCAACTGAGCTGACCCATTATTACTTTAGTTTTGAGATGTTACAACATGGTTCTGCCACTTCCGAATTTCTATTTCATTTATTTATAATTCCGCTTCACTCGGCTTTTATAATACTCTCTCTAGAAACTGCCACTTTTTCCCCTTCCAAGAATTTAAACCGCTCGCATCACACGACGAAATCACCAGAAATCCATTATAACTTTGATAATTACAACTTGAAGTTAACAACGCCTCATAATCGCGCCGTGCTACGTTCGACTCGTGAGTTGGGCTTGCGGCGAATTCAGTAACTAACTTCTCATGTGTTTAATAAATGATTAAAGCCGGCTCCACAGTTTGGCTCCAATGTTGGACCCAACCGTGAGTTTGGAGAATAAGCAGCTCTTACTAGGTCGGTAAAAAAGTAATATTTCGAATACAATGTTTTTTTATTTGTTTTATTAAGTACTGCTACATCATATAAATTATAAGTTTACACAGAGTTAGTAGTTTAAATGAAAAAAATTCTGATATAAATGACAATTAGAGCCTACATACCATTTTCCAACATATTTGGCTAAATCAAGGTGATCCTATAATTGATGAAAAATATAAAAACAAGAACAAAAATAATGGTTAAAATTATTTGCTAAACAATTCTTAATATATATAAGTTATGTTAGAAGCGACGTGGATGAGGAAGGCAGCATTACTTTTTTACCAATTTACATAATAAAGAGGTTTTTATTTTATTTTAACTTACTTCAGTTTGTCGCAGATTTGGTTTAATTTTTACATTTTTTGACTTCCCGATGTTTCAGTCCGCTCCGTGACCACGAAAGCTATAAAGTAATCTAAATATCGGAAAGTAAAAAAAAATTAAAAATTAATCCAAATCCGCGATAATATCCGTAAATAATAGTATTATTTCAATGAGTTTTGACAGCCTCCGTGGCGCAGGCGGTTAGACGCCGCCTGTGAAACGAGAGGCCGCGGGTTCGATCCCCGCACCGAGAGAAATGTTTGTGCGGCCCACAAATATTTCTCTCGGGTCTGGGTGTTTGTGAGACCGAAAAGTCTCTCGTAGTTCCTGATACCCACGACACAAGACTCGATCTTAATGTGGGGTCAGGACTATGTATGTGACTGTTGGGTGTTATATAATGAGTGTTATTATAATGAGTAACATTCGCGTAAATCTAAGAAATCGTTACTTCAGTTTAGCTTATTTTTTACATATTTGTGATGTAGAATCTCAAAAAACCAAAACATCAACAAAGTTGTCTAATAAGTTTCATTTCTGAGTTCCATTTCAATGTATGACATGTGCGTGTATGTGTGAGATAATATTGTCCAATACTATTAATTAGATCAACATTATAAATAATAAAGGTTTTCTACATTGGTCCAAATTATTTATGTCCAACGTCTATACGTTGCAGTTGCAGATGCATGCAAAATGAACACTTAAATTTACTAAAGTAACAATATTTTAAGGGTTAATTGAGCATGAAACTTTAATATTAACTCTTCCCTGCGTGTCTAGTAACCTTGAGATTAGAGAGCACATGGGAGCTATTAGACCAAGGATAAAGGGGTCTCAGAATAAGACTCAATGACCTTACATAATATTACATCTTCAAATTACCTATATACCAGTTCTTATAGAGTTTGGACCGTCAGTAGATACATCAAGAAATTTAATTAAAAGGCGGCATGCTGCGTGGGCAGTGTAATGTTTCGTAATTATATTAGTAATGTGTGCAAACATGCTATGTTTTGATGTTTCAATATAGGTGGGAAGCTGGTAGAGTAGTGCGATCTATGGCTTTATAAGGATCAGAGCAGATTCTATGATCTCCTCAGTGGCGCAGCGGATGATCGGGGGATATCGAACAATCTTCCATAACGCGGTCTGCGTTTTTATTGGTTTCCCTTGGAAAATGACGCTTTTTGTCATTTTATTACTGGCGAGATGTGCGGTAGAGCGCATGTCCTAGTCTCTGGCATAGGCCTCCACAACATGTCAAACGGGTGCCCAAAAACAGTAATAAGTAGTAATTGTGGAGTATCCAAGCCGTCAAATATGGAAGGACCAGCAATGGTTTTGTGGACGTAAATCAGAGCTCCTCTCGCCTTGATATGTCTGGTGTCGACCATAACACGTATAACAAGTACCGAGGGGTTTTAGACAGTATGCTGGCATAGGTTTTCTTAGCTCCACCGCTAAACGCAGCTAGTCAGGGGCCCTACTATATAAATCCGAAACGAAGTTCGAAACTTCGTGACGTTTTTCGTTTCGAAACCTACTCTGTTACACGAAATTCGAATCTTCGGTTCGAAGAATGAATTATTCCAATATATCGGCAATACGAACATTTACAGACGGGTACATTCGTATCGTAACAAACTTCGATAGTCCGAAGTTTCGAACTTCGTTTCGGATGAATATATTAATTGAAAATGTAAATGTTCGGATTGCCGATATATTCGAATCATTCATTCTTCGATCCGAAGTTTCGAATTTCGTGTTACAGAGTAGGTTTCGAAACGAAAAACGTCACAAGATTCGAACTTCGGATTTAGTTAGTTTAGTAGGGCCCTAGGCTGGTAGGCCAGTGAAGCTGATATACCCCTTTTGATCTTCCCCGGGGTAACAAAACGGGAGCTTCATAGTTTTTGCTCATTGGCCTAAAAAATGGATTGACCGTTTAGTCATGGGTTGAGGCATGCGAGGGTTTTACTGATGAAGGTAAAGCGGACCACAAGTATAACGTTACTTTTCTGAGGGGTCGAAGTACCGCTACAGATGAGTCAGTTCTTTTATAACTGTATTGTTTATTATGTAGGGAATTGGGCCGAAAAACAAAAGTAAAGGCTCCAAAAAGTGTCTCTACAAACTGGCAGTTCTGCGAATGGCCTCGCGAAATTCTCGGGGGCACCGAACGATTGTTGTTTTTGCTCCACCAATCTTATTTTTTCAGATCCGCAGCAGGCTTTTATAGTTTTTCACTGTTTTTATATGTGTTATGAAAGATTTTTCGCAATTTCTGCTTCTTCGAAACTAGTCTGTCAAGTGTATTTTCTGGATACATTTTTTCGAGAAATTAAGACCATGTTTTCGGCTATCAGGATTTATTAGGTTATCGGTGGATAATATTTTGACTCTAACTCTTATTTGCCTTCTCTCTGATTACTTTCGGTTGTCTAAGATTGTCTAGTGACACTGATAGACTCACCTGGCTTCAGCACTTGACGTTAAATCTTTGCGTGCCACTTTATTGATAACAAAAATTGTTTATTATGTAGGCACATATAGTTTCATCTATGAATGTATAATAATGAATTAATAATTATAATATGTGTATATTAAATAATCTGAGTATTACATAAATTCGTATGATTTAAAATCATTTCAAACGAAACTTTTATTTTTAAATAGCAAATATTTCTTGATTTTGTCATAAAGGCTTTAAGATATGACATAGACTAGTTGCTAAATTAATAATTCAATCTAGACACATAAGTTTTGATAGTTTCAAAACAAACACAATTTTCGCATCCGTTTTTCAAAAGCTTGGAATGGTAGTAATTATTTTCTAGACTTATTTATTTTCTTGATTTTATCGATCAAAATGTCTATATATTTTACTGAAATATGTAAAGCGGCTCAATATTTGATATCACTGAAATCTGTTCAGCTCAATCCCTCAGGGTGCGAAACGTATTTTTATTTTGTAATTTATCGCTTGAAAATTAATTTTCAATCTGCTACTATACGTTTTACCCTACAAACAATTTAAAAAAAATAATATGTGTGTATTAAATTTTAACTTCTAAAGTTTACGGTTCATAGAAAAACAAACTCAATACATTTTTAAATCTTTAAGTTATGAAGTGGTAGAGTAATTTACTTGACGGGATTAAAACAATTGTAAAAGAGACATGTTTCGTAACCAAGTGTAGTAAACAAAAAGAGCTTGTTACATTATTTGTTAGAAGTAAACGAAAGTAAATTCCAAATTGAGTTTTACAATATTTCTCTGCAGAGCGAGGGGCGAAAAAATGTAATATTTGAATATAAAGTCGGAGGGCGGACGAAAGAGGTAACGGCACTCGCACCTCATCCATTACTTTCGTATTGGTAGGGAGGGAGTCGAATCCTCTGATAATTTTCATCATTGATATTAGAATGTTGAAAGTTTCGGTGCCTTCCAAATGTTTTTCTTCGGGAATACTCGGTTGTAAGTAATAAGGGTGTCTGCAACTTTGTCTGCATCTTAAAATCCGAAATCTTGATCTTGTGGAGTCTGTGTTGGGAGCTTGATATAATACTTTAGTTGGAGCGATGGATGAGTTGACTCGGGGAGTCTGGGACTGATATTTTATGTTGAGGCAATTGGGATAATACATCGCTATTCTTGTCTTATATGATTGATGAGTTCATTTCATTTCAGTACCTAAAAATGACTTCGCATTTAGTTTATTTAATACTTAAAAGTCTTACTATTTCAGCGGTTAAGGTTATATATAAGTTCATATGTTTGAATTAAATCTACTATCTAATTAATATAAATCTACATACATAATTATTCTCTCTCTCCCCACCCCTCTTCTGTTCTCTTTTTGTTGTTTTATTATTATTTTATTTTAGCTTTAATTTTTATCATACATTTATTTTTAATTCTTTTCTTATTCATTTTTTTTTATATAAATCTTGTTTTTGTTTTAAGTAAATATGTATGTCTGGAGGTGGGCGTTGCTAGCTGCGAAACAGTTATTTCTTTAACTACTGCAGCTAGCAACATATTATTGTACTCAAGGCTTGTAAAGTTTTTTTTTGTTCTGAATAAATTATTATTATTATTTCTAAAGAGTAATTTATTGAGAGTATATTTTTCTATTCCTATCGATATTACTTGTTCACCGGAATAGGATAATCAAGGATATTACGAGTATAACTAAGGCCTCTCATCTAGTGGTTCAGCTATAAAATTAATTCTTAATACAATATACATAAATATAAATATGTTCCTTGATGTTATTGTAGAGAGAGTTAAAATTTATGTGAAAAAATGTAATTAAAAATCAGAATTAAAATCTTTTATTGCACAATGGTTGTACAAATTGTTGTTCTAATTCTAGAGTGAGTTATAAAAATATTTTCAACAAAATTTCACTATAGACTTTTTACTAATAAAGTCATGAAGAAATTTTGATTGAAATAGAGCTGCACAAACGGTAAAATACACACTCAAACGTAATTCGGGAATTGGGCCGAAAAACAAAAGTAAAGGCTCCAAAAAGTGTCTCTACAAACTGGCAGTTCTGCGAATGGCCTCGCGAAATTCTCGGGGGCACCGAACGATTGTTGTTTTTGCTCCACCAATCTTATTTTTTCAGATCCGCAGCAGGCTTTTATAGTTTTTCACTGTTTTTATATGTGTTATGAAAGATTTTTCGCAATTTCTGCTTCTTCGAAACTAGTCTGTCAAGTGTATTTTCTGGATACATTTTTTCGAGAAATTAAGACCATGTTTTCGGCTATCAGGATTTATTAGGTTATCGGTGGATAATATTTTGACTCTAACTCTTATTTGCCTTCTCTCTGATTACTTTCGGTTGTCTAAGATTGTCTAGTGACACTGATAGACTCACCTGGCTTCAGCACTTGACGTTAAATCTTTGCGTGCCACTTTATTGATAACAAAAAGAACTGTGGGTAAGTTATTATAAATTTACTGTGTTATTACTCTTAATAAATTGAAACTATTAAGCTAATATAATAACAACATTTGATATCTGCCAAGGTAATTAATAAGCAAATACTTACTACTCAATGGTTTATATTGTCCTAATCTTAACTTGACAGTACGAAATAGATCAATTCAGGTTTAAATATCGGTAAGAAAAATATCTCGGCCACAACGATCTTGGGCCATGTTTCTCAATCCCTATCACTTTTACACTATGAGTATGGTAATATTTAAGCATCAAAATTAAAATATCAGTATTTACCAAATAAATAAATACATCTATCATTTCACTACTCTAACTACATCAATTTAAATAATGATAGCATGCGCGCAGCATTAAACTTGTTAAAACTTGATATAACTTTTAATTGAAAAAATCGGCCAATGTAGGCGTTGAGGCGAGAACTCTAACATCGAAGTTAACGAAATTACTAATTGGGGTACG
Source organism: Hyles vespertilio (assembly GCA_009982885.2). Lineage (NCBI taxonomy): Eukaryota > Metazoa > Arthropoda > Insecta > Lepidoptera > Sphingidae > Hyles > Hyles vespertilio. The sequence goes on from CM042807.1 coordinate 24,728,720, forward strand.
ACGCTACCTCGGAGCGATATGACGCCGATAATTGGGTAGATGTGTGCCTCGATTTTTATGATTTTGTTGTTTGGATTTGTTTTACGACGAACGTGTGACTCGGTTGTATGACTGGGTATAGGGTACGATACGGCTTGTCTTTACGACGTGTTGTATGTGAGCAGAATTTTGATAATCTTCGCAGTCGGCTGCGAAATGGCGAGCGTTTCATCCTCGCTTCAAGACATGGTTGTTGTGATCACAGAACAGAGCTAGATGAATATGGTTGGGTACCACGCATATTTATGTTGGGTCTGGGTGTAGTGAGACTAGAAAATGTCTCGTGTTTTTTGTATATATTACTCAAGACTAGAGTCAGGAGTATATTATGTGTATATTTTATATTAACTATTACAGATTTTTGGTCGATTCAAATTTCAGGTTTAAATCAAAACTTTTCTGTTTGTTATATGATAAACATAAAATTAAATGCAAAACGTTAGTTTCAGAAAATATGTATGTTTAAAATGGGGTAAGTCACAAGTGACTTAGTTTTAAAATACCCCCGCGTTGTTTTTGTTAGCCCAGTCCAAGATAGCGTTCGTTCCGGTCAGTACAAATGTTTGTTTAGACAGGTGTTTGTTCTTTCTCCTGATTGTTTGTTTGTTTTCGTGTTTGTCGAGATACGGACGGTCAAGACGGTATTCCAGTTGACGGCGTGTATTCTCGGTCTTTCGGGATAAGTAATGGTTTTAAGTATGTAAATATGCTTCACTACCCAGAACTTTATTTATAATAGACGTCCGCATATAAAGAATATTACTTATGAATGTCATTTAAAATATTATCATATATGAATGTGGGAATAGTTCCGTAAGGGGTCAAATCAAACAAAGATCTTTTGGATAATCTTCAATATATTGTCGTCTTAAATAAATTCGTCTTCACTTCATACGTCTTCCGTCTTTCACGTCTTCCGTCGTCTTCCAGACTGTTCTCTTCTATATTCCGTCCTTGCATACTTCAACATCTTAATCATTCATCCTCGTACTCTTTCCATCTTAAATACTTTCATTAGTCATCTCTTTCACACAAACCACGTTCCATATCAGTCATACATCAACGTTCCATTCTACTCATCTTTCACGTAGTATTTTCCTTTCGTCTTCTGCTTGCTTCTTCTTTGACCCGAAATACGGAACTATCCCGGACGAGCCCCCAAAAATATGTGGGAATAGTTCCGTAAGGGGTCAAATCAAACAAAGATCTTTTGGATAATCTTCAATATATTGTCGTCTTAAATAAATTCGTCTTCACTTCATACGTCTTCCGTCTTTCACGTCTTCCGTCGTCTTCCAGACTGTTCTCTTCTATATTCCGTCCTTGCATACTTCAACATCTTAATCATTCATCCTCGTACTCTGTCCATCTTAAATACTTTCATTAGTCATCTCTTTCACATAAACCACGTTCCATATCAGTCATACATCAACGTTCCATTCTACTCATCTTTCTTCATAACATTCAAATCCTACATGAATGATAATATAAATGCTTTTTCTGTTTATATATTCCAGGGAAAGTTTATTTATAATCTTAATTAAACTTTTAGTTGTAATCCAATTGTTATTTGTGAAAGATACATTTGATTTGATGAATCTGTTTGTAAATTCCAGAAACGCAATTTTGAATTTTATTTCATTGCTCTGCACATTATACATATTTATTGAAGCTTTGCGACGTTACTTAGGTATGAAATTTTGATAGGATTTTCTCAGAAACTGATGTGTAGCGAAAGCTTTTCGTTTTGTGATTGAGTTTGCCAGAGTCTCAGCAGTCCTATCCTTAACCTTTTAAAATATTGCCTTGAATGGCGAGACGATCGTGCCGTTCACCTGATGACATATAGAGCGATATGGCCGCTTATAAACAGTAGCAAAACCAAACAACAACTCGAATTACAGAGCAGCGCTTGGGATATCACTGCGGTCTCCATTGAGCCTTAAGATTTAAGTTAAGTCAAGTCTCAATATATCTAGTAGTGACACTGGCTACAATATCCTTCAATCCGAAACACAACAGGACATTTACACTGCTGTTTGGCAGGAATAATAGACATTCCGGTGGTGCCTACCCAGGCAGCCTCTCACATATGAGAGACCTTCTACCAGTACATTAGTTATGTAATTTACCTTCTCTTTTTTGTCCTATTTCAAGAGGCTGGCAAAATATTGTAGGTCTCGATGAGCAATGGTAATTAGTCAACAAGTGAACGTTGTTTACCGGATCATCGCAATTATTTTTAAAAAGGCTTCTAATGTAAATAGAACGTGAATTAGACAGATATGGGTATTTCAACCAGTATGGAAATTGTTATTCAAAGATGAAATAAAGCATCTCTCTGAATATATACGAATTTTTCTACGAAGCACGCTAATAACAAGCAACAAAGTAAAATACGGAGAAAGTAATAAAATGAAGCAAAGTAGAATGGTTTTGTGCAGAAATAGGCAATTATTATATTCTTGCATCAGTTGCAAAGACGACCGCTTGATGCAGAGATAATAATTCCGAGTTTTGTATACGAGGTTGCAGCTTCGATTACCACATAAACATTTCCTAATTTAGTCGTGTTTATTTGAAATTATTTATGATATACTATGAAATATATTTTATTTTCAATATGCGATTACTAAGTTTGGTAACATGTATTTTATGTTTAATATTAAGGGAACGTATAAAACGGAAGTGTGTTCTTTTTTTTACTTTATCTAAAAATAGTACTAACTAAACTTAGTATAATGTATCAACGTCAGTTAGCTATGGTATATTCAAAAAAAGAACATTACGTATGAATACACAGACTTTATTAGCATTATCCTCACTCGAATACAACTCATAAGTTCTTAAATAACGTCAAAAATAACTCCTTTGATACATTTATGGGGCAATAAAACGTGACATTATTTACTTAACCTATTCACTCGATCGTAAATTTCGCATGACACCAAGGTACACGCTCATAAATCGCGACGCCGCGCCGTCCTATGGTGTTGGATCTCTTGCCATAAATACCGGAATGATAAAAAGTTTTGGGGTATCGCGTGTTACCCCATCGATCTACGAAGCTTGTATACTTAGCAGCTTATAAATAGAGGGTTAGCATGTGAGAACTAAGACAATTACTTCCACTTATTGATTTTTTGCGCTCCAAGGGGTATTGTCTTGTATAGGTTTGTCACCTGTGAATGATAGTTGGATGGTATTAAACGGTTTTGCAATGCAAACATTTGTCTTGCTTCTATTCTTTTATTCCCAGATTTATCCTTATTTTAGAGTTACTTGGTAAATTTGCCTATTGGAAAGGCTCATTATTGGTGTCTACCTACACTAAAGGCACACAGACGTGGGTTTATGTATACAATACGTTGTCAAGGAATAGAATAGATGCTCACCCAATCAATGGGTTACTGCGGTATGCCCACTCACACTTCATAAATAATAGTTTTACGTAGTACCTTTTAAGATTGGATTTAACTTCGCCTACAATAGAGCAGATACGCCAATAACAATGTGGAATACAAAAAATGTTTTATTTTTATACTTTTTCTTTAAGCTTGGGGTAGATATACACGAATGTATACTTGAGTAAATTGGAACTACGTTTCTATCATTTTTTTGTGTGACAAAGGTCTATGTATTTTAAATATGATAGTGATTTTCTTCATCTACAGTGAGCTTGATGGGTAGTATACGCAGCTAAAATAGCAGCGCATGATATTCGGTAACATAGCGAGCATGTCTAAATGGTGCTGTATGACCTTTTAAAGGTGACTTATGTCTGAACTGGGATATATTATTATGAATTGTATAATATTGTAGAAATGCATAATTCCGCTTAAAAATAACACAATTAACAATTATTCTTATTATAGTTTGAATGGGCAAAACTACCCACACGTTATAAACGCACCTACGAAGGCTTAAAATCCATGCAGTCACCAACTCACACATACTCCACAACATATCGGTGTTATGTATATTTTGCATGTTTCATAAAACCGGGAGAGGTGCTCAGCTCCTTTGTTCGCGCACGAACTTGCGGCATTCGGTCCTGAGGCACATAAAGGCCGGTAATGGATGGACGGGTGTTTAACGATAATTAGCGCTGAAGGGAGCCGCGGCATAAATCATGAGCTGGCCCATTGTCTGCCACTCCTTTGGACGAGTTTGCTGATTTGCCGGCAATTTGGGAGTTTAGTATTTTTGTGATGCGATCTGGGGGTAGCTGGAGAATTATCTGTTTTAATTGAGTCGTTGTGTTAGTGAATGTAAGCAACTAGGTATTGTTTCAAGATGAGGAATCCACTCTGCGGAAGTTTTAGTAGAATAATAAAATAAGTAGTGAATCAATACATGCAACTGTCAATTTAAATATTCCCATACGAGAGACTTTTCAGTCACACAAAACCTGAAAAGGTATATTAGTAGACCTCATTCGAATTTAATCTAACTTGAAAAAGTACCTGATAGTAAATGCGTAGCCGGTCACAGAGAATATTTATCTGGTGAATTTTATATCAGTAATCATACCTTTAAAAAGATGCGGTAATCATGTGTCGTCGATTCGCTGACCCAATTTCAACGTATTACCGAATTGCTTTTTACTCGACGAAATCGAAAAGTTTCCGTTATCTTGTGAAATACATTAAGATACATTTCTTATATACAAGGTTATTTTTAGTATACTACAAAGTCGCAAGTAGTTTGTCGAGAATCAATAGCACAATCAATTGCACAAATGTTTACCATACAACATATTTATCCTAAAAAATATTACCTTACTGTATACCTTGTTGATTAATAAAAATCCGGCGCGGGTCGGTCGCTCACCTATACCTATAAATACAGCTAGCCATTAAGAGTCGGGATATTTTGTGGTATTCCGTTACTGCGTGAGTCTTCATTATTATTATAATTTCATATTGTGGCTTATCTTGCATACCAAAATCTAATTGGAGTGTTTCACCTTTGTGGCGTACAAAAACAAACGTAGTATAGAGACACAAGACAATTAAGGCCATTATTCTATATTTAGTGTGCTATTAGCAAATTAAATAATTAAGTGGACCATGATTGAATATGCGTAGGCCCCGATACCCATACGCGTCGACGCCCAACGCCTTGCGCCATGTGGCAGGCGCCATAATACTGCTCTAATCCGCAAACATTAACTATGGTCGAGCGATTTCAGACCCTTCTGGTGAACGGTGCCTTAGAAATTATCTAAATAGAAGTATTTATGTGTTTTAATAATTACGAAAATATGTTGTTTTTATTTTAGGAAGGTTTTAATGGCATGTCGATTGCTTACCGAGCTAATTGCAAGGTGTGTTTTTAGGACTCAATAATAGGGTTTGATCAGTAAGTTGGCGTACTAAATAATGTACACAACTAGGTGGCCTGTGCGAGTCAACAGCTTGTGTTGCGAGCGAATAAATCAGATTCAGACAATATAACCAAAATATATCAGCCTTATCGTAAATTCAGACTTCATTATTCCCTACCAACATTCGTGAACTCAATTGGTATTCGAAAATGAAATATAGGCCCAAGGAAAATCTCAATACAAGAAACGTAGCGTTATAAATCAGGAGCGGTCAGTATCCTTATAAATGTTTTATATTGCTATGGGCTTCCAAACGATCAGCCGGCCGGCAGAGAAGGGTGCAATAAACACATAATAAAGCGCGGCCGCGAGTGGTCGCCCGTACCCCGCGAGAGCGCCAGGGCTACCTCGGCCTTGTATGACGGACGTGAACGGAATTCTACTTGAGAAGTGTTTTTTCTTGTAATTTTAACCCTCTTATGCTTGAGCTGTTTGTTTGATGTAATTTGTTAATAATAAACATAATTGGTTTATTTGTGTGTTTGTGATGATTTTAGAGGTGTAGTTGGGTGCAAAGTGGATTGTGGTCGGTAATAAGAAAGTTTTGGGGTCACTACTTGGTCATATGTTTTGGAATTTAATGGATCGAAGAAATAATAGGATATTTGATAGGTTGCGTCAAAGCTGAAAGAACACGTTCTGGTACATTGAGTCTGCCATAATAATCCAGGTTCGTTTGGGGTAGAATTTTATTTCAAGGTTGTTATTATTATAAATCTCAGAAATGAGTTATTTTTGTAAATGCACAATATAGAGTCACACCCAAAAGGACGTAGTGAACGAAATAATTTCATAGAGTGCCAGCTACAGCAGTCCACCTCTCACAAGGCTCCATTTTATTTCTCTAGAAATTTCAACTACACCTTGCGAAATTTATTACACAAAAGAGAGTACTATTCTTTAATATATTTTCCTTTTCAGATTCGGGGAATTTTGATATTGTCATTATTTTTGGATGTAGTTATTTTATGTTTATTAAATTTAAGTTTTTCTACCGTAAACCGATGAAAGACTTCATAAAAATGATTAGTTCTAATTTAAGGAGCGAAGAATTTCCATCTACACTTTCGTTCTCTATTATTTTTTTTAACAAAGAAATAATTGTTTTGGAATGTCACTTATTATTAGTAATGTTTTTTAAGGTTCATTATGGGAAGATTTATACCCTGAAAGCATTTTTCGCTCAGTTAGTAAGCCATGAATTATGATTCGAGCGGCTACGGGTTCGATCTCCAAACCCACAAAAATATTATATCATCCCAATAATTTGCTTTGGTTCTGATTATTGTTAAACTCTTAATTTTTGATGCCCATCACCCAACACTTACATTTTAATATAAATATAGTGTCAGGATCTATGTGACTGATGCGTATATTTTTGTTTCCAATATTAAAACAAGTAAACAACGTTATTGTAAAAAGTGTAATAAATCCGACGTTAATAATTATGTGGCAGCTCGTGGTTGCCATGGAAATATTGTGTGTCATATTCCGAGAGCCGGGATTATGGGAGGACTGCACAAATTTAATTTCGGACGTCAAATGTTACGGGATGTTATGCGTTAATCATAAATATGGCAAGAGAGAACTCTGGCTTGGGAAGTCAGGTTAATTTATTTTTTCGGATACATCAGATTTTTTTTCAACGGCTGTAAACCATGATTCTGCATAGAGATATATATTTTCCCGACAAGTGTGAAGTTTAAAAGGCTTGCCTGATGTTATAAGTTAAATCTTTCTGGAAGATGTATAAAAATATGCAACTCATGGACCTCATAGTTTACTAATTACCGGAGAAAAAAATAACATATACCGAGTTAAATAGCGTTTAAAATATTCCAGTTTTACTGAGTTCAATTTTCATAAAACAAAGTGATAAAGTCCTTTAAGAATCCCTTTTTATACCTAGTTGAATTTGAATTTTATTGTAACTAGCTCGGTTACGGTCTAAATTGTTGCTCTCCGGAACATAAAGACAGCTGAGTTTTAAAGACTACGTTTTAGTACTTTATAATTTAATAGCCATTTTGGTCTGGCAATGTACAGAAGGAGATTTCAGAATCGTACAATCGATTCTGTATTTTGCGAGCGTTTTTGGGTTTTAATTTATTCGAAATATTGAAGTGATGCTGATGATATTTTCAAAATTATAAGACACAATATAAAAACACAGGTATCAAAGTGTTTCTTCTTTTGTAAATATCTTGTGTAAATATAGGATAAATGTAGAAAAATATATTATTTCAATAGCATATTTTTTCCGTCCTCTGTATGAAAGTTATGACAATATATATTTTTTACCGAGCCTATTGCCACAACTTTAGTGACTCATCATTGGTCATTTGATTAACACAATTTATATCATAGTGACCAGTTGGAAAAGCAATTATTGGAGCTTAATCCAATATTTGATTTGTTCTACGGATGAGGATTTTAAGTGTTTGGTATTGTCAAGACACAATAGCTTGCTGGAATTACTCGGCCGTATAGCCATATACTCTAAAGTATTTGAAGTAGTAACAAACTAAAACCCCAAAAAAAAAATCCTTAAAAATAACAGGCGATATCCGTACAATTTGGTTAATACAACAAGGAATTTCTTAGAACAACACAGTTAAACTTCCCAATTAAAGATCACTTTACCGTCCTAACAAAACAACGTTATAAAATGTAGAAAAGTGTACAGAAATTAGGACGAAACCTCAAATGGTATCTCCATTATAAAAGGTCAGATATCGTTTGATGTTCTCCAAAGGATTTTGCAATTACATATTATATTTTTGGTTTTAATAGTCTGCCAGTAGAAATTATATCTCATTTCGGTAACTTTGTATTTCTATGAAATATTTAGTTACTTGTTATGTTTTGAGTTTTGCGTAAAGATAACTGAATTTATATATTTTGTTGATTTCTTTCCATAAAATAAACTTTATCATTGTTATAAATATATTTTCTTCAGTCACAACCATTTTCTTAAGTCGTGGAATAGCTCATGGGCCCACCATTTTATTCAGTCGTGAAGAGTTCACGCAAGTCATATATTATCTTGTTTGTGCCAATTTTAATAAATACACGACTGGAGCTTTGGAGACTGTCCCGCCCTCACACCCACCACTGCAACTCCTGTGAGCCAGGATCAACACTGGCACGCAATGCAATGACACCGAGCATTGAAGCTCGGCGAGTCTCCGGGAATGTCTAACTTGTCTTTAACCCGCAACGAAATTAATCAGAAAGTTAAATTAATAGGAGGAGTTGGAAATAAATTATTGTCCACTTCCCTACGACGGGAGCTTATTCCTTTGTAAATGCTGGTTGACGTATTTAGTTTTTTTGACGTGTTAGCGCCACACTGTTGTCATTAATGAATGAGTAGGCTCGTCCGGGCGTTACCACTGTCTCACAGGAGAGCGACGTGAAGCTACGCTGTCGCGTTTCATTCGGTCAGTGAGATTGCTTGATGTCCAATACCCCTTTTTTCTTTCATTTGTTTTTCATTCCCGCTCCCCTCCCTTTTTCATGGCCCTTCAATACATCTATGATCCAATCTTAATGAATGTTCATGGGCGGCAGTGATCACTTACCTCTAGGTGATCTATTAGCATAAACTTTTTTTATTAAATTGGCTTGATACATTCGCCATGCCAGTTTGGATATTTATACCGATTTCCTGCAACTTCCCCTATTTGTATTTTTTACAATAATAATAAGTAGATGTTTATGTACATTGCGTTGTATTTTTAGCTAGCCAGTGGTTTTTATTACGGATGATGTGACGTCAGAGGCTTTCCCGCTGAATATTGGACAGCCGGGCTGATGTAGTGACCATGACGTTTGTATTTTTAGGCTCTTTTTGAGTGTTCCGGTGGCTAGTTCCATCTTTAGTAATACCCACAGTATGCGAGTAAGTTTTTTAATAATCACTCTCAATCACCAATGGGTAACTATTAATAGGACAATTAATAAACCATCAACCCACCTAACAGTGTTTGGTGGTTATAAGTGTAGGTATTAGAATAAGCACTCACTTCCAGGAACTAACTATTGTATATTTTGTAAATTAACACTTAATACATTCACAGACAGAGTAAAATTATAATTATGCGACTCGGAGCGAGATGTGCTCGTGACGAGAGATGGCAGACTGTCTTCTTTCATCCAAATAAACCGACCCTTTTATAGGACTACCCGAATGAGGATCGGTGGGGATAAATCTTCCAGAAAATATATTTAAGACATAAAATAGGGTCTATCCTTTCAACTAAAAATTAAGGTCGGCCCAAACATCTGGGCTATTGTCCAAACAGAAAGGTTTACCCAAACATGTGTATTATTGTCTAAAAAACATAAATTTGTTGCAAAGGATTACCGCCACTAAAGAACTTAACTATAATAATACAGTTTTATTGCCCCGGTATGAACGGGCCATTACAATTAGGAAACAATAATTTAGAACAGCATCTTTTTAACTAATATTATACAATAAGGTACACAAAAATTCTTACTTAAATAAAACGACTCGCAGATGTTTTATGGTTAAACATCTGCAGTCATATTTTAAAATGAAATGCGTGTTTAAATAATGTTCAAATTACAACTAATAAGCGTGTTATTTTAAAAGCTAAATATAAGTTGGCGTATTGCAACCGCTTTAAAAGCTATATCTAAGTTGGCGTATTCCAACCGCCACAGCACCCCCCTACCAGTGAATGACAGTTCACGAAAATCCACTTTGGAAATAGTCCGGGAAGCGGACGCGCCTTCCGGACCTTGTTCGCTGGTGTGCATCTGTTTCGCGATGTACATCAGTGTCATGAGTTGTCCGTTGCCTTGGTGCTTGATGTTCGTCGTCAGCTGAAGTATTTTCAGGGTCAGCTAACACATAGGCTGGTTTAAGACGGTCAATGGAAATTGTAACGTCCGAGATACTGAAGTCGGTCGCAGCTCTTGGAAGTGTTGCCGTAGCTGTTTCACAAAGTCCGTTGCACTGTTACTGTCGGTGATTGTCGTCTGTTGCACCAAAAACTCTCCTGGAATCCGCAGTGGCTGACCATATACCATCTCGGCGACAGTAGCCTCTAAATCTTCCTTCCAAGCAGCTCGGATGCCCAGCAGCACGGTAGGGAGAATTTCAGTCCACCGTGTATCCTGATGACATTTTATAGCCGCCTTCAGCTGACGATGAAAACGTTCCACCATACCGTTGGACGCCGGATGATAAGCCGTAGTCTTGAAATGCGTCGTGCCTGCCAGTTGATTGAGGTGCCTGAACAGGTGCGACTCGAACTGTCTACCACGGTCAGATGTGAGCTCTTCTACGCGAGACAATGCATCAGCGACAGGGTTATCTTTTCCAGCAATGTGACGAATATCCGTTGAAAACTGGCTGATGAAATCTAAGTGTCGAAATTGGCGTGGTGAGCATTGGTCTGATTTCTTCCGAAATAATAATAATAATAATAATAAATAACACCCAACAGTCACATACATAGTCCTGACCCCACATTAAGATCGAGTCTTGTGTCGTGGGTATCAGGAACTACGAGAGACTTTTCGGTCTCACAAACACCCAGACCCGAGAGAAATATTTGTGAGCCGCACAAACATTTCTCTCGGTGCGGGGATCGAACCCGCGGCCTCTCGTTTCACAGGCGGCGTCTTACCGCCTGCGCCACGGAGGCTGTCAATGCGAAGGTAATGGGCTTATGATCAGTATAAATAGTGAACTTTTCCGCTTCTATCATGTGTCTGAAGTGTTTAACAGCAAGATATATAGCTAGGAGTTCGCGGTCATAAGCTGCATATTTCTGCTCGGTGGGGCTCAATTTTTTCGAGAAGAAGCCCAGCGGTTGCCAATGATTATCCACAAACTGCTGCAGCGCTGCGCCGACGGCGTAGTCCGATGCATCGCACATTAATGCTAACTGTGCGTCGGGCTGAAGATGAGCAAGCAAGGTAGCCTCCGCGAGACTCTCCTTGCACGCGTCGAAAGCCTTTGTAGTAGCTGGTGTCCAGGGCACAGGAGCATTTCCTTTAAGGTTCCCCTAGAGTAGGTCGTTAAGCGGTGCTTGAGTTGCGGCTGCACCTGGTATGAACCTACGGTAGACATTAATCATACCGAGAAATCCACGTAGCTTTTTGACTGTGTCTGGTAATTTAAACTGTTGTATATCGACAACTCTGTCTGGAAATAGTCGAGTACCAGTTGCAGTTACCATATATCCCAGGAAACGAACTTCTTTTTGACCAAACATGCACTTGCTGGGGTTGATGACGACGCCATATTTCTTAAGACGATTAAAAACAATTTTCAAATGCTTGAGGTGCTCTTCATGTGATGACGATACAATTAAAATATCATCAATGTACACGTAACAAAAGTCCAATCCCAGTAGCACTTCGTCCATGAAGCGCTGAAAGGTTTGGGCTGCGTTACGTAATCCAAAAGTCATGTACATAAACTCGAAGAGTCCGAATGGAGTAATGATGGCTGTCTTAGGTATGTCTTCCTCTGCGACTGGTATTTGATGGAATGCTCTTACTAAGTCAAGAGTGGAGAAAATGTTCTTCCCGTGCAGTCCTTGTGCAAAGTCCTGGATGTGTCGTACAGGGTATTTATCGGGTTCTGTCCGGCTGTTAAGTGCCCCACATGGTCTCCACTCTTCTCCTTTCTTGGGAACCATGTGTAGTGGAGAAGCCCATGAACTTTTTGATGGTCGACACAATCCTAGTCGCAACATCGCCTCGAATTCTCTGTTAGCGGCGGCCAACTTGTCTGGAGCAAGACGACGGGGTTTGTGCGCAACTGGTGGGCCTGGAGTCGTAATGATATGGTGTTTTGTGCTATGGCTTACTGTTTTGAGTGCGCCATCCGGACGAATAATATCTGGGAACTCCTGCAGAAGCTCATGGTATGGTGATGAGCCATTAATGACTTTGATGCTTGGTTCTCTGTTATCTCCGCCTTGTAGGTAAGCAGGGTGGAGGAGTCTATCAAACGTCTACGTTGCAGATCTGGTAGGAGTCCATAATATGCCCCAAAATCCTTAAATTTGGCTTGGAGACATCAGCTATTATGAACCTCCAAGTAAAATCTCGTCTTAGGCCAAGGTCCAATGTCAAGTTAGCAATTCCGTATGTAGCGATCACTGTCCCGTTGGCCGCAGAAAGCTCGTAGTTGGACTTTTTATGCGGGCCTTGGATACGATGACGAGGAAACACGCAGATGTCAGCTCCGGTATCCACGAGGAATTGGATTTTGCTGGCTCGATCACAGACGAATAAACGGCGTGATTTCTTAGGGCAGGGGTCGTTTGCCGTCATTAACGACTGCCCGGAGCGTTTCCCGTAGCCTTGCTGCATGGTGGAACACATTTTGTTGCCTTCGTATCAAACCGCCAGTGATACCAACACAAATCACGTGGACGTGGACCACGGCTTCTGGAACGTGAGCGAGATCGTGATCTGTTTCTATCTCGCACTCGCACACGTGAAGTGGGATCGTTGATTTCTCGACGTAGCAAAGCAATCTCGTCCTTTAAACTGACGTACATCTTTTTCATGTCTTCCGATACCGATTCCTCTTGTTTGGTGGAAGTAGGACGAATTCCGGCCTCTGCAATAGCTGAACGCATTGGCAAGTATTCTAATGCTGCATCTGCAACTTCCGCAGCTTTCTCCAACGGTTGGTCCTTAACAGTTACTAGGATGGGCTGTAAGACCGTTGGCAATCGTCCTTGCCAAAGTGTGCGGACAGTAGATTCCGACATATTCTCACCCGCTAGATTTCGTAGATGTCGAAGAAACTGTGACGGCTTATCATCTCCCAGGTCCTCGCGTTCCAGCAGCTGACGTGTTCGCTGACTCTCCGATGTACCACAACGCTTTATCAAAATCGCCTTGAACGTTGTATATGGAGCGTCGTCGGGCGGGCTTAAGATGACATCACGCATTGTGTCTATGATGTTAGTTGGTATCTTCTGTATTATCAGTGCGTATTTTGATTTCTCCGAGTTGATGCGGGCGGCAGCAAACGCAGCTTCTGCTATGGCGAACCAAACTTCTAAATCATTCGATTTGCACTCTGGTATGTGTGGAGAACACGACGCAACCTCCGGAGCAGATTGTTCGCTAACGCTTCCGGTGTTCATTATACTGCTCACTTTTTCTGATGTGTTATTCAAAAACAATGTCTCTTCCACGGAAAAGTCGCGTACTACAATTTAACTTTAATACACTATACTCAAATCACTCTTTTTGATTCGGGGTCACCACTTTGGTGGTTATAAGTGTAGGTATTAGAATAAGCACTCACTTCCAGGAACTAACTATTGTATATTTTGTAAATTAACACTTAATACATTCACAGACAGAGTAAAATTATAATTATGCGACTCGGAGCGAGATGTGCTCGTGACGAGAGATGGCAGACTGTCTTCTTTCATCCAAATAAACCGACCCTTTTATAGGACTACCCGAATGAGGATCGGTGGGGATAAATCTTCCAGAAAATATATTTAAGCCATAAAATAGGGTCTATCCTTTCAACTAAAAATTAAGGTCGGCCCAAACATCTGGGCTATTGTCCAAACAGAAAGGTTCACCCAAACATGTGTACTATTGTCTAAAAAACATAAATTTGTTGCAAAGGATTACCGCCACTAAAGAACTTAACTATAATAATACAGTTTTATTGCCCCGGCATGAACGGGTCATTACAATTAGGAAACAATAATTTAGAACAGCATCTTTTTAACTAATATTGTACAATAAGGTACACAAAAATTCTTACTTAAATAAAACGACTCGCAGATGTTTTATGGTTAAACATCTGCAGTCATATTTTAAAATGAAATGCGTGTTTAAATAATGTTCAAATTACAACTAATAAGCGTGTTATTTTAAAAGCTAAATATAAGTTGGCGTATTGCAACCGCTTTAAAAGCTATATCTAAGTTGGCGTATTGCAACCGCCACAAGTGTATGACATCTACATAGCCATAGGACTATCGGGTGAGTCCCACTCTAAGATACATTTATTTTAGCTTGGGCTAAAAAGCTACGAGACTTTTCAGTCTCACAAACATATACACCATTGATCTGGGTAGTATATAAATAATAGAGCATTTTAAAAATATATTTAACCAATTACGCCATGTAGGCGATCTTCGATATCGAACCAGAAAGGATACATGCGCAATAACCAGTCACGTTATTTTGCCAGTATAAAAGATAAAAACCAATCAAATTTATAAGCCCCTCCTTTGAAGTCGCTTAATCTATACATATAAATAAAATTGAAGTGTCTGTTTTAAGAGTGAAAATAAAAAAAAATCCTACTACATATATACACGATACCTGTGCCGAAAATGATATTTTTTTTTGTCTGTCTGTCTGTTTGTTCCAGCTAATCTCTGAAATGGCTGGACCGATTTTGACGGGACTTTTTTTGTCATGTAGCTGATATAACAAGGAGTAACTTAGGCTACATTTATTTTAGAAAAAATCTTTTATTTTAGAATATAAAGTAATGTTGCAATGCCTGCGCGCAGCTCACGCGTATGCCACCACTGGGCTGTCACGTCGGGCGCCTTCCACCACTTCTCCCACCAACGAATCAATATCACATTTACAAAATATTGTATATAAATAAATGTTTCAATAAAGTTAATACAAAAAACTAAAAATAAATGTGTAATGGGAGTTTACCGCCGCTCGCTAAGAGATGGCGCCACCGTAGAATAGATCGCGGTATGGTTTCGTTACAAAGGTTGATAAATAAAATAAAAATGCAAAAACCAAAAAAAAAAAATTAAATATACGAATTAACTTTTTTGTTAAATTCCACGCAGACGAAATCGCGGGCACAGCTAGTAAATAATAATAATATTATGCGGAGAGGCTCTGAGCCTATTTCTCACTTGCTCTATATGGATGACCTCAAGTTATTTGCATCGAAACAAACCGAATTGATTGAGTTGTTAAAAATAACGGAAAGATTTAGCAATTCAATCAATATGGATTTTGGTGTAGATAAATTTGCGGTTATCCATGTGAAGCGAGGGGAGGTTGCGGTCTCTGATGACATACTAGTCTCAGTGACTATAAGGCTCAGATCCCTCTCCGTGACGGAAACCTACAAATATTTGGGTATGCCTGAGGCTCTAGGTATCATGGGTGCAGATGTAAAACGATCGTTGAAAGAGCGTTTTTTTTAGCCGCCTGACAAAAGTACTTAACAGTTTTTTGTCAGGTGGAAATAAGATTCGCGCTTTTAACGGTAAAGTCTGAACACTCCTGACTGAACATCGTATGCATCATCCACGATCATCAGTGATGAGATTGTACATCCCGCGGAGATGTGGGGGCCGAGGCATTCTTAATGCTAAAGACTTGCATAATCGCGAGGTGTGCAATTTCAGGGATTATTTCCTTCACAGTGACGTGGATATGCATAGCGTTGTAGTTATGGTAGATAAAGGATTTACCCCGCTCTCTTTGGCAATTGAGAACTGGCGGAAACCTCTAGTGGTAGGCATTAAGGATCGCGAGGACATATGGAAAAGCAAAAATCTGCACGGTCGGTTCTATCGAGCCCTTCATGGGCCTGATGTGGACCGACTAGCGTCTGTGTCTTGGCTATGCTTCGGGGGAAACCGAGGGTTTTGTCTTTGCAATTATGGACGAAGTTATTAAGACGAACAACTATAGGAAATACATCCTGAAGGACGGTACGGTCGACATCTGTCGGGCATGCCACCGTCCAGGCGAGTCTATCAGGCATGTTATTTCCGGTTGTTTGTATCTTGCTAATGGCGAGTATTTGCATAGACATAACCTAATAGCCAAGATCATACACCAGAAAATTACCCTTCGATATGGACTTGTGACTCCTGAAGTGCCATATTACCAGTATGTGCCCCAACCAGTTCTCGAGAATGGTCATGCAACGATGTATTGGGATAGGCGCGCCGGGCTATACTTGTTGACGTCACCATCCCGCATGACGATAACCTTGTCAAAGCTGAAAAAGACAAAATGTCTAAATATTTAGATTTGGCACACGAGGTTTCCGACATGTGGGATGTCGACTCAACAATTATTGTCCCGATTGTCGTTTCTGCCCATGGGTTGATACCAAAGAGCCTCAACCAACATCTACAGAGGCTCTCAATCGGCTGTTGGGTCAGGAGTCAGATTCAGAAGGCAGTATTGCTTGACACGGCACGTATTGTGAGGCGGTTCCTCACTTTGGGCTCCTAACCACCGGTGGCTTGGGTCTTGAGCCTCGCCATCGTTATATCATCATATCATGTATAACTTTTCGGTCTCACAAGCACCCAGACCCGGAAGAAATATTTGTGGGCCGCACAAACATTTCTCTCGGTGCGGGGATCGAACCCGAAAAATAAATACATGCAAGTCACATACATAGTCCTGAGCCCAAACGAGACAAAAGACCGAATTTTGGGTCTTGGGTGTCAGAAACTACACAAATTACATACAGGGTATATCAAGACTGCTACCGAAAACGAAGCCGGGTGGTAGTTTAAGCGACTTCAGACACAATGCAACAGAAAAAGTTGCAAAAAAAAAGCGAAATTTTTTTTTGTTATTTTTTTTCCTATGGCCATATTTGGGTGGTAAATACATTTTTTCCTAAAATAATAGTGTATGCCCTTTTATTTATAAATACTCTAAGGTATAAAAGAGTTTAAATTATTATTTTAGCAAAAACTATGGATTTACCACCCAAAAACGACGATATTTAAAAAATCATAAAAAATAATTATCGCGTTTCTATGCGAAATTTTTAATTGCATTGTGTTTGTAGCCACTAAAACTACCACCCGGCTTCGTTTTCGGTAGCAGTCTTGATATACCCGGTATATCTCTTTTGGTGCCGGGATCGAACCCGTGGCCTTTCGTTTCACAGACACCAACTTGCCAACTGCGCCACGAATGCTGTTAATTATGATACATATCCACCTACTACAGAAAACATAGTGCTTTCTATATAACAACAAACAACATTTAAAAAGACTTAGTGCAACAAAATGCGCGTTTTTATTAGTTACAATATATTTATTTACCAAGGCAAAATATGCGCGCTGCTGTGAAACAAAATGCATGCATTGTGGTGACAAATAAATCTGTTTTCTTTCTTCTTTCTTTCTTTCATTCAATTAAAAAAATATATATATACAAACTCACGCTTTTTTTCAGAAGGGATAGACAGAGGTGCTACCAATACAAAAAAATTCGCCTAGAACTGATAATGAGTAGAAAAATCGAATATCACTTTGCCCGACTCAGGATTCGAACCCACGACCTCAACTTTGTAAACGTGCTTTGGTAGAACTGAGCCACCGAGGCATTAATAAATACCAGAATCATTAAAAAATTGTCCATTTTATATAAATAATGTATTCTTAAACAATTTGTCTACTTTGAAGATAGTTTTAAACTAACCATTATTAGTTCGGTCCGGGTTGACCCGTGAAGTTTGAGGTTGCCTCGTGGGAGCCGTGTTTCGGTGGATGCTGTGTACAAATTCATTGCTAATTCATCAAGTTCCTACCAATTAACCCGGCCCTTACAAAGTGATTAGTTTTAATATTGTTTGCGTGTACCTTTCTTCGTTGGTTTAGTGAAAATTTGAAGTATGTTGGTTTCGGTAGTTGGGTTCTATTTTCAGGTCAGTCGAAATTTGCCCTTAACGAGACTCTTGGGAACTGATTAGTTTGAGTAGTTTTATGTTTTTTATATAATTTTGCTTTGGTTGTGAAAATATAAGTACAATGTGAATGACGTGGATTAGATTCCCAAGTATGATACTCCACTGCTAGAAGCTTAAATTGGTGATTCGTGAGATTAAATATTTTCGATTTTGAGAATTAAAACCTTCACTTTTACGAAATCTTTATTTCAAAATCCACTGAAACCGTTTCAAATTGTTTTGATGTTGCCTTTTTAGTACATCACAAAACATACTTGTACTCGTATACTGCTAGAGCTGATCCACAATTTATGAGTTCTGAAGTTTAATATCATATTCCAAGAAGCTATGTTACCGTTAGCCCCATGCGTCGTACACAAGGATCGATTCAACAATAATTCGAGATACAAACATTTGTCAGAATTTGGGCGTTAGTGCATGAGAAATTGGTATATAAACGTATCTATAATTCAGATGTATCTCTAGTTTAGGATTATGTATTAACATATTTTTATTTGACAGCCTCCGTAGCGCAGTTGGTTAGACGCCGCCTGTGAAATGAGAGGCCGCGGGTTCGATCCCCGCACCGAGAGAAATTTTTGTGCGGCCCACATATATTTCTTCCGGGTCTCGGTGTTTGTGAGACCGAAAAGTCTCTCGTACTTCCTGATACCCACGACACAAGACTCGATCTTAGTGTGGGGTCAGGACTATGTATGTGACTGTTGGGTGTATTGTATTATTATTTTGAATTTAGTTCAACAACCTATGAAAACTGTTATTTTCGATACTTCTCGGAAAATACGAGATCGCTAGAGACATGAACTTTAACTATACAGCTCAGCTTAACTGAACTACAAGGTAAGGTTAGGCACATAATATACAAAAAACTTATGCCCAGCGGTATGGATATTTTTGAAAATAAATGTCTCCCACTAAGTAAACAGATTGTTGATTGCTTTTTTGCTTTTTTTTGTTTGCTACCAAAAACAAAATTTCTTGTGTGTAATCTACTGTAATCACTGAGTAACCTATTAAAGATGGTGACGGACCATAGTATGACTTTCAATGTGGGATGCATAATTTACCCAAAATCTTAAACGCATATACCTAAACCGTTTTAAAACCCTGTTTTAGATGACCTACCGTCCATCGTCTAAATTGATTATCAATTCAATCTTTCGAAAAGCCATCCTTCGACGAACCGTCAGTCCCACTCGTCGTTTTGGTTTAATGATGATTGATACAACAATGGCTCACTCAAATCTGATGAACGCTAGCACGGTTACCCTTGCCGGGCGAAGGTCAAGAGGCGATGTTTCAAATTGATGAACGGTTCGCGTGAGAGAGAAACTATTACGAGTTACTGCGGTAAGAGCTCCGGCGTGTACGGGCTTTGGGTTTCTTGAACTTGGGGGATTGTGTTTCATATACATATATACGTATCTAATTGGCATAGTATAGTACATATTTTTTATATGACAATATTTTAATTTACTTTATTTTTGGAAATAAGAATAGGTAGGACACTAGCAAGTGACTAAGGGATCGATATCCCTAGTCACTTAATACCGAAAATAGGTATTTAATAAAGAAACACGCCGAGCACCGTCCAGGATATGAGTAAAAATAAGTAAAAAAATCAACGAAAGCAACCAGGGCTCTTACAATTTTTTATAGTCGTATAAACTAGGCGGCACAAAAATTAACAATTTCATAACATTTAGTAACTCCAACATAGTAGTTACAATGTTCTGCCGAAACCATTACCGAAAAAAAAACTATCTGTAAACGGACAAAAAAGCCTTCGTACATTTTCCCTAGCGCAAAATATTTTCTATTCTAGGGCGTAATAATAAAAGTAACAGTCGGGCCGAAAGCTTCAATCAGCGCCATCTCGCGGCAGTTACCGCTTTTATCTTTATGCTTGATATTACAATTTTTATGGAATACTAATAAAACGCTTGCAGGTCGTCCGTTAATGGGTTGGCGAATTTTAACGATAACGCTCCAAGGGCCGTGGACCCTTCAGAATAAATTCGCCGTAAGCGCTTTTTTAATAACCGACTGTTACAGTATAGGTGACAAGAGTAAAGCAATCTTGATTTAAATACCAATGACTGACGAAATTGATATATCTACCTGTTGGAAATACATAATTAAAATTTAGGTAGATTTTTATGTTGTAAAAATCAAATGATTGTGTTACTTAGGTATCTGAAGTAGGTTTGTTGCCTATGTGCCCTGGTACTATAGTAGGTATTGATAGAGAATATTAACCAGAAATTAAACAAAGCCATATGAAATGTTTTAATATTTCTGAGCAATCATGACATGTGTTGTTGAATTGGAGAAAAATTAAAATACAACGTAATCATCCTATTGTCTGATTACATATGGGGTGTTTATAGATTGGTACCACGCCATGCAATTTTAACTTACTGCCCACAACTGCTCTGTGTGAACATATTTAAAATGAATTCATATTTTCAGCTGACAATTACAGGTGGGTTTGGCTCCGCGTCGAGTGTCGTATCAATGTTTCAAACGTAGGGTTGTTCATCGCAACAAATATGCAAAATTGTGTGGTGAACGTTTAATGCCAGCCCTATCGAATTTATTGGATGATATTCGAGTGATTTTGTATGTTAATCCGCGGATATTGCATATGAACGCACCGTTATGTATTGGAATTAATTAGCTTTGGTGTTTTTGGAAATTTAAACAATGCGTGCTGTGATAAAATTGGGCGGGGTGTCGGTTGTTTTTTTTAGGTGAAATCAGTATTTAGTTATAGTTAAGCACTTAGCAACATATTATTTTATCATTGTATGACACAAGAAAACGATATAAATAGAACTAATTAAAGGATAGACTGCTAAAAAATGGTTTCAGGCCGATGCAACATGTAGGCTGCCTCATGACTGAAGGAAGATCACTGGGTAATTCTTGGAAGAGTTTTTCTGCAGTGACCTTTCTGTGACACTTTTAAGGAAGCAATACGTTATGAATCATGGCTTTCATATTATAAGCTTAACATAAAATTAATTATATGGTACTTAAATTGGCATAGTGTTAATTAAGTCATATCATTGGACATCCTAGATAAAATAGATTAAAAAAGCAAGAAAGATAGCTAACTGGAAACGATAAAAGTTCCATCGGCGGCGGTACAAGAGCGAATGGAATATTCAGCGCGCATCGCCGTAATCCCCGCACTGAAATTAAAGAAGTTTATGAAAAAGCCAAGTTTTGTGAACAACGCGACGGCGCTTAATTCATGCGGTAACTTCAAACAGTTTAATTAAGAATTGCGAAGGTGGGCGGATCGGTTCCGCCTGTCGCCAGCTGTCCAGAAACGCCTTTTCTTTGGAAATATTGGGGAGCCGCGTGCTCTTGCTGCTATTGTTTAAAAATGCGAAATGGGTCTTTAAGATGGAGTTTTTTTTTCAGACAAATAAACTAAGAGTAAAGTCTTATGAATTGTAGAGAAGTTATAATATGTTAAGCGTAAAACTCATACAGAGTGTCGTGTCAGCAGTTGGTAATTTTTGTAACGATGTTTCAATTTATGTGTCCACCAATTTTTGCAGTCAAGTCATATTTGGGAAAAATCCATGCTTGCAATACCTTCCTATGAATGTACCTCCTGTTGCTTCATACTCGCTGTGCAACGCGTTGCTTACATCTGTCAAAATTTATTTTATCATTATAGTCAATATAAGCTAAGCTTATTCTATTCACAATACTGTCAAGAGCTCAGTCAAGCTATTTAGACACCATCCAATTCTAGTACGGAAACAAAGTCACATCATTATTTCTAAGATGTTTAAAATAGAATTTTAATAATCTACATTTTGCTGGTACCGTTTTAAAAATAATATTCGATGATAAAGGCTTCAACTAAATCGATCCGTGTTTTTATCGGGAGTGAATAAATTTGTTTGGATGTACAGCAAAAAGCGGGATAAGTGTGGGCTATTTACATTCTAAATGGCGCCGCGACGTGCCGGTAACTGCGCGCTGATCGATCTACACATTATCCCAGCGGTGGGGTTTTTTTCATTGGAAATATTAAAATGCGGTGTAAGAAAATCTGAATGGAGAGGTTTGGGGCTGCTTTTTTTTCCAATGTACCTACCAATATTTTCTATCTTCGGACGCGCATATTAAGCCCAGTAATGACACCACAACAAAAAAAAACTATCGCAAATATTTTATTTTATAAAGTAGGTGAAGTAGGTGATGGAAAAGAGAAGGGGCATCCCAGCCTATCGACCAATAACGACAAGCCATATATCGATGGAAAGGTCTTTTTAGATGCTACAACTTTTTCTATGGCAACAAAATCGAAATCGCTGTATTTTAGATAATATAGCTACTTAAACACTGCAGGAAAATCACGCGAAAGGGTCTCGCCATAGTGAGCAATAACAACAAGCGATGCGTCATTAGAAAGGTCTTCTGAAATACTATAACTTCTTCTAAGGCGGACAGTATTAAATCTCTGCAAGGAAAAAAATATCGGTGCGTAAAGGTAACGCAAGGATAAAAATATGCATATGGACTCATAGCCTGTTGATCAATAACGACGCAGAGATTTGATACTGGCTGCCGTAGAAGAACTTATAGTATTTCAGAAGACCTTTCTAATGACGTATCGCTTGTTGTTATTGCTCATTATGGCGAGGCCCTTTCGCGTGATTTTCGTGCAGTCTTTAAGTAGCTATATTTTCTAAAATACAGCGATTTCGGTTTTGATGCCAAAGAAAAAGTTGTAGCATCTGAAAAGACCTTTCTATTGACATATCGCTTGTAGTTATTGGTCGATAGGCTGGAGTCCATACATGTTTGCCCCTTCGCCTTTACATATTTTTTTGTTAAATTCCGTGTTTAAGATGATTAAAATGATCTAAATTAAGAAACATAAGCGTTATTTGGCTCTCCAGAACGTGCGTAAATTATCAATTTCGGTGAGTCTCGCGACTTACTCATATTATTTTGCTTCGGCACACAAATTAATTAATAAGAATTAATTAACATGAATTACATGTGTGAAGACTTGAAAGGTAAAATAAAACATGGATGGATCGTGTGAATGATAACTCTCATAAAGATTAAATGAGATGAGGACAAACAGAGTCCAATATTATACTAATCCTATTATAAAATGTTTTTGGAAGAGAAGACAATAATAAAAATAAGATATTGTGAAAGCTTTCATGTTACCTTTGATTTATGTTTTTGCAACTCACAATATTATTATTATTTTATTATTATTATTATTTATTCTTTTGCCATGGCATTATCCCGGCCACTGCTAGAGGGTTGTTACAATGCTCGATGTTGACATTTTGTCTGATCTTTATGTTATAGATTTGATTGTAAGACCACTTTGAAGACGAGACATGAGTAAATTGGTTTAATACTTGTTTATTTCAAGTGGAAATTTCCATTTTAGGGTCCCACTGCTGGATATAGGTCCCTCTCATATTATACCGCATTTCTCTATCTGTTGAGAATCGCATCCAGGTTCGATCAGCGACTTTAACAATGCCGTCGACCCATCTTGCCGGCGCGCCGGATGACAGACGATGCTTTTACTCGGTTTTGGCCACAATTCTATTAGCGCCTTACTCCAATTGCCATCAGTGCGTCTAGCCACGTGCCCAGCCCAGCTCCATTAAAGGCCCATGACAAACTATTCCACGTGACTTTATCATTTAATTTAGGTATGTACGCACAATTTTACCCTAAATTACACGGATTAAACTTACACCGTTATAATTCCTATTCTGTCACTAAGTTCGTAGTACACGGTCCAATAAGGCAGTTTCCGATATCCCGCAAGAATGTCGTTGTATTTAAAGCCGGATCGAGGCTGTATCTGCGGTCTGCAAGACACTGACGGCCGGTGGAGGCTGGTCGCATCTCAGAATAGGATAGATTTGATGTTATTTCAGTTAACGGGGATCTTAATACGGCGCAAGTTGACGACTTCAGCGTAATATTTGTAGGTGGTTGATGATTTAGGTTTGGAGAGCTAATATTCGTTATTTCTTTAACTTAACATTCTTACGTAGACCCAACGAAATATAATTTCAATGTAATTTAATTTTACTTTTGATTCTACTGAAAATCGTATATTTGATCGTACATAATTTAAATAAGAGCTAAGTAGCGTGTAACAGCTTGGTAATAAACAAGACGTAATCTGACGCAAAAAATGTGCTCGTGGGTTTGTATCACAGGCTTACATCTTTGAATTCCGAAGTCATCATGGCAATTTTAGGGTAATATACACATTAAACTAATTCATATCAAAGAACATATTTAGACAGTCATATCTAAAGACAACTAATAAATACGTAATTTGTGTTTCCAAGCACGAAGTGTTACAATAACCTTGAATTATTAAATCGGTCCGTGAATGAGGGCAATCGGCATGACAATTATATTGATTTTATGTTATTATGTTAGGGCGGCATGGTAAATACTCAAATTGCTTGGCGTATTAACTACGTTGCCAGTTATTTATAAGATTCTAATAAGTATAGACTTCCTTCCTTCTTTCTTTCTTGTACTACGTATGAATGCCACGCTGAGGTCTTGGGTTTTTATTCCGGGTCGGGTAAAGTGATACTAGATGATTCTAAACATTATCAGCTCAGTATTAGTAGTTTGTTCCTGATTATGTCTTGATAGCACCTATGCTCACTGCCACCCCTTCTGGGAAAAGGGCGTGAGTTTATGTATGTATACAACTTAGTATGTTTTCATAAAACACTGTTTAATTTTGTGTGATTTAAATATAAGGTTTCTAAAGAAGAGTTTGGGCCTCTTCAGTGCGACGCGGACGACCTACGCGGATGTCCGCGACGGACGATAAAATGTATCAATCCTATACAACGCGTTCAGAGCGACGCGGAGCGCCCGCGCCGCAGAGAGCTGTCCGCGCGCGGATCGAAATCACTCCGCGTCGCTCGTCCGCGGCGCGGGCGTCCGCGTGTGAATGCAGTTGTACAGACTTGTTCAGTGCGCGACGGACGGTCGTGCGACGCGGACGAAAAGTACTATCGTCATCACAGAAGACTCTAGTTTCACATGTAACTCCTCAAAAGTCTTGGTGGACATTTTAAAATACAAGAAAAATTTCATGTCGTCTTCTTGCGATTCCGAAAATAAAGTTACAAATTCTCCTTTAAAAAGCCTTTTCGCAACGATTGGATGCCCATTAAATCTTCTTATACCATGGCGACGATTTCTGCTATGTAATAAATAGGCAGCAACTACCAAAATCAATATTATATCAATCGCGCTCCGCGTCGTACTAATCCGTAATCGACGCAAGCACTAATCCGTGCGCGGACCGTCCGCGTCGCACTGAATCGGGCCTTATGACTTCTATATGAAATGACTGGTGGTAGGTCTCTCATATGTGAGAGGCTGCCAGAGTGGGTACCACCGCAATGTCTATTACTCCCGTCAAACAGCAGTTTAAATGCACTGTTGTGTTTCGGATTGAGGCACATTGTAGCCTGAGTAACTACTGGACATATTGAGACTTAACATCTTATGTCTCAGGAAGGCGAGTGCAGTGGAATGCCAAGCATTGCTTTGTAATTCAAGGTGTTGTTTGGTTTTGCTACTGTTCATGAGCGGTCGCATCGCTTACCATCCGGCGAACGGCATGCTTGTCTCGCCATTCACAGCAATAATAAAAAATGATATAGGTATGCAGGGCTCCTTAAAACCAGAATATGTATTATTTGGCCTCTAAATTCCATTCCTTCGTTACCAATATCCTGTCTCTTGATTATTTAAGTGGTTCTTACGTTCTATTTAATAGATTGGGTGGAAAAGAGTGGTATTGTTTCTCCCACGAAAATAATGCGTTGTAAAAATTTTACTGTTGCGTGTCTTACGGTGGAAGAGATTACTGTTGACCTATTTATCCAAACTCGTTCGAAAAAGTTAGTTAACCACAACCCTTTAATTCAGTAATGTTCAAGAATAGTGGTGAGTATTTATCTTTAGGCCATCCATTTCATATGACAATATTAGGTACCATTGGACTTAAAACTATTGAGGAAATGTATATGTTTCTGACATCTCAGTTTCAATAGGTTAATGTGGAGATCCTTTGGGAAAGGCCTATGTTCGGAAGTGGACTTCTTGTAGCTGAAAACAAATAGAGAGAGATGTACCAATTTTTTTTTAGAAGTTTCGTCAACAGAATATTTGTAGAAAATATGAGCCTTCACGATGGCTCCGTAAATATGCAAGGGGACATAGTAATATTAACGTATACACATGCGCGGAGCTGAATGTGCAAACAGCAGAATATGTGAGCAGCTAATTTGTTTCAACGTACTATTAAATGAAATGCACGTGTAACGCGGCATTAGGGCTGTGATGTCACTGATTTGTGTAATGCACCTTGTTATTTAACAAATATAGTAGCGCACGAATGCTGAGGTACATTTTCAGTTGCATGTAGCTTCTGTGAAGTCTATTTCAGTATTTTCTATTGAACTATTAGTTACTCTGTGCTTCATCCCATTCATCATATTTAACCTGGTAAATCTATTGACTTTGACAAAGCAAAATTCTTGCTAACTCATTATTCCGTTAATAATGATGTTTGTTGTCAAATTAAAATAATTTGAATATCATTTTTGAATTAAGTGCGTGGTGGCCTGTTGTTAAACGGACTAGACGCGACTGTCAACATGTTCATGGTGGTCGCGGGTTCGAATCCCAGGGCACATCTCTGACTTTTCGGAGTCATGTGTGTATTGATAGTCAATCACTACGCACTAAAACGCTGAAGGAAAACATCGTGAGGAAACCTGCACACCATAGCGATTTATAAAAATTTCTATGGTATATAAGTCCGCCAACCCGCACTAGGCCAGCGTGGTGGACTATATGGCCTAGCCACTCTCAATCGTACTCTCGATTGTAGAGGAGGCCCGTGCCCTGCAGTGGGACGTATATGGGCTGATACAGATCATTTTTGAACAACACGTTTTTTTATAGCAATATATGACGAGACTAGCACGCCATACATATAGCAACACCATGACTTATAAAGCAATGCTTAGCATATCACTGTGCTCGCCATGCTGAGACATAACATGTAAGTCTCAATATTTCAAGTAGTTGGTTACAATGACCTTCATACCGGATCACAACAGTGCATTTACTCTGGTACTTGGCGCGGGCAATAGATATTGTGGTGGTACCTACCTAGGCGGCCTGTCACATATGAGAGACCAACCACCGGTAAGTTACTATTACGGTTTTCAAATATATTACTACTTTTTTATTATAAATTTGGAGTTTGTAGAATATGCCTGTCGTTTATACCTTGCATCTTTCATTGAGCAAGAACGGCTGTCCATTCAATTTTCCGACGTCCTCTTGGTCCAATATTATTTTATGATAAATTACGCCTCCAGCCCTCAGCCCTTTGTGCCGGAATCGATGCCAACTCGCAAAAGACGGCGGACACTGGCGCGGCCCATAGCGACGAATTGCAAGACACAAATGCTCTTAAAATGTTTTGCTACATTATTTTAAACTCATCTTGTAATTTTCGGTTTTATTTGGCTGGCTCCGGGTTTAATGGGAGCTTGTCAATGTATTTATAGTACGGTCATTATATATTTCATTGCAGTTCTGATGCTTTGGAAACTTCTATACGTTTTTGTATCCTCTACAAGAATTTTGCAAGTATGTGTAGTAACTTCCAGTACAAGTAACGCGCTTCATTCGCGCTTCAAGTGTGGTGGACTTAGATCCTATCGTTCTTAATCATGCCTTGGACTCACTTAGTATGAATGTGATGAATGAATAAGTAGATCCCTGGATGTAGGAGGCTTTCAATAAGTCTTTCGGGAAACCATTTAAAACAAACTGTGTTTTCGATATCTAATAAAAAATATACCCAACAGTTACATACATAGTCCTGACTCCACTAAGATCGAGTCTTGTGTCGTGGGTAGTAGGAACTATGAGAGACTTTTCTCACAAACACCCAAACCGGAAACAAATACCTATGGATCTAACAAATATTTGTCTCGATGCGGGGAAGAACCAGCGGCTTCACGTTTCACAATCGGCGTCGAACCACCTGCAATGCACCACGGAGGCTGGCTGTTAAAGCTAAAAGCATAATATTTTTCTCTTTATATTGATCTTCACCGTTACATAACACCAATGCACACTCCATAACAATGGTCCAAATTGCGTGAACTGTTTGTATGTGATGGAAATGTGGGGCAAGTTTCGTCCCTTATCCTCGCAGCTGGAAGTTTTTAATAAAGTTTGCCACGAGCTCATTGTGCGTCTCGGGTGACGTTTTGGGAATTATTCTGTTATTTATTGTTGTTTATGGTGACCCAGTTGATGTATGAGTCTTACAAATATGAATATTATAATATGATGTCCCAGGTTTCCGACGTCGACTCCGTTTCAGTTTCTTTTTAAGTTTTCAGTTTATTGAAGAATTCATACCACCAAAAGATGAGCCATAAAGCTCAATCAAAATATGAAATCGTTAAATAATTTATGACAGTTTTTGGCTTTAAAAATGTGCGTGATAAACGAAACGAATTCCAGTAGACTCTTTCAATTTACAAAATGAAAACTATTGATTAAAAAATGGTGTTTCATATCGTTTTATAAATGGTTTCTTGTAGTGCAATGAATATTTATAAAGAATTTACAATATTCAAGAAATTCAATTTATTACATCATTACCACGCTTACGGTAATGAAAAAATACTGCCTCTACAGATTTATGAAACAAAAAAAAAACGCTGTGGGAAATAATACGAATTTTCCCTTTCGTCAAAGCGGAACATGCTTAAAGACTGGCACCTGTCATATCTTATTTAGTGGAGTGGGCCGCTTACGATACTCATACTTATCCCACTGGTTTTAAAACAACGAGGAAAATGTATGTAATACTGCTTTTTACTAGTATTACAGTATTACAAACATTTTATCGTGATATGACAAAGTGACTGAAATGAACCTTATTGTAACTGTTGTGTATCTGTTATGGGCTAAGTGATTAATCGGGCATTATTCATAATGCCCGGGCAATATGAATAAGCCAAATAAGAGCGGGCAATGTGATTATAACCAATCAATTTATCACATTGCTCGGGCATTATAAATGCTCAGTGCCTATTGGGCAGAGTGATGTAAAGCGAATCGAAATCAAAACAATGAGCCGAAGTGAGGGTAAAATTTAGAATAGGGCAGCACGAGGGGGTAGGTTGGGAGGAGTGGAGGGGGAGGGGGAGTGTCGCACTTCCCCTGGTACCACTCCCATGAATAGGTAACGCACCATTTCTGAGAAATATCAATTATAGTAACCTATCCTCAAAACACCTGTTGTCAATACAAATTTGCTTCTGCAACGTCTCCGGCGCGGCGGGAAGTTCAGCCCCTTCGCCCTTGCGTAACAAAAGATAGGCACCTATGCTCACTTCCGCAGCTTCAGCTAGCTGATCAGTCTAGTGGACCAGTCTCAGCCGTTACGGCTCGCACGGGTGCCTATCCTTCGTTACAGCGGGCGGGAGCTGCTCTCCCTCCGCGCCTCCGGCTTTTTATATATGTTATGGGCCAAGTGATTAATGCGGGCAGTATTCATAATGCCCGACCAGTATGAATATTGCCGAGCCATATCGGGCCAAGTGATTAATTACAATCTAAACTCACCTATTTATCACATTGCCTGGGCATTATGAGTATGGCTACATGATGATCGGGCAATGTGATTAATAGGTGATTTTTTATGTGGTGCGCTGCCGCATTGTCGCATCTGCGATAGACCCATAAATTAGAAAGGTTGAATTGATCTGCTTTTGTTTAGTTGTTTTTTAACGTCCGAAACATTATCTTCAGAAGGAAATTAGTGTACCCACTTTATGAATCACATAGGTCGTCTGTGCCCCAAAACCAACTCGGAACACCCCGACTTCTCGTAGTCTTTTGGCTACCGACCCTAGAGTGTATATAAAAAGCCGGAGGCGAGCAGGGAGAGCAGCCCCCGCGCGCTGTAACGAAGGATAGGCAACCGTGCGAGCCGTAGCGGCTGAGGCTGAGGCATAAAGTGGGTACACTAATTTCCTTCTGAATATAATGTTTCGGACGTTAAAAAACAACTAAACATAAGCAGATCAATTCAACCTTTCCAATTTATGGGGCTATCGTAGATGCGACAATACGGCAGCGCACCACGTAAAAATTTACCTGTTAATTACATTGCCCGATCATCATGAAGCCATATTCATAATGCCCGGGCAATGTGATAAATAGGTGAGTTTAGATCCGTGGTTACTAACCTGGGGGTAATTACCCCCGCGGGGATAAAACCTGTATTTTGCGGGGGTAACAATGAGCTGGTTATCGTCTTAAGTAAAACAGAACCTAATATTACAAACTTGTAAAAGCTAAGCAATACCTTATGGTACTGTGGTGGTATAAAAATTTTAAACTAATAGAAATTTTAAAAGCACAATTATTGGTTATGTGCAATTGTTTTAAGTTTAATAAAGTCTATGTATAAGGTATTAACACGTGTTGTTTGAGATCATCCTTGAGAGGAGGGGTAAAATCAGTCACCCTAGAGGGGAGGGAGGGGTAAAATCAGTCACCCTTAGATCCTAGAGGTAACGGACCTAAAAAGGTTAGGAACCACGGGTTTAGATTGTAATTAATCACTTGGCCCGATATGGCTGGGCATTATTCATACTGCCCAGGCATTAATCACTTGGCCCATAACATATCCATTAGAAATCATTCTATTTTTGCTTACCTCACTAATCGTGGTTGGTCTTCATATGTGCGAAGAAAAAGAAAAAAAGAAGACAGTTCGTGTTGCTGAGGAATTTCTTGCGTCGCTTCTTCTTCTACAAGACGTTCCAAAGCGGTGGTAGCAGAAATGAACAATTCAAAAGATCTTGTGAAAGACTATTTTAATTAAGAATATGTTTATTTTGATTTTAGAGCTCGCCTGGGTATCACCGTAATGCCTATTTCTCCCGACAAACAGCAGTCTAAATGCACTGTTGTGATTTAGTTTGAACGTAATTGTAGCCAGTGTAACAACTCGACATACTGAGACTTAATATCTTATGTCTCAGGATGGCGAGTGTTATTATATTCATTGCAATACTATAATAAAAAACTAATCTCAATCTACACGCTTGAATCTGAAACCAGTTCCGTAGATCATCATTTGTTTTCCTCTATCACGTATAGTCACTATTTTGAGCGGTAGGTACTGTTATCAAACAGCGTTTGGGTATTCGGAAATCTCATTTACCGACCGAAATGCAACGGCAAAGCTGCTACTTCACTTTGGTTTTCTATGCGATCGTGATACCACCTCAGCCGAGACGACCCATTTATACTCGCATTTGTGCTTTTACGGCCTACAATAAGGATCTAGCGATTCTTTTTCTACAGGGTTTAATGATGTTGGAAATATATTTTAATTTTTCAAATTAGAGATGGATAAATTACGTAACATCAACCTACTTAAAACGCGACATAATACCCGCCAGCAGAGTTGCCGACTCTTTCAAATCTGCAAGTTCGCTTCAAGATTGCAATTTGCATTAGCTTCATATGCAATTGAAACTAAATAGATAAGTTTTGATAACGCCCTGGAGTCTGTTTGAAACTTGGAATTAAACGGCGTAGTGCGCGCAGTGTCGCGTAGTGGAGCGTACTGCGGATACGTACGTTTATAAAAAGGCGGCGGGCAATATTAAAAGTCACGTCTTAGCGCGAACAAGTGGAAAAAAAGAAAGGGTTAAAAGTTCCCGTTTGTAAGTAGGGCGACGCTACCTGTCCGGGATACCGCGCTCGCGTGCTGTCCCGGATATTCCACGGTATATTTTCAATTTAAAATTTAATTTGCATTTTCGTATATGGCCGCATAGTTTCGTGTTTTTCTCCTAAAGTTTCACTCGGATTGGATAGAGGTTGCTTTTAGCGGAGAACAGTGTTTTTATTGGATCTTGTGTTGAATTTTGGATTATTTATTCAAATAATGAGTTTTAATCCGAACAAGTAATTTTTCATGCAAAATGTTATAAGCATTACTGAAAACCCTTCTGCAATTTATTGCCAATAAATTACATACTTTGGAAGTCCATTCTGATAAAAGAAAGTTTGAAAAGCAATTTTAGATTTAACTCAAAGTGATTAATTTAATTACTATCCCATCAAAAACATCATGTAAAAAAAATCCAAGTCTCGCAGCTCAGGTTTTCTACGGCAAAAAGTTGTGAGATGCATGTAATACCAAGTCGATTAATTTATTTAGTCCTTAAGGGACCTTCTATATAAAGTTATTACGTTAGTTATTACCATATCAATATTAAAAATTCTTTACGTTTTAAATAAATGGATCGACTTGGCCATCGCATGAAAACATAATGTATCGTACAATTTATACATAATGCTGCTGGCCAAGTCAATCTATTTATTTAAAACGTAAAGAATTTTTAATATTGATATGGTAATAACTAACGTAATAACTTTATATAGAAGGTCCCTTAAGGACTAAATAAATTAATCGACTTGGTATTACATGCATCTCACAACTTTTTGCCGTAGAAAACCTGAGCTGCGAGACTTGGATTTTTTTTACATGATGTTTTTGATGGGATCTCACGTCTTTTTGTAGTCTTACTTTTTTCCTTTTCGGTACTTCTTACTTCTAAAATATCACTAACGATTTTTCTTAAAGCCTCTGTCTTATGGATTTTTCTTATTTTTGTAGGTATCAATTTATCACAATATAGCGGATTTGATTATTAATGTTCTTTCTTTCATTGTAATTGATATTTTCGAGTTATTAAATCTATTTATTTGCAAGTTTTTCTTCGTCATGATTTTCTAGAGGAATGTTGTACAGTTTCATGGGCTGAATACACCATTTCCCTCTCTATATCCCCTCCTGTTATGCCTCATGTATATAGATATCTATCTGCAACTATTATTCCATTATATACGGGTACAATGATTCATTAACTGCAAATGTAACTTTGTAATCCTATACATTTATATGGGATTACAAAGTTATTCACGCACTTGGTCTATCTAGAAAACTAGACACAAATTATGAAATGTTTGATTTTTTCCTTACTTTAGACACTAAACACTAATTATATTCTAAATTTGAAGGTTCTATGTCTGCTAGAAGTGCTAGTGACTTTTGATGATCGGTCAGTCAGTCAGTGAGTGACAAAATTAAGAAAGTTTGACTAGTTATAATTCTTAAACTACTGGTTCAAATTGAATGAAATTTTAAATATACCGTGTTTACACAATGCCTGCTTAGTAACTGAAAAATCAGGCTTCATGCTTTAGCCATAACGAAGTTATAGGGGGTTGAAAATGGTCTGAATTGCTTCGAGAAAAGGATGTTACGGCCTATAGCTCGACTTGGAGGGGGCTCGGCCGCGCCCCCAAATATATGTTACTCATAAATTTATGAATTCATAAGCCAATCTTTTCATTTAAAAAATATTTTAGTTTAAAATTTATTTTAAATCTTTTAAATAAAATTACAATGACAATCAAATAATATACATACCTATGTAAAATATAATAGTTATACACCCTAATACGATCGAGATCTTCGAAAATATCATCATTAACTTGAGCTGCATGAAGCTGCCGAATATAAGCCTGCAGGATTTCCACAACGACCTACTTTCGTCTACTTCCTGCAACTTTTATTAGGTCAACTGCCAACCTTATCCGTGGACGTTCGCAAGGCATTTGCCGGTAAGTGGCCTCCGTCCAAAAAAAAAACCCATGGAAATATTTTGATTAGAGTGGTCATTACACAAAATTTCTAGTCGACATTCACTTAGTGAGACCATTCTAAAGTCCAGTCTCGTCCGTAACTACCCTAAAATAAATTACCATAAAAACTTAAACACACATAATGCTCTGGCGACATGGCTACCCTATAAGAGAAGGGGCAGGAGGGAGGGTAAAATATTCCCCAGAACATATTAAGCGAGCTCCAGGCGATCTCCAGTGTGAAATTAAACAAGTTATGAATGGGAAACTTCTGGCGGGATTTTAGTATAACGAGATTCGTAATAACCGGGTTTCATTAGGGATCGGAACTTATTGATTTAATTAATCATTGTTCGTAATGAATGTAGTTTCAATGAGATTAGAGTACGGGAGTTTAAAGTGTCTTGTCTTTCTGCGATTTTACTGATTATTGACTGAAATATTAAAAGTTTTAGTGCGATTCTTGAAATTTGTTCGTTAGTTTGCTGGTCAGGTGATATATCATTTATGTGTATAATAATAGAGTAGTTATCATGAATCCACTCTACTTGCTCCGTGTCGTATAAAATAAAGCCATATCCAAAATTTCTTAATCGGCTTGTTCGGCCCCCAACGACCTCCAAAAATAAGTACTTAGTAGATTTTGACTACGCATTGAAATGAAATGAAATGAAATATTTGATAAAGGCTTAGAATTTCATATCTTCAGCTGTTACCAGCTGGTCCTACTTTTTATTC
Source organism: Hyles vespertilio (assembly GCA_009982885.2). NCBI lineage: Eukaryota > Metazoa > Arthropoda > Insecta > Lepidoptera > Sphingidae > Hyles > Hyles vespertilio. The sequence continues at coordinate 24,763,447 of CM042807.1, forward strand.
TCTTTTTATATATTCCATGCGTTACGAAATCAATCGTTTAAAACGTTAAAACAGTTCTAATAAAAAACTACTGCCCCTGCCTACTGCTGTTGTATCATGGTATGATGGCTGAGGCCTCGGTCATCGGTCAAATCTCAAGTCGGGCAAAGTGATAATGGATTTTTATATAATTTATCGGCCTGGAGTACCTGATTTGTACCTGATATAGGCTCGCCGCCTATCACATCGTGGGATGAAACACTCAGGATGAAACGTGGGTGTCCTGGTAGCCCACCTCTGTTGGGAAAAAAGCGTGTTATATTACATAAAATTGAAATATTAAACAGCTTATGCTCCGAAATATCTTAACAAATTCTCAGCAGGTAATAAGCAAGAAGTACAATAAATCTTTGTAATTTTACGTTGTCATAGTCCAAGTTGGCGCCCCTCGTCCAGCCCGGTCATAATTCAATAGTTGTTAGGAAGGAGGTCCGAGCGAGCGTGACCCTCGCGTATAACCGTTGACCTGATAAAAAGCAAACTTATGAGGGGCAAAGGATGGACTTATAGCGGGGAGTTGTACCTTCGCAGGGAAGTTTTTGTGAATTTAAATATTTTATTTAACAAGTTCTAATTCTACTCCAGAAAAAAATACGGTGTTAGGTACATAGGTAAAGGTATCAATATGTTAAAGGAAGGTACCGTTATCATATTCTGTAATATTATGTTATGTTGCTGCATAATGCTTGTTTCAGTCATTAAATGTGAGCTAGCTCATCCTATGAATATCATATAAATTACAAAATTAGGTAAATTATACGAGTCTTATCCTATTGAAAAACACACTTACCTAGGCGTTAAACCCGGTATCTTAAGGATATCAGCCCTTACCCACTACTTTTTGCCCAGTGGAACAACCTATTCCCCACATATATATATGTTAGAGCATAGAGTTGCTATTGGACTGTGTGTAACCTCATGTCAGTGTGTAAGACAGGCTGGAAGGTATTTTTGAATGTAGATTCAAAAATAAAATAAGCCAGCGTGGTGGACTATATTGCCTAACCACTCTCAATCGTATTCTCGATTGTAGAGGAGGCCGGTGCCCTGCAGTGGGACGTATATGGGCTGATACAGATGATATATACATATACATACTATGGTTTAAAATTTTATATGAACGGATAAACGTGGTTTGCAAACGTGGTTGGCTTATATTTTAAAACAGTGGTTATTGTATTGCATTAAAATTGCAAATGAAAATCTAAAATGCAAGCGTTAACGTTAACTCTTTGCAAAATTATCGAATTGTTAAAAATTAACTGATTTGGTGTGAATATATAATGTCACACGGCACATGAAATAAAGACGAAACTATAAATTAATTGTTCAATTTTGTTGGTTGTTTTAAAATATCGTAAATTTGGAAATATATTTATGTTACGAGAGCAGTTAAAAATTAACTGATCTGATATGATTGTGTGCGTAGTTTGTTGAGTAATGTTTTTTAATAACTAGAAATAAAAATATACCATGGTGACGAAACAATGTTAAAAATAATGAAAAGCGTAACAAAATTTATTCGCATTTGTTGTTTTACTCGTTGTATAATCTTTGTAAAGATTGTCTACGATCTTTTGACATCCGAATGCGTTGTTGTAATACTGTTGTCAAAATATAAGGATCAGTTTGCGAGTATTAATTCTCATTACGAGTATATAAGTAAATGCTTGTTGTTAATATTAGGAAACAAACCTCAAAAAAGCGAATAGACATATAATTATTTGTAGTTCCTTTCGCTACACGTCAATAGAAATACATGAATTACAGCGGCGACTTGACATATAGTTATTACTTTTAACCCCGCTTGCGATGACTAAATCACCAAACGGTCGGGGATCTAACATGTACTTGTAAGTGCTTTCCACATCGTTCACATTTTTTTATTTTGTATATGGTATATAGATTAGTATCGCAAAGAAAATTCTCAGTTCTTTGGTATCTAAAAAAATATATTATGAAAACATACATTCAATAAATAAGGGTTTTTATTTGAATATAATAATATATAGTATCGTCAAATAATGCGGGTACTACTTCAAAACTTGTTACAGCCGTACAAACTAATTGGCGACAATATTCCGACAAACATGGGCTTTATTTTTTACTTTTTCATAATAAGTATTCCTTTTCAAATCCTTTTACTTTTATTACTGTTATTTATGCACTATAATTAACCACCTACGCTTAGACAATCCACAATAAATAAACAATTATTTATTTTGAGATCATACGTGACATTAAAATTTCTGACTAATTAATTTTAGACAAAAGAAGGTGTATGCACCTTAATCTAGTTACTAATAAATGAAATAATGCGTTTAATGAATACTTAAATTGCTTAATCCTTCATAAATAATTGAGGTTTGATGTTCATTTCAATACCTTTTTACTGTTGTTAACACTAAAGCCTCTGTCTACTCTTCCCGGGATAAAGGCTTTATCTATATGTTAAACTTTTCAGTCAATAACCAGCCAAATTAAATTATTTTTTGTTGGACACATTTTAAAAGGTCATGAATAATTATTTTATATTTTTAGTTGTTTTAATATATTTTGTATCCAAATTATTCAGTTCGACGTACAAACAAGCGTACGATATTAAACGTCCACTAAGAGTATAATCAATTGGTAAAGATTTTGAGAATTTAGTGATGAAATCCAGCTCATATTCTCCTCGTACACTTGGCTACTCCTTATCCAAACGTCGATTCAGTAGCTTTGATAGTTTTTCATGGCATGGTAACAAACAGACGAACTCTCTAATTTATAATATCAGTATATTTTGACCTGGTAGAGTAGTTTCTTACTAATAGTTCGAGTTTTGTTGAAGTTTACATTCTGTGTACAAAACGCTTTTGAAGTACCTCCGTACAGTAGTGTACTTGACTTGCACTTTGGCTGATTTACTAGGATTGATTTTTAATTCATAACTATTGATTTGTGCCGCAGAGGTTTCCTTTGAATTGCTTTAAGCGATCTGTCTTAGTTCTTGTGAATCACTTTATTTATAGAAATCACGCATATTCTGGAACTAATCATTCCATTTTCAGTATGCATCTGCTAATAATCGGAAATTGTTAATTGTAGTATCTATTATGTTGGGTTAATTTTATCTTAATTTTGTATTTTTTTTTAGCAATTGGTTAAAAATCCTTTTTCCGTAACTAAAAATGTTGGTGATTTTATGTTATGATAAGCACAACAATAATTTTCTTTATATTGTTGATATCTACTGCTATTTATAATTGACTTAAAAAAAGGATATTTTACACTGATACGTATGTATGTAATTTCATCTAAATTGCTAAGTTGCTCCATATGTTAGTCTGCTTCTACACACGAATGCTAAATTTTATAGATGTATGTAGGCACACAGTATTTTATTTATTAAATGGATTGTTTAAATCTCTCTTTTAACAACAAATATCAAATAATTTTTAAAATTGTTCTTTTTTCGCTGTGTTCATTAATGAAATGAAATGAAAATAATTTATTGAATCCATTAAAATGTTCAACATCATTTAGATTCAGTCATTTTTTATCTACCACCCGGTTCGGAAAGCGGTTTTCACTAGAGAAGAACGGGCAAGAAACTCTAGTGTTGCTCTTTTCAAAACCAGTTTACAATGTAGGAATTATTGCAAAATTTACATGTTGGTTTAATCAGAGCAGTTCGTTAATAATTTGTTGTAAATTTACAAAAAAATATTTTTATATGAATATGTTTATGTTATAATTACTACGGCCGAAAGTAGCGAAGTCACCCAGAACGAAGAATCAGTATACTCTTTTTCGCCAAAGCAGCGAATAATTGCGAAAGCCTTATGTAATCCATTAATTAATCCGTTACAATGTAAGCAAATCGGATAGACCAGTCTACGCAAGCAGCACCCGTTCACGAGTATGACGCATGTGCCAGCCATCGGCCTCCTCAACCATGCTATAGGGAAGTGACCGACCCGGCAGACGACGCCACCGCAAGCATAGACTTTTTAGCGAGCATGACATACCCAATCACTTACACAGCAAAACAACTGCAAAAGTTACTTAATTTGAATGATATTATACAGAGCACACCAATACCTCCGCTCCGAGATACTACACATTTATTTAATTTTATTCTATTCCCAAGCCTTGTTATCATCTAGATATTCAGAAATTTTATAATATGCTTTATTGCATAATTTTGGCCTGATAGTTGATTTGAATTTTGTAATCGTTAAGGCTTTAATATGACTGGGAACTTTGTTATAAAAATGTATACAGTAACCCTTAAAAGATTTGCTGATTTTGTGGAGCCTAGTCTTATGAGTAGCTAGATTATTCTTATTCCTAGTATTTTTGTTATGAATATCGCTAATCTTACGAAAACTTTCTTTATTTCTATGAACATAAATTAAATTTTCAAAAATATATTGTGATGCTACTGTCATTATATTTATCTCTTTAAATTTTTCTCTAAGAGAATATCTGGACCCTAGCGAATAAATTGATCTTATAGCTCGCTTTTGGAGAACAAAGATGGTATTAATGTCAGCAGCACCACCCCACAATAAAATTCCATAACTCATCAGACTATGAAAGTAGGCAAAATATACCAACCGAGCTGTATCAATATCAGTCAATTGGCGAATCTTACCCACCGCAAAGACTGCGGCGCTCAGCTTTTTAGCTAGAGCGACTATGTGAGAGCCCCACTGAAGTTTGGGATCTAAAGTGATTCCCAAAAACTTAGTTGCATCCACAAGGCTCAACTCATCCCCATTCAAATTAATGTATCGCCATTATCTATAACTTGTACCACGTCCGAAGGTTTGCTCACACAGCGATCGCTGCGATCTCGTCCAGGGCTCGTGTCGTCCAGCCATCGAGAGCGTCGCGTCGTTGACCCTGTGCAAAAAAACTAACAAATTTATCGCTATCTCGCCTCTCATTTGTCTCCATCTGTTCTATGAATCTTCAATGAGAAATAAGTTAATTAAAGTTATAGATTTGATTTCATAAGATTTTTAGCATTTTTTAATATTACATTTTGTTTGAATTGCTTTCATTAGCAGAGAATGGATTAATATAATATTCTGGAACTAGATTGTGAAATCCAATTTTGGTAATTAAAATGATGATGATTAGCATACACATACACCACACATAGTTAGACTATAGAATGTCGCCGTGAACGAGGGTTTACATAAACTAGTGATTGTTGTTGGGTTTGTTTGGTGAGCTGTTAGAATATCCATTCAAATCTATGTCCAAAGTTATGGCCTATGTAATTTCGACTGTAGTTGTTTTTAATTACTTTCACTTTCGATCAAATATACACTAGATACACAGTTCCCTGTAAAAGTTCTGTGAAAAAGTGGCACCGATGCATGACATGAAAAAAAGTAAACAAAAAGATCACATATTCCAAATATATTAACACAAATTCCACCTTATATCTGGAGCTTAAAGTAGCTTTTCACATAATATTATCTAAAGTTCTGCGACGTTTTAGAAGCAACTGTCGATGCGTGACTGAAGGCGAAAGAGTGCTTAAAGCACTCTTTTTTGGTGCCATTTACTAAGCGCTTATGTTGTATCTAGTGTATATTTGATCGAAGACTTTCACCGTAACTACGCGGATAATATGAATGATTATAAAAACAATTTATTAAAAAAAGCTGTATTAAAGCAGTGTACGCGTGATAGTATAAATTAAAGCTCATTGAAGTAAAATTTCAGCAAAAACAAAACGCAACCGAAAAGCATTACACGTCCGTGTAAACGGCACAACTCGTATAAATAAACATCAACATACAAAAACACGACGGAATCCATTTATATATATATATATATATATATATATATATAAACTCGCAAATCAGATAATCCAAATTGGTTTTAGACGCAAACTCAATTTTGACGTGTATTTTACTTTATCGCACTGGTTTGATAAATTGAATGAGATACGGTGGCGGGGCTCATGTGCCAATGCGACGTTACTCCGTGATACACCTATAAATGAAGTGGATTGGAGCCGCCGACTGCCGAAGCCGAATTACTTTATATTCTTCCTTGTGTCGTCATTACTTTCTTTGTGAACGTTGGAATTTGGTTTCGGTTTTCGTTGGTCCTGTTTAGCGTGGATTAAAAGTTACGTCAGATATTGATTAAATGAGATTGCAGAATTTATAGATTTGGTCAACGATAGAATTATAGTCAGAACATTATTTCTAACTATGCTTTGCTTGAGTTCAGTTCCTTGCTTCCAACAAGACATTAGTGAGCTAAAACATTAAGTGATCAGAATCAAATAAGATAATATGGGCTGTCTTCTAAACTAAGCAAAAGCTTGTATTTATTATAAAGTCATTGCAATATTTCCACATCAAAAGAACAATCAATGTTTAACTACAAGAATGCCGTAAAATTCTTAAAAATAAATGAATAAAAAAGCAAACAGATCTAGATTTATTGTTCACTCAATCCAGAATTTACAACATCGATGTCTCAGGCACACCTATCGCGTTGTGGAATCGCCATTGATTCCCCGGAACCGCTTGCGAGTGTTTAATAGCTTTGATACAGGGAATTCTAACTTGTACTGTTTCCACCCCATTATTTGCTAAATGCGATCAGCAAGCGATTTAAAATTACTACCTTTGATACGAATGCTTTTGTAAAGGTGGAATTTCGTGTGGCTCATATGCAGATTGCTGTATTTTCAGCGGCGCGTGTAAAGATTGTCACGTTGTATCAGGATGGTAAATGATTTAGTTCTGGGAATCTGTGGTTTAGACTATAACGTATTTTTTATACCTGAGGGTGATCACCACCGCCCATGAACTTCAGCAACACCATAAGATATAGAAATGCGTTGCTGGCCTTTAAGGTTAAGGTAATACGCTGTTTTGTCAAAGGTCACCAGGTCATATTTACTGAAATATTGTTATTTAAGAACCTTTACCTTAATTTAGTAAAGTGGTTTTGCTATTTGAAACCTAAATAATAGGCTCTGAGCAATTTATATTTAATGACAACGTCCAAAGGGCTTCATTCCAAATTCTTACAAAATTGTTATAATATTTATTAAGTTACTAAATATAGGTTTCTAAGGTAGCAATAAAACAATGTATATAATATATAATAATAGAAATAAACTCACTCCTTTTTTCCGAGAGGGGGTAGGCAGAGGTGCAACCAAGATACTTACGTTTCGCCTTGTATTTTCCGTCAATAGAATAAAAATAATAACAAGTACCAACGAACACAGCGTTAAATATTTAGATCTCCTTTGTCTGTATCGACTCAGCATTACACCAACAAAATCAAAAGCAACCTAAAATAACAAAAAAATGTACAAAGTTAAAATTGCATTTTTGCCAAGTGTAGCAAGTTTCGTATCTCGTTTGTGGATCGGAATCGATTGCGCGGCCGTCCGTCAGCGAGCGTATCCAACTCACGTACTCGGTATCTTCACGGCAACTATTTGAAGATGCTGCCCTCTGCAATTTATTCCGCCATTCTTTAGCAGCTAAGGGTAGACGTATTTAGTTTTGTTGTGATTAGCTGGTGTAGTTTCTGTGGTTTTATTTGCTGACATATGATTTTTGTTCTTTTTTTGAAGCATTTGTAATAACGTCTTTACCTAAACGACTTTACTGGCATGGTTTACTTTTTTAATACTTCTTTAAGCTATTGTTCTTGTTTTCTTGACGCTAAATGACGCTACTTTATAGTGTAGTGTGTACACTTGGTAGTGGTAGCTATGCGGACAGATATTTTACTACCTGTAAACTCTACTTTCAGTACTTGCAATAGTTTGGACAACACGAAGCTAATTTATTTATTTAAATATTTTGTTGTTGCAAAGGAAAGTATTACTAATCATTGCTTCAAAAAATATAACAATTACATTTGATATCTATAGCCTCATTAGTTATTGTAAAAATAGAACAGTGCATGACTTGGTTTTATTACTAGGAATATTAGCCCGTTGTTTTATTGTAATAAGAATATGATATATTTCAGCATCTTTTTACAAGGAGTTTATATCGATATGATGTAGTTTTTTTTCATAACTTCGTTTACCAAGAAATAAAATACGGCCAAGTTTACAAATTTAAAGCCTGCGTATTCAAGGACTGTTTATTTTTCTTTGACCCACATAAGAACTTTATTGCACATGTTTTGTTGCAAAGATTAAAAATATACACACTCTATAAACGGCGAAGGATAAGTAAAGGTGCTAGAATATATGTATATTACATTATATGTATATTATATATGTATATTACATTACCCAAATATATCCATTGTATAATGTGACATTGGGTAAACCTCTCCCATTCCTGGCAAATAAACATCGGATGAGCTGTTTCCTTATTGGCTTCACCTACTGTAAAAATAATATTTTCCTCGTAAGAGTCAAGTGTTCGATAACACATTTAAGTCAGTCCTTAGAACTAGCTTTTTTCTCTTTGTTGCTCTCACAAATTATCTGTGGAAGGTTACTCTAAAAATCTTATAAAAACGTACATAATGTCAATAAATTTACAGGTTGTTTTAATTAACCAAGAAACTTGTTTCCTACCCCTGTTACTCAGATAGTACAATACATCCAATTTTAATTTTTCTCCCGCCCTTGTTCAGGTCAACTGGAATAATTTCGTTATTTTGTAACCTCGTTTCTACGGAGGCAACAAACTATTAGGAAATGTAATCCCAAAGGTCGGTCCGTAATAGGGTTTTCTTATAAAAAACGCGTATAAGCCTGCAGACTTCATTCCGTTTTTTAAATTATATACCTTTTTTAATAAAATATTACGTTCCGTTCCACGTAGGAGCAATTGGATTGTTTAGGATACAGAGATTCGTTTCGAAACAATTTATAGATATTTTATTCTTTTAAGATGTTTCGTTTGAAGTTTCTCTTATGGAATATCTTATTTATGTTTTAATTTATGAGAGAGGCTGCTTTGGTCAGGTGTATGGTAACTTTATCTTTGTTAGTATAATAAATAAGTTGAATTACATTTCATTTTCGTGACCAATAGCTGAATACGTTAAGAACATATTGGATACAAAATGGTTTTTTTAAAAAAGTGTGATTATCGCCTTCCATGCTCATCTAAATAACTGGGTAAGCTTTAAAACGTCACAGGTATCTAGGGTTCGAATCTACGTCCTATAATTTACAAAGCAAGTAAACACTATTGTTCACTTGACGAGAAATGACAGCTTTGTTGTCACGTACGGACATTCAGAACGCCGGACGCCTAATATCATGAATGCTCAAAGCCTTTCAACATATTTACTATTACTCAGGTTTTGACATGTGACGGACAGCATTGATGATGTTATAGTAAATTTCTTGCTTTATTCTATTAACATAACACACTGTCAATAACCATACATAGTGGAAAGTAATTAAACGAAAAATTTTGTTTATCATGATTATTGAATAAACAAAACATGAATATTATGATTTTTATATTAACACTAGTTGTGCCCGCGACTTCGTCCGCGTGGAATTTAACAAAAAAGTTAATTAGCTTTTTAAATTATTTTTTTAAACAAATGTAATTTTCTAAAAAAATGTACCCTAAGTAGTAACTTAGGGTACATTTTTTTATTGGATATAATAAGGAGTACCTTATTATATCCAAACAAATACCTGATAAATAAAGTCCCGTCAAAATCGGTCCAGCCATTTCAGAGATTAGCCGGAACAAACAGACAGACAGACAGACAAATAATTTTAAAGATCATTTTCGGTACAGGTATCGTGTATATAACGATATGTAGTAGGACATTTTTTTTTAATTTTCACTTTTAAAACAGACACTTCAATTTTATTTATATGTATGAATGTATAGATAATGAAAACATCGATGTTGTGAAACCAAATCCCATAAGTGAGAACCAAAGGATCGGTATTGTTAAAAGAGACGGGTAGTCAATAAATAATGGCAAGGATTGGCAAACTTAAGCAACACCCACCTCGAAGCCTATTAATGTAGGAGAAACAATAAATTTGGGATAAAACGAGCAAATCCTTTCGGATGACGTCTACTCTTTGACCCTGGCTAAGACAAGCCGAGATAAGCATCGGAGGGCCCACTTCAAAGGGCGCCGAACCTTTGCCGCTTTTATTAAACTATCCCCCTACTGCGGATTTACTTGAGTGGATTATTTTTTGAAAATATATATTGTAAATGATGGTGATATTCGTTGTATTGTAACTGGGGCAATCTATACATGATTTCGATTGACGATACATTTCAAAAGTTATATGGGTTTTGACGACGCGTGGGCGTGAGTTTTATGATTTTAGGGCAATATTTTTACAGAACATTTTATGTGTCATGATTTGTAAACAGTTAGGCTTCATAACTAAGGTTATAAATAATCAATCATTATGTCGTAAGTAAAATGAATCTTCAATACAGACGAACGAAATTTGGAGAAATAATTTTAAATTCTTTCTTTAATTATTTCCATATATCGAACGACCAATAAAGCCTCAGCTTTGTAGCATCAATCTCAAGACATCCCAAATATATTTGCCAAATCTGACTTTAAAATATGAGTCGGACACTATGCATTCTAAACTTAACTTACCTTAAAACCCGTGAATAGAACCCTTTCACATTAATATCCAGTTGACCTAGATCGCACAGTTTTAAATAAAACACTCCCGCGGTGATATTTCGGCCTGAACAATGCCGTAATATTAATTTATATCAGCCTATATTCATTCTGTTGCCATGTATTCTAGTATTTTTGACTGTCTCCAAAGTGCACTTAGTTAGGCGGCGGCTGTGAAATGAGAGGCTGCAGGTTTGAATCTTGCACTCAGAAAAACATTTGTGAGGCTCACAAATATTTGTTTCAAGTTTGGGTGTTTGTAACATCCAAAAGTATATGATTGTTTACGACACAAAAGTTAAAGTGTATCTTAAACTTGAATCAACACATCTAATTACCTAGGTTTGCTCTACTCCTACTATCGTTATAGAACTACTTGTGTAATACAAGATAATACATATTTTATTACCAATGAAGGATTTACAGAAACCATCCAATATTATTAATAATATCCAAACTATCAATACAAATACACAATATTAAAATACATAAATCCAGCTCAAACCCTACCTGATTATCTCAGGCAAACAGAATTCATAAGCGAGATCTAGAAAAACGAAAGCAAATATCAGAAGCACTCATTTATTCACATCGGACCCTTAAGGGAACGCCGTCAAGTTTGGAAAGGCCCGCGGAAAAGACGTAGCCCCATCCGAGTCGGGGCCAGTAGAGATTTGACTATTACATTCATGAATATCAAAGTAGATGGCTCTAGACACGAAATCTCTCTTTGTTTTTGACTTATTGTTATTTATTCTAATATTGTAAATATTTATGTGAGTTTATCATTCACATCGCAGCACGTATGTACAGATTTCTTTGGATTTATTGCATTCTTCTAGTATTCAGATATGTAGATTCGATGTAAAGAAAGGGGTAATCTTAAAAAAGATTTTTTTATACATAAAAGATATCAGAAATTCGACAGGAATTGATTTCGGAGAGAAAAGAAGACACTTAAATATATTCTAGAGATTTTGCCCAATAATGATAAAAAAGTATGCAACCAAACAATATAGAAAAAACATGGCATTTTTTCATAGAAATTGTATATGATTTTTAAAATGAAATTTTAAATATATGTATGTTTTTAATATACATTTTTACTTCGGTGCTTTGTGTATTTGATTAATACCTGCACGCAGTTTATTAACATTTGCATGTTATCAAATATCCCCGGTTATTTTGCATAGTTCAATTCTTATTTATTCAGAAAACTAAATATAATTTATAAAATATCACTGCTTCAGAAATCACAGATATGGTTTTAAATATTTAAAAAAACATGAAAAATAAATACAAGCACTTTGCTGATTACAATAAATGCAGGAGCGTTTCGCAAGAGCTAACAGGAAAAATGCGTCAGCGACAGCGCATTAGTAACTCATTGTCTGCCAGAATATCATGATTATGATTCCGCCCGACATGAAAACGCGGCGGGCAACAAAAGGAAAACGCTGTAACAATACGACGGGGGAAAATAAATAATACGCGCCGCGTACCGGAAATTTCATGTCTGTAAAAGTCAACGTTTCCGCCCGAAAGACGATTATTGGTGTTGCTCCATTTTGCACACGAACAACTGATCGTATTGATTGTGTTAAATGCTTTAATATTGTTAATATCATAATAACTAAGGTATGTTAGAAGGTAAACAATACACCAAAATACCTCATCGAGAGTACGATTGCCTACGCTGCCACCACTCTGGCCTAGTGCGGGTTAGAGGACTTCCATATTTCTCTGGTATTTGGGTTTCCTCCCGCTGTTTTACTTCACTATAATAGTGCGTGGTGATTGTGGTAGTGAGTGACTATCAATACACACACGACTCCGAAAAGTTAGAAGTGTGCGCTGGGATTTAAACCTGTGACCACCACCTACTTTTAAATACATACTACACCCACCACCCACTTTAACGTACAACATAATAAAAATATGTTTTATTCCGAGAATTATCAAGAACCATTTCTAAGAAATGTGAATAAATATCAACCCGCAGTTGTGAGCTATTGAAAAGGCCCGTGATGTGTAGTATAGTATTTATTAATTAAGCAGCTAATATTAATGAGGGCGTTACAGGCGCAGTTTGTGAAAAGCTGTTTGTGAAACTAAATACACCGAGTGATATCACCATCGAGACATATTTTTTATAACGCTCAAGTATTTATTTTCGGTCCGGGTGTAGCCAAAACGACCAGTTTCTAATAGTAGTGTGAACACTATGTGTGTGAATGTTACATACATACATAAAATCGCGCCCTTTTTCCAAAAGGAGTAGGCAGAGATGCAACCAGGACACTCACGATTCGCCAAGAATTTTCTGTCCCATGATGTGATAGGGGACGAGCTTATCACCATATTAGGACATATTCCGATTATGTGTGAATGTTGGTTTCATTTATTATGATTGACCTAAGTAAATTTAGCTTTTTTCATAACAACTTGTTCATCGCACCAAATCATTGTGGGATCAGGCTTACAGTCCTCGTGTTGATTGGAGGAGTATCAATTTAGCAAATGAACTCGCGAAATTCCTCTATAAAAATGATATCGAATTCATCAATGTGTTAATTAAAAAGTGCTTCAGTAGAAACCGATACTTTTGCTTTTTATATAATTTATCGTCAGTTTGATAGCCACCGGGAAACGATTCACCTGAACATAATTGCTCTTGAAAATGGAAATTGTTATAAATGAGCTGCTTAGGTACTTTAGCGTATTTTAAAGGGGTAGAAGAAAAGTAGAAGGAACAAGGAAATGTTTGACGTCTCTTTACCCGTAATTGTATGTATGTATCAGCCCATATACGTCCCACTGATGATTGAGAGTAGTTAGGTCATATACTCCACCACGTTGTCAACCAGCTTTTGGCGTCCAAATATGTCGTGGTCATGCTGTTGTCAAAATATTAGGTTAGGTTAACGGTTTTTCTCCCTTCATATAATATTTTACAGGACATGTTAATAATAATTGATAACAAGTATAAATATATGCTTTTTGTGTATCCTCCTGCCTACCAGAGGTACTTTTTGTTTAGTATGTTGGTGAAACTTTATCATTGTATTCCTAACCGCTTAAAATGGATCAGAAAAATAACAAAAAAATCTCAACTTTCGGAAAATAGTTTTTCACTATGTCCTTTATAAAGGACAAAGTGACGATATTACTATGTCATTTACGTAGGACATAGAAAAGAGTTGGAAGAAAAATTGTAATAAGAATAGTATTAGTTTAAGCGACGTCCCAGCGATTTAAACTGGGAAAAATATGTGACGATCCGGAATCACTGCAATAAGGTGTGTAGAGATCAACGCCGATTTATTCATAATTCTGTTGCAGATGCAGATCCAGCGAAAGTTTGGAAATTTCTCAAGTCACTGGGTGTTGGAAAATCGCGCCATGATTCAATTTCTGATAATATTCATTTAAACTTTCTTAACCAACACTTCTGTTCTCCATCAATTTTAGATGGGACTGCTAAAAGTAAAACAATACAATACCTTTCTTCGTGTAAAACTCCCGATTGTCCCCCTTTAGTTTTTAAACAGGTCGCTGATTGTGATGTTAGAAAGAACATTACGCTGATCGCTTCCAATGCTGTTGGCAGCGATTGCCTCGGACGTAATATGATTATCCCTATCCTTGATGAAATCCTTCCCATCATCACCCATATCCTCAACTATTCCATTACGAGTGGGACTTTTCCAGCAGTTTGGAAAGAGGCCCACATAATTCCTCTCCCTAAAAAAAGTAATCCTACAACCTTATCCGAATTCCGCCCTATTTCTATCCTACCATTCCTATCCAAAGTCCTTGAGCGCCTAATCTACGCCCAACTCGCTGATTTCCTCTATAAAAACCAACTCCTGAACCCATTCCAATCCGGTTTCCGTCCTGGTCACAGCACCACTACAACCCTTGTTCATATTACGGAGGACATCAGATCGGCCATGGAAGGAGGCAAGCTGACAGTTTTAGCACTTCTTGACTTCAGCAATGCGTTTAATACGGTCGATTTTGATGTGCTACTGAGCGTACTAGGTTCGTTTAACATATCTCCAACAGCGCTTGTTTGGTTTCGTAGTTACCTGTTTGGACGCCGGCAGCGAATCTGTGTCGACGATAACGTATCGTCATGGCACACGATGTCTGCTGGGGTGCCACAGGGCGGCGTGTTATCTCCCCTACTCTTCGCAGTTTTTATCAACTCTATTACAAACAAACTTCGATCTTTCTACCACCTTTATGCAGATGATCTCCAAATCTATTCTCAGGCTCCTCTTCACCGGTTAAATTACGCTGTCTCGGCAGTTAATAAGGATATTGAACTGATAAGTGACTGGAGTAAAGAATATGGACTTATGATAAATCCATCCAAAACGCAGGTCATTGTAGTCGGCAGCCCCAGGTTGATTTCTAAAGTTAACTGGTCGCTTATTTCACCTGTCATCTGTAATGGAGTAAGTATTCCCTACAGTGACAGCGTCAAAAATCCTGGCATCTACATTCATCAAAATTTCACCTGGGGTCCACGGATCCGAGAGTTGAGTAGGAAGCTATTCGCCTCGGCTGGGTCCTTGCGGAGATTACGCAATTTTCTACCAATTGCCACGAAAATATCGCTTGCTCAATCCCTTCTTCTCCCCATCCTTGATTATGCGGATGTCAGTTATCTTAATATCACCGAGGAGCAACTTAATAAACTTGAGCGTCTTCAAAACTTTTGTATCAGATTTATATTTGGATTACGCAAATATGATCATGTTTCCGATTTTCGTACAAAGCTCAAGTGGCTACCAATAAGGCTTCGCCGGAATACACACATTCTTTTTCTTCTCTATAATATACTTTTCAATCCCCTCACTCCCTCATATCTTAAAAATCGCTTTGAATTTCTTCATGATTCACATTCGAGGTCTCTTAGGTCATCGGAGAACTTAAGGCTGAAAATCCCCGCGCATTCCACTTCCTTCACAGACAGATCTTTCACCGTACAAGCTGCCAGGTTGTGGAATGCTTTGCCAGTAACGGTGAGACGAGCTAAAACTCTGTCCATCTTCAAAAATATGGTTAAAGAACACTACTTACAGGTTCTATGAGGATATTGGAGTTGTTCACATTTTACTTTGTTGTTATATATATATATATATACCGGGTATCTCAAGACTGCTACCGAAAACGAAGCCGGGTGGTAGTTTTAGTGACTACAAACACAAAGCAACTAAAAATTTCGCAAAGAAACGCGACAGTTATTTTTTATGATTTTTTAAACATCGTCATTTTTTGGTGGTAAATCCCTAGTTTTAGCTAAAATAATAATTTAAACTCTTTTATACCTTAGATTATTTATAAATAAAAGGGTATACACTGTTATTTTAGGAAAAAATGCATTTACCACCCAAATATGATCAAAGGAAAAAAATAACAAAAAAAAAATTGTCGCTTTTTTTTGCCACTTTTTCTGTTGCATTGTGTCTGAAGTCGCTTAAACTACCCCCACCTACGCCCCAACTTTCGTTCTTTTCGTTTATCCATCCCATGGTTGTCTGGCAGAGATTGCTTCAAGCAATAAGACCGCCACTTGTGCATATATTTTATTTCATTTAGTTTTGTCTTTTTATGTATATGGTGTACAATAAAGTGTTAAATAATAATAAATAAATAATATAATCTAAAAAAGCTTCAATCTTATATAATATTATGTTCTTTTATTCGAAAATATTTAAAATTAAAGTAATTCAACGTGTTCTAGTACAAAATTAAACACAACGCTCCAAAAACAAACATAAAATAACTTATGATCGACATTATTTACTAATCAGTCGTAAATTAAGTATATACATAGAGGTCTAAAAAGTAGAAATAAAACTTATATACTAAGAATATTCATTATCCTCATGAAAATCGGAATAACAATTTCGATTTGGCAAAAACAAAGGTAAATAACACATTTTCACAAAAAAAAAAAGAACTTGCCGGACTCTTATCAAACTGTTGTATTTTCCATTTTTTTCTTGTTTGTTGTGTTTTTACTTCACTATCATAAAGACACTTTAGTCGCGATCTTATGAAATAAAACCTGTTTCTCATTATAGCCATAGCAATAAAAGAAACCTTCCATTTTTAAGACCAGTACAAATCAATTAGTCTTTCATGTGGACATTGTAATAGTAATTTCTAATATGTATAATATATTATTTATATTTAGTTCTCTCAAAGTAAGAACCATTGATCTGCCTGACTCTAAAATATGTGTTCTATTCGAACAGTCAACCAAAATTACCAGTGTCATCGTCGATATATTGATCCTAGAACTTATGCCACTTCCAATATTGAGTTTTGTTATATACCTATATATAACGAAATACGTATGTAAGCATAAAATCGTTGATTTCGGGTTCTAAGGTATGTTTTGTCCATGTTTCTTGCACCATGTCCATGTTTTTATAATTTCCGATCGCACTTTGTTCGTTGGGTGGGTTGCATTATTTGTCAACATTTGAGCCACGTCCACGACCAAGTCCACGTCCCCGTCTTTTTCTTCTACATACTCTCAAACGATATCACGATGTCGAACAGTCAAACAGCGCTAAAGAAGCAGGCGGGTAGTAATAAATAAATAATATTCGTCTGAACTACTGGAATCACTAGTTTCGTGGTAACTCGCACTTTGGGTCAATTCTGGAGGCAAAAACTCTGAATCATCGTAGCAGTAATCCCCCGAACAGTCTTATTCAGAATCATTTGAAGTTTCAACTATGCTATCATCTGTTATAACTGGAAAATATAAAAGTAATTGAAAATATCTTCCAATGTACTACACAAAGTACAGTAGTAATGAAAGTATCTAAACATTAACTATCTACATTTGTTCTTTGCAGAGGACATAGATAAATAATGCAAGGTTACTCGTACATTATTTATTTTTACACAAAAATAACACTGTATATCTACGTCACAAGGTATTAATTAGTCACAAATAACTGAAAATCTAGAAATTATTAAGAGTTTGATAAAATTTTAACAGCCTAACTTACACATATGTGAACGCACGGCTACGTTTACACACCCCGACAATATTTTTAAATAAAATTACAAATTTGAAGTGTCTTTTCAATTTGTTTTTATATACCCAAATATCCATTCGATGTCACTGTTAAGTAAAATTAGTATTTTCTTTCAAAAATAAAGCGGCAGAATTTTTGGTTTCTTATGTACTATGAGTAGTAGAGAGTACGAATGTAGGTACGAGGGTATATAAATTTATATCAGGAAGTGTGTATCTCTTAATTTTAATTGATGTCCAAATTTCTCAACACGCCAATAGAATTGAGCCGAATTATACATGTATTTTGGGTGAACTACAGTAAAATATACTAGTCATATAAATCTGTCAGATAAATGCTCTATAAGTCGTTTACGCTCACTTTCATGAAGTTACAAAGACGGATTTTCACAAAAAAGTTGGTTGTAATCAATTTAAAAACCAGACTTTAAGCTCTTTCTGCCATCCAGAATAACCCACTCCGTGTCGTTTAAATGCATTTTTTCCACTCGTTTCTTAGTTATTTAACATGGCAAGTGTCATTAGCCTATTAAACGCGCCGGGGCCATGGCAGTTGCAAGTAAAAATTAAATAAGGCTCTGAATAGACCGGCGGAGGCAAGTGTATAATTAAGAAAATTACAGATGAAAACTAAAACAAAAACGCAACGTTGACGGCGCACTGTGAAAAGGCCCTTTATATTCCCCCATTTAGATTTACACTTGAATGGATTTCCGTCGCTTTTAATTTCAGTGCCGATGGATTTTTAATGGTAAAAGATGTAGCCAGGTTGTTTATTTGGTAGAAGGTCTAAGATTCTGGAAGGTCACAGACTTTTGGAAATATGTAATAATTAATAGTCTCATCGGTAAGTATCGGTAGTACTAAGAAGGGATTTTTGGAAATTCAACCCCTAAGGGGGTGAAAAGGGTTAAAACTGTTGTATGGAAAATCGAAACCGTTAAAGTTACAAACCTCAAGCTTGGCACTTTGATTAGTCATTTAAAACGAAAACTAATTGCATACTTTGTTTATTCAAAATTAGCCTTTGAGGTGTTAAAATAAGGGTTGAAGTGTTGCGAGAGTAGGGTGATTTTTAACCGACTTCAAAAAAAGGAGGAGGTTCTCAATTCGACTGTATGTTGCTTTTTTTTTTTTTATTTTTGTTACCTCGTTTCTCTGTACTGTGTGAACCGATTTCAATCATTCTTTCTTTGATTGAAAGCTGGTGCTTGTCGTTTGGTCCCATAAAAATATGGTGAAGATCTGATGAATATCTTCGGACCCGGAGAGGGGAGCTCCTTAAAATTAAGGAGAATTGCAATGGTTCTTTTTGCATTACGTTCATTAGAAAAGTTAAGTTACAGTGAGAGAGGGAAAAAGGGGTGGGAGTGAGGGGGGGTGGGCGATAAAATTAAAATACACGTAAATTCTAATATCTTCGGCAGCTTTAAACCGATTTTAGTGATTTATTTTTCATTGGAAAAAACGTATTGACAGGTTGATCCCAGGAATACAACATGAAGATCTGATGATTATGTTCGGACCTGGAGAATAGAACTCTTCAAAATGTAGTAGGATTCCAATGGTTCTTTTTGCATTAGGTTTATTATAAAAGTTAAGCTACAGTGAGGGAGGGAGAAAGGGGTAGGGGTGAGGGGGGGGTGTTAACGTTAAAATACACGTAAATACTAATATCTTCAGCAGCTTATAACCGATTTTAGTGATTTCTTTTTCATTGGAAAGAACGTATTAACAGGTTGATCCCAGGAACACAACATTAAGATCTGATTATCATGTTCGGACCTGGAGAGTAGAACTCCTCAAAATTTAATAGGATTTCAACGGTTCTTTTTGCATTGGGTTCAGTAAAAAAGCTAGGCTACAGTGGTTGAGGGAAAAAGGGGTAGGCGCGAAGGGAGGAGGGGGGGAGCAAAAATGGTAAACATGTGAATATTCTAATATCTTTGGCAGCTTTTAGCCGATTTTAGCGATTTCATTGTCATCGGAAAGAACATATTCCTTGTGGGGACCAAATCTTCTTCATTTAAATGCCTATCAACACTAAAAAGATAAAAATAACTCAAATTTTTAATAAAAAAAATAAAAACCGACTTCAAAACAAAAATCCACTAAAAACCAAAAAATAATAACTACTTACCACTCCAAAGCAAAAAAATAATATTTATTTCATGGAACTCGTGCATGTTGATTAATTTGCTTAATGACTTGACTAGCCAACAAATCAAAATATATGCGTAACATATTGAAGGCGGGTCGCCCAGTACCAAACAATAGATATTTAAATTAATATAAGGCATAGGTCCTACATGTTTGGTACTTGGCGACCCGCCTTCGATATGTTACGCATATATTTTGATTTGTTGGCTAGTCAAGTCATTAAGCAAATTAATCAATATGCACGAGTTCCATGAAATAAATATAATTTTTTTGCTTTGGAGTGGTAAGTAGTTATTATTTTTTGGTTTTTAGTGGATTTTATGACTATCTAATCAACGCACAGCCAAAATTCTGGAGCTACAAATGTGAAATTATACACAGGAGTTCCTATTATGACGTATGGTAGCATTAAGGAAGGATTTTTGAATATTCAATCCCTAAGGGGGTGAAAAGGGTAAAAAACGGTTGTATAGAACATCCAAACTGTTAAAGCTGCAATTGTCAAGCTTTGCACTTTAGTATACAATCAAAAGTAAAAATAACTGCATTGTTTTTTTTTCTAAAATTAACCCTGTTAAAATGAGGGTTGAAATTTTGTAGAGCCGAACTTTCGAATCAATGCAAAGCCGAAAATACTGGAGCTAGAAACGTAAAATTTTGTACTGGGATTCCCATTGTGACATACGGTAGCAATAAGAAGAGATTTTTCGAAATTCCATCCCTAAGGAGGTGAAAAGGGTAAAAACGGTTGTACGGAACATCCAAACCGTTAAAACTGCAATTCTCAAACGTTGAACTTTAGTTAGCCAATCAAAACATAAATATAGCTGAATACTTAATTTTTCTAAAATTAACCCTTAAGGCGTAAAAATAAGTGTTGAAATTTTGCACAGCCTAACTACTGGTTCAACGCACAGCCTGAACTACTGGAGTTAGAAAGGTGACATTTTGGAAACTAATACGAACGAAAAATAATGACGTGAATTATTTTTAGAAAAATAGTAATAAGGGGCGAAATAAGGGTGAAATTTTATGTGAAAATCAGAACCACTGAAGCTGATTTATGTAATCACATAATTTATTTTTGCACAAAGCTTTCGTAGTTGTAGGGATATAATGTATTGCTTTTACGTCGGTATTAATATAATATGTACACGTAGTCGAAGTTGCGGGAAAAAGCTAGTTTATATCATAAATGAACCATAATTCACGAATACTTTTGAACACACAGACGCGCAGAAACTTATCACATCATATTATTATTTATCACGAAGGCCTAAGTGACTCCAATTTTAATATCTACATGTAGGCTTACCATGATGCAGTGAAGTAAACTATTTGCACAAAGAAACGTGCGTCTTATCCCACGCTTATACATCTTGGATATCAAAGCAAGAAGCCTTATATTAATACTATGAAACAAGGCAAGGATTAGGCCTTGACCTTACAGGGAAAGGAAAAGGGAATAAATTATATGGAGCCGCGGGCGATCTGTAAGTGGAATCAAGCTGAAAACAATTGTATATGTATGTTCCTATGCTTTAGTTTAAGTTGGACTTTTGAAAGTTTTTTTCAACCAACAATGTAACACGCCAAACAGCAGGGTAAATGTACTGTTGTCTTTCCGTTTGACAAATCGGCATATCCTGACTGCTTGCCATAGCTAGCGGCCGGTCTTTACTTACAGATGTATCTAAACCGAAACCGAATAACAGAAGGATTGTTACATCATCTATGTCCGTAGATTGACACTCAGCACTCAGATACATAGCTGCTGTGAAATCACCCTAGGGTCGTGAAATTACCAAATACTTTTTAGTCTCACAAATACACAGACCAAAACAAATATTTTTAGAGATAATAAATCATTTGTTTGGAGCGGGCATCGAATACGCAGCGTGCCGTTCCACTACCGGAGTCTAATTAACTGCGTCATTGGGGCTTACAAAGAAATGTGAAGTAACAGTTTTGCTATCGCAATTCAAATTCAAATAATCTCACGTAATATTACAGAGCCAGACTATCTCATGATTGAAATTTCCCTCAATACTTGTCAGTTGGTATTCTATATCTATGTTTTTGCGTAGAGAATCTTTGACTATGATTCGAAACACTGTTTTCAAAATGTTCATGAATAACGTGATGTTTGGAAGACTATGATTTAGTGAATGGTAATTTCAAGAATTATAGAGAATATAAATTCTCCCAATAATTTAATATTGAACACCCTGTTGTTACATTTAGAATTATTGAATTCTTATGTCTGGTTACTACCACTATCGATTTTTTGGATGAAAATAAATTACATAATTGTAGATCTCATTGTAATAAAATGACTAAAATTTACCATGAATAAAGATAATGACATCAGCAAATTTCTCACCAGTTGTAATACTTAAACTGAAGTATAAAGTAACACTACTCACGTTCTGCCGTACATAAAAAACGCGCCTTTGCCAACACACCGAACAATACAAATATTGAAGCGCCAAATTTAAATGGAATTTTGATTTGATTTCTTTGCGGCAAATATTATAATTTCAAATAACTCTCGAGATGAAAAATCAGAGATCCCACCATCAAAGTTACGGGGCTGCGTGATGAGGGGCGACGCGGGAACGTGGAGGTGCGAGGAAGGGGCGAGGGGGATTCGACGGCAGACGTGGGCGGTTCAGGCGAACGCTCCTCCGACGGATCGCTTTATCCAAACTGACTTTTAATGTGGGTAATGTTGAAAGTTCTTGTATTAAACATATTTTTATTTTGCTTGGGCGCAATTTTTATAATAGCTAAGTGATAGAAAGTTGTATGGAATCTTGTTCGATCCAGGTTACCTCGTCGTAAGAAGATGTAATACATTGAACGACTATTTAATAACAATGTATCCATTTATTTCTTAATAAATTCACATCGTTGGTCTATTGTTGAGTGCATATATGGTAAGTGAATTGTTAGTTACTTGATTCTATCCAAGGCTCGTTTTTCAAGGTTTATCATCTAGAAAAATTACATGCCTATGTCATTGCTCGGGGCTGACTTATTTTGATCAAAAGGAATGGAAATAATTTCTGCGAATTTGTGTAGCCCTTGCGAGAGGCACCTCTACCTAACTCTTCAGAAATATAGGCACGGTTTTTTAAATATCTACACACAATAATTATACTATTTACTTTCAATACTTACGTGTCTTTTGACCCTAAGGAACCATGAAAAAATGTGAACATTTATTCCATTTCATTGACAATGGAGCGTAAAATATGATTCTTTTGACTTATATTAATGATCTGAGAAGAGGTATTGGTAATCATTTTGCGAACTATATTTACCAAAATACTACATTGAACACAATGTTGTGAATTTTCGCTTATATATTATATAAACTCATTTGCAAAAAAAAAGGGCACCTAAGCAATGAACCATTTCAAATGTTACTATTGGTTTGTTTGATAATTATAGGTAGTTTTACTTTCACAATTTTGTAAATTAATAAGCAAATAATCGTTTTCGTCAGTATTATCATAAAATTTTGATAAAATTTATGGGTTTTAATGCTAAAGTCCACTAGTAGTGTATGCTCGCTAGTAGTGCATATGCTCGTGAAGTAAAAGTTAACAAAGATTTTTGTTTGTTTTTTCTTTAATAAAGTAAAAGCAGATAAATGTTTAGTATTGAGCGTGACCCCTTCTATCTGAAATCATAGCTTGAATTCGTCTGGGTATGCTAGCGAGGATATCCCGGATACTTGCTTGCGGAATACGTTCCCACTCCGCGGTAATCACATTCTTCAGTTCTCTGATGGTCTGCGGAGCCGGTTGTACTGATCTCACGCGTCGTTTCAGAACGTCCCAGACATGCTCTATAGGATTGAGGTCGGGACTTCGAGCTGGCCAATCCAAACGACGAATGCCGACTTCTTGCACATACGCTTTCACATCGCCAGACCGGTGGGCGCGAGCGTTGTCGTCCATAAAAATTGAGTCTTCGCCTAAAGCGGCCAATGCGGGTTGTGCATGAGGAATTAGAACTTCCGTTATGTATCAATGTCCAGTCAGTGAGCCGTTTTCAATGAAGACTAACTCTGTACGATCCATTGAATTTATTCCTGCCCAAAACATAACAGAGCCCCCACCATAAGGTGTGATTTCTTCAAAACAAGCCTCTGCAAAGCGTTCTCCTCGTCTTCATAGCACTCGCCGACGTCGATCTTCACCGAACAGAGATATCCTGGCTTCATCGGAGAACAATACCCTATTCCAGTCTTCTTGAGTCCATGACTCCTATTTCAAGCAAACCTAAGCCTGGCAACTCTGTGCTCACGGAGTAACTTAGGGCCGCGGGCCGGGCGATGACTGCGTATATTGGCCGCGAGAACCCTCCTCCTGACCGTCCATAGACTAATATGCACATTTCTTACTTCTTCGAGGTTGTTCTTAAGGTCCACATACGAAGACTTGCGATTTCTCAATGCGCGACTCACAAGAAAACGATCATCCCGTGGTTGGGTACATGGTTTTCTTCCAGAACCAGGCTCAATCCTATAGAGCATGTCTGGGACGTTCTGAAACGATGCGTGAGATCAGTACAACCGGCTCCGCAGACCATCAGAGAGCTGAAGAATGTGATTACCGCGGAGTGGGAACGTATTCCGCAAGCAAGTATCCGGGATATCCTCGCTAGCATACCCAGACGAATTCAAGCTGTGATTTCAGCTAGAGGGGGTCACACTCGATACTAAACATTTATCTGCTTTTACTTTATTAAAGAAAAAACAAACAAAAATCTTTGTTAACTTTTACTTCACGAGCATATGCACTACTAGCGAGCATACACTACTAGTGAACTTTAGCATTAAAACCCATAAATTTTATCAAAATTTTATGATAATACTGACGAAAACAATTATTTGCTTATTAATTTACAAAATTGTGAAAGTAAAACTACCTATAATTATCAAACAAACCAATAGTAACATTTGAAATGGTTCATTGCTTGGGTGCCCGTTTTTTTTGCAAATGAGTTTATATTATAATATTATAACTAGACTGAAATGTTGTCTAATCACCAAAAATAAACTTCTTCGTTATTTCATTCGTCTATATTGGCATGTAAATATAGTTAATCATTAGGTCTAATTCTCAAGGCAGGCAAAGCTGTTTATTGGGTTTTTTCTTTTGAAAATCGCACACGGGTTTCTACATACTGAATTTGATGCTTAATATATAGCGGGGCTCACCCCTTACAACATCTTAGGGATGAATTGATGATCATTTGACAAATATTTTAAGTTAAATATGTATCATATGCAAAAGCCTTTCCGTTAATCATTAAATAGTACAGCTCTACAAGTAGTCGTATTTGAATATGAATATTTTGTCCAACAACTAAAATTTACAATGCGTTGGTATCCTTCCGATCTCTGATATAATCCAGTTCCTAGTTAATTTAGATAACAGCCGCCCATCGCGTGGAGTTCCTTTATATCGTCTCAATGGTGCATTAAATCGGCTCGACTACCGCAAACGAATTACACTTTGACTTTTGGGAAGTTCGCAAATCGGGATTGACTCTGTCGGCCCGGGGCGTACCATTACATTCTTTGAAACAATTTTGCAAAATCGCCGAATTTAGCTCAAAATTGCGGCTAATCAATTAAGATCGACTGACGTTAATTGCTTTGTGCGGTGCGGCTCGTCTGCTCGCCCTTTGCCGACAGATCGCCGAGGTGCTTTTGCGAAATTATTTTGTAATTATTCCATCACGGTTTTGAAATCTATTCGCTTGAGTGTGGCCGCTTAGCATGTTTGTGGCGGCTGCGTTCAGCAAAGGTTATTGAATTTTATAGGTACTAGATATGCTTTGTACTAAACGGATTTGATTCTAAGATGTTTTTTATACATACGCTAATTGGTCCTAAACCTGTAAAATTGGAGACAATATACAGATACTTAATGGATGCAGAAAAATCTGAAATAGTGAAATAGTTTTTACTTAATGCTGACTATAAAAGCGTGATCTTAAAGGTTTTTACGTGTTTGTACTTGGTTTGTACGCATTTTGACGAATTCTCACTTCTCAGGTTAAACGTGTATTCTTTTACCAAGCCTTTGTTACATTTGTTTATTTTATTCTAAGGTAGTAGAATAATACTAGATAGAGTATTTATATCAGAATTTGTAGAGTTAATCAATAACACAGGCGCTGACCTCACACCCACGCCCACGCGTCCACTTCCCGCTCGCCGCTACGTGCCGGGACAGCACGCCTGGTCTATTTAAGGAAAACACTTGAGTTAAATCGATAGTTTCTGGAAATATTTTTTTTCAATATTTTTACTTCCCACTCTGTCGAAGACTTTATAGCCTTCATTATCTCAAAACATTTTTTTAGCCTCAGCTAATAGCCCAAGGCGACCAGCTAACCGAAGTTGCGGAGGCGGCGGCGAAGGGGCTGAACTTCCCGTAGCGCCGGAGACGTTGCAGTAACAAATTTGAATTGACAACAAGTGTTTTATGGTTAGGTTACTATAATTGATATTTCCCCGGCAATAGCGCGTTAACTGTTCATAGGAGTGGTACCAGGGGAGATGCGACACTCCCCCTCCCCCTCCGCTCCTCCCAACCTACTCCCTTGTGCTGCCGTATTCTACATTCTACCACTTCGGCTCATTGTTTTGATTTCGATTCGCTTTTCATCACTCTGCCCAATAGGCACTGGGCATTATTCAGAATGCCCGGGCAATGTGATAAATTGATTGGTTATAATCACATTGCCCGCTCTTTTTGGGCATTATTCATATTGCCCGGGCATTATGAATAATGCCCGATTAATCACTTGACCCATAATGGGTGGCTTTTGAAAATATTTGACCAAATGAGACTTCTAAAAAGTCTGCAGTCGTTGTTATGCAACCTCGATTTTTTTAGTTCACACACAGCCGGTACATTTGGTTTGGTATCTTATTGGGTAGATAATGGGTCTGTTTATTACTATTGCACGCTTATTACAACACTTATAAAATTTAGAGAAGTAATAGAATAACTGATACTCATTATACATTCGTAAGGGTTGGAGGGTAAATTATAACTTAACCGCTTGAGTACACCTCTCCATGTTGCATGAAATGACTTGAAAGTTCACTCATCAGTTTTAATCAAGACCAGCTAACTTTACGCGCGACGTAATTACTAGCACTCTGTGTTTCTGAGGGTAGTTCGACTGTATGCCCTGTAAGGGTTGATTTTGCATGGTTCGCCACCTATCACATCGTGGGACGGAAAATATAAAGGGAAATGTGGTTATCCTGGAACGAGAAAAGTTTACAATTATATTTTATCATCATCACAATTATAAGTAGTTTGTAGTAACCCACTGCTCAACATAATCACAAACAAATAAAAAAAAGCATATGTCTTAGCACTACCCTCGCCTTATTTCAAGGACATCTAAAATTATCGTCACTGTCTTACTTTGCCTGAAGGCTTAATTTGTCTCAAATTAAACTTAATAAACATATTTATATATAGAAACACCAAAGTTTCTCTGAGACCATAACATGTGTCCTGTATTCGAAAACTTAAGTGTAGTTTCGGCCTAAAATAACGGTATCCTTTACAAGTTTGTAGCTTCGCCTCACGTCCTATAATTGAATGAATTGTAGTGAAATAGATTGAAACTGTCTTGGAAATTCCTTTCCTTTGAATCACGTAGCAAGTATTAGATCTTAGGATTAAACTGAAGGTTGTATCGTCTCTTGTAATTTCGGTGGCACTTGTTTTTAACACTAACCAATTTAACATAAAAATATAATTTTGATAAGAATAAGGCTACGAATTCGTAGAACAGTATTTGTAGCACTATATCTTATCAATTGTCATAATCTTCATAATTCAAAGCGTCTCTTAATGGATTGAAGTTTTCCAAGAATTTGTGTTACATATAAATCGTAGCTCTCAGCTCAGCGTAGCACGATCCGCAATACTAATAATCACTCATAAGCCACAGCGCTACAACGAATGCTACGCTAAACTTTCGTAATCGATATTCGTAGCGCATCCATCACTCGCGTAGACCCTTCATTAGTATTGTTTTTACGCTTGTACTAGGAAGTTCGCATAGAATTTAATAGGCGATAATCATATCATCCACTAAAAGGTAGTTGACCCATTTTTGTGAAAATGACTTCCCAATCTCCACAAGCGTGTCCATAAAGCAGCACGACGTGTAAATAGCACGCGCGTGCTTCATTCCTATACAAGCCAAGGCCGCATCAGCCCACCTCAATAACACCTAATAAACCTGCCCCGGCGATGAAACGCCGTATTATTACGATTTATTGACGTTATTAGGCCCTCTGCAAAACATTCGTGATAAGAATTACTTATGTGGATACACTTGGCGTTGTATACGATGTACTTTGGCGTGTACGAGGGGTTTTATAAGCGATAACACGGAGATTACCGCTCAAGATTCCTTGTTGTTTAAGTAAGCGTGTGCATCAATTTTAATATGCGCCGTTTACAAGCTACTTGTTTTAATAATCGAGTGCTTGTAAGCTTTTATAGTTATAACGGATTACAAGCGTTTAGAAATTATTACAACTTTGAAGTTTACTTGGGAGTATTTTTTAAATTGGTTTGGACACTATTCGTTTTGTTTTAATGTTTTAAGACTTTTTATTCATGGTTATCTTGTACCTATATTTTTATTACAAATGCCATAGTTAATTAGTTCGTTTATGTTTGTCTTAGATCGACATGAAAATTTGCGTACAAATAATTTATTGTTTGAAAAGCGAACTAGGCTCCTTTCCCGCATTGTAAAATGGCTAGTTACAGTCTATTACGTTAGTAAACAAGACATAGAGTCTGGAATTGAAGTAAAGTGAATTAAAGTGGGTTTGAACGGAATAAACAGTAATTTAGGTGGGTAACGTAGGAACAACACTACATACATACATACATAAACTCACGCCTATATCCCAGAAGGGGTAGGTGCCAGGACACCCACATTTCGCCTTATATTGGAACAACACTAATGTACCTAAAAGTGGCTTTGCTTATTTACCTGAGGCTATTACAAAAATATATCCCAAATTTCATTCCAGTAAATAATATAAATGACAAAATCCTTGTAAACAATAAACTGAAGCATTGTTTCACAATGCTAATAAAATGTTTATTATCACCGTCTTAAATTAAACGCAACTATGTAATCCTATTACAACGATTTAATTACCTCATTATTTGTTTGTGCAGTAGTATTTATTGTTTTGCATTAGAGATTATATAACATGTACAGTACCAACAGTCTACTTGGCTTTTATATGAGGAGAATTTTACAAAATGATAGAATGTAATTAAATACTAAGGCTTTCTTTCTGATTTTTACACGAAACTAATGCTCAACAAAATTTTGCTCTTTCTTCAGACATGGGAAGCCAACTACTAAATGTAATCAAGCGTCTCTACAACAACGTGCCTTTGTTTAATAATAATAAAAAATAAACGCCTTGCACAAAGCGGTCATTAAACATTAATTGCTATCTTAAATTACCAACAACAAACTAATTACAATTGCAACAATTTCAAAACCGTACTACCGTACATGCAACAATAAACTTAATACAATATCATTAAAGGCCACATTACCTTGTCAAATGTGAAATTCAGTTGTTCATCAGATAAGGAGTTGAGCCTAGTTATTAGTCGGACTGCTTGTAACGAGTGGTTGATAACTCGGACACAATTACTATGATTTGTAAGTAATTTCAAGGGTTTTAAATCCATCATAATTTTGCGTGAAATGGCCTTGGTATGTAGCAATTATATTTTTAACCGACTTCAAAAAAAGGAGGAGGTTCTCAATTCGACTGTATGTTGCTTTTTTTTTTTTTTTATGTTTGTTGCCTCGTTTCTCTGTACTGTGTGAACCGATTTCAATCATTCTTTCTTTGATTGAAAGCTGGTGCTTGTCGTTTGGTCCCATAAAAATATGGTGAAGATCTGATGATTATCTTCGGACCTGGAGAGGGGAACTCCTTAAAATTAAGGAGAATTGCAATGGTTCTTTTTGCATTACGTTCATTAGAAAAGTTAAGTTACAGTGAGAGAGGGAAAAAGAGGTGGGGGTGAGGGGGGGTGGGTGATAAAATTAAAATACACGTAAATTCTAATATCTTCGGCAGCTTTAAGCCGATTTTAGTGATTTATTTTTCATTGGAAAAAACGTATTGACAGGTTGATCCCAGGAATACAACATGAAGATCTGATGATTATGTTCGGACCTGGAGAATAGAACTCTTCAAAATTTAGTAGGATTCCAATGGTTCTTTTTGCATTAGGTTTATTATAAAAGTTAAGCTACAGTGAGGGAGGGAGAAAGGGGTAGGGGTGAGGGGGGGGGGGTGTTAACGTTAAAATACACGTAAATACTAATATCTTCAGCAGCTTATAACCGATTTTAGTGATTTATTTTTCATTGGAAAGAACGTATTAACAGGTTGATCCCAGGAACACAACATTAAGATCTGATTATCATGTTCGGACCTGGAGAGTAGAACTCCTCAAAATTTAATAGGATTTCAACGGTTCTTTTGCATTGGGTTCAGTAAAAAAGCTAGGCTACAGTGGTTGAGGGAAAAAGGGGTAGGCGCGAAGGGAGGGGGAGGGGGGGGAGCAAAAATAGTAAACATGTGAATATTCTAATATCTTTGGCAGCTTTTAGCCGATTTTAGCGATTTCATTGTCATCGGAAAGAACATATTCCTTGTGGGGACCAAATCTTCTTCATTTAAATGCCTATCAACACTAAAAAGATAAAAATAACTCAAATTGTTAATTAAAAAAAATAAAAACCGACTTCAAAACAAAAATCCACTAAAAACCAAAAAATAATAACTACTTACCACTCCAAAGCAAAAAAATAATATTTATTTCATGGAACTCGTGCATGTTGATTAATTTGCTTAATGACTTGACTAGCCAACAAATCAAAATATATGCGTAACATATTGAAGGCGGGTTGCCCAGTACCAAACAATAGATATTTAAATTAATATAAGGCATAGGTCCTACATGTTTGGTACTGGGCGACCCGCCTTCAATATGTTACGCATATATTTTGATTTGTTGGCTAGTCAAGTCATTAAGCAAATTAATCAACATGCACGAGTTCCATGAAATAAATATTATTTTTTGCTTTGGAGTGGTAAGTAGTTATTATTTTTGGTTTTTAGTGGATTTTTGTTTTGAAGTCGGTTTTTATTTTTTTTATTAATAATCGTTGTGTGACGAGCCACTTGGCTACACGGCATGTGATAATATCAAAGAGAAATACATTTAAAAGACTGTGTTTATTTTTTCCCTCTTCATTTCTCTATTTTGAAGGAAAAAATGGTAACACTATACCATTTTTTACTTGCCCTATTACTTTTATACCCAGGCATAAAAAATATAATGTTCATAAACATTAGTATATACCGAAATCTCACATAGTTAATTGATAGTTTGTATGTTATTTTGTATTATTTAACAGAGCATATTTATTAAACTGTCACTTGACCAATGAAGCGAAAACGCGAGTATTTTGATTAACAATATATTGTTATATATAATTATAAAAATATGATTAATACGATCAGTATAATATGATTAATACGATCAGTATAATATGATTAATACGATCAGTATAATATGATTAATACGATCAGTATAATATGATTAATACGATCAGTATAATATGATTAATACGATCAGTATAATTGATTAATACGATCAGTATAATATGATTAATACGATCAGTATAATATGATTAATACGATCAGTATAATATGATTAATACGATCAGTATAATATGATTAATACGATCAGTATAATATGATTAATACGATCAGTATAATATGATTAATACGATCAGTATATATGATTAATACGATCAGTATAATATGATTAATACGATCAGTATAATATGATTAATACGATCAGTATAATATGATTAATACGATCAGTATAATATGATTAATACGATCAGTATAATATGATTAATACGATCAGTATAATATGATTAATACGATCAGTATAATATGATTAATACGATCAGTATAATATGATTAATACGATCAGTATAATATGATTAATACGATCAGTATAATATGATTAATACGATCAGTATAATATGATTAATACGATCAGTATAATATGATTAATACGATCAGTATAATATGATTAATACGATCAGTATAATATGATTAATACGATCAGTATAATATGATTAATACGATCAGTATAATATGATTAATACGATCAGTATAATATGATTAATACGATCAGTATAATCATTACAAACGTAGTACGTATATTATCATAAACAAATAAATAATATTTGGGCCAATTCGGATTCATTCGCTAATTACAAGAATATATTTATCTATACATTGTAATAAGAAATGCATAAGTTTGTGTTTGTTACTTTTTCACACTCAAACGGCACCGCCAATTTTGATGAAATTTGGTATGGAGATACCTGATACTTTAGGTGTTAACGTAGGCTACTTTTTATCCTGGAAAATTTAGTGTTCCCAAGGAATAAGGAATTTTAATACGTGTAATTTCTACTCTTAAACTAAAAGGTATGGAATGGGATTGATTGGTTGATAAAATGTGATATAGGAAGACAGAACTACATGCCTTGAGCAGTATAATAGATAACAATCACGTATAGTTCATCTTAAACAGTTACGTGAAATAATGAGTCTGATGTAGACTAGACTCTAAAGTTATCTGCCCCGGGCGAATACGGCTCGGATTGCTAGTAAGAAAATAATCCGGATTACTTGTATGAGTTGACTTGATTAATTACTCGTATATTGATAATAATAATCGCTTTTCTATTTGAATAGCTTTGCACTCTTTGTTAGTTTAGTATAGATTTTTTAATACTCATTGCCTGTCTCAATCTGTATCAGCTCATTTTTGCTCCGATGCCGGACGCGGGCCTTCTCTACATACAGTCCACCATGCTGGCCAAGTGCAGGTTACCGGACTTTACACGCTTGTATTATAAAAATTCTTGTAAATCGCTACGGTATGTAGGTTTCCTTTCAATGTTTTCCTTCAACGTTATAGTAATACTCATTAATTGATCGTAATTTCAGAATACTCCAGAATCCATAGATGCGAACAATTCCTGAACCTACAATAAAGTAATAAACTGCAATATGATAGTTCACAGGAATGACGCAAAACAATGCAGTTGCGTTTCGTTTGATGAAATTGCGGGAACCTCAATTCGCTGGTAGGATATTTGAAACGCCTGCATAGTGACCACTATACACAGGGACACGTATTGTGACCTACGCAAAAGTGTTGCGTTGCAATATCAGTCTTTATCCGATTGCGAACGGGCTGGTACAAGTGTACCGACTTATGAAATAATTGTCAGTTTTCTGTACAGGCGTTACTTCACTTGATATGCGTGCTGCACTATCAGCTGATATCAATGTGGTCACTTTATCGTGACAGATTAAGAAAACTTCGGCGCAATACATATTTAAGATTCTCTCTGTGTGTCTTTAGCCAATAATTCCATTGCTGAATATATATTCCACCAAGGATCTCTAATCTTAGGGTGTATTTGCCAATACTCGCTACACTTGGTAGGCGGGTTGGCGAGCGCAGGAAATAGCGTATCGCGTTGATGACACTGCTGCACGTCATCAGTCTGGCATTTGACTACGCCATTTCAGGATAGTTATCCCGTGATTCACTATGGTAATTATTTAAGTTTACTTGACCATATATTTTTCATCATGGTTGAAGCAAATTATAATAAATAATAAAAAATACTTACTTATATTGCTGAGTTAGAAGCATGTCTCCTTAAATTATAACCATAACATTTACTTTCAGAAATGTTTTATTTATTTTCTATTACAAATTGTAAGAGGTAAACTGAGTCGCCCCATAGGCCTGGGGGCAGCGTGATTTTCTGGATTCAATTTCAATAATTTTGTTTGAAAAATGTGACTGAAATTTGTTTTAGGCATGGCTATACTCCCGCCCTGTGTAACGTCTTATGATGGAAATAGAGTCAGCTAAAATATAATATTATTATTGTATCCTTTGTAATCAACATGAATTTACAGATGTAAGTACATAGAATTTATCTGAGAGCGAAACAAATTATTTATGCTACTCTATTTGTAAGAGGAACGGAAAGAAACATCGACATGCGTGATGTATGAGACACGCTGTAGTGGCTGAGAGACACGCAAGACGCCGCAAATAATTCAGAATATAAATTAAACAAAATGAGATGGCTCACGAATGGACCCATACTATTTGCCAATATTTTCACTTATTAAAGAAACTTTATCGTACTTATTGTGTTGTATAATAGTTTAATGTTTTAGTCTTGAAAATGACAAAACGGATATCTGATATTAGGATTTAGAGATTTGTAAAAAATCGTTACGTATTTATAATTGCCGAAATACACCTTTTGTGAATGAGTAGAAAACTAGTTATGGCTCCCTTCCCGCAATCCCTGGGGGAAGGGCGAGAAGGATTGACGTGGTCACCGACCTTCTAGCTGTACCTTGTAGCGCACAGATGTTAATGCTTAAGCCGAGCTGGTTCCCTGACACTAAATGCAGATAAACACGCGATAGAATTTTCGGAATTAATAACTTTATTTTTTGTTAGTCGGTTAAAAATATATAACGTTCTAAGCTGGTATTTATAATAGCTTTTTGCACAAAACCAGTGTCTACTTTTCATACTCCATTGAAAAAAGGTGTGACAAGCAGCTTATGAGTGTGGTTAATAGTAGTAACATACATTTTTTATGTCTAACTTACATTCAAGCTCAGAATTGCCTTAATGTAACCGCGACCTGCATAATTTATATCCTATTTGACCTAAGTAATACAAATGTAGGAATGCTTACATTACGAGATTAGGTTCTGGCGGAGCAGTAAGTTGATGTTTAAGTACTAGATTCTTTATGGGCGCTGGGAGTTTATTTCGCCTGTTTCGTATATATGTAGTCTCGTAATTTTTAGTATATAGCAGCACATGACTTATAATATACGTAGTTTTTCATTTTAAGCTGGGGAAATATTTGTGGATTTGAGATCTGGAGTTGCTCTGTTACCATTGTTTTCATCATCATTTTCTTATGTTGCCACTAGAGTATAGCCTATTTTGTTTATCACAAAAGAGCCTTTCATACAGTTTATCAGAAAGCAGGATATTTTTTTCCTATGCAACCGACACCAGAAATGCACTACGTTAATCGCACAAATTTTGTAAACCCGCCTTTCACATCACTGGCACAGTGATACAGATTATCAATCTATACACAAGTAAACACTTATAGAAGCAAATTTATTTACTTAGGAGCGCTGAGCACACAATGCGAGAGAAAGCCCTAAGAAAACATTGTGTTCTGCGCCACTGCAGATTGGCGGGATGAAAGGCATTGTGGAGCCGCGGAGTCGATGCCCGTCGAATTGCCGGATTAATTAGGGTGCAGCCTATTCATTTCACGTGAATAATACGTATCGATGGAGCTCAGCCCAAGTACAGTTTCGTTTAATTAAACCCCGTCACAGGCTCTGAACGGCCGGTACCGCGGGTTCTCGTGCGTTGACATTTATTTATTTTGATGCCAGTCTGAAGAATTCGAATGGTGAATTCGGTTGTGAGTTTTTTCGAGTAACATAAATATATCTATGAAGTACCTTTCCCCTTCCCAAAGAGAGCCATAATTTATAGCAACGGATTTCGATATACCGGGTATCTCAAGACTACTACCGAAAACGAAGCCGGGTGGTAGTTTTAGTGACTACAAACACAATGCAACGAAAAATTTCGCAAAGAAACGCGACAATTATTTTTTATGATTTTTTAAATATCGTCAATTTTGGGTGGTAAATCCATAGTTTTTGCTAAAATAATAATTTAAACTCTTTTATACCTTTGATTATTTATAAATAAAAGGGTATACACTATTATTTTAAGAAAAAATGCATTTACCACCCGGATATGGTCACAGGAAAAAAATTACAAAAAAAAAATTGTCGCTTTTTTTTGCAACTTTTTCTGTTGCATTGTATCTGAAGTCGCTTAAACTACCTCCCGGCTTCATTTTCGGTAGCAGTCTTGATATACCCTGTATTTGAATACATTGTGTATGTTACAATAGTTGTATTTGTTTCTGGTTTGTGTTATGATATTACCAATATGGAAGTACTAACATGAGTTACCGCAAGAATTTAACATATTAATTTTTAATCATCTGGAAACTTGGACATCCTAAGATATTCTATCAGTATCAGCCCATATACGTCCCACTGCAGGGCACGGGCCTATTCTACAATCGACAGTACGATTGAGAGTGGTTAGGCCATATAGTCCACCACGCTGGCCTAGTGCGGACTTACATACCATAGAAATTCTTAGAAACCACTATGGTATGCAGGTTTCCTCACGATGTTTTCCTTCACCGTTTTAGTGCGTGGTGATTGACTATAAATACACACATGACTCCGAAAAGTCAGAGGTGTGCCCTGGGATTTGAACCCGCGACCACCGTGAACATGTTGGCAGCCGCGTCTGGTCCGTTTACCAACAGGCCACCACGCACTTAAAATAAGATAATATAAATATTCTTAAACTGAAGATATTCTAGTCACACATAAAGCTCTTGATCATCAAAGTTGTTAGTAGTTACAAAATTCCACGTAAATATATTTTTATTGCCTGTACAGGTAGATTCGATAGCGGCTGACTTAAGAGTAAGCAAGCTCAGAGGTTAATAAAATTTAGTAATATCAGATGGACACTAAAGTTTCTCAATCACAATATGTTTCTTAATACTGCTTTTTGTTTTTTATTTAATTAATGACAGTATCGTGAGTATCACCCGGTAGGTCCGAGGTAGGGGCCGCCACCGTGCCTTTGGCGTTATGTCCAACACATTAGAGCGGGCCACTATCTCAGCGGGTAAATGACGTGTATCCGCCTCGACAACGCTGCCCTCCTGCTGCCCGATCAACCTAGTGACGTGCTTTGAATGTATCGATACATTTATCGATAAATTATTCGTACATCCGATGGAGTGGAGTGGCGTGTAAATTAGCAGGGCTATACACCGCAGTTGGTTGATGTTGGCCGGTATAGTATTATTAAGATAAGCTAACGTTTGTCATTCCAAAAGGATCGGCAAAGCTGCAACTAATCTACCATAACCTTGTTAAGGTTATTTCCATCAAATAAAGTATCAGGGTTTTTTTTAAATAGATCCGGCAAACGAGCAAACAGGTCACGTAAGGTGAGTGATCATTGCCGCTCATGAACATCTGCATCGCTTGGATCATGTGTTGCTAGCTCATTAAATCCGGAGAAGAGTGGGATTAGCAAAACCTGGGGTATCGGGCATTTGGTAATCTCACTCACCGAATGAAATCCGATAGCAAAGCTTTCGCTTCACGTCGATCTCCTTTGAGACAATGGTACCGCTCCGGACGAACCTGCCCATTCATGATTAGTTGTGACCACGGTGGTTTAACTTAGAACAAACAACGACGAATTATAATCATCGTTTTTACTAACTTAACACCAGAGGGCGAAAAAATCGTAGGTTTGTACGGGTTTCTCCATTTTACGTAGATTGTATTTTACGCGGATATTATTGGCCCTAAATTACTTTTAACAGCATTAGCTTATTTGCTGATGAGTTAATTTTAAAGCAATTATTAAATTTATTAAAATGCATACACATGCGGAAATGAGAATTGTTATTTTCACATTTCTATACAGAATAATTTGTTTCAAATAGATAAAATTCAAATCGATTCTGTTAGATCTTATTCAGGTCCAAACCTGCCTAAATCTTTTCTTTTCGTATATAAAGGTAATGAAAGTAAGTATAGATATATTACTGGATTGTTTTTCTTACTTAACGCCAGAGGGCGCCTTGAATTGATTGAGTGACGTCTCTATCTTAGTATGTAAAATGTACTCTGTGGTTGTGACAGACATCAGTGTACCTCTACAAATTCCAAAATTGACATACTCGTTTCGTATTATTTGGTTTACGATACACATTATATTGTATTTCTTCTTTACGACATCTTTTTTGTATAAAAATATTTACAACGAAGTGGTTGGCTTCTGACTATTGCAACAAAGTCCTGATTTACCGGCTGGTATAATGGCATCACGATTACACAGAAATTTAACGTAAAGTATGTTTATACTTAAGTTTTTTACTGGTGGTTTGCTGCTTACTGGTGGTGTGGTGCTTTACTGGTGGTAGGTCTATCATATGTGAGAGGCTGCCTGGGTGGGTACCACCGCAATGTCTATTTCTCCCATCAAACAGCAGTTTAAATGCACTGTTGTGTTTCGGATTGAAGGACATTGTAGCCAAAGTAACTACTGGACATATTGAGACTAAACATCTTATGTCTCAGGATGGCGAGCGCAGTGGAATGCCAAGCATTGCTTTGTAATTCAAGGTGTTGTTTGGTTTTGCTACTGTTCATGAGCGGTCGCATCGCTTACCATCAGGCGAACGGCATGCTCGTCTCGTCATTCACAGCAATAAAAAAAAGTTATTTAAAACTAAACG
The DNA here is from genome assembly GCA_009982885.2 of Hyles vespertilio. Taxonomy (NCBI): domain Eukaryota; kingdom Metazoa; phylum Arthropoda; class Insecta; order Lepidoptera; family Sphingidae; genus Hyles; species Hyles vespertilio. The sequence goes on from CM042807.1 coordinate 24,801,983, forward strand.
CTAACATTCTTTAGTCAGTAATCTGTATCTAATTATATTTAATTGTTTATAGAACTTTCTGAAATGAACCAACTAATAAACCTAATTACCACGCGCTACCGAAACTGATATTCTGTGCGACATTTTTTAATTAGTGGACCTGTTTATGCGAGGAATTTAAAGAATTTTGACAATATGCGCTGGATTTTTACGCCATCAAACATACAATAACCTTTGTACATCCTACACTACACTCCACGATGTACTCCGTACAATATTTATTAATAAAATAAATAATAATAAATACATCCAACATTATTGTTGGCTGGGTGTAAATATTTTGTAATACTTCACTAGACTTATGTTATCCAATATATGGATTGAGTGAATTTAGTGGCAAATTATTTCGCAACCTGCGATAATTTACTAAATATAGGCTACTTCTAATAGGTCAATATGGAAATTCTTAAGGGAAGGCCTATGGTATCGTGCTACAACGATTTAACATTAGACTTCAAAAATATTCACCCTAGCACTGCAGAAAAAATATTAAATTAAACCAAACATTGAGCCGCGAAACAAAAAACAACCCGAAGCAAACAAAGCTACCAACGAGAGAGAAAAACATTTAGTTACAACAAAACGCATGAACACAAAACAACGATCATGTAAAGCGTATCTGACAATGAGAGAGTACAGCGAGATCCCTTTATATTCACACGTCGGTGGACAACACAGAGATCAAACGACTGCTGACGGCTGCCTCGGTGACGGAAGGGCGGGTGACAAGTGGGGGGCGTAGGAGGGTAGCCAGAGCTCTTCAATACAAATGTATAGAAAAATTGCCGACTGTCCGACACAAATAATACAAGCGTCGCGATGAGTTAGTAGACTTGTATTTGAATTGAGCCGTTCGCATTTATATGGAAAATTCCAAGAATTATTATATAAGTTTCTCATTCAGGCTGGTGATTATTTTCGCTGTCTTTCGGACGACAGATACAATATTATGAAAAATATTTTTAACAGCTATTAAAACGAAATATAAAGTTAAGAAATGCTTTGTTAAAAGGCAATCTGTTGATGCAATAATAGTTATTACTGGTGGTAGCTCTCCATATGTGAGAGACCGCCTGGGTAGGTACCACTGCATAGTCTATTTTCCCCACCAAACAACAGTTTAAACGCAATGTTGTGTTACGGTTTCAAGGACATTGTAGTCAGAGTAACTACTGGACATCTTGACTTGAGACTTAATATCTTGTATCTATTGTAATTCGTGGTGTCCCTTGGTTTTGCTAACGTACATGGGCGGTTTAATCGCCATTTATTGCAATAAATATAAATATTAAAAGACCGCAACGCAGTTGATTGAGAAGCCGACTTGCTAGCAGGAGGTTGCTAGTTTGTGTAAGACCAATAAGCCTCAGTTTGTTTACTTACCTACTCTTCATGACTTTCTTTCTATCCACGACACGAGACTTGGTATATTTCCATAATCATCCGGACCCTATTTGTCTATAGCTTGCATCTAATCCACAATATCGACAGCCACCACATCGACCGTCCAGCAGCCCTACCTGCCTATTTGGTATACATTGGTGCGCCATTATTCACGGCGGTCGTGTAAAACGGCGGCAGTTTACTTGCGACATAAACTGGCGTGCTAACTAACACGTGCACTTGGGTGGCGTGCTAACACGTGCATTTTGCAACGTCACGCTGCTATTTGTTCGCGATCCGGGCAGCGCCGGCCGCTTCCGACCTTCCGCTGCGGATTTGCGATTATGATTCTGCTTGTGCTGTTGTGATGTGCTGTTTGTTTTGTTTGTGAAAGTTGTAGTTGAGTACGGAAATATGGCAAAATGTTTTGGGGCTCAATTCCGAGGTGAAAATTGCGTAACTTTGACTGTATTAAGTTATGTGTGTATTATAATTTAATATAATTTTATTTTTTATTTACTTCTATCAAAAAGGAAATACTTTTAGCAAACTAGCGCTGAAATTAGAAGGTAACAAAAACGTATGCTTCTATATTTACTTAAACATTAAAATTAATTATTGAGTTTACACCACAAAAGCAACATTTTTTAAAAGAACCCGCTGTGATATTCTAAACAGTGTCCAGCGACTCCCTCGCCATTCCGCCAAACCACTCCCGAAACATTAAAAAGACGATTCATGGAAAATTTACAGCCGGCTCATCCATTTCCGCACCGCGTCACAAACATGAGAGCGGGCGGTGCGGAAGCGCCCCAGCGACCTTAAACAACCGAAGATAATGTTGTAAAACAATACACAACCACAATAAACCTTCGCCCTATCTTGTAAACTCCACTCGACCCTCCACCACGATCTTCATCTTAGATATCTTCAACATCCATTGCCTAGTCCGTTCCATAACCCCAAACAAAATCTCAAACAAAAACGTCAGTGTAAATTTAATCGAAATTAATAACCACTTAATCGCACTATCCAATGCCGTCTTAGTACAGCGCGATTAAACAAGCTTGTATAACAAACCGTCGATGTATAACTATCAGTTAGCTAAGCTTCTTTAAGTGTAGTAAGTAGCTGAGTTAATGCCGACGCAAATTTATTCATGGCGATAATAAAGTTTGCCGTCCAGAGACATGGGTTTTTTTGGTGGGCCTCAGTATTCAGCCTGGTGTAATTTATCTAAAGAACATTCATTTGTTCTTAACTTGAGACAATTTATATTCAGTTTAATATTTACTTTGAAATCACAGGAGATCCTTTGAGTCCGTTTTACTGGGTTTTAGATAAACTGGTATAATAAACTTAGAACTAAGCCCCCTTTCAAAAAGTCTAATATACAAATGTGGAAATTTCCGTAAAGCAAACAAATAATAATGAATGCAATTAAAAAAGGGTTAATAATTTATGTATTTATTAATATAATGACCATCGGCAGCAATTATATGACCGCGCTAAAAATTAAAGCTACTGCAATTTGTGACAAAATTTATTAATAAGTTACATATTAAAATGGCACTTTATAAAATAAACAAAAAGGGAAAATAAATTTTGTGATTAAGGCAAACAATCATTTTGCCGTATAATGGATCATTAAAACAGCATTCGTTTATAATCACTGTCACATTTCGTGTATATTATGTATAATTCATATTTTGTTTTATTATTCCCGTTCCTGTTTTCTTTGTTGTTGTAAATATTTAAATGTGTATAATTTACGTCATATTATTGTGAGCATGAGCTTCTCTCAATGAAATTGATAATTGTTATTTTGTGTGTGACTTGTATTATAATTGCAGCCTTTAGAGTAGTATATATGTATATGAATGGTGAAATAAACAATGGTGGTGCCGGGGCCACCTTTTTCTTCCCCACATCCAGTATGAATTGTGACAGCTTGGAACACGCATGAATTACATGAAAAAGAACAATAAAAAAATGTAGTTTAGCGCTATCGAATTTCCAAACTTAAGTTAGGGGTTAAATATTAACTGTGTATTCGTTTATCACCGACAATAAGTCCAATTTATAATAAGAAATTATATAGGTATATAATTTTACAGAAAAATATTCATATTATTAAATTTTCGAACGCCTTTTTATTCAATGTTGCAAGTAATTAAATTGTTGAAATTCCGAAAAACTTCCGGAATAATTTTTAGGTAGAAAATATAAAATATTTGAATTTGGACCGAAATTAATTATAATAACGCAAGGGTGAGTTTTACTTTACATTTATTATTAATCTGATGTATTATGATAACTAAAAACAATCTAACGTGAATATGTTAATTTCCATTTATTTATTTATTTATATATTTTTCGAGGAAAAGTTATTTATTGGTAACATTAATATAGCAGTGCTACCAACATTACGAACAAGAAAATAACTACGTTTTTGAAGTTGCAAATGTATGACAGCGCTCCCTCTATATTATACTCAGACTAAATACTCTCTAGACGTAGCCATTACTGGAACGTGAGAAATAAGAGTGAGACCGCAAGTTCAAAATTAGTGTGCGTAAAAGAGACAGAGAGTTTTTTCTTAGTCCTTGTCACCGTGGCCGGTTTTTTTATTTGTCAAACTGTGCAGTTTGTCAAATAAATATACGTCAATCATTTTTTCCGATATTTTAATAGTTTTGGATAGTGTAAAGCAGCAATTTATACAAATGTTAATGTGACTATAGTGTATATGCAATGGTGGGTATTATTTTACGCTGCAAAAGCCGCAGTGAACGAAAAATTTGTGGAATAACATTTCACTCGTAAGTGAAATGTTATTCCACAAATTTTTCGTTCGTACATTATAATTATTTTGTCGTTTATTGGTAAATAATGTTGTATTTCAATATCAATTAAAATTGTTTTACTTAGAGTAATATCAATTACATTTAGAATTTCTACAATTAATATTAAATAACCTTAATTTTTTAATAGTTTAGTGTTACCTTGTTATGAAAATTGGTTTACCCTACATAATACTTGCATATTATACCTTGCATACGTAGCGTTATTCATGCGTAAAAAAATAAAATTACTTCTTATTTTAGGTTTCCTGCTAACAGCGAAATTAGAATTAAATGGGTGGAAGCTACTGGATGCCAAAATTGGCATCCAACAAATAATTTTAAAATTTGCTCAATACATTTCGAGATAGATTCCTTTCATTATAAAAAGAAGAATGTTATAGTAAAACCAAAGGCAGTCTCAATAAAATATGTTCATGTAAGTAGTTTATCATTAATTATTTTTAACACGCTTTTATTAACTTCGCCTGTATGTATGTATGTATGTAACAGAAACTGTGTAGTCGATTTTCGAGCACTTCAAAACGTCGGATTGACTTGAAATTTTGCATACTTATCCAGGACCAATGACGACGCAATAATTTATATGATATTATTTTAAATTTTATCCAGAATAATAAACAAAATATTCTGTATCAGCCCATATACGTCCCACTGCAGGACACGGGCCTTCTCTATAATCGAGAATACGATTGAGAGTGGTTAGGCCATATAGTCCACCACGCTGGCCTAGTGCGGGTTGGCGGACTTACATACCATAGAAATTCTTATAAATCGCTATGGTATGCAGGTTTCCTCACGATGTTTTCCTTCACCGATTTAGTGCATGGTGATTGACTATCAATACACACATGACTCCGAAAAGTCAGAGGTGTGCCCTGGGATTCGAACCCGCGACCACCGTGAACATGTAGGCAGCCGCGTCTAGTCCGTTTACCAACAGGCCACCACGCACTTACTTCATAGGAGAGACAAGACCTTACTTCATAGGACCATTTCTATAGTAAGCTCTTACCGAGAACAAAATATTATTGTTGAAAAAATATTATAATTGGTAATTTGCGCGCAGTTGTCTTTCTTTGATAAGACAGCCGTAGATAAATGTTTTAGTGCAAGCAATTAAATTATAGTTTAAAAACTAAAAAAAACAAGCTTTTATATAAGATCGAACTAAAAAGTAAAATTAATCATAAACTCATTATCATTTAAAAAAAAAATTATGTTGACCTGTGTTAGTACCCACCAAAAGTAGGAATTTTTCCCAACATGGCCACACTGAAGAATTATATAGCTGTCTCTTGTGCGGCCACGGCATGGCTACGTCTAGAGAGTATTTAGTCTGAGATATTATATAAATACTCTTAGTTGCAGCCATATTTATTTCCAACCATCTTTGACACACTTCATTAATGTTCGTGTTATTCCGTTTCCGGTAATCAAATAAAGAACATATCTGTCAGACAAGAAATTAAATATAATAAAATCAGTAATAGTAATTAAAATGCGCGAATTGTGGAGAATAAGTGCAGTGTAACATTATTTGTGGCGGTATAACGCAGTCCACTGCTGGACATACGCCTCTTTCAAGGTATGCCACAGAGCCCGGTCTGCTGCTATAAGCATCTAGTCGCTGCCGGCCCTCTCGTGCAAGTCGTGCCTTTATCTGGCCAAAGACCAAGCGCGCTTATACATCGAAAATATCAAATTATACAGTCTAGTGAACACTCACAATTTGAGGTCAGATAAATGTCAAGATAAGAGTTATTATTTGTGTTGTCCACTTAAATCATAGACATTAGGGTCAATCTCCGCCTACGATAATATTGACAGATTTCATGTTATATCAACATAACAAAATAAATGTTCGGATACACATCCGAAGAATAGTACTTTTAAAATTAGTAACCCGAATTCGGGAAAGAAAGCTAGAAACAAATATATACTGGCTATGTTCGTCTTATTGAGTGAGTCACTTTACATCGCTGGCTATTCATGTTCTTTTAAAAAATGTTAAATTCTATTAATGTCTGTTAAATAACAATATTCATTAATAAACTATAAAATACGTGCTTATTGCTACGCCTGGTACACATTTCAGTCCCGAGCAATTCAAATCACCTTTATTTGTCTATTCTGGGATTCGTATTCATGGTAGCAGGTTTCACGCCCCTTACTCGTTACCATTACACCAATGACCAATTTTCCATTTTCGTGTACAATAAAGCCTACTATTTCTATTAGCGATTACAATTTAAGCAGTGTTAATACCAAGGCTCAGCCTGCTCAGTTCATCTCAAGACCCCTTCAACTCGCCAAGTTTGGAACTAGTACAAAACAGGGCCCATCCGATTGTCCCAACTTTTTCTACTATATTGATTAAGGTCATGATCTTGAATGGAGTTTAGTAAACTTAATTTGTGATTTAAGTGTACACTGTTAAAAGTTGAAGTGAAACTAAATTAATAAGCGTCAGTATCCTCCTCGCTGGCCTCACTTCAGACTTCGGACATTTTAATTAGATTTCACGGTAATTTAATATAATAATAATTTAATATATAAGTTCTTGTAATAATAATTGAGTTGAAATTATTCAGCACACACGGAACAATCGTCGTGTCTTTGTTAAAAGTTGAACAAATGTTCCCAAACTTATCTTCTACTTTAATGACGTTGTAAGAATGGAATGTATGCGGAAGACACGGTTCATACTTACGCTTTTCTAAAATTATCGCGAGACTTGGCTATAACTTTTCCATGTCATTTGAATAATATATTAGTACCTCTTAATGGCTGTAAAGCACTTTAATATCGTTGTATAGGGGGGTAAACTAAGAGAGGTTTCTTACCAAAAATATATATTTTTTATTTTTAACCTTTGCTTTTTAGATGTTAGAAATGTCATAGTAGCTAAGTTTTTCATATTGAGTCAGTAATGTCGTGGTTACTCCGAGTGTATTTTTCCAAGTTCATTAATTATCGTAAATAGAAAATCTTCGAAAACAAATATTAAAGCGTGCAAAATAATACTATACTATTTCTTAATTCAAAATTCGTGGGAGTTGTCCATAAATAAAAGGAAACGCCGAGCGCAGAAATAGCATTTAATTACACAACATTAAAAATTCACGTACAGAATGAATTCAGCGAGATAAAACCGTTTGATGAGTTAAACCATTTTTTATAATGACCGTTAAAGTATTGGAATCCCCGCCCACTCGTTAATTGCTATTTCAGACCGTTATTTTCCGACGCAAAAATAAGAATTACGGGCGGAAGTTATAAGAACAAATATTTTCGCAAGAAAATGCTAGACGTATTTCGGCTAAACTAATACTCTGTGAAATGAACGTTCCGAATTTAAATCGTTTAGATCAAGGGCTATTGTGAATCTCGGAGTTTAGGGTAATTCCGGAAATCGTATCAAAATATTATTTGCTGTTAACATTATCTTTGATGGTATATAACCCAAATTGGTTTTGATAAATATAATTTAAATGTATATCCATGACATTATTTTGTACTTAGATACATCTTTAAGATTATAACAAGGGAGACTTACTTTAATTTTGGCATATTTTACTGTTTCTGAAATAAAATCAATATTTGTGCATGTCCGGTATATATTGCCATTAACTACTATAATACTTAAAAAAATATATTTTTTAAGAATATTTTTTACTATAATTAATGTCCCTCACATAGTCTTCCCAAAAGACTGTCGTGACTATACAGCGTGATTTTGACACCCCCTACAATAAATTAAACCATGTGCATCGCGTAGTAAGTTATATTATTTGCACGCATAGGAGTTGTCGTCGAAGAAAAAACAAAAAAGTTGATTTTTCAAACAAATTATAAGTCAAAATAATGGCATTTAATTTGAACGTCCTATAATTACACTTACCTGATTTACAGCGTCCGTACGGAGCGGAGCGGCAACATCGCAATATTCCCGCGTTTATGAAAACAGCCGACCTGCTAGTACATGCAGCGCGGCGCTGCGATCGCGAGAACTATCTTCCCATGTCACAAATTGTTCATAGTAATCACAGAACAAATTAAATTGTTTTTAATATCCCGTGCACAGAAAAATAACTCACACGGAATTGCCGTGCAGCCTGCCTTATGCTCATGTTTGGGTTGTCCCGGAAGCAATTCAAAATCCGCTCCTCTAAGTTAATTCGAATACGACGGGGAGGAACATCTTCGTGCGTCTAGGGCAACAACTGAGTACTGACCACTGTACCTTAATCTTTGTACAGCTACACCAAATCTCTCACAATATGTTCTGAGGGCCAGGGCGGCGCGGCGTTTTGATTACACTCGCCATACAATAACACCATATCTGTGTATTCCACAGTACTAGAAGTATTCGTCATTGTATTAAGAATACGCGTAAAGTAAATTAATAATTAAAAAAAAAAACAAAATAATACTAACTAAAATGTACTTATAAACACAAATACTAAAACTTTAACAATAAAAAGAACACTTAAAACACTAAAACCTACTGATAACGTACTTAATTCCAATATGTGTCTCTATCACTTAAACACTCATAACTATTCACTTACTTAACACTAAATACTAATAACAACATAATTTAAAAACTATCAAAATGGCGAGTTCTGCGCGCGCGCGTATTTGTTTACATTACCAATTGTACCGCAGTACACCGAACACTGAGCTTACCGCCGCGCCGCCCGCGCCACCATACATTAGGATTTGCTAAAAAATGTAAGATCCCTATGGATTGATTGGATGGATTGGTTGATGCAGTAATTACGTAACTGGATTGGATAATAGTATTTCAAATGAGATACTCTGATTGGCGTCAAAAAATCTTTATGTGATTGGTAATTTAAAATAAGGGCCGTGATTAAAATATCTCGAAATCGATATCGATTATTTGTAGTTTAGTCGAATGTGTCAACTTTACTTTTCTAAGCAATTTTACCCGTAAGTAGTTAATTAATAAAACAATCTACAGCTGCGAATACATAGGTGTATTTTGTATAAAATTAAGATTTCACAAAGTTTACTTTCGAAACATTAAATATTGTCAAGTTATTGTCATTTTTCGAGATTAGTCAAATAACTTTGTGCACTTTTTTTTTGTTCAAGAGAAAAAGCTTTAAGCTCCCCTTTCGATACCTCGGGGGGGTATCGGGGGGTCGAAAGGGGTATATCAGTGTCTCTGGCCTTCCAGCCCGGTATAAAAGCGGATATTGTGGCCGAGATCGGTCCCTAACAATATCTACTCCAGAATATCCGTATGCTAAAAACCCCTCAATTAACGTCACACGCATTGTGGACGGCACCGGATATCCCAGAGCGTAGGGCACCCCGATACTCAGCATGAATGGACAGGCTCGTCCGGGGAGGTACCGCTGTCTCACAGGCGAATGATTTGAAGCGACAGCTTCGCTGTCGCGTTTCGATCGGTGAGTAAGATTGCCGGCTTTTTCCTTCCCGCTCCCTTCGCAATGTCATGGTCCGGTAACACATTCATGATACATGAGTCGAGGCTGTTCATGGGCGACAGTGACCATTTACCATAAAATGATCTGCTTGCTCATTTGCTGGAATTACTTAAATTCTTATTTTTAATAATTTCGTCAATGGCAATATTACTTGACGTTAGGTGAACTTTCTACCACCCTTTACGTCAGGGATTCTTAAAAAAGAATTGAATACGGTTTGATTTTTGTTCCTTACGTTGGGTTTTAATTATTGAAGATGTTCCAAATTATTAAAATCAACCGTAAGCGACAAAAACGAATTACCATGATATTTCTGACATAATATTAAGTTTCCAGTCAACTCACACTATAGTAAAGCTTGATTTAGATACATATTTACAATATTAAATAATATTGAGATAAAAGAATATCGATTAAGTGTCCTCGAATAATTTCACAACACTACTTCAACAATGTTTCGTATGCTGTCACTTTCTTATAATTATACTCAATCCAAGGGCGAAAAAGGGACAGTTGCATATTATGACATAATAATAACAATATGTATGATCTGGCAACAAGTGATTATGGTAAATGCAAAGTACAGAAGGAACATGGCGCGTTAGGATACGTTTACGTAAAATTGTTTTGGAAATGTTAAATTGAAATATTGCGTGTTGGATTCAAACAATACTTAAAATTGACTGTAAACTGTGTAAAAACAAAGCTGAAAGAAATTTTATTCTTGATGCATAGTTTTATTCATGTATACTTATTTGGACCGATTGTCACGTGACCGAATTTTTTTTTTTTTTTGGTGGCGTATGATTATGATTACAATTAAAGTTTATGTATTGTGCAATTAAAATGCCGTGTATGTATTTCCAATATTCAAGAAACCTTTTAATGTGTATATTGGATTTTGAGAGTGCCTAGTAATTAGTGTATGTATTTGAGTAAATGCTTACTAAAAAATACACCAGTTAATCATTATTACTTACTTGTAAAATAAGGATCATGTTCTAGGCTACATTAATAATAATTATTGTAGTGTAGAACATATTGAGGGATCTCTATTTCGCCAAGTTTTATGTTTGCGGGGTCAAAGTCCTTCGTCAGCTGAGCGGCAAAACTACTCGTGCATGTACAGAGTGATCGAAAATTACGAAATACAAAATCGTGATTTTTGACAAAACTATCAGGTGGATTTTTATCTAACTTGGTACAATGTTTCCTGGGGTGGTTACAAAAATGTGGACGAAGTTATTTACAATATGTCAATATCACGCGGTATAATACATCTAGACTTAGCATGGTTCTAGATAATATTAAAATTATCTACCATCTGTGATTGACTTGTACTTTTTTGCGTTATCTCAGGCTTTATCTACAGGTTTTATGTTGTATTTGTACTATTAACTAGTATACCTGATACTAATATATCTTTCGTTATTCTAGTGAGCGTCAAGCGATGAGCCGGGTGTCGCTGCGCGGTGGGAGGCGGCGTGACGCAGCACACACGTGACCGCGCGCGACCGCCATGGCACCGCACGTGGCTCTCTTCCTCATACTGTGCCTCGTCCACGGAGACACCAAGACAGTGCTCCAGGACAAGCTGGGTGAGTGCCAAATTATACTTTATTGACAGGAGTTTTAGTTGGGTTTTGCAAATATCTGTTTGTCGTTCCATGTGTTACAATGTTGGTGGTTGGTGAGGTTGATATATTTGTGATTTAGGTAATTTGTTAAAGAGATAATAGAAGTCGTAAGACGTAAATAATTTATATGTTACGATAAACAATACTACAACAATATCGTGTGGAAGTATAAATGTGTACTAAATCCCAAGTCCAAATAATATCTATAAAATAGGCAGTATTAAAAAAATATTTAAATCGTCAATTGAACTTCGGTTGCACAGAAATTTTATCATGATAAAATACCTTACATTTCCAGCCATTCAACCGCATTCAACCCTTTTAATGTCAAACGAATTAACAAAACTATGGTCCATAGTATTCAAAGCAGGTTCGACTATTTCCCAAGCCGTAGTGGCACTCTAAAAATGTTAAAATAAACGGAAAAATCGTTTGGAGCGCGCTCGCTGTGCTCCATCGAAAATAAGAGTAAGTCAGTTAGACAGCCAGTGCAAAGGACTAACCGCCTTTGCGCGCCTTTAATGACTTTCTTTTGTGGATTATTTTTCTTTTCCCTCTCTCTGTAGATTTTCTACTTTTAAACCTTCAATGCTGTTTCATATGAATTTTTAACTAGTCTTAATGAATTGAGCAAGTTGGCCGGGCGGAATTAAAAATTATTTACGCCGTGTTGAGTTGAAATGGGGATGTGTGTCAAATAGTTATTAAACTTTTTCGTTGAATCGTTAACGTGAATTTAAGGGACTGTGTCAGCATTGAATATATACTTTTATTAACTGCTGAATATTGTGTTATGCTGTAATAGTAATCCCATCAAAAACATCCTGTAAAAAAATTCCAAGTCTCGCAGCTCAGGTTTTCTACCGCAAAAAGTTGTGAGATGCATGTAATACCAAGTCGATTAATTTATTTAGTCCTTAAGGGACCTTGTATATAAAGTTATTACGTTAGTTATTACCATATCAATATTAAAAATTCTTTACGTTTTAAATAAATGGATCGACTTGGCCATCGCATGAAAACATAATGTATCGTACAATTTATACATAATGCTGCTGGCCAAGTCGATCTATTTATTTAAAACGTAAAGAATTTTTAATATTGATATGGTAATAACTAACGTAATAACTTTATATAGAAGGTCCCTTAAGGACTAAATAAATTAATCGACTTGGTATTACATGCATCTCACAACTTTTTGCGGTAGAAAACCTGAGCTGCGAGACTTGGAATTTTTTTACAGGATGTTTTTGATGGGATCTCACGTCTTTTTGTAGAGTCCTACTTTTTTCCTTTTCGGTACTTCTTACTTCTAGAATATCACTAACGTTTTTTCTTAAAGCCTCTGTCTTATGGATTTTTCTTATTTTTGTAGGTATCAATTTATCACAAATATAGCGGATTTGATTATTAATGTTCTTTCTTATTGATATTTATATCTCTAATTGATATTTTCGAGTAATTTAATCTATTTATTTGCAAGTTTTTCTTCGTCATGTTTTTCTAGAGGAATGTTTCATGGGCTGAATACACCATTTCCCTCTCTATATCCCCTCCTGTTATGCCTCATGTATATAGATATCTATCTACAACTATTATTCCATTATATACGGGTACAATGATTCATTAACTGCAAATGTAACTTTGTAATCCTATACATTTATATGGGATTACAAAGTTATTCACGCAGTTGGTCTATCTAGAAAACTAGACACAAATTATGAAATGTTTGAATTTTCCCTTACTTTAGACACTAAACACTAATTACATTCTAAATTTGAAGGTTCTATGTCTGCTAGAAGTGCCTTAGACTTTTGATGATCGGTCAGTCAGTCAGTGAGTGACAAAATTACGAATGTTTGACAAGTTATAATTCATAAACTACTGGTTCAAATTGAATGAAATTTTAAATATACCGTGTTTACACAATGCCTGCTTAGTAACTGAAAATTCAGGCTTCATGCTTTAGCCACAACGAAGTTATAGGGGGTTGAAAATGGTCTGAATTGCTTCGAGAAAAGGATGTTACGGCCTATAGCTCGACTTGGAGGGGGCTCGGCCGCGCCCCCAGATTTACCGTCTTAATGTGACTGTATGTTTTTCGCAATGTCTAATGACAGGCTTTAAGATACTAACTAAAAAATCAGCACAATTGAAGTTGAATATCCTTTTATTTTAATCATTTAATTTTACCTTTTCAACAATATAGGTAATTCAGTAATATAAGTAGAACTTATTTTTCAATTACTTTTTTATAATAATTACCAAACCAAAAATGTATATTTTAAGCATCTATAAGTATACTTTCCTTTAAAAAAACATTAACATTACCATCCTATACAAAACACATATGTAAAGAAACAAATAACAAAATACCAAATGAAATTCACGAAAAATGTGTCGGTAAGCAAGAACAGTGAACGGAACGCTCGCTGTGTCAAACAATAGCAAACGCTCAGCGCACGGGCTCCGTAGCTCTCAAATCTCATTTGGACAAACGAATTTATGTAGTCCAGCGTAATGGCCCATTTTGAGCTGATGCATCTCCGAACGGAATGGGACGGCCAAATTGACTCTTTAAAAGGTTGTTTTAAAAACTGGGTTTTGCAATTTACGATATTTGCGTTTGAAAATTATTGTGTATTATTAGGACCTTCATTGGGGAACGGAAATTGATGTTGCAGGATATAGGTACCACCGCAATGCCGATTTCTTCCGCCAAACAGCAGTGTAAATGCACTGAAAATTGTGTTTCGTGTAGCCAGGGTAACTACTGTATACATATTTAGACTTAACACCTTATGTCTAAGGATGGCGAGCGCAGTGGAATGCCAAGCATTGCTTTGTAATTCAAGGTGTTATATGGTTTTGCTACTGTTTATAAGTGGTCGTATCGTTTACCATCAGACGAACAACATGTTTGTCTCGCCATTAATTGCAATAAAATAAGAACAATTACGAGTAGACTCATAGCTTGGTAAGTGGAGTTAGTATACATATTTGGTTATTTGATTATAATCACATGATGTGTCACCCTCATCATCTTTAAGCAACTGGTAGCATAGTCAACATTTTCAAAATATATATTTTATGTTTTTATTAACTATTGTTGACCAAAATTAGGTCTGTTAGTGACAGAAAATCCACAGGTGAACTTAGCTTATCGGCAAATAATTCCTAATTGAACTATTGAAAGCAGTCCTCTAACCATACTCCGTGTGTTCAAGTTTTTTATCTGAAAAGTTATTATAAAAATAACTTATTCCATATATATTTTAAATAAATATGGCGATTGACTCGCCCCCTATCACATCATGGGATGGAATACGCAGGGCAAAAAATGGGTCCACTGGTTGCGCCTCTCTCTACCGCTTCGGGGATAATGTGCGTGAATGTGTATGTGTGTGTTTTTAATAAAGATTATATGAATCATATACTTGAAATGATAATTCTTAAAAGCCCGTCATCTAAACTGAGTAACAAATATTCCAAGTTATTTGTGATATTAGGGAAATGTTTAGTTCCCCGTTAATTCGCCAAAGAGAAATGTAAGCTTAACGTAGTTTAGAGTTGATTATACAATTGTTTTCCTAATTCTATTTACATGAATTATAGCTCTGTTTATTAAATGTCGTCCCTTGATCCTCTTAGAAATTTATGTAAATTGCCTTGGGCATTGAGGAAAAATAATAATATTGATACACTTTCATGAAAAGAAAATTCTAGGGAATTGAGTTGTTATTTTATGTCCATTTCACAGTGGAAAATATGATTTACAATATTATAGAGTACAATGTAGTTAGATTTGACTACACTATATTTTTTTCGGCCAGTCCAGAGGGGTAACAGTGCCTCATAGAAATTGACTTGAAGTGAAGAAGAAAATTACTGGTGCATTAGATTGTTTATTTCTGTTTCTTTTTTAATTGCTTTGATGATGGAGAGATGAGCGTTCCGTTCACCTGATGGTAAGCAATGTCACCGCTTATGGACAGTAGCAAAACCAAACAACACCTTGAATTACAAAGAAATGTATTTCACTGCGTTCGCCATCCTGAGACATAACATGTTATACTACTACTATCCAGGCGACCTCTCATATACATATGAGAGACTTACCACCAGTAAAGTTGTTAAAGTTTCTGTAACCTTTTTGGGCAGAATTTTGGGCAGGGATACTCGTAGTCACCGTTTATAGATGAGCTATTTATTTGTTCTTCTTAAAAACACTAAAGTTTGTATAACCGATTACGATGCTCGTAACTTCGAACACTGAAAGTATTAAACCTTCTTAACCAACCGAAAGCATATCTTCTAGAGTTACCCTATTATATTAACGAGTTTTTAAATAAAGGGACATCGTCGTAAACGGCAGTGGCAGTTTGAGCGTTTGACTGCCTTTTCTAGTAATAAAAAAGTTGCTTGGTCTTGGGCGAGAGCGTTTAAAAGCCATAAAATAAGACCGAAGGAGGGTTCCGTGCCAGTGATCAAAGACGGAGTTCGAAGGTAGACGAACCGGGCTTATAGTGTTACTTAATTACACTTTTATACACCTGTTGATTGTTGGCGATTGATAAAATTTATTAGACCAATAACTTACTATTTGATAATTTGATAATGATAATGTTTGAAATAATATTTGTACTATAGATTCGTAAATAGTGGAATTGAATTGAAAAATAAATTATATTTCTGTTTTATGTGATGTTTTTTCACTTGATAAAAGTGAATGCTCGACATTCAATTATCTTAACTCAATAGCCAATCTAATGCTTTTATAGATATAAGTCTAACTGAAGTGCAATCCGTTCCAACATATAGATTTAAAATTCAATAAAAAAATAATGATAGCGCTATAAAAATGCGTTGTAAGGTAGATGAATTATTTTTACGTTGTGGATTCAGTATGCAATTCACCTCAAACATTTAGAATTGGAAACAAACGTCCGCATTTAAGTAAAGAGAATACGTCCTTGACACAGACCACCTCAAAGCCACGTAAAAAAATACCCGGTGACTTTGGTTTTCTTCAAAAAGTTATAGTGTATCGTAAATTGTCTTTGGTCAGTAGTTTCTAAACGAGGTAGATCAATACTAAAATAATGTGGAATTGAGGCAGTGAATGTATATTAAAACGCTGGATGTATTGACACTTACCACCTTATGTCAGGATGGCGAATACAGCGGATTTGTAATTCATAGTTTTGTTTAGTTTTTCTTCTGTCCATGAGCGGTCGTATAGCTCAACATCAGGTCAGTGGTATTCTCGTCGCACCATTCATTGCTATAAAATAAAAATAAATGGATATTTTGCTGTTGGATTTCCCTTGGTGAGTGAGATTACCGGACCTTCAGAAGCTGGTAGAATGATATTCGTATTCACCTTATCAGGCGCTCATCAGCGATCATATTCCAGCGTGGGTTACTGCACCTACTTCTACTATCTCCTCCAGCATTCCCCTAGTTAAACATATATATATATAAACACTAACCCATTTACCTAAAACTATTACAAGTTCGAATCCGGGTCGTGTCATGGCACGGGACAAAGCGTATTGAGACCGCCGGTACTCCGGCCCGTCCCGCCGTCCTCCGAGTGACGGATTAGGTACTCGCATCCATTCACAGCTGGAGTGGATTTGTCCATTTGTTTGCGGATGATTATTTCTCAGCCAAATTAGGGGGGAGGGAATGTTGTTTCATTTAGGTTTGGCTTAATGCTGTCGTTGACTTTTGTGTGAATGGCTTTTTTCATTAAGGTTATTGGTGTTAGAAAACATTTAATAATGAAATGAAATGAGTATGGAGGCCTAAATAAAGAAGTAATTAAGTAATTACCATTGCAATATAGTATAGTATAGTATAGTAGTGAGTTTCGTTACTCAAAACCCTACATTGCTTACCATCATTGCTAGATATAAAAAAGTTTGAAATAATTCCAAAAATTAATAGCGCACATAATTTTAAATTGGAAGTCGTGAGCTTAAAACCAGATGTCTCTGGTGTGCTATAAACGGGGAAAAATTCAAACTTACCCGCGGTGATGCCAACTTTTATTGTATTTAAATACGTCTGCGGCAATAAATCGATCGTTTTACGATCCAGCGCTGTGTTCAAAAATTGTATTTTTTTTCGCTTCACTCATGTAGACGTAAAAACCGCTTTTATTACTTTACAATGAACGTCAAATTTTTATTGGTCGGTTTATCATGTGAGGGAGGCCAATCTACGGGTATTATGGGGTGAGTACCAAGGTTTCGCATTTGGTTTGGCGAAACCTTCTTTTCATAATTTAGCTATAAAAATCGTGTATTATAGTCATACTTACCCACGTGTCTGTATATGAACTTACTGCCAAAAAAGTCTTGGAATTTTTTAACGTATGTGGGTTTACCAACGCTTACAATATTCATAGTCAGATGCCAGTTAAAATATATCTATCCTTATATTAGGTTGCTTCTATGGCCTCTTGTCTTCTCGGACACTGGGGTCTTATCATCAAGAAACTATAACATTCGAGAATATGATATATCGAACTTTTAAGTACATATCTAATGCGAGTCAGCAGAGGAAAAAAGTTCAATTAGACGAGCGAATAATAATCTTGCTTGTGAAAAGTCTTTTGCTCACTAGCACCGGAGACCAGTAGACAACCTTTGAAAAATACGTGAACATACAGTCATGTGAGCATCTCATGTATCCCGGAAAAATTGTTACGAAGCCTGACCTACTTCACATCCCAGGACATCACATTTCAGAAGCTATGGATGCACTAGACAAATAAAACTGGGTTATTTTATTTATAACTGTTTGAAAATATCAAGTTTATAGTTTGTTGTTCGTTCGTCCTCGGGGAACCCGCTTTCAAAACTCTGCGGTGGAGCCACGGCTCATTATAGATTCTATAAATGTTGTCATTTTCAGTTTGGATCGCTATTTAGTTGCATGGTTTGCATTAATGTTCAGGTCAACAACTTTTTCTAATGTATAATTATATATCGAAGAACAATTTTTATGATTAAGGATTATGGTGAGCAGATGAGCAATCTGACGGTACGTGACCACTGCCGCCCGTGACTACCCAGTACGTATCAGACGTAGAAAGCCACATTTCTTCTACTTTTTTCACTACTGCTTCCCTCCTGTGGATCTTAGTGTGATTATATATAGCCTATACCATTCCTCAATAAATGACCTATCCAACACAAAGAATTTATCAAAAACCTCTAATCTCAGGAACTACTAGTTCCTAAGATACAAACAAACTCTTCAGTATTATTATATTAGTGACGGCCTTCAAAAAACGAGCGTATTCCCACCTCAAAGGCCGGCAACGCATCTACATGCCCTATGGTGTTGCAGATGTCCATGGGCGGCGGTGTTCACTTACCATCAGGTGAACCGCATGCTCGTTTGCCCCCTATAATATATAAAAAAAAGTATAGATTTGGACTGCATTGACTTAACATCAGCATAAATTATAGTTGATAGTCGTGCGAGTATAAAAAAGCAATAAACAGACTTGCATAAAACGCCCTCTAGTAGGACTTTAGTGAACTATTTACACAAAACGATAACCACGTTCAACGAGGTACGATTTATAATGTAAATAAATACGGTATGCAATAATCCGAGTGCAACACACGTAATGGTCATATCGCGTGCCGCTTTACCTTTTTAATAGCTCACACTGTGTAGGAGATAGGTCATTAATCACGAGATAGCATGGCCCGCGATAACTTAAATATTTAACTAAAAGTAAATTAGTAATGTGATGAATTAACGTCATTATTTTTAATGTCGCCGGTTAGTGATTAAGTTACTAATTGGAGCTGTCATGCTGCCTGCTCGAGAATTTTGTGTTGGAATGAGGGTGATAGGAAATTTGTGGTAAAATAATTTTACTGATTTTACCACACGTCCGGATCGACCATCAGATCACGTGGGGGGCGGACACACGATTTAAAATTTACTGGCGTGGCTAACGTGGCTAGGGTAACCCATCTATGGAGAATGGAACCTAAAAAGTATAATTTACGGCCGCTGCCCGGGGGTCGCCGGGGCGCACCTGGAGCCGACGCTGGGTGCTACAGTTCGGGCAACGTTGGCGACACGGGATTGAGCAGGCGGGTCCCGGTCGATAAATATACTACAGCCGAAGGGCCGCTACCCAAAGGTCGTAGGGGCGCATCCAGTGCCGGCGCTGGATGTAGCAGCAATGCGAACACCGGCGGCGAGGGTTTAAGTCGGCGGGCTCTCGTACGTAAATATGTAACCGCTGAAGCAGGAAGCGACGATGATGACGCCACAGTAACCAATCCATCATTATACTCGGAGATCACAACATCTGACCAGCCGTTTCATCCAGCGTCACCCACGTCATCATCTTCAGTCAGTTCCGTAACCTCGAGGGGTGTTGCAAGGGAGATAAGTTCTGTCAGCAGCCCAATGCCCACCACCACTAACTCAAAAAAACGTAGAAAATGGACCTATGATATGAACGAATTTATCCTACGAACATATCTTTACCTAACGTATATGGAAACTGACACTAATTCCTATCTTGAGCCTCTGCATACAAAATTTTTAGAAAAAATTCCGTTTATGACAGTAAGCAGGCAAAGAGTAGGAGACCAAAGGAGGGCAATCATACGTAATAATTTACTCCCACAATATACAATAGATACCATCTACAAAGAAGTAAGAGAACATTTAGAAAGGACCCATAACCAAAACACACTAAACCACACATTACAAACCCAGACACAGTCCCAATATAATATACATAACAAAAAAGTAACGGCAAAACGTATGAGGTGGACCAGTGAATATAACGAACATATTATAAGATCATACTATAAAGTCACAAAATTAGAAAGTGATAAAACAGCATACAGAAAACTATTACATGAACAATTTATAACCACCTTCCCCCATCTAGCACATGTAACCGAACAGCGTGTTTCTGACCAGAAGAGAGTTATATTAAGTAATAAATTGATATCTAGTAACAGAATTACTGAAATTAAAGAACAGGTTGCCCGAGAATTACAAGGAAACCAGTATGAAACAATAATCGATAATAACAGGGAATTAGATATTGAACTACAAACCACAGAACATAATAGAAGTATCCCAAGTCTTGAAAGTAATTGCACACAGAGAACAGATCTAGGGGTTATTGCCATTTTAAATGAAGAAAGAAACAAAGACATAGATGAAATATTTGCACAAGTGTTTGAACACTTTCGAGACACTGATCCAACTAATAGACCATATATTCCCAAACAAAAATGCTCTAAAAAGCTTTATGAAGTAGTCATCTATATAAATAACCACATAATACCACAAAAAGTAGACGAAAATACAGATTTTAACACTCTTCAGACGCTCTTATACAGCTCTGCATGGACAGCAGCAAAAATAAATGGTTGCAAACTAGATATACCGATTCCTATACAGTCTGCGGGGAGCCGTACCGAACGATCTAAACCACAATGGCAAAAAAGATTAGAGAAAAAAGTATTAGATTTACGCTCTAAGATCGGCAAACTGACGCAATATATAAAAGGAATTAGGAGCAATCACTTAAATAAGCAGGTAGAGAACATATTAATACAGTACCAAATACACACCATTCATGAGGAACCCAATACACAATTATCCCATTTCCTTGATACGCTAAAACAGAAACTGGCCATAGCCAGCAATAGACTCAGTAGGTATAAGAAATGTACTCTTAGGAAGAAACAAAATAATGATTTTTACAATAACGAAAAAAAGTTTTACCGTAAGTTTCATAACCAGTAATCAAGTAACAAATTCACAGCACACAGAAACGTTAACACCTGATCCGACAGAATTGCGAAATTACTGGGCTAACATATGGGCCAACCCCGCTCATCATAATGCAGAGGCCTATTGGATACAAGATGAACAACAAAAACATAATAGCACTTTATCTATGCAGTATGATGGCATCCCCATAGAAACATACCATGAAGTTATTTTAATATTAATAATTTATTACTTAATGCTAAGAAAACTAAATGTATTAAATTCACACTGCCCAATGTTAGGCAATTATCTACCACTGTACAAATTAACGGTGAAGAATTGGATCCTGTTGCGTCTACTACGTTTCTGGGCATTACGGTCGACGCTAAACTCCAGTGGGGGCCGCATATCAATAAACTATCTGGTAGATTAAGTTCAGCGGCATATGCAGTTAAAACCATTAGGCGTTTAACGGATGAGGCAGCGGCAAGAATTGTCTACTTCAGCTATTTTCATAGTATAATGTCTTATGGCATTCTTCTCTGGGGAAATGCTGCGGATATAAATAGTATTTTTATTTTACAAAAAAGAGCTGTTAGGGCCATTTATCAACTTGGTCCAAGAGTTTCATTGAGAGAAAAGTTTAAAGAAGTAGATATTCTTACTGTTGCATCTCAATATATTTATGAAAATTTATTATATGTTCGTAAAAATATAACTCAATTTAAGCGTAATTGTGACATGCATAGTAAGAACACTAGGAACAAACATAATCTTGCCTCACACGTTACTCGTCTCCACAAGATAAATAATTCTTTTATGGGTCAAAGTGTACGCTTCTTTAACAAGCTTCCCAACAGTTTAAGAGAACTTCCAATTAATAAGTTTAAAAAAGTAATAAAAGCTAAGCTGTGTAAAAAGGCATACTATAGAATTTCAGATTATGTGGAAGATAAAACTGCTTGGGAATAAATTTATCATGATTTGAATCAAACTGACATTATTGTAACTTGTGACATGAATCATTTTATTTGTAAATGGCGATATAAAAAAAAAAAGAAAAAGACAGAAAAAAGAAGACAGTTCGTGTTGCTGAGGGAGTTTCTTGCGCCGCTTCTTCTTCACAGCCACAACACGTTCTGAAGCGGTGGTAGCAGAAAAGGACGATTCAAAAGATCTTGTGAAAGACTATTTGAATAAAGAATATTTTGATTTGATTTGATTTGATTTATTAAGAAACTCCACAACTGGAAAGCTCCTGGTTCTGATCACATACACAATTACTGGTATAAGAAGTTCACACCTATCCACCCATACTTATAATATAACCACATTAATAATTTTATTAAAAACCCAGACCAAATGCCCGCATACATAACAACAGGAATTACTTATATGCTACCGAAGGACCAAAGTGATACCAGAAATCCGGCAAAATATAGACCCATTACATATCTGCAGGCCGTTTATAAAATAATCACCGCATGCCTCTTAGAACTAATTTACTCTCACGTTGAGCAACATAAACTGCTCACAGAACAACAGAAGGGATGCAGGAAGTTCAGCCAGGGCTGTAAGGAGAAAAGTAGATGCCAAGCTGGAGGCAATTGCCATGCGACTGCCTCCAGAGCCGATTCTCCGGCCTCCGCTGGCCGCTGACCGGGCCAGGGCCAAGGCAGCCCCGAGGCCGCGGCCACCTGTCGCGGGGTTGCCGGCCGCTTCATGGCCTGCCCTGGGAGCGGGGAAGGGGAAGGCAGCCCCTACGGCCGTTGGCCGCCCCGCACCAGCCACCCCTGTGGTGGCTGGCCGCCCCGTACCAACTACCCAGCCGGCCGCGGCTTCGACGGCAAGCGAGGTAACCGGAAGCGCGCCCCGCCCCGGTCGCAGACGCCACACCCGCCCCTTCAACCCGCCACATCCACGGAGACTCCGTGGACTGTGGTGGAAAAGAGGGGCAAGAAGAAGTCCCGGGCGGCCCAACAGCCGGCCCAGACCCCACGCAGGGCTGCTCCCCAGCTCCGCCTCCCGCGCAAAGCCGCCGTGACTATCACGGTGTCGCCGGAGGCGTTGAAGCGGGGAGTCACGTATGCGCAAGTCCTGCGTGAGGTCCAAACCAAGGTGGACCTGGCTTCCCTTGGCATCACAGCTGGGCTCAGGTCTAGGCGGATTGCCACCGGGGCTTACCTCTTTGAGGTGCCCGGGCCCGAGTCGGAGGCGAAGGCCGACTCCCTCGTCAGTAAATTGAGGGAGGTCCTGCGTGGGTCGGGGGAGGACGTGCGCGTCACCCGGCCCGTGAAAACTGCGGAACTGCGGGTCTCGGGGCTGGACGCATCTGCCACCCCCGAGGCAGTCGCAGCGGCCATCGCCCGTCTCGGAGAATGCTCCCCCGATGACATCAAGGTCGGGGAGGTTCGCGTCGAGCGCTCGGGCCTGGGTGCGGTGTGGCTCCGCTGCCCAGCCAAGGCTTGGTGGCTTGCTTCCGCTGCCTTTACAAAGGGCACGTACGCGTGCAATGCACCGGCGAGTGCGACCGCAGAGGGCTCTGCTACCGCTGCGGTCAACCGGGACATAAGTCCCGGGAGTGCACCGCGGACCCACACTGCGCAATCTGCGCAGATGCTGGGAAACCCGCTGACCACCGGGTGGGCGGCAAGGCCTGCGCTGCCTCCTCGGTCCCGCACCGTCCTCAACGCGGTGTGGGAGCCGAGGTTGCGACGCGGCCGCAACCGTCTCGCCCTGAGGCGATGGAGATCGCCCATAACTAAATGGATTTAAATTTCCTCCAGGCGAACATCAACCACTGCCAAGGAGCACAGCGCATGCTCGAACAGTCCCTGGCGCAGTGGTTGATTCTCGTGGCTGTGGTCGCCGAGCCATACTCTGTCCCTGCCCGCGATGACTGGGCAGGGGACCTTGATGGCTCGGTGGCCGTCTTCACCCAGGGCGCCGCCGGCTCTCCGCCTTTCGAAAAAGTAGCGAAGGGTGCGGGATGCGTGGCGGTCCTGGTGGGAGGGGTGTGGATAGTGGGAGTCTATTTCTCTCCCAACAGGTCCCAGGCGGAATTCGAGAGTTTCCTCGCGCGCCTGGGGGCCCTGGTACAGCATGACAGCCAGCCTCGCCCCGTGCTTGTAGCCGGCGACTTCAACGCCAAATCCTCGGCTTGGGGTTCGTCGGTGACAGACGCGCGGGGCGAGGCCCTGGAGGAATGGGCGATCTCCATCGGGTTGGTCGTCCTGAATCGGGGGTCGGAGAACACGTGCGTGCGGCACAACGGCGGTTCGGTGGTGGACGTCACGTTCGCCACCCCGGCCCTTGCCCGCCGTGTTCGGGACTGGAGGGTTTTGGTAGAGGAGGAGACGCTGTCCGATCATCTCTACATTCGGTTCAGCGTCTCATCCTCCCAGGTCTCCACCCGCCAGTCCGGTGGTGGTCCGACTGCCCGATTCACGGGCGGCCGACGTTGGGCCGCGAAGCGCCTCGATGTGGAGGCCGCGAAGGAAGCTGCCATTGTTCAGGCGTGGCTCCCCGTGCCGGACGGGCCGGTGCGGGTCGAGGAAGAGGCGGAATGGTTCGGGGTGGCGATGTCGCGAGTCTGCGACGCGGCCACGCCCCGGGTCACCCGCCTCCCAGCGAAGCGCCAGGTGTACTGGTGGTCGGCCGAGCTCACTGAGCTGCGCGCGGCTTGCCAGGCTGGAGAACCCTAGTGCTGGTACGAGGACCGTCGCGGCAGTGCGACCTGTCCTCGAGCAGTGGCTGGACAGGCGCCACGGCGCGCCGACATACCGGCTGACGCAGGTGCTCACCGGGCACGGCTGCTTCGGTGCGTACTTGTGTCGCGTAGCCGGAGCCGAGGAGTCCGCCGTGTGCCACCACTGTGGCAACTGCCGTGAGGACACGGCCCAGCACACGCTGGAGGAGTGCCCAGCCTGGGACGAGGAGCGCAGCGCTCTCATTGCGGTCGTTGGAAGCGACCTTTCGCTGCCGGCCGTGGTCGCCGCCATGGTCGGCAGCCAGAGTTCGTGGCGAGCCATGCTCTCCTTCTGCGAACGTGTCATGTCGCAGAAGGAGAGCGCTGAGCGGGATCGGGAGCAGACCGATCCCGCTCGTCGCCACAGGAGACGTAGGAGGCGCCGGGACAACAACTAACCCGGCGCCGCAGAGGCCACGCGGGGCCGCCGTCCCTATCCTGGCGGCCCCCGAGACGTAACGCCAAAAGCGTTTGAAGCCGCGTCGCTTTAAGCGGCAGTGCACAAGGAGGCGGTCCTGGCGCGTCTGTTGAGCGGTATCCCGGGGCCGTCTCCAAAGTGCACCGATGGTGGCCAACGCGGGGTTTTTAGTCGGTATTTCGGTGCGCAGAATACGATAGGGACCCGACCCAGCTCCACGTCTCGCTGGGCCGGAAGGCGCACCGGTGAGTCCGACACACCCCCGCCCCTTCGGGGGTGGGATGGTCAAAAACAAATCTGATCTATATAGCGCCTACATAGACTACAAAAAAGCATTTGACTCTGTTCCTCATTCATGGTTATTCTCAGTATTACAGATTTATACAATAAAACCCACAGTTAATATCTTTCCTGGAAACTACAGCTTCACAATGGTCAACCCGCTTACAGCTAAATTTTCCTAACGGCTTTCTTGTAACTGATCCTATCAAAATAAAAAGAGGTATATTTCAGGGTGACGCACTAAGTCCATTATAGTTTTGCCTTGCCCTGAACCCACTTTCGAACCTTTTAAATTCCATGGACAACGGCTACGAATTAAAATACAGCGAAGGTACAGGACAGATTGAACAGTGTTACAAATTAAACCACCTTCTATATATGGACGATATTAAATTATACGCTCACTCCCCTTCAGACTTAAATTCACTTTTGGACACCACTCAAGTTTTCTCCATAGATATACAAATGGAGTTTGGCATTGATAAGTGTAAAACTAACACTATTAAGGCTGGACAAACCCATGAACATTTATATCATTCCCAGACAGGCCAGACCATCCAACCACTAACTGAATATGAGACTTACAAATATTTAGGATTTCATCAAGCTCGCCGGATCGTCATAAAGGAAACTAAAACAAAATTAATACAGGTATTTAAACATAGAATTAACTCCATTTTAAATACGCAGCTAAATTCAAAGAACACAGAATGAATCACACCTCCATAAAGCAATAGTATTTAATGATAACAAGTTAACGCCTCTGAATCTACGTGATGTATGCACTCAGCCCAATGAAACCTTAACCGATAACCCAAGTAAAATAAAAGATTGGACCCAGAAGTCACTGAACGGAAGGCATCGCCTTGACCTGAGCCAACCAAACGTCGACAAAGATGCGTCGAACGAGTGGCTTGTTCGAGGTGAGCTTTTTCCTGAGACTGAAGGGTTCATGATCGCCACCCAAGATCAAATAATAGAAACTCGAAACTATCAGAAACACATAATTAAATCCCGTAACCTAATTACAGACACATGTAGAAGATGCAATAGTTCCTCTGAGACCATACAACATATCACAGGTGCGTGTAAATCCATAGTCCAAACAGATTACAAATATAGGCATGACCAGGTCGCTCAAATAATCCACCAGAAATTAGCAATTAAATACCACCTCATAGCAGCTACAAAACCTTATTACAAATATTCTCCTGAAACCATATTAGAGAACTCAACGCATAAACTGTACTTTGACCGTGCGATACTCACCGACCGAACCATTCACTACAATAGACCTGACATCATACTTATAGACAAAACACAAATATCCGCTCACATCATAGATATCGCCATCCCGAACACACATAACTTACAATCCACTATAGCCGATAAATTATCTAAATACATTGAACTGAAGGATGAAGTTTGCCGAATGTGGCGTCTTCAAAAAGCAACCATTGTACCAATAGTGTTATCAACGACCGGCGTCATTCCTGTACAGCTCCACAACTCTTTACAGAACCTCAGTCTCCCAAAATTTACCTTTATAGCCCTCCAAAAAGCGGTGATCCTTAACACGTGCTGAATTGTAAGAAAATTCCTTCAAGCAGATCAAGATATACCCTTTGTCAGTTATACTCACGTCTCTAATGTTGGCCCAGACTTGGCTTAGGCCCGTCTGTGCCCGCGACACCGGCTCTAGAGCCGAGATTAACAAATAAATAAATAGATAATAATAATAATAATAAATTTTATTTCCAATAAGTAGTACAAAAGAAACAACACATAAGCATGTACATACAATAAGGGTGCACAGAAAAACTTGTACAGGGCATTATATACAAGGTAGTCTGATTCCTAAACTGAGTCATGCTCGTACTATAGGAATCGGTTTACATCCGTTTTACACTAGCTATTAAGTAGCATCGACAAGGTGGACATTGTTGTACATTTAATTTCTATAAAAGTAATAATCACAATAAAATATGTATTTTTAAAGTGGAGTTAATATAAGTATATAATAGTAGTTAGGCATCAAGAATTAAACAATAAAAACAATCGTTTGTTTGGTTAGTGGGGTTGTTGGAAGGCTAAATCCGGAAATATTTAGCGAACTGTACCAAATTTTATCATAAAATGCAACTTATGATGCCTTTGTGGGTGTTCAGATTTGTTCTTCTCAGGTGATCATCCGCCCTGTATCCATGGTTGCACATTTGCCCATTCTCCGGTTTGACATTCATAAAAGCCGTTCAGATATTTTTATTTGGTAAATAAGCCGGAATCTTGTCATCGACTCAAAAGCTGCAAATATAAGCGTGATTAACATAATGATTATAATACCCATAATAATTATTTTATATCCGGTTATTGATACAGCTTTGGGCGGGTTACAACCCGCTCGCAGCGGTAAAGAGATTTTTCAAATAACGCCCTTTTTATTGGCCTATAAAATTTTGCCCGTTTGCCAACATTTTTATGTTGTTTTGGTTATAACTGATTGGACGGAGCGTACTTAGTTGTATTGTATTTTGTTTAATTTGATGTATATTTTTTTGGACTAAATTATTTGTGTGGCTCTTAAATGAACGATGTAAGTGACGTGCAAAGGAGTAAATTTTCAGATGAGGTGACTAAACATTATATGGAAGACTTTAACTGATTGGATCTGCTGCAAGATTTTTCAAGGCGAAATATTATTTTTCCGTAAATATCTCATCGCATTGTATTATTGCGCCTTAGCATTTATTATTTGTAGAGTAGAATTAAATAGATAGATTGTGTGAACATAATGATTTATTTATTGGCCAAGAGAATCCTAAAATATGTATTAAAACCTTTGAATTTTGATGGAAAATGCCGGGAGGTAACTCAAATTTCCGGGGGAGGTTCCAGAAATATGATTCCCTTCGGGTAGCCTATAAACTGAGTTGTGTAGCCGTGGGCGGGCGCCATAACAGACCGCGATGTAAACTTACAAGCATCAACGCGAACAATCCAATAAACCGTTTGATCTCAATAAAACCGAGCGTCACAGTCCACACTAATCAAAATAAAATTAGAGTGTTGTCGGGTTCCAAGTGACGGCCCGCGGGGGAGTATTCTGATGATGTGGCTATCTCGCGACAGCTGATATTTCGCATGCTCAGCGCTTGCCAGTCGATTTGCAGTAAAATTGACCGAACAGTGTCGGGTGTGCAATGATGCCATTGTCGTTTAGCAGTGATATCGTGCTCCCTCTGTGTAGTCGCGCTAAAAGAGCACATGAGCTATAAAGTTGATATTAGGTGGGTTTCAGTAAGTTTGTAATATTGGAACGAAGTTCCTTATCGAGCGGTGTGAAAGGGGCCTAGACGGAAAAAAAATCTCACTAAAAGTTGTAACGACACTTTAAAATATTTGACAATCGTTTTTATTTCTTTATTTGAAAATTATGTCATACATTTTTTTTTACTCTCTTAGAGGCAATAAAATATCCAAATACATATTAATATGTTAAAGGCTATAGTAAGAACTAAGAACACGCTGTAGCCTAAAATTAAGCGGGAAACGTTGCGACATTTTCGAATTTTCATCAAATATCATAAATCAAATTGGTACAAAAGAAACATAAATTGCCTAAATATGTGAAAAAAAAATAAACATAATGATGGTGGTACCTAAATGATTTGATTGATGATGACATTTAATTAAAATTACATAATAAAACCGTAATACATTGATTTTCGATCCTCCTTAATAAATTTATTATTATTTACAATTTTAGTTTGTTACCCTGCTGTCAATCATCAACCCTAGATTTGATTATTATTATTAAAATTTGAGCCTACTGATTAAGTTTATATTACATTATATTTGTTATTTTACAAAAAATTGCCGTTAACCACAATGTGTCGTAATTAATTTTGAAGATGGTTGTCCTGCGTGAAGTCGTAGCGCACCGTGAAGGCACAGGATTCGCGTTGCAGGCCACGCGCCCCTATTGGTCAGACACGCGATAACGTGACGCAGCGCTCACGTAATTGGAGGTGCTGCACTGCTAGAGTATTCTAAAGATGTATCTCGAACGCTTAGCAGATACAACAAAAATTTCCCTCATTTTAGCCGGTGATTTTAACATCAACTTCAGTAATGAAAAATCAAAACCATTGCTACAGTTTCTAGGGAAGAATTTGATTTAAGAATTAACAATAATCCAGCAGAATCAACAACAAAATATAATACTACCATTGATGCAGTTTTTTCAAGACATTTAAATATAAAATAATTTAATTAAAAATTAAAAGACCGACTTCAATGTGCACTACAAAGTAATAAATAATATATATTTCATTGTACTGTACACATTGATTAATTTTCTTATTGACTAGACTAGCCAACAAATCTTAAATACGTAATATTTTGAAGGCGGGTCGCCAAGTGCCAAACGAGAACAAATTTAAGTAATGTAACACAGTTGAATATTACCTACTTGTAGATGTATCGTTGGCGCTCAGTTAGGTCCATATGTAAACTAGAAACAAATTAATTTAACAGATTGATCCTACGTTTACATTTGTTGAAATTTTAATAAAATTAATATGTGTCATATGTGTGGTCTAATTTTAATGTATTGCATACGATCAAAGATACAGTGGTCAAGGGTTTAATCCAGGGTACACCATTGACTCATTGGAGTCACTTGCATATTTATATACAATTACTTTAACAGTGATAGGAATCATAGTGAGGAAAGTATAAGAAAGGGAAGGTTTGTTAAGTTTGTATGTTTCCCTCGGTTGTAGATAAGTCCGGTGCTCAACAATGTTGATTAAGAGCTGATATATTAAGGACGGGCGATTTTTCTATTAGTTATCAGGACAGAGACTGGAATTTGCACCCGATATGACTATAGACTCTCGCCCCCAATCACACCCAGGGACAAAACACGCAAGGCGTAACGTGGGTGTCCTGGTTGATACCAGGAGAATCTCTGCATACCCCTTCTGGGAAAATGGCGTGAGTTTATATAGATTAAGACAAATTAATATTGCGTGTAAAATTGCGTGTTTTTCGCTAGGATGTTTTACACAAATTAAATTTAAGTGTAAGTCGTCGTGTTCGTCACTTGGTGACCCGCCTTCAAAATATTACGTATTTAATATTTGTTGGCTAGTCTAGTCAATAAGAAAATTAATCAATGTGTACTAGCACAATGAAATATATGTTATTTATTACTTTGTAGTGCACATTGAAGTCGGTCTTTTAATTTTTAATTAAATTATTTTATTTATTACTTTTTAGTTTTCATGATGGATGAAGCATTGTAATGATGCCAAAAGTAATCATATAATTAAAACTGGCATCAATGTAAGTATATCAAAAATGAACCAATGTGATCCTTTATAATTTCAAAAACCCAAATTAATATTTTATGATTTTTAAGGAAGCTACACTGTCATTTCGTTTTTATGATAAAGAAAATACTAAAATCGGCTCAACCTGCTAGAGATATTGAGTACACTTATGCGTGGTAATCATTCGTTACCCCCTCACCTTCTTCACTTCCTATTTTTAATAAAACACATATACTTAACCTAATGAACGTAAAATCATTGCGTTTCTGCAAAGTTTTGTGGAGGTCTGCTCTCCAGATATGTACCTATTCATCAGATCATCACCATATTTCATGTGACCAACATTATGTATAATTCGTTCCGAAGAAAAGTTATTTAAAATCATTTATTTATTGTTGCAGATATTTAGTATTTATATTTGTATATATCCCCCCCTTTCCCACGCCCCTTTCTACTTTCCCCTTTCCAAACCCCCCCGCCCCCATGTAGTAATAAACTTATACTGAACGTAATGTAAATAGAATTATTGCTGTACTGTTCAATTTTGAGGAGTTCTGCTCTTCAGGTCCAAAGATATTCATCAGGTCTTCACAATATTTTTTTGGTCTAACCTATCATATAATACTCTTTGACAAAAAAGTTATTTTTAGTCGGTTAGGAACTGCCGGAGATATTAAGTATTAACAATTGTACCTATTTTCTACCCCCTCACCCCCCCACCCTTTTCCCATTTTCACCCACCCTTTGTAATAATATACTTATACTTAATCTAACGCAAAAAGAATTAATGCTGGACCATTTAATTTTGAGGAGTTCTGGTCGGCAGATCCTAAGATATTCATCAGGTCTTCACCAATTTTATAAGGGACCAACCCTGTATATCATGCTTTCCGACTAAAAAGAAATTTTCAAAATCGGTTCACAATTGCCGGCGTAATCGCGTAACATAAAATACAAAAAAAAAAACTGTCGAATTGATTACCTCCTATTTTGAAGTCGGTCAAAAACAGAATCCCAAACATATGTTTCCTACTTCAGTTACCACAAGCCAATTATTACTAAAATTGAGCCTACTGATTAAATTTATATCACATTATATTTGTTAATAATAAAAAAAATATTATTATAACTTAAATAAACAATATTACAATTCCTTCACTAATTAATCGAAAGGAACTTCGTTCCATCCCGGTGTCCCTTGACACCACTCAACTTATTTTATTGTTCATTTATTTATTGAACGTATTTATAGGTACGATGATGAAAGTATGGTTTCGTCGTGATGTATTGAACTATTATGTTTCTTTATGTATAATGGCATTATCGACATAAATTATCACGAAGCTTTTATAAGAACATGGGTTTTGTATCAAAATATAGATTTATTTTCGACAGCCTCCGTGGCGCAGGCGGTAAGACACCGCCTGTGAAACGAGAGGCCGCGGGTTCGATCCCCGCACCGAGAGAAATGTTAGTGCGGCCCACAAATATTTCTCTCGGGTCTGGGTGTTTGTGAGACCGAAAAGTCTCTCGTAGTTCCTGATACCCACGACACAAGATTCGATCTTAATGTGGGGTCAGGACTATGTATGTGACTGTTGGGTGTTATTATTATTTCTCTTTATTTTAAGTCTTTTTTTTACATTTTTATATATATATTAAAAAACAAAATACATATAAAAATATAAAAAGTTATCCAACGATGGCGAGGCTCGAGACCCAAGCCACCGGTGGTTAGGAGCCCAAAGTGAGGAACCGCCTCACAATACGTGCCGTGTCAAGCAATACTGCCTTCTGAATCTGACTCCTGACCCAACAGCCGATTGAGAGCCTCTGTAGATGTTGGTCGAGGCTCTTTGGTATCAACCCATGAGCAGAAACGACAATCGGGACAATAATTGTTGAGTCGACATCCCACATGTCGGCAACCTCGTGTGCCAAATCTAAATATTTAGACATTTTGTCTTTTTCAGCTTTGACAAGGTTATCGTCATGCGGGATGGTGACGTCAACAAGTATAGCCCGACGCGCCAATCGATCTATTATCACAATGTCAGGCTTATTGGCTGGAATAGTCCTGTCTGTGATAATAGATCGATCCCAATACAGCGTTGCATGACCATTTTCGAGAACTGGTTGGGGCACATACTGGTAATATGGCACTTCAGGTGTCACAAGTCCATATCGAAGGGCAATTTGCTGGTGTATGATCTTGGCTACTAGGTTATGTCTATGCAAATACTCGCCGTTAGCAAGATACGAACAACTGGAGATAACATGCCTGATAGACTCGCCAGGACGGTGGCATGCCCGACAGATGTCGACCGTACCGTCCTTCAGGATATATTTCCTATAGTTGTTCGTCTTAATAACTTCGTCCATAATTGCAAAGACAAAACCCTCGGTTTCCCCAAAGAGGTTACCGAAGCGTAGCCAAGACACAGACGCTAGTCGGTCCACATCAGGCCCATGAAGGGCTCGATAGAACCGACCGTGCAGCTCTTTGCTCTTCCATATGTCCTCGCGATCCTTAATGCCTACCACCAGAGGTTTCCGCCAGTTCTCAATCGCCAAATAGAGCGGGGTAAATCCTTTATCTACCATAACTACAACCCTATGCATATCAACATCACTGTGAAGGAAATAATCCCTAAGATTGCACACCTCGCGATTATGCAAGTCCTTAGCATTAAGAATGCCTCGGCCACCACATCTCCGCGGGATGTACAATCTCATCACTGATGATCGTGGATGATGCATACGATGTGCAGTCAGGAGAGTTCGGACTTTACGATCCAGGGCGTCCAATTCGGTCTGAGTCCATTTGAGTATGCCAAAAGAGTACATGAGTACAGGCATAACCCAACCGTTAAAAGCGCGAATCTTGTTTCCACCTGATAAAAAACTGTTAAGTACTTTTGTCAGGCGGCTAAAAAAAACGCTCTTTCAACGATCGTTTTACATCTGCACCCATGATACCTAGAGCTTCAGGCATACCCAAATATTTGTAGGTTTCCGTCACGGAGAGGGATCTGAGCCTTACAGTCTCTGAGACTAGTATGTCATCAGAGACCGCAACCTCCCCTCGCTTCACATGGATAACCGCACATTTATCTACACCAAAATCCATATTGATTGATTTGCTAAATATATCCGTTATTTTTAACAACTCAATCAATTCGGTTTGTTTCGATGCAAATAACTTGAGGTCATCCATATAAAGCAAGTGAGAAATAGGCTCAGAGCCTCTCCGTAGACGGTAGCCTAACCCTGAATCCAACAACAGAGTGCTGAGGGGATTCAGGGCCATGCAAAACCACAGTGGACTCAGACTGTCGCCCTGAAATATACCCCGCTTGATTCTAATCGGCTCGTCACAATCAGGAGGAACCGTACCACCTGGATATCTTAGGACAGTGGTCCACTGCCCCATACAAGACCCAAGGAAGTTGCATAAATTTGTATTAATTTTATACAAATTTAACACCCTCATGAGCCATGTATGAGGCACCGAATCATAGGCCTTTTTATAATCTATCCAGGCAGCCGATAAATTCCTTCGGTTGTGACGAGCCTGTTGGCAAATGGTCATGTTAATGAGAAGGAGCTCCTTAGTACCACGGGACCCATTCATGCAACCTGTTTGGCCGGAAAAAAGAATTTGGTTAGAATTTATATGGTCTGTAATTTTAGATCTAATTATGGAGGTCAAAACTTTATAAATAGTGGGAAGGCATGTGATGGGTCTATAATTTTTTGGTTCCGTGGTACAACCGGACTTAAAGAGAAGGTGAGTAACACCTGTTGTCATAAATGCTGGAAGGGATCCCCGCTCAAGCGCATCCTGGAATTGCACTGCCAATCGAGCATGCGAACTTGGAAACCATTTTAACCAGAAGTTGTGCAGACCGTCCGGACCCGGTGAGTTCCAGTTTTGCGTCTGTCTAATTGCAGTTAGCACATCTTCTGGATTGATTAAAATGGTTTCCATAGCCGGTATTGCCTCGCAAGCTCGATCTACAACACTAAACCAGGAGGCTTCAGTGTGAGAGACAGGCGACGACCAGATATTCGTCCAGTATTCACGCATTTCGTGAGCACTGGGAAGCCGCCCATCCACCACACCTTGTGGAGGATTCTCCCAACATCTATAAACCCTCTTTTGGTCAGTTTGGAACTTGCGATTTTGTTGGAAACGATCCCATCGCCTCCTGTAGCGACGAATGCGGTTCGCCCACGCATAGACTTTTTGTTTGAAGAAGTCTATGCGTTCTGTGACGCAAAGCCTATAATTTCGAGGACTTGTGTTGGTCCCCGAAAAAGCCTGCGTCACAAAACGCATAATCTTCGGCCTGCTGTTTCCTTCTTTAAAAGAAATTAGCTTGCCGATGAGAGTTCGGGCCCTGTTGATACGATCCTCTATCCTCCGCTGCCAGGCAGGCACAGTCACAACACCTCGAGTAGCTCTATATTCTTTTGGGAATTGAACATTAGCCACTCGACATGCTGCGACGGCCGCGCAGTAAAGGATCGAGTGCGTATCAACAAGATCACGACTGGACTCCAAGTATGTAGGTAACATGGAGTCCAAAGCTCCCATCAGCGCCAAATTTCTTCTATGCGTTGGCAAACGTGGCAGACGCGGTCTACAAGACGCCGATAAAGACGCAAACTCCAAAATCGCACACTCCAAAGCTCCTCTCAGTTGCTGTTTATCTTGGGGACTTACGTTGTCATCCAAATTGTCCGTCAGCTCGAAATCAGCAACAGGTGTTGGTGTTGGGCCTGCCGCTTGATCTCCACTGACGGGCGATACATGGTCTTCCTGGACAAAACATAAGTCTGTGCGCAACCGCTCAAGTGTGTCATCATCCAACAACTTACGCCGCTGAATAAATCGCACTTGATCCGACAGTCGTTGGGATGATACATCAACCGTTGGTTCCAAAGCCTGAAACAGAGACAGCATTTTAACACGATAGGCAGTGAGGTTAATTCCTCCATTTGTTGCCCCAAAGTAGGCCCGCATGACATTCTCATTGATTTCACGTGTCCATCTCATGCGGCGCACTACTCCACCGGTAGCGGGGACCGTAGGCGGGACACTCGGCCCCACAGGTCCCAAGCCCACCGCTGGAGGGGGTCGTCCTCTTCGCTGCGCAGGTCTTGGTGGCGGCGGGGACGACTGCAGCTCGCCGTGTTGGCTCGACGCGTCGTTGTCCGGTGTCACTTCGAATACGTCCGAAGCCGACGCCCACGACGCGGAGCTCGACGAGCTGGGAGATGTTAAATGTGCGTTCCGTTTCTTCCTGGCTTTATTATGGAACATCCTTTTGGTCTTTTATTAACATGTTTTGTAAAAAAATTTGACGTTGTCACACACTGTCATTCTATTATTTTTTATTATGCTGAATTGTTGTTTATTTACACTATTTCTTCTATAAAACATTATGTGATTGTAGAAAAGAATAATTTTGGTTACTATTTAGATATAAATTGTGAATATTGTGTATATATTTGATATTAAACATAAAATATATATATTTTTCAAAAGGATGATCTTTAGGTGTTGCCAGAGTAATTTATTATTATTATTAATTATTATTATTATTATTATTATTTTACCATTGTAAGAAGTTAGGTGTTATATCGCCACTTCTATCTAGGGTGAGCTAGAAACTGCTTTTTATACTAGCACAACAAAGTTATGGTTCTGAAAAATCATTTATATTCCCGAGAAGAGACATTGAAGGCAAAAATACTACGAAACGACACAGCTAATTAAAAATAGACAAAAAATATTAAAACTTCTAGAATAAATCCGGCAAAGTAAAAGTAATGAATACAATTAATGTGCCCCATCTGATAAATTTATTAATTACTTATACAAACGGAATATTCTTAGAAACAGGCTCTTAGGTTCATTAATAAGAAAAATATTTTAAATGAACAGCACTTTTATTACAAAGAATCACAGTCTTAACCAGTGGTTATTCTGAGAGGCGCTATTACGTAAAGCTGGAGTGATTGCAGGCCACCCTTTGTGTTGGACATGAAAAATATTTATTGAATATAAAAACTAAAATTGCGAGCGGTCGCTAGATGTAAGCCGCTTCCAACCAGTAGCTATGGAAATCTTTGGGGGGCTTATTTTTAGCAGTAGACTTTATGTGGCTGAGGAGAAAACAAA
Organism: Hyles vespertilio; assembly: GCA_009982885.2. Lineage (NCBI taxonomy): Eukaryota > Metazoa > Arthropoda > Insecta > Lepidoptera > Sphingidae > Hyles > Hyles vespertilio. The sequence goes on from CM042807.1 coordinate 24,839,140, forward strand.
AACAATGACTCCATTCATGAATACAATTTTATCTCAATTTATCTCTCAAGTCTTTGTTTCAAAATTAATGGATTACAGGGTTTCATCGTCGGTATGTTAGTGCCGCTTTTTAAGCTCACGTAGCATACCAGTCGATATTTTTTAGACAATACTGTTCGTAAATATGAATATTATATCGAAGATATGAACATATTCCGTGAGTAATGTTTTCGAAAATCCTTTTCGAAAATTTGGTTTTGGACAGTTATGTAACAAACATTTTTTAGTTCTTCAATAGCAATGATCATAAAAATACATTTAAAACCATAAAGTACCAACAATTAAATTCCATGCATTATTTTAAATACACATTATTTTTTAAGTACGAACCTAAGCAGATATTTATGTACCATTATTTCACACAACGGCGAAGTTTGGAAGATCCAGATGTGCAAAGTTTATTCAAGACGTTGATATGAATTCATTGGCTATAAATCTGAGTGTAACTTCAGAAATTCTATTATCTCTCCTTATTATTATCCAATGTTCTTGGCTAAGGTCTCTCAAGTTTCTTTCTTGTAAATTGAACGCTTGTAAATATTTAAAATATTGGGAACTGGTGGAATTAATTCGCCGCGAATAAGCTGATGATTTTTAAATTATAAAGTATCTGTTTTTCTTCGATTTTCTTAGCTACTAAAAGAAAATGAAGCTTGAAAATCGTCTCTATGTCACGTTGTTATGGGAAGTCTTCAATAATAGGAGAACTCGTAATGCAGCTAAATAGTTTTATTTATTTTATATGCTTATACTAACGCTATATGTTTTTAATTACTTACTAAAAATACCCTCAAATTCAGCTTAACAAAATACGTATTCCAAACAGTGTTTTGCAACCCGACTTCTGTTTTATGCATTAAACGAATAGCATTTAATACGATCACTATAAGAGGGTGTAATGTTCAAAACTAGTATAATTTTGCAGCAATCCTCCGTGAGATGTGTTACGGTACAACTTTGCTCTTATTAGTCTTTCAAACTTCGCCGACTGGTATTGAAACGATTATAAATATTTGAATAGATTTACACTAAGCGGTGGTGTTATTTGGATACTATATTGCGGTGTCATGTTCGAAGTATAGCGTTAAATTTACTAGATAAAAGAATAATATACAGGGTATATCAAGACTGCTACTGAAAACGAAGCCGGGTGGTAGTTTAAGCGACTTCGGACACAATGCAACAGAAAAAGTTGCAAAAAAAAGCGACAAATTTTTTTGTGTTATTTTTTTCCTATGACCATATTTGGGTGGTAAATACATTTTTTCCTAAAATAATAGTGTATACCCTTTTATTTATAAATAATCTAAGGTATAAAAGTGTTTAAATTATTATTTTAGCAAAAACTATGGATTTACCACCCAAAAAAGACGATATTTAAAAAATCATACAAAATAATTGTCGCGTTTCTTTTCGAAATTTTTGGTTGCATTGTGTTTGTAGTCACTAAAACTACCACCCGGCTTCGTTTTCGGTAGCAGTCTTGAGATACCCGGTATATATATATATATATATATATATATATACAGCGTGATATTGAAATCTGGTATTTAATTTAAACCACATGCTCCTAACCATCCCAGGTAACATTGTACCAAGTTTGAACAAAATCTGCCTGATAGTTTTGTCAAAAATCGTGATTTTAGGTTTCAAGGCTATTGATCAACCCCTATAGATACCGAGTCTCTTACAGCTCAGATAAGTTTCCGAACTGAACTGAAGTTCAGCTAAGCGGTAAAAAAACTCGTATCAATATGGGATGCCCAAAAATAGTAATAACTAAAATCACAATTTTTGACAAAAAATCTTCTCATATTTTTTTCAAATCATGTAAAATGTCACCTGGGGTGATGAGAAACATGTGGGTTAAAATAAGTATAATGTGTCAATATCACCCTGTATATATAGAACACTATATATTTTATTTCATAGTTTATTTCTCTATGGCTATTAAATTTCCTATTTTTATAGAATAGTGTTTATTTTTGTAGAGTAGAATATATAAACGTCAAAACGAATGTTGTGTTCGCCTGTTATTGGCACGTATACTTGTAGTAGACCAATTGATACATTTACTTAGAATATGAAAATATATATGCACATACCTAAAGCCGTATAACTTGTAATGACTGTACTGAATGACACGCTTTATTCGGTAAGTGACATTCCCGTTGACTCAATATCCCTTTCCTCTTCCAATCCTTTTCTCTTGGTGCTGTCCAGCCGATTTGATGAGCCTCCAATATATTTATGATTTAAGCGTGGTGGATGTTCATGGGCGACAGTGATGACTTACATCATGTGACCTGTTTGCTCGTTCTTCGTACCTTTAAAATAAAAAAAAAAACGTCCATTTAGCACTGTACTTATCGTAACGGGCATTATGTCAATCATAATATATGTAATGTTTCTGAAGTATTGTCAAATTATAACAGATAAAATTTGATCCCGTTACTTAGTGTGATACATTTACCAAATTACGGGATCAAATTTTATCACGTTTAGATTTTAAAAAATCACACACACACACACACACAACCCATTCAAAAATGAATTTCAGTACTAATATTCCATATTCTACAAAACTTTTGAATCTATTCAAGCGGGTTACGTGAATGTATCTTAAATCAAAGAGCACCCTCCCCCTGCCACCGCAGTAAGTACTCCCTCCGGGAGATTACCGCGGGGAGTCGATTACGACGGTAATTGCCGGCAGCATCACCAAACCATTACACTTCCCTGTAATCTTTTAATCTGTTCGTCTCTCGCTTTGCAGTTTACTGCTATTTGGATTCCACGAAATTGGTACACTTTCAACACAAATAAAGGGGTTAATGAGGCCTGCGAATCGGTGGAGTCAAGGTTTTTGCGGTGGTAGCGGGTTTTACAGCGGCTAGTACGTTTTGCCGTACTTAAACAACGATTGATTCGATGCGGTAGCTGTGTATCTGGAAGTTTATACACAGGTCTGGTTAAAGTCTTTTGGGATTACTGCACACAAACCGGTTCGTGCAAACTGTTCTAGGAGTGTATTGAGTCTATAATATTTAGAAGTCGATGATAATCACAATGTAAACATACTGAATCTTAATATTATTTTCATAAAATTCTTTCATAAATATTACTTTCAATTTAAATTGATTAATACAATGCAAATAGAAGACACAAAACTTTCGCGACTTAAAAACGACGCAGTAAAATGTAATGTCTGTAAAGAAACTCTCCAAGTTAATTTCGCCGTAGTGTGGTCTTGCAACGCATATTTAAAACGACTTTTTGCTCCATTTAAACAAATTCATACGGAGCAACAGAATACAGAAGCGGCAATAAAATGCGTCTTAATATACGCTGTGAGTAAACACACGCGCAGTATTTAGCAGAGAACGACGAAAAATACTTAAATAAAGCACTTGCAGACAATGCGGTCTCCATTCGACTCGTCTCGAAGCACCGCGGTCAACAATTAAGATACGGTACGGAAGACGCAGACGAAGACTTTTTCACTAAAATACAGAACAAATCTGTACAGATTGAAATGAAAATTTAAAAAAGCAGCACAAAAGGGGCAAGAGTACGAAATTGTCCCGGACAATGCATATTGCCGCCGTTGGGAGACGTCGCCTGACGTCCGACGACCGCAAGCGAAATTCGCTCACCGCGCTCTCCACACAGTTCAACAAGAGCGGTTGTACAATTCTGTTGTTATGAAACGCCACTTTATTCAATTTGCTTTCACTACGTATGAGTGCAAAGAAACTCATTAGTGGTACAAGCTGAACAAAACAATTCCTATTTTGACTCTCTAATTGGCACTTTTTCAACGTCACCACGATGTCAGGTCAAACGTAAGTTCAAGGATTCTTTAATAAGAAGTTTTTCATTGCATGGTACTGGTGCTACTTGCATATAGTATGAACAAAGGACCTTTGATTTAATTTTGAAAAAAAAACTAAGAACGAGCATACTACGATTAACAGAGGGCTTGGAGGTTAAGCCAACCTCGTATCCACTGCGTCGAATTCTTGAGAAATGAGACACAATCAAATGAGGAATGCAGAAAACCCTCAAGAGTGACGTTAGAATGTCTTGGAGTGAAAGAATACTAATTGATGTATACATACCCATATTTAGCAGGAGACCGTCGCCAGCATTTTGTGTAGTAGAATTGAATTTCATTCCTGACTTTCCAAGTCATAGATCGGTGCAGAAGCGCCACATTACCCATTAGTCCTCGAGTAGTCGAAACAAGAAACACATCCCAATTCTAATATAACGAAAGTTTACCCGAATATACTGATATGGATCAATAATATATCGTCCAATGCTATATATTCGTCTTCTTGTTAAAAGGACAGTATGCAATGCAGACAATAATTCCTAGCATAGGTACAATCAATAACTGGAAGGAACAACAAGTAATCTTGATAATAATACAAGTGTGATTATAAAGGCTGTAGGAAGTCGTTGCTTCTAACCTGTAAACATGGGTCTCTTGGAACGAAGCTTATGACTTTATCAGTCGACTTCCAGGTGTGCCAGATAATAACGATGATATGAGGAATTTAAAACATTTGACTGCCGCAAACTTCATTTGCCCACTACCTATTGATCGCAAAATCCAGCGAATAGCACTAAAAATGGTCACTAATAATTTATTCAAAGCTGACAGTGTTTTGTCTTACTCGTACAATTGAACTGGGGCTCGACGTCGCCTCACAGCGGCCGCCCGACCTCGCCTAACGAAATTGCATTTTGATTGTACTCAACCGATTTACACGCGGTTGGACACAATTATTTGACATTATTACTTTTTATTACAACGGAAATGTCATATCGCCGTGCCACGCTCCAGATGATACGGCTTTCCTCATCGACGTTCCGAAGATATATGAAATACATATGGATGGCTTTATTGATACATTTCGTCGAAGGATGTCGTGTGCAGATAGTATTCATAAGAATCTATGCCGTGTCGAAACCACTGACGATGGGTTGTCCACAAGGCTCAGTCTTAGGTCCTTATTTGTGGAATTTAGGCTTCGACGATTTTCTTACGATTCCCTTACCGTCAGGGTGTTCTTTGACCGGATATGCGGACGATGGCCTCTTGCTCATAGAATCAAACAGTAGGTCGGGACTAGAAAATAGTGCAGACGCGTGTTTAAAATTAATATGTGATTGGAGCCATCGAAATCGCTTAATATTTGCACCACATAAAACGTTCCAATTACTTTTAAAAGGAAGTTTACAATCACCGCCGCGATTTAAATTTAATAATATCACTGTTAAGAAAAAAGAATCGGTTTGTTATCTTGGTTTAATTTTGGAAAGGAATTTTTCATTTCTTGAACATATTAAAAACGTCGGGGAAAAGTCGAAAAGGAACTTTTTTGCTTTGACAAGAGTATCAAAATCAACATGAGGGCTATCTTTCAATACACTAAAAATCATCTATGGAGCAACTTACATAGGATGTATTTGTTACGGATCTCCCCTATGGGCTGATAGGGCTACTATCGGCGCTGTGCGAAGAAAACTGCTCCAGAGCCAACGCTTGGCCTTGATATTCTTGTGTAAGGCATATAGAACTGTTAGTACCGAAGCTTTGCCTGTCCTGGCGGGTGTACTTCCAGTCGACCTGGAGGTGCAACGTCGCGCCGCCATGTATTACTCTACTAGGGAGAATATGGATAAAAGTTTTTTAACCGCACGTGAACTTTTAAAAATTGATAGATTATTTAAACCGCTTTCAGTGGTATATAGCGAACTATTAGATGAATGGCAAAATAGATGGGAGGTATCTTTGAAGGGACGACATCTATATCAATATTTTCCTTGCGTTCGTGACCGTTTGACAAAGACTTGGTTGGATGTCGATTATTGCGTATCACAGTTTCTCACGGGCCATGGTAACTTTAGGTCTAAACTTTACTCTTTTAAGCTTGTTGAATCGCCTGCATGCCCATGTTCAACACCTAATTGCGAGTATGAGCAGTCCGCGCATCATATACTTTGGGAGTGTAGTCTTTGGCAGAATGAGCGTAAAACTATGCTGGATAGTATGCAGATATCATCTGGAGTCGTATACTACATGGACCTTGTAGAGACTAGGAAGAACTTCCGTGCTTTCCGGCGTTTTTGCCATACCTATTACTGGAATCAAGCATAACAGTTCACATAATAGGTCCCATTTAAATGTAATAATAATTTGATCCGTGGTGCTTTACAGCTGGCTTCTCCGGCTGTGAAAGTCTTTTTGCGAGGTTATTTACCTCTTCAGTTCAATGTTTTGTCACCCGCTTTGCACGGAGGGAAGTGGACAATAATTTATTTCCAACTCCTCCTAATAATTTCACTTTCTGATTAATTTCGTTGCGGGTTAAAGACAAGTTAGACATTCCCGGAGACTCGCCGAGCTTTAATGCTCGGTGTCATTACATTGCGTGCCACTGTTGATCCTGGCTCACAGGAGTTACAGTGGTGGGTGTGAGGGTGGGACAGTCTCCATATAATGTAATAATTCATAAACAGTTGACCACATAATATAGTTAATGTCATTGGATAAAGATAGTAATTGTGATTTCTAAAATTCTCACATGTTTCTGCAACAGCCAATGGATTGCAGATATTTGTCCATTTATTACTAGTTCAATAAAATTTATGTCTCTATCAAACCTTTCATTGGACCCGTGTAGTAAGCTAACATCGTTGTCAACTACAATCTTCATTACTGTTTCATATTTTTTCTACTAAAATGTCGGTCAATTTATGCTAAAATAAATAAATAAATAACACCCAACAGTCACATACATAGTCCTGACCCCACAATAAGATCGAGTCTTGTATCGTGGGTATCAGGAACTACGAGAGACTTTTCGGTCTCACAAACACCCAGACCCGGAAGGAATATTTGTGGGCTGCACAAACATTTCTCTCGGTGCGGGGATCGAACCCGCGGCCTCTCGTTTCACAGGCGGCGTCTAACCAACTGCACCACGGAGGCTGTCAATATTATTATAATTATATAACAAAGTTTTGGAATACCCATTATGTTGGGTCTCGTAAAGCCATTATATTGTTATACACCATTTTATATTAAATTTCCATAACAGTTTAATAGCCGGCTTACCAGCAATTGCTAATGCTCGCTCGTTCATTTTGTGTAACTGTGTCAATGTAGTTTGTGTAATTAAAATATTTCTAGGTACTTAAATTACCGAAGTATTTCTAACCATTTATGAAAAGGTAAACACGTTTCAAAGGAATATTACACAAGGTCCGGTGTTAGCCAGGGTAGTAACCTTGGGCCGACTCTATTTACAATTATGATGAACGATCTTCCTAATGTTTTCAAGGCTGCTAAGTGTCTAATGTTTGCTGATGACGTAAAAGTTTATCATACTGTCAATCAATCACCTGACTGCCTGATTTTACAGAGGGACATAGATGCTGTCGAAGCTTGGGGTCGGCTAAATAACCTGCCATTCAACGTTTCTAAGTGTAAAGTTATGACATTTACTCGCAGGCATTCGCCCGTAATCGCGACATATACTTTGAATGGTTCTATCCTAGAAAGAGTCACTGTAGTTCGTGACTTAGGGATCCTGCTTGACACTCGCCTTGATTTCAAGGGGCATATCGTTTCTCTTTGTAAAGGCGCAAACGGAGTCTTGGGTTTTATAATGAGAACATCGGCGCAGTTTCGTGATGTTTCCGTTGCCCATATACTTTATAATGCATTTATTCGAAGCAGGCTTGAATACGACGCCTTAATCTGGGACCCACTACAAGCTAATTATTCATTGATGCTAGAAAAGTTACAACGAAAATTTGCCCGATACGTCTATAAACGGGTATTTGGTTACTACCCCTATTTATTTCCCTCATTATTTGTATCAGGTATGATCGGATTGGATTCATTGGAGCTGAGACGAAAATTACACCTCATTGTCCATTATATCTTAGTACTGCGTGGCAGGATAAGCAATCCTGCTGTATTGGCATCAATTAACTTGTACGTCCCCGATAACTATATCCGTATTCGTCGGCGGCGGCATCAATTGTTTGTAAGTTGTACACCGCGTACGCGCCGCGCGAGACACGCACCCACACTACGGGCAATTGATTGGCTCAACAAATTTGCACATGAGTTTCAGCAGGTCGACATATTTTATGATAATTTAGGGGAAATATTAAGTTACATAAAACTATTTTTAAGTCATGATTTGTAAGTAATAGTTAGCGCTTTGGGTAAACTGTAAGCTGACTATTCTTGTATAATATAATAATAAATAAATAATAAATAAATAAATAAAACCAGCGTAGTTATGTCGAATGGTAATAAATAAACCAGTTTCCCCTCCTTCAATCCTTAGGTACATACGGTCATACAAATATCAACACTTTGTCAATCCAGTCATATACAAATAAGTTTTGAGTCATAAAATATGCTAGCGGCCCTGATCGGCTTCGCCAGGGCGCAGATAGTTTTGAATCCCATCCCTTTTCATCCATTTTTAAAAGTAACAATCCCCTCATATGTTCTAGCGTAACTTCAACTATTCACACAGCACACGTAAAGGAAGCTCACCAAAGGAATAAGTTCAATTTTCCGGGTATTAAAAAAATCACTACTGCTCCACCTCTGTTAATCATAGCGTGATGTTATATCCTATCCAACACAAAAATATTTTTTCAGTTCAAAAGAGCAGATTAGCGGGCACATACAAACAAATTCTTAACTTTTATAATATATTAGTATATCTATTACATTTCGGAGTAAATTATACACTGAAAGGCGAAAACATAGCTGATTAATAATGAAACCGCAGCATCCCGACGGAATTTGCAAATTTTAAATGACCGATTATTGGAAAAGTAATTTCAATAAGCTATAATGAAAAGTTATAACACATTCTCCTCACCATCGAATGTAATGGGTTTAAGGCCTTCGGCGACTCATTTACCCGTGTCCCGAGGACAGCGGGCCCCGGAAACAATTGAGACAAATTATATTTAGTTAATTGGCGATTTTACATCGCATTCCCAATTTTTTACGACACGCTCGATTTGTTCCGCGGCCCAGAGGTTGTTTGTCTAATGGCATTCGGGATTTTCGTTTAATATTTCATACTTTATATGCGATTAATGGTAATAAAATAAATTAAACACCTTTGTGTCGCAGTATTGATCTTCGAAGTCCGGTGTATGTGTGATCAAAAACTAATTAAAATGTTTAATATTATATTTTCTCGTAAATATATTTCCTTCATCGACTTTAATATCAACGTCACGAGGAACGGAGCATGGTAGGTTGGAACAATGTGTAATGTGTCGAGAAAATTTCATGTAGTTGGACTGCCCTCTACATGACTATGGCTCTTCGCGTTACTTAACTATAATTTCTTTGTTACTTTTTCTTTATATTAACAACACTTTGCGGTACAAATCCTCACCAGAAAGCAAGTAGTGCTTGTCTCTAACACACTTGTAGTTCATCATGCTTTAAGGACTAATAAAGAACAACTGAGAGAGCTTTCGTAATATGAAAGAAGATTCTTAGAATTTGCGTATATACGGTTTTTGCAATGCATTCTGAAATGAAATGAAATGAAATGTATAATGGCAATTTAAAAGCTCTTATGACAAGTCAATACAGATAGAACTTAATCCCTATAAACAATATATTTCCTATAGGTACTTAGTATTACTTATTTTATTGTTTTGGTTTAATTCTTTATTTATGTAATGTATTTATTTTAAGTGCGTGGTGGCCTGTTGGTAAACGGACTAGACGCGACTGCCAACATGTTCCCGGTGGTCGCGGGTTCGAACCCCAGGGCACACCTCTGACTTTTCGGAGTCATGTGTGTATTGATAGTCAATCACCACGCACTAAAACGGTGAAGGAAAACATCGTGAGGAAACCTGCATACCATAGCGATTTATAAAATTTCTATGGTATGTACTGGTGGTAGGTCTCTCATATGTGAGAGGCTGCCTGGGTGGGTACCACCGCAATGTCTATTTCTCTCGTCAAACAGCAGTTTAAATGCACTGTTGTGTTTCGGATTGAAGGACATTGTAGCCAGAGTAACTACTGGACATATTGAGACTTGACATCTTATGTCTCAGGATGGCGAGCGCAGTGGAATGCCAAGCATTGCTTTGTAATTCAAGGTGTTGTTTGGTTCTGCTTCTGTTCATGAGCGATCGCATTGCTTACCATCAGGCGAACGGCATGCTCGTCTCGCCATTCACTGCAATAAAAAAAAAAAAGTAAGTCCGCCAACCCGCACTAGGCCAGCGTGGTGGACTATATGGCCTAACCACTCTCAATCGTACTCTCGATTGTAGGGGAGGCCCGTGCCCTGCAGTGGGACGTATATGGGCTGATACAGATACAGAGATTTATTTTAAATTAATTTTATTTTTATTTAGAATTAGTTTTATTTATTTGTTTACTTTTTATTCTCATTTTATTTAAAGTATTAGTTATGACTTTATGATAATTTATTTTTCAAAGAAATACAATATACGTTACGTACGTAAGTTAGTCAAATTAAATTAAATTAAATTAATTAGTGGACCATGAATATTATTACAACGGTGCGTAGCGGTTTATTGTTACCACCGGATCCAACGCGGCCCTTCCTGAGAAGACCCGGTGAAACAAACTCAGTGGGCTTACACTACCACTGGAACTACGCGACGCGACCCAGTCCTGAGTATATCCAGCGAATAAGACTCAGTGGGCTTGTTTTGGGTCCAATTTAAGACAACGACCATAAGTATTTCCGAAACGTCCCGTATGTTTAGGCTTACTGCCGGATCCAACGCGGCCCTGACTGAGAAGACCCGGCGTACAAACTCAGCGGGCTTTACTTTACCACTGGATACTACGCGGCGCGTCCCATTTCTGAGTAGATCCAGCGAGTCAAACTCAGTGGGCTTGGTTTTGGTCAATTTACTAAAATAAGTATTTGTGACTTGTCTTACAAAGATTTGCCATATTATTATTTTTATTTGTTTTCTCGATCGGTCGTCATATGATTTTAATTGGCATTAGTTAATCATTATATATTTAGTTATAATTTAATTGATCAATTTAATTATATATTGATTAATTTTTAAGTTTAAAATTTTTAATTATTTAAATTAGAGGATGTAATGAGTGAATAGTGCAGGGCCCCAGGAGGTCGCAATGTGGAAGAGAACACCTAATCCCAGGCTTTTTTATCCTCAATATATTCCTTAATATTATAATAACCCCTAGTCATAAGTTTGTTTTTAATATGGGCCCTAAATAGTTTGTCCGGTAGCTGCGTTATGCTATTGGGAAGTTTATTATAAAATTTAATACAACTACCCAAGAAAGAATAATGGTTTCTTTGATTTACGCGAATGTTACACATTGAAATAAAACTATTATTTACGGATTTTATCGCGGATTTGATTTAATTTTAAATTTTTTTGAGTTCCCGACGTTTCAGACAAAGACTACAAATACTATAATGAGCAAATACAGACTAGCTATTTAAATTAATTTTTTATATAAATAATTGTAAAATAAGGGTAGTTGAATTGTAACAGTCACAGCACGAAAGCTGTAAAGTAATCGAAACGTCGGGAACTCAAAAAAAATAAAAATTAAATCAAATCCGCGATAAAATCCGTAAATAATAGTTTTATTTCAATACCCAAGAAAGATTTTTTTGACTTTTCTAGTCTAAACGAGGGTATTGCTAGTTTATTTTTATTCCGCGTATTAATAGTGTGGGTGTCACTGACCTTATAAAACTTATTAATATTTTTACGAACGTGCATTATATTCTGAAAGATGTATTCAGATGACACGGTTAGTATATTGCTTTCTTTAAAAACAGATCGCAAAAAATCGCGGCTCCCTAGATTATAAATAGCGCGGACTGCTCTTTTTTGTAATATGAATATGGACTCAATATCAGCCGCTGATCCCCACAAAATAATGCCGTACGACATTATACTATGAAACTAAGCAAAATATACCAATCTAGCCGTTGCAACGTCAGTTAGTTTTCTTATTTTTCAGACCGCGAACGCTGCGCTGCTAAGTTTAGCCGATAGTCTCTCAATTTGTGGACCCCATTGTAATTTGTTTTCTAGAGTGATCCCTAAAAAAATTGTGGAATTAGCTAAATTTAGAATTTCTGAATATAATTCAATACGCGTGTTTACACTTGCCACGTTCGGTAAAGCAAAACGGACGCATTTAGTCTTACTAGCATTTTATAGTAGATTATTGGCAGAAAACCAACCCTAAATTAAATTAAGAATATTATTAGGTGTATCGAAATTATTGTCTTTCCGACTAACTTTAAATATAATAGAGGTGTCGTCAGCGAATAAAACTATGTCTGACCACTTTTGAACCATGCAAGGAAGATCATTTATGTAGACTAGGAATAAAAAGGGGCCCAGAATGGAACCCTGCGGAATCCCAATTTTAACTTTTGATACTACCGAAGTGAGCCCGTCCAAAGAAACCTTTTGTTCACGACCCGATACGTAAGACATTACGAGATCAAGTGACGTATCACTGATTCCGTAGTACCTCAGCTTCATAATAAGTGTTTGGTGGTCAACACAGTCGAAAGCTTTGGAGAGATCACAAAAAAACTCCCAGAGCATCTTGAGATGCCTCCCAGGCTTCTAAAACTGACGTAATTAGTGATGTCCCGGCATCTTGAGTTGAGCGACCCTTTGTAAAACCAAATTGTTTCCTATTTATTAACTTATTTTCATCAAAATGTGCTAGCATTTGACTAAGCAAAAGCTTTTCGAAGATTTTACTAAGAGTCGGTAGTATGCAAATGGGTCTATACTTCGACGGATTGTTCGAACAACCTGACTTAAAAATGGGCAAAACTTTATTTTTTATTTTCATTAAGTCGGGAAAGATACCTTCACATAGGCAGGAATTAAAAATAGTAGCTAATAACGGTGCAATGTTAACAATAATAGCTTCTATAGCTTTAACAGACAGTCCCCATATATCTTCCGTAGTTTTTATTTTGATTTGCTTGAAAGCCTTTATTATTTGACAACTGGTTACCTTTTGAAAATTAAACTGAGGCATATTTCCAGGAACATTTTCCTTTAAAAAAGATTCCGCTAAATCTACTGATGAATCTAAATGTTTAGTTAAATCTAATGGTATGTTAGTCGAAAAATTATCAAGATAATTGGCAACAGTAGATTTATCTGAAATAAGGTCGTCATTTATGCGGAGAGCAATTTTGTTGTCATTTTTTATTACTCCCACTTTCAGTATTAATAATTTGCCAGGTTGTTTTTATTTTATTATCTGACAATCTAAGCTTTTCACTTATATAATTAGATTTAGCCTGCATACATACTTTTTTAAATAATTTTGAATATAATCTGACATATTTTTTAAAGTTGACATCAGGTGTATAGGACCTTTTGTCTTGAGCTATATGCTCATACAAAAGCTCTACTTTGGTATAAATTCCTGTGGAGGTTAGCAGAGCTGCCAATATAAATATAACATGAACGAGCTTGCGTGTGCGAAGTGCGTGGTGGCCTGTTGGTAAACGGGCTAGACGCGACTGCCAACATGTTCACGGTGGTCGCGGGTTCGAATCCCAGGGCACACCTCTGACTTTTCGGAGTCATGTGTGTATTGATAGTCAATCACCACGCACTAAAACGGTGAACGAAAACATCGTGAGGAAACCTGCATACCATAGCGATTTATAAAAAAAAATCTATGGTATGTAAGTCCGCCAACCCGCAATAGGCCAGCGTGGTGGACTATATGGCCTAACCACTCAATCGTACTGTCGATTGTAGAGGAGGCCCGTGCCCTGCAGTGGGACGACTATGGGCTGATATAGATAGATAGATAGATGAACGAGCTTATTTAATAATAATTTCCAATAACGTGTTGAAATGTTCATTTGTCCTTTTTTTTAGTCTCATACACATGTAAGAATATCATGCAAAATGTCTTCTATAAAAATCAAACATTTTTTGGGGGTCATAAAAAACCTACTTCCATTTCAATACCGAACTATGAAACTCGACCCGGCAGAGATTATGGTTGTTCACTAATAATAACACGTGTACGGAAACCTTGCATTTTAATGGGTATTAAAATATTTCACATAAAGCCAATTACTACTGAAGGTAAGCACGCGACGCAGCTAATTATACTTGTTCTGCTCAGTGTTACTGCTAAATTGTTAGCGGTAAGCTAGAGCTGCGGATTATTGTATCTAACTAGTTGCAGTGCATATTTGGAATTGTTTGAGTGTGTAAGAGGGTCCGTATTTAACTAGAATGTGTCTTTGGTAGTGCCAGTGGGAGTGGCTTGGATGCAAATCTAGGTTGGTATAAGTTTTAGTGCAAAATTTCGAATAACACATGCATTGTAGCGCAGTTGGTTGAACAATAGCTTTAAAACATGAAGCCGCGGGTTCGATCTGTAGCGATGAAATTCATGCTAACCTATCATATAGGTATACATTTATAGACAAATTATTACATAAAAAGATTTGCTTTAGTTGATTGCATTCCCTTTTTGTTTAACAATATAAAAGTTCTGCAATTCAGTTTGAGTTGTATTGCAACGCAGAAATGGAGTTATTTTTCATCATAATGTCGTTTGTCTTTCTACATGATCTAATTAAAACCTTTTCTTTCTATATTTCGTTGTCTTAGTTCGGATAATCCGATTGCTTCACATGAATTAAAAATAAACACGACGATGGTGTTGCGACGCCGCCTTTAACCAACTAAGTTCATTACAAATTGCAAATTTAGTTCGAACCAAGTACCCAACAGCATCTAAGTTTGTAACTTACTTAAATGTTAATTTGTATTAACTTTTATTACCGAGATGCTTTTAAATGTCTTCCATTTTATATTTGTACTTTTTGTATAAACAAAAGTACGCGAGGGAATTCGGTACGAAGTTTTAGCGACGTGGTACAGTTTCATTAGACCGTCGGGTTTATGACATATTTTGATGTGTTTTAAAACCGCTTGTAATATTCCCCGCGTGACTCGTAGTTTATATTTATGAAAGGTTAGCACGACTACAGACATGACCTTCGGAGACAAAATCACTTACCACAATTAAAAATTAAATAATAAAGTTTATTACCCTTAGCTCCCGCACTTGACATTCATATTCTCAATTTGTTGCAAAATAATTACCTTTGATTGATTTTACCGAAGCCTTGTATAAATATAATACTCGTGCACCCTACCTCATCTAGAAACGGAAATTAAATTATTAAACTGTGAATGGCACGAATCATATCTCTGCTTGTCCTTGTAGCGATACGGTTTTCAGTATGTAGATATGGACTGCATATCGAATTTTCTCATTTATCACGTTCACTTTTCCCCTTTTCACCTTGCGTGCTTTTTTTATTCTTAACTCAAAAACGTTTCAAAATGAGGCAGAAACGCCTCTATTCTCGGCGTAATAAAGCAAAGAGCACGGAACTTCCATATATTAGAATTACTTTCAGAGCAAACTCCGCGGGTCGCTAAAAATACACCGTACAGTAAGACCAACCAATTGATTTATATTTCGTCTGTCACTTTTACAACAATAAAAAATGATTACAACTTTATAATACCGTACTAAATGATGTTATCATTATTATTGTTGTAATTTAACATGATACTATAATATGAGAAAGACGAAATATAAAGGTTTTTTTTGACAAGTTCCAATTCCAATTCAATTTCCGCAAGTTATGGTCGGAGAGTCGTAATATAGCAGGTATCTCTAAAGTCAAATATCTGAGTATTCTGAATAACTACTTGCACACACACACTTTAACTACTTTACAGCACGAGACAAACTTTTCGAGATTGCTGTTTTCTTTTTTCCGCTCTTCCGTTCTTTCTGTGCAGCCACCACCCGACATGGGTTTATATCATTACTTATATAAATTGGGATTATTGTATCGAATTAAAATCGCACCAGAAACATTGATTTTTATGTTTACATACACGTTTTGGAAATCAATGCCCCTGAGTTTATATAACCGCACTCGTAAAAATTTGTAGAAACCGAACGAAGAAAAGCATAAAACTAGTCGGTAAGACCCTCTAAATATAACCTCCGAACTGATTCAGACACATGAATGGTTTGATGCAGCAAAAATGCACGCGATGCGGCATTCCCCGCCGGAATCCGGGATACATCCAAAATATCAGGCTATTCCAGGACCGCTTTACGTTTGAGAATTCTTGTCACAGCCCCGTCCATCGCGCTGGTTTTTTAATCTGAATACTACTTGCCCTTGCCTGGGTTTGGTTCGGTTGAATATTGATGCTGTAATTTTAGTGATTCAAGCTCGGGATATTTTGATATTTTTGGTGGTATTTTGCTGTGTTTAGTTTTCGTGGTATTTTGCAAAATTTTCATTTAACATATATTGTGCGTCATTGTTTGTGTACCTGGAATAGCTAGTAGGTTGTTGTAATGACATGTAAGCAATATACCTTCTTTACTTTAATCATTCCCTTTTCGTTACCTTGTCGCAAACAAGATTACACATAATCTCATAATAAAGTTTAAACCTTCAAAGGCATTAAAGATCAGAAATCACATTCATAAAACTATTTAGCCAAACAATCGCTCACACGGCCCACAGCTCGCGTTAAAAATACGGAATTCATTACAAAACGGGCACAAGGCGCTCAATAAATCATATTTTAAAACAAACCCTACGGTAATAAAATTGGCAAGGAATTCGGAAGAGCGAGCACTGAACAATAATTTATTCGCGCGGGCAACAAGGTCTGCGATGAAATATTGCCAACAACGGCGACATATTTACATTGTGTACGTTTGTTTAACGTATAAAACGTCGCGTGTTTTGTTACCTGTGATATGTGGGGAGGACAGATTATGCAGTGTTTTCTTTCGCTCATTACCTATTAGCATTTTTGAGCTGTACACGGAATATTGTTTATAAGTGATTTTTTTTCATTATTTTCTACTTGAGGACGTTTATTGCTGATCGTAAACGAACGCTGAAGGTTATTGTAATCGACCTACATTCAGCAACTTCCTACTAACAATTCCTCGAATTTTAATGATTCCTCGAGTTTGTTATCTAACCAGCATAAGATTATTATATAAATATAATTGTAACATTGCAAATATGTACATAGTTAGTCGAATAAGAAATAAGATATAACAGGCAAATTAGGGCAATTAATTAATCAAATGATATTACGATTGCAAATGATCTAAAAGTTCTGATACTAATTTATTAAACTAACTATACTAAGCTTTATTCAGAAAGAAAACCTTAAACAATCCGTAATATTTAAAAAAAATAATAAACTAAGCTTGAAATGTAAAATGAAATAAAGTTAGAAATACCAATAAATTCCAACAAGCACAAGATCAGTTGAAGCGGATCAGAGCGCCACATAATGCAAAACGTAAGTGTAAGCAGGTGAATCTCGACTGATACCAAGTTTATGAATAAAAATGTATGACAACAGTATTGTACGGCGTGTGCGGACTCAATGCGCTGGAGGACAGTAACTGGGGCGAGCGGCCGGGCAGCAGTAGTGTGACCATGATTTTGTGAATTTGGGATGTTGGAATTTTTGTATAAGTCATGTGATATTGCCTGCAAGAGAAAAACATATTTACATAAAAGGTATATCGGCGATTAGATCTTGCTCCAGGCCTCTTCCAACAAATGCCTATAAAATCCTTGAGAGAGTCTTATGTTCAGCACTGTAGTTTAATAAACAGAGAGAGAAAGTGTTGCTATGATTGGTTTTTGGGTCTTGGTCGTGGTAGTTATGTACTTGGAGTGAACCATAATTTGACAAAATGCTTGAAAGAATTTTACACTTACGGTAGAGAAATACTCGGTTGGGTAGCGTTCGGGAAACTACGCGACGTCTTCTCGTCCAAAATATCTCAGTGCCTTAAATCGAAAGTCTTCGATAGTTGTGTGTTGCCAGTGATGACTTACGGCACCGAGACGTGGCCTCTCACTATGGGCCTTATTAGGACACTCAAAGTCACTCAACGAGCTATGGAGAGGGCTATGCTCAGGGTTTCCCTACGAGATCGAATCAGAAATGAGGAGATCCGTAGGAGAACTAAAATAACCGACATAGCCCACCGGATTAGCAAGTTGAAGTGGCAATGGGCAGGGCACATAGCGCGGAGATCTGATGAGCGATGGGGTCGGAAAGTGCTCGAATGGAGGCCACGTAGCGGAAAGCGCAGCGTGGGACGTCCACCCACAAGGTGGTCAGACGACCTGATAAAGGTCGCGGGACGTCGCTGGATGCAGGCTGCCTCCAACAGGTCTTTGTGAAAATCATTGGCGGAGGCCTATGTTCAGCAGTGGACTTCCTTTGGCTGATGGATGGACGATGATGATGGTACAGAAATATCCTGAAATATAATATCAAATATAAAATCTCAAAAATGTTGTAACGTAAAAACCTGAAGATGTTTCATAACACTGGTAATCGTTTACCATAATGTTAGTTTTATCCGATACTGAAACTTTAGTATGTACATCAAAAAATCTCAACGTCGAAAAGTAGTGAAGAGTTAATATCTGTACGAGTTTTATAAAATTGATATAAAATATCGAGAGAAGACGTTTTTATGTGCTGAGAATACTTGAAAGCTCGATTTGCGGCCAAAGTTACTTACAATTTCCGATATCTACAACACGAAGGCCGGACTGAAGGATCGAAACTTTGTGCGAAGTCGGTCTGGTGTGTTTATTTTCTTTATATTAATATAGATGAATAGGTGACAACATGCTTGGAAGCGGGACTAATTGGCGAGGAAAAAGTAGATTTGGAAATAATTGAGAACTACACACGTGCAGACTGTATCGTCGTAATCTTCGTATCAAAATATGTATAGACACGCATTCTCCACAAGGGTGTCAAAAGTTTGACGTGTGTTAAGTTTTGAACCGTTAGGTGTAGGTATTATTTCCACGACGGACAATCTGTTTTTGCCTTAGAATGAAAGTGGACGGCAAGGCATTAGGTTCTTCTTTTACGGCTCGCCATATTGTGAGTGGTACGAAGTATGTCTCTGCCGATTCTTTTGGAGGGAATGGAGGGTGCTTAGGCATGTTAAGTTTACTAAATCGCTTAAATATATTGTAAACTAAAGCCCAAACCCATCATAAGAGAATAGACGCGATAGCGAGTATGTACGTTATTTTAAAATCAAGTGATTTTATAATTGTGGCTAAATGGTAAAAAATGTGTTGACGCCAAATATGTTTACATTATGTTCACTGATCTATTGTTAAACCGCGTTTATACATATCCCGGGGGGACCATATTTGTTATTCAACCGCAAAACGTGTAAAAGCCATGTTTAGTTACGATTAGTTTTGTGTTAATAGCTGTTGTGTAAAATCTAGTTTATGTTTGTAGTTGCTTTAATAGCAGTACTAGGGTTTCATTCATTGTGATTTTTTACTTATACTAAAGCAAAGTATGGGTCGCGAAGAAATGTAACTGAGCGAGTTCTTTAAGTATTTCACAGGTATGTGAAGGCTACTAACATGCCCTAGCCCAACGTGGTGAAAGAATTTTATCCCAAAAGGCTGCATACGGCTATACCTCAAGTCATTTCACAACTTAAATTATGTATAAATCTAATAAAAACAGAATAAAATAATCTTAATTATACTTAGTCGGAATTACAAGGACAAATATCGGTGATGGCCACACTAGGCAATGCCTGTATGTGGTCACCGAGGAAGCATACCAAGACAGGCTAAAGTACTTGTCGATGAAAAATTACACAATATTTATTGTTATATTTGTCTATCCTTCCTTCGCTATTCACGGATATTCATTAAATATATAATTATTAATATGAGAAATACTCTAAACACAAACATATGGTCACCGCAGCCAGTGACCAAGGTAGTCCCCGCTGCATCCGTTTCGCTGCCAAGATTGGCTGGTAGCTAACTCGCACAACCGTCGGCTTACATTGTTATGTTTCAAAAATACAATTTTATTCCCGCTGTAGTGTGGCAACAAAATGCATTTATCTTAAGAGATTTCAAGAATTGTCATGTTACGTGAGCGTGGAAAGTTTTATGGGTCGCCGCACACTGCGATACGCCCCCTGCATTTGTAGACTTGTATTCCGGCGTTCAGCGATTATTGTCATAATTTAATATTGCAACACATTCTGTTTATGCTACGATTTTGTATCCAAATGGTTATTCAATAAAGGATATACAGAGATTATACATTGTACAAACTAATTCATAGTTACTAGGTGCATTTTCGCTGTCAATCATGAGGGTACTATTTTCAGTTCGATCAGTTTTTTTTTTAATGATGCTTCGGGTTGGAATATTTCGTATTAGTTGCTTGGGACTAGGACTTTTGCTCAGCATAGCAATAAGCATGACCTTTGTCCCGTCTCGGTATGGAAATAAACACGGACTGCTCTAATTTCGTAAATATAATTTATTAGTTCAATTTTTAACTTAGTTTATGTGTGTTAACAGAACCAACAAATTCCCGTTTTCCTTTTCTAACTGAAGTCAGAACAGCCTTCAACATATCTGTTCTATCTAGAACAACCATTTACTTTAACAGCTGCAGAAACTCAACAGTAATTCCTAATCACATTACGATCGGCTGCCTTAAAAGACCAATTCGAGTCAAAATGAATAAGGATTAATTTGCATAAATTTACACAGAACACGATTAAATTCAGTTGCCACCCAGAGGCGAATTAGTTGGAAGTTGACAATAGAGCCAACAATGGAACAAGTTACACGATCAGTGACCGACAACAGGCCTCATTGTGCGCTGACACGTGTTCATCACCCTTCATTATATGCGATTTCAGCTAGTATTACATGTATTTAATGCTGTGTAGCCTGTGTTTATGTGCCGATTATTCATATATATGCTAATTATAAAGGGCAGGTAAAGCATACCATAATCATCATCACGCATAAAAATCAGTCGATGAATGTCGATCATGTTCCTAGAGAGTAATGAATTTCGTATTCAAATTTTTATACAAGTGATCGATAAGATAACCCATTATTTTTATGTTTTGCTTCATAAAAAGCTTATTTTTTATTTTGTAATTCAATTAACAAAAATACGTAAGAATTGTATTTAGCCATTATATTTGTGATGCAATAATGATTTCTATCCTTACATAACATTTGATACCGCGATATATATATATGTATATTGTCATTGTGCGATGTTATCTAGTTTCATAAGGCACCTTTACGTTAAGCATACATAACTAGGATAACAATATGATCCTGCGGTACATATCAGCATATTGTGTCACAGGTTGACTACTAATTTGTACTTAAGGTCTATTTACTGCCCTTGTATATACAGCTAGTAAAGTTGCTTAAAATTGAATCACGTGATATTAGTAAATCATGCAAACGATGGTGTGTGTCTGGCAAAACATTAAAATTTGTACTGTTACGTATGCGCGGTCACGGCATGGCTTCACTATGTTCCTATTCACAAACGACAGAGGAACATAGTTCGTAATACATTGCGTTTATAGTTTAAATTTTGATCGCTAATGCAAAACGTAGCGCGCAACGACACAAATTAGTGATAAACTTTATAATTATCGGAATACAAGCTTTCTATTTAGCAGCAAAAAATTATAAGTAGCCATATTAGTAAGTTAGAGTTATATTTTCCAGGAAATTAGTGCAATATGTTGCGGGTTATGTGTTGCAAATTACAAAATGACACGTCGTACGAGGCTGTTTCTTTTAGCATATAAATATGAACGGAGTTGAAGAATAAGAACTTAGTTTTTATTACCTGCCTACTCACGACATTTAGGTTGTCATTTAAAATCCACTAGAAATTTATCCGAAAACCGACCCGGCAAATATAATTTTGGATTTGTGAAAGATATTTTTTGATATATTAGAACTTAGTTATACAGCGTGTATCACAATCATAATATTGCTACTCAAATGGTTTTGAAATAAAGCTGTAACAATTCAATTACATCAATGTATTTTCTAGATATCAAAGGAAAAATTTTCCAATATCTCGCCAAACAAACTCTTCTCTCGCGATTACGTAACGTTTTAATAATGTGGAAATTGGAATAGTTTTCTTTATTTTAAACTTTATTTACAAGATCAATATCGGAGTGCTCTACTTGTGTTTGTTCAAAAATCCTTTCAACATTAGCCGGCGATGGTACAGTCTTACCTGCACAGTTACCAAGTTGATTCTCTCCCATTTCCACTAAGATCGACTCTCCAAGAATTTCTCACGCGTTGAAGTGTGCTCGAGATAGTTGCTTCCCCTTTTTATTTTTAGTAGAACGCCTCGAGAGCACGGTGAGGCCGTCCGGTTAAAATCGTTGATAAAAGATGAGAGCATTCCTTCACAGACTCTATTATGAAAAATGTAGAGTGAAATAAGTACACCGATACTGCCATTCGAACTTGATGTTAAATTAATAAATAACACAACCGTGTGCGTTTCAAGCGATCTACACGATAATTACTATTGTGTTGTGAATTAATTATGAAATTCAATGTTGATAATACCGATATTATTATGATATATTACTCCGAAGTAATAGCTTGACATTCCATTTTGTTCTGGGATTAATTTGATTGCTGAAATATTTGTAAAATTGTGACGTACGTAGTTGAAGATTTTCTCCATAAATCTACAAATGAATTTAGGTAAATCATTAGTGACTACAAATAATGTTTTTAAAATCACTAAATTTGTATTTTACTGTGATATTGCTGCTTGACCCGTTAGCCTTACCCACTCAATCATGCTCTAATGTAGTTACGCAAACACAGTTTCCCTCAGATTTATCTGTATTTCTTTTACTATCTATCACTTTTTTCCACTGTTCTCAATCTCATATTCGTTTACACTATCTTCTGCTTCCTCTCTCAAAATGTATTTGCTGTCTCCTAATCTATATGGATAACAATTAATAACCACTTTCCGACCAGCTTACTCATTCATTGGACCTATTAATAAAAACACTCGTAAAACCGACGAAAGCTATTAATTTGTCAGTAGACAACGATTTCATTGTTACATTGTCGAGTTCAATTAGCGTGCACTAATATTTGAAATAATACATCGAGGAACAATACCCATTAACATTAACACAAATCATAATGAACCATGATGGACGCGTGTTTTCATATAAAACACTACGCTTGCTGCGGTACATGGTTATATCAATTCTTGTGGGAACCTAGTAATAAGGATGTCGATATGTTGCCGTCTCTGTCACATAGCTGACGTGTGCGCAGAGCATTTATTGATGGAGAAATAGTAAATGTTTCCTATGAACTTGTCTTTTTCATATACATAAATAAATAAATAAAAATAAATAACACCCAACAGTCACATACATAGTCCTGACCCCACACTAAGATCGAGTCTTGTGTCGTGGGTATCAGGAACTACGAGAGACTTTTCGGTCTCACAAACACCCAGACCCGGAAGAAATATTTGTGGGCCGCACAAACATTTCTCTCGGTGCGGGGATCGAACCCGTGGCCTCTCGTTTCACAGGCGGCGTCTAACCAACTGCGCCACGGAGGCTGTCAAGCCTGTTGTCAAGCCAATACATGTTATAATTTTCTCGCGTATTACAGAAATAATTAGAGTCAAAGATGTTTTCTGATACAAATGAGGTACGTATTAAGGATTGCTTGCCCTGGAAATCGAACATAGCAGATTATTTGTTAAAATATAAAATAAAATTAAAATATAATATAACTTAATTGTCGTAAAAGATATGAAAATAATTTTTCAATGCCCCAAAATACGTAGGCATAAATTAGAATCGACGTCCACTTAAGAACGAGTGTTCCCGTTCTGGAACCTTAATACTATTGTAAAAATAACTCAGATGAACACTGCCTGGCATCGGGATCGGCCACTCAGAAGTTCGTATTGTTATGACTAGTTTTTGTCATGTTTAACAAATCTACCATTTCGGAACTGTGTAAAACAAAATCACACGATTAGACTTCAGCATATTATAAAGGGGTTTTAGATGCGTGGTTTGGTTAAATCGAAGATGATAAGTTTTTAGTATGTGAGGAAACCGCATACGTTTTGACGTAAAATATACGAATGGACTGCATAGTTTACGAATCATTTAAACATTAAGACGTGAGTATATTTATAAATTAAAACATTTTTATCCATGCGGCGATCCAGCTTACAGCTTTCAACTTTGAATCATATCTCACGGTTATTAAATTTCAAAAAATCTCAAAACCAGTACTGACTCTACAAGTTGTGCATAAAGACTGCGAAATATATGTTTCCATTTCCCATCCGGATAATGGTGTCATAGCGGTTGATTTAAGCGTGACGGTGTTATCTGCGAAGAATGAGTGTTGTTTGTGCGAGCGACGCCGCGCGGCCGCGCTAGGCGCGATAAACCGCGTGATGTATGAGCTGGATTTGCAAGTCGAGCACCGCTGTCGACCGGTGGTGTTGCCTGGAAAAGATTTTCCGGAGATTTTTGTGCATTATTTTTTGTTAGTAGTTTTTATATTCTCATTTAATCTATAATCATGTTGTACGCAGTAAGATAACACCTTAAATCGGGTGAAATATAGTATAACCCCGATAAATTTAATAAATTTGATAATTTCGTACTGCACAGGCATAGAACAAGAACCAATGGTGATGATTCGCGTCGCTCTTGTAATACCCTAAAATCGAAATGAATTAGAAATTATATTGTCGTTAAAGACAAAAAGAGTAAGACAAAAATATGGTACACTATCTGTAATATATTGAATAGTTATATCAGTTTATTTATTTTTTTGCTTTCAATAATCACTAATTCAATCATAAATTCTTTATTTTTTTATTTAAAAAAACTCAAAAGGAATAGGTATAGACAATCAAACAAAATCAAAGTACACTACACTGAAACTACTAACGCAGCTTTTACTAAAACTCAGTCAGTAAGAAATAAAAGGTTTTTCCAGTTATGATTTACAACGTCCCACAAACGCTGGAATTATCACACGTCGCAGCCTTAAGGGAATGGAGTCCCGAATTTGTCTGTAATCTGGCAACCTCAGCTCACCCGAGTCCCGTCGCTCATAAAAGCTATAATGGGACAGGTAAAAATGTGCCCTGCGGCGTTCCTGCTCCGCTGTTCTTAGGGCCATCGGTCATCTCCTATCTCGGAGGAGGCATTTGACTCAGCCCCGTCGGGACTTTCTCTCGTTTTATCTTGATGTGTGTAGTTTGGGTTGAGGTATTATGTGTACAAAATAGTATTTTTTATAGTATTTTCATACTGTAGGTGGTTTGGCCCAGGCTTTGGACGTTGTTAGGTTTAGATATAGCAGACAGTATTTGTTCTAAAGAACATTATGAGATCTATTGAAATATTTTGTTTGAAAAATATATTTATTAGGTGAATTTATTTCTTTTCACGCATTTGTATCTGCCCCGGTGGCGCAGTTGTATTACGTTACATTTGCTAACGCTGAAGTCTCGGGTTCAAATCCTGCGTCCAGCAAAGCGATGTTGGAATTTCGATTCATGACCACCCTGGAGTCAGAAATTTGTGCCCGATATGACGATCGGTTCGTCCCCTATCAAATCGTGGGACGGAATACGCAAGGTGACACGTGGGAGTCCTGACAGACTCGGGCCCCTGAAGGGCAAAAGGCATAATTTTGTGTATTTATCTGTATGTATTTTGTACCAACCAGAAGTGGATTACTTATCCTAAGGTTACCATTAATTAATTAATAGTCGGTTGGACAGTTGTTAAATCATCTTATAAAATTCAAAAAGTCATGTTAACAAAAACCTGCAACAATTTCAGATAAAAATCCATAAATTATCTTTTACAATATATTATTTTTCAATAATTCGAATATTATATCTACTTCATGCAGTAACTTCTAGTTACATTTGGCAGATAGTCTCATCTGGTGGAGTGATGTCTCCGACGCCCGCTCTCTCCGCTCTACATAGAGTTGTAGAGTCGTAGAGACGTGAAGCACGTTTACTCAACAATTTGTACATTTCACGTAAATAAAAATGTTTACATTTATTTACATCGCAGCCATCTGCTTTCAGACAACGAGTTGTGGAAGTTAATAAATTTTCTATTAGTTCCCCGCTGCCGATGTTTGTATGAATCTCATATTGGCTGGCATTATGCCGCGCTGTTTAGTTTCTAGGAAAAATATTACAATTTTCCTCCTTTGCTATCTCTTTGAGAGGACTTCGGGAATCTTTATGAAATTACATATTACTACGTAAATTGTTCGAGGGGTACTTACTGGCTTTTATATGAGTCTACCACATATTTATATTGGAACATAAATATATTATGTGTGACTTATGTTTGGTGTAATAGTTTGGGTGGAAGAGGAAAAATGTTTTTTTATAGTTATTATCTACTATTATTATTATTAGTGCGTGGTGGCCTGTTGGTAAACGGACTAGATGCGACTGCCAACATGTTCACGGTGGTCGAGGGTTCGAATCCCAGGGCACACCTCTGACTTTTCGGAGTCATGTGTGTATTGATAGTCAATCACCACGCACTAAACCAGTGAAGGAAAACATCGTGAGGAAACCTGCATACCCTAGCGATTTATAAAATTTTCTATGGTATGTAAGTCCGCCAACCCGCACTAGGCCAGCGTGGTGGACTATATGGCCTAACCACTCTCAATCGTACTGTCGATTGTAGAGGAGGCCCGTGCCCTGTAGTGGGACGTATATGGGCTGATACAGACAGAATCTGCTATTAGTATCTCGTTGTTTACTAAATATTTCCCCTTTCCCTTTTCATTCAGGCTTTGTTGACAAACTATTTAGGGAAAAACCTTAAGACACTTCTGATAGTTAAGTATCTTATTGCGACTACGTCTGCCACTACGTCTCTGGTCGTTAAGTTCTACTCTGATTTTATAGCAATTTATCTCAAAGATTAAGAAAATAATAATGGGGTATAAGCTATTAGAATGTCCTGAAAACCTGCTGAATAATCATCAGTGAAAGGATGCTTTACAAGTGTATATCGTATATCTTAAAAATCGCCAAAATGTGGCACTACGGAGGTCCATGAGCAGCGGTAGCCGCTTACCATCAGGCGGGCCGCTAGCTTGTCTGCCTACAAGGCAATAAAAAAAAATCTTATCAAAGAAGAGAATAACAATGTCAGTAAGCTTATATTTAATCAGTTTATCAGAAGTAATTTTTTTTCTTATATAGCTAATCCTGTAATCAAACACAGCTCCGCTTTTACAAATATTTCCCTCTTCATTCGAAAAAATACTGGAATAATCTTTTCAAAAACTCAGCGAACAAAGCCTATTTACGTCGTGATGTATAAATAACTTATTTAAATACAACACATTGTGTCGAGTTCGTGGGAACAAACAAAACGGTTATGATTTAATAATAGTCGTTATTATGGCGAGCCATAATTCATATTCGCATTAGGACAGGTCGCGGGTGGACCCTAAGTGTCCGTGAGCCCGGGGGTTCAGGGCTGGATTTGGAACTAGTAATTGGGGGCCCGGGATACGGTGGCAAAAAAATTAACATCATGATTCTTAGTTTTAATTCATCGCAAAAATTTATTCATGCTCGTGCTTAAAGTTAATTTATTAAATGATAAACAATACTATCTTATTTACTTCTTCAATTTATTTATAAATCCATCACGTAAAAATATTTATTTTGTAGTGAAAAAAAAAATGTTGATCAATGAAAAAAGAAAATGTAAGTTACTTCTTCAAATTATTTAAAAAATTAATGTGAAAAATAAACGCTCTCTCTTTAAAATTCATAATGTTAATGTACTGACACGTTTGAAATGATATTTTATTAAAGTTTTACAATATTAAATACGTCCATTTAGTATTTAAGAGCTCTACGATGAAACAATGCAATGTGGAACAATCCGTTTAAGTAAACGTACACTCGTAAATTCACGCCTCTTAACCGTCATAAGTAGACAGAGGTGTCACTAGTTTCACCTACAGTTTGACAAGCTTATTTTCTGTACCAAGATCGAAGTCTACCGCGATCTCTGCTAGATATACTCAAATGAGTAACAATGAGCTCAAACCCAGGACTCTTAAGTACAAAATCACAACTAATGCCAGTGCACAAAATATAAAACGTTTTTATTAGTATAAAAATACAAAAAACTCATACATTTCTTGTTTTGATTACCAATTATTTTATAATTAAGAAACCAATATTATATTTTTGGCATTCTTGTATCAGTATGTGTTTATGATGAGTCGAATGAGCAAATAGGGCATCCTGATTTTTGAGCCGTACACGTCTTCATGACAATACTGAATTTGCGTTGCTTGTGTTGAGTTGAGTTTGTTTGCTAAAAATAACACTATTTGAATTCACAAATCACTATTTGAATTGCAAGATAAAACCCACTCAAGTCAACACTCAATACGACCCTTAGTAGCAGTACGCGTTGTAAAAATGTTCTCGGCGCGCGGCGAAGGGTTTCATAGGGTTGGGGTTGGTCGGACCCTCGTCTGAACTTGCTGTTGTCGCCAGTCATGCGGCTGTCGAGGACTCAGGACTCCGTTGCGAGTGTGTTTTGAACTCGGGAGACTCGATGTGTTTATAATGACATCGCTCTCGACACGTGTATTATATTTGACATAATAAGGGTTTAAGGCCTTTGTTATATCATGGCAATTGTTACTACTGGACTTAAACGCCTGAAATTCATAGTCAATCGGGTTTGAGTAAGCATGATAGATTTTGTTATATTTACAAACATTCAACCTAAGCTTTATAAAAAAAACGACGATAGAAATACTCTTTTTGAAACTAAGTATCCTATGCATGTAAGTTGTATTGGATATGATTATGTCGAATAAATTTCTTTGAACTAAAATTTGTTTCTAGTATGCTCGCTTGTTTTTAAATCTTGGAATATTAACAAACCCGACAAACTGTAGGTAGCAAAATTTGTACCTTTTTACCTACCTGTATGAGGCCACAGGCGTGTGCATATTATGTAGTATATAGAATCCTAGAGTTATGAATAATCTTCACACTTGAAGTTCGAACATACAAAAACTCCACCTGAAACCTACAATCGCAAGTTTGAGTCCGTTTAAGTAATGCATTCACGTCTGTTTACCGTCGCAGCGGTGGTGGGGCGGCCCGCGTTAAAACACATAAAGTTACTTTGATTAAATCCAACGAAACTTGATTTCAAAGGACCAAGTTTTGAAGTTTGCATAAATTCGTTGAATTTCTGACATTTTGGAGCGAATCTTGACCGTTAGAATGACGTTTGTATGAAAATTAAATATATTTAGATGAAAAATTCAATGAACAACGAATTTTCTTTGTATAAGTGTATTTCATGATATACATCGAATTAAGCAGGAATAAAATTAAACGAACTCACTTCAATCAAAAGAATATATTTGTGTTTCCTTTCTTCGAAAAAAGTATTTCTCCAGCTTTTTATTTTCCTGAAAATATAAAAAAAAATATTATACAAGAATCTACTCCGAATACTAAGTCCGACTCTACCAACTCTACATGACCATTTTACTCTATTATTTCACTGCACAAACTCTATACTGAGAAAACACGACGAAGCAGCTCTTAAAAGTTTCACACCTCCAACCCCGGTCTTACAATAGTTAATGCAGCTTACCCGACTCTACATCATTTCGTGGCTCTACGTCGCGCTACTCTACTTACAAAATGAATTACATGACGTTGTGACACCACACAACATTATACTCAGCTCTATGATAAATGATACGCTTAATACGGGCCGGGCGGTAGAGCCTGGGAGGAGAGTAGGGCTCCAATTTAGTGACGTCAATATAACCTTTAAAACGTTTAACGTATCTATGGAGAGACGAAAGTTGAGTCGACGCCTTCACATGACATGTATGGGATTTTTTGAAAGATGCTATGAGGTCTTAGAATTCTATTGACAAGAGCTTATAATGTAAGATTTGTACACAGAGCAGCACGTGAGAATTCAATTAAGTATCAAGAGCGTGTGTTTGGGTAGATGTTTGTGTGGTCAGCAAATTTGTTCAGGCCTTGATGTTTTAGGATAACAATTGGGTTATAAATCTACATGACACTAGGCACGTGTTATCATGTAAGACTCGTGCACAACTGATGAATTTATGTAATGTTTAAAAATTATTATTAATATAGAAAATTACGATATCATGTGGCGACTCGACAAATATTCGATTTACATGTCACAAACTGACAAAACCCTCACCGATCAAGTTGAATTCAGACACAATATCGCATACATTCCTTTTTCCGCGCTCATAACAATTTCCTCGCATTTAATACATCACAAACAAACAACTGGCATTAACCGCCGCGTGCCGGACGACAGCGCCGATGTCAATACTCGTATCATATCGATGTTTTTGTAATTACACAGAATTTATGATTTCGTGACGCGCCCACATTAACCGTTTAAAAACATACCTTTTTATTATCATATTTCTTATTGAATATTCCGTCTAGAAATCGCGATCGGTTTTTAAACGGATCGCATAAATTTGCATGACAAACGTCTGGCGCTAGGGGATGTTTTTTTTTTAAATAGGACGTCTCTCCCCTGCCTCCCCACGTCTATTTCCATAAATAATAAATAAACAATCGAGGGTTAAACGCAGCGTGTTCGGCCTTCAGTACGCTGTTGAATGTTCGAACATTTGTACGTTTTTTTATCTAAAGGCACGCTTTGTTACAATAACAAGGCCTTTTATTTTTCCCTTTTTAGGTCTTTTGTCGAATTAACGAACGAGAGGTGAAGTACGTGTAATGGTCGTGAAAAGGATGTTTGTATAATACGTCATTTAATGAACTGTGAAATACTGAATAATTTATAAGCCGTAAAGCTATATTGTAGTCAGGTTTAGCTAAAGACTGAATCGAAGACTTCAAATTAAATAAGTCTAATCGAGTGTCGATATGTAGCTCAAGTAATATTAGATAATTTAAATTATATTCTTCTATTCAGCGACATTTTTCATCTCTACCTACTTAGCTCGGCAAAGTATTTACAATTCTTGAGATTATCTGGATATTTATTGGTAGGGGTTTGCACACGTGACCAGCAAGCTCATATATTCCAAATAATATGTTCAGACATAACTCGCAACATTGAATAATTAATTTTATATATTTTAACGTCTTCACGGAAGTCACTTGGATGTAGTTTTAATTAATTTTGGGTCAGTCACTGAATTAACGAACTACTCGCATGGACAGGGTTTGACAACCCACTAAAAGAATCAATAAAATAATGTTGTCTTTCTTGAACCGTATTGGATGCTACCGCTCTACTCCGTCTCATACTTCTTGTATTACCAATTAGCATTTTTTTATTCTGTCTATCATACGTCTCTATGTAGAGACCCACCTTTGTTATCTTCTACCAGTTTTAAAGCAATTTGGATGTTGAGTGTATTTATTTATTAATTATGACTGCCCTGTATTGGAGTAATTTTAGGACTTGAAGCAGAGTTTGAATTTCTTCTTATAATAATTAGTTGCAGTAGGTCAACGGTTGTGAAATTATAATTTTACCAAAGAAAACCTTTGTAGACGATTATGTTGCCACAAAACCAATAATAATCTAAAACATCGTCTTTGTGGGAACGTTACGTTAAGGAAGGAGGAATGTTACATACATCGAGCTATCGGACCATCAACTTGAGATATATACAGGGTATCTCAAGACTGCTACCGAAAACGAAGCCGGGTGGTAGTTTTAGTGGCTACAAACACAATGCAATTAAAAATTTCGCATAGAAACGCGACAATTATTTTTTATGATTTTTTTAATATCGTCAATTTTGGGTGGTAAATCCATAGTTTTTGCTAAAATAATAATTTAAACTCTTTTATACCTTAGAGTATTTATAAATAAGAGGATATACACTATTATTTTAGGAAAAAATGTATTTACCACCCAAATATGGCCATAGAAAAAAAAGTAACAAAAAAAATTGTCGCTTTTTTTTGCAACTTTTTCTGTTGCATTGTGTCTGATGTCGCTTAAACTATCACCCGGCTTCGTTTTCGGTAGCAGTCTTGATATACCCGGTATATACCTTCCGCGACTGCAGTGATTGATCTATCTATATTAACCTATAGTATTCGTACTTAGGCAAAGCACATTTTCATTATTCGGAGTATACATATACATATGACAGCCTCCGTGGCGCAGTTGGTTAGACGCCGCCTGTGAAACGAGAGGCCGCGGGTTCGATCCCCGCACCGAGAGAAATGTTTGTGCGGCCCGCAAATATTTCTTCCGGGTCTGGGTGTTTGTGAGACCGAAAAGTCTCTCGTAGTTCCTGATACCCACGACACAAGACTCGATCTTATTGTGGGGTCAGGACTATGTATGTGACTGTTGGGTGTTATTTATTTATAACAAGACTGTTACCGAAAACGAAGCTGGGTGATAGTCTTAGTAGCTTGAGACACAATGCAACTAATAATTTTGCAAAAAAGCGTTTTTATTTTCCTATTATTATATTTCGGTAGTATATACTTTTTTTTTCTAAAATAATAGTGTAAACCCTTTTATTTTTAAAGTTGCGATAAACACAAGAGTTTAAGTTAATCCCATCAAAAACATCCTGTAAAAAAAATCCAAGTCTCGCAGCTCAGTTTTTCTACCGCAAAAAGTTGTGGGATCCATGTAATGCCAAGTCGATTAATTTATTTAGTCCTTGATTAAGTGACGTTCTGTATAAAGTATTACGTAAGTTATTATCATATCAATATTAAAAATGAAAACATAATGTATCGTACAATTTATGCATAATGCCACTGGCCAAGTCGATCTATTTATTTAAAACGTAAAGAATTTTTAATATTGATATGATAATAACTTACATAATAACTTTATACAGAACGTCCCTTAATCAAGGACTAAATAAATTAATCGACTTGGTATTACATGGATCTCACAACTTTTTGCGGTAGAAAAACTGAGCTGCGAGACTTGGATTTTTTTACAGGATGTTTTTGATGGGATCTCACGTCTTTTTGTAGAGTCCTACTTTATTTCTTTTCGTTACTTTTTATTTCTAGAATATATATAATGATTTTTCTTAAAGCCTCTGTCTTATGATTTTTTCTTTTTTTTTTGTAGGTATCAATTTATCACAAATATAGCATAATATAGGATTTGATTATTAGTGTTCTATCTTTCATGGTGATTGTTTTCGAGCTATTTAGTCTATTTATTTGCAAGGTTATCTTTGTCATGTTTTTCTAGAGGAATGTTGTACAGTTTAATGGGCTGAATACACCCTTTCCCTCTTTATACCCCCCTCCTGTTATGCCTCATATATAATATATATAGATATCAATCTACAACTATTATTCCATTAAATACGGGTACAGCGAATCATTAACTGCAAATGTATCTTTGTAATCCTATACATTTATATGAAATTACAAAGTTATTCACGCAGTTGTTGTATCTAGAAAACTAGACAGAACTTACGAAATGTTTGAATTTTTCCTTACTTTAGACACTAAACACTAATTATATTCTAAATTTGAAGGTTCTATGTGTGCTAGAAGTGCCTTAGACTTTTGATGATCGGTCAGTCAGTCAGTGAGTGACAAAATTGCGAAAGTTTGACAAGTTATAATTCTTAAACTACTGGTTCAAATTGAATGAATATACCGTGTTTACACAATGCCTAATTAGTAACTGAAAATTCAGGCTTTTTGCTTTAACCACAACGAAGTTATGAGGGGTTGAAAATGGTCTGAATTGCTTCGAGAAAAGAATAGTACGGCTGTGCCGCTTTTTAGCTCGACTTGGAGGGGGCACTGCCGTGCCACCAGATATTTTTTACCCACGATGACATAAAAATGTCGCGTTTATTTGCGAAATTTTTGTTGCATTGTGTTTGTTACGAAATCTAGCACCCGGTTCTGTTTTCGGTAGCAGTCTTGACATACCCCATATATGCGTAGAACTTAGCACATATTGCCATCGAAAACGAGTCCTCGCAAGAACACCAAACGAATATACATAGTTTTAATATTAAGGAACAAATTCTCATCTAACAATGGAGCGTTAACGCGGCATTTTCAATTCCCGCCGCGAATACTTTCAGCCGGAACAAATGAATTCCATAACAATTTATTATAACTTACCATAATAATAAAAACTATTTGTGTGCGCGCATTGTGCCCGGCCTATTGTGTGGCGGTGTCGCGTGGCGCTTACTATAGCAGTTCAAGATTATTGTGAAATGTTCATTCAGATAGGATGATAATGTAGGGGCTGGAGGCGTAATTTCAAGCCTACCATTTTATTCGCAACTGTTTTAATGCTTACCTTTTTTGTCATATTGTGTTTCGAGGATCAGGAATTGTAGTCAGAAAATAATTTTGTGTTGTAGTTTATTATAGTTAAACGAATTTTGGTATTGTATTCTTATATCACTAACATTTTATTAATCATGTTGTAATTGTTATAGTGTTCTTTCGCTTGCTATCTAATCAAAAACATATTTGAGAAAACAATTTCTTATTCGCTATAATTTCCAAAAAAATATAGATAAGCATCAATAGATTTTCATCGACATGAAATAGAACGATATTAGAATTTATTTAATAGGGAAAAGGTGCTATCGATCTGACACATGAAAAATAATCTTACCTTAATGAACATTTCGAAACAATATTCTCAATTATAAAAATTGATCCTAATAACATAAATCAGTCACAAGGTTTAGTACCTTACCAAGCACTAGAATTTTTTAAACAAAGATGATGTGTTTAATTTGAAAGCCAATCTCATATTCCAAGCATGACTGCGGAGTAACAACACACCGTACAATTAAATTAACAATTTCTTCAGAATTTTCTCTCGCTTTAAAGTTGAGCCCCGGGGCGGGCATCCAGCTAACAAAACAAATTACAGTACATGACAAATGGCCACTTAACTCCGTCAGAGCAACATTCAAGCATCATTGAATTTTTGATACCACATAATCTTGACAGAACGTCACAGCTGGAACGGTTCCGCCGTTTCGTTCGAGCGGGAAATTAACAAACAAGCTAATTCAATTACTTTGCATTTTGGTTTGGAAAAGCGAATTCTAACAAAAGGGTTGTGTTTTTGACCAGACGTTTATAAATGGCGCCTTGGTGCGGAAGGTTACTTCAAGTCAAAAGCCATGACTGCAAGACAAAAAAAGTGGTAAAGCGCGAACGGGTTGCGGGTTCCGTTTGCGCTGTTTTATTTTTTACCGAAATTTCTTGAATTGTGAGTAGTACAAATGTATAACATCGTGAACAACTACGAACCTTTTATACAGTGTATATCAAGACTGTGACCAAAAACGAATCTGGATGCTAGTTACGAATATTCGACGTTTTTCTTTTTGTAAAATTTTGGATTGCCTTGTGTCAGGCACTAAAACTACTACCTACCTTCGTTTTCTGTTGCAGTCTTGATATACCCTGTATAATTAACTCACACTCCATTTAATTTTAAAATGATCGCTGATTTACTCAGCATTTTCCTAACATATTTTTTTTTTAAATTATTTTATTCAATTAAAAAACAACAAAAGCAGCCCATCGGTATAAATATTTAGAAGAATAAAAATAATAATTTACCCAACCCACGTTTGTTTCAATACACGGAATTTTCCCATTGCACGGAACTCTGAAAAACCTACCGCACTATCATTATGCTTGTAATGTTCTTTTTGCGTCGTCTAGTTTGAGATATTCGCACTTAAAATGAATTCTAGACTTGTTTTGTCTACAACGAAGTAGATCTGATAGCGAACTTACTAATAAATAAACAGGATCGAGTTTTCTCGCAAACATTATTCACTTGAATGCACTGCTCAAGTTATTGAAAAAGATTGCTTTATATTACACAATAGAGCTTATTTTCAGTAGTTTTCAAGAAGCAATGGGCGAGTAGCCAGCTGAGAAGGCGCGATTTTAATCTCTGCGCCAAACCAAATCTTTCTATAATCAATATATATTTTGCGGGTGTTCTGGAAACGAAATGTTACTTCTGCTTTCTGTTATCTTTAGTTCAACTCCTACGTCGTATTTTAATGAACATTCTTGATGTTTTGCGGTAGTGTATACTTTCTTATCTGCAAGTACTCATATTTTATGTGTTTTCAAACCATATGAATGTTTCACATAATGAAAAACAAAATATACTTTTTACTTTGTCTTATTTTTGGTCTTTCTCCGATAATTAAAAAGCTCATTAAAACTCCACTACAAATATCCACAGCTACACGAAACCCAGATTAAAATCAAAAGCCAGCGCTACATAGAGTCCTCATTCGTACCGAAATTCACCCAAATTCATCCGACAGAGGGCACTATATTTAACGGGCACAGTTTTGTTAGTACCCGTACGTCGTTTAATTATCCCGGTGAGAAGTGATTCGCCGTCAAAGCCCCCCTCCTGGTGGCAATTACAGACGCAAATTGAACCGCGACAACCGTCCGCCCCCCGGAACGGTCGCAATGCCTTTTGTCTGGCTAACGGTTACTATATTTTAAATAGTAGAAATAGAGCCACGTTATAAGGGATGTTGGGAGGTTATTTTTAATTAATTCACCCGATGATAGAGTCGATGAAAACACATGTGCTCTGTGAGGCTGATTTATTAATATTGTATAGCAAATATCTGTACAATTTTTATTAATGAATCATGTTTGTATATTTTTTAGGCAAGATAAAATTAAAATGCTTTGATGTATGTAATTCGTTTGCTCTAGTATAATTGAATCTACTTCCAACACGGTACAATTTATAGCCTAAATTTTTTTTATAATTTTCGAAGTAATTGTCGACGAGTTATAAATATTCTAGTTGGTCCCTAGGCCTATGGGCACTGAATCCTAAGATCCTAGTTCAAAATACCATATCGGTCAGTGCCTATTATGCTGTTTTCGATCAATAATAGTATTTGGGCATGACAATCTACTTGGCAATCTTCTGGCGACATTATGTTCAGAGTGTTTTTCGCATAGTTAATAATGATGTCTCCATCTACGATTTTCAGATACAGATACGCATATGTATTTACGTCTAAACATAGTTTATATAACACAATATAAAGAAAACAAATTCACGAGCATCAACAACAATAAATAAAGTCTAGAATTTCCTATAAAGAAGTGTAGAGCTGGATACCGCGGACAACCTTGGTCCCTCGGCCTCCGTCCAACGCAGCCGGAACTTGATAAACTGGAATCGCTTTTGTACAAAAGAAAATAGAAGGCCGTTTGCAATGGCTTTTTATTTTGATAGAGTGCAAATTAAATTGAAATTTAAAATGGAGCTCTAAATGTTCTCGAAATACGAATAGGCTTTGTATTCTGTTTTTGTTATAGAGTCTATATGTGTGTACATTCGCTGTTTTGTTGATTACTAATATGGAGCGAAACATTTCTAAGAATTCGCTAACATGTCTTAAACCTCGGATATTTATAGGTATATTCAGAAACGGGAGTAGTTTTGTACAATATTAGGTACACAATTATAAGGTTTGTTAAGCTGGAGAAAAATTTGTGCCATTTTTTTCATGTAAGCATATTATGATTACGTTTTTTTTCTGTAATAGCAATGTGGTACGGTATCAAGAGGATTGTTTCAATCAGTATGAAATATTTTTTACTTGAAGCATGTAAACATATCGACACCATAGGTATTGACTTTTTTAAACCTAGATTAAGGTGATACTGGTGTTATTCACGTCATATGGTTTTATAATAACGTTCCGAAGGGCCGTAATTTCTGCAGTATACTTTACTGGTAAGTTGAAATAGTTCACTGTTTCGTCGAAATTCAATATTGTTTTTCAATTCAAACTCGTCTTTCAAATGAAATTAAATTCAAAAATTTATTCTTATTGAAACATCTTAAAATGTCTGGAACATATTTTTTATTGAAACAACCAATTTTGATTACTCAACGATCGCAATCACGGTTTATTCCATTTCATCTTGTCAGTTTGCACGAGATGTAGCCGAGTCCTCTAACTTTCCACATCAAGGTGACTTTAGAAATATTAAATCAAACTATAAGAGAGTTCTGCTAACAAAAACAGACGACTTTATGGAATAAATTTACATAATAACGAACTGCGCGATTGTTCTCGCTTTGATTTTGAAATATAAATAAATTGCACCGCTATTGAGTTTATTAATCAAACTTTTTACTATGTTTCATTTGCATCAGATAATACTTATTTGTATTTTTCTATATTTTTATTCACATTTTTAATCAGTGTTTTTATAACATGATTTTAACCTGTCTGTTGTATGTTTGGCACACAGCAGCAAACTGAATCTATAATTTCAATAAAAAAGAAAGTTAATACGTATATATACAATGAATACGTAGTTTTAAAATGCATGGTATTTTTTATAGCATTAAATGGCGAGACGAACCTGCTATTCGTCTAATTGTAAGCGATACGACTACGAATGAATAGTACAAAACCAATTAACACCATGAAATTACAAAGCAATGTTTTGCATTCGACTGCGCTCGCCATGAGACATTAGATTTCAAGTCACATTATGTCCAATAGTTACTCTGGGTACAATTTTTTTCAAACTGGAACACACCACTGCATTTACACTGCAATTTGGCGGGAGAAATAGACATTGCGGTGGTACCTACCCAAGCGGCCTGTCACATATCAAAACGTATTACCAATAAAATTCAAATTGGTTTAATGGTTGTTACGATTTTTGTGAAGATTGGCTTGTTATTTTATGAGTCGTGAGTTATAGGAGAAAACTTACATATATTTCTGAATAGTAGGTAGTAAAAGATAAAGTAAATAGCGCCAAAACCTTATACATTATTTTAGTAGAGATTCAGGTCCTATAAAAACACTAGAGTTAAACCCAATGAGAGATTTATTCATCCTCCACTTCTATTTGTTTTGTATGTTGAAGGTTGAACCGTGAATAAACGTAGAATAATAATAAAAGGGGAAGGCAGAAGTACGCCACCATTCAACAAAAGCGACCACTAGGTTGTGTAGTCATAATATCAAATTTTCATTAATGTAGGTAATTCAGATTTTAATTATTAATAAATAATAAATAACACCCAAAAATCACATACATAGTCCTGACCCTACACTAAGATCTAGTCTTGTGTCGTGGGTATCAGGAACTACGAGAGACTTTTCGGTCTCACAAACACCCAGACCCGGAAGAAATATTTTGTGGGCCACACAAACATCGAAACGTTTGTGTGGCTCATCGGAAACCCCCCGCACCTCGGTGCGGGGGTCGAACCCGCGGCCTCTCGTTTCACAGGCGGCGTCTAACCAACTGCGCCACGGAGGCTGTCAATTATATTTACTATGACATACCGCCTGAGTATATACCACCGCAATGTCCATTTCTCCCACCATTGTATTCCACTGTTGTATTCCCGTTTGGAGAAAATTATAGCCAGAGTAACTATCAGAGATATTGATACATAACACCGTATGTCTCAGGATGTTGAACGCAGTAGATTGCCCTGCATTGCTTTATATTCATGTTCTCGTTTGGTTTTGCTACTGTCGCTTACCGTCAGGTGAAAGCTAGTCTCGCCATTCAAAGAAATTAAAAATTAAAAAGAGAGGCGGACTAAATTAATTGCGATTTATTGACTTTAAAGACTAGAAGCGTATACTTATCACTGGTATTTAAAAAAAAATGTCCTTAAAATTTATTTCATATTTGAGCATAAGTATCCTTTATGTTTTAAAGAGAGATCTTAAATCCATCACGCTGACTTTTACTGTCCATTAAAAAACCAAATAGTTGAGTTTAAAATATAGAGGAACTTGGTCCCAACCATCAACTACAAATCTTAGTCCTTGAGTGAAACTTGTTCCAACTCCACAGCTGGGATTTATTAATCAGTGGGAAAGCGAAGAACATCAACAAGTGATCAGTTACTTAGCAACATTGAGGTGACGTGACGTCAGCGTGAGCGATCGCCTCTACCGGGATTATACCGACTCTACTTTCTTAACTTGTGAATTGAGGGTATTTGGTAATTTACCGAATTGTTTGTCCTTATTGAGTGATTGGGAAATTTATAATTGGGATGTTTGGTAACTGATGAATATTTAAAATATTTGAGCGGGTGCAATGATTTGGGGAAGTAGGCATCTGATACCAATTCAATGGAATAAAAATACCTAAGTACACTAACGGAGTTCGATAAGAAATTCTGATCATGAAAAAATATAATATTATCAAGAGAAACATCTTATGAAAATGCATACAGTATTAAAATGCCATTTCGAATATAATTAAAGTAATAATATTTTTATTTCTGACTGTCCTCTCGTTCTAAGCCCGCAATATTCACAAGACTCAACACAAATTACGTCCAACATAAAAATAATCAGAAGACGTACAACGAGATGAAATCACAAGAATACGACAGATAAAAAACTCTACATTTTTCCGTAAGTAAAAGTTGAGCGGGGCCCAGACTGTACCTAGTGTCCGAAGGCGTAGCGGCGGAGGCTGCAATTAGCTGAAGGGTTCAGTTTCGCCCGACGTTTATTGCGTCGTAATGAGAAACACTTTGCGTTTTATATTAATGTTACTGTTAGATTTCCTTATTACGAGCTTTTAAAAGAACAATCGCGTTTATACGCTGTTTCAACTGGTTATTGCGTTTTGGCTTTTGATTACAACTTTAATGTTGTATTAGTAATATTTATGATTTTTTTACTGTCTTGTGATTTGCTGTCTTGTATCTTATATTTCTAAGAATACATAGCACCTCTTGAATGCTTTAATTAATTATTTAAGAATATTAAAATTAATCAGCGGCGAAGGCATACCATAACTGTAAGTGAACTGACAAGAAACATTTTATACCAGACTTTGGTGTAATATTCATTAGATTTTGGTGTTATTTCATTGTATAAAAAAAATACAAAAAGAATTAATTTAATTTCTATTGCTACACAACGTTTATAAATTTTACTGAAAAAAAAAACAACTATATTTTACCCGTAAAACGTCACTCTTCGTTATTTTTACTTCACAATCGCTGGGAAATAAACAAGAAAAATTAATTGACTTGCTCCACATGTAGAGCGTGTACGAAAATACCGTCTCTAATACAGTTGGTGCAAAGCATAAATACAGAAAGAATGTATCACAAAAATATTTCCAACGCGGCCAACCGAGTTGTATCTTGGATCCGATCACAATTTATTGAGTTCCCGTTTTCAGGTGAAAATATTCAAATGTAAATGTAGTGAAATGGAAACAAATACGGGCGTGTTTACTGCTGACACGCGTTTGAGATCAAAACTATTACGTTCGCTGTTTTAAATAAACTTGTTAAATTCGTGCTGTTGGTAGTGTTTTGTATAGTGACAATATTGAGGACCTGGAATCAGCTCAGATAATAATTAGATTTTTAACAGTATCCTGATGATAAAATTGATAAATGTTGATTCATAAAAGGTATAGCATTGTTTTATCTATACTTTATTTCATGCGTTTTCTGTAGTCCGATTGGGCTGATAATCGATATCTGAGGGATCTGTTGCTCCGATATTCTAATTTGATAGTCGAAATTGAAAATTTTGGCCACCACTTTGAACCCGGGCGGAGCCGCGCCGGACCGCTTGTTTTTAGATAAATTTATGTTTTACACGTAGGAAAAAGCTGACAAACCCTCCAACAACCCATGTGTTGAGATTAAAGAGATCAAGCAAAGATCATAATCTTTTCTCTATAGTTATGAATCGTACAAACATAAAATGTCTCCGTACATAAATTAAACATATGGCCTTTTATTTTGCAGTTAGGTTGTTTAACCAAGACAAAATAAAACAAAGTTGTACAAATTGCTACATTTGACCCCTTTCTATTGAATCTGCATACAAAGTCGTCATACTAAACAATTTTATGCTTACTCCCTACAAACGAGAATTTTCTACATGGCTTTTATTTTAATAGCAACAGCAGAATATTGCGAACGGTGAAGTTTGAAGCATGCACGGTGCCCGACAACACCCCGTTTGTTACGTTCCGACGATCGCTTTCTGTGGAGAAATTTTGTTCGTACATGCAAGATATGGATGAAACACAATAGACGGGTATTCAGAAGTATCGGGTGGTAATTGATGTTATAGTGAAGAATATTAGTGGTAGACAGCGAATCGGACACGCACTATAACTGGGAGGGAAAACATAGTGCGGAAATGATGGATATGTAAAGTTCGCCGCCTAACACTAGTTCAGTGTGGTGGACTATATGGCCTAATCACTCTCAATCGTACTCTCAATTGTAGAGGAGGCCTGTGCCCTGCAGTAAGACAAAGAATCGATGGCTTTCTTTTTTTTCTTTGATTTTCTTTCACAAAGTATAGTGATGTCTAGATAAAGATCTATCGAGATATGATTTTGTCTTGATACACTTATAGTATGTTAGCCGAATTATTTAAAATTGAATTTATTCTAAACGTCGTTCCTACTACCATCAATGGAACCTAATATTATCACCAATCCATCTAAATTAAAAAGTTTAAATGGATATAAAGCAGTCAGGAATGTCACGTTATGGAATACATTTTATAGCGCACTTCAGCTATATACTTCCATTACGTGGAAGAGCTGAAATGAGAGTCCACTTTCGCGAATGCAAT
This sequence comes from Hyles vespertilio, assembly GCA_009982885.2. NCBI lineage: Eukaryota > Metazoa > Arthropoda > Insecta > Lepidoptera > Sphingidae > Hyles > Hyles vespertilio. The sequence goes on from CM042807.1 coordinate 24,881,985, forward strand.
TTAATACCCCTTCCCTTCGCGTCTCCGTACCTCTGTTCACGTGCAATGCTCAACTGAACAAAGATAGGATAGTTCACCTGCCCTAATTTCATACATACATTGGGGTCGGCGCGATATATTTTTTATCCATCTTGCAAAACGATATGGCTATCATTTTACGATCAAATGACAACGTGAAATCAAATCTTTTGATGTTAACAAATTTTTGTGTTCTCCACGCTTGCCAAATACATACATGCCTTTGAATTGGAGATTTCTTTTGCAAGATTTATCATAATAATTGATGGTATTTTATCTTTAAAACGAGCGAGATAACTGTAAATAATGATAATTTCAATAAGATCGTGACAATGCCTTAGAATAGCCTTTAAATTGGAGATTTCTTTTGCAAGATTTATCATAATAATTGATGGTATTTTATCTTTAAAACGAGCGAGATAACTATAAATAATGATAATTTCAATAAGATCGTGACAATGCCTTAGAATAGCCTTTAAATTGGAGATTTCTTTTGCAAGATTTATCATAATAATTGATGGTCTTTTATCTTTAAAACGAGCGAGATAACTGTAAATAATGATAATTTCAATAAGATGGTGACAATTCCTTAGACTTAAACTCGTCACTTGTTTTGACAGCCTACGTGGCTTAGTAGTTAGACGCCGGCTGTGAAACGAGAGGCCATGTATTCGATACATGGGTATTTCTTCCGGGTCTGGGTGTTTGTGAGACTGAAAAGTCTCTCGTAGTTCCTGATACCCACGACGCAAGACTTGATGTTAGTTTGGGGTCAGCTCTATGTACATATGCGACTGTTGGCTCAGGGGTATATAATATGTGACTTCAGGCTTAACAGTTCCTCTACAAAAAGGTAAGATAGCATTATATACCACAATTGAATAGCAATGCGGCGCCAGTCAGCGATATTCTATCAATCTTAATTATCAGTTATCCAGTATTTTCTGTTTGCCATACTAAATTGGATAGGACTGTGACGTGGCACGGTCGAAACGATATTGGATTTTAATAATTTGGTTATACTAGTATGGTGTAACAGGTTTAGAGTTGTTCGTGAGGATTTTAGTTGATTAGTTTAATGGACGATAGATTTTCGTCCGCTATTGTGATGCTCGACATTTATATTTCATATGAAACACTGTTTTATTAATTTGTAAATAACCTACCTACCTTGCTTTTCACTCTATTGATATTTCTCACAGAGCTCCTTACAAATCCAGGCTTCTTTTTTTCAAAATTGCGACACTTAAAGATCACCACTGGATGCAATCAAATAGTTCAGGCGGTTCCTATTGTTGTTCCTCACAAACTACCGCGAAAACCAATTACTAAATTATTGTTTATTCCGTTATCCAGAACGAACATAGGGGTCCACTCTCCTTTTTCCAGATTGTGTAGATCCTACAATACCTTACAGTCAAAACTCGGGCTAGACATTTACCATGATTTGTTTCAATCATTCCGAAAAAGAATTATGACATTTATTGATCACATTAACTAGCAAGTGCAGATTTGGGATTAGTCCATAATTTATACAAAGTCGAACGTATGTTTTAAGTTAATGTTATTTTAGCTTTTTTATTGTTGTTTGGTGGTTATAAGTGTAGGTATTAGAATAAGCACTCACTTCCAGGAACTAACTATTGTATATTTTGTAAATTAACACTTAATACATTCACAGACAGAGTAAAATTATAATTATGCGACTCGGAGCGAGATGTGCTCGTGACGAGAGATGGCAGACTGTCTTTTTTTCATCCAAATAAACCGACCCTTTTATAGGACTACCCGAATGAGGATCGGTGGGGATAAATCTTCCAGAAAATATATTTAAGCCATAAAATAGGGTCTATCCTTTCAACTAAAAATTAAGGTCGGCCCAAACATCTGGGCTATTGTCCAAACAGAAAGGTTTACCCAAACATGTGTACTATTGTCTTAAAAAACATAAATTTGTTGCAAAGGATTACCGCCACTAAAGAACTTAACTATAATAATACAGTTTTATTGCCCCGGCATGAACGGGTCATTACAATTAGGAAACAATAATTTAGAACAGCATCTTTTTAACTAACATTATACAATAGGGTACACAAAAATTCTTATTTTAGTAAAACGACTCGCAGATGTTTTATGGTTAAACATCTGCAGTCATATCTTAAAATGAAATGCGTGTTTAAATAATGTTCAAATTACAAATAATAAGCGTGTTATTTTAAAAGCTAAATATAAGTTGGCGTATTGCAACCGCTTTAAAAGCTATATCTAAGTTGGCGTATTGCAACCGCCACAGTTGTATTAATTGTTTGGCCATTTTGTTTTTTCTTATTTTACTAACTTCTTTACTAGTATTAATGTAATTAGCAATCTCAGTAGTCTCTAGTGTCTTTTACTTATTTTGATGCATGCTATGTATACCAGTAATTCTGTCTGTATCAGCCCATATACGTCCCACTGCAGGGCACGGGCCTACTCTAAAATCGGAAGTACGATTGAGAGTGGTTAGGCCATATAGTCCACCACGCTGGCCTAGTGCAGGTTGGCAGACTTACATACCATAGAAATTTATATAAATCGCTATGGTATGCAGGTTTCCTCACGATGTTTTCCTTCACCGTTTTAGTGCGTGGTGATTGACTATTAATACACACATGACTCCGAAAAGTCAGAGGTGTGCCCTGGGATTCGAACCCGCGACCACCGTGAACATGTTGGCAGCCGCGTCTAGTCCGTTTACCAACAGGCCACCACGCACTACCACCAGTAAAACTACTACCAGTAATTGGCTTGCATATTTGTATAATCATATTTTTTTTTTGAAATAAAACTATTATTTACGGATTTTATGGCGAATTTAGTTTATTTTTTTACATTTTTAACTTCCCGACGTTTCGATCACTTTACAGCTTTCGTGGTCACGGGGCGGACTGATATTATTATATTTTTTCTGTTATTATATTGTAAGTTTTAGTGTGTCAGCTGCTGGTGTACCTTAAATAAATAAAATAAAATAAAAACTTAGCTCTTGTACTAGGTGACATGTTTAAAAATGATTAATACATTCAGTAGGTTTTGGGTACGGACCATTGCTTGGTAATTCAAATTTTTTGAAGGTTTTTATTTAAACACTGATAATGTTTTTGCATTGTCAATTTTCCCGAAAATTATTAAACTTGGCTGTCGACTGGTGGTAGATCTCTCATATGTGAGAGGCTGCCTGGGTGGGTACCACCACTTTGTCTATTCCTCCTGTCAAACAGCAGTGTAGAATCACTGTAGTGTTTCGGATTGAAGGACATTGGAGCCAGAGCAACTACTGGACATATTGACACTTAACATCTTATGTGTCAGGATGGCGAGCGCAGTGGAACGCCAAGCATTGCTTTGTGATTCGAGGTGTTGTTTGGTTCTCCTACTGTTTATGAGCTGTCATGTGATGGTAAGCGATACGCTTACCATCAGGCAAACGGCATGCTCGTCTCGCCATTCATTGGAATAAAAAAAAAACAATTATTATTAAACCAAATAATTCTGTCACATGCAGTAAATACTCTAACTATTGCTACCAAAACACTTACATACATAAACTCACGCTTTTTTTCCCAAAAGGGGCTGGCAGAGGTGATACCAGGACACGCACGTTTAGCCTTGTGTTTCCCGTCCCACGATGTGATAGGAGCCGAGCTTATCGCCATATTGGGCACAAAATTGCGACTCCTGACTGATAAGGAATTTAAAAAAAACTTCACCCGAACCGGGACTTGAACCCGGGACCTCAGCGGTGTAATCGCACCGTAGTACAAGTGCACCAACGAAGCACTCAAGTCTTGACTTGAGTGTTTGATAAGTCAAAACTATCTATCAATTAATCCACTCTCAATCGTACTCTCGATTGTAGATTAGGCCCGTGCCCTGCAGTGGGACGTATATGGGCTGATACAGATACAGATCAATTAATCCATTATATTACCAAATCCTAGTACAAAATGACCGTCCACAATACGTGTGTAAACGCACCATACGAATTCGTGATACATTCCTCGGTGTGCGTCACGAATACACAATGAGGTTTAATTAATTTCCATATTGTATATATGTATATAAATGTAATCAATTACCGAGTACATTACGCTTGTTGTTGCAACATGTAGATGACTGCCATTCGCCGTGTCGCAAGCAATACGCAGTGTTACCTCCGCCATCTATTATACACGCAGGTACAAGGCATGAGCGACCGAGAACAGATTTTTTATAATGAGGCTGTTTTGATGGGGAAATTTGTGTGCTTGGAAAGCGACCACACTATGATATGGTGGAAAATAGATCATTGTGATCATTGATAAGAGAAGGGTAGCGGGTTTTCGGGACACCCTGAAACTTATTTAGTTTGTAGTCTCTATATCGATTTCGAAAAGGGCCGGGATTTAATGTTAAAAAAAATGTTTCGCTAGTAGCCTTCAGATCATTCTTTTGAAATCAGGATGAAAAAAATCTTCGCAATTTTAAACTTAAGCAGTTGATTAATAGATTTATGTATGTTCATTGGCGGCAGTGATCACATGCCATAAGTGACATGTATGCTCGTTTGCCGGTCGTATGCAATAAAATAAAAAATAATTTCGTTACTTAATTTCATTTCCACTAAAACAATAATCGCAGAAACTTAGTCATAATATTTAACGACATAATTAATAGGACAATAAAGGTAATAAACAGTAATTTCAACTTTATCTCAGTCGTTCAGCAGCGAGCAGCGAGCTGATAGTTTTTATTGTTTCAGCAATTTACACTAAGTTATTTCTGCCAGTTTGTTTTCGGCGATAGTTTGGCCAAGTTTAATGTTTAAACTACGTGGTGTGCAAGTTGAAACTTGAAAGATTGATCGCCTGACACTCCGTAAGTCATTTGCTAGTCTAAGCGAAATGTTTAAGATGCTCCCGGTGTATTTATCATTCGCGGCGGAAGAACACAGGAAAATCTAGCTCATAATAAATCGTTGCATTCCACTCAGACATAATCCACTTCGCACGGGGTTGATTTACTCGCGAGCGTCTTTCAAGTCACTCGCACGCGGTGTGTCGGTGCACCGGCGCGGCCCGGGAGTCGGGACCGTGAGGTGAAAGGGGGGGAGGGGTCTAAACAAGCGTGCTACATTAATTGACTGCAACCACCCACAGTTACGTTTGTTTTTACTATTGTACAGCCTTGGTATTTCTATTTATTTCATTAATGTCAAATTGTCTACAAATAACAAGTCATTGTGGGTGGGTTGAATGGATTTTGTTGAATATCATAGGGACTAACAACCAGAAACCTAGTCTTTGAATTAACAGCACATTGCAGTATTTTAAGCGGCTGGGGCACATGGTTAGAGAATTATAGAAGCGAAATAAGACACCTACACATCGTGAGCTAAACACTTTGATATTGAATTTATGCCTCACTTAATTATAGATAGGTAACAAACGGTTTGTAAAGGAAAGTCTTAAATGTGGAATAATTATTTATTTCTCAATTTATATTATTTTTAAATGTGGCAAACGAGTTGGAAATTGTAATGAAGCCATACCTCACTAAAGCGTGTTATGTTATTTAACACAAATAAAAGCAAAAATAAAATAAAAATAACACGGACAAAATAAAACGTCGGTTGTAGTAAACAACACCACACCTTTATTCCCTAACCGGGCTCATACGATTAACTTTAACTGTTAGTTTAAATGTTATCTAGCACACCGGCTTACCGCTGAAACATTTTTATTTTCACTTTAAAACAACACCTTGGGTTGTGTCGTTCGCAAGGGTTAATTTACTCTGAACGTTCTTGGAGTGAAAAATACAGAGTTGTAAGTTTAATGGCCTCGCTCGCTGCCGAAGATTATCCGGAGATCGCGGGCGGGTGCAGAATCATCAATAAGCCGAACAGCCCGCTAACGCCTGCAATTTGCGTCCGTAGTTTAGTGGGTTGGTATCCGTTCGGATGCAAATGTTTGTGGTATAAATAGCTTTGTTCCGCGCTCGTTGCCAGCCCAAACTGTTCCGACGTCTTGTAACCTTTACCTTTTTTATTTGTTTTGTCGCAAATTGTACGTAATTCTCGTGTCCCGAATGGCGTAGAGTTAGTTCTCATGTTTGGGGAGGAATTTTAATGTTGCACTTACGTTCGGCGTGTAATGCCGGTGGAAATGTACGGTATTGTTAACAGATGTTTTGTAACTGGATTTAATAAAATAAGTTTATTTCAGGCTCTAAAAATGTTATGTAATTTCTACTTATCCGTTTCATTATATGTTATTTTTTATAAGGTGATTAATTTGGCCAACCACTCAAGGATCAGGGTCCTATGTGAGCTGATAATATTACTATGATTGAAAGTAATTAACGCTTATATGTATAGCCTGTAAATGTATGTAAAGTTCATCCTTAGCATTTAAAAATAACTTCGGCTGAAACAAAGAAGGATTTACCGGGCTTCCATGAAACTCATAAAGTAGACGAAATTGTTGTAAACAGAGGTTTTGTCACACAACGATTTTCTATAAAATAATTTCTGTTGGCTGTCCAACTGCATCATGACTATTATTTATTATATTTCGTATGATAAATAATATTTGGAAAATAGATCCATATAATGCGATTGGGCATGAGTCCTTTACAAAATACAAACTATAAGTGAATTAGAAATTAACACCGACATTATTACAAAATATCCACATTTTTCTCAAACAAAATTTCAAGTTCAATATTTTTAGTAAAGTGACGTATGTTATTAATTAATTGTTGAGTGAAAGCGAGACACGCCGCGGTGACGTTAACACGCTATGACGTGACGCGAGGGGATCAGGAGAGGGGGGTATGTAGCGTGACCGCTGGAATTGTACATTATTTTTAATAGATACCAGTCGTTTGTCACGTCATAGATATTTAGATGTCTTATTGTGGTTGTGCAATTTTATACTGTTATAGTGGTGGAAAATCTTTGTTTCTTTTTTCAAGGTTAAAAGAAAATAGCCTAAAATATGCAGTGCGATTAGGAATATAGTTAGCGTCTACATTGCACATTACGAAAAGGTCACCTAAGTGATTCACAAGTATATAATTTCAATTCGGGACTAGCCTGTAAATAATTATCCGACTTATAACCGATAGTCATAATTAGTTAGAAATCATTCTTTATCGTCGGACTATAAACAATGTGAACAAAATTAATATCAGACTTGACTTTGTACTGTATCAGTCCCTATAGGTTCTTCTGCAGGGCACAGGCGTTCTCCACATTCAAGAGTACAATTGAGAGTGGTTAGGCCATATAGTCCACTACGCTGGCCTAGTGGGGGTTTGCGACTTAACATTTAGATTTTGAAAATACTCATAGGTACTAGGCATATATTTACGCACTCATAGGATCACGAAATATAAAAAAAAAACATTTCGTTATTATATGAAAGAGCCGTCTTAGTGATGAGAATAACAATGTCCATACGTAGATAAACGATCACTGAAGCATTTTTTCGAAATGCGTGTGGCTCAGAACAATGAATAACATAAAAGTAGCGCTATTGACATTTCAACGTACACTCTAATTTTGACAACAAGAAATAATTGTGCTGTGATCTCTTCTGATAGTTTATCGATATCGATACATGAACTTTATTTATAGCAAATTCGTAGACACAGTGGTAGATATTCATACATGAATCATTATTATTTATTTCAAATCCATAACTATTTTTTTATTTATTAAAAACTTGTATCTTATCTTTGTAGCTACAGAACAAAAAGTATAATACGATGATCTACTTTTTTTGAAAAGGTGTTCTCAGATGTCCTCAGTTGTTACAAAGATAAAAAAAGAAACTAGCAAAAATATAAGATAACTCCCACGAAAACCCATTTTGAATGAGCAGTTTAAACTTCCGCATGTAAATGTAAAAACAACATTAGATGTGTGATTGCGTTACTCTGCTAGTACGCAAAGTTTCTAAAGATAATTTTTTTGACATGGACATGATGATATCGAAAATTATGAAGAGTATCCTAGACCACAGCCCTCGCGCAGTGGCCGAGCGCTTTTTACCACTACACTACCGGGTAGGTATTTTAAAGTACAAGCCAATTTATGTAACATGGGTAGTAAACTAAAATAATCATTATTTATATTATCGATAAAATGTGCAGCATATCACTATTGAATATGTCGTAACTAAATTGTGTCGGCGCTTTGGCCGTTTGTAACATTTGACATAACTGCCCTTCTTAATTCGGTCGCGTAATCATACCCAACATAGCAATTTGACGTTTCATGAGTGAACATGAGCCGTCCTTAGCATATACTATTTGTCTCATTCTCTCCCATGATTTGGCCCATTGGAAAAAACAGGATAAGTATATGAGTATGTTTCAGACTCCTTCTATGAATAGTTCTTGTTCTGAGGCGTATGGTTCATAAATTATTTGGCTCATTGGATTTTGTTGAACACAACTTGGCGTGACCGCCTAGCCTAATGCTGTGACATGCTTACAGATAAAAGGGACGAAGTATTTCGAATATTACAAGATATGAAAAAAATGAAGCTAGACTGTCGAACATTAGGCCATTTTGACTTTAGTTTGGATATTGGTTTTGTGAAATCCAGTCATCTACCAACTGAACTAAATTCCTAGGCTTTTTAAGTAAATTCCAGAAAATCCCATACATAGCAGCTGGATGCAAATAAGGTGGTAGATAAGTTTGTACGATACTTACAATGTTCTTTCAAGAAATAAGCATTGCTGAACAAATATTTCTAGAAAACCTTCTAGTAACGACCTTCATTCAAACACCACCGACTGCCTGAAATACATGTCCGTCATTTTACATTATAGAGGGACGTTCATCGCTTCTTTAACCATCTCGTAGCCAGCCCTCAACAAACTTTTCTTTTAAAAATATCGTGACTTAGATGACTTGTTTCATCTTGAATCTTGATATAATCCGCACTATACATATATATTACACAATATATATATATTGCCGTTTAGAAGAATTTTAATATATAACCGAGGAGTAACATCGCTTCTCACTGAGTTAACTAGACACGTTGCGCTAAAAATGATCGCTCAGTGACAAGCAATTTTCTTACGTTCTTTCAAACTGGGCTGTTTGAATATATTGCTAATACGAGTATTGCTTTGCTATTTCATTCGTGTGTTTAGCTTCTTCAATGGTTGTAGAATAAACGCTCTTTATACCTACAATTATGAGAAACTCATCTTAGTGACTCATGCTAGTATAATGTGTACTTAATGGTCCAAATGTCCAAATATATAAATGTAGTGTATATTTTTAATTTATATGTATATCATAATAGTTTATCCAGGATTTTTATATTATAAAATATTAAATATACGTGTCATTGGTGTGCCTATTTGAATAAAATAAAATAAATATAACCGTTTTTCAGCAGACTAACAAAATTATGACCATACACATAATGTTCGATAGTCTTTTTGGGTTGCAATGCACTTACCCAGGTTCACTGTAGCCAATTTGCTGCGACAAATAAATAACAGCAACAAACACACATACATTACGAACATATGCTTATGTAGATTAGTAACCTTTTCTCAATGAATAGAGGACGGCATAAACTGAGGCGCCAGGGCAAGATTAACGACGTCAGTGACAAAGCACTTGAAATTCCCTCATGCAAGATTGAACCTTATGTCATGCGCACAAACTATTTATCCTATTGGTGCTAAGGACCATTCTTCATATGAAGGAACAGTTTAGACACTCATGACGTTTGAAGAGCTGTTGGCAAATACGTGAGATTTGGATGAATGGTCAAATGTAAATGGGTATGCTTGCTGAAAATAGGTGAGCTTCAATGTGTTACTAAGATTGATATTGGATAAGAAATCAAACGATGAGTGACATGATAATCTCTGATAGTATATTCCATATACTTAGAACATAACATTAGGTGTAATGTTTTCATTTTCCTCACTTGTATAAAACCAGATTTTTTTATTTCGATGAATGGTCAAATCAGCATGCCATACGCCGGATAGTTAGCGATACGACCGCTCATAGATGGTAGCAAAACTTTAATTTACTTTTAACCGAAACACAATTGTACTCTTACACTGCAATTTGACGGGAGAAATAGAAATTGTAGTGATACCTACCTTAGCGGTCTCTCACATTTGGGAATCCTACCACCAGTAAATTATTTTATGTAAATGATTATATTAGGTTTTTATCTGTTACATCCTTTTACTTTTACAGTGCATTAGTTTAGTTGTAGACAAAGGAGAGAAACTGCATGTATGAATTATGTTGAAAATAATGGTTATGGCTGGTGTATCCAGAATATTACTCTTAAGCAACAACTTAATGTGCAATTTGTAATATAATAATCGTTAAACCCCTATATATCTTAATAAAACAAGGCCACGAATTATTCCATAAAGCAGGCAAAGTCGGGTTCCTCAGCCGAGCGTGCCAAATAGCCGTTTCCACTTTAGCCACGGCTCATAGCCGGGCGAATACGAAACAACCGTTTGAGTAAAAACAACATTAAGTCAACTCCACTCATAACGTGTCCATGTGTTTATGAGGGTGGGTTTATGGCGAAATATAAATATATCCGCATCCTCATATTTTTGGGTCATTCAAATGTCCCTTTTTATTTTGGGCATATGTAATAGCTGTGCTTTGTGTGTGGGATAGGAGTGAAAAATTCAGTGGTCCATGTAACTCTAATGGTTTGTCATAGCAATAGTCATAGCAGAGCTCTCACTACACTTTTACGGCCTTATTCATAGACAGTTTTAAAACCTATTTTAGTTAATGAATGTTTTATCCCTTTCGAACGGCTTTTGAATTCAGTTTGAGCGATGAACATATAACATTGAATAAGGCCGTTACACTTTTATTAAATAACAGATTATTTGTTCCATTACATTTCCTTTGTGAGGCAGCCGTAGAAGTAAAATCTGCCATTCTCTTCTATCCTACTCATTTTCTTCTAAAGGTCAACAAGGAAATGGGCATGAACGTCTGTGATTGTTTTTTATCAGATAAGATTCTTGTTTCTAGACAGCTCACTGCAACTATATGTACAAACAATGCTACAAACAGTAAATATAACAGTAAAATTTATTTGTGAATGGAAATAAATTTATAAACGCTTAGCGGATTATTTTTCCATCGTAACCAGAAGGGAGTTAGAAGAATTTGCAAAATTGAAACTGAAATTATTTGCATCTGACCCAGTTTTTTCTAATTAATCTTACTATCGGCGGCAATCGCAAATATGCCGCAAGTCGTTACATTAGATTTTATAATTAATTCCCCGGCGTGGATCGACGATATTTTCATCCTGCAAGAGGATTAATATAGATAAAAACTCAATCGATTTCCAGCGCGTGCCAAAGTCTTAAGCGGTTTTATAATCAGCGTGAAAACTTTAAAGTGGTTTGAATAAACCGAACAAATTGTAATTGTTTCTATAAATTCTGATATTTGTTGTTGACTTAACGACTTCAGGGAGATGTGAGCCCAGCATTGGCCAGGATAACCGTAACATACTGGTAAAACTCACTTTTTTTTTTTTTTTTTTTTTGTTGCATTGATTGGCGAGACGAGCAAGCCGTTCGCCTGATGGTAAGCGATACGACCGCTCATGAACAGTAGCAATATTCCACTGCGCTCGCCATCCTGAGACATAAGATGTTAAGTCTCAATATGTCCAGTAGTTGCTCTGGCTACAATGTCCTTCAATCCGAAACACAACAGTGCATTTAAGCAGTGTTGTTTCACGGGAGAAATAGACATTGCGGTGGTACCTACCCAGATGGCCTCTCACATATGAGAGACCTACCACCAGTATCACTTTAGTCTCCACCATAGTTCGCAGTACTTGCAATGACTAAATATTGCACCCACGACAAAATCCACATTGCGTCCACTTCTACAAATCCAACGAATCACGAATCGAATAACGAATAATTTACTCATGAAGATGTTTCACCCAACCGAATTCCGACATAAGGCTCCTCTTAAAGAGAGTAAGTATCTCACTCCTCAGTTCTTTATTGAAAGTGAGCATCAGCCATTACCGCGGTTATGAATGCAAATTGCCGCGTCATGTTGCTCAACATTATCAGCCCACTTTGCGTTGGATTCTCTAGTAATTGAACCCAAGTGCGTGGCGTGGTTCCGAGATGTGAAGGAAATGACGAGATTAAATATTTGCTGTTCCTTAAGTATTGTACATATAGTTTGAGGCTTGTTGTTCAAGAGTTCAAGCGTTAGTGTTATAGCAATATTAGTATGTTAGTATTGCAGCGGAGTGATGCGGATTATTCAGAGTGATTATCCTCTTGAAATAAATTAAGTTTTTGGAGCCTGATGAAAAGCAGTTGGACCTAGCATTTATGTGAGGCTAAAAACTAACACTGAAGTGAAGCACTTAGCTTAGCAATCACAATTCCTCTCACATAATGTTTGCAGAATTTTGTGTCAGTCTGTGCAATGTATATGCATTGTGTCCACATCTGAATTTTAACGCGTTAAAAAGGGTATATTTTTAGAGGCATACAAAAAATACAAAGATAAAAACTTAAAAAAAATCTTCAAGTGCTCTTCGCAAACTTAAGTTTAAAATACAACTCCTCACTCGCATCTCGAACTTTTCAAATTGACACGTGAATTTTGTTCGCCGTCTCACCGAATATAACTTAGAGCGTATGAATAAATAATTCAGCAGTTCTCATATCTAAAATTACTTGGTTCGCGTCAAACACATCGAGGGAGATTTCTTGCCGGTGCAGGTGACGTAACGGGGTCGATGTGACGTCATGAGCTGTGACATAATGCAAGCGCACTGACTGACGGCTGACGATACAGTGACAGCTCAGAATATGCCATGAGAATTGAGAGCAGGAGTCTTTACAAGGGAAGATGTAAATAGGCTATTAAAATATGTGAAAAAAATAACTTCCGCTACAATTTCTACTGGCTTGGGTGTGATTTAAAAATATCTTTAGAGTCACATCATTAGTCTTTGTTTTTGAGTTGGCACTCAAGAAATTCCGGATTAAACGCGGTAACCAAACTTTTACTTTATGTGGACTTATCGTGAGAAATTATTATCAACCGAACAATTACTGAAGGATTAGTGACCTACAACTTACAAATCTATACCACCAATAGAAAAATACAACATTGGTATGAATTGTTAAGATGCTGCACTTTGGAAAATATCATCTCTCACATAATAACGCAAAGAACGCAATTGCATTATAAAAATATAATAACTTGCGAGTCAGAATTCACACGGGCACTGTTGCCACGCAACAAACTGCATAATTTTATTTTCATAATGAATTTAGCGTACATAACAGGAAACTAGAAATGTTAGCTGCGAGAGAGGTCGTGATACTTTTTGCTAGTTCGTTGTAATAATATTCTCGCTGTTAGCTTTGATATAACACAACTTTGGTGTAATGTGGAATCGTGTGAAATTACTTTATGCATTTTTATTTGCAACACATTTTTATATTTGCGGTTTGGGATACGGCAGCGTTTTAAGCTCGTTGTGTCGTTTGCACAATTTTTATGTTCGGCTATTTAAAATTTGTATTTTTCGGGAGTTTCGCATGATGCCTCGGTGTTGCTAATGTAAAATGTATTTAATAAAGAAATGTTTTAAAATGCATTAAAGTTTATGCAGCTTATTGTGTACAGGTGCCAGACATTCACTAGTGTTAGGTGCTTTCATGGATCATTTATTTTATCGATTTAAAGCTTTTGATTTTGTAAATAGCCTATGCTTATCGTCATTATTTATCATTTCCATAGTAGGAGTAGTGCTACAAAACTGGCGAAATGTAATCATATCTGGGGTTTAACTGCATTGCTTTTCGTACCGAACTATAAAGACAATCGAGCGAGCGAAATCAAGGCCTTATTTTTACAAAACCACACTTACATGTACTAACCGACTGTAAATAACAAGAAGAAAAAGATGATAATTCTTTCGTGTTAATAGTCTAGAGTTTTACGAAACAAATTCCCATAATTTGCAATGTTTATTTTCAACACGCCATCCCGCGTCCAGAAGCGAGCGTGCTAATGACACGCTGTCACGCTCCTGTATGACACGTGCCATTTTAACACTCGATGCGATAAGGTGATAATTACTTGTGGCGGTAACATTGCGCGCCCGCCATGCCTTGTTGATTGTCATTGGCATTAACAGCGGCCTATGTATTGGAAATTATATTTTTAATGTTGCGTGCAAATCGTAAAACAGGTGCAGTGGTCAATATATTGTGTTTCTAGGGATTAATATTAAACCAGCAATTTTTTTAATATAAATTGAGAACTTGAGATATCCATTATTAATTATAATCTAACAGTCGCTGCCAATAAACAATCCCAATCCAAAATTTGCCGTTTGAGATTGACAGCGTAATCTTTTTTCTGATACTATATTGCCAATAATCAATCTCAGTAGTGAAAAAACTATGGCAACATGGTAAATGAAAAATCGAAAAGTAGAATACAATCCAGATTGACTTCAATCTAATTTTTTCGACTGATTATTGGCATCGGCCGTAAATGAAATCATATACTCGTAGCATATATAGTAGTGATGCTGAACTAATCAAATCAATCGAATTCTTGAAATTATTGTGCAGAACTACCAGGTTTTTGGGTGATATTATAAATATTTTTATAATTTATCTAATAAATCAACTATTTTAAGCAGGTGCAAGACACTTTTAACATTTCTTTCTGGAAATCTTTGGTGGAGGCCAATGTTGGGCAGTAGACTTTTTTACTTGCTGGTATTTTTTTTAATTTATATGAATCTCAGTTATTGTTCTGAGTAAATCTTTAAACTACCTTTCTGATTCTTTTTCCTACTATAAAACCATTCTCGTTTAAAATATACAAAAGTTACTTATATAGCTTCTGTATAGCATTAAAGTAATACAATTCGCAAGCAGCGTCACAAACTAGCCAATTTAAAAGGTCTAACTGTATCAACAGCACTCGTCGGCGGCTCTCCGACTGCGGCTTTCACAATAAAATTTCCATTAGTTTTATGAAACGTACATCTAATGTTGCACTGTACGGCCAGTAAAACAAGAGCTCTTACTGCATAGCCCGGCCTAAAGTGAATTGTGAACTACATGTTTATTATATTTGTCTTTAAAGATACTTAGGTTTCAGATTTTTAGCATAGCATAAGATGCTCCCAAGAAACTAAAGATGGTATAGTTAAAGTTGAAATAAGTTGAACATCAATTCAGCGTTAAAAACGTCATTTTTGCATTATTATACTTTTATCGCCGAGGGCGAATGCAAGGATGTCGTTCGCAGCATCAACATTCCATCGAAATTATTTAAGTCTTAAGACGGCATAAGCAGCGGTTCTATTGCAAGATCGAGTACCAATTCTGGCTCATGTCAAACTATTACTTTTACTGGTGGTGGTAGGTCTCTCATATGTGAGAGGCCATCTAAGTGTCTACCACCGCACTGTCTATTTTTCCAGCCATCGGCAGTTTTAATGCTCTTAGTGTTTCGGATCGAAGGACATTATCACCAGAGTAACTACTGGAAATTTTGAGACTTTACATCTTATATCTCAGAATGATGAGCGCAGTGAAATGCCAAGCATTGCTTTGTAATTCAAGGTATTCTTTGGTTTTGCTACTGTTCATGAGCGATCGTATCGCTTTCCATCAAGCAAACGGCTTGCTCGTCTCGCCTCTCAATGCTATTATAACATGTGATTTCTTAAACCGATAGACTTAAAGAAAATAGTGCACTCAATAAAGGTTTTTAATCTAAGGCGTCGCCTAAACTTACCTCAGACTTACAGCTAAAATATGTAGACTGTGACTAAACCAATGAGGCGATAAACATTTTGCGCTGAAATAACATTCATGAAATTAAAAATGCTTGTTTCCTCGCGATAAAATGGATTAATTAATTTTGGCATCGCAACATTTTCAGCTTGAAAAATGTATTGTTAATTAGTGACCAAAATCACCATAGTTTGCGGTTTCTATCAGCTCGCAATATTATTCAAAATATAAGCAACAATAACACATAGAAACAAATCGTGTTTCTCTATGCAAAAACCATTAAAACCGCTCTTATTGTTCAAATAAAGACTGATTTTGTCCGGCGGTAGAGACGCAGGTACTGAGAGCTCTATAACGAACCGTGAACAATATGAACCCGGCGTAGAGCCACGTAGACCCACGTAGACCAATGTAGCGCAATGTAGAGCTACGTAGACCGCTCTTAACACACGCTGAACAAAATAACACATCTAAAATTCTGTGTAGGAGACACCTCTATTACGTACTCTACATTGTGGACTCTACTAAAATTGTATATTTTACATATTTTAGATGATATCTCTTTGTTTTAGATGCCAAAAATGTTGATATAGTGAAAACTGTTACGAAGTATAATGAAACGTGAAATAATGAGTGAAATTAAAATTATGTGGAATATTTCAAGTCTGCGTTTGAGCTCGTGTAGTCGCTTCAATTATTTTCACGTGAAGGACTTGGTTTAATTAACATTCTATTTTACTATTTACTCGGGACTATGCGAAAAAATATGTTACTGTAATAAGCTTTCATAATTTATTACTGTGCGATGTGAAAAGTACATGAATAAATGGCATAACATAATGAAAACTAAAATTCAAATAATAATTGTATCAAAAAGCTTTAAGTAAGCCAAAGGTTTTTATGGAATGGAATGTGTTACACAGATTAAATTTTTGGTACGGAATCTAGAACACTTAACTATGTATTTTGCAAAGTTACGGCTATGTCTAGTTAATTGACGTCATTTTAAAACTAAAGCAGAAAATCGTACAAAAAACCTAAATAATTGAATTAATTTCACATGAATTTGGACGGCCATTATGTTTTTTAATTGCATTAACTGGCGAGAAGAGCATGCCTTTCGCCCGTTGGTAAGCGATTGTGCCGCTCATGGACGGTAACAAAACCAAACATCATAAATTATAAAGCAATTTTATAGTATTTTATTTAAGAAGTTGTTAAATAAGTCTCGTTATCTACAGTAGTAACTTTGGCTACAATGTCTGGCTATAAAGACTGAAATACACCAACCCGTAATGTACTAAGATGCCAGACGTCTTAAGAGTTTAATATCACTACTTTTATTATCAATAAATGAAAATTTCATTATTCCCCCTCGAAATTCCCAAAACAATTTAAATTCCACAGCATTCTCTAACCAAACAAAACTAAAAAGAAATATTTAAATATATACAAAATAAGGGCTACAAATAATTGCTTAGCTTAATTCGGCAGGTCGGCGCAGTGAGGCGCGCGCTCGCAAACAACGCCGGTTTACTGCCGGACCGGCTGTTTTATCAAGCAGAAAGCGTGTTACGGCCCGGCTAAATACCGCCGGTACAACTTACCTTATGAGACCGGATACTGCGCTTTGTTTTTTTTTCGGTTGGTACTTTCGGAATTATGGATTTCAGTGTGTGGATAATCTTTTTGGATTTGGTATGTTTTATCTGCACGTAACATACTATGGCCTGTATATATAAAAGAAAATCGTGAATTATATTTTAAAGCATAGCGAAAACCGACCTAATGGGCTGAAATTTGGCACTTTCCTAGCTGTGACGTAGGCGCTCGCTAAGGGCGCATTTTTGACAATTCCTCCCCTAAAGGCTAACTGCCGCGATCGGCGGTTTTATTAAACAGAAAGTATGTTACGGCTCAGTTAAATACCGCCGCTACAACTTACCTTATGAGAGCGGATACTGCGCGTTGTTCCTTATATTTTGGTTGATACTTTTAAAATCATGGTTTGTGGATAATGTTTTCGGATTTGGACGTTTGTCGCAATATTCTAAATTCAATCTGGGCAGTTAAGATTTCTGTATCAGCCCATATTCGTCCCACTGCAGGGCACGGGCCTCTTCTACAATCGACAGTACGATTGAGAGTGGTTAGGCCATATAGTCCACCACGCTGGCCTAGTGCGGGTTGGCCGACTTACATACCATAGACATTTTTGTAAATCGCTATGGTATGCAGGTTTCCTCACGATGTTTTCCTTCACCGTTTTAGTGCGTGGTGATTGACTATCAATACACACATGACTCCAAAAAGTCAGAGGTGTGCCCTGGGATTCGAACCCGCGACCACCGTGAACATGTTGGCAGTCGCGTCTAGTCCTTAGTTAAGATTTATCATCTTTTTTATATAAAATTTGATACCTAGTACAGAAAATATCAAATACATTGTTGATGTAACATACCGATCTAACCGTAAATTGATTTCTATTACTCCGATGTATTTCCCTTAATCGGACTCTATTTCTATTTAAAATATTGCTTACAGTACCATTTTAAGTCTAGCCATTATGAAAATAACATCAATACGAAGCGCCAACAAAGAAACCGCTTCATCTTAATTTTCCATTATTCCGTACATCCAACTATCTTGCCGTTGAAATACTACGTTCCAGATACAAACATTACCGACTCCATTATTTATGATGTATATAATGTTGGTGGTTGATGTTGACTCATTAATAATGATATTTGACCGCGAAATGTAAATTTACAATTAAAGACGCTTATTTTGTTTTTTTATTTGGTCTCAATGATTATTTGACATTACTAAATTGTCATAATCTGGATCATAATAATGGTTTATAACTCATATATTTTCACCCGGAAAAAGACATGGTAAATTAATTTATTACGCGTCTTGTTATGTAAGCTGAAACCTATGGTGCTGTTCCCTATACCAACAATAATGCTATTTAGTTTTGCCTATATACTACTAGTAATATTGTTACTCGAAATAGACTTACGAATCACAAAAAATATCCAAAAACGTCGCACATTCAACTACACGTACCAACAATACGAACATAAAAAATGTATGCGAGCCAAAGAGAGGAAAAAAGTTTAGGCCGCGAGATCCCAGGGGATAGCGGCGTGCGTCAAGCGACCGGGCCTCGCTTAAAACGCTCAAACAATTTATGGTTAAATCGATAAGATGACTTTGTAACACGTGCTTTGAGAAACTTGATCGCGATATGAGGATAAAATCCGTGTATACCGTACACGCGCATAAATTATTGGACCCGAGTGAACTTCGCGACTAAGCGTACTGAAATGAGCACTTTTGTGTTTTCTTTGCCTAAAATGAAGATTGATTGAGTTTGGGTATGGAGTCTATAAATAAAAATACGAGGTGAGATATTTGTGAACTAAAGATTAAGTTTATTTTTATATGTTAAATTTATTTATCTGGCACACCTTAGGTGAACTTATGGTACATATGTTTTCTATCATAGTAAAGAGTTACTTATTGGACAATCGCATAAGCAACTATACATTAATGATCATCAAATCACCAACAGGTAGTGAAGGATCATTTTGAAGGGAATTTCGTCAACAGTCTTTTTACTGGTATCATGGTTGCCATATCAAATGACGTTAATGTTGATGCTTCTATGAATATAGTATCGTATAATTATGAATAGTTGTACTGGTGGTGGGTCTCTCATATATGAGAGGCCGCCTGGGTAGGTGCCACCCCAATGTCTCTTTCTCACGCCAAACTGCAGTGGAAATGCGCTGTTGTGTTTCGGATTAAAGGATATATGTAGTAGCTACAGTAACTATTGAACTAATGACATATTAACACTTAAAATCTTATGTCTCAGGATGGCCAGCGCAGGCAAATGCCGGGCATTTGCTTTGTAATTCAAGGTTTTGTGTGGTCCTGCTACTGTTTATGAGCGGTCGTATAGCTACCATAACCATAATGGCATGATCGTCTCGCCATTTACAGTAATAAAAAATGCCACGCTTGGCCGGCGAACTGGCGACTGCAGCATGTAATTTCTCACGATGATGATGATCAGCCTATCAAGGATAGTGCATTTAATCTGGTGTATGATACATTCTCTCTCATCTTTTCTCTCTCGTCAGCGCTAGTAATTCCACTGCTGAACAGAGGACTCATTCACTAACTCACGGAACACCACAGCGACCTCTTGAAAGCGACTTAAAAACACGGCGTAATTGTCATGGTGTAATTGTCATAAGTGCGTGGCCTGTTGGTAAACGGACTAGACGCGACTGCCAACATGTTCACTTTGGTCACGGGTTCAAATCCCAGGGCACACCTTTGACTTTTCGGAGTCATGTGTGTATTGATAGTCAATCACCACGCACTAAAACGGCGAAGGAAAACATCGTGAGGAAACCTGCATATCATAGCGATTTATAAAAAAAAATCTATGGTATGTAAGTCCGCCAACCCGCACTAGGCCAGCGTGGTGGACTATATGGCCTAACCACTCTCAATCGTACTGTCGATTGTAGAGGAGGCCCGTGCCGTGCAGTGGGACGTATATGGGCTGCTACAGAATTGTCATGGTAAAAATTGTATTTATTTTCACATAACATATAATTTTATATTACTAGATTCTTATAAGATTCCCAGAATGTCAAACCATATCGCTAGCCAAGCGAATTGTTTCAACCCACACGCAAGCCAGATAGTTCAACTTATATTGGCTTGAGTTAATATTAGTTCACGATTACAAAAGTTCAGCTTAGTGGGTAGAAGTCAAATATGTACGTAAAAATAGAGCTCAAACATTATTTGAAGACAAGATCAACTAAAAGTATATTTAAAACTTAAGAAAAACAATTTGAAATTGGTATATATCTTTTGTTATATGTATTGAATATTGAAAGATGGGGATGAAGTTGTGGATTGCTTAAAAATGTGAGAGAAAATCTTTTACGGCAGTTTAAATGATCATGTTGAATGGCTTCTGTCACCCTGCCTAATGAATCATGATATTAATGAACCTATAAGGCGCTTAAGAAAATAACAGTATAGTCTTATGTGGAATTTGCTTAAGTCGGTTCAACTATTCCAGTCAGCTCTACTACTGATTAAATTGTCGATACAAGGACCATCCTTAGAATCTCTTGTATTTCCATAAAATTTTGCAGCTTATTTATAGTCTAATCGAACCTATAATGCAATATTTTCTACACAAATAACAATAATTTCGACAATAAATATACTGGCGTTTCTGCTAAAAATATTCAGTTTGGCAAGGCAATCAAAGTTACCATCATAAAAAATCGACATAAATCTGGAAATATAGCCTCAGAGAAACACGGTTAACCACGACCTCGTCTGTGGAATAGTTTGTTCAACCTTGACGGATGTCTGGAGTTATAATTATGTGTTCTGTAAAGCCTAGTTTGAAAGTCGAAACTCTTGCGTTTTCGTTACATTAACAATCTCATGCCCTGTGTAATTTGTACACAGTTACTTACTTACTTATAAGTCTTGGCTTTCATATCGGACCTGATTTTCTGTGACCATAAATAAATTGTAAATTCAATAAAGAACTAACAAATTTTATAAGGATAACCAAGATTATTTATAAATTATTAGTTCCGTTAAAAACCACTTGCAATAATTGCTGCCATTATAAAATGGACAAACTGAACCGACTCGCTCCCCAAAGTATAAAAGAATTACGGATTTTTCAACTTGTGATCTTACCCTGCTTCCAAAGCACGTCATTTTCTACAGTTAGGATGTTGAGATACAGTAAATTTTACTTTAACTTCATTTTAAAATTTAGAATTATTTCTATCAAAGTATGGGGATACAATACCCAGATTTTACGACAATCATCCTCTTGACGTCCTTTGTGTCGCGTCATTGCTTTAATTTGGCATTTCCGCATGTATGCCATTAAAAATCTCAGACGGCATAATTTTCGGAAGTGCATGTGTAAGGCCTGGATTTGAACTGGCGCCCCTCACACAAGAACGTCTGAGAGCCACACTCTGCGCCGCCGGTAATTGCCAGTTCTTTGTAGCCCGGGGCTAAGTTATCCCCTAACGACCCTATGCAGGCGTTTGAGGTGTTAAATTTATATTAGGCAAATATTTGATACTAGCTCTGACATGTAATGGTACAGTTTTCTTATTCAACCGGATAGGAGCCACTGTATACCATAGTGAAATTACTTATAAATGCGTTTGGGCACAGTATGAGTATTTCAGTCTGAAATATTTTTCCGAAATAATCGCGTAAAAACTTAAAGTCATGATTTTTATAAATGTCCTGAATTTTTTATATATATTTATTTACACTGAAAGCCGTGAAACGCCATTTAAAACGAGAATTATTTAAGTGTTCATCGCTTAAAAAAGCACAAATAAACCAACAAAACGCAAGCGTAACTAAATTGACGCAAAAAAAATTCAATAATAAAACTGAATCGCAACATTTATCCTCTTATTTGCACAGAGAAACATTCAAACGAATAAAAGACGCGCTCCGGAGACAATTGTAGAGTGCAACGAAGTAGGACCAGTAGTGGGCCAGTGGGCGGGGCTGGGCAACACACCAGCGTCCCCGCCCGTTTCGGAAATACCGTAATAATATTAAATATCCTGTTGGGAGCGGCAACTCTACTAAGTAGAGCAAAGTAGCGCTCGGCGACCGCAGCCAGCTTTTAAATCCTCGCTATTTATCTAAACTATTTAGTTAAGGTCTGCAACCGGCGATATCAAATATAAGATATTTAATGCTTTCTTGAATAAATTAGCTCTATTGTCACTTGAACTTTCGAGGGAAATTCTCGTAATATTATTTAAGATTGGAATTACTCAATGTAATAGCTGCTCTATATTTCTTCTTGTCTGCTTTTGTATTAGTTCTATGCAACATGAATTCTTATTTTTTGAATTAGATGGATTCTGATCACAGTTTCACAGATTTCGCTTGCTTGGGGTAGAAACTCTTTTGCGCATAGCTGATCATTTAATCCACTATGATCATCTGAAGCAAGGGCGATTTCATATTCGTTCTAAATAAATACATAAATAAACCTAGTAAAAAGTGGAGTCTTTCAGTTACTATAAAAACAGTTTCTGTTCTTACTCTTTTCCACTGATTTGTTACACTTGTGCTACCGTAATTCGCGCTGTGATTAATCATTTAAATTCATTTCATTTGAGGTACTCGTGGGTAACTTTCAGGTATGCTGTTTCACGCTTTTGATGTTAAATCAATTATCAAGCGACAAATTAACAGCCAATTACCCTTATTTCGAAATGATCACTTAATTAGCGGTAACTAAACGATTAAGCGGGCAGCTTCCAACAAGTCGATGTGGACCATTGGGTGAGGCTTATCTTTAGCAGTGGATCTTCTGTGTCTAAAAAAATAAAAGGAGAGAAAAAAATTGCTGTATTCTTAACATTACGACCTTTAAAGAGATTCAGACATTGTGAGAGATTTAAGGCTGTACCGAATCAGTGCAATGTATGTGCCGCGAGGAGATTTATTTTTATTACACGCGTGTTATAATAACTCGAGTTTATCGCGTAATATATCCGAATGTTAAAGTCGTATTCATTTCGAGTGATGGCTCGTTTCATTTTATTAACTGTGTTTGTTTATTCAATTTTTGGGTCTCTCAATTTAGGACACGTGACTATTGCGCTTGTGGTGAACGTTCTATTTTTGTTAGTTCTTTGTTTAACTATGAATTTTGAGGTTCTAAGCTTAAAATCTAAAATGGGATGTACGGTTGGCGTGTATTTTCAGTTTAATTTATCTTAGATACATTATAATCGAATTTCAATTTTGTCTAAAAATTGATCAGTATATTTTATTAAAATGTTGTCACACTGATATCTTATCTAAAATTTTAACCGTACCTGTTTGATTCACATACCTATATACGTCCCACTGCAGGGTATGAGACTCGTCTAAAATTGAGAGATCGATTGACGTCCAAAATTATTTTATCCTATTTCAAAGCATATATGTATACACAAACTATGGCTGGAGTTATGGTATGTATGGTTATTTATGGAGTTTCTATAGCTGGTTTTCCATCTTCGTCGATATTTGGTAATATATAAATACTCTTTCAGCCCTTGAGTCCGTGGCAAACTCACCAACTGAACGAAATACAATAGAAAAGTCTTTGGCTTACTTCAGTTCAATTTGGCAGCGGTACCAACTCATGTCAGTGTTCATTTGATACTAAAATGTAACTAACATATCTCAGACTATTACATAAAAGCACTATTGTATCCAATTTGGGGGCCACCATCAAAGAACTGAAGTTTCATTAGTCTAGGAACTCATCGGCGATCGGAAATCACTCAGAGCTGTAACAGGATTGGGGACATACACTACAAAATACTTTTTTCAACAGCAGCGAAATAGAATTCATTAGCACGGCCAGGCCGGCCCACACGGCCTATCAATGGCCGTATCGATTCGCAGTAATTGCGTTAACCTCAGTGCATGAATATAAAACGGGGAATTTGCAATATATAAAACTTGATTTTTAGTCTGTTAGCCTTTACTCCGTTAATATTACTCGT
Organism: Hyles vespertilio; assembly: GCA_009982885.2. Lineage (NCBI taxonomy): Eukaryota > Metazoa > Arthropoda > Insecta > Lepidoptera > Sphingidae > Hyles > Hyles vespertilio. The sequence continues at coordinate 24,906,479 of CM042807.1, forward strand.
GTTCGGATATGAATTTCATTTCTATTTGAAAGGTGCTATCTGCGCCGACCGTCATGCTCCGATTTAAATATGCCAAAAATAAAACATGTTATTATTGTTCCAATGCGATATAACTTTGTTTTTGTGTCGGTTTTCAATGATTTACAAGTAACTTTAACTATATATAATTAAATTATCTGTCCGTCTTTGTCAAGTAGTTGGTTGAGATGCGGACTGTGAACGAGAGGACTATACACAGTCAGGTCATAAGTATTGTCACACAGTAAAAACTTTTCTTTTAGAATGCTGGCCACAAAAAAGTTTATTGCATTCGAATTAAGAATTGTTAATGAAAATAAAAATGTATACTTTTTAGAATTTTACTCATTTTTAAATATGGAGTGGACGCTTAAAGAAGACCGTGTTGCAGTTATTGCGTTGCATCGTTGCGGTTACGCGCCAATTCAAATTTTTGACATACTGAAAAAATTTAATATAACCAAAAGATTCGTTTATCGTACCATCCAACGATACAATGAAGACTCTAGTGTAGATGACAGGTCAAGGAGTGGTCGCCCTCGGTCTGTTAGGACTCCAGCAGTGATAAAAGCTGTGAAGGCGCGAATTCAAAGAAATCCCAAACGTAAGCAGAAACTGTTGGCCCTTCAGATGGGGTTAAGCAGAACCACGGTGAAAAGGATGTTAAATGAAGACTTAAGGCTTTGGGCATATCGAAGAAAAACAGGACATCTTTTGAATGCTCGTCTAACGGACCTGAGACTGAAGAGATGCCACGCTTTGTTGAAGCGGTACGCGGGAAAAAAATATCGGGAAATTCTTTTTTCAGATGAAATTTTTTTTGCCGTAGAAGAGAGCAACAAACAAAATGATAAGGTGTACGCACACAGTAGTGAAGAAGCGAGCAACCGTATTCCGCGTATCCAACGAGGTCATTTTCCATCCTCGCTCATGGTATGGTTGGGAGTTTCTTATTGGGGCTTAACAGAGGTACATTTTTGTGAGAAAGGTGTAAAAACGAATGCAGTTGTGTATCAAAATACAGTCCTGACGAACCTTGTGGAACCTGTTTCTCATACAATGTTCAATAACAAGCACTGGATATTCCAACAAGATTCGGCGCCAGCTCATAGAGCGAAGAGCACACAAGACTGGCTGGCGGCGCGTGAAATCGACTTCATCCGGCACGAAGACTGGCCCTCCTCCAGTCCAGATTTGAATCCGTTAGATTACAAGATATGGCAACACTTAAAGGAAAAGGCGTGCTCAAAGCCTCATCCCAATTTGGAGTCACTCAAGACATCATTGATTAAGGCAGCCGCCGATATTGACATGGACCTCGTTCGTGCTGCGATAGACAACTGGCCACGCAGATTGAAGGCCTGTATTCAAAATCACGGAGGTCATTTTGAATAAATTTTAGTGTCATAAGAATCTATGTTTTGTTAAATTCATTTTGGTATATAAATGGTTACATAATGAATAAACTTGTGTCATTTATTTTATATTAAACATGTGACATAATTTATGACCTGACTAGGTAGTTCTATCTTCTTATGAGACGAATGTTTCTATAGTCGAAAAGTACTTTTTTTCTGGCGTACTCAAGTGACAGGTACTTGATTGTTTTCTCGCGAATGGACAACATACAGGAACTGTTGCAATTAAATGAAATCCCATCAAAATATCCTGTAAAAAAATCCAAGTCTCGCAGCTCAGGTTTTCTACCGCAAAAAGTTGTGAAATGCATCACAGAGTACATTTTACATACAAAGAGATGCATGTAATACCAAGTCGATTAATTTATTTAGTCCTTGCTTAAGGGACCTTCTGTATAAAGTTATTGCGTATGTTATCATATCAATATTACAAATTCTTTACGTTGTAAATAATTAGATCGAATTAGATCGACAGATATAATTGTATAATGGTTTCTTAGATTTACGCGAATGTTACACATTGGAATAAAACTATTATTTACCGCCCGGTCCGCCCCGTGACCACGAAAGCTGTAAAGTAATCGAAACGTCAGGAATTCAAAAAATGTAAAAATTAAACCAAATCCGCGGTAAAATCCGTAAATAATAGTTTTATTTCAAGATATAATTGTGTTCAAATTAAAAATTAATTTCTAAATGCATAATCTCATACTCAAACTACACCGCACTATCTACATTCCGAAACATATAAATAATTATTTGAAAACCCTAACGGCCTTGTTTAGTAAATCCAATAACTTAACCCGACACAATCACACGCCGCCCTCGGCCAACAAAGTGCTGTGTAAATATTTAATATCCTTATGGAATCGCGGCAAACAATGACAGTGCGTTACGGCGCAGCGGAACCGACCATCCGCCGCCGCCCCATCAATCTTAATACCCGCTGAGAATATTTTTCTTGGGGCGCGGCCGTGTCAATCTGATAGAATGCTGATAACTCTACACCTTGCACTGATCGATGTGGGTGCGCGCTGTGACTTGGTATTTATGGGTGTATTCGTATACCAGAATATGATGCCAGTGGTAGAAGAAATGAACGATTCAAAAGATCTTGCGAAAGACTATTTGAATAAAGAATATTTTGATTTTTGATTTTTACCTTATTATTATCAAAATTCCAATAAAAAAGCGATATTATGTCTGTGTATTACAAATGTATAAAGATTAAATATCTTCATTTCCTTTTATTACTCCAGAATTGATTACATTTGAAATTGATATTAAATTATGTCAGTAAATTATACAAAGAAACTTTTATAAGTGTTGTGCATGGTTTCATACTTATTTGATGGTAGAGCGAGTAATAATAAGGGAATACGGATATTAGTTTGGATAAATAGATGTAGATATATCGTCTGCCAGTTGCGAGGTGTGACTTTTTCCAAATGGGACGTCGATTTTTCCCAGTGACTAGTTTTATATTTTTGCTCCATTCAGTACGATATTTGACGACATATTGCTTATAAATACTAACTATGTTTTCTCATAGGTACATATACTTGCAACAAACTTGCACAACATTGCACTTTCTCGTTGCGTTTACGGTTTTACGTTACGTTTAAGGTTTTATAGAGCCGATTCATTTCGGTACACGATAATACACAGTCTTGTGTTTTAATAGACAAAATTGTAATTAGATTTTATAATTTACTTTACATTAAAAGGCATGCTGCTAGGAATCGGCTTGTATGAACGATTTGGCACAGTCGTCTGGTAAACTTAGCAATGTATGAATTAAAATAAATATAATTTTCTACTTATTTTTATTCCTCGCGCCCATAAAGTAAACACAAAGTATTTTTATGCAAGTTGAAATGATTTGCCTTTAAACTATCGGTTTCCAACATTACGTTAAATTTTCTGGAAATGCCAATAAGCCGAATGAGCAATATTAAACCAAATAAAATGATATTCGGAGAATTTTCGCAATATGAGTCGATTTAAAAATATTCTTTTACAGTTCACCTATCTGTAATATTGATGAGATTGTTGGGTGTTATTTATTTTATTTGTTGTAACTAAAAATTATAGCGTTGATTTGAGAAAAATGTGAAAATACAGCAGGGATAAAATAATTTAAGTTATTTTTGGCTGTATTCCTATTTTTACTAAGGTCTGATAGATTCTTCAATATTTTAATAACATTATGAGCTAGAAAAATATTTTTTTAAGTTAGGGTGTTTTTTAAATTGGGCTAATCACATTATTTATGTAGCTAGGTACTTGTAATATAGTAATATTATATCGTTTCAGTATTTCTAGTACTTTACTTTATTTTGTTGTGAGAATAATTCCACCTATTTTTAGAAGTAGTTTGTTGTGAAGAGGAAGCACTGTTGACCCCAATTCGGTGAATACTCAACCACTAAATTCAATTAGCTTTTTATTTTAATTTTATATACAAGTAAAGCTTGTCTTTTAATTTAAAAAATCTATAAACCGTGACTAGAAAAATGTTGACGTACATTGCGCGTTATCTTAGATAATTTACTCTATGAGTTTATAAAGAGCTGCAAGCTAACAAATGCACTTTGGAATACACTTTTATCGACAACTAATAAGTTTAACTCGACAAATTTAATCAACGCTGTAGTGGCTCGGCAGTCGCGCACTCTCCTTAAGGTGGCGTTCGACGCGCCCGTCACCGAACAATGCCATTGTGCTGGCTTTGTCTCAACGGTCCCTTTGTCGTTATTTATTGAAACCTGACCTCAAGGTCCGGTGTCTCATTTAAATTAACTGTTGTGTTACCTTTATTAAGTCAGATTGATTGTGGTCTAATTGGTATTTATGTTCATTTATTCTGGGTATATCTAGACTACTAACAAAAACGAAGCCAGGTGGAAGTTTTAGTGACTATTGCAAGAAAACGCGAGAATATTTTTGCTATTTTTTTTTTCTTTCGTTGTGTCTAAAATAACAATATACAGCCTTTTATTTTTAAAGACGCTAAGGTACGCAACAAAGAAAACTTTATTTTCCACCGCGGGCGTGCGGTCTATTCGATAGCTTTTGGTTCACTCGGGGCTCGAGAGTTGCCAATGCAGCAACGCAAAGCAAGCTTGTGAGCAGTGAGCAGTCACCGACTGGCTAACATGCCGTACGCGTAACGGTTTCCGACGTACGTCCGTTACGGAGTTGATGTAGTGAAATGAAATGAAATGAAATGTATTTATTGATCACGTAGGCAATTAAGGAGCTCTTATGACAAGTCAATACACATAGAACTTAATCTCTATTTACAATATATTTCCTAAACTTAGTATTACTTATTTTAATTTCTTGCTTTTATCAATTTATTTATTAATTTTATTTATTTTTAAATAAATATTTTTTTTATTTATAATTAGTTTTATTTATTTATTTAGTTTTTATTCATATTTTATTTAAATTTTCTTTTAATTGTTAGATTTATTAATTAGATTACCCTAATATGTAAATTAGCCTAGCGTGAGACGTTCTCTGGCCAGATGGCGGGACGACTTGCACAAGAGAGCCAGCGGCCACTGGATGCATAAAGCAGCAGACCGGGCTCTGTGGCGTAAGTTGGGAGCGGCGTATGTCAATCAGTAGACTGCAGCAGGCTGAGGATTATGAATATTAATATAATAATCAAACTGCTATCCATTAACTGTTTACTTTTCAACACAATCCTTTATGCTTTGAAATAACCCTTAATATTTGAGCTACATTATAAAATATACTATGATTCACAATACCGATTGCAGGGTGTCGTATGGGCACACCATTTTATGTTTTCTTTATTTCGAAAGTCGGCATGTAAGGCATTTTCAAAAAATTGACGTCAAAAGTTTGAACCATCAGATTTAACGCGTATTTACGATTCTCTAGGTGTTATCTGTGAGCACCATTCACCACCAGGTGAAAACATAATATAAAAAAGCCAAAACAACAGTACACGCGTTAGTTCAAAGGGCTTCTGGCGGTTTTATTGGCATTGTGTGTTACACGGCGAAAAACATTGACCAAAAAACTTGCTCAGAATTTTTATATTGGATACGAATAAAGGTTTGTTAGTTCCTTTGTTGGAAGTTTAACATTCCCGGAATGGTGCGTTTTTCCTTTTGTGTTGTGTAGTGCACCCATTGAAAATTCAATCAAATGTGCGGGTTCTAACAATATACGCTGTTGACAGAACTATCTTTATATTGACTGTTTGTGGTTTCAATTTATTGAGGTAATTATTTATCCACTATGGCAAAAGAAATACCAAAGAAAGAAAAGTATATTGTAAGTACAAATAGCATAAATGAAATACAAAAAAATAAGTAAGAAAAACATTCCAATAAAAGAAAATAGAAGCAAGGGGATTGGTGTTATATTCGTTTTAAAATCCCTAACTGTTAACTTATTTATAATATTACTAGCGGCCCGACCCAGCTTCGCCTGGGTGCATATATTTTTTGATTCCACTCCACACCAAATACATGTTATTTTTCGTATTAATCTCTTGTATACCTAAACTTGACATAGCTATCCTACTGTCTGGCTCAATCCCGTCTCATCCGTCTGTTCAGTCTCTTCCCGATCCGTCTCGTCCTTTTTCTTTTATTATCCATCCCGTCTTATAACGTGCATTTACATTTCGTCCTATCAAATCTGTCAGCTATCCCAGCCCTCTCCCGTACCTTCCACTCTATTATATCCCGTCTCTCCATATACATGTACATACCGGGTATCTCAAGACTGCTACCGAAAACGAAGCCGGGTGGTAGTTTTAGTGGCTACAAACACAATGCAATTAAAAATTTCGCATAGAAACGCGACAATTATTTTTTATGACTTTTTAAATATCGTCATTTTTGGGTGGTAAATCCATAGTTTTTGCTAAAATAATAATTTAAACTCTTTTATACCTTAAATTATTTATAAATAAAAGGGTATACACTATTATTTTAGGAAAAAATGCATTTACCACCCAAATAGGGCCATAGGAAAAAAAAATTAAAAAAAAATTGTCGCTTTTTTTGCAACTTTTTCTGTTGCATTGTGTCTGAAGTCGCTTAAACTACCACCCGGCTTCATTTTCGGTAGCAGTCTTGATATACCCTGTATAAAGATTGCCTTATGAAATTTTGACATTAAAAACTTTTGCGTTTTTTATTGTCCATCCAATATTCCGTCCCTTATTTCAGCACCAAAATGCTGTTTTTCCTAATAATATTGCACGCCATTACTTTTTGTTAGTAATAAAGTAATAATAACCATTTAAAAAAAGAATTGGCCAAATTGGTCCAGGCGTTGTTGAGTTATGCGCTTACCAACACATTTTGCGATTCATTTTTATATTATAGAAGAAGATATTATAGTCCACCCTGCTTGCTTAGTGCGAGTTGGCGGATTTTATTTCACGTAGAAATTAATCCGAAGAGTCAGAGGTGTGCCCTGGGATTTGAACCCGTGACCATCGTTAACTTGTTGGCAGTCGCGTCTAGTACGTTACCATACACAAATTAATAAAACCTTCATACTGCCTTACCAGGTGACGTAAGTAATAGAACAAATATTTAAAAATATAAAACTGCATATCGTTTCGTTATAATGTCTAGATACGGCATCAACGTACCAATATTCTTTTTATTCTTGAGTCTAAAAACAATATTAATGCGAAATTTAAATATGTCCCCCAGCGCATCTAAAAGTATCAATTCAAAAACAATGTCGTTTATGAAAACGAAAAATTATAATTAGATATATTTTGGTGTACTCCGGCAAAACGCTTCGATAGAGTATACCTTGTTTAAAACTGTTGCAATAATCTCAAAAAACAATGGGCGATTTTGGTAGATATGGACATGATTTCAATTTACATTTAACAAAATTATGCGCAAGACGCCGTATCTAGATAATATTATATACACGATATACACGATGTACACATTTTTTGAATTTTGTTCTATTTCGTCAGCCGTCAATGAAAGACAATGGAAAGATAGATCATTTTACGTTGGATGGTAGTTGAAGCTGGACCGTCTTTTACGTCTCCCGTCAAATAAACAAAGATCATCCTATATTGGCTGGACGCATCACGCTTAAACGATACCCAAAAAAAAGGTTTTTAGTATCTTCCTCAGAAATTTTCCTATTTTTCTCACCCCTAAAACCTTCCCAGGATTTCCACGAATATTTCAAGACCAAAATCAGCCAAATTGGTCCAGGCGTTGTTGAATTATGCGGTTACCAACACATTTTGCGATTCATTTTTATATATAAGATATCATATGAATGTGGTTTATGATGTAATTTAAAAAAGGAAACAAACAAAAAATCTTATAAAAAATTGTGTTAAAGTCGTATACAAAGCATTAAAAAAATTGGAAATTGTTTAAGTCATATTATCTTTAGCTGCTATACACATATTTTCAATTTTCTTGGTTTAACTGTTCAAACTTTTCTCGGCAACCCTTTTAGCACATCAATTCAAAATTAAACAATCCTACAAATGACACTCGACAAAAATGTTCACCTTACTATGAATAATACTTGTTCAACACTATAACGGAGTGCTGAAGAGGGTTTTAATTAAAATGTTATATGTGTAAACAGATAGGGTCTAATAATTGCGCGGCGGCGGGCCTGCGGGGGTATGCGGGGTTGGAGGGACGCAGGGGGGTGGAAAGCGCGCTCGGCACTTCATTACGCGAATTACCGGCACCAACCACTTGGAGTCGCGCTGATGACTTCACGAGTGGATTATGGTGTTAATTCTGAATGTGCTAATGTTCTCGTGTGTCTCTTGTAAGGGTATCTCTTTCAACGGATGAATGCTGAATTTTATTTTCCATCGATGGGTATATTTATCTTAAGAACATATTTTATTGCAGAAAATGTGCGATGTAATTTATTTTAAATGTATTTTTATATTTATTATGTGTCGTTATTAATGAAATAATTTTATAATTATCTATCTTGAAAAACGAATGAATGTCAAAACGCTATAGTGGTGACAACAAATTGTACTGTTTATAAAACAGGTAAACAAGTTACCATCATCCTGATTATACGCGGGCTCTGCCCCTCATAGGCTTTGGAAATTTTATTTATTTATTTATTCCACATACTTACTACTATTTACAGGTTACACCTAATTCAGTAGAGTAGCACATATTACATTCTTATATAATAATACAACTAATTAATACTAATCAGTACAGTAGCGGCCTCTGTGAACTCTGTCAGTGAGCATGAGAACAAATCGAGCTGGCAGGACACCGCGTTGAGCAGACGCAGCGCCCGCGTCAGCGGTGCGTGCTGCAATAAGTTGGTGCGAGCTCGGGGCACCCACAGCAATGGCTGGCGCCGCCGTCGCCCCACACATCCATCCGGCACACACAACCCACTAACTTGTAGAAGTCTAGGATTATGTATTTTACCACGTATCACATTAAATAAATATTTAGCAAAAGCTACTTCCCTACGGACTTCCAATTTGTAATAATTTGTCATTCCCAAAACAAATAAGGTAGGGTACAACAAAGGGTAACCCGGATATACACCATACTGTTTTAAATATAAGAACCTAGTAAACTTATTTTGAATACGTTCTAACATAAGCTTGTACTTGTCCTCATGTGGAGACCACACTGCAGCATTGGATTCTAATTGGCTTCTCACGAGTGCGTCTTACAATGCTCTCAAAGCCCCAATATTCGTAAATTGGTTTGCTTGTCGTAAAATTAAGCCTAAGTTGCGGTATGATTTTTTAATAACATTAGTGATGTGTTTTCTAAAATTCAAATCTGCAGAAAAGCACACCCCTAAGTCTTTGACCTCAGTAACGCGTTGAAGAGGTACCCCGCTCATGCAGTATTGAAAGTGACTAGGTTTTTTCGCGCGTGTAAATGACAGAACTGAACATTTATCTACATTAAAATACAATTTATTTTCCAAGCTCCATTCTAGAATCCTATCTATATCATGCTGTAGTGCGTTATGATCTTCCATCTGCTTCACCTCAAGAACAAGCTTAAGGTCATCAGCGAACAACGGTGGTGTAGATCTACAGATCACTTGAGGTAGATCGTTTACCATTAATATGAAAAGTAATGGGCCTAGGTTGCTACCTTGACTTACACCGGATCTAGTAACGTACGGTTTTGAAAAAGAACCACCACAATCCACGTATTGGCGTCTGTCACGTAGATAACTGGCAAAAAAAGTTAGCGTGTGTGGGGTGCAGCCTACGTTAGCGAGTTTAGATAAAAGCACGTCATTATCCACCGTATCGAAGGCTTTCCGAAAATCAAAGTAGGCAACGTCCACCTTATGGCCTGCATCGACCCCCGGTATTAGGTAAGTCATGAGATCTAGCAAGTTACCCAAAGTTCCTCGTCCGAGCCGAAACCCATGCTGTGCGTCAGATAGTTGTGCGCTTACCTGTACATGAATGCAGTTGTGAATAGCCGCTTCAAACACTTTGGTTGGAGTACATAAGATCGCTACAGGTCTGTAGTCACTAGGCGGCCCGGCCCACCCCCACCCTTCGGTACGGGGACAACTCGCGTCAATTTCCAACGGTTAGGAAACGTAGCGGTCTCAATGCATATGTTGAATATGTGCAGCAATGGGTCCTCAAGAACTAAGCGACAGTCCTTAACAATAAACGCCGGAATGCCATCAGGCCCCGCTGAGCGCATGGCCGGCAGGCGGGCGAGCGCGCGCCGAACCTCAACCGGGCGCAGGCGAATCAGCTGCACCCATGCGCCAGGCGACTCAGTCGCAGTCGCGCTCACCGCCGCCACGTTCAACGCGGCTGACTCCGGATTATATACGGACTGAAAAAACTTTGCGAACTCCCTGGCACACTCAAATTCCGTTAAAACACGGCCTTCCTTTATAATAGTCCGATTATTGGTATAATTTTTTTTAGATCTTATGTAGTCCCAAAACTCCCGCGGGTTAGTCGCTAAATGTGATTGCACACGATCTCGATGGCGGTCATGCGCACGAGCAGTGCCGGCTTTCACTCTGTCCCTACACCGACAAAACGCTTCATAATCATCGGACGATTTACTTGACTTGTACCGCTTATGTAATTGGTGTTTGAGTTTTATTTCTTCAATTATATCGGATGTATACCAAATTGGATAACTATATTGTCTACTCGTCAGTGTAACTTTTTTTAATGGGGCACACATGTCAAACACTTTATAAATTTGTTGGTAAAAAAAATCTAATGCTGTTTCTGGATCTTTTAACGAATACATGTCACTCCAATCAATGTCACTTAAAAAATAATATAAATAAGGGAAATCTGCTTTGTTAAAATTCCAACGATTACATAATATTGAGGTCCGAGAGCATCGCATGTGTTCCGGGCCGGATGGGCCTGTAGGTGCGAGGGCGGCGGGCGGCGGCGGCGGGGCGCGTGCGCCGAGCGCGACGCTCACTTCGAGCGGAGGGTGGTACGGGTCCACTGGTTGCAAACCCTCGCTCGCCGCACTCACCGACACGTCGCCGCGCGCACTCAAAACTACGTCTAACTGTCTATTATTACAATTTGGTATTGCATTAAACTGATTGAGTTCACAAAAGGCCATAAAATATTCATAGTAATCACAAACATAGTTATTACATGAATGTAAGTTAAAGTCTCCTAATATTATTAAATTGCTTCCGTATTTTAAAGATAATTTTTCTAATATGCTAAACATTATCGTATATTCGTTATCGTCAGATCGCGGAGGAATATATACGGTACAACAAGTAAATAAAAACCTATTTTGAACATAAACGGCTGCACAGATCAATTCAAACTTATAATTATCTATATTAATATTGTCCGGCATACCGACTTTTCGCAACTCGAACCGAGGTGTGGCCACTAAAAATACGCCCCCCTGCTTGCGTCCGTCCATCCTATCGCATCTCAGGATTTGGTAGCCCGGCAACAAGAATTCTGCACTATGAATCGCTTCATTTAAGCCAGTTTCCGTGAAAGCGATTAAATCGGATCCTGAAGACTGCATCAAAGATAAAAACTGAGCAGTTTTTGTCCGTAGCCCCCTGATATTTTGATACAGAATATTTATGTGTCTACTTTGCTTCTGGTTGAGTGGTTTTGGTTGAGCGACGAAACCATATCCATTCACTGAATTCTACATTAAGGGGCCAAGCTTGCGAGTCACACAACTTTTCAAAGTTACTTTCCGTAACGCCAATCTTAAACGAGGCGTATTCTCTCTCTGTTTTAGGTATTAATTTTTCAACAATAAATTCTGAATCATTTCCCAATACGTTTTTAATATACTCCTTTAGATTGTCTTCCGTTGTGCATTTATCTAACCTCCAAACATGTAAGTACTTCTTACATTCAATTGCTCTTAATGACATAGACGATGTATTGTCTCCTCTTCGAAAAAAAAAAAAAAAAAAAACATTTTTATCAAAAACAGGCATTGCATTAGCAACATCTGATTGCTGCTGCTTGGAGACGACAGTCTCAACACCATTACTAATCTTCTCACCTCCAATAATTCGCTGCCTAACTTCAAGTCCTTCAATCTGTACCTCGTAAGCACGACATTTGTCTTTCGCTTCCTGCAATTCCCGCCTTAACTGACTGTTCTCCAATGCGAGAACAGCCACAGTGGCCTTGATTTCTTCCATAATTTTTGCACACCACAATTCAAATGCACTAATTTTTGCTAAGACTACGGTGTTAACCTTATTCAAAACATCCATCACACAGCTCGACTCTCCCGGCGTCAGGGAACATCCAATTCTCCCAGAGGCCGAATCATCAAAGGATTGGTTAAGTTCTTCCTTTTCCATCACGTTCGTGCGAACACCCCGTACTGGGGTGTCATCCGTTACTCGTACCCGCTGGGTTATGTTGGAACAGGAGGTACATTTGAAAGTACGTTTCAATTGCACCTGTCCCTCCTTGAACGCAGCTAAAGTAATATTCACACATCTGTATGGTAAGAGTCTTTACATCCATTGCATTTGATAACTTCGCCAGCATCAATCTTTTTGTTGCAAACCGCACAGTTTATTTTAATTTAATTTTGTCGTGTAATACCGTGCGACCAAGATAGCGCTATTTGGTACGCGTGCCAATGAAGGAGCGCGTTGCACGGCTTAACACATCTCGCCACCCACAACAGTTTATTGTCACAGCGTTTATTTGCACACAAAAATAATGCTTGAAAACGTCCAAGATCGATTAATATATCACTGCACTCAACGTTCAAAGTGTATACTAACGCGAATAGTTCAATTATTATGCATTTTTATATTACACAGTCCAACTTTACTAATTTTAAACATTAATATACCGGGAGCAATCCACACGCGCGAACGGTAACGCGCGATTACCAAAGTCTATGACGTCTCAGGCATCAAGCCACTGTCTAATGTGGAAGATTACTCTCTGTCTATCAGTACTACACTTATAAGATACTAGCAGCAGTAGTTTCCATGCTGACAGTGCTACAATAATCCTAACATTCTTGGCCTTATAAATAGAATTTCGACTTATAAATCCGAGGGCTTCCAAAAGTATTGTTAAATTGAGTTCACGACACATTTAAACACTGGCACGGTTTGCCTCAAAATAACATTAAATGAGCTTCATGACACAGTTCAATACAACAGTCCTAACATGAAAGTGGTCTGAACAATTGCTGTCAACCACGAAGTAACCTCTAATGAGAGGGCATTTGCTAAGGGTTTTCAGAGAGTACTTGGTACCTCAGAGGGCCTCAAGTGACACGCACTGAGGGATTGTGATACGGCACGCGCTGCGTCTTTTAAGCGATCGCCATTTTATTGCTGCGAACAGGTGATGACTGCTATATATTTTATTCGGTCAATTAAATTTGTTCTTGAAATAATTCTGTATAAAGTATGTATTCTGTAGTAAGTATATTCTGTATATAGTATATGTATACCGTTACATTTATTAATTGATTCAAATATATTTATGTATTACATATTTTATGCGCCTACCGTGCTCTCTCTCTGCACCACCTAAAGGTTGACTGGCAGAGAATGCCTCAGGCATTAAGTCCGTCTTTATACTGTTTATGTATATGAAGCATTAAATAAATAAATAAAGGAACAGAAAAACTAGTAAAGTACTAGTGGTAGGTCTCTGATATATGAGAGGTCGCCTGGATAGGTACCATCACACGGTCTATATCTCTCGGCAAATAGAAGTGTAAATGCGCTGTGGTGATTTTAAAATTGAAGGACATTGTAGCCAGAGTAAAATACTGGAAATATTGAGACTTATCATCTCATGTCTTAGAATGGCGAGCTAACCATTGCTTTGTAATTCAAAGCGCTGTTTGGTTTTGCTAGTGTTCATGAGCCTTCGTTTCATTTGATATCAAATGAATGGCATGCTCGTCTCGCCATTCATTGCAATAAAAACAAGTTTGGGAATGAAAATATATTTTAGTATGAGTGACTATGTTTGAGCCACTACGGAATTAATGGCTCTTGAATTATGCAGCTCAGGGATGCTCCTATCTAGTGGTCATGGCCTGTCCTAGTATAGGTGCTACGAGTACGCGACCTCGGCCCCCGAGCTACGGCAGTCACCTTAACTTCCCTTCCGTGACTGCAGTATCCACTCCCTCAGGCCATACTCTCCTTTCCTATAACACCCTCTACCTACAAATCCTATTTTCTTTCCCCGGTTAATGATAGGCAGCTGCGTCATTAACGCCAGTCCCCTACTGCGCTCGCCAACCCGCCTGCCAAGCGTGGCGAGTAACGGCAAATACCCCCACAATGGCGACACATATAGAGACCAGGCCCCCAGTCCCCGGCAGCCCCACTATTCCTGGCTATGGTAGCAGTCATGGTTACGGTGGGGCTAGGGGGTGCTAAGAATCCCCGGGTTGGCCCCGGCTACCACCCCCGACGACGATTGGCCCTGGTAACATACAACATAGGCACATTGAGGACAGACGAGAAGATTGTCGAACTGGAAGAAAGAAGAATTGAGCAGGTTAAACTGGGACATTCTGGGGTTATCGGAAGTCCGAAGAATCGGGGAGGATACGATAACCCTGAAGTCTGGTAACCTGCTCTTCTACCGGGGGGATGACCAACAGTCCCGAGGAGGTGTCGGATTTCTCGTCCACAGGTGTCTCATCAACAACATCGTATCCATCGAAAGTGTGTCGAGCAGGGTAGTATACCTTATACTCAGAATATCAAAAAGATATTCGTTGAAGGTCATACAGGTATACGCGCCGACCTCGACACACCCAAATGAAGAAGTAGAGGAGTATGAGGACATAAGTCGGGCCATACATACTTCCAAAACCTACTTCAATGTTGTTATGGGGGACTTCAACGCAAAGTTGGGCAAGAGAAGCGATGCAGAGTTGAAAGTGGGGCAATTTGGACATGGGCAACGGAACCTCAGGGGTCAGAGGCTGGCCGACTTTCTGGAAAAAGAGGGACTCTTCGCGATGAACTCTTTTTTCCAGAAGCCGCCTCACAGGAAATGGACCTGGCTGAGTCCTGACGGTCCTACGAGAAATGAGATAGATTTCATCTTAACGATGAATAGACGGATGTTCAGTGATGTCTCTGTGATCAACAGGGTGAAAACCGGTAGTGATCACTGAATGATTAGGGGCAAATTGAATATCAACGTCCAATTAGAAAGGCGTCGCTTGATGAAGTCTACGCTCCGACCTACTCGCGCCCATATCCAAAACCCCGAGAGCTTTCAACTCGAGTTGACAAATCGCTTTGATTGTCTCAAAGAAAACCCGAGTTAATCCGACACTTTAGCGATGATATCCCGGACATCAGCCTGTGTGAGATTGAGATGGCCCTGAAGCAACTTAAAAACAACAAGGCACAGGGCGAGGATGGAATCACTTCAGAGCTTTTGAAAGCGGGTGGAACGCCAATACTGAAGGCCCTTCAGAGGCTCTTCAATTCTGTCCTTTTCGAGGGCTCAACGCCGGAGGCATGGAGCAGGAGCGTGGTGGTCTTGTTCTTCAAAAAAGGTGATAACAGTTTGCTAAAGAACTACAGGCCCATCTCGCTTCTGAGCCATGTCTATAAGTTGTTTTCGAGGGTCATCACAAATCGTCTCGAACGCAGGTTTGATGACTTCCAGCCTCCCGAACAAGCCGGTTTCCGAAAAGGCTTTAGTACCATAGACCATATCCATACGCTTCGGCAAGTTATACAAAAAACCGAGGAATATAGCTTGCCGCTTTGTTTAGCGTTTGTGGACTATGAGAAAGCCTTTGATTCGATCGAGACTTGGGCTGTGCTACAGTCTCTCCAGCGGTGCCATATCGACTATCGTTACATCGAAGTATTGAAGTGTATATGTTATGGGCCAAATGATTAATCGAGCATTATTCATAATGCCCGGGCAATATGAATAATGCCCAATAAGAGCGGGCAATGTGATTATAACCAATCAATTTATGACATTGCCCGGGCATTATGAATAATGCCAAGTGCCTATTTGGCAGAGTGATGTAAAGCGAATCAAAATCAAAACAATGAGCCAAAGTGGTAGAATTTGGAATAAGGCAGCACGAAGGGGAGGGTTGGGAGGAGTGGAGGGGGAGGGGGAGTGTCGCACCTCCCCTGGTACCACTCCCATGAAAAGGTAGCGCACCATTCCTGAGAAATATCTATTATAGCAACCTAACCCTTAAAACACTTGTTATCAATACAAATTAGCTTCTGCATCGTCTCCGGCACTACGGGAAGTTCAGCCCCTTCGCCCTTGCGTAACAAAAGATAGGCATCCATGCTCACCTCCGCAGCTTCGGCTTGCTGCCAGCTTCAGCCGCTGCGGCTCGCACGCTTGCCTATCCTTACAGCGGACGGGGGCTGCTCTCCTTCCGCGCCTCCTTATTTGAGTAATAGGGTCCAAAGTGTAGATGTCAACGGAATAAGATCTCCTGGGTCTGCCGTTACTATGGGAGTTCCGCAGGGCCCGATTCTTGAACCCTTTCTCGTTTCAATTTATATTAATGACTCCCCTTTTTTTAAAAGGGACAACTGTGAGGTAGTGTTGTTTGGTGATGATACTTCATTAATATTAAAGTAAACCGACGTAATCCTGATATTGACGACGTAAACAACACCCTCTCAAAAATAGTACATTGGTTTAGCATTAACAATTTGTTATTAAATAGCCAAAAAACAAAATGTATAAGGTTTGTGACACCTAATGTCAGAAAAGTTAATGCTAACATTAATTTGAATGGGGATGAGTTGAGCCTTGTGGATACAACTAAGTTTTTAGGAATTACATTAGATCCCAAACTTCAATGGGGTTCTCACATAGTCGCTCTAGCTAAAAATCTGAGCGCCGCAGTCTTTGCGGTGGGTAAGATTCGCCAATTGACTGATGTTGATACAGCTCGATTGGTATATTTTGCCTACTTTCATAGTCTGATGAGTTATGGAATTTTACTGTGGGGTGGTGGTGCTGCTGACATTAATACCATCTTTGTTCTCCAAAAGCGAGCTATAAGGTCAATTTTTTCGCTAGGGTCCAGATATTCTCTTAGAGAAAATTTTAAAGAGATAAATATAATGACAATAGCATCACAATACATTTTTGAAAATTTAATTTATGTCCATAGAAATAAAGAAAGTTTTCTTAAGATTAGCGATATTCACATCAAAAATACTAGGAATAAGAATAATCTAGCTACTCTTAAGACCAGACTCCACAAGATCAGCAAATCTTTTAAGGGTTATTGTATACACTTTTATAACAAAGTTCCCAGTCATATTAAAGCTTTTTCTATTACAAAATTCAAAGCTACTATCAAGCAAAAATTATGCAATAAAGCATATTATAAAATATCGGAATATGTAGACGATAACAATGCTTAAGAATAGAATAAAATTAAATAAATGTGTAGTATCTCGGAGCGGAAGTCTTGGTGTGCTTTATAAAATATCATTTAAATTAAGTCACTTGTTAAATTTGCCATTGTTTTCCTGTGTAAGTGATTGGGTATGTCATGCTCGCTAAAAGGTCTGTGCTTGCGGTGGCGTCATGTGCCAGGTCGGTCACTTCCCTGCAACATGGTTGAGGAGGCCGATGGCTGGCACATGTGTCATACTCGTGAACGGGTGCTGCTTGCGTAGACTGGTCTATCCGATTTTCTTACATTGTAACGGATTGATTGATGGCTTACATAAGGCTTTCGCAAGTATTCACTGCTTTGACGAAAAAGAGTATACTGCTTCTTCCTTCTGGGCGACTTCGCTTCACTCAACCATAGTAATTATAATAAACTCATTTGCAAATAAAACGGGCACCTAAGCAATGAACCATTTCAAATGTTACTATTGGTTTGTTTGATAATTATAGGTAGTTTTACTTTCACAATTTTGTAAATTAATAAGCAAATAATCGTTTTCGTCAGTATTATCATAAAATTTTGATAAAATTTATGGGTTTTAATGCTAAAGTTCACTAGTAGTGTATGCTCGCTAGTAGTGCATATGCTCGTGAAGTAAAAGTTAACAAAGATTTTTGTTTGTTTTTTCTTTAATAAAGTAAAAGCAGATAAATGTCTAGTATCGAGTGTGACCCCCTCTAGCTGAAATCACAGCTTGAATTCGTCTGGGTATGCTAGCGAGGATATCCCGGATACTTGCTTGCGGAATACGTTCCCACTCCGCGGTAATCACATTCTTCAGCTCTCTGATGGTCTGCGGAGCCGGTTGTACTGATCTCACGCGTCGTTTCAGAACGTCCCAGACATGCTCTATAGGATTGAGGTCTTCGCCTAAAGCGGCCAATGCGGGTTGTACATGAGGAATTAGAACTTCCGTTATGTGTCGATGTCCAGTCAGTGAGCCGTTTTCAATGAAGACTAACTCTGTACGATCCATTGAATTTATTCCTGCCCAAAACATAACAGAGCCCCCACCATAAGGTGTGATTTCTTCAAAACAAGCCTCTGCAAAGCGTTCTCCTCGTCTTCTTAGCACTCGCCGACGTCGATCTTCACCGAACAGAGATATCCTGGCTTCATCGGAGAACAATACCCTATTCCAGTCTTCTTGAGTCCATGACTCACAATTTCAAGCAAACCTAAGCCTGGCAACTCTGCGCTCACGGAATAACTTAGGGCCGCGGGCCGGGCGATGACTGCGTATATTGGCCGCGAGAAGCCTCCTCCTGACCGTCCATAGACTAATATGCACATTTCTTACTTCTTCGAGGTTGTTCTTAATGTCCACATACGAAGACTTGCGATTTCTCAATGCGCGACTCACAAGAAAACGATCATCCCGTGGTTGGGTACATGGTTTTCTTCCAGAACCAGGCCTTCTCTCGACGGAACCGGTGTCTTGATACCGCTGCCAGGTCCTTTGAACTGTCGAGCGACTCACACTTAGCCTCTGAGCCACAAAGCATTGGCTGCAACTCTCTTCGAGCAGCGCAATAATTTTGGTAGCTTTTACCACTTTCTCTAACATTATTGAGACAGCTAAACAGCAATAAATGAAGCTTTGACAATTAAGAAGTTCATATTCTTATAAATTCATAAAAATTGACTAAAACTTATGAAAACCGATATTATCTTTTGGAACTTCGCACCAAAAATGTAGGATAAAAAGTGGTTTTCTGTAAAAACGAGCATCAAACGAAAATTTGAATTTAGAACGTACTGTTTTAAACACCACGGCATTTTTAAAACCCGCCAGTAACATATACAAATGATTGAAATCATTTTGGTACCGTATTTTTTTAAAGAAGAATTAAAATCAAAACCGCCCGTTTTTTTTTTGCAAATGAGTGTATAATAATATTCGTATCAAAAATAGTTATTGTAAATTTACAACAAATTATTATTAAATTGCTCTGATTTAAACCAACTTGTAATTTTTTTAATAATTCACTACATTGTAAACTGGTTTTGAAAAGAGCAACACTAGAGTTTCTTGCCCGTTCTTCTCTAGTGAAAACCGCTTTCCGAACCGGGTGGTAGATAAAAAAATTAGGTACTGAATCTAAATGTTGTTGAACATTTTGATGGATTCAATAAATTATTTCATTCATTTCATTTCATATGAACTTATTTACCATGAAGATGATTATATGTAAATAAGTAAGTATATGGAATAAAGTTATAAACGATGCGGATACTGTATTATTATTATGAACTCATGACGTATCCGGTATTTTATATATCGTCCGAATTATCGAATAATGGAATTAAGACGACATGTACTTACGTAATTTTAATTGAGTGGGTATTTTTAAAACCTTCGACTAAGCATCTCTTGTATTTGAAGACTGGCAAGCGCCGTTTCCGGAGGCCTTATTCAAGAAGTTCGGGACCGGTCAGTATCAAGGTAACAATGCGCCGAAACCGATGCCATTAGAAGTATACCGGATCAAAAACTGTAGTGGGCACTCGTGTTTGTATTGGGGCCGCAGCGCGGGCGTGCCCTATCGACGAGCCCTCCATCTGCTCTTAGCCTCGAAACCCGCTTCATGCCGCACACCCCCCCCCTACCCTCTCCCCACCTTGCGCCACACCGCCTCGCCACAGACGCACCTTTATAGGCTTTTAGTTTGACATTTACAAAATGTTGATCGAAAATTTTAAAGTTGGGTAATTTCGATAAATTATTTTAAGGTAGACAGGCAAACCAGCAGGCGAATGGTATACTATACGACCCATATCCCGTTATATATCCGAAAGAGAAGAGAGAAGCGAGGTGGGTAACAAGGATTTTGGAGGCAGAAAAATATCGTACAGACATGCAAGTACTAGAATTTTCCTCATGATTATTTAAGTAACCACTTACATTTACCTATTAACAAACCAAAGCCCCAGTACTAAAAGATCACACAAAACATTTAAAAATAACCCTTATATAAGGCCTCCTGGCCTACAAACCCGTACACAGATCCCGAGATAAATAATAGCGACAATGAATCATCCGCCCACGAAAAGATCTCGTTAATTACTCGGTGGCGTAAAATTGCTATATCATAAAGCAGTTAAGATGGATTAACCGCGGACAAGGAATATTCATTACACCACCGTGCCACAGTAGCGCAGATGGCCCACCGTGCGACATTAAATTGCCTATTTATGGGAGATGTTTTGAATTGACTTACTGTTTTGACTTTGTTTGGTTTGTTGCTTAAAGGTTGGGCTTGAGTATTATTTTATAAATTACTTTAAATTTGGAAAATAGCAGGGCCGTTTGAAAAAGTAGCTTCTGGTGCAATTAAACTTACCCACATTCGTATATAGTAAGTTCCTTTAATTACGAGACTAAAGTAATAACGAGATAATTTAAATAGAATAATTTGTCACTTAATTTACTTGATTTATTGTTGATGTATTTCAACTACGGAGAGATTTTTAGCTAAATACTTACACGAAAATATAATTTAGCTAAAGACGAGTCACTCAAAAGATTTATCATACCCAATGGACAAAAATTAAAAAAATATCATTGTACATACAAAATACAATACAAAATACAATTCGTTACAAAACCGACGTAAAAACAAACAACTGTCATTACTTTCACCGTGATCTTAAATGGCGGCATTTTTTCATCATTTCGGAATGTGCGGCGGTCATTCCCTCACCATTTACATCAGGGCGTTCGTTTTACTGGGCTATAATGTTTGTCGGCCCTAAAGGCGGCGCATAATGAAGATGGATACCGTCCGCTGATCATCCGACATCAACCAAACGCCTTTAATTCACTCCACCGTGCAGTGC
Organism: Hyles vespertilio; assembly: GCA_009982885.2. Taxonomy (NCBI): domain Eukaryota; kingdom Metazoa; phylum Arthropoda; class Insecta; order Lepidoptera; family Sphingidae; genus Hyles; species Hyles vespertilio. The sequence goes on from CM042807.1 coordinate 24,927,717, forward strand.
AGAATTAGTAGATTAAATATTTTGTGGTCGAGGAAATGTTTGGGTATTCATCTATTATAGTACATTTTTTCTAGAAGTTCTTTCACCAATTGTAGTCAGTTTCAGTGTAAACTTTGGTTGTATTTTCTTTAAGCAAATACTATTTATAAGAAATTCGAGTATTATAGTCTCTCGATATTTTGTACAGTAGTAGTGTGTATGTACAGTATGTGCACTGTAAGTTTGGTTTTAAAAGCCATGTGAAGAAATATCTACTCGAGTTGCAGAAGACTGGCTATTAGGAGCCGGTGTCAGGAGTATTAAGCGAACTATGTGGTCTACCCTAGACTTACCTGTTTTTGCAAACGTTCTCAACTTGCATTTCTTTCTTTTGTTTTCTTTTTTTTTCTGCCTCTACTTACTAAACTATTTTGAGTATATAATAAATAAAATGAATTTGAATTGAATTGTTTTGATTAATTATTTTTTTTTCTAGTTTTTTTTTTTTTTTAAATATTAATCGTGTACGTTAGTTTTGTTATTATTTGTAATATTATGTTTTGTTCTAGTGTTTTGATATATTTTTCGTTGAATTACGAGTTACAACTGTGCGTCACCTGAGGTTTGAGTTGAAAATCAGCGTTGTGGATACTTCCACAGCATTATGCTGAACTCTAACGTTTTTATGACAGCACTGGAATATTGGCTGCGATCTATACAGACACACGTTATTAATATAGTTTCTAATTAGTTGTGTTATATTACTTGTTATTTGTTTATTAACTTCAATCATCTTTAATCCAATATGTGTTCTGTCCTGCATTGTATTGTATACTGTGTTGTCATGAATAAAATAGTTCTTTCTTTCTTTCTTCTTTCTGCATGTGATGTATGTAATAAAAATTATTAAAATATTATTTTAGGAATTTGTGGAAACAAAAATTTTAACCAATTTGCGAATGAGCCGGCTCTGTCAATTTGCTTTCACTCTATCATTTATTTATTTTACTGTATTTATTTATGTTATATGTAGAATATTGCATAAAAGTGAACTAAATGCGTAAAGCGTACTTGTTTTGCTTGTAACAGAAAATAATATGGGTTCATAAAGAAAACATAATAATATTAATTTCGTAAATAATGCATAACTGCCATTACTTTACTTATTTTATGTGCTAAATGACAACTTTTAATACTAGCGGTACGACTTGCTTGGAGATATTTAACTTTTTTTGTTAAAATTAGCTCTGCAAATTATGTACCACACACTCGATCATAAGGTAATCATATTATCTTGCCACTTGAGATAGTGGGGTATTTTACTATGGTCGAGTTTTTGCTTTATTTTGCTTAAAAACGCTAATACCATTAAATTAAATTAAATTTCTGTCACTATGAAAGTATCTTGTAACTAGAGGTAATTATTAGTATTTTAAATGGAAGAGTGTGGACATCTTTGCACACTATAATTCATGTTAAAAATAGTGATGTCACTAGTTTCGTTCTGCATTCCATTTCTTTTACTCCAACTACAACATATTAACATACAATAACACTGTTTGTTACATTTTGGATATGGATACCTATTGATAAATAAAATTAAAAAGAAAGGAAAATACCCATCAATATCAAGTTAGTTGTGACGTTCTTTGTGAATAATGTGTCAGGTGCGGTGCATACACCGCACACTAATCAGTCAAAAACGCGAAAGCGCCACGAAATTCACGGCGCTTTCGACCTTTTGGTCGCGAGAAAACTAAAGCCTGAAAGCGACCTAGCGCTGCATGGTTAAACTATTTGTTTAGGCGTCTAATAATTTTTTCGACGCTGCAGCTATTTAGTTTCAAATTTTACCAAAATCGAAAAAAAATATGTAAAGGATAGCTTCTCTATAAGTCAAAATAATTATCTCAATGCAAATACCCTGATAAACTAACTTACTACATACCACTTACTGCTTCTTGACGTCTGAACCACTTTTATTTGGGAACGGTATTTCTAAAAGAAGTATATTTATTATCTAAGAATGCTACACGCCTTATTGTACACTCCCTACGTAGTACATAATCTTATTTATCCCCGGCGTCCGCTAATATTCCCATATTGCACTGAACAATCACCGGAATCAGTTGATTGATTACGGCGCCCCGCGGGATCTGCCGTTCATTACGCTTGTGACATGGCGTTTATTTGATCTGCATGTTTTGTTATGCCTATTAATAATATTTATTATGACCGGCACTTTAGTGAGCCGTGGTGATACTTCTGAGTGTAATGATTACTGTCAATTTCATTGCAAAAAACATGACGGTAATGCTGTTACCTTATTTTTGCTTATAAGCAAAAGTATTTTTTTTTATTGCTGTTTATGGCGAGACGAGCATGCCGTTCGCCTGATGGTAAGCGATGCGACCGCTCATGAACAGTAGCAAAACCAAACAACATCTTGAACTATAAAGCAATGCTTGGCATTCCACTGCGCTCGCCATCCTGAGACATAAGATGTTAAGTCTCAGTATGTCCAGTAGTTACTCTGGCTACAATGTCCTTCAATCCGAAACACAACAGTGCATTTAAACTGCTGTTTGACGGGAGAAATAGACATTGCGGTGGTACCCACCCAGGCAGCCTCTCACATATGAGAGACCTACCACCAGTAAATAGAATAATTTGTCACATAATTTACTTGATTTAAGTATCGACTAGAAAATAACATAGACTAAACATCTGGCTGGAATAAACATCTATACCGGGTATATCAAGACTGCTACCGAAAACGAAGCCAGGTGGTAGTTTTAGTGATTACAAACACAATGTAACTAAAAATTTCGCAAAGACACGCGATAATATTTTTTTTATGTTTTAAATATCCTTTAGTTTGGGTGGTAAATCTATAGTTATTGCTAAAATAATCATTTAAAGCCTTGCGTACCATAGCGTCTTTAAAAATAAAAGGGTGTACACTATTATTTAAGAAAAACTTAGTATTTACCACCTAATAAGACGATAGAAAAAAATAACAAAAAAAATCGTTACAAGTTTTTACACAAAATTTAGTTGCATTGTGTCTGAAGTCACTAAAACTACCACCCGGCTTCGTTTTCGGTAGCAGTCTTGATATACCCTGTATAATATGGTGAAAGTATACTCCGTTTTAAAACCCTTAGTAAAAAGTTCAAAACAAATTATTTATCACATGAGTTATTAAAACGATATATTTCATAACATATGAAATATTTCAATTACATTAACCTACGTCCCAAGTGTGGGGTCTTTAAAATCAATATAAAAGCTCACAATATCACTTCAGATCAGTTTTGAATGGCGTCCAATCTAATCGACTTTTGGTGTGTTTTAAATCTGCAGCTATCGCAGTGCACCCCATTCATGTCCGCTTTGAATTGAGATGGATTGAGCGCGATGTACAGCGACGCGGCGATGAAACACTCGCGTGATTTAAAACTCGCCCGCTGCCAGTGACGTGTCAATCTAGGCGAGGAGTTGGACACGCCGGAGTTTATTGTAGTTTGACTTCATTAAAACGGATGGTTTATTTTTATTTTATACTGCACGACTAAGTGACTACATTGGATTTGACATCAAGTCAAGGGCCATGTAATTCCGATAAAGTATCTACCAACGAGTGAAGACTATCTCCCAGTCGAAACTATTACGTCGGCCTGACAGTATAACTGTATTCAGAGATTTTTTTATACGGGCACGGTATAGTGACTACCTAGCACCTAATGTTAAGTGCAAAATCCATCTAGACAGATAATTAAATGACGTCGGCGGTCCCATACAATACCATACGATACATTATGCCGGTCTGCAAAGATGCTTCTTCACACTACGGTGGAAGAGTCCAAGATTATAGGAAGATCTACTTAAAAATAATTGTATGAAACCGTTCATAAAGAAGTCTCATTCCCACATAGTCAAGATGACCGGCCTATTGAGACGACAAAATACGTGATCAAATCGGTGATTCCAAGCTGCGATAGGCAGGTGGCCAATTCCATACATACAGGGTATATCAAGACTGCTACCGAAAATGAAGCCGTGAAATAGTGACTTCAGTGACAATGCAACTAAAATTTGTGCAAAGAAAAGTGACGGTTGTTTTTGTATTTTTTGCCGTATTTGGGTGGTAAATACATAGTTTTTCCTAAAATAATATTGTACTCCCTTTTATTTTTAAAGTCGTCATGGTACGCTAGGGCTTAAAATAATAATTTTAGGAAAAACTATGGACCACCCAAACACGATGATATTTAAAATTCATAAAAAAACACTCTCATAAAAAGAAAGCTCTCTTTGTGAAATTTTAATTTTATTTTATTGTCACTAAAATTACCACCTGGCTTCGTTTTTGGTAGCAGTCTTGGTATATCCTGTATACATTTTCACTTCAAAAAACACCTTGTAATTAGACAATTACTAGACGGCAATGGATTTAAAACCATTATTACCTACTTAATTGATTTATACAATCAAAACCCTTTTAAAATTCGACATCAGAGCTGTTGCATCACATCAGTTTAATGTCATAGTTTTACCGCACGGATTGAGTAAACCATTCCACTTTGAAATCAATACAAGCTTCAGTGAATTCTCTAAAATATAACGCTAAAAACATACGTATATAACTTTCCTGCCAAAAAATTGTATTGTCCATATTGTTTATACTGCAATTGCAATCAAATTTTTGTGGTAGCTTTGTGTTTGAAAGTCTCTAAAATACTCCAAAAAATATGTCAAATATCTGTATTGTATGTATTTTAAAATCAGCAATCGCAGCAATATCAGTTCCTAGCTGGTCGGTAGTAAAACGCCACTCGTCAGTAATTAAAACACACACACAGAGACAGAGGGCGAGCCATGGAACCACACGTCACACAATATCACACGGTCCATTTGTTAATTGAAATCAGTGCAAAGATATAGGGTCGTGGTTTGCGCTTTAATGGAATGAAATGTCACCAAGAAACAAACGGTTTTGTTAGCATTTTACTTTAGAAGCGGTGCTCGGATTAAAAAAATTAAACTAAAAACCCACTTCTACATCAAAGAAGTGGGTTTTTAGTTCAGTTGCAGTGTATGTTGTTTTTATTATGACTCAACAAAGTGATTGTAGTGCAATGAAGATAAAGTACTAATTGGAAAAAAATAAGTAAATATAGAATATGGGAACCAACAAACTGCTTAACATAGTTCGAAAAATTTGTGATTCGGAAAAAGAAATTAGGGATTATTATCATTCTTTGAATACCTACTATCATAAAGTCCTTTGTTAAGTAGCTCCAAAACAATCTGAATTAGCTTTCATTTAATCGCCTTTTGCGCGCTCTCATTCATTCTGCTTAGGCGTTATCCCGGCCGGTACCAGGGTCTGCCTTCCAGCTGAGTCTCCTCCATTTCGCTCGGTCGTCGGCATCCTCAATAGTAAGATAATTTGCTCTCATATCTTCTTTGAGGCATTAAGCCAGCGGTTAGTCTTTCCCTCGGTCAACGCCCTGGAATGTTGAGGCTCAGGTAGACATTTCTGACGTACTACTGTGGCTTTCATAGGTCATGATCATACCATCTCAAGTACCATTAGTGAATTTGATGACTTCAACTTCAACTTGCACATCCCGGACACCAAGGCTGCCGCGAGGCCTTTAGAGCCTTCTGTCATTTCCAAATTATACTTTTAGTTTATAACCTTGGATCGGATAGATCATATTTGTTTCTTGCTAAAACCCAACTCAACATAAAAGCTTCTTGTTAACCCGTCCCTGTTAACCCATGTTAAGCATGCCATAGCAACCCACTACAACTGATTCAATAATTTCATCCTTCACATAACTTCTGTAAATTTTCACACACTTCGTCGTAATACAATTCCGTAAATCCGGTATCGCGAACCCGGATATCCACGTCCATTAGTCAGAATTCGGTCGACATTACAATGTTCGGCGCGTCTCTCTGTAATCATGTCGACAATTACTGGACGCGTAATTAAAAGCCAACCGCTGACTCCCCCCTCCCCTTCCCTTCACTCGCTACCTCCCCCGCGTGACCCTGCCGAAATGCTTTATTTGCGGTAAAAAACCTGTCACATATTATACAGGGTATATCAAGACTGCTACCGAAAACGAAGCCGGGTGGTAGTTTAAGCTACTTCAGACACAATGCAATAGAAAAAGTTGCAAAAAAAAGCGACAATTTTTTTTTGTTATTTTTTTCCTATGGCCATATTTGGGTGGTAAATACATTTTTTCCTAAAATAATAGTGTATACCCATTTATTTATAACTAATCTAAGGTATAAAAGTGTTTAAATTATAACTTTAGCAAAAACTATGGATTTACCACCCAAAAATGACGATGTTTAAAAAATCATAAAAAATAATTGTCGCGTTTCTATGCGAAATTTTTAGTTGCATTGTGTTTGTAGTCACTAAAACTACCACCCGGCTTCGTTTTCGGTAGCAGTCTTGAGATACCCGGTATACCTGGAATCGTGCTACCCGAAGGTAAATAAGATTTATATGAAAATAGGGTTGAAAATGGATATTGAATCCAGAATCAGTTCTTGGAAAAGCGGTTCCATTAATTCTTGTTAATGTCCCTAACCGAACTAGTAATGAAATATTTTTTTTACATGCAACTTTTGTGAACTATGCTTCCAGTGGCACGATTTTTATTTACAGTGAACACTATAGTGTTACTATACTATACTATCACTTTTTTTTCATCGCGTACTCCCCTCAATAATCAAATAACTAGTCAATTACCAACAGCAATGAAGGGAATAAGTAAGCAATTTATACCCAATAATTACTCGATGTTTTATCTACTGTATCGGCCTACATACGAGTACGTTCCACTGCAAGGCACGGGCTTCCTCTGCAATAGAGATTACGATTGAGAGGGGTTGATCCATATAGTCCATCACACTGGCTAAGCGCAGGTTGGCGGAATTTACATAACAAAGAAATTCTTACAAAACGCTACCGTATGTATATGTATGTATAATGCGTGATGATTTAAAAGTCAGAGGTGTACCATGAAATATATTTATATTTTATCGATGATTGTTATAAAATTGAAGTTTTAGTCAGATTTAAAATATCGGATATGGCATAGCCAATAGATTGTCAAAAGTATTAAAACCATTCAAAATATTGCTACAGGGGATTTGTAATAGAAAAACCGATTCAGTTAGTGTACAGTTTTTAGCTATAAGCCATATGAGATCATGTCGCAATCGCTTTAGAAGATTTGAAAAATATTTAGCCATTAAACGATTTTTTTAAATTACCATGTATGGCCAAGACAAGCATGCCATTTGTCTGATTGTTAGTTTATGGATGCACGTTATGGATACGGCCACTTATGAACAATAGAAAAACCAAATAATACCATGAATTACAAAGCAATGCATGACATTCCACTGCTGTCGCGATCCTGAGACATAAGATGTTTAGCCTCACTATGTCCAATAGTTACTCAGGCTACAATGTCTTTCTAACCGTACACGAAAGTGTGTACATTGCTGTTTGGTGGGAGAATTAGACATTGCGGTGGTACTTACCCAGGTGGCCTCTCACACGAGAGACCTACCACCAGTACGAATAGTAAGTACGTTTCTTCGAAATTCGCAGGCAAGTGGTCTTAATTATTAATACTCATTAAGAAAACTATGATGAAAAATTACATGATGAGGCATGACATGAACTTCATTTGACTTTTTGGACAGTTAATTTAAATACCAATCGTGATAATGAGGGTATTTTTACGAAACGAACAGCTAAGATAATTATCAACGGTAGTGATTAATTGGCATACAAGAGATGCACGCTGATGCGCCTGCGTAATTCGCAATAATTAATTCTTAATCAACGGGCAGGCGACGTTTCCAATTTATCGCTGATCCGACGAGCGTTACATCGTTATGGAAATTATTTTCAGTACGATGGATCTCTGTAGTTAACACCCTTTTATTCAATATCAGCTTTAATAAGAGATTTAATTATGCACGATGAATTTTTATGAGGTTATATTCATGTGTTCATTTCGGATATCTGATACGTCATATATCCGATCGTCAAGTAAGGCATCCTATTGTTCTTTACAGCGATGTCCAAAATTGATTAAGGCATGTAGTCGCTGCATTTTCCATGTGTTGTTTCTTAGCTTATGTGTGAAATATAATGCATTAACCTCAATGTAAGGGAAACAAGTAAATTAATTTTCAGTAAAACTTATTGGATGAAGTGAACATTGCTAAGGAACATGTAAACCAATAGATAAACGACTGGTCATGAGAGACAAAAGAGCAAGCAGTTAACCTGATGGAAAATGATAGTAAGTCCAACCTTAACAGTATTATTATTTAATTGAGAATTACTAATACAGCATATACTATTGGAGTAAACTCTAAGCAGCTTATACTAATAAAAACCCACTTTTCATCTCAAAACTTTGTACTCATACTCTTTAAGTTTGTGTTATTCTGATCCACTCTACTGAATTTAACCTAAATAATTTGTCTACTATTCTATCAGCTAGCTATTTCGAACTACGACCAAATGCTACTAAATTTGCTGACCAGCCTTCATGCATCAGGAGATATCAAATCTGACTTCCATTATTGCACCGCCGATGGCTTAAACTCAAAATAAGCCCCGAACGCAATATCCATGAGCTAATTGTGAGCGGACAGCTGCGAATCCTGACAACTATCTCTTTCAATTTGCACGGGCCATTAAATTTTCATTCATCTCAGACGTCGGGTATATAATGCCGGGTGACAGGTCTGCAGTATTCTCATTAGGCCAACAAATTCGACTATTGCTCACCGCGATGCCGTTGTTTAGGGCTGCCAAGTGCCTACACTAGTCTTTTAAAATTTATAGCGAAGTGAAGTTGGTAAAAATTTAATATTTCATAATTTTTAAGGCTTTACAAGGCAGACAATGATTTTACACGTGTTTTATTCAAAATACAGAATATTATGCTGGTATTAATTATCTTCAAAGTGTAGTTTTATGAAGTTAAATATACCATGTTTATATACACAATATAATCTACAATTTATATTCGTAGATCGAACTATATGTTACGTGGGTTCTTTAGTTACACATACAGGATAATTAATATCAGGCATCAAATATTTTCTTAAATGAATTGGCGTCAAACAGAGATCCGAATCTTGTTCCATGCTTAGCAAGATAATTGAAGTATTTATTATCGTTAGATAAGCTACTTACCATAATATTTTCTATATACAAGGTAATATTTGGTGGCGGTAGATCTCTCATATTTAAGAGGCCGCCTCGATAGATATCACCGCAATGTTTATTTCTCTCGCCAAACATAAGTGTAAATGCACTGTTATGTTTCGATTTGCAGGACATTGTAACCCTCTGGCTACTTAGATCTTATGTCTCTGGATACCAAGAAAAGGAATGCCAAGCATTGCTTTGTAGTTCAAGGCGTTGTTTGGTTGTGCTACTGTTCATGAGCGGTTGTATCGCTTGCCATCAAATGAACGGCAGGCTCATTTCACCATTCGTTGCAATAAAAAAAGCTATACGTAATATTAAATCTAATTTTAGTAGTTATTTCGTTCCATAAGTGATTCATACCATCGATTACTATAACCATGAATTTCTCACATATGCCATGCCAACACCACAATATCCATAAAGATTATCCTATTTAGCATTCAATACCTGCCTAACTAGTTCCATGTTTATTCCACTAAACTCGCACACTGCAGTGTACGTGGAAGCCCTGAGCAGTGGTGACAAATGGCGGTCCCGTTAGCCGAACGAGCCCGCGTTATGAACTCTTCACGTGAGAGCGCGGCGTCGTTTGTACAACGCCTCTTCTGTGCCGCCTACATTTGATCACCTGCTGTAATTGAATTAATGGACGCTGTAATAATCATGATTGTTAGAAAGGGTTTCGTTTTAGCTGGATTAATATATTTCACTTCAGTAAGTTTGGTATTGAATACGGTTTCAACTGCTTTATTGGTATTGGTTTCTTTTGCTGATTGTAATTTCACACCCTCAAACAAATAGGTGCACTTCATAAATATTCTTCTAAAACGGTGAAGGAAAACATCGTGAGGAAACCTGCATACCATAGCGATTTATAAGAATTTCTATGGTATGTAAGTCCGCCAACCCGCACTAGGCCAGCGTGGTGGACTATATGGCCTAACCACTCTCAATCGCACTGACGATTGTGGAGGAGGCCCGTGCCGTGCAGTGGGACATATATGGGCTGATACAGATACAGATACTTTATAAATATAAAGTCTAGAGGTCACTTATACTAAAAGTCTTCGAGTGTTGGAAACTGGCACCGTGGTCTTCTTTCCAAGCTTCCGGCATATGGTCTGCCCGGCAACCTGTGTTCGTGGATTTTCGGCTTTCTGCATGGGCGTAGAATACGTGTAGTCGTTGACGGACACGCTTCGGCGCTCATGTCGGTAAATGCCGGAGTTCCAAGGGCTCGGTGCTGTCGCCCACCTTGTTTATTCTACATGTCAATGATATGTTGTCGCTTGTCAACATTCATTGCTATGCAGATGACAGCACGGTTCATGGGCGATACCACTGCGGGCCTCCGAGTTGCCGAGTCGAAACTGTGAGGGGACGTAAAGATCTTGTCATTGAGCTCAACCGGACCTTGGATCTCATTTCTACATGGGGTTCCAGGAATATGGTTGAGTTCAATGCCAAGAAAACTCAGGTGTGTGCGTTCACGTGCAAAAAATCCCCGTTCTCTCCCCTCCCCATTCTTCAGGGTACTCCCCTCTCAGTGAGGAATGACCTGAGTATCCTTGGTATGGATATCCGCTGTGATCTCAATCCAAGGAATCACATCGAGGGCGTAATATCTGCCACATCACGCACGGTTGGAGTCCTGAACAGGGTGCGTCGGTTTTTCACGCCCGGTCAGCTTTGTCGCTTATATAAAGCGCAGGTCCGGCCGGGTATGGAGTACTGCTCGCACCCCTGGGATGGATCCGCCCAGTACCTGCTCGATTCCTTGGATGGATTGCAGCGGCAGGCCATCCGCATTGTGAATGATGCAGACATTACGAGCAACTTAGAGTCGCTACAACTCTGGAGGGATGTCGCCTCTCTAATTCTACCGCCTGTATATTCCTTACCAGAACCACGCGTGCTGGCTTGCGAAGCCATAGCTTGACGGTTCACACCATCCCGGCGCGAACCAAACGGTTCCCGAATTCTTTTTTGTCCCGATCGTCAGGCTGTGGAATTGTTTGCCGTCTCACGTGTTCCCTCCTTCCTACAATCCTGGGTCCTTCCGCCGTAGCGTGAAGAGGCACCTTAGCAGGCCGGCATAATTGTTTCCATTGGCATGGGACCGCCGTCCGATGCCAATGGATACTCTGAAAAAAATATTATTGTCAGTCGGAAAAAGTAACTATGCTTGACTGTTGTATAATTTATTTATTATTTATATATTATACACAATGCCACATAAAAATATTCAAACTACATCACTTATTCACGAATCAAATTTCTTGTGACAGATTAAAATATTGCATGCAGTACTTGCTTTTACTCAATTTAAAGGAAGCACTGTTATTCTCAAAGGGATATATATCACAAAGGACTGCTATTTTACTCGGTAACAAGCAGGACACGCGACAACTGCTCTGTATCGAGGTCCACTCTAACCCGTGCAAACCAACTAAAACGTTGGCTCACCTCGTATCACAAAGAGCTCGTTAAGCCGTTTCCGCACTTCAAAATACACTTACATGGCCATTAATTTAATGTAACAGAACGTAAAATTTAGCTTTGTCACTGTCATTAGCTAGGCCTTGTTTCCTTTCTTACACCTTCTTTCCCGATTATTTTCTGGTCGATAAGACTTGAAATCTACAGCACAATTGGCAAAATTTATCATTACCGTCAATTGAATAATTCTAAATGAGAACAATGTCTATCCCAATCAGGTAGCCCAATCCCAATTCAACCCTTCAGATGTATTCAAAACAAATTCTGAATTCGCACCGTTCCGGGCAGCTCGGGGTCCGTTCGGCCCAACACGGCCTAACAGATGTCCGTATAATTAACATGTAGATACAGGACAGAGCTAGTCCAACCGGCCACGTCGCCTTGCGTGCCGGATTACCGTAATAGCTTTCATGTACTGTCTAAGTATGTTAAAGTAATACTAATATTTAGTGTTGAATGTTTCGGTTCAAGAAGGGTCAATTTGTTTCAAGCCATTACTGTGACAAATAACTTACGATTTATAGCTCACTAGCGAAATTTAAAAGGTCTTAAAATTTATATCGTTCTTAGAGTGTTATGTTCTCAAAGGGAATATAAAATGTCTTTCATGTAGCAATGTTGCCTTTTACTTATTTATTTTTATTTTTACACATGCTAAAAAAATAAAAGTTTTAAATGTCTACCTACCCCTCGACATATACATTAGGAATAAATAGGGACTTCCATAGTGCTGTTGAACTTGTTTTAGTGTCAAAAATATAGCGATCCCTCCTAAAAATATAGGGAGGATTTTATCGTAGTGTATAGATAACTAAACTTTCTCTGGCTGCAATGTCCTAATATTGCAAATTACTCTGTGCATTTTATACTTTATTAAATGTATCATACGCTGATAAAACAGGAGATATCTATACGGTTACGTGAGTAATTTATGTGCTATCAAAGGGTAGTTTATTAGTGAGTTGAAGTGGCGGGCGGGGCTCGACTGACAGTTCTTATCAGCTTGTTTAGGTGCAGTCTGCCTTTAATGAAGTGATGTCTGCCAGTGGATACTTTAGCTCTTCATTAGAAAGCTATTTAGAATTAAAAAAGGTTTTGCTGTGTTTATACTTTATAGTCTCTGAAGCTTTAAAGTGAGATTGAAGTGTTGAAATATTTAAAATGATCGCCAAGCATTTTGTTATTACAAAATACATTAATACATACATTAATTCTAAAACTCAGTACTTTGGAACTGTTATACTGTATATTTGCATATATTTGTTTAACACATATAACATAATTTACCTTCTTTATGAGATATATTGTATGTTGACTGGCAAGAAATCATTGTTAGCGGTTGTTGGCTGGTTTTTGTTTTTTTTTTTTCAATTATTTTTTCACTTATTTTCGCCACTTATAGCAGATCTAAAATACCCAACACTATCGACAATTATTAATAAAGTGATATTACTTAAATGTGAGATTCCCCAGAGTCGTGCAAACTGAATATTCAAAACCACCTACCATGATGGGGGACAAGGGCGTGACGCTATGTATGTGTTTTCATTTATTTGTTAGGCACTATCTCCATTCAATAAAGGCTTAAAACTTCTATAAATGTAGAAAGCTGCACTATCAAAGCGCAAACTTGAAATCCATAGTGAAATCCGTCCCAGTATACGTGAACTATATATAATGCAGTACTTAGCAAGTTGCGTAACTCCGACGCGGGGTGATGTGTAACAATACGATATTGTACACTCCCACAGAGTCCATTAGTATGATAACGAGATACGGAAGCTGCTCTGAGCAAGTTCGCCGCGCGGGATCCGGGTTAGTGCCGGTTTAGCTCGCGCCTGCGATTCAATTATACAAATATGTATAAAACGGCAGTGACAGTGTGGGTTCTGACCAGCTCTTTATATAACGATAATTTATAGTACTGGAAATATTTCGCGTCGATTCTGGTTTCTGTAAACTCTTTGATCGTTTCGATTTTTGAACTTTACATAACATCATTACAACTAACATCAAAAGAAACTATCGTATTAAAAAACACTAATGCGGAATAAATAGGCCAACAAACCTTAGGCCAGGGCGGTGCACTCAGACTTTCCCATCCTCACCCGCCACTATATCTCCCATCAGATAGGATCAGTAGCACAAGCTGGACGGACGACCTGGTTAAGGTTCTAGGAATTCGCTGGATGCAGGTTTCTTCCAACAGGTCGATGCGAAGATTCTTGGGGGAGATCTACGTTCAGCAGTGGTCTTCCTGTGACTGAAGAGACAGTGAGAAATAGGACCAACAGCAGCACGCAAAGAATCGGCATGTTTCTTAGGCAGTGTCTAGCTTAGTAGACTATAGCCAGAGCCCTCTTCTTCGAACTGGTGATTCTAGAATGGTCCCACACTTAGTAGTTGCGATGTAAAAAATATATTCTTTAAGCGACTTAATTATACCCCCGGAGTGAAAGCATCTTGAATACACTTGCATCTCATTGGAATAATTTTTAATGCGTTGTGTTTTAATGTTTCGTCTGGGAATTAAAATCTCCGTCGGATGCTCTCTTTTTATAATTTCCTTCGCTGGATTTGTGTGTAAATATATTTTTAATTCAGTAAGATTTGCAACTGGTGCATTCATTTTGTAACTCATCAATCATGGTTTGCAGATCAATGAATAAAAAACCACTATTGGAGTTCAACATTTTGATTTTATTATTACAACACTTAATGTGTATCATGACAATGGTGAATTAAACTAGTACCATTGTACTACCCTATATTTCGATATTTAAATAATCCAGGACATCCAAAGGTTGTCTCGAGGAGATCAAAGCTACTGATTAGGATTATTGTAACCATTTCTTTAGTTTTAAGGGCAATTTTCAATGTTGTTTTATAAAGATTTTTCATTTTCTTGTGCAAGCACGTGTAAAAGAATAAAATAGGTAGCAGTAAATCATAAACCATACGTAAAAAAGAATTCCTAAAATACGCTGCTAATATTAATAGTCAGAATATAACAGTGACCACAGCCAGGTCATATTCAAGAGATAAACCCCAGTAATAAACACGAGTAAGATACGCGCCGAATTGCGCTCAACTTGTGTCCATATCCCTAAGGGTGTTAGTAGAAACTGCGCGATCTGGCCAACGCAATATGACAGCCAGATATGAATTATTGTCAACTAACTTCTGTATGCTAGTTACTAGATTAAATCGAGCCAGTGGAACCGATATTTGAAGTTAAAACTCAGTTCCGTTTGGTCTCAGTACATATTTAAATTTGTGATTTATGTAGTAGTTTGTAAAAGGAATTATGCCCAATGAATCTTGTTGTTTTTTTACAGGGGATATGTAAGAATCGACTGAGATAAAGATTAGTTTTTGACCAACCATATGGAATTCAAGAGTAACGATTATATGTGAATGATGTAGTCAGGACTATATGAAGTGAAATTACAAATGAATCAGTAGCGTTAGGTTCATTTCACAAACTTAATTAATGTGGGAAAGATTATTTTTTCATTTTTTATTTGTTTTTTATTTAGTATAACGTAGTTTGAAATTAAGTATTAGTATTATCATTTTTGACGTGACACCTAATTTAGAAAATATTTTTACTTTATTACAGCCTACTACAGGTATTTGTTTCGGATCTGAGTGTTTGTTAGACCGAAAAGTCTCAGATAGTTTCCTATATCCACAACACAAGACTCGATCTTAGTATGTGATCAGAGCAATGTGAATAACTGTTGGGTGTATTTCTTTTTCTTTTTTTTTAAATAAATAAATCCAACAGTACCATTCATAGTCCTGGCCCCACACTAAGATCGATTCTTGTGTCGTGGATATCAGAAACTACAAGATAAAATATTTATATATTTAATTTATAATTGAGATCTAGTCAAGGTTGCAATAGCTGGGGCTGTATCATTTAATAAATATACGATGATGTATTACACTGCTGATTGTTGAATATTGTTGCAGCCGGAGTGAGGACGGTGGACGTGCAGGCGGTGGAGGGCATGGTGGCGCAGTTCCCCTGCGACCTCGGCACCGCCGCCAACGACAAGGTCTACATGGTGTTCTGGTTCCGGGACGATGCCGGTATACCGCTGTACAGGTCAGTGATACATATAACAGCCTTCTAGGAAACTATACCACAAATTGTGTCTTTTAGGAGTTTGTGGAAAAGTGCGGTTTTTTTCACTTACTATAAACTTTTCAATGAAGGTATACAGTTTATTAGTTGTATTTTGCGTTTTACTGGAGTTTTTAAGGTGATTTTTTGCCTTAAATATTTCCTCTTAAGTTCTGCATTATATTATATTGGACATAAAACATGCCGTCATTAAAGCAAACAGATTTGAATCTACATAAAGTATTGTTGAAGAATTTAGGTTAAGATAATAATTGACTACTACCCAGGCGATAGGCCAATAACCTGACTTCGGACACGTTTAAAATATCTTCAGTAAATATACAATTTTATTTTCAATTAAAAATGTGCTATTTACTCTATAGCGCTATTGGTGAGCAATTTGCTTCAAACAGCAGATTGTATTTGATTTTAATTAATTTAATCCACGTCAAATAACAATGTTGATGAAATTTTAAACCGGGTAATGCATATCCCAGTGAGTAAAGTGAATTAATATTTGGTTAGTACTTATATTGACTGCATATTCTGTGATGTAGAGGATGATAAGCTGGCTTTGCGGTCACTAAAATGCGGATTCAATAATAACATTGATATATTTTTATCGGAAATTAATACTGGTTGACAGAAATTTTCTTTCTAGTCTTCAAAGATATGAAAAAATATAATACTTATAATAGTCATACATTTTCGTGGTTATAACAGTGTAATAGGTTGCCTGAAAACCTTCATATCTCCATATACGTGAACGCTATTTTGAACCAGATAAGTGTGGTGTAATAACTTAGAAAGAAAGAAAGAAAGAAACATTTATTTGTTACAAGTTACTTAGGTCTAAACCCTTTTCTATTAATGATTAAGTGTGTACTAGAAACTAACATTTGAATCTACACTACACTATTCAGATAGAAAATAGAAATAATAGCCCCAAAACAATAACAACGACTAAAAGACGAACCACTCAAACAAGACGCCACCAACAATTACTTGGAACAAAACAATCGCAGGGTTCATTAAACCGCATCGGGAGTAAGGATCGGCGAGTTTATCTATTTGCGAGCGTGAACAAACGTGATTGGACGCAGTCGCGGCGATAATTGCCGCCCGCTCTGCCCAAGTTTTCGCGCTGTGTGCAACTTCCTTTGCCAGTAGTGCTTAGGGTACGGCTTTAGTGGTGAGAGCAGCGGGGAATATAGTGGAGGCGATTTAATGATAAAAAATGAAGTGAAATAATTAACAATTATAATAGTAAATACATGATTAATAGTCTTAACTTCTTGGTTTATTGGTTAAACAGATGTAGTAACTTCGAGAAAATTATCTTATCAAGTTATTCTGAGAATAGCATATTAGTCGATTACATAATTAATAAGACGATTACCAAAAATTAAATCTAAAAATAAATTTTATTTTTATAATAACGTAATCAATTATTTTTAAAGTATAAAATAAGTAATGTATTGACTTATCATAAGAGCTATTTAATTGCCTACATGATCAATAAACCTTCTATTTCATTTCATTTCACATATAAGTTGCGACCACAAAATTGGAAGCAGGTCACTTTTCAAAGCATATAGGACGAATAGGTATAAGGGACTTAAAAATATATATAATTACAATGCAACGTAGCAAATGTAGTATTTAATAAAAACAATTTGCTAATAGTTTCTTAGATTTACGCAAATGTTACACAGTGAAATAAAACTATTATTTACGGATTTTATCGCGAATTTGGTTGTAAAGTAATCGAAACGTCGGGAACTCAAAAAATGTAAAAGATAAACCAAATCCGCGATAAAATCCGTAAATAATAGTTTTATTTCAACAAATTGCTAATAAAATTATTATTAATAAACATATTTTTATCATACCGCTCCTCCTTTCACTAAACTCAAACCCCAAACAGCAAAACTCAGAAATGTATGTACAAAGTCCGCTAAAAGTTTGTCACAGTGCACTCTGCTTTATCGCGACCAAACTCCCTATCCGAAGAAACAAGGGCTTTGTAGCGTTATAATTAATTCATGGCATGTCGGGCCGCGACGCCTGTGTCGCAGTGTCGCGAGACCGGCCGACAGTACTGTGACACTTGTGATTTGTTGCTAAACGTTGGTCTGTTGGTTTTGATTTGGGGATTGCTATAAACCTATGCTGGCCTCTGACGATGCAACGCTTCTTTAATTGATTGTTCGTTTATGTAGTTGGAGAGGATGTTTGAAAGGAGAATAACAAAGCAAATATACAACGCGAGGGTAGATGGAAGAGTCAGAAGGGGTCGACCTCACCGAACATACACAATCCAAATCGGTGATACCCTCAACAATAGTCAGGTCAAAAGTACCCTAAACCGACGAGAATGCATGAAAGGTTGATGAAAGTTAGCGAAGCGATAGTAATATGTCAGGATCGAGCAAAGTGGCGGTCTATAGTCTCTGCCTACCCCTATGGGATGCAGGCGTTACGATTATGTATATATGTATGTAACAGCGTGCTATTTTTCGCTGGACACCAGCTGCTTCCAAATAGTTTCTATATAATCCTTGGAGGTCAATGGTTAGGAAAGGAGTTTCTTATGACTGAAGAAAATACAGCGACTTATTCAGAGATACTAATGTAATATGACTGCATTGAATCTGATGCTATCTGTATGCTGTCTAGAGAGAGATTGTCTTTAGCCATTCCAACTGCTCAAGTATTCCTAAAGCTTTCCTTGAGAGAATCAAGTTTATAGGACAGTGAACACGTGGATTCGAAAACAGTTCCACAGTGGATGTTGCGGTTGAGACGTGGAGTTGTGAAACTTTTAATACGTACCGAAGTGTGGTGACCATGATTCGGTGTATATGTAAATAAAATTTGCAGGTATAGTTATCTTATGGAGAATAGAGGATAATCCATTTATCGTGATATAAATAGTAGCGGGAGAAATAATTGTACACTATTTCTAAAAAAAATGAAATTGGCATTGGCAGAAATTATATATTATATAAAGTCTGGCTCAAAATACTCAACATCTGTAGCATAATATCCTACATTCAAAGCCTTTAAATAACAAAACATAAAATATTCGCTGCCAGGATCATAAAAATATTCAACATGAAAAATAAAACAAAAATGTAACAGTCTGTTAGACGACGCTCATCAGAGCATAGACTCGAAGACACTTTTAATATAACAAGGAAGTATTTCATTGCCGTAACGAGCTCATTGTACAACTTTATGATTTCATATTTCCGTGTTTATAAAAGTTACCGTCAGTGGGATTAAATGACGCTCCCTTGCATTGAGCCAGCGCCGCGCTTTTGTAAATCGTAATATCTGAAATATTCAGGTAATTAGGCCGAGATATAATATTGTTGGTAATGTGTCTTATATTTAAAGCCGCATCATTGGTCTTGTATTCGATAGGTTAGTCAAGAATTCCACTTTTTCTGAGTTTTTCTATTCGAAAATGTCTATAGGAGTCGTTCGGAATTGTAATTTTTGCACAGGATTGTGATTCAATAATGCACCAATATCACGTCATATCTTCTCAAGTAAGCGCAGTGAAATATACGTTGCTCTAATTGCATTTCTATTGCCCCTTCAGTAAAAAGGCGTGACTTCAAATGCCATATTTCCAAAATTAATTTAACAAGTACATAAACAAAGTACTATTTCATTTATGTACTCATTTAGTGTGGTAACCTTAAAGATATTTATTCTCATAAGAAATTTACATTTCACTTACAATGAGATACAAAAAAAAGTTAATAACCTCAGTGACACTAAAAGATTTATTAGCAAAGGATTTTTTAAAAATCGAGAACTCTCGTTTATACAAATAAATTATTGAAATACCTAACAAAGTCGAATTAAACACAAAAACGTACAAAAATAAATCCGTGTAGAGGCGTGCAGAGATTGCGCGAAGCTCGGCGCGGTGCGGCGATACGCCGCGCGGTGCGGTATTTACATAATGAAAGGCGACAATAAGGCTCGGCCGGCGCAACTTTACGAATTCATTAACGATCGCGACGCCTCACCTTGTAACTCCCTAGCGAAGTCTGGAACGAACATAGAACACTGAACCGCATTGAAACCCGAGTTGCAAACGCTTTCACACGCTCAATTTCTTATATTTTTTGTCTAGTGTCATATATAGGTTGTGAAACACGAGGCCGTGGGTCGATTTACAGACTGGATAATCAATTTTGACGGAGTTTTATTTATGAATTTGTGGAGGAGCTGAAACCACATTTATTTACAAGATTTTTTTTTATTGCCGTGAATGGCGAGACGAGCAAGCCACTCGCCTGATGGTAAGCGATGCGACCGCTCATGAACAGAAGCAAAACCAAACAACACCTTTAATTACAAAGCAATGCTTGGCATTCCACTGCGCTCGCCATCCTGAGACATAAGATGTTAAGTCTCAAGATGTCCAGTAGTTACTCTGGCTACAATGTCCTTCCATCCGAAACACAACAGTGCATTTAAACTGCTGTTTGACGGGACAAATAGACATTGCGGTGGTACCCACCCAGGCAACATATGAGAGACCTACCACCAGTAAATATTAAATAATATAATATGTCATCATCATCCAAGTCTGTAGGTACCCACTTGCTGGGTATAGACCTCTGTAGTATTATGCCATTTTTCTCTGTCTTTTGTTCGTCGCATCCAGGTTCGGCCTGCGACTATGATAATGTCGTCGACCCATCTTGATAATATACCTATACAAACAACAGTCATTGTAGTATAAGAATGAGAAATATTTTACAAACATTCTATAATGTCTTGTGTGTATAAAATTAACTAACTATTTGGCGACGAGACATTGCAAGACTCTTTGGTCCACAAGTTGCAGGAAAAGGAATATTTTCACAGCGTAACGCTGTTCTTGTCCTCTATCCTAACTACGGAAGGAAATAAGTGTAATGAACCTTAACTGGGTCAATTGGAACACTTACACGGATTTAGATGTGAAGTGGTGTGTATGTTTCCAATCTAGGAGTGGACTTGATTAGACCTTGTATAACAAGATTTAATTACGTCACATACAGGATGCAAATCACTTGAAATGGTAAACTAGATGACAAATAAATATTGCTAAATAATAAGAAGAATTTTAAATCAATTATGTTTCCATCTTTACCTCCTATGCTTTATTACCAAAGTTCATCAATAATAGTCACTTTCTATCAAATGTATTTTTTTAATAAATTAAATTAAATTTTGAATATAGCATTATAAAAGAATAATAAAAATTCAGATGTGATAAGTTATTGTACAATACACAAAATTTTATCTCGACGTTCAAATGACGGGTCATCGGTCGCGGCTAATAAACGCGCCCAATAAAACACAACGCTGATCTATGACGAGGCATTAAACATGATTTGGTTTCCGACTGACAACGGCCGCAATCGCTCGCCATCGGTCTTCATTGACATGTCCACTGAACTTTAACTTATTTCATTATATTTCCATACAAGTTTACCACCTAGACATAGTGTATGTCTTAATTTAAATTTAGAATTCGTATTTTTAATAAAATAAACTGAATCCGTAACAAAATACGTAAAAAATAAGTTTATTTCAATGTCTAACATTCATCATTTTAGCCACAGGAAGTCCACTGCTGAATATAGGCCTCCTCCAAGGATCTATAGAACCTTTCGGCCTCAACTGCCATCGTATAACATTCGTGTAAATATAAAAAGTTATTTTGTATTTGTCTTTGACAGTCCCAATTTCAACTGCTCAAAAACTTACTCTACAAATATTGTAATTAACGACACTAATTTAACATGATAAGATACAAATTCTCAGCGTAGTGTCTCACAACTAAACTCCCTACACAATTCGAGAACTAACATTTATGGGCCAAAAATGTTTTCTACTCGTACATTCGACATAGCCAGAGTAAGAAAAACTAATGGATGTATTGAGGTATATTGTATCTTGCGTATCAGAAAGAAGAGCGCAGTGAAATGCCAAGCAATGCTTTGTTATTTGTGGTGTTGTTTGGCTTTCAGCAGTGGTGTTTTTCCATGAGCGGTCGTATGGCTTACCATCAGGCGAATCGCACGCTCGTATCACCTTTCAATGCAATAAAATAACCGACAAAGTAACAAAATGCACCAACAAATGTATTGCAGTCTAGATATATCCATGTAGCAATCTGCTAATAACTGGATATACGCAGAATGAATTCGAAACTCAACACACATGCCCAGGCCAACATCAAGGGTTTTCGAAACTGCTTGACGGAAACAAAACGAAAGCTAATGATGCCCAATTACAGGAACCCTCAAAGCCCTCATACGTTTCCAAAAAAAATCAAACAAATGTAAAAATTTTAATCAACGCCCAAAGAAAGAAGCAAGTATGTGCCACGCCTTAATAAGATTTCCGTGTTTGCTTCAATTTAATCCGGCCGTGTGATTGCTTTAATCTCGCGTTTTCCAATTAAACTTGGTGCTTGGCCCGAATCTTTAAATTAGGAGCGTCTACGTGTCTAAGTTTGCACACTGTGTTCAGTTTCCGTAAGATTGGACCCAGTTGGTGTGAAGGCGAGTTCCATGTGTTTATTTGGCTATTTTGGGTCACCTGGAATTACGAGTTCGGAGTTTGGTAGTTGATCTGGTTTCAAAGGGTTGGGATGTTTCAAAGGTTTTTTGCTGCTTACAACTTGATCAACGATTGACCAAACTAACAAAAGATACTCTTCCTTTTTTTGTTAAATGTTACAGTAGTCGTATTACAGGGTAGTTCCAAAAACAAAATAAAAGGAAAACTCGCACGAAATATTGTTGATAAATACTGCCTTCAAATAAATAAATAATAATAATAAACTAAGATCGAGTCTTGTGTCGTGGGTATCAGGAACTATGGGAGACTTTTCGGTCTCACAAACACCCAGAACCGGAAGAAATATTTGTGTGCCGCACAAACATTTCTCTCGGTGCGGGGATCGAACCCGCGGCCTCTCGTTTCACAGGCGGCGTTTAACCAACTGCGCTACGGAGGCTGTCAAAATATATTATTAGATATTATGTCAATGAGTATTTTTACTGTCATCATCATCATAAATTTGAAATGACCACTATCACATATATTCGCATGAAATAGGAATCCAATTCCCGCTTCTAATTCCTAGCACAGGTCCCTGGTGTCTTAAGAAAGGGTTCACAGCTTAACGAGTTAGGTATTTTACTCATTTAGTTCTCATTTCCTAAGGAAAAATTAATTTCCACCAGCATAAAAAGTCTGTAGATACGAACTCGTCAAGAATGACCGGAACACGTTTTATTATTTTTATTAAAACTTGTCAGGATAAGTTTAATTAGTTCGCCGGATTATTCCTTTTTTACTTTTTAAACTTCGTGCTTTACCAGCATAAATTATTATGAGTTAATTGAGTTAATTATATTAGAACTTTATTTTTTTTTCTAATTCTGAATTTTATAATGAAAATTGGTGTACAAAATAATCAATTGCAAGGTATGCGGGTGTTAATCATGACGATATCTACAAGGCTAACGCAACTTGCTAGAATTTCAGTTCGAGAAACACATATAATTTTTCTGGGAATAGAAATCAACATTCTGGTCAATTTGCTCCATAAAACATCTCGAGACGGATAAATTAACCGAAATATGTCACTAGTGGAACGTCTAGCTAGCTGCGCGGGGTCTCAAATATGAGCGTGTGTCTGTGTAAGAATTAAATTTTCATATGAACCTGTTTTCCTACTGTAGATATTCTCTTCTATCCCACTACGTGAAGTTACTTTAAACTATACCCTGTACTCGTAGTATTTTATTTGTGTCACAATCACCCGGCTGCCTGCGGTTCTTTAAAATAGTTGTTCGTGTTTGCCACTATTTTTTATTGGGTTACAGATAATTTGCCTCAGGGGACGTACGTATGAATTGCATCTAACAAATGTAACGGATTGGACCCATCTACCCAGAAAGAGATTAGTTAAAGAGTTAAATGCTACAGCAGGTCTTTGTATAAATGATCCTTCCAATATCAAATTCCTATGTGATGAATCTAAATAAAGATTTGAAATGTAAAAAAAATATTAATAGTGTTTTGCCTACCTTTACTTTAATCGATGTTGATCACGAAATGTTAAGATTATTAGTTAAAAAATTCTATAATCAAATAAATAGTGCAAACAAAGCATATAATAGCTTTGTTTCAAAAAAAAAAAAAAACACTTTCAAATTCAAAATACCATCCCCATAATCTCCACAACTATTCGAAAATTTGTACTCGCATTTCAGTCTACGAACTTAACTGAGCATTTCTTCAACCGAGGCTGAATGTGGAGCGAGCGTTTAACTGCGACAAGACAATGCTCTATCCATTAAGCCACCGCAGGTATCCGGACAGTGTATCAGTTTACACACAGTGTCTGTAACCGGAGCGCTTGGATCGCACGCTGACCGCCCCCTCCCCTTCCCGCGCCTCATTCCGGTCCAGCTCCAAATTTAAT
This sequence comes from Hyles vespertilio, assembly GCA_009982885.2. Taxonomy (NCBI): domain Eukaryota; kingdom Metazoa; phylum Arthropoda; class Insecta; order Lepidoptera; family Sphingidae; genus Hyles; species Hyles vespertilio. Next base: position 24,952,119 of record CM042807.1, read on the forward strand.
GAGGGAGCATGGTGAGAGCGGACGCGATTTTGATGTATCAGACTAGATAGGCAGTGGTCCATTAACAACTCCTTATCTAGTAAAAAAATAACTCTTGGAGGAGAGATGTGTTCTTCACTGGACTTTCGGAGCAAGCAGATCTGCAAAGACCACTTATGGGGTCTCACTATCACTTACTGCGGGGTTTAAGTGTCCCAACTAAGAGGTGTTGAGGCTCTAATCTAAAGCTGGTCTGGTTCGAAATGGTGGATATCTCATACACTTCTAAAATTAGCTTCTTGTCGAAAATGTTGACAATTTAAAATAAAAAATACTATGATCATTCTGAAAAACGACAGATACAAATTTCATCGATCTTTAAATAAAACCTTTAATCGGTATATTAGAACCGCACCGCTCCTGTCCTTACCACCGGGCGCCGGTGTTCACTGAAAGTCAATAACAAGCGGGCTTACACCGATCGGGTTCTTGAGAGCTTTCGTGATGGTATTAAGTTATTGTTCTACGGGAACGGGTGGCCACACTACTAGTTGCACAACTGTTATATTAAATTGCTAACTGTACACGCTTGAGAATACTTGTGAACACTTGTCTGCTTATAAGTTTCATATAAATTGGACGAGGCTTGCTTTGGCGGGGTCGGTTGGTTGGGAATTGTTTTAGACGGTTTGATTGTTCTAAGTGATTGTGATGTTCTTGTGTAGACTATGTTTTTTGAGAAAATTTCTTCACAATCGTTACGTCATAGTGATCTACATATTAAGTAAGTGTGTCGTATTTCGGTTTCGGAGTATCATGGTTGCCATATCAAATGACGTTAATGTTGATGCTTCTATGAATATAATATCGTATAATTATGAATAGTTGTACTGGTGGTAGGTCTCTCATATGTGAGAGGCTGCCTGGATGGGTACCACCGCAATGTCTATTTCTCCCGTCAAACAGCAGTTTAAATGCACTGTTGTGTTTCGGATTGAAGGACATTGTAGCCAGAGTAACTACTGGAGATATTGAGACTTAACATCTTATGTCTCAGGATGTCGAGCGCAGTGGAATGCCAAGCATTGCTTTGTAATTCAAGGTGTTGTTTGGTTTTGCTACTGCTCATGAGCGGTCGCATCGCTTACCATCAGGCGAACGGCATGCTCGTCCCGTCATTCAAAGCAATAAAAAAAAAAGTTGTATTTTTGATTGGAAAAGATTGTATTAAAATGCAAATTAAATTTATGTAATGTAACTAATGCAATAAATCCATTTTCCAATCCAATGAATCATAAAATCACTTTGTGTCATCGCAATATAGCAATGATCGTGCAATCTGTTTGAAAATATCAATTTTATCGGACACGGGCATTGAAAAGGCACTGAATGGGATATTTTTTATTCCAATATATTCTCCGTTCAAAAATTACCGTCAGCAATCCATATATGATACTCCACTGTAAAATACAAAACTCAGTTAACAAACGCAAAAATGTGTAACATCTAACGATTGGCCGCCGCTGAAAAATGCTGCGCGTCGCTGGACCGGCTCTGATTGACGGATTTGCGACGAGAGCGGTCGTCATGGCAACGGATTATCTACCCGACGCACTCAATTTGCGCGTCCGCCCGTGAACAGGCTCTATCATACGTCACTAGAAAGGTGATAGTGTTTTATTCAAATTCCATAACCGACTTTGTTTCTAGCTTGTTTCTTCAATGCGGGTTCTGAGGAAAAGATGTGTATATACCAATACACTGTTCTTTGTTTTGACACATTGGTTACAGAATATTGATAGTAAGTAAGGTATAGGATAACTTTTAGCTATGGTTGATTAAGATCAATGGAATCTCTACATCAAGAAAATATAATGAAAAAAATACTAGAATAAACTTTTAAAGTAAAAAGGCAAATTGAGCTAATAGAGATAATTCCATCTCCTCCACTATAATACCTAAGTTTTAAACCAGTCAAATTTTACTTAAATAATAAATACCTAATCACCGAATGTGCTCTCGTCTCCCAAATACAAACCATTACCGAATTTCCCGACTGTGCCTTTGTTATATCTTTTTTATCTATAAAAAGCTCCGTCCTCACCTCGGAGTCGTAAACCGGACGCTGCGAGGCGCTAAGCATCAGACATTGCGTGCTAAGCTTTACTGCTAATAAAACAAAAATATACTTTTAAATATGTTCTTTCGCCGTGTATTTACGCCCTGTTTGCGCAATTCGCTTTTACAAGTGTTTTATGCTTGGCGTGAAAGTATTTCGGTTTGTTCTTTTCATTTTGTTTTGCCAAGGTGAAATGTGTAATTGGACTGAAACAAAGTTTAATTCTTTCTTGTTGGACTGATGGAGATTTCAATTATGTAGTTATGTGCTGTTGAAATACATTTTGTTGCATAGTATTATGTTGAAAATCTTTCTACTTTGCAGACAACGTTCCTCAATTGACTCTTACGTTTCATATTGTCAATTAAATGATCATCAACACTCACGCCCCTTGTTATGTAACAATGTAGTTGCAAATGAATAATATCTGATAATCTTAATCGTCAATATATATTTATATACCTTATACGAACAATTATGAGCATTATGTCGCCTCTACCTATAAAGTTTGAACGTGGCTGCAAAACTAAAAGTCGTACCATTCAATAAACCCACTAAATAAACGTTCACCTTACACCTCTATCGTATAATTAGAGCGGAGGAGGAGCGGAAAGCAATTCCGGTAACAATTACGACTCCTACAAACTCTACCAATAACATGTAGAGCATAAAACTTTTTCAGTAAAACGTGTACAACGATCCGGTGTGATCGCAATCAAAAACCGTATCCAATAAGTTTTTGCAACGTGCCCAGTGGCCGTGGTAGCGTCGCTCTACAACGCTCTACACCGCTCTACAATACGCGATCGCCATAACGGTGCGTAACGTGCCGAATGCTACGCCTCTAATTTAGATAACGACTAGTGTTTGTTACGCGTCGGTGGTCACCATTGCGGATGGAATTATTGGGACTAAAAACAGTTTTATGTGGAAAATATAGCTATTGTGGATAGTTACAAACGTCAAGTTACCAATATTTTTATTTGAGTGGATGAAAAATTATACTTCCAATAAGGTTATGTCCATAACATTGATTTGCGAAGTACTATTATATGAATATAGTTTCCTGATTATTTCTTTTTCCATGAGGTACATTACAGCACTGACCTATTATATGAACACACAAGTATATTCTTTTCTCACTCTAATATATCTATATTTGTATATACAGGGTATATCAAGACTGCTACCGAAAACGAAGCCGGGTGGTAGTTAAAGCGACTTCAGACACAATGCAACAGAAAAAGTTGCAAAAAAAAGCGACAATTTTTTTTTTGTTATTTTTTTCCTATGGCCATATTTGGGTGGTAAATACATTTTTTCCTAAAATAATAGTATATACCCTTTTATTTATAAATACTCTAAGGTATAAAAGAGTTTGAATTATTATTTTAGCAAAAACTATGGATTTACCACCCAAAAATGACGATATTTAAAAAATCATAAAAAAAAAATGTCGCGTTTCTAGGCGAAACTTTTAATTGCATTGTGTTTGTAGCCACTAAAAGTACCACCCGGCTTCATTTTCGGTAGCAGTCTTGAGATACCCGGTATGTATTATCTGTACATGTCTTTACCAAATCACATTTAACACATAGTAGAGCCTCCTCTTGCTAAACCATAAAATATATTACCTTTTTATAAACCTTTTCACAAATATCCCAAATAATTTAATATGTTTATGCCACCTATGAGTTAATCTGCTTATATTACTGTTGTCATATCAATCTGGAGCCAACTAACTAACTTCGCAAACGACTTTGCGGGTTTCAAGTTTGCTAGAGTAAGTCCGCTCTCGTCAGATTTCTTTTCATTCAATATTTATTTTAATGCATATATTTATATAGTTTTGTCCTAATTATCGTAGTTTGCGGTCCTTTGAAGGATTATTTGGATGTAGTAGTTTTGATCCTTGTGAAAAGTAGGATTTTGTACCGTGCATCTATAAGTACGTGGCTGAGTCCTTAAAAAAGTAGGGAAATGTGGAGGATCACTGTGTTTACTTGACAGATAAAGACTATGCACTTTTGTGTGTGTGTGTGTTTATGTTTCCTCCACTTGACTCTCAGAAGGTTGTATAAATGAAAGTTCACCAAAGGATTAATAAAGTCTATATTGTTCACTACTTTTACATTCACCACTTACTACATAAAGTGTGTACGGTACCTAACGTCTAGTATGGCTTAGCGAGGCGAGTGACGGGGAACGACTGACGATGGCTGGCCGGCACGCTCCCGCGCAGCTACAAAATGCGCCTTCAGCAAAATATTAATTCTATGTAACATACAGTGTGTCCTTACAGAAATAAACCAGTTCGTAAATGTTTTTAGCATACCAAGACGCAAAGATAGTGAGCCAATCGACTCGATATGTATTAAGCCGGACAAAAATCCTGTTCATAGCAATTGTTCATTTTCTTGACTTAAGGTAATACTGACAAGTTTGGCGTTCCATTTCTGTGCTGTACGGAAAAACCTATCATTTTGCATAACCATTTTCCTATGTTATATTTGAACTAGTTCCAACCTATTCAGAGAACGCCAGTAAGTTAGCCAAACACTGGACTGACTTCAAAGCTCACTACACAAACGGAGCCGGGAAAGCCATTAGAAGCTTACACTACAACTCCATTCGAAACAAAAAGATATTTTCGCTATGCATACAGCAAGACTGTGCAAAATATATTCAATGTCTCCAGCTCAACACATGTTAACTTCAATAGCAAATATTCTAAATAAATAAGATTCCAATACCGCGGTGCACATGGTCGCCCTCGCGCCAATATTCCAAATTATCGTAAACTATGCAACTCCGATACAGCCAATACGTGACTGCTCCACAACTAACTTGTCAACCGATATTATACCTTATTACCTTGATTTAAGGCGCACTATCGCACCGGCTGGTACGTGCTCTCTGTCCGAATTATTTACACCGTATGTAAAGTACGGTTGGGGTCGTTTGTACTCGGAATGGCGTTTTATGTTAAATTTAAACTATTTTTAAGTATAATTTATATTGTGTATGTGGTATAGAATGGTCAGATAAAATTTGTTTGTATGGCATGCAATTAAACAGTACTAATAGTTTATGAAATTGTTTGAATAATAATTAGAATTTTAATTAATATTTTTAGCAGGCATAGATTATTAATATTCCAATGTACGCGCCCATATACAATGGAAGTATGCAGATTATAAAGACTATGGCCCTAGATATTGTTCGCTCCAGACACATGACTTAAAATTTTGATCTTATAATAATATCGGTTATGGGTACTCTTAATCTGGCAAAGAGACAAAAACATTTTACACTTTTGCCAATAACAAATTTAAACGATATTATTTTTATTTTTGCCATACATTGGTTTCTCGGAACAATGTATACCGAATCCGCGGTCTGGGCGACTCCACTTTACACAGCCGTACATAATGACTTCAATTATATAATATTAATCAATTAATGTTATAAATGAACTGTTCTGAATTTTGCGAAATTGCAACTATTGTATATCACTGAATTGTAAACTGGTTTTGAAAAAAGCAGCGCTAGAGTATCTTGCCCTTCTTCTCTGGCGTAAACAACCTTGTGCACTGGGTGGTATTGGAAAAAGTGACTAAATGTAAATAATATATGACCTTTTATGGATTCAATAAGTATTTTCATTTCATTTTCATTTAATTTCATTACTACGTATCCACTAGAAAAAATGCAACATAAACCCAACTAAAAAAGTACACATCGATTTTTAGTTCCGATACATTAGTTCTCACTGACTGAACTACTTTCACCAACTTTATTTTTAAAGAGAAAAATATTTACTCCGAACTAGCTGTATGGCTTAGTGTGCGAACTCTCACCTTTACCGCAATAACCTTTCAATTTCCGACGTAAAACCAACTCTGAACATTACTCGAACACGTTCAATCAAAACTGACGCAACTGCACCGTAAAGGGATTTCAATCATGTTTTCGCTCTGTCGGTAAAAACTGTTGTTCGCTGGTGTATTGGAACTGTCAGCCGCCGGGCTGGTCGCTTGTTGATGCCGCATGCGCCGACTATTCACCTTTATTACCTCTATATGTCATATCTACTAATCATTTTAGTCGAGTTCTCTATTTTGCACACTAGAATTTTTCTAGCTGAAGTATCATTAGCGTAATTTAAAATGTATTTTGGGTTTCTATTTTATTGAATTGAAAACCCAGTCTAAAATCTTAAGATATACAACTCATTGACTTTCTTATATTATCTTTAAATATTAAAGTTCAGGGCCAGTCATCATTATCATCGGTCACATGACGCCTTCTGCTAAGTACAGCCCTCTAAAAAATCCACTTGTTTTAAGCCAACAACCAACACTTGATGTATCCGCATCAAACTCATCTTTGTCCTGGTTCCAAAAACCGCTCAACATCAAACCAATAACCAATACAACATTGGTGTCCAAACTAGAATGTGTTGTCTTGTGGGAGGTGATCCCCATAAAGCTCCATGGAATCATTACCATGACAATGCGAGCTCTGTTTGGCCGAATCGCGGCGTCCATTATTCACTCTTCATTATACACGCTTGTGTATTCATTGCCGGGTGAAGTGCCCGCGCTGGCACAGTGCAGGGAAAGCAGTAGAATAGCTTAGGATGTGATCAGGTGTAATATTGATTTGTAGCATCTATGTATATGTGAAAGAGCAATTCTACAAACTCGTCATAATCCATAATCCAATATAAATAATATGGGATATGTCAAAAAAAGGTTCCTTAAACACAAATAATACTCCTATATAATCTAGAAGATAATATGTTTGCATTCAGAACAGATATTATTGTTGAGTTTCTTCATACCCAAAATATATAAAGCTTTTGGTATATGGTAACTTTTGGCATTTGGCGCTTGTCACCACCGTTGTGCCGGCGGGCTGTGTCGCGAGTACGTCTTAATGCAGTTTTATTTTAAGAATTTTCAACTTTAGGTAGTAGCATGGTAATAATGTGATCAAATACACTCATATCTAGTCGGAGAAAAAATTATAATTTTACTGACCTTTTGATTATTTGTAGGCTAACTTTACCCTTTCCCTAACAGTTGCACATTTGATTTTGATTTATTGCCTAATTGATTAGTAGTTGCCTTACTGCCACAACTCTGCAATACGCACACGCACACACGCGCTCAATTGCCGGTCTCACCTTGGATGTTTGCTTCATATAATGAGCTTTGTTGATTGCATATCGTCGCGTAATATCATTTCCGCATCCCACTGTTTTAATACCAAATTTAAAATTATAAAGTTATGCAATCGGCACGTTTTCGAGTCGCCGAATTATAATTTAATCTTCACAAACATACGCAAGTATTGTTCAGTTAACATATATTATGTGGCGCGTTTGCAAATAATTAAAGTCGAACAAAGGAAAGGGTTTGTGTTTTAATATAATGATGTAGATAAGTTTTTGGCAGTAATTTGCTCGAACTTATGTTTTGTGTTTTGAAAGTAGGGAATAAAGTTTATTTTGTATAAGTAGAGACTGGTTATGATATTTTCAGACCATTCTCCATGTTTTTTTTTTGCACAAATTCAACTTAAAGAATACATATTTTCTGAACCATTGACTAAACTTTAAAAGGAAGATATCAGATATTATAACTTCACTTGACTGCACTGAAGCTGCTAGAGCTCACTGAATTAACTAATAACCATTAGGGGACCTTATGTCACTGCCATTTTCTAGCATAAAATCCTTTCGCTAAATGACTTCCATTCTAAAAATGGCGCTTCATTAGTATAGATCTTTTAAGTTCCCTGCACATTCTTTCCCCTACTTTCCCACTATTAATTAAGTGAGTACCGCGCGCCGGATGCGCCGGAAACGGACGGCGAGAGCCGATAATGGCGTCACATCCTCGGCGGAAACTCGCACAAGACACATCTGACAGCCTCCGCCGCCAGCCGGATGTCACCGGTTTGTCCGACGCGACAACTTGCTCGCCTTTAAGTTGCTAGCATTGGTTAAGGAGTTAATGGGAATGGATTGGTCTCGGAAACTTTGCATAAGTTTAGACAGATTTATTCGCAAAAATAAATTATCATAATCCTATAGGGTGGCTCATTGACAAATGATGATTGCAAAAATCATATCAGTATGCTTGCCTTGTTTTTTTTTATTTAATTTGTATGGTTTCAAACCGCATTGAGAATTTGAAGTTGCACCGGCGGCGAGGCAAGGCCGTAGTTGTACTGTGTTTCGTTATAAAGCTGATATTTCGTGTTCGAGTCCCGGTATGGCAAATTGGTAATAGATTTTCTTTTCCTTATCAGCCGGGAGTCAGGAATAAGTGTCCGATAATATCTATAGGCTGGTTCCCTATCACATCGTGGGATGGAACAAACAAGGCGATATGTAGGTGTCCTGGCACCTCTGCCTACCTTGTCTAGGAAAAAGCGTGAATTTATATATGAAATGTAAGTTTTTATATCGAAATTCTGACCAATTAGCCACATTCGCCAACTCGCACTAGGGCCAACCCACACTAGGCCAGCGTGGTGGACTCTATGGCCTAATCACTCTCAATCGTACTGTCGATTGTAGAGAATGCCCATGCCCTGCAGTGGAACATATATGGGCTGATACAGAAGCTACATTTGAGCAAGCTTTTCAACTTCAATTCTCTTTTTACACCAGATAGGGAAAGTTATTAGAGAGTTCAAGTCAAATGCACTGACCCTGTTTAAGTATTGATTATAGATGTATGCATATCTCTAAGAACAAATAGCAAAGTTATGTCAATTTGAAAGCAATAATTTATGCAGCCGTCCTCCAGCGAAATGCCGGCGGTAAGACAAAACCTCACACATACCTCACTAAATCCACTCACCACACTGTAGATATCATATTTTATAGTAAATTCTCGGAGGAATTCCAACTAAGCCGGTACCTCGGAATATTTGCCGGAATGCTCGCCAACTCCGGGCTAAATTACACAATGCCTGGTATTTAAATGTATTAGCCGGTACAACGTTATCGCGATTCCGGGCGGCGCCGCGTCGCACCACTAGTCTCATTAAAGTTGGTCCCGCAGCGCCGCGACCATAACTTGCCCGAAGTTCGCGTCTTGCGAACTTGTTTAATTGGACAGTTTTTGGATTTTCTCACTGCGGCTCGGTAATGGAGTTTTCAATGTAGTGTGCCATGTATTGTAGAAGAGAATTGTTGTTGTGAATTATTTTGGAATGTCTCACGGAGTATTGACGTGTGTCATAACTTTACTAAAACATGTCATTTGCTCATTATCATCATCGGGGTCCTTTATTTTATAATTATTATCATCTTATTTTATCCCCTCTTCTGTACGGCATATGTGCAATGTATTTTTGGTCCTTCAGGTGGTACAGGTATTCACGGGGTTGCGGTGACCACCACTCACCACTTAAACATCAAAATTCTGTTACCGCTGCAATATAAAAAATAAATTATACAGCTCAGCCACAGGAAGCAAACGAACAGATAAAGCAAAAACACTTTTCAAAAATTCATTTCCACCAATTCCTTAACCAAATAAAAAAACTACCAAGGCAAACAACACTGACTTAATGAAACATCACCGCACATCCAGCACAAACAGAGGAACAGTACCTAAAAAAAGCCAATTCCTTCATACGTGGGGTAGAGCGGCCCACAATCACAACAATTCACCGCTTGTACAAACAGGGCCGGCAAAACGAAGACACCGGCGCAAACAAAAATATTGTACTGTCCGCAACGTGTTTACACGACGCCGCTCATTACTCTGTTGACATCATTGGCTTAGAAATGTCCTGGGGTATTTAGATTTTGGCATAAAAGCGGTCAATTATCTTACAGTATCATTATATTCAGACCCACGAACGACGAAAAATGGTTTTCATTCTTTTTTTCGCAATGAATGGCGAGGCGAGCGTACCAGTCGCTTACGACCACTCATGGGCGGTAGCAAACTACACCATGAATTACAAAGCTATATTTTGTATTCCTCTGCGCTCGCCATCCTGGAACATTAGGTGTTAAGTCTCAATATGTCCAGTGGCTAATCTAGCTACAATGTCCTTCAAACCGGAACACAACAGTACATTTACACTGCTGTTTGGCGGGAGAAATAGACATTGCGGCGGTACATACCCAGGGGGTCTCTCACATGTGAGAGGCATAACACCAGTAATAATTAGTACTGAAAGAAGAAAGAAAGAAAAAGCAAGAAAATAAAAGAAATATAAAAGTTCCTCAAGTATTATACACACAAAACCTGTCGCCAAAATTTAGAAATTCGATTCGATAATATTTAAAGCGGTTTCAGGACTACGTAAACCTGTTTTATCAGGAGCAAGGGCAAGTGTAAAACTTTAAACAAGTACAAACAAAATATTACTGTCTTTTAAAATGAATATCATAAGATCAACAGCCAGCCTAACTGAAATACTCTTATCTCCCGAGCTCTAACAAGTTGGTCACAATAGGCGTGGAGGCAAATTGCTAGGGCTGGCGTCGCGGCCTGCATTAATCCCACGCCCTATTCATTAACATTAAGGGCCGCGACGGACACTGGTTTACGCAAATCCCCCGATGGCTCCTCGCTATATTTTTCTAAGGGTTTTAGTTGGGCCACTTCGGTCCTATTGGATTTGGATGGGGAAATCGTAAGCGTATCGCTTTTGTACATTTGATTGGGTTTAATCTATTTCCGGCCGGTTTTTCCTTGTTTTTTTATGTTACAAGCGGGAAATTGAAATTTACGGAATTAAGTCAATCTCATTGGTTGTGTAAAAAAAAATTAATTACCATCATCCACAGTCAAAGAAAGTCCTTTGATGTATTTTAAAAACATTTCTCCTCGTATAAATGTGTGCGTGGTTTTGCGACTCCATTATTTGGCCATAAATGAGTTCTTTAATAAAAAAACTAGCAGTACATTCTATAGCATTTAATTTGGAAAAGAAATTCGTGCTAACCACAACCACACTTATTTAATTATTTAATTTGTAAGAAGATCAAGAGCATTAACAATTATATAGGTTGGTTATACCAAAACATTCATGGTCTTTTTTGCTAATGTCCATGAGCATCTATATCGCTCACCATCAGACGAATGGCATTCTCGACTCGTCATTCAATGCTATAAAAAAATAAACAAAATGCCAAATAAAGGTCACAGTTGCTAAGCAACGAACTATCACTTCAACGAGGTTGTAAAAACACTATAAATATTTCAAATATTTTAAAAATCTACACTTTGGCTCAAGCTTAGCGAATTATATCTTTGTTTTTATGGCTTAAACCATGTTATGCGTAATTAATATCCTTTACCTAAGACTCCTCATCTTGAGACATGTGATCACGTGTTTTCTATCTCACAAACCCAGACCCGAATTAATTAGTAATTATGGGTTACAAATATTTTAACGATGATGTGTGGATTAAACACATTATACACTGCTCTTTCTTTCTTCTTCTCATAAATCCATTCAATGGTTGCCTGGTAGAGATTGCCTTAGACAAGACCGCCATGTGTACTTTTTTTTTCTTTTTATCGTCCCTACATACTGTTATATGTGTTCTGACAATACAAATAAATATATCAATAAACCTACAAAATTTCAATTCATAATAATTATATTTACCGACTTTCATTGCGACTAGCTAAACTCCTTAGTTCTATATGTATAAACGTAAATATATTAGTTACTATTTGAACAATAGCCAGCTTTTCAAATTTCAATATCATGTATTTCAATAGTAGGTACCAGTTCTAATCCGAAAACTAATACAGGGAGAGGCATTATTATTATCCAATTTCCATACAAATATTGACTGCGAAACGAATTGCTCGTAAGCGTATATTGCTTTGTTTTGTCCAAATATATTGTATGAAAATGGATTTGAAATTGTTCGATGCAAACAGTTGCAAAAAATATTTTTTGGCTCAAATGTTTGTCGATTTTTCCATGTCCACTGAAATTATCAGTGTCTCCTAAAGCTTCTGTTTTATGCACGATGTGCTGGATTTTCCAAAATACCGCAGTATTTTATCTGGTTATTGTTTCGTTTCGGTTTCATCGGATTTTATGAAGACTTGAAGATTGATTTTGGATCTGGTAGATGCAGACTAGAAGATTGATTTCACATGTTTATTGTCAATATTTGTGCTTAATTGGTGATTATATTGCTTTCACGATCATTTTGTTGAAATAAATATAGTGTTCGATAACGTTTAGTAATAAGACATAACTAAATTCCATGAAGTTGCTTGAAAAAAATGTTGAAAGAACCCATTACCAACAAAATTGGGGTTGCGTGGACTGAAAGTCTAGTCTGTATTATAACATATTTGACGTATGTATATACTAATACCATTCTTCCTGTCCTATAAATGTAACATTTTACCAATACACAAAATCTGGAACGAAAATCGGACACAAAAGACACACTTACGCCACTTCATCAATCTCTTATTCTTATCTTTGTCAGCAAGCTACAGCCCGTCCCGACAAAGATCAAAAACTTTCCTAGATTCACACAATAAACATGTAAAGAACACATCAACACTCGCGACCTTACCCCCTCCCCCCTCACCCCTCGACCGGCTCTCCACGCCTGAGACGCCCTGACATATGCAGTAAAAAAAATAGTTTTCCAGCATAGCCGCTCCGGAGGGCGAAGGAATAAAGGCGCGCTGAATCATAGCCCAAATTGAAAGTATAACGCGATGTCGGGATGTCATGTAGGAAGGAATCTTATTGATTGTGCATATGGATGAGGTATATTTGATGCTGTGTAACGGGTATCTTTTGTTTTCATAGTTGAATGCCACCGACAGGGTCGCACCTGATAGTAGAACACTGGTGATGTTTAATGTTCAGATACTGCAACGAACAAGATACACGTACACTGTTTTGTTTCAGAATATGTTCTCCAGCGTGAGCCAATAAGGCGCAGTTTACATCTTGAATATCATCATACGGAAGTAATACAATCCTTTCCACTACTCGTAGCATTGCTGCTGCAATTTGTTAGTAATTTCAGACTTAAATAATCACTCTTTGTCAACGTTTTTCCGTTCATCACATACCTTTTAATACATCATGACCGTGATATTTTAGAACAACAAAATACGCGCATTACGTCAGAGATTCCCTAATCTTTATTCACATCTTTCCAATTCTTCTTTTTCAGCCCATAATCATGAAATAAACTATAAATCACGTACGTCATCAGCCCTGGGGTTTATAGCCGATGACTCTTGGAGTTTGTAAGCATTTGTTTCGTAGCTTCGTGTCGGCAGTAATAAAAGGCGACTCGTACGCGACGCGGGGCGTTGACGCAGTCGTGTGAATTACGTACTTTCCTCTCCCCTTCGAAAAAAGAGAATAAATTCGCTTAGAAAGGGCGTTTACTTCACATGCAAATTATTATTATTATGCCAGTTTGGGTATTAGTGGGGTTTTTATTGTGAAATCTTCGGGCCTCTTTACCCCTTTTTACGGGCCGATTTCAATGTTTGTTTTTTCTGTTTGTGTGTGGAAATCTGAGTTTGACGTCATCGTTTGTGAAGGGACGGTAAATAAAATGTTATTGGTTTTTGTGTAGGGTTGTGGTGTAAAGCTAAGCCGGTACTTAGTGCGGCCCTTAATGTTATTTGCTCTCGTATTGATCTTGTATTAATTGTGAAAGAAGTCGTTGAGGAAAAGGCAACAGGAAAACAATTTCCTTGATTGCGTAATCAATGGCCGGCAGTGTGTTGTGTTCGACATTTTGAGTGTCTGTTGGCTCATCTTCATTAATGGTTTTGGTGACGTAACACATTGACTTGTAACAAAATACCAAAGTTTTATTGATTGTTGTTATTGTCCTATAAATAAACATCCCAATAATTAATGAAATTCTAGAATGGTAGAGCCACATGTTAACAATATTATTATATATACTCTTACTGAAAAGTTACAGCTTTTGTGACGCATTTGGTTAGTTTTGTGAAATCGTCTTTTTCATGATCAAATGTTTGCGACGTACCTATGACTTAAAGTACTACAATAGCTCTTCAACTCCTAAAATTCTCTAGATTTGGTAACGCTACTTTCTTAGCTAACAAATCGTGTGCTCATTTGCTGCAAGGTATAAAAAAATACACACGTATTTTCCAACCCGCACAGCAGACTTCATGCCAAAAATTCCGCGCCGCAATCAGCTCTCGTATCGCGTAATTACCGGAGTCCGCGTTAACGCTGTTTATGATGGCATCGATGCTCCACGCGCCGCCGGCCGCGCCGCAACTCAGCGACACCAGCGTGCTCCTCACACAATTAGCCCGATTTGCATATTAGACGTGTGATTGATGTTTAGTTAATATGCTGGTTGATATTAGCATGGATATGAGTATATATGAGTATATATGTTCATATATGCTTGTAGCAATAGACACGCTACGTATAGGTAGATGAGCTGATCACCATTCTAATCATACGCAAGTCTAAAGACATGTCGGACATACATTTTTATCCAGGTTTACTCATACATGGTTTTTCAGCGGAAAACTTACACGGTTCATAGTAACCAGTATTATAATTCAGAGAAGTTGCGCTAAATGTATTTTGATTTGGAACTCTGTTTAAATATTTGTGTTTTCTTGGTCTTCGAAATTTTCGAGGCAACCGCGTTCTAGCATAAATTTTCTGTGGCTGGTGAAGATTTATCTGTGAAAATAGGATTTTATCATAAACATATCTGGCCAAAAGAGTTGGTTATACAGGGTATATCAAGACTGCTACCGAAAACGAAGCCGGGTGGTAGTTTAAGCGACTTCAGACACAATGCAACAGAAAAAGCTGCAAAAATAAGCGACAATTTTTTTTTGTAATTTTTTTTCCTATTGCCTTGTTTTGGTGGTAAATACATTTTTTCCTAAAATAATAGTGTATACCCTTTAATTTATAAATACTCTAACATATAAGAGAGTTTAAATTATTATTTTAGCAAAAACTATGGATTTACCACCCAAAAATGACGATATTTAAAAAATCATAAAAAATAATTGTCGCGTTTTTATGCGAAATTTTTAATTGCATTGTGTTTGTAGCCACTAAAACTACCACCCGGCTTCGTTTTCGGTAGCAGTCTTGAGATACCCGGTATAATGTAAAAATATTCATATGAACTGACTTAGTGCTGGTAGTGTATTCGCATGCACTTTATACGATCGAAGGAACTCTTATAGTGATACCCGCAAGTGTGTCGTGTTTCGAGATTGGCCTTCATATAAACATACAAAGGTTCCCGGTTAGCCAAACTGACTTGATTGTGTCGGTGGATATGCTGTACTATACATATACAATCAAGTCCCCACGTACCTTTACAAAAACAGCCAATTTGAACCTGCATAAACAAACACCTATTATCAAACAAAAACCCGTCCAAATCGCTTGCATCCGCGCCACGCGCCGCACAATAACACTGAACGATTTTCATTAGGGGAAGTGCGCGCAATGGCGCATACCTAAAATTCGGCTAAACATAGTTGTCCAACAATCTGTTGCGAGTGGTTTGGGAGGCGCGTCGCCCGATCCACGCCCGTTAGCCGCCCGGCTCACGTCCGCTCCACGCCGGATGCGACTTGCCGGTCAATTATTTTTACACTCAGTAGTTTCTGTCGGCCAGATGTTGGATTTCATATGGAGATCTTGTTAAGTTTATAGCAGATTATGTTTTGCATGCGACTTAGTAATGAGCTAATATTTTGCCTAGTGGTATGTACCACTTGAACATTCATAGCTATTCGTATGGCTGTGAAACTAGAAGCCGCTAGTTTCTCGCACTAAGAGAAATGTTTGTGAAATCCAACAAATATTTGTTTTAAGACCCCGAGATGAGAGACCGAAAATACAGTCGTAGTTTCCGATATACACTAGTGGCTAGTATTTTGTGTGAGAATCGGACTTTGAATACGATTTGTATTTATATAGCTATATTTAGTGATGGAAGTATAAATATTAACTGCTTTCTAAAAACTCAATCCTAGTATTAATACTCGTATTACAACACGAAACACCAACGCTGTTATTATATCAAGCCAAACCAGAATCTCGTTTAGCAGCCACCTAATCCTCCATATACATGATATTACTGTACCAAATATCGAGACAAAATCAAATATTTTTTTTATAATCCACCCCACACATTTACAGAAACCGATATCTCCCCCGTTACAGATTATAAACAGATTTATATTCTTTTTTCCAGATTTTTCCAAGTCATTAGACAAATCTAAGTGAACCGGAGCATGAAAACGCTCTGCTTTACAAAGTAATAAAAATACTCGAACGATTCCAACCTAAAAAAAATAAACTAACAAAGAATTTGCGAATTGCGAGAATATTTTTTGAAATAGACTTTATTTTTGTTGAAAAATAAGTAACTCTAACGAGACACGATGAAGAAAAGATTTCTTTTGACTGCCATTCGCTTGTGACTTTTTACTACTAATGTTATACCAATTTAGAAGAGAGACGAATGAATGAAAATATATTGTTTCGTCCATTTAAGTGGGTATTTCTGCCTGTTTCTCAACTAACGTCTGGCAAATTGGTCAAAGACTGAGCGCTCAATAGCCTTTTATGTGCGCATTGTATCATTTTTATGTGTTTTTTACCGCAAAAAATAAAATACAGCTTCGAAATATTCGCAGCATTTTATTATATTTTTTGTGGTAATACTACAATTATTTCTGCAGCTGTTGGAAAGTAGGTCTTATTGCTGGGAATTAGGGTTTCAGAGCATGAGCAGTAATTATCCGAGTGGCGTCGGTATTTTTTTAATTCCAATACATCCTTATTAAGAGGAATGTGTGCGGTCGCCGCGCGCCGTGTTGATTTCATATTATGATATTCGCGCATTAATTAAAGCTTTGCGGTGTCACGTGGCGGGTGCAGTGCAGCTGCAGGCTGCTCCGTTATCCACTCCCCACGGTTTTTCCACATTATTCAATTATGACTGATTGTTAATTAATTTTTGACCTTTTGTACTGTTATTATGAAGATTTAACGTTTGGCATGCTGTGTATTGCTCTCTATGGTGTGGTTAAATACGTTTTATTCATACAATTCATTTTTTTGTATTGCAATAAATGGAGAGGCGAACATGCCATTCGCGTGATTCGCGTAAAATGGTAAACAATACGACCGCTCTTGGACAGTAGCAAAACCCAACAACACCATGAATTTTTACAAAGAAATGCTTTAGTCTTCCACTGTGCTCGCTATCCAGACAAACAAACATATTTTATGTTTAATAATAATTAGACATTAATGTCGATCACGTAACAAGATGCGAAATGGAATCTTATTATGATAAGAATTACATATTTTCAAAACAATGTAGAGTTTTATCTGTAAAACCCTTTCTAGTTATCATTTATATTATTTCAAAGGCTTCTTTACTCTTTAAAGTCTATTAATAGAACATAATATTATGAGAAACGGAGACTAATAATATTTCACTGTATAAAGAATAGCAGTATAAAAATGCAGCTTGTACGGGCACATATTAGAGAACCTCCCTAGCCCAAAGTGGCACAATACCCCACTAAACTGTAACGATATCGATACGCAGTTAACGTCAAAACGTCAGATACAAAACTGCCCAAGCATCGGAACAAAAGAAATGTTACGTGACACTAAATAGTTTAAGTGCTGTTACATTCTTATAGTTGTTATTTTTTAGGTCCATATGCTTGTATATTTATTGTAAATACATACATGTTTTTCGTCTTTACTAATATTATAGAAAGGGAAAGATTTGATTGTGTGTTTTTATTGAAAAGCCTCTGAAACTACTGGAATGATTGAAAATTAGTTAAACTTTGGAATCCTACATTATCCCCAATGAACATAAGTGAATATTTTCAAAAAGTGTATCTACACCTGGGCGGGGCCGGGCCGCTAGTTATTTTTAAATTTGTTGTTATGTTGTAACGACTTATTTCTTCTAAATCTTAACCAGTTTATCTTAATAATCAATACCACCAGAGCAAATAAATATACATATTTTTAAGCAATAGTTTCGATACCTCTATACAGGGAAGCAGTAGTTGTAACATATTCGTTTCTTCGGAAATTAGATCCGGCATGCATTAAAACTAGCGCAAGCTCACCATTCATTACAAGTAAGTTTTCCACCCGCCACATAAAAAAATAAAGTGAACTCTCAACGAAAGAAATCACATGGTTTTTGTTACTGTGTAAATAAACATATTCCGGCGCAGACTGTACATACACCGAGCAACGGAACCGCGAATATAAGTTCACAGTATCAAAATAAACTTGTGTCCGACTGTATTGTGTAATGAGGACAAATTCAAAAGGATTTCGGGTGAAACAAAGAGGCCGTCATATTTCGCGAGACAATGCCGTTGTTCTGCGGAAGACGGTGGGCCATTTGTCAAGCGCGCCACGTCCGCGGCACGCTCACGCCACTACTCAACCGAGGATTTTGCAAGTGAATTGAAAGAGCTGCCATTCATTAGTTTTAATTTTTGTATTTAATTGAGTTTTGCTTTGTTTTTAATTTAGTGAGGTATATAAAAATAAATAAATGCAGTCAAACACGTAATTAGTCACAGTGGGATACCAAATTTAATGTCTTGGGTATAAAAAACAATGAGTGACTATAAGTATTCACTACATTTAAAACCAAAATAAATATTGTGCTTTAAAAACGTTTCTTTCGGTACGGGGTTCGAACCCGCAATCAGACGTACCTATCACAGCCAGCTGTATTAAATAAACAATATAGTACAGGCAACGAAGCATTTTTTCCTGCATAATTTGCCAGGAGTTTTTTGTTTTCATGAAGAGGTGGCATATGACCCCACTAAGTTAAAAACCCAAAATACTTACAAAAATGGCGTCCGCTAGAGCCGCCTTTTTGGAAAACGCGTTTGAAGCCATATCTCCGGAACCGTCCACTTTAGGCCCATCATGCTAAGGACCTTTCTTGTAGATAATTAAATTTCCCATCTTTTTTGTTCAGTAATTTTTTTTGTACCATTAACCGTTCGCGATTTACAATGTTATTAATATTCGTTTCATGCCTTTTTGTAAGTATTTTGGGTTTTTAACTTAGTGGGTTCATATGCCACCTCTTCATGAAAACAAAAAACTCCTGGCAAATTATGCATTGCGGACAAGAGTAACTCGTTGCTTCGTTGCCTGTACTAATATTACTATATAATATTTCTTTATAGAATTTAACCAATATTCATCTCGAATGAATGAATGCTTTTAAGAATCTTTCATTCCCTATTGGCTCTTTTTAGAATTGCGCTCATAGCGATATAGGTGAAAAAGCTGTCGTAGAATTTTATTGCGGCGAGTTGCAATTTCATTTGTATCGAGTTTTCCTTGCTGCAGCTTGAATGCTCGTTTATATTTTAACATCTTTCGTATAGTCATTATTGTAAATCATTAAATATTTTAAAGAATAATGAGTCCTATGTTCACGGAAATGTTACATATTGAAATTAAATTGTCAATTTCAATCATTTTTTACTATTTCCAATGTTTATAACGCTTTTCTGCGTTCATAGTTATCTGCATTCACATTAAACATTACTTCATTCATTTTAGCATTACCCAAATAATTTACAAATTAATTGCATGATAACCTACACTAAGCCAAGATTCATAGTAACACACTAACTAGAATTATTCAAACATTTCAAGCAATAACATTTTTATGCAATAATTCAAGACCACCAAATGTAAGGTTAACACCACCTTCACGTATTTACTCAACACAGTATAAATATCTGATACACTAGCGATGCAGAATTTCACAAGTTCCACGAATGCCAGTCGGGTTTCACGAGGTGAACGAAATAGCTGCGAAGCTCACTGAATGCCTCACTAGTTTCGATATAGATACTCTTATTAGTCCCACTTGTGGCCTTCAAACATTTGAATATGAATTTAAATGGGCATAACAAGTAGCCGACATATACACATATATTGAGTTTTTGATTTTCATAATCATCATCATCATCTCAGCCACAGGAAGTCCACTGCTGAACATACGCCTCATCCAAGGATCTCCACATCAATCTGTTGGAAGCGGCCTGTATCTCGCGACTTTTGATTTTAATGAATAGATTTTTGTGTACGTCATGTTTTATTTAATTACTGTAACGTAATAACAGATACAGATATTTTTGGTGAGTTTGATATTAATGATTTACCTGTACCCAGTGGGCTCTGTATGCGTTCTAATATAACTCCAATAATGGTTCCTTAGATTTACGCGAATGTTACACATTGAAATAAAACTATTATTTACGGATTAGTTTAGTAATTGTAAAATAAGGGTAGTTGAATTGTAACAGTCACGGAGCGGACGACCAATACCTCAGTCCGCCCCGTGACCACGAAAGATGTAAAAAATTAAACTAAATTCGCGATAAAATCCGTAAATAATAGTTTTATTTCAATGGCTCCAATATTCATACAGTTCTAGTATTCACACTGAAAGCATCTGTGTGGTAGCTGTCCTTATACGAGTATATATTATTCAACATTGTAGCAAGTAACAACAACATACAACCATCTACTTATAATTGGGACACATTACCACCGTACGCACATTATCCAGCAAATTGACCGTATACCCTATAATTAACGACTGATTGAATTTCTCTTAGCAGTTAGATACATTTAGCCCGTTCCTAATATTAAACAATATGCATTAGCCGGGTAAGCAACATTACTCACGCGTGGAATCTCTTCAAACAGCTAACGCGCACAAAGCAAACTGTTCAAGTTACCTTGTTCCATAATGCGTACGAAATTTTAAGAGCCCTCACTATACGTAACTGCGTCATAGAACGGCTCCCCTTGAGTTTCGGGATCCAAAGGAGGACATAAAAGCTAGAGAACTCTACTGAACGAGCGTCCTCCACGAAACCATTTACCGCAACGGGAGACATGCCCGCTTCCTGGCCCGGTACCTTGATTCGACAATACAGTCGGTAGTGTAAAACGTCGTACATTGCTCGTCAAGTTACAACCGACGTGTAGTAGCACAAAATAAACGCGTCATGGTTGCAGTGTTTTGAGATTTAGCCAAGAACAAAGGCTCTTATGTACAAGTAGCTGATCTGACATTCCTCGTTGTTGTTTTAAACCAGCCACATTGCTCGTGCTGTTAGCGTCCCCGCTCGCGGTCTCAATGACTAAAACACAATGTAGGCGGCAGTTTGCGACAGCGACGAGAGTGTCGCAACATGACGGGTACTCAGTGCGTCATTTATCTATACGAGCTCCTTAACGTTAATAATGGTGGTAACGTGTCAGTGTAGTGTAATTAAATACGCTTTTATTCGGTGCTTGGACGAAAGAATTTAGTGGACACGACCGGTTTTATTGCTGTGGGTGTTTTATTGACGGGAGGCGCTGTTACACGATTTATTTGTATTTCTTTGATGTGAATGTTTAAGATATTTCGTTTTTGTTTATAAATTAAGCTACTGTTTTTTTTTAATTATATTTTATTTGTATTGAATTAATAGTGCTTCTTATATTATCCAGATATTATAAGAGTCGTGCTTAAGCTTTTCCACTTCGCAGGTACTTTGGCATCTTGGATTGAAAATTGTTATTATATTATTCTCTCAGGTACCAAATATTTAAAATTTTACATGCTTTGTATCTTATTTTCTATTTTAATCTTCATAATTATTACCTATTTCGAAATTAATATCATATTAATTTGATGTTCAAATTCAAACAACAAAGAAACAATTTAATATGTACATGATCATTGGCTGTAATTAAGCCTGTGAAAGTAGCCAGTAATTAATACGTTTGTCGACATCTTTCATAAAAGTGAGTAAATTTTAATTTGCCTTTAGTGAGCTCTTGGCAAGCATTTAATTACTTACAAGTAATATTTATGAAATGTTTGAAGTATTATGTAAGAGAAGCGAGACGGAGCCGAGATGCCCCTATTCATTTACAATTTATTACAGCTGGAACTTTTTGTGTTTTATTTGTACGTTTCGCTTTATTATAAACGGCAATGACAGTTTGTTGTGAGATATAAATATATTTAACTAAAGTAAGATTGTCCCAGACGCACAAGCTGGTAGATATGCATGTACGTATGGACGTAACGATTTTTAAAGGTTGGTTCCACTTGCATAAAATAACTTCTCAACAAATTACTTTATAAATTCAATTATGTTATAAGTTGTAAAGACAAAGATCCAGCAATCCATCAGTATCTACTGATGTTTAATATAAATGTGTCCATTATATCGCTAAAAGCATTTTGATATATCATCTGAATAATTGAGTCCCTTGGATTGCGTCGCTTGGAGGCTCCGTTATCCTATATAAGAGGAAAATGAGTGCTTACTTATTTATAGGTTAAACATTTTCTTTTATATTTTCAAAATAGGTACAAATTACAGAAAAAACGAAGTAGGAATAATAAAAATTAAACCCACTTCGAAATTGTAATAAAGTAAAATAATAAAGTAAAATAATATTGTAAAATAATTTAATAAATCCTAAATATCTAAACACACACATCAAACTAGTTTTTGATAGTAATAAAGAGTACTAAATATAAATCATTAAATAATATAAATAACACACAAAAGTCACAGACATTGTGATCGAGTGTTGTTTCGCGGGTATCATGAACCACGGGAGATTTTTTGGTCGCACAAACACCCAGACTTGAATGAAATATTAGTGAGCCACACAAACATTTCTCTCGGTACGGGGATCGAATCCGCAGCCTCCCGTTTCACCGGGGCGTGTAATCGTATGCGCCACAGAGGCTGTCAAATGAACTATATATTACGAGTATCCTTGTTATGACAATGCTAATCACGACGACGTGGCGACGCTATAATTAGGACGAATGGGGCCTTATGCGTATTAATAATTACTCTTTCTCTTTTCACTCACTGGAAGTCCACTACTGAATATAGAATAATTACTAATAATTTCGATATCCTTATGAACATTTCTCAAGTTTTATATATACTTTCTTATAGTAACAATATAATGGTATTAATAATTATTATAAATGTAATTTATATACTGGGTATCTCAAGACTGCTACCGAAAACGAAGCCGGGTGGTAGTTTTAGTGGCTATAAACACAATGCAACTAAAAATTTCTTAAATATCGTCATTTTTGAGAGGTAAATCCATAGTTTTTGCTAAAATAATAATTTAAACTCTTTTATACCTTAGAGTATTTATAAATAAAAGGGTATATACTATTATTTTAGGAAAAAATGTATTTACCACCTAAATATGGCCATAGAAAAAAAAAAGAAAAAAAATTGTCGCTTTTTTTCTGTTGCATTGTGTCTGAAGTCGCTTAAACTATACGTTATATATAAACTAAACGCTTCGTTTTCGGTAGCAGTCTTGATATACCCTGTATATAATAGTTTTTTAAAACGTATGTACATGCATTTTGGAATAACATCCTGTAGATATTTGTGTGTCTGCTTGTATCCTTAAAAGTAAATATTATATCATACAAAAAAATATTTTATTTAAAATGAAAAGTAGGAGCTTAATTTCATTGTAATGCAATGGTGAAAGATTTCAAGATTATAGAAAGAACCGAACACATTACCTTTTACTTAATTGCAAAGTTAATTATATGAGAGTCCCATTCTCAACAAAAAGGTGCTGGTGGGCTTTTGGCAACGGACTAGACGTAGCTACCTACACGAGTTACTCTGGTCTCGGGTTCAAATCCCAGGGCACACCTTTGACATGGGTGTATGATAGTCAAGCACCAAACACTTTAGCGGTGAAAGAAAACATCGTGAGGAAACCTGCATACCTTAACGATTTATAAAGAATTCATATGATATGATATACAATCCAAAGAACATGTGGAACTTAGTGAATATATTATCTAACAATAAAAATAAAACAGACGCCAAACCACCTATTATTAATACTAATGAAGGTATAATTAAAGACGGAAAAGAAATATGTCAGTACTTAAATGTGTATTTCGCAACCATTGGTCCAAAACTTGCTAGCCAGATTCCGCCTAAATATCATGATACCACCCCCACTTATTCATATATAAAACCAAATATGGAAATGCTATCAAATTTGGCACCATGTGATCAAAATGAAATTAGAAAAGCGATAGATAGTCTTGATAGTAATTGCAGTGCAGGTATTGATGGCATTACTACTAAAATTGTGAAATGCATTAAGCGGTTTCTTATTCCTAAATTGGTAGTTTGTATAAATTATTGCTTAGAAACCTGCACTTTTCCGGACGAACTGAAAATAGCCAAGGTAACACCTATTTATAAAAGTGGAGACAAAAAAGACCCTGGAAACTATCGTCCAATTTCAGTATTGCCAGTCCTCTCTAAAATATTTGAAAAAGTATTGTATGATCGCTTGAATAAGTTTTTGACACAAAATAATCTCCTATTTGACCGGCAGTATGGTTTCAGACCAAAATCTAACACACTATCTGCAACAATAGACCTCGTAACTGAGATTAAAACAAATATAGATGCAAAAAAAGTGGGACTAGGAGTATTCATCGATTTAAAAAAGGCATTCGACACTGTTTGTCACTCACTTCTGCTGAAAAAGCTACATAATATGGGTATTGTTGGCAATGCGTATAAAATTTTTGAACCATACCTTACAAACCGTTTTCAAATTGTAAAAATAGGCCAATACCAAAGCTTGGCACATAGAATAAGTTATGGCGTACCACAAGGGTCCATCCTGGGCCCTTTATTATTTCTTATTTATATAAACGATATTAGCCAAATTCCAATACATGGAAATATGAGCTTGTACGCTGACGACACTTGCATATTTTACTTTGCTTACTCCTTAAACGAAATTCTAAAACTAGCACAAGAAGATCTTAATATCTTACACAAGTGGTTTCAGTGTAACCTTTTGACAATAAACATATCTAAAACTAGTTATATGATATTTAAGGCCAAAAATAAGAAAATCCGGGATCATAGTCCCCTTACAGTCAATGGTGTCAAAATCCAACAATCGGCCCAAGAGAAGTACTTAGGTCTAATACTCGATAGTGGAATGACGTGGAAATTTCACGTAGATAAAATAGAAAGTCGACTATTATCGTTGATGGGATCTTTAAATAGAATAGTTCGTTTCCTACCACGGCAAGTCCGTTACAATGTATACTACTCTCTAGTCCAATCACACCTGTCGTACCTAATTGAAGTTTGGGGTAGTGCTAGTCAAACTATACTGAAACAATTGCAAACCAAACAAAATAGACTAATAAAACTATTATTTCATTACGATCGTTTAACTCCAACAGATAAAATTTATTCGGAAACAAAAATATTAAATATTGATATATAATTTATATAGATTCAACACTTGCCTTTTAATAAGAAAAATTATAGAAAAGAAAATTAATTCAAATTTAATATTTCAAAGTAAAAAAGAACTCGGACTTAGAGCACTTAGAAATTATAATAAAATTTGTATGCCGACACCACGCACAAATTACATTAAAAAAAGTATCAGATATGAAGGAGTACAAATGTATAACAATTTGCCAACAACCATAAAAGAAACAGATAGCTTCCGTGTTTATAAGAGAAAATTAAAATTATTTATTCAAAAATCAAAGCTTTGAATGCGGCCCTGGCAGCAAGTCTTGGATTGTGAGTTGACATGTGGGTATTTTATTTTGTTATCGTCCCAATATTAACACATTGTAACTGTCCTACCCATATTAATAAATTATAGATTAGTTCTGTCCGATACTAGCATAATTTTACCTATAGAATTATTATATCTCATTAAGTGAAATGTAAAATTTCTTTTGAGAATAAAATTTCTTTAACCACATATGGTAAATGAAAAGTTCGCCAACCCGCACTAGGCCAGCATGGTGGGCTGTATGACCTAACCCCTCTCAATCGTACTCTTGATTTTAGAGAAGGCCCGTGCCTTACAGTAGGACGTATATATAGGCTAGTACAGATTCTCAGCAGTATATTAGCTGATAAGTAATATGAGACATTTTAGTAATTTTCCATAACTTAAATAACTAGATATTGGATATATTCATTAATCTCCAGTGTCTCATCTCAATAATATCCTGTCTAGTTCTCAATAACCCAGATAGATGTCTGTGAAATTTGATTTGAGGTTTCATTCAACTACTTGGCACGTGAAAGATTGCTGTAATCTGTTATTCTTGCAAAAACGTTAGTTATAATTCTCCAATTACAAGATCCTTATAAAGTCTATGTTATACCATAAATCTGGCACTTTAGTGAAATATTTCATGACAATAAATCTGAAAAACAAAGACAAAATTATTTAAATATGTCAAAAATATGGTAGCATTTGTGGAATATTTACCCACATTTAGTCTTAAAATTTTGAGCATATGAACTAATCAAATACTCGTAAAATCAATTTAAAAACCAAATAAAATATCACTATAGATCTCAGCAACATCAAACCGGCACAAAGCAATAATAATAGAAAACAGTATCTCCAGATTAAATGCCCGACAAGTTCCAAGGATAAGGCGTAACACTGACGGAGCGGGCGCAGGTGCGCGCCGAACTCATCAACTGCAGCAAATCCTCAGATAAACCACCGGATATTTTTCAACATTAAATCATTAACAAGGTAGAGTCCAATTAAATGAGCCGACTCGGGGGTAATTGGTAGGATTAAAAAGTCTAAAGCACTTATTTTTTGACAAAGAGTCGTCATTATCATTTCATACATAACAATTTATGAACTGCTCTGAATTTCAACTCCTGTATGATCACTGTATTGTAAACTTATTTTTGAAAAGAGCAACGCTAGAGTTTCTTGCCCGTTCTTCTCTGGCGAAAACAGCCTTGTGAACTGGGTGGTAGTGGAAAAAAAATGACTGAATCTAAATAGTGTATGACATTTTATGGATTCAATAAATATTTTCATTTCATTTCATTTTCATTTCATACTTATGTACTATCATGTTAACGTCTGTATTTTCAAAGAAGCAGACTGAGGTGCTATTAGCTTAGTCCGCTGCTTAGCCAAGTAAATCCTCTTTAGGCCACCTACCAGCTATTACTCATCATTACTATATTTTTGTAAGGCCATTAAATGTTCTTGTAACTCAAAATAATTACAATACACTTCATTATGAGAGAAGTGGAGACACTGCTCCTATGGTCATTTGACATAATTACACTAGCCTGCTCGATGACAAACAATTTTAACTTGAAAAAATAAAAAAGTAAAAAACTTTTTAAGTTAAACGGTTTTATATTGCAGATAAATGTACTAAAAGCTAAAAAATAATTTTAAACATATGCATTGATTAAACTAAAATAAAATCGTGGGGCACGTCCACAGTTTTTATTTCTCATTCTATTCTCTAAATTCGTTGAGTTCTTGACTTGGGTGGGAGATTCATATTGTAATTTTGTATAGTATATATATATATGTATAGTATATATATATAGTATATATGTTTTGTACTGTATTATTGATATGTAGGTACTCATCAATTAATAAAAATCTGTTACCCACCCGCGAGCTGCGCCTCGCATTGTGACAATCAATCGTCGGGAGTAATAAAATAACTGTGAACTTGACCGGCTGTTTTACTCGTGCTAATCACCGACAGTACATTTGGCGACGAGAATTTAATTACCCGCGTAGATTTTAATACATAAAGTGAAATGTCGTATTTAGGCCATATTTCCGATTTTGATTATAAGTCGGGAGATTGGACATTATTTCGTATGCGTATTGAACAGTTTTTCAAAGCGAATGCGGTGAAGGAGGAGAACAAATGTGCAATTTTAATTACCCACTTAACGGACGATTCATGCCGTTTAGCGAAACCTTGTGTATCCTCGAGAAGTTGAGAAGTTATCATACAGCGAATTAGTCAAGGCTTTGGACAATAATTTTGAGCCAAAAAGATGCACGTTCGCGGATCGTGCTCAGTTCTACAGTGCAACTCGAGAACCTACGGAAACATTGGCGGAATGGGCCGCTCGTTTACGGGGCCTGGCAAGTCATTGTGAATTTGGTTCCGCTCTGGAGACAGTGCTTAGGGACCGTTTCGTTCTTGGTCTGCAGAAGGGACCGGAGCGAAAGAAGCTCTTTGATCAAGATGCCATCAAATTGACCTTCACGGAAGCGTTAGAGGTCGCCGAGAAAGCGGCAAGCGCGAGGTTGGCTCAACAATTAGTGGAAGAACTGGGAGTCAGCGAGACATCCGTGAAGCAGGAGCCGATATATAAGATGGGGAAATCGAGTGGCAGATATTGGAGCGGTGGTGCCGGGCGAGGGGGTGCAGGGGGCAATAGCGGCCGGGCGGCCGCAGCAACGTCCCATCAAGCGTCACTACATGGCGGTGCAGCTTCTCCCAGGGTTCGGTGCGAAGTGTGTGGCTTGCAAAATCATAGTGCCGATTCGTGTAGATATAAAGGTTACCGATGTCAAAAGTGTGGTGTGAAAGGTCACTTAAAAAAAGTGTGTAAAGCCCGTGTGCATAATATAAACGTGGACGGTAGGAGCGAGCAAAGTGAAGATGATTGCGAAGAATGCCATTTTTTTAATATAAGGTACGGTAGCTATAAACCTATAGTTATTGAAGTAAGGGTCGATTGTAAAAACGTAACAATGGAGGTTGATTCAGGGGCTAGCATATCTGCTATGTCTAATATTTTTTATACAAAATATTTTGGTCATTTGAGTTTATCAACATGTAATATAAGAATGTGTTTTTACAATGGCCATAGAATAAGACCTGTTGGTTATTTCGTCTCTAATGTAACTTACAACAATATGACACAGAAAATATGCTTTTATGTAATAAAAATGGCGGATCTCCCCTTCTTGGTCGTGATTTCATGTATAAATTTAAGTTAGATATTTTACCCATAGATACCCAAAATACCGTTTATGCTTATAATATTAAAGATTGTTATAAGGACGGAATGAGCTGTTTATTAAAAAAATACAAAGATTTGTGGAGCGATGGCTTAGGCAGATTTAATAAATTTAAAATATCTTTAACGCTTAAAAACACAGCGACACCAAAATTTTTTAAATCTAGATCCATTCCATTTGCGTTAAAAACTAAAGTGAATGACGAGATTGTCCGTTTAACATCCTTAGGTATACTTGTTCCGGTGACTCATTCCGATTACGCAACGCCGATAGTGCCGGTTCTAAAGAATGATGGAAAAATAAAAATTGCGGGCGATTACTCGTTAACATTAAGCAGGGATTTGTGTATTGATAAATATCCGATGCCGCGTATAGAGGAAGTATTTTGTAAGTTGGGTGGGGGTGAAAAATATACCAAATTAGATTTGAGTAACGCGTATAATCAGCTGGTATTAGACGATGATTCCCAATTGCTTACCACGATAAATACACCCCACGGCCTCTTTAAGTATACACGGCTGGTGTACGGCCTAGCTAACGCGCCGGCCATTTTCCAGCGGACTATGGAAACGTTGCTCTCAGGTATAGAAGGAGTGAGTTGCTGGTTGGATGATGTTTGTTTGACGGGTCCTACAAAGGCAATTCATATGTCTAGATTACAGGAAGTATTGCATAGGCTACATGACGCAGGCCTAAAATTACAAAAGGATAAATGCGATTTCTTCAAGGACAGTGTGACTTACCTTGGTTTTGTGATAGATAAAAGGGGATTAAGGTCATGTCCAAAGAAAGTAAAAGCAATCATAGACGCGCCTCGTCCTATAAATGTCACAGAACTAAAACGTTTCTTAGGAATGATTACTTATTATAGAACTTTCATACCGCGTGCATCATCAATACTGGGTCCATTGCATGAGTTACTTCGAAAAGACGCAACTTGGGTTTGGGGAAGTTCCCAAGAGTGCGCGTTTATTACCATTAAAGAAGAACTGTCGTCAGAGCGCGTGCTGACACATTTTGATCCCGACGCTCGACTCGTGTTGAGTGTGGATGCGGGCCCGGCCGGTCTCGGTGCAGTGCTCCAACAGGGTGAGGCAGGTCAGGAACGACCTATAGCATTCGCTTCTAGGTCACTCTCAGCGAGTGAAAGACATTACAGCCAAGTCCAAAAAGAGGCAACGGCCATCGTGTTTGGGGTAAAACACTTCCATCAATTTTTATATGGTAGGGAGAAACCGTTTATTCTAAAAACGGACCATAGACCACTCATTGCAATATTTGGTAAAAAAAGTGGTGTTTCAGTAATGGCGGCGTCAAGATTGCAGCGATATGCTATTTTTCTTTCAGCATATAATTATGAAATTTGTTATATTTCAAGTCATAATAATGTAGTAGCGGACTATTTCTCCCGAGCGCCTCTGAATGAAACGTCACCGGAATGTGACGTCGACGATCAGGTTCGTTATTTAAATTTTTTGGATGACAGCCTACCTATCTCTTTTAATGAAATAAAACAAGCGGTTGATAAGGATAGGGTCCTCCAAACGGTAATTAGGTATATCAATAGGGGGTGGCCTCGAAAAATTAAATGTAAAAATATACAACCTTATTTTAAGTGTAAAACGGACTTAGACGTGGAAAAAGGATGCGTAATGCGGGGCCATAGGATAATAATACCATCTGCATTGCGCAAGCAGATGTTAAACGAGTTACATAGGGGTCATTTTGGCATAGTAAAAACTAAGAGTATCGCCCGTGCAAAACTGTGGTGGCCGGGAATTGACGGCGATATAGAAAAAGCGGTGGGCGCATGCATCGTCTGCGCCGCTGTCAGGCCCGCGCCGCCGCGTGCGCCCCCTGCACCGTGGCCGCGCCCTGCCGCGCCATGGGAGCGAATCCATATAGATTACATGCAAATAGCACAAATGACCTTTCTTATTGTAGTAGATGCGCACAGCAAATGGCTAGAATGTGTACAAATGCAAGGATTATGTACAACATTGTTAATTAATAAACTAAAACAATTGTTTTGTACATTCGGTCTGCCTAAGCTAATCGTCTCTGACAATGATCCGAAAATACATAATGATGAATTTAATAGTTTTTGTACAAATTACGGAGTTAAGCACATGACATCTCCGATATACCACCCTTGCAGTAACGGTCAAGCGGAAAATTCCGTTAAAACATGTAAAAAAATGATAAAATGTATTTTAAAGATAATCACGACATAAATTGCAAGAAGATAGGCGATAGATTGTTATCATTTTTATTTGAATACCGCAACTCCCCACATTGTAGCACGGGTGAGTCACCCGCTAAACTAATGTTTAACAGGGAGCTCAGGGGCCGACTTGATCTTTTATTTCCACCGAAACCCATAGATAACGGTGACGTAATGAATCCTCCACCGTGCAGATTATTTGTAAAAAATCAAAAAGTTTGGGTTAGGTGTTTTGTGTCACAAAAATCTGTATGGAAGTAAGGCTATATTGTGAAAAGCTTGGGAAATAGAATGTTTGTTGTGTCAGTTGATGGGGTCGGATTGTGTACAAGACATGTAGATCAATTGTTGCGGTATTCCGGTGATAATCAATCGCCAATATTCTTTCACACTTCTCAGAGATCGACTCATAGTATTGATAAACCATTGGCAGAAGGGACGGATGAAATAAGCGCAATCAACAATCAAAATGAAATAAATATTGATAAAGAAGGAAAAAGTGAGTCGATGCCTGAGAGTGACGCGAGCCACGAGAGTGCTGTCCACGTCTCCGAACAGGTTGTTGCCTCGACTTCAGGAGTTACAACTACTAATGAGTCTCCAACCGATACAGGCGTATCAACTCAAACATCCAATCTACCAAGTCAACGCTACAACCTGCGTCCGAGAAACAAAATAATTAAGTATTTTTAATTACTATACATTAAAAAATATTGTTTTGTTTACTAGGTGTTCAAAATAAGGCGGAAGGAGTGATATGTAGGTACTCATCAATTAATAAAAATCTGTTACCCACCCGCGAGCTGCGCCTCGCATTGTGACAATCAATCGTCGGGAGTAATAAAATAACTGTGAACTTGACCGGCTGTTTTACTCGTGCTAATCACCGACAGTACAATTATACTTACCAAGCCCTTTATTTTGATACCCATATTGATGGGATTGAAAAATACACTATCCGCCATTTTGTAGCAGTGGCCATCTTTGATTTTGATTTTGTATAGTGCACTGAATTCTACTTGACAAGCCCTTTCATTTGATATCCATATTGATGGGATTGAAAAAAACTAAGTTGTCCGCCATCTTGTAGCGGCGGCCATCTTGGATTCAAAATAATATTGAATATGGATAATTGTATTGTCACCAGAATCAAAGGCGTATACCAAATTTCAGATCAATCGGTTAACGGGAAGAGGGTTAAATTTCAATTACTAAATTTGACCCAAACAAACGGGGTAAACTAAATAAAACCGTTTAAAAATAACACTCGCACGAGTTACTTAGTTAAATTTATCCACTATTATCTACATCAATTCTATCAATGCAAATATTCCACCAACCACCTCCACTCAGGCCTATCAAATAAATCCCCAAACATTTTTCAACATTAAAACATTAACAGCGTAGTGTCCAATTAAGTGCGCCGTCGCCGCGGTATAATTGCTCGGATTATAACGCTCGGCGCTGCGGGCGCGGGATGCGGGGTGCGGGGCACGGGCGCGGGGTACACGGGTTGCCATTTGAATTAAGTATTGGCTTTGGAATATTTATGGGGTAATGTTATAGTTTTGAATGTAGTGAGACAGAATAGATATTTGTATCAGTGATTTTATGGGGAATATTTAAATGAAAACCGTCAATGCAGCATTATATGTAGATAAGATTAAACTGTCGTTATTATACGGTTCCATCGAATACCGATTGTAACAGATCTTTTAGTTTTTATATAGAATGTATTAATTATTTCAGATATTTAACTGTATATAAAATCAATGCCTAAAATTATATTCCATACAGCCTCCTATAGACAGAATTAATACCAAAGGCATTGACACCCATCCACCAATTAGATCTCTGGTATTTTTTATTTAAAATAAACTAAATACAGGGTATATCAAGACCGCTACCGAAAACGAAGCCGGGTGGTAGTTTACGCGACTTCAGATGCAATGCAACAGAAAAAGATGCAAAAAAAAGCGACAATTTTTTTTTTTTATTTTTTTCTTATGGTCCTATTTGGGTGGTAAATAATTTTTTTTCTTAAAATAATAGTGTTTACCCTTTTATTAATAAATACTCTAAGGAATAAAAGAGTTTAAATTATTATTTTAGCAAAAACTATGGATTTACCACTCAACAATATTTAAGAAATCATAAAAAAGAATTGTCGCGTTTCTTTGCCAAATTTTTAGTTACATTGTGTTTGTAGGCACTAATACTACCACTCGGCTTCGTTTTCGGTAGCAGTTTTGAGATACCCAGTATGTAATGTAGTAATGAAGGCTCACCTGGCAGACGATCGCGGCGTGAACATATAACATTATGTAGTAGTATCCGCGCTAATTAGCCATTTGGGCTACGCGAGGATCGGCATTCGGCACGGAACTCTGCCATTACCATCGCTCACACTTATAAAACGTATTTTTTTACTAAAGAACGCTGTGGATTTTTATATTCATTAGAATCTAACATATATTTTAAAAAATAGATATATGATTTGACATCAGAATATTTGATGAATGGTAAGACGAGCGTCCGTTCGCCTGTTGGTAAGCGTTACGATTGCTCATGAACAGTAGCAAAACCAAACAATACCCTGAATTACAAAGCAATGCTTGGCACTTATACTTATACTGCACTCGCCACCCTTATATATAAGATGTTAAGTCTCAATATATCCAGTAGTTACTCTGGCTACAATATCCTTCAAAACGAAACACAACAGTGCATTTATACTGGTGTCTAGCGGAAGAAATAGTCGTTGCGGTGGTACCTACACAGGTGGTATCTCACATATGCACATATAA
Organism: Hyles vespertilio; assembly: GCA_009982885.2. NCBI lineage: Eukaryota > Metazoa > Arthropoda > Insecta > Lepidoptera > Sphingidae > Hyles > Hyles vespertilio. The sequence continues at coordinate 24,986,239 of CM042807.1, forward strand.
GGCACATACCACCAGTAAGTCAATTGTGTTTTAAATTTAAGGGTACCTGCGTCAATTTACATGAGTACTTCCAACATTTTTCACATTACATCTAGTCGCCGAATCTGTGTACTAAACATTAAACTGACCGACGCTAACAATGATAGAAACGATTTTGGAGAGCCAATGCATAACAAAGAAAGCCAGCGCACTATTACAATGTAATCTCGCTCTCTGTCGCTCTCCATCAATGGCTTGTTCCTCTCAATAGAACTTTATATTGCATAGGAGCTATGTACTCAGCAGTATACTTATATAGACTTATACATTAGATTTTCTGTCAGTTGCGGAGATGAGAGCATGCTCGGTAGTAAATACATTCTTTGCCACATATTTTTAAAATTTGACTAAACTTTAAATTAAATTATCTCCTAAAGCTTAAGGTAAAGCCAACTTTAGCAACTCATCGATAAATATTCAGCATCTTTAACATAGAAAAACATAAAACTGCGCGTTCAACAGAAACTTCGCAAAACGTGACGTAGAGAAGCCTACTGATATTAAATAAAAATTATTTCCCAAGTAAAAAAAAAAACTTTTATTAAGTTTATTCACCGAAACTGTTGAACAACACCGCGTCACGAACAAACGGAAACTTTTTAACTACGTATTTAATGGTAGAGCCGACAGTAGAGCGGACGGTAGCGCCGCTGGTAGAGTCAAACAAAACTGTCAAACGTCCGCGGCCGTTTGAGTTACATTTCCCAAGCGTTTCTTAGTAGAAACGTTTTGATGTTTTCTTTTTCTGAGCGTGGAATTAATTTCATTCACAGATGGCTGCTTTTTCAGGTTGATTACTGGAAAAGAAGATAGTAAATGTTTTTAAGCACTGTGATGTTTGCTTTTAGTTTGATATTTTTAATAATAAAATAAATAAATACACCCATCAGTCATATTATGCATATTCCTGTCCACAATAATATCGAGTCTTGTGTCGTGGGTATCTTCGTGATCTGAATAAAATGACGGTTACGAGAGACTTTTCGGTCTCAAAAACATCCAGACCAATACCGCCTCCTGAAGATGCGTATCTTTCAAATATTCTATTGAGGTGTCATAAAAGCTCGGAATGCTTCAAAAGCTAAAAACCATTTCTATTGTTGAACATTTTTATACTTCAACAGTCAGCTTTAGTTACATAAATTCGACACAGAACCGCGTTTTTTCTGATAAAACGCATACATTTCCATACCATTTTTTAAGAATAAAAAATAAAATGCAGCAGTAACAAAACCCAGGTGTTCGTCGACCGCCGGCCGCGATTTCGTCACGTTCGCTCCGCACAAAACCCCCGGTACTGTTCTGTGATTGCGTGCGAACACTAAACTATGAATGCACACCTTTGTAATACTATCGCACTAATATTTGGTGCAGTAAAACGATTACTACTTTGAGTGGTTCGTGGAAAGTGGAAATTTGAAAAACTTTATTCACTACGATTTTTAATAGTGTGGCTTTTTAAGACATAATCATGGTGTATTTTTTCTTCTAAAGCCAGAATAAACCAATTTCATTTCAACAATTATGAGAGTTATAAGGAATGGATCAAAACTGTTACTGAAAAAAGTCTACAATAATTTCTCGAATGGAATTTCAACTCACAAGCAAATCTTTGCGGAATCAATAAATATAAATATATTTTAAGTTCTGGAGTAAGTCTAAAAAGTCTTAAGATGGGTCTCGGACGCACGGCACAAAAGTAACTTTATATGACGAGTACTATGAGACTGGTGGTTCGACTACTGAACAAACTATTATCGCCAAAAACTTTCGTTTAAAGTGACGCGTCGTGACATAATACCCAACGTCATTTAATGTTTATAACAGTTAGTAGATAGAAACAAAACTACTTACAACTTGCTCTTTGCAAACTGTGACGTCATGTACTTAGGAATCGAAAGAGGTCCTGTGTTTGGTACAGGACTAGTCAATTTATTTTTAAATACAAACTATGTAAATGTGCAATAGGAGTAGCTGCAAAAGAAAATTAGGGAATGTACAAAGAATACTTCACAAAGTGTATAAAGATTTGTTTACTGGCTTTAGAGAAAAATGGCGTTGAAAGAAAAAAATAGGGATGAAGACCGAGTGTTAAATGATTACTTATCACTTAATGACCTAACTCAAATCTTGTACTTCACGACAGTTTTAGGCGAGACATTATTATTAACTCGGTCAAGTCAACTTATTGATTTTATTATCGGCATTAGCCATAACCCTTCACCATTTATTATTCCCCTTCTGTTTGTACTGTTACCACAAACGACGAAATAATATTATTATAATCTATTACACGTAATGATGAATAATTGGGCTGTTCAAAATCCAATGACAATTAATACCAACGGTAATTAATTTCACGACTGATATTGATTTATAAAAATCTTTTGTTTACTTAATATTGAATTTATTAATGAAATATAATGTTTGATTATTTCACGCAATGTATTTAATTTCAAATATCAAAGCCGCTACGAAAGTAACTGAAAAAAAAACACGTCCCGACTAATATTTAACAAAATATAGACAAACAAGTTGTTTATTTATTCCAATTTAAATAATTGGAAATCAGTGCGAAATGAAATATAAATTTATATAAATACGTACGTATAGAGTTTGCTTATAAAATATTTTTGTAAGGTTTCTTTCTTTGAATTTTTATTGATTAGTGTCCACGTCTGACGAACAGGGGGATAATCGGCTTAGGGCGTCTAGTGGGCAGCTGTAGGTCGCCCTTGTTTTGTATGCTGAAAGAATATTTACTGATGAAATAATATTAGGGATTTAGATGTGGAGACTGTCTCTCACTCACCTGCCTATATAAGCCTCGTGAGCCAGAATCAACAGTGGCACGCATTGTGTTGTAGGTCTCTTGTATTATATGACTACCACATCGTCTATTTCTTTCTCCAAATAGCAGTGAAAGCGCACGTATGTTCCGGTTGATGGACATTGTAGCCAGAGTAACTTGTGGACATATTGAGACTTATTCGACATCTTATGTCTAAGGATGGCGACTGCAGTGGGATGCCATGCATTACTATTGTCCATGAGTGGTCATATCACTTACCATCAGGTGAATGACATGCTCGTCTCGCCATCTCTAGCAATAAAAAAGTGTAATTGATATTCGCTCCGAACATTTTATGTATCCAGACATTCGGTGATGTGATTTATAGTCGACCCTGTCAAATGAGACGTCAATACAATAAATTATGATTCACAAAATTTAAAGGTATTAAAGAAATATGTATCTTATAGATCTGTGTAAATATTCCACGTCTATGCTCACGTAATTGGCTTTGAAAAACATTCACTTTGAGTAGAAATGTGGCTTCTAAATTTCGCTATAAAATATTATACATATCAATACATTTATTTGGTTCATCAATCTCTGGTAAAATCTATAAATATACATTTTAGTTTTTTTTGTTGGGTAGATAAATGACTATGACTTACATCGACATAATCGAGAGCATCAACTCCGCACAATATACGCAATTAAAACTGAATTTCGTTTAGCTATTCAAAAATACTTTTTTAATAACTTTTTCAATTTATTTTGTAAAATCCATTCGTTGTATCAGATTCGTTTAATTCGGTGAGTAATCGTGCAAGTAGAGAAGCAAGTAACTACAATAGAACCGAGTGAAAGTGACTCTATAAATGGCCATTATTTATGTTAATTACGTAGATGTGAGACGACTTGTAGTTTCACTTGTGAGACATTGAAAGGTTGTTCAAGTCACCTGTTTGTCCTTGATATAAGGCCGTGTGTACACTCACGAATGACGTAATAACCGTAATTAATACCAGTTTTCAACACAATTATGATTGAGTTTCCCATTCAAGTAACGAACGATTACCCTGTAATTTTGGTGTCATTATAGTCATTACAATTATTTGAGTTAATATTTGATAAGAGCCTGAGTAGTTTGAAGTAAAACTTGACATTGATGGGTCATCAGTGACACGAGCTATTTTGGTAAAAGTTATTATCGAAGTGACTTTTTTAAATTGTGTTATTTGTGGTTAATTATACTTTGTTTTAATAAGTATAGAACACCTTTATGCTTTCTTCATAGTAATTATGAACAGTACATACAGGGCATATCTATACTGCGACCGAAAACGAAGCCGGGTGGTAGTATAGTCACTATAGATACAATGCAGCAAAAAATTTGCAAAAAAGGGCCGAAGTTTTTTTGTTTTCCTGTCATCCTATTGGTGTAGTAAATACATCGGTATTCCTTAAAATAATAATGTACACCCATTTATTTTCAAAGAAACTCACGTGTTAAGGTACGCAAGAGAGATCTTAGATTTTCTATATTATATTGCTATTTTTAAATTTGGATAAATATGTACATCCAACAGTCACGTATAAAGTGTATTATGTTTTAAAATATGATAGGGACCGTCCCTTATTATATCTCATGGCGGAAATACCGTAACGCCGTACTAGATTAAAAAATTGTTCAAAACAGTTTTTCCATATTTAGAAGAAATCAGACCCGGTAATTTATATGACAACAACTCATATGAGATTTTTCGAATCGAATTAACGACAAAAACTAAAGAACCCAACCTGAGGTACGAACCTATAACCTTCTGAAACTTGACGCGCATTCACAACACTAACACAGTCCCCATACAAGTGGTGGTAACTCACAAATATACCGCCACTTCAGCAGCAGGGTAGCAATGTAAACAGCGTCCGCTTCCAAATTTCATTAGTCGCTCGCGGCCCGCGTGTCCACGCCCCGGTCCAAGGTACAAGCGGACTCACTGTTTAGTTTTTCAATTCTGTTTGTTTAATTTCCGAATTTGCGGCCTGTTCTTTTGACCGGGTAAATAAAGAATTTGGGGACTCAGGTGGACATTTTTTTTGAGTGGTACTGGTTGTTTGTAGTTATGTTGGTTCATTATATTGTGAATATTGGAACTGTAAATATAATGTTAAAATAATACTTTATTAGTTAATTGCTAAAAAATTAACTTACTTTATCTTGTACGAGTTCCTCTATTATTTCGAAATACATATTTTACTGGTGGTAGGTCTCTCATATGTGAAAGGCTGCCTGGGTGGGTACCACCGCAATGTCTATTTCTCCCGTCAAACAGCAGTTTAAATGCACTGTTGTGTTTCGGATTGAAGGACATTGTAGCCAGAGTAACTACTGGACATATTGAGACTTAACATCTTATGTCTCAGGATGGCGAGCGCAGTGGAATGCCAAGCATTGCTTTGTAACTCAAGGTGTTGTTTGGTTGTACTACTATTCATGAGCGGTCGCATCGCTTACCATCAGGCGAACGGCATGCTCGTCTTGCCATTCACTGCAATAAAAAAGAAAATATATTTTGATATTTAAAATAATTAGGTTTTGTTTTCTCTATAAATAGTGATATATGGTAGTATACTGCTTTTTTATGAGTTACATTCTTTTTTTCTTACACATTAAAAAACTTTATAACCCCCAGACCCGAAACGCATTGTTGTAGACCGAACATATATTTAACGCTACCTCTCGGCTCGCAGTCGACTTCTTTCTATGTTCTCTACGAAAAAGCTCATCAAATTAATATCACTAAAATGATTCAAAAACGTAAGAGTAAAAGTGGTATTTGGTGATTCCCGCGGGCGGTCTCTACCGCCGTCCCGCCGCGATGACCAATTACACCTAATGGATAGAGCTAAGCAGGCGCGGTTTGTGTGTCCTCGCATAATGGATAGTTGCTTTATTAACCAGAATTATGGACCTTTTGTTAAATTTCAAGCGCGGCGTAGATTAATTCCGGACTTGGTTTATTATGATGTAGTGGTGTCATTTGTACAGTAACAACGTGTAGGGGTGTGGATCATGAGATCCTGAGTTCGATAACCAAGTTTTTCAATTCATTATTAATTTTTCGGATTTCATTTGAGTTCCTTGGAATGGGATCAGGTCAGCCAACTTACTTTTCAACTTGTTTGGTGAAACCAATTTAAATCTTTGTCTTTTCTATGTATAAATATATGACGTTCGTATACTCGCATGTAGGTGCCGCAATCAGCAATCTTCTTGCCTAATTATTGTAATTGCTTACTGCCACTGATAAACACCCAAATTACATGGAAATTATTTTCGCCCTTGAAAAATGATTGGGGTCGGAAGGGAGTAAGTATTGTTGGCTTGCAGTGGATCGCGTTTCGAGTACTTTTTGTAAGTGAAATCATACTGTACACGTAAATTAGACAAATGGTGTTATAGAATTCCACGCTTTTGGAATGCTGCCAGGGTATTAGTACTGTAATTCGAAAAGTTTGCTTCCCTTTTACCGCAACTTAATAGTTAGTTAGGAGTGGTATATTTTGAAAAGGCAGTGCTGAATACAGTTGAATTTTATTTTTTGTAATTGCATGGTTTTGTGTAAGAAGTCAACAGCCGTGAAACAAATAACTCAAAAAATAACAGGTTGAAATATTTAGCATATAGAAAAAATAAATTTTTATTACCAAGTACTATACGACCGAGCTTTGATTAATTTCAGATTGGGAAAAAGTTCTATTGTATCTTAAGCTATTAAATGCGCAAAGCTTATATTACTTGTATCAGTATTCAGTGACTGCAATATCTTAGAGTAATATTAAATCATCATCATCATCATCATCATCATCAGCCCGTTGCAGTCCACTGCTGGACATAGGCCTCTCCCAAGGTACACCACAGAGCCCGGTCTGCAGCTTTACGCATCCAGTTCTTGCCGGCCCTCTTCTGCAAGTCATCCCGCCATCTGGCCAGAGGACGACCCACGCTACGTTTGCCAAGACGCGGTCTCCACTCCAGAACACGCACACAGAATATTAAATATCACAACATAATGTAAAGACAGCATCTTAATGATGTGTAATATGAAATGCACGCTCTTTTGGGATGTTTATTTCCACGCTGATGCACCGCGCTCGGCACAGCCGCGGCGCGACGCACGAGCTCCCCGCTCAAGGCTATTTACACGCATCTGTCAACAAGAAACCCGCAAACGGCTATTTAAATAATTTTAATCAATAAAAAGCTTGGTAAATAGCGCGCCGCTATCTGAACCGTCAATATTTATTATAACTGTAATAAAAATTTATTGCAGTCCGCATTCCGTCGGTGAAATTCTATTTATATTTTAAACCTATTTAAAATATTAATTATGGATAAATTAACGTTAATTTGTTTACTGGCGTGTTTAATGTGTTTTAAATGCGCATAATGTTTATTGTTTACGCGCTCTCTTTGCACCTCTTTATGTTTTGTTACAGTGAGTAAACCTGGTATATGTTTGCTGATTTTATTATTAACTTGGCAGAATGCTGGGCTGCCTGTGATTGGTGGATATATTGCATTTAAAACAGCTCTGCGTATTAAATGCCAATAATAAGACGGGTTTTTAAAAGACAGAATTCTCTACAATCCTTTCAATGTATATAAGATCTACTAATCTTCAGCTTGACGAACTAACACGGCCCCGCGGTATTGCTAAGCAGAACCCTATGCTGATTGACCAAAAAGCATTATAATAACACACCCGCTACTATGGTTATGATAAGGTAAAGCTACGAGGAGCACAACTTAACCTTTGGCAAAGTTTCTTTGTTCTAAAGAAATCTAGATTAATAACTTTCGATTCGACGTGAGAAAGTCTGCCATTTGTCAACAGCAACATCACCTTAAAACCTTCAGAAACCCAGGCTATCATAATCCAGAAAGCGAAATGACTCAACATTGTTTCACATAGTGGTTAGTATTCGGAAAGGAAAATAGTGTGCTGGCATAATTTCATAAGTGTTTAGCCAATAGATACTCTAACTACGCGACATTGCACTATCCATAAAATAATTTTTATATGGATATCTCAATGTCTTTTTACTATAAAAATAGATAGCACTACATATTTGTAGCACTGTTATTAAAAAATGTCAGTCACAATATAAAAAATATTTCATTATTAAAATCTATTAATTTTAATATTCATCCGAACCTTAATAAAATCTGAGCGCCATTTTCCGACTCAAATAGAGGAAATAAATTTTCATATACTCTGTAGTCATCTGCTAAGCTTTATATTTTCCGCGTTTTTCTCTCGGAATTATTAACTACACAATAAAGTTTTCATTAAGCAGCCGTAATTGGCGAGCTAACCGCGCCGGAGCCACTCTGCAATAATAAATTTCTTCAATATTTTCCATTATAAATTATGCCTTTATAGAATGGCTGGCTTAACAATCTAAGTTAATTCCTTGGATTGCCTTTAAAATGCAGGCGCGTAGCGGAAATCTAAGTAAAGGTCGCTACGTGATGCTACGGCGTAGCATATTGAACATAGCATTGGTATTCTTGGTGTCGCGCTGGTTGGCGTAGACGATACTGGTGCCGTAGCAATGAGTTACTTTAATGTGTGCTTGATGTTTTTTATTGTGATACGTCAAGACTATTCTTAAGCTACAGAAAGTCCATTACTATATTCCTTTATTATAATATATTCATTTAAATATTCCTAGGTTTTCTACAACGCCGTAATGGAAGTGGCTTGTATCAAGCATCTTTCGGCAACCTTAATTAATTGACAGATAACACAGGAAAACTATTGCGTTATTAATTGACGGCCTCATTCATAGACACATTCGATAACTAACATAGGCTTTAAAACTACATATAATAAGCCCGTTAGTATAAATTCGATTCCTAAAATTGGGCAATTAAATTTGAAAATACTTTTAATTAATTTACACAATCATACAATATATAAATACTGCGAAGGCAAACCGTTTCGTCATTATTTAAATCATACAATGTATAAACTCGTAAAACGACGGGTACATAAAATATTACCCCTACACATAAAAATAATTGGCCCCGTTATACATTATCCGAGAGACAAGATGCTAGGTTTAAACCCGCGGAGCTGAGAGGATCGCGTGTAGTTAAAAAGCTGCGTCGTGACAGTAATGGAACGGGATGTGCACTTTTATCGAGAAATATCGGACGGCCAATGCGGCGGGACAAGCAATATCTAGCGCGCTGGTGTATCGAGGACTAATTCAATTTATTGTTTAATTTATTTGATTAGAACTTTTATAATTAAAGCCGATCTCACATCAAAACAACTCCAATTTACCCACTGACATATGGATAGCGGTGGGTAATTTGGAGAAACATGAGTAATTTCTTAAAGAAAGTTTTTTTAAACTGTGGTTTGGTTAATTATAAAACCCAGCCATTCGGAACTGTTAATTACTTCATTAGATTTTTCCTCGCTGTATTTTTGTATTAATTAGAAAAACCTCAGAAGTAAGTCTAACCACTATCTGATGATAAGGGTAATGCCTCTCCATAAACAGGATTAACATGAATCTGACCATATTATTACTAAGTACTACATTATTCTGTGTTGACACATAATGTCCTAAATCTATAAATGCTCGATTATAGGTCCTGTAAATTACAACATAACAGTGTAAGCATAACTACTGTGCAGCAATAGACAAGTAAATTATTTTAAAGTATATCCCGGTCTCCACGGGGCAGTTGGTTTGATGCCGGCTGTGAAACGAGTGGCCGCGGGTTCAATCCCTGACAATATGTGACTCCATAACTACATTTTTCGTGTCTGGATGGTTGTGAGATGCTCTGGCAATTTTTTATACCCACGGCACAAGATCTGTGTATGTATCATAGTGATCAGAACTATATGTGCGACTGTTGGGTTTATTTATTCATTTAATTTTTTATCACTTTTCTACTGACAAAGTTAAATAAAAAAATATAATTCAATTAATTCTCAAAAATATTGACGCAAACTTAAATAATTTTATTGTGTACATTGAAATTGTAGTTTTCACAAAAGCTGGGTACAATCAAGGCGTCGCCGCCGCGGCGCGTCGGCGCCCGCCGTGCCTCGCCACGTAATTGAAATAATCTCTAATAACAGCATTTTATCAGCCCCTAAACACCACTGCACTTGTTCATTTACATACAATGACCGCCATTACCAACTAATGTGAGGTAATTACTACCAAACGCTAAGTGATTTCTTCGCCGGGAATAAAGTATGTTAAAACTAATGTTGGATGGAATATGAAGATGGTTCTTAAATGGCATGACATGGCAATGGTTTAAATGCAACCTCATATTTTTTACAGTGCAGTCCAAATAAACTTCATAAAATTTCGAGACCTGCTCGTATTTAGACAGATTTGACTCAATACGCAATACATTGGCTTGTATTGCTATAACTAATTTTAAAACCAGTATTATAATATAAATACATATAGGTATATATGTATGTATGTAAAATTAACATCACATAAAATTACTCAAACTTTTTTCCAAATATAATTCACCCGAATCACCCCATACGTGTGAGTACATTTTGAAAGTATAATAGCTACACTCGTTAACGGCAACCATTTGAGTAGTTCGAACCCGGCCATTTTAAACTGTTACAAGTTCGGCGGCACGGACTAACTCGCGGCGTGCACGCGACGCGGCCGGGTTATAGCCAATTGCACCAAATTGCCGCCTGGGATACCGTTCACAACAACCAAACGAAATAGGAATTTTTGCCCACTGTAATTTGCCGGCTTGAGCAACTTGTGTTGCGGTGCGGCGCGGTGGACTGATGGATGGGTATTGGCGAAACAGATAGTACGGAATTATATTTACATACGCTATTTAAATGTGCTGTACAATTTTCGTTATGTACAGGTTAAGAAAAACGTTAAGGGAAACATGTGTTATGTAATTGACGGCATTATATGTTAAACTTTAATTTATTTTAAAAAGCTTTATTGTACACCCGTGACAAAAAAAAACAAATATTTTACAAAAGAGTATAACGGCTGCCTTATCACTCGAGGTGATCACTTCCAGACAGCCAATATGTTTATGTATTATCCTTAAATTAGTACTTCAACTACTGGTGGTAGATCTCTCATTTGTGAGAGGCCGCCTTGTAAGTACCATCGCAATGTCTATTTTTCCGGACAAACAACAATATAAACTCACTGTTGTGTTTCGGATTGAAGGACATTGACAAGGACAACTATAACCACTGGTTTGTAAGTTCCCATCCGATCCTCTACCACGGATCGTAATACGACTTTCCTTCTCTGTTACCACACTCACGTTCAGTCCTTTTATTAAAAACATAAGATCTGAAGCAATAATACATTTTGTCGACTCCATTTGCCTAACAACCGAACAGCCTAAAATTCTTCTCAAAAATCAAATCCGTGACCTAAAAAGGAATTTCAGTTTGTACACATATTTTATAATTTCATGTCGGCGCTGAGAGTGAGCTAAATTTTAAATAGACCTTCGTTTATATCTCGGAATACGTGTGAGCCGAAAACAAACTAGTACTTTCTCGCGTCTTTTATGTTTTACAAAACGAATTTTGTAACTTATTTATTTCAGCTATGTTACAACTTTTTATTTAAAAAATGGTGGAGCCGCACTGTTATCTTACAATGTAGCAAAAACCGTCTTGAAATATCGAATCAGCCGTGTTTTGTAAAGTGAGTGTGATCCATTCATCATACCTTTCTTTTGCCTTCTTGGAAAGGACGCCAACTAGGTGTGTTAATTCGACTATTGTTGATGTTCAGAGGCAGGCGTAACCATTAGCTTCCATCAGGGTTGCTCTCTCCCTGATCTTATCCATGAAATAAATCCTAAGACAAACGAGTGACAACGTGCATCTGACAGAGAGAATGGTTGACTCTCACTGGTGAATTCAACCCAACGCGATGATGACAAATCAATCACAATGGCACACGCAATTATGTCACTCCACACCTAGCAAAAGGGTGTCCTACAATTCACTTGCCGTGACTCGGTCTCCATTCAAGAAAAACTTTACCACATTTTATCGCTTCTTCGAAAAATATGGTCAACCCATTGTCACTTTAACCTACTAACTACTAAATTTAAGAGCTCGCTTCTAAGTTTTTTTAATCGCCTAAATGGCGAGACAAGCATGCCACTCGCCTGATGGAAGGCAGTATGACAGCTCAGAGACAAAACCAAACAATACCATGAATTAAAATGAAATTTTTGACATTCCACCGCGCTCCTCATCCTGAGACTTAAGGCTTAACATCTGATATATGTCGCAAGAAATAATTATATTATGTCCAGTTTGGAGCTCATTAAATAAATAAATAATTGGTAGAAATTTTTCAACCTGAGAAGCTTATCTATCTTTTATCGATAGATACTGGCTTGATAAGACTTTCAGCCACAACAGTAAAACCAACAAACCAACAGTAATCCCTTTATCGTGCCAGAAAAAAGATTCACCAATGTATACAAGCAAGAAAACAACACGCCACCGACTTAATGCGAAGCGAGGTAAACACCGTGCACACTCATACAGTTATATAATAAATTCACAAGCCGAGTGTTTTCGCCTCGCGAACCGATTTTAAATAACAAATGATACGTTGTAGGAATGTATGAATTTTTAGATTTTTTTAAATATACCGCTGTATCGGTGGACGCGTACATTTTTGGCAACACGCCAAAATGGTTGGCACGTGAAAAATTGTAAAATTATACGTACATTGTTATGATTTATCGCCAAATAACAAAGCGGTAAACGGTTGCTGTAAAAGTTTTGTTTTATTGTAAATTAATTGTTTGGAATCTTGTAGTACATACGACAGATGAGTGTAGAATAATGTCTTACACCAAAATATTTCATCCCACGAGTTTAAACGTGTGGCACATAAGATCGAATATAGGACGGTATCTGAAGGAATTTGTATCATATACTACAATTAAAAAATATAATCCAGATACAAAAAAAGATTTATTATTTAAAAGTCGCTTTAAATACATATATACCTGTTATTTCAGTAGCCGAAATTTTGTTATAACTTTAAACAAGCTCTATTCTTTAAAATTAAATGCATAATCAGGTTCTAAAAAATTCTCCCTCGCCCTAAATAACGTAATATTAAAATATACCAATTACTAAACTTCTAACAGATCACAAGAATCCTTAATAAAAGACCCATTCATTCAAGACGGACGAGTATTGTCAATTTGTAAAAAGATAAAAATGTCCGCGCAGGATTGTAACCCAAAGCATTGAGGACTAATTAGGCTCAGCAACAAAGGCGCCATTGGCACGTTTCCGCCGGTGACAGCCGACCAGACAAGGGACCCCGATAACGAATGCCAGATGAATGTAATCAATTAGGTGCCTTTTACATTGGACACTTTTCATTCACGTCATCTTTTAGGATTATGGACTATAAGTAATAATGGAGGTAGTGTATAATTATTTCTTTTATATAAAAAATGAATGTATGCTAAAATATATAAAACTAATCTTGGACAATAGAATTTTACTAACGTTTAACTAAATATAACTATTGACATATAATGAAAAAAGTATTTGAAACGTGAATACTCACAATTTTTAAATCTTTCTTACTACAAATTGGTTAAAGTATATACATATATATTTTGTCTCTTTCACCTCAGACTATCGTAAAATCGACGTAACATGGCTTTATTTTTCCCTGTTCTAGAATGATTTTGCTTTTTCAAGCGGCCACGTGACTGACGTCAACCCTTTCCGGAATAGGCCTTTTAGCCACCACTAGCCTGGTGCAGGTTGGCAGATTTCACGCACCGATTAAAAACGTTTAGTGAAAATATTTACAAGGCACAAAAATATTTTCTTGTAATGTAAAAGCGACGCTGCAATTAGCATAGCCATCTTGTTGGAAAATTAACACTATAATTTAGACTTAATTTTTTTAAGCATCAAATTACAGTTTCATCTATTTTATTCTATGGTAAATTCCTACTTTTCTAGACTTACATTTATAGCAGCTAAATATTGCTAATAAAAATCACTATATACAAAATTAAATTCCAAGCAAACTCGCGGGCATCAGACAGTCAAGAAAATTGGAATGGTTGAAAATGATATTCTGTTTGTATGACGACAGCGTCAATGTGCACGTTATCTAAGGCAGGTGGGTCGCTTTGAGCGAGCCCTCGCCAGCTTAATTAGGTATGTATTAATTAGCAAAAGCCGGCTGGAGGAAATCTCCTTACAGCTACATTGGTAGGCCATTCATACTCTGTACACCCGACGTGACGGTACTCTGTAGCTGTCTTATTATTTTATTAGTTTTTTAATTTTTATTTCGGTATATTTCTTTATTGTATTTAGAAAAGTTGCGTAAAAATGATTCTAAAATATATGAGAGCCTGGCATAGTGGCGGCATTGCACCTGATGGTAAGTGCTAATGCCGCCCAGGCAGAGTATCCATTGGCATCTTGGGACGGGAGTCCCATGCCAATGGAAACAATTATGCCGGCCTGCTAAGGTGCCTCTTCACACTACGGCGGAAGGACCCAGGATTGTAGTTACATCTTCTTTCAAAACTAAACGAGTCGGTTCAATACAACAGAGGATTTTGTATGTTTTATTTAGCCCACGTACTAACAGCTCATTTTCATAAGCACTTGACATTGCCTCTGTTTGGCAATACTAATAAAGGAAAGACTCTGCCTATCACCCTGGGTAAAATAATGGCATCGGCTCGAAATTTCGTCGTACATACATATCAATCACACATTCCTACACAAGCTGTCGCACCATGCAACATAATATTATCATTATATTTTTCCAAGTATTGAGTATGTAGAGGCCCAAACGGTAATGCCAATGTTTGATAGAACTTAATTAGACAATTATGTTTATCCCTATTTAATTTGACTATCTTTCGATAAACTCTGCCCTAATAAAACTAAATGTAAATTCTTAGTTTAATTAATCATAAATATTGGGCAAGGAATAATTTTGTTCAAAGAAACTTGAGTAATTATTCTCCGGCTACACGAAACAAATTGTTATTAATCCCTACGAATTAACTTTGTACCGTCTATCGGAATTTCGGAGTTTAAGTGCGTTCGTTAAAAAGAAAAGCAAATGCTATTTTTAAAGTTATTAGTTTACAGCGAAGATAGGCATCGTTAGGTAACTAATACATACTTTTTATATTGTTTCGTTCATATTTTTTTAATTACTTTTTTTAACGTGTTTTATTATTTTAGTTTCATTTGACTGTTGTTTCTTTTAACATTCTATATTGTTATTAATGTATACATTAAAATGAGACTCACATTCACAAGTGATTGCACGGCCAAACGGAAATACGGTTTCGTGGGACCTATACAGAAATATGTACTTAAATAATCTGGGATTTTTAATAATTAATACGAGTAAATAATAAATATGCTTACAAGATATTCTATAGTCTGTGAACTCCAATATGCAAGCTTGGTCAACTGTAGCCAATATCAATAAATTCTCGATTTAAGCCTAACACTGTGCACTTCTGCAGGCGTGTAATATTACTTATGGTCCAAAAATAGATACAAAAAATCACACATGGGTTGTCGGGACTGGAACGAGTCCCCCCGACATTTCGATAAATTTGTCACTTAACACATTTGGAATGGAAACAAATTCGGCGAATTGTGCACGCCACATGTACGGCATGTTGACATTAATCCAGTTTCGGTGAGTTCTTTGATTCCATATGACTTTACCGAATCAAAATTTTCCGGAAATATTCAAAAACGGTGAAGGAAAACATCGTGATGAAACCTGCATACCATAGCGACTTATAAAAAAAATTCTATGGTATGTAAGTCCGCCAACCCGTACTAGGCCAGCGTGGTGAACTATATGGCCTAACCACTCTCAATCGTACTCTCGATTGTAAAGGAGGCCCGTGCCCTGCAGTGGGATGTATATGGGCTGATACAGACAGATACAGATTCAATGCCGGTTGTTTAATTATAGGCAAAATATTGTTACAGAAATACTCTACCTAATCCCGTTGCATCTTTAGGTGTAGTTAGTTAAAACATATTTGTTAATACTTTTCTTTCTGGTTGTAATATTTGTGTAAATAAATGTACAAGCATGATCGTTAGATAAAGGCCGCTTCCAACAGGACTAGGTAGAGAGATCCTTGGAGTCTATGTTCAGCAGTGGAGTTCCTGTGGTTAAAAAAAGACAAAGAAAAATGTACAAGGAAATTAATAATACGTATTTTATTCAATTTGATAAAATATAATGTAATATTAAATATGCCCTAAGCTACTTCAAGCAATCCATTTCATATAACTCTCAATAACACTATGGGTCGTCGTGGCGTGTCGCCATTATGCGCAGATATTTACTCGCAGCGGTATTGTGCGTTCCAATAAAGAGGAAATTCTGCTCAAATTTAAAATTCAGCTCTAATAGAGCTTTTGACACAGACGCTTTTATATTCTTTATGGAATAATTAGTCAGACGAAGCTTAATTTGTTTTTGATGTACAACTTAATGGAGCGCCGTCGAGTTGTTTAATTATATTAACATTTAAATGATGTGTTGTTTCCAAATATTAGTACACGAATTGAGGATAATGGCTGATAATTGGATGATGGCAGACAATCGACAGAATATTTTGTATTGTGAACTTATGATTTCTTTTGTATTGTTAGGCGGTAAAGTCATTCTGAGTATTATATCTGCAGTACCATTTCTGCGTAAATAATCGATGTAATGAAACAGGTTTAGTGTTTCGTTATTTTTTTGATTAGGAAAATTTTTGGATACAAAACAGCAGGTGGTAAAAAATTATTTTGGCACTGCATATTTAATTACAACATATATTTTTTAGATATAATACTTTCTAAAATCTATACTACATATCGTTATATACACGATACCTGTGCCGAAAATGATCTTTAAATTTTTTTTGTCTGTTTGTCTGTCTGTTTGTTCCGTCTAATCTCTGAAATGGCTGAACCGATTTTGACGGAACTTTTTTGTCAAGTAGCTGATAACCTAGGCTACATTTATTTTAGAAAAATTCTTTTATTTTAGAAAAACAAAGTAATGTTGCAATGCTCGCGCGCAGCTCACGCGCCTGTCACCACTGGGCCGTTACGTCGGGCGCCTCCCACCACTACTCCCACCAACGAATTTCTTTATATACAATATTTTGTAATCACATTTACAAAATATTGTATACAAAGAAATTTTTCAATAAAGCTAATACAAAAAACTGAAAATAAATGTGTAACGGGAGTTTACCGCCGTTCGCTAAGAAATGGCACCACCGTAGAATTAGATCGAGGTATGGTTTCGTTACAAAGGTTCTTATATAAGGTCCAGTGTATTAATGTAGATTTGGGAAAGTCCGGCTAAAGATGACGGCTAATTTATGAAATTGCTGGACCAATTTTGACGGGTCTTTCATTGTTAGGTAGCTGATTTAATAAAGCCAAAGTTACTTAATGCGAATACTTAAATAATCTTTTATTTTAGAAAAATAAAGTTTTTGTTAAATTCCACGCGGACGAAGTCGCGGGCACAGAAGCTGCAGAGTTTGTTTGTTTGTTTGAACGCGCTAATCTCTGGAACTACTAGTCCGATTTGAATGATTCTTTCAGTATTGGGTATTCCATTTATCGAGGAAGGCTATAGGCTATTTTTTTTTTTTCAATATTAGGGATCTGTAATAAAATTGCTATTTTGTAACACAACGTGTAAAATCGAAAACCTATTTTTGCGTGCGCTGCAAAAACTATTGACAATACAACAAAATGATGTACTACGGGTTTGTAGATCCCATTAAGACCTACAAAAAAGTCCGCAAGAACATATATCTAGCTATCATGGTTTAATCACAATAACCGATTTTGTGTTCAAAATAATTATTAAATCGTCTGAAGAAAAAAAACTACATTAAATATGTATCGTAATATTAATCTTTATCGAAATTAAGCATTATGTAATCAAGAGTATTTATGTAGAAGTAAAATACTTTTGAAGTGCGTGGTGGCCTGTTGGTGAAGTGCGTGGTGGCCTGTTGGTAAACGGACTAGACGCGACTGCCAACATGTTCATGGTGGTCGCGGGTTCGAATCCCAGGGCACACCTCTGACTTTTCGGAGTCATGTGTGTATTGATAGTCAATCACCATGCACTAAAACGGTGAAGGAAAACATCGTGAGGAAACCTGCATACCATAGCGATTTTTAAAAAAATTCTATGGTATGTAAGTCCGCCAACCCGCACTAGGCCAGCGTGGTGGACTATATGGCCTAACCACTCTCAATCGTACTCTCGATTGTAGAGGAGGCCCGTGCCCTGCAGTGGGACGTATATGGGCTGATACAGAAGAAAATACTTTTTGTTTCATCTCAATCGAACATTTCGTTTAAAAGTTATCACGTGTGTAAGATGTTAAGAGTTGGTACCTATTAATGAGTTATGGGCCATAGAGTTTTTATCAACATAAAATCCTGTAATAATCCTTTTCGAAATATTTGTTGATGATTGTAAGTATAAGATCTTTGAAGAGTATAATAAATACATTTCTAAAATAACTCTGCTAAGGAAATCCACGCGCGCTTGATGCAAGCAAGTTCATTAGTTGTTTCATTTAAATATTTATGTTGTACTTGGCATGTAGTTGAATCCAGAGAGTATAAAAATCACGACATGAGTTTGCTGCTGTTTTATTAAACTAGATCCCACAGCTGGGCAAAAGTCTCTTCATATATCTCTATTTATAGCTAAATCTAACGGAGTTTTGTGTTACAGTGTGAAGGACGTTGCAGCCAGAGTAACTACTATATTGAGACTTAACATCGTATGTCTCAGGATGGCGAGCGCAGTGAATGTCAAGCATTGCTTTGTTATTCAAGATGTTGTTTGGTTTTGCTACAGTTCATGTGCAGTCGTATCGCTTAACATCAGGCGAACGGCATGCTCATCTCGCCATGATTTGCAAAAAAAAATATCGTCCCCCATCGCTTCGCTATCTTGGTCATCTTCTTCGCCTATTATTATTATTATTACATGGGGATTATTATGTCAGGGTTGGCATAGACAGCAATGCTATGATATTATCAACATGTCGGGATGGGACGGGAAAAGCAATATAGTCAACGGTCACATTGAGTTTGAATATGAAACAGTACCCGAAATAATATGTTGATGTGGACTGAACTCAAAAACTATCTGTACCCGGGCGAAGCCGGGCCTGACAGCTACGTATGACATAAAAGTTTATATTGATATATAAACTTTTATGTCATAACGTCGCGCTTATATCATTTTGTATTGTTTTAGTTATTTTTATTGTATGAATGGCGAGATGAACATCCCATTCGCCTGATAGTAACGATACGACGGCTCATGCACGGTAGCTAAACCAAGCAACACCATGAATTACAAAGCAATGTTTGAAATTCAACTTCGCTCGTCATCCTGAGACATATGATATTAAATCTCATTATGTCCAGTAGTTATACTGGGTACAATGTCCTTCTATGTGGAAAATAACAGTTCATTTACACTCCTGTATGGCGGGAGATATAGACATTGCGGTGGTACCTACCCAGGCGGCCACTCACATATATGAGAGATCTACTAGTAGACATTATTTACAGGTGAATCTAAGTTTATAACATCGAAGCGTTCACATAGCCTCTCCTATACGACCTGATAAAAATACAACACACCTCACTACACTGCACTGGTATAATTGTATGTGTAATTACAATTTGGCAGATCTGTTTGCCGCGAACACTGAGCACTTCGCTTTAATCCCGACTCATTGAGCTGCGCACATCCGTTCAAAAAATCTAAATCAAACATTCACAAAGGATGTCTGACGTCGCTTATTTTTTACCTCCAAGTTGTTTTTCCCCTGAGAGGGTAAACGTTGCTTTGCGCCTGTACAGTTGGATTCGTGGCAAATATTTCAATATACAACAATGATGATGTCGATTTGTGTAACAAATTTTTTTCACGCCTAGGTTGAGCTATTGTTTTATTTTCAATCCCTGATTTATCGAAGCAAAGGATATGTTTTATTATAAATGTACCACCTCATGTTAAATATTCTTATCATATCTTTCTCCCCATACCTACAATTCACTATTCTATAATAAAATACTAACAACGTTACTATCGCGGGTCTTGCACGTAATACATGTGTACATACATCGCTTGATCTTTGGGAGTCTGATGACAAATGGTTCTACACAGTCAGTTCATAAGTATTGTCACACAGTAAAAACTTTTCTTTTAGAATGCTGGCCACAAAAAAGTTTATTGGTTTCGAATTTCGAATTGTTCATGAAAATAAAAACGTAAATTTTTAAGAATTTTACTCATTTTTAAATATGGAGTGGACGCTTAAAGAAGACCGTGTTGCAGTTATTGCGTTGCATCGTTGCGGTTACGCGCCAATTCAAATTTTTGACATACTGAAAAATTTTAATATAACCAAATGATTCGTTTATCGTACCATCAAACGATACAATGAAGACTCTAGTATAGATGACAGGTCAAGAAGTGGTCGCCCTCGGTCTGTTAGGACTCCAGCAGTGATAAAAGCTGTGAAGGCGCGAATTCAAAGAAATCCCAAACGTAAGCAGAAACTGTGGCCCTTCTGATGGGGTTAAGCAGAACCACGATGAAAGGAGTGTTAAATGAAGACTTAGGGCTTCGGGCATATCGAAGAAAAACAGAACATCGTTTGAATGCTCGTCTAATGGACCTGAGACTGAAGAGATGCCGCGCTTTGTTGAAGCGGTACGCGGGAAAAAAATATCGGGAAATTCTTTTTTCAGATGAAAAACTTTTACCGTAGAAGAGAGCTACAACAAACAAAATATTAAGGTGTACGCACACAGTAGTGAAGAAGCGAGCAACCGTATTCCGCGTGTCCAACGAGGTCATTTTCCATCCTCGCTCATGGTATGGTTGGGAATTGGGTTAACAGAGGTACATTTTTGTGAGAAAGGTGTAAAAACGAGTGCAGTTGTGTATCAAAACACAGTCCTGACGAACCTTGTGGTACCTGTTTCTCATACTATATTCAATAACAGGCACTGGGTATTCCAACAAGATTCGGCGCCAGCTTATAGAGCGCAGGGCACACAAGACTGGCTGGCGGCGCGTGAAATCGACTTCATCCGGCACGAAGACTGGCCCTCCTCCAGTCCAGATTTGAATCCGTTAGATTACAAGATATGGCAACACTTGGAGGAAAAGGCGTCCTCAAAGCCTCATCCCAATTTGGAGTCACTCAAGACATCCTTGATTAAGGCAGCCGCCGATATTGACATGGACCTCGTTCGTGCTGCGATAGACAACTGGCCGCGCAGATTGAAGACCTGTTTTCAAAATCACGGAGGTCATTTTGAATAAACTTTAGTGTCATAAGGATCTATGTTTTGTTAAGTTCATTTTGGTATATAAATGGTTACATCTATACATATAAATAAAATAGAAGTGTCTGTTTTAAAAGTGAAAATTAAATAAAATCCAACTACATATCGTTATATACACGATACCTGTGCCGAAAATGATATTTAATAAATTTTTGTCTGTCTGTCTGTTTCTTCCGGCTAATCTCTGAAATGGCTGGACCGATTTTGACGGGACTTTTTTGGTCAGGTAGCTCATATAACAAGGAGTAACTTAGGCTACATTTATTTTAGAAAAAATCTTTCGGAAAAATAAAATAGTACTGTCCAGTACCGCGCGCAGCTCACGCGCATGCCACCACGTCAGGCTCCTCCCACCACTTCTTCCACCAACGAATCAGTATCACATTTACAAAATATTGTATATAAAGAAATTTTTCAATAAAGCTAATACAATAAACTGATAATAAATGATAATTAAAATTTCATCATGTGACTGAATGAGACGGGACATAAACCGGATAGAACGGGACGGGAAATATAGTTAGTACGCGAAATAATATGTTGTTGCCAAATCAATACTGGACTCAAAAGCTATCTGCACCCGGGCGAAGCCGGGTCCGACCGCTAGTAATGAATAAACTTGTTTCAATTATTTTATATTAAACATGTGACAGAATTTATGACCTGACCTAGGTATATGTTGTTTACCTCACTGTTACATCTACCCAATAGAACGAACATAGAATCATACACCCAACAGTGTTATCCTATGAAGATTCAGATTTTTTTCGGTACAGAACCCTGAAACTAATGAAGCAACAAAACAAAGTACAAGCTCCCCAGAGATTTAGACGTAACAGCTACAGTTTGTCCTAAAATCTATATCCAGCCTATTCCATTATCTCTAAAACGTTTTTGTGCGTGAAACTGGCGCAGGCTATGGCGCGGCGTAACAAATTGTGTCGGCCTCAGGCTCAATTTCTATAAAGTAAAATGGCTGTGTACCTAGGGCAGAATCTCAGACCTATTATATTTCAATTCCAAAAGACAATTGCCTATTAAATTGTATTAGCTATAGCGAATTCGTTTCTACAAATCTGCTAGTTTCTTTGTCGAATGAAATATCGTGGATTTATAGAGTAACGATGTTATTTAAATTAGGATTTGGCTGTATAAAGAGGATGAAATATCGTCGAGTTAAAATAACAAGAGGTCGATTTGTAAAGATTAAATATCTTGAAAAAATGTTAGACCTTGATAAGTTAATTCAGTTGCTCCTTGCAATCAGGCTTCTTAAATATAAACTTGTTAACCATTGTTTTACTAAGTCTAATATACTTTTATGATGGTATGGTGAAGTATATTGTAGCTGGTGTGGAAACCAGTGCCCTCAATCATTTGGGAGCTCGTTCAAAATTGACCGTCAATAGGTGTATCTCGAAAAGTAGTACTATTTCTTGTGTCACTATTAACGCTCCTTCTTTATATTTGATTATATCACTTTAATTTTTTTATAAAATTAGAACATAAATCAAATCTGCCTTAGCTTTTCCTTTCACAATTGACTTTTAGCTTTTAGCTACCTACACGTTCGATGTTGACAAAAATGGGAAATGTTTGGTTCTCATACGACTGAAATTTAATCCACGTAAATGAAGCTAGTCAGAATATTTTCATAAATTCCCCGCGGAATTCAATCAGCCGACCGACAAAGACTCCTCAGCCGCACAAATCGCCATACATTTTAATTTTCACACGTAAAACGGGGGAAAACAATAATTGCCGACTTCACGTCAAGTGGCAAGCACGAACGAAATTAAGTGTCAGAAACAGTACATAAATCTTATCAGAGGGCGCACGCTCCGTGATTTTAAACAATCATGTTTCGGGCCCGAAAGCCGGAGCCGAAAAAAGTGGGGCGAATACAATGGGCGCCGCCGGTTGGAAACTGAGTTATGATCGCCCACCAACAAGCCAACAACGGGTTATTTGTGTTATCGTCTGCCCCCTACTTTTATGCCTTTATCGTTCTTTGTGATGGAAGATTTTTCCGCTCGGAGTCAGGATCTAGTGCATATACAAAGGATTTGTTTGGTTCCTGGAATCATGCTCCTTTTTAGATCTTGGATATGTAACCTGCACAACTGGGGTAGTCTTGTGTTGTGCTGAGTTATGTTTTATATTTCTAAGCTGTTCAGCTATTAACAGATTTATACTTTACCATATAGAAAAAAACAAATCCCAGTATAATTAAAAAAACACAACAAAAAATCAAATTACCAATTCACGTAGCATAATTAATGCTCACACATTTTTACGATCTCACAAAGCTGTGCCAATCGGCGCGTATTCAGAAATAGTAAGCGCTGGCACACTTTGTACACAACCCATAGTTTCCCATAATTGAATACTGGTAACGAGTGCACATTGTGACGGTGGGAGTGAGGACGGTGGGATGGGGCCGTGGGGTTAGTGTGGGGTCGTGGGGTCGCCGCGGCCCGCGATGATTAGTAATGAACTGTTAACTTCATTATATTGATTGCACATTGGTGATCAACGAGTCACTAATCACTGCGTTTGTTTGCTCTGTGTGGCGTTGTTGCTCTTAAATGTGGGTATTATTGAAAATTTATATTGGTTATGTGTATACTATAGGTGAGTTATTATTGATTAATTTACAGTAAATCCATATGGCATCATTCGAAACTAAGTAGTTTTATATCCTATGCAACTGGGTGTCTATTCACATAGGACTGTCGTTAGTGATCCATTAATATTAATAAACATACGCCGTTCTGCTTAATATAGTTCTATTTCATCCTTTACTACGATTTTAAGGTAGTATAGAGAGATTTCGATGGGATTTCGAAGGGAGATTATTTCTACAAGATCCAACAGAACAACTTAAGAATATCTGCGTTCAAATATATTTGCTTTGGTATCGAATATACATCACTCTTAAACATTATTAAAGCAAAAATACTCCAATTAAGAGAGCTGCAAACTCCTCAAAACATAACGTTTTACTTTTCTCTTAGCTCCACCGTTTTGTCTAACACACATTTCCCAAAAACAGTTTAGAACGGAGCGGAGAATTTAAAAGATACATCTCGAAAGACTTGTTTATCCGACACAGCTCATCCTTACTTTATTATAAGTACAAACTTAATCCCCTACAAAAACAGCGAGCTTAATTCAATTTTTGAAACAAACAAACCGACAGCACTTCCCTCGGGAATTATTGTCGCAATAATTCCCTTAGCGAATCCTTCAAAATCCTAATATTGTCTTTTGATAAATAAACTGCTCGACTCCGCAGCTGAGGCACGATTATTATTTCATTACAAAGTGGAGCGTTATTGCGAACCGCGCCTCGGGATATCGCTAGGAAATGAATTGTATCGTCTCTAGGTAGGACCTTGTAGAGCGCCTCGCAGACTCTACGCCCGCAGAGAGCTCTCCATTGTGTTCGCTGAAAGACCCTACATTGGGTCGGAAATCACTGCGCCTCTGTTCATTTTTAAATAGTTTCATTTAGCTCGGCTAGGCTGGTGGAATTATGTTCTGCAAATTGTTTCATTCACTCCTTTACGAACGAATCCGATAACAATCTTGTCTCTACCAATCCCATACGATACATGCCTAGTTAGAAAATCGTTCTCACAATTTTCTGGACTGTTCTCAAATCAAATTAACATTCAGTGAATTACTGCAACAAATAACTATTTGACACTAATGGAGACCAATATTTAGCAATGGATTTCCAGAAACTGAAGAGAGAGAGAGATCAATTAGCCACACTTATACTATCATGCATTAAGCGCGACGGAAAGATAATAAAGTAGGAAAGCATATAGAAATAAACAGTTCAATAAATAATTAATTTAACACTCAATTAACATTAATAATGTCATGAAGACAAACAAATAAAATCAACATACCAAACACTCACATACTTAATCCCGACCTTACCACTTATGAAAGTTTTTACTGTTTAATACCAATAATATTATGACAGATATTTATATACGAGTATGCTTAATCTTGTCTACGAATATCTTGATGATTATATCCAATATTGTGATAATTTTCATCGGATAATTTTGTATATTTTACCTATGACTGCTTCAGTGGCACATTTGTACTTCGGTACGATTCCTACGTCGAGATTCCATGTTTGAAACCCGGGTCGGGCTACGTGCATATAATTTTTGTATTCATGGAAGCCTGGAGTCAGAAATTTATACCCGTTACGACGATAGGCTCGCCCTCTATTAAAAGTTGGGACGGAACACACCAAGATAATCGTGGGTTTCCTGGTAGCGCCTATGCCTACCCTTTCTGGGATAAAGGCGTGAGTTTATGTAAATATATATTTTTCCTATGTCAACATTAATGTAACATTTCCCGCGCAACGAGCCTCATGTACGTCGATAGACTAGCACCCCAATTTATTTTAGTACTCCACCTGGCAGCGCCGACCAAGTTAAATTAGGTACATGAATACTCGTATATCATTTACATTTTGACTCTCGTACATTTTTTCATGCGTGAAATTAACTAGCTTTGAAATACAAGCACATTCATTACGTTTTAAGTGGTCGTGAGTTATTAGATTATGATCTAATTAGGTAGTAACTTCTGATAACGTTGACATTAAATATAGATTACTATTGTATTTTACTTAAGACTATATCTTTAATACTTTAGGTATTGAGGTAAATAACATATTATGTTTATTTATTCACTAGCAGCCCGGTCTGGTTCCGCTGATTAGGGTTATCCTCCAATCTTCCCATCATTATGTTGGTCAAGGGTTACGTAAGATTCCAATGGTGAAAAAAATATTTTCAAATCAGTTTAGTAGTTTCAGAGCCTATTCAGTGCAAACAAGTAATCAAATCTTTCCTTTTCTGGTGGCACGGCAGTGCCCCCTCCAAGTCGAGCTAAAAAGCGGCACAGCCGTACTATCCTTTTCTCGAAGCAATTCAGACCATTTTCAACCCCCCATAACTTCGTTGTGGTTAAAGCAAGAAGCCTGAATTTTCAGTTACTAAGCAGGCATTGTGTAAACACGGTATATTTAAAATTTTATTCAATTTGAACCAGTAGTTTAAGAATTATAACTTGTCAAATTTCGCAATTTTGTCACTCACTGACTGACTGACCGATCATCAAAAGTCGAAGGCACTTCTAGCAGACATAGAACCTTCAAATTTAGAATATAATTAGTGTTTAGTGTCTAAAGTAAGGAAAAATTCAAACATTTCATAATTTCTGTCTAGTTTTCTAGATACACCAACTGCGTGAATAACTTTGTAATCTCATATAAATGTATAGGATTACAAAGATAAATTTGCAGTTTATGATTCGTTGTGCCTGTATATAATGGAATAATAGTTGTAGATTGGTATCTATATATTTTATATATGAGGCATAACAGGAGGGGGGTATAAAGAGGGAAAGGGTGTATTCAGCCCATTAAACTGTACAACATTCCTCTAGAAAAACATGACAAAGATAACCTTGCAAATAAATAGACTAAATAGCTCGAAAACAATCACCATGAAAGATAGAACACTAATAATCAAATCCGCTATATTAGTAATAAATTGATACCTACAAAAATAAGAAAAAACCATAAGACAGAGGCTTTAAGAAAAATCATTATATATATTCTAGAAATAAAAAGTACCGAAAAGGAATAAAGTAGGACTCTACAAAAAGACGAGATATCCCATCAAAAACATCCTGTAAAAAAATTCCAAGTCTCGCAGCTCAGTTTATCTACCGCAAAAAGTTGTGAGATCCATGTAATACCAAGTCGATTAATTTATTTAGTCCTTGATTAAGGGACGTTCTGTATAAAGTTATTACGTAAGTTATTATCATATCAATATTAAAAATTCTTTACGTTGTAAATAAATAGATCGACTTGGCCATCGCATGAAAACATAATTTATCGTACAATTTATGTATAATGCTACTGGCCAAGTCGATCTATTTATTTAAAACGTAAAGAATTTTTAATATTGATATGATAATAACTTACGTAATAACTTTAAACAGAACGTCCCTTAATCAAGGACTAAATAAATTAATCGACTTGGTATTACATGGATCTCACAACTTTTTGCGGTAGATAAACTGAGCTGCGAGGCTTGGAATTTTTTTACAGGATGTTTTTGATGGGATTATTATTAACTTAGATATTTTAGATATCAGACTGTATCGAATTAGGAATCAAAATAAAAACCTCGCATTTGCATCCTAATACATTAACCATAACATTATTAGAAAATTACGAATAAATAAACTTCTAAAAACCCTAATGAAAGTACACCATCTTAAAATATTGATTAATAGATCGTACCGTCCTTCTGATGTTCCATTAAATAATTCACACCCCCGACAGGATTATGTATAATTTATATCGGAAAGTATTAATGACGCACTTCGTCTAATTAGCTCTGAAGTTTTCAATCAAACTTGGCCTTTTTAGACAACCAACTAGAAACTACGGGTATTGATACACTTCGGCATCACGAGAATTATAAAGTTGAAATTTTCAAGTTGGATACGATGTGGGAAAATCAACTTACATATGCAATGTTTTGCTAATGTCTTTTTTCATAAATTATAAAGTGCGAGAGAACATGCGGTTCACCTAATGGTAAGTGATCACCGCCGCCCATAAACATCTGCAACACCAAAGGGCATAGAGATGAGTTGCCAGCCTTTAAGCTGGGAATACGCTATTTTTTAAGTCACCAGGTCTTATTTGTCCGGAAATGCTGCTGTTGGCAATTTGTTCTAAAGATTATTGGGTTCTTGCGGTTTTGGGTTTGTGTAAATGACTCGAATGCGGGTGATCATATGATCTAATATCCACCAAGATTGCACTAACGTCACCCACTGTTCGCCAAACTTATTGCCGTCACAACGTGTGATAGAAGGCGACCCTATCGCCATGGTGGATAGAAATCCCAGTCCCCGATAATGCATAATATTATTATTTATTTTAACCAAAGAATCAATATAAAAAAATAAAGACTTTCAGTTCCTGTAAAATGGTTGTGTTAGGTTAGAGTTTAGATTGGATATCAAATGTTATTTGTATCAATATCATTTTTCCTTCTACAATGGTTGCAATGAGGTATTACAACCATCCAACCGTAGCCAGGCCAGAGACAATAGTTTTACCAATCGTGAAACTGCTGAACCTACCGAGTAATCAACATGAATAAATCATTTTCTTTTGTGATTAAAAATTGTAATTTTGTTGGTTACCGCATGAAAAATTTATTAACACAGTAATGTTAAATATTGTTGATGTATTGTTAACTAAACTTTATAGGTATTTTTCAATAATTAAAATAATCACATAGTTTGTATAAAAATGAATGTGCTTACTTTATTTACAACTAAAATGACTTAATGATTATTCTTACAACTGTCTGCATAATTGGGTCCTGGATATCCTTCGTGATATTTGTATTTTCGATATATAGATAATTTCGAGAAGATATTTTTTTCATGACATGCCGCCACACTTACATTCGGAGAATTTTGCAAAGTTCCTCTGCAAAATAATATTTTCTGTACCTCAAATCCCACAGTCAATTCATTCCGTCTATTAAATTTACAAATATGCGGAGTTCATGTAAAAAATCTGCACAAATTTGCGGGATCTGGGAATTCACCCCAAAACATGATTGATTCGCATCCCATGCCCCACCAATAGAGCGAAAACCGATCGATACAACCACAATATTTTACAAACAAATTCACTGAGCCAATCAGCGCACGAAACCCACCCGTGCGGACACAGAAGCCATTTTAATAAAAATATAATGCGATACCGTCGCAGCTTGAACGGCGGCCAACAAAATAATTGCGATACATCGCTCCACAATAGAATCGTTTAGTTGAAAATGATACAATGTGCCGAGTGAGTGGGTAAGGGAATCCCATACACGTCGGCTTCATTTAATTCGTTATTAAATTGCTTTGTACATTCCCGACTTGTTCAGCAAAGCTTTTTGGATCTACGTTTTGGTGCGCGGCCAGATATTGAGTTTGAAATTTACAATGTCAATCTTAATTAATTTTTATTTTTCATTGATTAAATTGTAACTAACTTAACTTGAAAGCAATTTTAAGCCATTAATTACAACGTGAAGCTAAATATTATTTGAAAACTAAGTGGAAATAGAGAAAATAATTTTAAAAAAGTAATTTAAATTATTTAATTTAAGTCTTTTTAGTATCGTCAAGTTCCGACAAACGAGGAACCCGGTCACCTAATGGTAAGTGATCACTACCACCTAAGAATATCCACAACGATTCAATCATGGATGTGTTGCCTGCCTTTCAATTCGGGAGGGAAGCAGGAAGGAAAAAATATGGGAAGAAGTGTGGAGTAATGAGCATACAGCAATCTCACTGAACGAAACCAACTGTCGTTTCATGTCAGTTTCCTGTGAGACAGTGGTACAGCTTAGATGAAGCCTGCACATTTATACCAAGAATGGCACTAACAAAAAAAAATTAAATAATTTACAAGCTTCCCAAGACCACTGAAATCTGTCACGTTAAAAATAAAATAATATAACTAGATAAAGCGAACTCGTATTTCAACACCACACGCCGAATAAATATTAAATTTATACCCTTATTACATTAACAGCGGGCCACAATTCAAATCCACGCCAAACTTTTCTAATGTCGGATAAATTTGGACCTTCATAATCCTAAATCTTGGGTAATTTATGGAGCGTTCCGGGTTCGAACGCGGTGAAATATGTCCCGGCGAGCCACCGGCGCGGCGCGGACT
Organism: Hyles vespertilio; assembly: GCA_009982885.2. Classification (NCBI taxonomy): domain Eukaryota; kingdom Metazoa; phylum Arthropoda; class Insecta; order Lepidoptera; family Sphingidae; genus Hyles; species Hyles vespertilio. The sequence goes on from CM042807.1 coordinate 25,016,402, forward strand.
CTTCGCTTCATCGAAATCATTGGGAGCTTTTGTGATGCTTTTTTACATGAAGACTTGGTAGAATTTACGTCTTTATACATATAACATGACTTAACTACAAGGCACTGAATACAGGGAATTATTCGTGTAGTTATCACTACATAGTATAAAAAGAGTCGCTTTCTCTATCCCTGTGTCCCTATTTCCCTTTGTGTGCTTAAATCTTTAAAACTACGCAACGGATTTTGATGCGATTTTTTAAATAGATAGAGTGATTCAAGAGGAAGGTTTATATGCATAATACGTAAATATTATTGTAGAGAAATCTATTTGTACCCGGGCGAAGTTGGGCTGGGCCGCTAGTAATTTATAAGTTAAAGAAAAATAAAATTAATTAATAGAACTAGGCCGTCTAACTCAAAATTGAATAATGCATTTGCATTCTTCCATACAGTGGTTTCACGGTTTTTGTGACGGTAAATGAGATGAATATTACAGAGCACTACATTTCGTAAATACTATTATGATTGACTTAACATTAAGGAAGAGAAGAAAAGGAAAGCGGAAAATATAAGGCTAAATGAATCTGCAGCCACCGTGGCGCAGGCGTTTAGACGCTGCCTGTGAAACGAGAGGCCGCGGGTTCGATCCCCGCACCGAGAGAAATGTTTGTGCGGCCCACAAATATTTCTTCCGGGTCTGGGTGTTTGTGAGACCGAAAAGTCTCTCGTAGTTCCGTAGGTATCAACCCACGACACAAGACTCGATCTTAATGTGGGGTCAGGACTATGTATGTGACTATTGGGTGTTATTTATTATTATTATTTATTTACCTGCACCAAAACATTTTTTTATGTTATCAATAAATATATATTTGTTATTCGAATTACCCAGCTAAGGTTCTGAGCTGAATACAGATAGCTTTTAACATGGCGATATGGACATCCTTCGAATAGGCCCATGTTCAGCAGTGGCATGAAAAGAAAGAGAACTACCGATAATGGCGTGGATATTACATAATAAAATATATATAATTCACTTTTCGTTTCCCCAACTACAGTATCACGTCTAGGCCAAACACCAAAATCGAGCGTAATAATCCCAATCTGCAAACATTATCCCTTATCGAAACGAAAACTATCAAACGAAGCGAATATCCAAGAAATCTTTCAAACATTCAACTCTAACTGCCTAAGTCTATGTGATAAGGCATCTTGAGAGACGCGTCGTAAACTTTTATAGGGCTGATAATAAAGTGGAAGTTTGGCCGCTCCGACGTTCTCTTTAATTCGTTATTCATATTCAAGAACACGTAGCAAATGCTAATTGCAATGTGTTCCCGAAGGAGCGGGGACTTGAGCTCGCTCGCTGGATTATTGACAAAATTTTAAACAAAGTCAACGAGAGCTGGCTTTTGTTTTGTCTGTTTATGAAAAGGCTTGAATAATAATAGGTAAATAAAAAAAATGATAAGATTACGTCAATAAGGATAAAATCTCATGCTTTAACCTAACGAGTTTTTCTTTCTATTTAGATTACGTCACCACAATATATTGCGTACTGACTTAAAACTGACCTAATAACATCCAAATATTTCTAGTATTTCAATACACAATAAAATACCTCTTCCTTTCCCGAACTCACCTCACCAAATAAATATTTGTCGGTAAAAAAATTAATAACAACAGCGAGCAAGGCTCTTCAAATCATACGAAATTTAATATAAATATGTATTGAGATTGTTTCAGAGCGATATTAAATTCTGCGCTGTGATACATTCTGTTATAATTACAACAGGGAACGTAAGCGCTTAGTCTCTGTCCGTGTATCGCGACAGAATACGGAAGGCGCGCCGAGACCCAGTATGGCCCTGATCGTATGCCTCTCGCATTTTGTCGAGCTGCAATAAAATCATATTAAATTGTATTGAACAAGGCTGAATTATTATTTTTAATCAAGCTACTTAAACGGCTGATTGGTAAAAGAACTAGCTTGTTGATTGGCATGATCTTTTTCTTAGTATTGCGTTTGCATGAATTTAACTAAAATTGATATTTTATGTTGATATCTTCAAATAATCAGAGTTCTCCATGAATGGCAAAATTAAGAGTTATTTTTTTATTGCAATGAATGACGAGACGAGCAAGCCGTTCGCCTGATGGTAAGCGATACGACCGCGATGTCCTTCAATCCGAAACACAACAGTGCATTTACGCAGTGTTGTTTCACGGGAGAAATAGACAATGCGGTGGTACCTACCCAGATACCCAGATTATTTAAGGTAATTTAGCTCGGATAAATAATTTCGGAAGGAAATTATAGCCAGAGTAACTACTGGACATAGTGGAACTTAGCTTCTTATTTTTCAAGATGACAAGCGCAGTAGAATACCAAGCATTGCTTTGTAATCCATGTTGTTGTTTAGTTTGTCTTCTGTCCATGAGCTGTTGTATTACGTACCAGGTAAATGGTATGCCTGACTCGCCCGTCAGTACCATAAAAAGAAACACAAGCAGCAAGAAACGTGTAATTCATTACTTCCTTTTGACTGCATAGGATTGTTAAACGACGAAATAGCTTACTTAATAATAATTGATTGTTGCAAACTCTTAATATTTGAAAAGTGGACGCTTTGCAGGCGTTTTAAAATGAAAGAGGCAGAAAAGAGAAAAAACAACTAAAAGCAAAAAGCGGCAGTAAGTTTCCGACACTAACTAACTGAAAAATAGGCTACAGCAAGACTGACACATTACGTCTATTTTCGCTGCTATCGAACTACAAGTTGCTACAGTAGTACAAGGTACTTTTGTAACTACCCCTCATTTACAAATTTATCACAACAGTCACTTGCCATCAAGTACGTTCCGACTTCGTTTCTTTTCGTATCTTATAAACAAAAAGTTACATTTGAGATCACCATAAAAACACATGTGGAATATCACACACTCCGCAATACATGCATGTCATCTAGTAAGGTGAACTTATAGTTCTAATAAAAATTTTATACCTCCAGAGGAACGTGTGAAGCCGAGTATATTGGAAGTAAAATATTTAAAAACAAAAAAGTTCCATTACTTTTACGAGCCTCCGCCGAATTGAATCGTAAAAAGCGGTCGATCATAATCCGTGACAGTTGTAGTGTTGGTAGGCGGCGCACGTCCCGCCATTAGTGCTGGCTGCTCGAGGCTCGCGCTGGTCCCTATCCCACGCTCTAATGGGATTGCTTATGTATGGAGTTTCAATTGTCCCGTGATGAGGTTCGCGATCTATGTATTGTAATTGGTGTTTTCGTTTGAGATCTGTTGATATCGCTAAGAGCCGATGGGGCTAAATAGTTCTCGAATGGAGGCCACGTAGCGTAAAGCGCGGCGTAGAACGTCGACCCACAAGGTAGTCAGACGACTTGGTAAAGGTCGCGTGACGTCGCTTGTTGCAGGCTGCCTCCAACAGGTCAATGTTGAAATCATTGGGAGATTCCTATGTTCAGTAGTGGACTTCCTTTGGCTGATGGTTGGATGATTATAGTATTGTTGGTTTGAATCAGAGAGTAGAGTAACAAAACAAATGACAGGCTTATTTAAGAACGGGTCAGCTCAACCGTAGTACATACTATCTCACATACAGAGTTGAATCGCTGGGTCGCTGTCGTGGTCCTGTTGGTAAATAAGATTTTGCCAGGGTCAATACAAGGGGTATTGGCTTGGTTTATCTTCCTATACTTTTCCTGTTCGTTTTCCCACCCGTTTTAAGTGAAATGCACCCATGACCCACACATTGTAGATATTCATTGACGATCAATTAACAAGTGACTTATGTGCTCATCCCACTCAAGATGTAATTGCTCACATCCTACACACGCAGATAATAGACTTCTAATTCATTTGTCATTAAATTAGAAGCTTCCGCTTAAAAATATATTTTTTCTCTTTAGTATCATCTTTCATTTTTCTCAAGCAAACAATCAATAAGGAAAAGTTAAAATCTGTTCGCAACATTTTATCCTCAAACGATAACTTCCAAAAAAATATATATCTAAAAAAGAGCCACTAATTAAAACATTAATTCAGAAAACAAACTCCGTAACAAAATTAAAAAGTCCGACATCTGATTTCACCTAAATCATGGCAGATTTAGCGAAATCCCCGCGAACACAACTTAATCAGCTCAAAAAAACCAGCGTCCTAAACAAACTAGCAAACACTTTCCTAATTAGATTTTTATTTGAATACAGCGATGGCATCAAGAAATCCGCAGCGTCCCGGGATCGCGCCACTTGCTTTGTTTGCAGTCCCGGGACTCATCCCGGATTTGTCCGCGATTTACTTGACGAGCCAGCCTGGGACATTTGTAAATTAGCAATTGTTGAGATAAAAATGAAGTTACCGGCTCTGTGTCACGGAGGAGACGGCTTTGGTGAATGTTTGTTTGGGCTTGATAAGGTCTTAGGCGGATTTGGATGAAACGGTCTGACTTAAAATTAAATTGTGATGCGGTATGCGAAAAAATAACTTTCTCATAAAATAATTCTATTTTATTTAAGGCAGCCTATTTTTACAATAGTCCAAAAGTACCTACAATATAGTCCCATCATTTTAAAAAACAATATGTTATAATGTCACTAACAAATTACGAGTTGCAGTCTATAATTTTATTCAAAACTCAATTTCTTTGAACCAAATGAAATCACATTTCATTTCACTTCAACATGCATACAAAACGAAAGCATTACAGCACGAAAATGCTAATGATATTATACAATGCATACTAACAACAATTTCAATGAAAGCCAACTAAAATGAAACCATCATGCTACGTCATAATACTGTCTGTTGAGTGACAGTTTTATTTGTTTTGTGTTTTATAGAAAAAGGCGCATAGTGTGTCGTGATTGTAGACAATAAGCGTAAACGCACAGTAGAAACCGCGCTGCGAACAATCGCCTCGGCTGCCAAGTTGTGACTGATGGAAAAACTAGCTGTCGCATGACTTTTACCACCTATGAAGCGTATGGTCAATTAATTATGAAATAGACTCTTGTAAACTGGTTGGTGGTTCGAATTTTATGACTGTTAGACAATTCCTTTGGCATTTATATTACTGTTTTTCCTAAACTTATTTAGATGGGTTTAAAAACCCGTATCCATTATCTTTAGTTGCTATACTTGCAATTCTCATGAATAGTTACTAAAACACGCAATATTATGGTGAGATTTATTTCCATCGAGTTGACTAAGCACATTTTTTTGTTGTAGCGGTTCTGAAAAATATAAATTGTATACAAGTAACGGAAGACCAATACCAGTTAAATTATCACCTTTCTTCAATAATACTCAATAAATACCCTGTAAAATAAACTTAATTTAAATTATATGAAATAAACAACACCAAAAAAATATCGGATTTTTCTTACGAAACTGAATTCCGTCGCAAAAAAAACGAGAGGTGCGAATCGTTTTGCGTCCAAATTTCAGTCAAGTGGCGGAAAATACTTCTCGACTTAATCTTGTTTAATCAGATAATAAGAGCACGCCGTGACGAACAAACAAAAATTAACAATTTAATTATATCTGTTGCTGTCGGAAAAGTTTGTTATCTTTTTAATTTCTTTAATTATAATATAACGTTGTTACAGTTTGTTAACGCGACAATAATGCGAAGGCCGCTGGCTTTGTCCAAATCTTGTTAAGAAAATTGTATGTAATCATATTTTCGTTGAAAAATGGTTGTATAACTTGGGTTGACATTTCTTAAGTATGTGAAATCCTGATAGTGATACTGTGATTTAGTATCTATAAAGAAGATACTATAATTCATAGCGGTCCAAAGCTATTGAATGCTAAGAAATTTCTTTACAAATCTGTTTTTACTTCCGCTAATAAGGTTTCCTCGAAACGAAACCTCTTAGTATTGTAAATACATTTCTCAGTATTCCATCTACTTTATGTATTGATTGAAGCACGGTTTAAAGCTGTTTTATCTATATTTCAAAGAAAAATGAATTCTATACACAATACACTAGTCAAATAAGCGGTAAAGAATACTTTTGCATCTACATTCTACAACATGTCTCTTTCAAAAAAGTTACCTTGCCGTCCAACTTTTGAAAACTCAGTAATTACATTCCAACATCTTTTATTTTTGCAATTATTGGCGCCATTTAGCATTTCCTGATTGTAAGAAATACGACCGCTTATGGACCTTAGCAAAACCAAACATCACCATGAATTACAAAGCAATACTTGGCATTCTGCGCTCGCCATCCTGAGTCATAAAATGTGAAGTCTCAATATGTCCAGTAGTTACTCCGGCTACAAAGTTCTTCAAACTGGCGAATAACAGTGCATTTACACTGATGTTTGGTGAGATAAATAGATATCGCAGTGGTACCAGCCTCCGTGGCGTAGTTGGTTGGAAGCCGGCTGTGAAACGAAAGGCGGCGGGATTCGATCCCTGCACCGAAACAAATACATACTTGTGTGAACCACAAGTTTTACATTTGTTTCGCGTCTGGGTGTTTGTGACACCGAAAAGTGTCTCGTAGTTCCTGATACCCACGACGCAAGAATTGATCTTAGTGTGGGGTTAGGACTAAGTGTATTTATGATTATTTTTATTACTTACACAGATGGCCCCTCACATATTATGAGAGACCTACTATCAATCCACCACCACTTCTGTGATAATAAAGGTAAATAACCTACTACTACAACTGAGTATTCCTCAACAAATGTCCTTACAACGCGTAAACAATAACCAGTCACGTCTTAAGTAGGTGAATAGAGTTGTGAGCCGCGCGGAGCTCGTAAACGATCCTTTATGGCGCATCGACGCGCCGAGATTTATGCCGCGACTCCCGATTGATACGAATGGCACACGCCGCCATACATCCTCACAATAATATGAAAAAATGTGGTCGCTGGGAATTTTGGTTGCGTTGTCTTGTATGGAATATCGGCGTACGGGGAATAATAAAGAATCCGTGCTGTTGAAGATTTTTTTCTAGCTGATGTTATGTCGAACTGTGTCTAGGTTCATTTTGTCTACTTCAAACAGTAGCTTTTACTTGTTTTTGGTGACATCTACCGATTGGTGTGTTTACAAGTGGTTGTGGAGATCCTTGGGGGAAGCCTTTGTTCAGCAGTGGACTTCCTGTGGCTGATATGAAGATGATGATGATTGGGTGTGTTACATTTAAACGTGGAGAATTTAAACTGGCGTTATGAAGTATAAGAGCTAAAAATTGTCTCACTATACCAACCAAAAGCTGAGGTTTCACTTCGATTTCGTTTGCGGCAATCGTCCACTCTCCGTAGACTCGATAAGCATTTCTGTAACAGCCCATATAGACATATGTACGTATATCCCACTGCAGGGCCCGGGCCTCCTCTTCAATCGAGACTAAGATTGGGGGTTGATAGGCCATATAGTCCATCACGCTGGCCCAGTGCAGGTTAGCGGACTATACATCCCATAGATTTTTTTACAAATCGCTACGTTTTTTTTTTTTTTTTTGCAATGTATGGCGTGATGAGCATGCCGTTCGCCTCATGGTAAGCGATGCGACCGCTCATGAACAGTAGCAAAGCCAGACAGCACTTTGAATTACAAAGCAATGCTTGGCATTCCACTGCGCTCGCCATCCTGAGGCATAAGATGTTAAGTCTCAATATGTCCAGTAGTTACTCTGGCTACAATGTCCTTAAATCCGAAACACAACAGTGCATTTAAACTGCTGCTTGGCGGGAGAAATAGACATTGCGGTGGTACCCACCCAGGCAGCCTCTCACATATGAGAGACCTACCACCAGTTATTTACGTACGTTATGCAATATGCAGGATTCTTCAAGATGTTTTCCTTCGCTGTTATAGTGCGTGGTGATTGACTTTCAATATACACATGACTCCGAAAAGTAAAATGTGTACCATGGGACGTGAACCTGCGAACACCGTGAGCATGATAGCAGCTGTATCTGGTTCATTTACCAATAGTCCACCTCGCACTTTATAGGCATCAACTCCGCTTAAGTACTTATACCATACTAAATTACTCTTAAATAAACCAAGCCTGCCTCCACCTTGCTTTTTATCTCTTTTACCGAGGCACGCTGTATCCTATGATAATCAAGCTAAGCTAATAAAGTTAATGAGGTAATTTTAACGCTGTTTAAAGGCGTCGGCTCATGCTAAACCTACTTAGCATGTCAAACGCAGCGCCATTTAAATCACTTTCCAGTTCCGAAGCTTATTGGAGCCCATCAGGTGTTACGTTACGAAACTGTCCCGTTTAATGCCGGCGTCTGGGATATGGAGGCAGAAGGGCGGGTCGGGGAGGGGAGAGGATGTGATCCATCCTTATATGCATGTTCGCCACTTCTGATTTGTTTATGAGTTCCATTAATGGCTCGGTTCTATGAAGTTGAGATGTAAGCACATAGCTTCTATATGAAGTGAAAATGTTTACATGGTCAGTCCATGTAAACAAAAAGACAAGAAGTACAAAAAAGACGAGATGTCATAAAGTAGCAGAGTCGGGATTGTAGAGTACCTTGGGAAAGGCCTATGAGCAGTAATATACTGCAACGGGTTCATGTTGAAAACAAAAAGTATGGAAGAATATGAAAATCAATCCAAGGATATCTTAAATCCCAGTGTGGTGACGCTACAATTAAGCTATTACGTACACCAATAAATACGCCAAACGATCACATATAAGTATGTCATAGTATCCGCCTGTAACAAGATTGTCTATTAACGATATAACAACCCAGATTATCACGCCCGGTCCGCAATTAATTCGCAAACTAATTAGTTTAATATGTCGGCCTAAACGCTACCATTATAAGTTTATCTGACGGATATATTCCAAAGAACCTAGATTCTGAACGATCGGATCAGAAAATAAAAGTTCAAAAGAGTTTTTCCAGGAAGTTGGCTATTTGCAAGCGACCTAGTGAAGCTAAATATAATTGCGCTAAAAATGCTCCGGTCTGAATTTATTTTTAACGAGATAAAATTATACTTTGCTGCAAAAACTTGATCAAGGTGTTAAATAAAAAAAGGCCACAACATGAATGCCGCCCACGAATATATTATTATAAACTTGTGGGGAAGCGTGGGTATATTTATATTTTAAGAATGAATAAAAGGAGATATGGAGATAAAAGGGAAACAGGAGGAGGGAATGAGATAGGAAATGACTTCCGTCTAACTTTGATGATGCCACTTTTTGATCAAGTTGGCTTACTACTACTAACTGTTTATAATTTATACGATTTCATTTGATTATTTTCAAATAATTTATGATTAAAACTAGGTATTTAGCTTTTTTAAACAGGCTCAAAATTTTGACGCACCCTTAAATAAATCCTAATATCAGCACACGATTAAAATATTTCGGTAGTAAACCGTCGACGCATCCCGATACCGTTTGACCAAATTAATTTCCTGACGGCGCCGATCACTTCCGATATTCAATTTCAACTTGTCGTCTTGCCGGATATTATGAGGTATGAAAAAACTTGGCTGACTTGAGACGTCACCGAGGAGTTTGCGAGGAGTTTGAAGTCGATTGGTATGCGCCGTGCGGGCTCACTTCACAACTTCTTGTGAGGGTTTGGATGCAACCTATGTTATTATGTTAAAGTCATGGCTATTAATGCCATGGACTGTAATTAAATCACGCAATTCTGATACAATGGACGCTACCTTACTAAAAAAATCGTGAAAGAAAAGTGACGTCATTGATTTGATAAGAAGATTGTGTATTTAAATGATGTCCTCTTTTAGGACTTATTTTAAGACGATGGTACATAAAATATGATTAATTTATCTAGTTTAGAAATGCCTGGTTTAAAAAAATAAAATTATTCTGCAATCAACATCGGATAATTCAAAGTTTGTGTCTCTACGATTATTGTTATTATATTTGGAGTTTAGTGTGGAAAGACAACTTTTTGGACTTACGGACATTTTAAACGAAGCACCAATAAGCACATGATTCATCAAGGTGAGTATCTGGGGGCACGGCAGTGCCCCCTCCAAGTCGAGCTAAAAAGCGGCACAGCCGTACTATCCTTTTCTCGAAGCAATTCAGACCATTTTCAACCCCCCATAACTTCGTTGTGGTTAAAGCAAGAAGCCTGCATTTTCAGTTACTAATTATGTTTTGACAGCCTCCGTGGCGCAGTTGGTTAGACGCCGCCTGTGAAACGAGAGGCCGCGGGTTCGTTCCCTTACCGAGAGAAATGTTTGTGCGGCCCACAAATATTTCTTCCGGGTCTGGGTGTTTGTGAGACCGAAAAGTCTCTCGTAGTTCCTGATACCCACGACACAAGACTCGATCTTAGTGTGGGGTCAGGACTATGTATGTGACTGTTGGGTGTTATTTATTTATTATTTATTTTATTGTGTAAACACGGTATATTTAAAATTTCATTTAATTTGAACCAGTAGTTTAAGAATTATAACTTGTCAAACTTTCGCAATTTTGTCACTCACTGATTGACTGACCGATCATCAAAAGTCTAAGGCACTTCTAGCAGACATAGAACTTTCAAATTTAGAATATAATTAGTGTTTAGTGTCTAAAGTAAGGAAAAATTCAAACATTTTATAATTTCTGTCTAGTTTTCTAGATACACCAACTGCGTTAATAACTTTGTAATCTCATATAAATGTATAGGATTACAAAGATACATTTGCAGTTAATGATTCGTTGTACCCGTATTTAATGTAATAATAGTTGTAGATTGGTATCTATATATATTATATATGAGGCATAACAGGAGGGGGTTTAAAGAGGGAAAGGGTGTATTCAGCCCATTAAACTGTACAACATTCCTCTAGAAAAACATGACAAAGATAACCTTGCAAATAAATAGACTAAATAGCTCGAAAACAATCACCATGAAAGATAGAACACTAATAATCAAATCCGCTATATTTGTGATAAATTGATACCTACAAAAATAAGAAAAAACTATAAGACAGAGGCTTTAAGAAAAATCGTTATATATATTCTAGAAATAAAAAGTACCGAAAAGGAATAAAGTAGGACTCTACAAAAAGACGTGAGATCCCATCAAAAACATCCTGTAAAAAAATTCCAAGTCTCGCAGCTCAGTTTTTCTACCGCAAAAAGTTGTGAGATCCATGTAATACCAAGTCGATTAATTTATTTAGTCCTTGATTAAGGGACGTTCTGTATAAAGTTATTACGTAAGTTGTTATCATATGAATATGAAAAATTCTTTACGTTTTAAATAAATAGATCGACTTGGCCAGTAGCATTATGCATAAATTGTACGATACATTATGTTTTCATGCGATGGCCAAGTCGATCTATTTATTTACAACGTAAAGAATTTTTAATATTGATATGATAATAACTTACGTAATAACTTTATACAGAACGTCCCTTAATCAAGGACTAAATAAATTAATCGACTTGGTATTACATGGATCTCACAACTTTTTGCGGTAGAAAAACTGAGCTGCGAGACTTGGAATTTTTTACAGGATGTTTTTGATGGGATTAAAGGTCACTAGTTGATTCTCTATCTGACGGTACTAAATTTACCATCACCCACCGTAATTTATTTTAACAAGTCAGTTTCAAAAATCGCAAATCTATCAAACGACTCAACTAACCCACAATCCTCCTAAAACGAAAGGATGAAAGCAAACATTCAGAGAATATAGTCACCGTGCCGGCCGACCAAGTTACTGTCGCCCAGTTACAGCCAATAAAACTGTTCGCTCGGTGAGAATTAAAATTATCAGCGCGGTTGGATGAGCCCGTCATGCTGCCAGCACGGGCACTTTGTTTCTGTGCCAGTAGTATGGATCTTTCTAGAGTTTTGTGTTCAATGTAGTTATTACGGTGAATTTTTCTCGTTATTTTTGTCGGTATGTATACACAGAGCCTCCTTTTACAGAGAGTCTTAAATTTGCGAAGAGTTCTGATTGTTCGCTGATGAATATAATTTAGCCAGCCTGCTAAAACCCGTTGTTAATTTATAGCAGAACGCGATAAGATTGTTGATACGTATCAGAAATGTCATTAAATTCATGGGTAAATATGAACGCAAACAATGTACAATTATCTAAAGGACAACACACTTCAAGATCAATAGCCGTTTTGATTGTTCTATTTATATCTACAGATTTCATTATATGATGAAAGTTAAAAAAACAACACCTTCTTATCGCAAATATCTCCATTAATTCACCAGATCAAACATGAATTACAATCTGCATCCACAGGGGACACTTTCATAATTTCTATAATTATCTTCAATATCTATAGAAAAACAATCAACGGAGATACAAACAGAGTGGTCCTCCGACTATGCAAACGATGGAAATGCAACGCTTCCACTTCTTAAATAAAGAAAATGTGGAAGTTTAAAGTTTGTATGAAGGGCACGTTTGCCATCAAATCAATACGGGTCGGTTCATTCTAGCCGAATGGGATGTCTGTATCAATATGATAATGGGGAATTGTTCGGTAAAATTTTAAGGGAGTTTGATGGACTTATTAGTGAATGTAGTTGTGGTAACAAAATATCATAATTGCATATGAAATTGCATTGTTTTGTGTCGCTTTTGACCAGTAACAAAATTATCCATATTACAATTATTGTTTACTATTAGCTGAACTGATCTGCATCGTTTTTCAAATGCAGTGGTTTCAGTTGAGTACAATATTATTTTCAACATGGTATACGCAATTTTATAGAGTTCAAATTCACTCATCTCTTACTAACATAAATTACAACACGCCAGAAATGCATTAAACTTGATGCAGCGTATCAAGTTAGCTGACCAAAATCAAAGGCGAGTGGCTTGAAACCTTATAGGTGGCGAGCAAGCAGCGAGGACCGAAGTGCCACTCCTGTTGAATGATTTGACAATTGAAGCGAGATGTATGCTAACAAGGATTTCTAATACATGGTGTGATTACCTAGCCATAGCATGCCAAATTTATTCAACATAACTAATACATGTAGTAATAATTTGATCCGTGGTGCTTTACAGGTGGCATCTCCGGCTGTAAAAGTCTTTTTTGAGGTTATTTTCCTCTTTAGTCCATTGTTTTGTCACCCACTTTATCATGGAGGAAAGTGGACAATAATTTATTTCCAATTCCTCCCATTAATTTAACATTCTGATTGATTTCGTTGCGGGTTAACGACAAGTTAGACATTCCCGGAGCTTCAATGCTCGGTGTCATTACAAGGCGTGCGACTGTTGATCCTGGCTTACAGGAGTTGCAATAGTGGTTGTGATGGCGGAACAGTCTCAATATAACTAGAGGAGCTAACTAAGCGCCTCGATTACTTCCAATGATTATCCGGTGCCGAACCATGTCTTGGGTATAAAGTTGTCCCCCCCTTACGTCTCGATTTGGACGCTCGTATATTGTGTTATGACCTTCCAGGACAAATGAAAGGCCACGTGCCCTGTAGTCCATCTCGGAAACGCAGCTACTCAGGATGCACGCCACCGCAGTATGCCGAACGGTTTCGATGCCCCCTTAGGTTGCCTCCTTCGACGGCGTCCTGTCCTGGCGATACCGTGGCGGATTTCTTATACACCTTATCTACGGGGCGAAATCAACAATCTCCATCCTGACAGATACCCAGATATTAATAGCCACGAATCTTTGTAGACATATATGGATATCTTCATTCCACCTCTACGGTCTCTTACTTTCCAAACAAAACAAAACACCAACGCGGTCATTTGTTTTCTGTGAGACAGAAGTTCTATCCTGGGGGAGCCTTTAACGAACTACAACTTGGCTGTAAAACTCTAATTTACTGCGTATATATTGAAATTCCCAAATTTCCATCCTCATCAAAACCAAACCTTATAAAATACTAAGAATAGGCTTAACATAAATATCAGAGGAGGAAACGAAGATTATGTCAAGTTTACGCACCGAATCGGAATTAGAGCATACACACAATTAAAGTTTAATCAAAGCGCTCGTTCTGTTAATAGGTAGTCACGGGCGCTCGGTGAAGCCCTTAGGAAGGGACGCCACGACACACGTCCTTACACATCCTTACACGGCCGCGATAGTTCTTACTAAATCGACAAAGTTCTGCTTTATAACCCAAATTAATACTGTTTAATGTTGAAATGGGAACATTTGTGTGAGCGCATATTTGTTGTTGTAGATGTAAGGATTCGTCGAAGGCATTTTGCTGAGCATTTCTAGTATTGTTTATACAGCCCACAATTGATAATTTCCAGGAAAGTACGAGTTATGAGCCAGTAGTATATGAAGGTAATACGACTAATAACACAGTGTAAATATTTGTATAGCACAACGCATTGTTCAGAACAGTATTTTAGGAACAATGTAGAGATAATAAAACTTCTAGCATATTTTATTTATCAAATTAAATTCTTCACAGTATTAATATCGCGCGAGCATGGTTATCAGCAATATTGTGTCCATTAAGAAAGAATGGGACCAGCGTTCTAAAGAAAAACTATTCATTACTACGCAATGAAAAAAAAATGAAAAAAGAAGGCAACGCACGACATTCACATTAGTTGGCCTTATAAACATAGTTGACCCTAGACCTACCACCAAATGACCCCCTTACTCCTTCCTCTTCCAAAATAAACACCTACCCATAAAAAAATCCATCTAAATCAATAAAACCCTTATTAAAACACACTCAATCCTGCTGCTAGCTTCAGCATAACACACAGTTAGTTCAGTATAAATCATACGATGGACTGCACGGGTGTAAGTGGAGTGAGGAGGGAGGGGGGTTGGGGATGGGGAAATATCGTCGATATTGGCGAAGTTAGCTCCCTGCCATAATCGCGCTAATTACAATAACTTACAATCGAATGTAGTCCCTCTCGGCACGCCGTATCTCTGCAATAATCTCTGCTCGCGTATTGTTTGCTGTGCTGCAATTAATCTTAAGTTAGGAATGGGTTTCGTAAAAAGTTGGTGTTTTGTTCCTGGATCTGTAATTGTGAAAGGAATGAAAATATTCATAGAATTTGAAGGAACAAGTGGCCGTGAGTTTGCATGTTTCGCAGTGAGTGGTGATTTGCAAAGCACAAAAACACATTGAAGTAATGGGCATTAGTAATGAGTTACCGTTTATTAAGAGCACTGCGTGTATATTGTACAAGCTGCTGTACAATGAAACTAACCAGCCCGAGAACCAGTAGAAGTAGTTTTATTTATGTCATGCCATCAATCCTTTAGTGACTAAAGTTTAGTGGATGTGAGACTTACGCATTCCTTCATATTCCGGGTGTTCAGAGAACTTAACCCAAATACGGAAGCAGGAATGTTTGTTCACCACTAAAATACTTTACCAATAAATAAATCAATAAAACCGTCCATGTATCACGACGAGCACTTAAGATATGACATAACTCTGCGCCGGCTTCCACTGGCCCAGTTAATCACCACTAAACACCGGCGAGCCCATCATAAAGGGGCGTTAGTGTCGGACATTTCGCCCCTTCCACCACTTCGCCCCTTCGCCCCTTCACCCCTCGCCCCTCGCTCCTCGCCGTGGCCGTCGCGTCCGCCGCCACGCTGTCTATTAGCGACGCCGTAAAGTTACTTTATTGCACGCCGATAGCCACATAGTGTCGTTTGATTTACGCTCATTTTGTGTCTTAACCGCTCGAGTCGTTTTTGCTGTCGTGTTGGCTATTAAAATAAATAGGAATTCGAGGCGTCTTTGGGAGTTATAAAGTTTCGGTTCAATAAAAATGCTGTGTGCTTTATGTTCCGAAATAATTAGTAATTTGCTTTAAAGATCAAAGAAGTGCTCGTGGGTTTAAATGAAGTACAGTCGATACAAACCCCAGGAATTTGCGAACGATTTTTGAAGTTTGTTTTACTAATATTGTATTCTAGGGCAGCTTGTCCACTCCAAACTCACCCTGGTTCCAAATGTGAGAAAACATTAACTGGTCGATCGGCTTATTCAAAACCACAAGCGACCGTAATCATAATTTTAAAACTTATTTTGAGCATCAAATCTTTACCCTTTTTGAATGACTTGAATTCAGTTTGAGCGATCAACACAAAATATTAAATGACTAAAAAACGTTTATTAACCCCGCGGCACATGCTCACGCCAAGGGCGGATCCAGTTGTTACGTCATAATATTTATCATGTCAGAACACTGGATTTCAATACTCCAATTCGTAATAATGACCTTTTAAAGTTTGTTACAGCCGTGATTTGTGAACACACCAACTCTTTTCTAATTTATTGATCGACATACAAATAATTAATATTGCTTATAAATTTTATCAAACTGATAATTCATAAATTTTGTCAATCTGGAGCCAGCCCAGATGACCCCCATGACCTCCCCCCTGGATCCGCCCTCGGCTCACACTCGCATTGGCCGTCACGAGCCGCGTGCGAGTAGCAGTATTTCAAACCTATGGCGCAGTACTAAACTCCTCATTTGCTCTCATGCCCTGCGTCCTGCGTTGAGAGCAAATGCAGAGTTTGGTACCGCACACGGCTCGTGGCGGCCAATGCGAGTGTGAGCATGTGCGGCGAGGTTTAACTGTCTGTGAATAAGGAATTAGTCAATTACCACGCATTTTAACGGTCGAGGATAATATTGTCATAATAACTATATACAACATAGATCTTTATAAGAATTTCTAAGGTAGATATGTAAAATTCGCCAACCTGCAATAGGCCAGCGTAGGCACCCACAATTGTACAAGTAGCCGATATCCTGGTGTAGGGCATACTGCATACATAAACTTTATTAATTATTTATTTGAAATAGAATGCACCCAGGCACACTTGCGTGATTCAATTCATATATTCAATTTGAACCATAGTAATATATACTTTAACAAATTCCATCAGTTTCAATGTCTCGGCCGTTATAATATCAAATCTACATAACACATTCAAACCACAACCCTTCATACAAATAGCAAATTGCGTTTACTTTTACAAAGCGACATAAGCACGCACACATAGCGCGACAAATTAGGTCCGACATTAGTTATAACTGTGTAAAATGAGCGGTGTAACGTAAACTCCGCGCTTCGCATTTATTAGTGGCGGTCCCTCGTTATCATATGGTGAGAAATTAATTTTATTTATGTAAATATTATCCGCTTTGCTAATACTCGTACACGTAGTAACCATTATGTAGAACGTTGAATGTTTCGTCTCGCTCTGGTGAATAATATTTTTGAATGAGATAAAATTTATGCCCAATGGAATGTTCTAGTATTCAACAAATATACCATACAAAAATATTTTTATTACTATAGGGCTCTTGAATAGTATGCAATATTTTCATCAAATGTGCGTCCATCATATCACTGATTCACACACTGCCGCTAGAACAATGAGAAAACAATATTTCATCATATTTTAGATATTACTGAAGCCGTTCAAAATTGAAAGCCATCAATATACATATCCCCGTACAGTATAGTCTATGCGAGCTTACTAAAATACACTGCAGCCTCAACCCAGATAATCTTTATTCAATCTAAACCCCACATTCTCGGATACGAAAACATAAACAAAAGGGGAAAATTTTATGACTATTTTTGTTCGGGCCGAATCGATGACATCAAACGGGCCGATAAGGCGGCGCGCAAACGAGCAAGCACTGAAGGATTGATGTCTCAAAAGAACTGTAGGTGTACGGCCGCTGTATCGGATGTCTCCCGAGGCGGGCTACTTGTGCTTCGAGTAAGGGATCTAAAGGATGTTAGCAGTTTTATGTGCCGATCGATTTAGACAAATATTTTTAGTTTGGTGTGTGTTTGCCGTTTCGTCGGGTTTCGATAATGTTTTAAACGAAAGAATGTTTTTGTTGAGTATTAAAAGGCTGTGTTTGGCAGATCATTTAATTAAACAATAGGTTAATTTATGTTTTAAAAATTAATTATATTGTCTGTCCGAGATAAAAAAGGTTAATTTATTTTTTTAATGTTGTAAAACCATACTGTATGTACACATATGTATGTGACTGTTGGGTGTTATACTAATTATACAAACTTATTATTTTATCAAAATATGAAAATGCCAATTCTAGGCCTTTAGTTTTAATTTTTGGTTAGCATTAATTATTAAATATTCCTTTGTTATTAGGATCCGTATAACAGACGGCCGACTTATCCCGTTACACTGTCTGTATCTGTATCAGCCCATATAGGTCCCACTGCAGGGCACGGGCCTACTCTATAATCGTCAGTACGATTGAGAGTGGTTAGGCCATATAGTCCACCACGCTGGCCTAGTGCGGGTTGGCTATCCCGTTACACTAATATTAAGTTATTCGGTTTAGTGAACACTAACACAGGCTGTGGCAACTATAAATACTCGTAGTAGTTCACGTCTCTATTTCCTGAAATCATGGTATATTTTGAGAACAGACAAATAAATCAAAAATAATTTCACTCTCTGGATATACATAACAGCGCCTCTTGTCACAATAGCACAATACGTAATCCATCAATACGGCTGAAAAACTAATCAAATGTATGAGTTTACGCGAAAAATCATATAAAACATTTAAACGGTCAATGCGTAAATAAAAATAACTAATCAAGTTTTTTGTAACTACTCAAAACTAAAGAATATTGTAGGTGTTATGATACAAAGTAACTATTTATATTTTAAAAATAAAAGCACTATTTTTGCTCACTCACTACACAGAACAAGAACGCATTAAACTTCGCAAAGCGAATCATTTGTAAGGAAGTGACAAAAAGCGTGGCGCGTTGACAGTTCATTACAAACACGGTACGTGTTACCATGATGCAACTTCATTAGAGAAAGTTTAGTGGATATAAAAGAAAAATACGTCGGAATACAGAGCGGAATGCGAGTGCATGAAGTTCCAGTTGAAGCGGCGAGCAAACTTTTTGGTGCAAAACTCGTAAGTAACAATCGGTGTTGCGCGCTTGCTGTATGACGCGCGCCTTGTACGGACGAACAGTAGGGCAAGTTGGAGGGCTCTCTGTCTATACTTGATGTCTCGTATCTTTTACTTTTGTATGTGATTTCATGAAGTTCAAAGATGACATGTAGACTTAACAAGTATTGTGTTAATTTTTGCATTTCACTCATAATAAATAATAAATAAATAAATAACACCCAACAGTCACATACATAGTCCTGACCCCACACTAAGATCGAGTCTTGTGTCGTGGGTATCAGCAACTACGAGAGACTTTTCGGTCTCACAAACACCCAGACCCGAAAGAAATATTTGTGGGCCGCACAAACATTTCTCTCGGTGCGGGGATCGAACCCGCGACCTCTCGTTTCACAGGCGGCGTCTAACCAACTGCGCCACGGAGGCTGTCAAATAACATTACACATAAAACATTACGCCAACCAGAAAAAACGTTTCATTAAGTTTATGTTAAAGTAATATAATACCTCACTTAGGATGTATTTGTTACGGATCTCCCGTATGGGCTGATAGGGCTACTATCGGCGCTGTGCGAAGAAAACTGCTCGAGAGCCAACGCTTGGCCTTGATATTCTTGTGTAAGGCATATAGAACTGTTAGTACCGAAGCTTTGCCTGTCCTTGCGGGTGTACTTCCAGTCGACCTGGAGGTGCAACGTCGCGCCGCCATGTATTACTACTAGGGAGAATATGGATAAAAGTTTTTAAACGCACGTGAACTTTTAAATATTGATAGATTATTTAAACCGCTTTCAGTGGTATATAGCGAACTATTAGATGAATGGCAAAATAGATGGGAGGTATCTTTGAAGGGACGACATCTATATCAATATTTTCCTTGCGTTCGTGACCGTTTGACAAAGACTTGGTTGGATGTCGATTATTGCGTATCACAGTTTCTCACGGGCCATGGTAACTTTAGGTCTAAACTTTACTCTTTTAAGCTTGTTGAATCGCCTGCGTGCCCATGTTCAACACCTAATTGCGAGTATGAGCAGTCCGCGCATCATATACTTTGGGAGTGTAGTCTTTGGCAGAATGAGCGTAAAACTATGCTGGATAGTATGCAGATATCATCTGGAGTCGTATACTACATGGACCTTGTAGAGACTAGGAAGAACTTCCGTGCTTTCCGGCGTTTTTGCCATACTTATTATTGGAATCAAGTCTAAAAGCTCACATAATAGGTCCCATTTAAATGTAGTGATGATGTGATCCGTGGTGCTTTACAGCTGGCTTCTCCGGCTGTAAAAGTCTTTTTACGAGGTTATTTACCTGTTTAGTTCATTGTTTTGTCGCCCGCTTTGCACGGAGGGAAGTGGACAATAATTTATTTCCAACTCCTATTAATTTCACTTTCTGATTAATTTCGTTGCGGGTTAAAGACAAGTTAGACATTCCCGGAGACTCGCCGAGCTTCAATGCTCGGTGTCATTACATTGCGTGCCACTGTTGATCCTGGCTCACAGGAGTTACAGTGGTGGGTGTGAGGGTGGGACAGTCTATAATATAATACCTCAGTAACATGGTTAATGAAATTTATCTGTTCACTGGCTTGTAGGGACGTTCGTAACCAGTATATCTTAATACGTACGCATATTAATGATGTATTTTGATTTTAGTAGAAAATTTCATCAAATCCATTTTTTGCATTTTTCTTATGGCGTCTTTCATTTACTAGTGCAGCTAGTTTATAATTATTTCAAAAATAATTCATGAGCATGAAGTTAAATTTTAGATGAAGGTAAAACATATAATATACAAAATATCGTAATCCCTGGTTAATTTATTCAGGATGGCTTTTGTTATGAATTGTGAAAAATTCGATTTAGAATCCTCTCTCGTTAAACCCGCTATATTGTAAACGTAACTAATCCTTGTTTATGCTATTTTTTGTCGGCTCTCATCAATGGACAGATTAATTTGGATAAAATATATATGATATTAATTTAACCTAACGACCATTTTAGTTCGGCGTACAAAACATGTTTATATGTATGTGGTTGAATAAAGTTGCCACTACTGATATAAAATGGTACCTACATTCTAAATTATTAGGAGTGCAGATATTTTACAACTTCTTAAATACTTAGTTAACCAATTGCATGCCAATAACGCGAGTTGTTGCTGTACATAACAAAATCCAACGTAACACTATGTTAACGACCTATGATTATGTTAACCTATGAATTTGAATTTGTACATGTGTCTAACTAAATATCCCTCGATATCTTGCTGTGACTGGGCACGAACCTTCACCTTAATGTATGGTGTTGAATTGAATTAAACTAGTCCCGACAGCACCGATTTGAATCGTAATGCATGGATTCTTTTAGCATAATATCAAAAGTAGTCTGAATTAAAGAATGAACACTAAAACCTAAAAGCTGAATCACGAACTTAAAACAGAACCTCGGTACAATGCAATCATTAACCTAAAACCTGAGACTCGTGTCACGAAACTTTCTAATAGTTTTACAAAATATCATCCCTAAGTGAAACAGTAAAATTAAGCCATGATAAGATTCCATCTAAGTAAACACAAAGCGAGCGCTGTACGTCGCGGAAACAGGGTTAGCTGGATACTGACTTGCTGTGATCACATTAAAAGGGAACCTTAAGTAATTTTATGCACAAAGAGAAAGTTGTCGAGAGGCTGTGCAGTGAGTTAAGCCGCGTTAGGTGCGTTATACGCCACCTCGCAGCATCGGTACCGGCTCACGGATATACTGGCGGTATATAAGTGGAGGGCTAATTAATTGTTATCTCACATATTAAAGGTATTTTGCAGTTGTGATATACCGAACAATTTATGACAATAGTAAATTATAATTTTGAAGAAAAATACCCAATAACGTAGATGTGTAAGATCAAAAAATATGACCGATAAACTGACAATCAATTTAAATAATCGCTCCAGTCAACATGTTAATTATATTATCC
Source organism: Hyles vespertilio (assembly GCA_009982885.2). Classification (NCBI taxonomy): domain Eukaryota; kingdom Metazoa; phylum Arthropoda; class Insecta; order Lepidoptera; family Sphingidae; genus Hyles; species Hyles vespertilio. The sequence goes on from CM042807.1 coordinate 25,038,292, forward strand.
TTATCAAATTAAGAATCGTATCACACATCTTTGTCCATGAAAAATGATATAAAAGCAACGATGAATGAAACAATAGTATGCAGTCACACAAAAAAAAAAACATTATGAAAACTTGCCTCACCGTTCTCTCATATTAAAGTATGTACAGTACAGGCATGATGTGTGCGGACATTACGGGGCGAAGTAAAAACTCCACCGGGCGCTGAAATATCGGCCACAACTTCGCTTGTTCGTTTAACAATCCGTTTCGTTCTTACTTATACGGTTTTACGGCGGAGGTGTGCGCTGCCTGCAAGCCTTTGCATTTTTTATATTTTTATCGCAGAGTTTTTACACAAGAAACTTTGATGGTTTTATGAAAGCTACACTAGTTTTTGCTGTTTAGTTTATGGTTATAGTTGCCAGCGTTGGAAAAAAGGTTAATATATGTTTTTAAGGTTAGGGTACTTGCGGATATATTTTTTAATATTTTATTGTAATAAATATGGATAATTCGTTGATTTAGATCTCAGATCAGGTAAATGAGTTTCCGAATTGACAACTCTTTTATCACTTGCCTGAATTCTCGTGCAAGACATGGACAGAAGTCTCTATCACATTGTGAAGCGGGAATAATCTCGGCAAACTACGTATAGCATTAGCTACACCTCTGCCAATATTTGAGAATACCGGCGTAAGCTATGTGTATATGCACGGAATGTAAAGCGGAAACAGTTTCGTGTATACCAATTATCGTTAGAATAACACAAGTAACTTTGAAAAGTGGAAAGCGTCTGACCTAGACTAGAATCAGAGATGTTTATGTCGACAATTCACCCATTAACCAGACCGTCGTTCTCATTTAGTGCACAGTAAAATTATTCTCCAGTCCGTTATAATTGAAAGCCGGGAACGTATTTAACACTCGTATTCCGATCCGGCTGTACAACTCATAAACAAAACTCATAAACGTCGCCAACAACAAAATGGCTCAATTATAAATTCAAATAATAATTAACAAGTTAATATTACTGCGGACCGCGGCGGGGGGTGCGGCGGGGAGGGGGGAGAGGGGAAAGGGAGGTCTCGCAGTCGCAACCAGAGTGCATGTTAATGAATATTGCTACACTAGCTTTTTGCTATGATTCCTTGCTCTAATTGGAGACGGTTGAAACTAATTGCAGCGGAACTTTGGCCCGCTGTTGGTGGCTCTGTCTCCGCGCTCTTTGTTAATGGCAGGGTTGAGTTTGTCTGGTTTTAGACGTCAGTACAAACTGGCGTTGCAACCATGTCGAGTGATTATTGAGATGCATTGTGTTAGATTGTGAGCGACGTATTTATATCCAAGAGTCAAGTACTTAGTTGGTTTTGTTCTTCTAATGACTTGCGTGAGATCCTGGGTTTGTTAACCTGATCGGTGAGTGGTGACTCTACTCGTTATTACAACCTGACTCGGTCAATAATGCAACACACTTCTGCATCTTTGGAATATACGTATAAGTGTATGCACAAAGTGTATATATGTAACAGTCGTATACACGGTTGCGATAGATACCATCGTATCATAAACATATTCTTCTTGAAACTAAAACACAGAGATATGAAACAAAAATCACAGATCCTAACAAATATTGAGATAACACGAGAGTGTATAACTCATTTGATTTCATTAGTATCACAAACATGTTATATTACTCGAGAGAGCTAAACTTCCACAAACGCTCCCTACTGAGGATATCCCGAAAGTTTCCTGCCGATTTAGGTAACAAACTCGAACCGCAAACATAAATTTTACCATATTTTTATATTAGCGAGTGTTCGCGAACGCTGTAACAACTTTACGACGGTGCATTGCCAATGCAATTTCCATGTATAAAAATTAATGTTTTAAAGCAACCTAATTTTTTGTATTTGTGTCGACGACCTACTAGTGTGTGGGATCTACTTAGGTCACGCCAGGTTGTGATTTTGCGGCCAAAATATTTTTATGTTTTTCTTGTGCCTGACTTTATTCTGTGTTTATGCTGGCTCAAGTTGTTTTATAAAGTATGCAGTAGAATGATTTCGCCATCACAGATATACCAGTTATCTATATCTAAAAATATATATATTTTTGAAATCCGAAAACTCCAACTTTTCTGTTATCCAATAGCTATTGAAATAATTCGCAGAATATATACAACACTCAATAAAGAAGAATTAAAATGTATTACTTGTACATCACGTATTTTTTACATTGAATATAATGTTGCTTATATTATTGAGTAGAATAAATATTATACCAACGAATATCGCCATATAAAGTCGCCAATCGCAAGAGAATAATTTTCAAAATCCTAAAAGTGTCACAAGTCCTCCCTACCTACAGTAATCGATCGATACGTGAAAGAATTAGATCGAGGGCCGGCAGAATGATTACGTGCTGGCTCATTTGGACAATGGACAAGAAACGCGCGTCGCACCATCGCTCACCATCGCTAGTCAATCACGGCGGGGTCTAATTTACCCGCGCCTCACACCAAACCTACGGTATTCGCACACTTGCGACTTGGATGCTTAACAATATTTTGCGTCGAAAAATTGTGGCAATTTTGTAGTTAAATAGATGCAAAGGTGCATATACTATTCATCTCTATTTTAAATTAAATCGAAAGTAATTTTATTAATGCCCATTTCTTGGTCTTCCCACATTCTTTAAACTTTATTCAGAAACCTCATAAATCATAATTATTTACGTCATCTTAATAGGTAATTGAACCATATGGTTTTCGCGAAATCTCTTTACTTATAGTGAATGCGCACCAAAATTAAATTGAATTATATTTCTAAAACCGAAGTCCATTTTATTAACTTAAAACTAGATTATAAAAGTATAAATTAAATTCATAATAACTCTTTACAAATAATATAAAATAAATCGAGACAACTAATTTAATTGCTTCATTCATATGCACAGTTTTATAGTATATTAAAAGTTATTCGATTTTAATACGGTGCAAGTTAAAGTGTAGGGGATTAAAAAGGCTCGGTTGAATCACCAAAGAGGCTTGGAGTTTCAAATTGAAGGTACACATTATAACAAAGCTAAGTTTTAAAACTATTCGCAAAAGCTTTGTTGTTTTAGTTGTTATTATTTACTGGTTAAATAGTCAAGCTTTTAAGGATCGTTTGTGGATTATTTTTTAAAGAGAAGCCATTAGGGCAAAAAGTTAAGGCCATGTATGAAAGTGAGTAACCTCCTTAATCTAGGCAGCGACTTTGTTGTACTGTTTTATAGGCTACACCTGTTTATAGGCAAACGAGCTACCGGCCCAGCTCGTCTGCCTATAAAAGCAGTTACAAAAAAGAAATCATATGGCAAGAGCAAAACAAAAGGCAGAATACGTCAGCTACGCGGCATTACTCAGATGACACAAGGCAATGTTAAAGTAGTTACTCGTATCTCTGTCTTTTCTCAAAACGAAACAATACGTGCAATATGTTCATCTTATTTAACTAACTTTATATTGTTATACTTTTTTCTTGACTTTATAGTCTTCCTATCAGCAATGTTGCGGCCTTTACCCTGCTCTACCATAACCATATCCTCTTGTGTTTTGCCTTCATGACTATAAGATTATTATTCATCAATTTACCTCTGCCTTTACCTTACTCTACACTCAACTTTCATCGTGTATAAAAAAACTTAGAAATTAACAAAGGGTTTGGTAGCGAGTGTGCGTCAAGCCTTAAAGCTCGTAGATCGGAACTGATCGAGTGAATGACTGCGGATGACGAAATAGAGCGGAGGTAACGAGTGGCGAGTCTCGGTCGTCGGTCGTCGGTCGCCGGCCAATCTGAGTGTCACGTGACTACAGACACCTGATTGCCACCACGTGAGTGGTGTGTGCAATTGTGGAGGATACGAATCATGAGAATTTTGGGTATTTTTAGGTTATAGTAGGGTTTTAATGTTAATGATGCGAGATAGGTGATGTAATGATTTAGAAATATAATATGTACTGTACAGCAAAAGTGAAAAAAAAACACATAGTATACGCATATCGTGTTTTGGATTCAGTCTGTGAATAAACACTTATAAACATATTAACTTATCGTTTCCAATGTATACTGTTTATGCATTGCCCTACAGTAATCATTCATTGCATTTAAGGAAACAGTCTTATACAAATAATAACAGGCATTTCATAAATATCAACAAATACGAAGTACTTAATGGTCTTTCAACACCTAAACCCCATTCAATATGTTGATCGATAGCTAAGACCTCTAAGTTTTCATATTGCCCCTACTGCACTAATCCCCCCTAATACGTAATCCCTTATATCCAAACTCCCCGATTGCCACTGGGTTTCGCGAAAACTGTCTATTTTACAGCCCACTCTTTCTCTTTAGTTTTATTTTAGTGCGCATAAAGCCTAAGTGTTATTGCTCGGGATGGGTTTAGACTTTAGGCAACGCGTTGAGACCTACGCTGTCTAAACTACCTGATACGTGAGACCTTTTGCGCCTCCTCTCACTGTGTCATATTGGTTAGTATTCGAGAATTTGGGCTTTATTTGATAGGTAATAAGTGCATAAATAATTTCTACACGTGTCTGTTTGTATCTACTTCTTGTAGAGTGAGATTAATTGAGATATTATTTCATGATTCAGTGACCACACACTAATACGGTGAAGGAAAACATCGTGAAGAAACCTGCGTCCCGTAGCGATTTATAAATAATAATTACTATGGTAAACAGAAGTCCCTCAACCCACACTAGGTCGGCGTGGTGGACTATATGGCCTAACCACTCTTAATCGTACTCTCGATTGTAGAGGAGGCCTGTGCCCGTGCCATATACATGCTTTATGTTATTTTGTAAGAATCTATTGATTTTAAAAGGTCTCAAGTCACGTGCATGAGTGGTTTTAATTAAGTACTCAATATAGTTTGATAGGCCGCGTATACCATCTGTACGTTGGTGACTGACTATCAGACTAAAAATATCCATAACAGCTTTATAATTCATACGAGCGATTAAGATTTGTGGTGGTTTACTTTTAGGGTATTTCAATAAAAGGTAGGTCTTCGTATCTAAGAATATTTTAATTATTTTTTTTTTGTCGTCATCCGCATACGTCCTACAGGAAACATAATTCCTTGAGAACAGAAGAATTTCTGAATCAACATACATATTTATAAATTAAACCCATTCACATTCTGAAAGCTATTGAAAACATTGAAGGTACATTTAAAACGTTTTTACCAAAAACAAAACCGGTCAAGACATTATGCGTTTCAGTAAATATATTGAACAAACTGATTTAAAAGCCCATCTCGCTGTCCAGCGTGTTGTCCCGGGGCGACACGTGACAATTCCCGGGCGGACTCGGGTGATTGTTGATTGCGTCGCCCCGGGAGCACTGGGAGCGCCGGGACGCCGGGTTAATCCACTCACGCCAATATTATGTTAATTTCCACCGCAACACGTCCTCGACAGTTCACTCCAGCAAAAACAGAGCCATGTATCGGAATGAGGAGTGAATGTGATTCTTTTCTGCCGGCATTTAATGCATTAATATGGTAATGGTATGAAAAATATATTGTATGGCATCAGAACTCCAATGAGATCAGCCAATATTCAAAGGCAAATATGGTTGAGTCTCCGTGGCATTGCGCCATTCCGTTGGTTAGACGCCGGCTGTGAAACGAGAGGCCGCGGGTTCGATCCCCGCACCGAAACAAATATTTGTGTGAACCACAGGTATTTGTTTCGGGTCTGGGTGTTTGTGAAACCGAAAAGTCTCTCGTAGTTCTGATTACCGACATAATACTCGATCTTAGTGTGGGGTCAAGACTATGTATGTGACTGTTGGGTGTATAAAGATGTATCACTATACACCCTGATGGTCACCACTTATACACTTATAAGTGTTGACTATCATTATGGATTTAACTTATTTCGACTGGCCAGTCTGAAATATGACTTGGGTATTATATATATACTAGCGGCCCGGCCCGGCTTCGCCTGGGTGCAGATACTTTTTTATTTTACTCCACACCAAATACGTGTTATTTTTCGTATAAGCTCTTGTATACCTAAACATAAATTAGCTATCCTATTGTCCTGCTCAATTCCGTCGCATCCCGTCTGTTCATTCACTTCCCGATACGTCGCGTCCTTTCTCTTAATTAACCATCCCATCTTATACCGTGCATTTACATTTCGTCCTATTAAATCTGTCAGCTATCCCAGTCTTCTCCCCTACCTCCCACTCTATTATATCCAGTTTCTCTCTACTTTCTAAACACTTTATCGATTTTGATTATCCATGCAATATCCCATCCCTTATTTCACCCCCACTATGCTGTTTTTCCAAATAGTAGAAATGCACTCACACACACACAATTAACGTAGAAACAATTATATTTAACTGGTTTTTGAAGACACAGGCAACGCTTAATTTGAGAATCCCTGTAATATTCTCCATAATTATATAAAATTTTTATTTTATTCAGTTCAGTTCAGTTTTTATTTTTATGTGTTATTTTATTAAAGATTTTTCATTTTCAAGTGAAATTCTATCTTGAAATGAAGTAAAACTTAATACATGTGAATATTATTTGTTTAATTGTCCTATATTTATGTAGCATCATAATATACTCTTTAGTTTACAATAAATTCCTGAACGTATGCATAAATATTTGACAATCAATTTAAATGTCAACCACTTTTCATTACTGTCATTAATTTACATCTTTAAAATCTAAAATACGCCATAAATTGAATATTGTGGCTATGTGTTGTCGATTCGAAACCTTTATTTAAATACTTTATTTAATTTTAGGGAAGAGTTTACCGTATCGACGCTATGAACATTAAATCTTTGACAGTTACAAACCCATGAACATTTTGTATGGCAAAATGTTTTTTCCTTTTTTTTATACTTTCGTCAATTCAATCGAGATAAAAACTATCCCACCTTTAAGTTGGAACAAATAACACATATCTACAAAATTTCATTATAATCAGTTGAGTGGTTTAGGAGTCCATCGCGGACAAACAACGTGACACGTGAATTATATATATTAAGATAATATATAATAATACCCAAGTCTTAGATTATTTACTCGTCTAGATTGAGCAATGTCAACAAACGATGCGCTAAAAGTGTCCTCACTTTCGTTGATATGTGTGAGTACCGGTCGTGTAATTATTGTAATCCAACTGTCAAGGTGTGTGTGTTTAGGGATGCCTACTCCAGATTATTAACTTAACTTTTCCCCATTATTTGATATACAAAATAGGTTAAATAAAATATTTTTTCTTTATTTAAAGTAATCATACTATAGGTCTACCAGAATCTCATGGCATTTTGGGAAGTTTGAATTTACGCATCGCAACACTGGGGTAACTGGATGAACATATTTTGATACTATCAATAATTGTAATTAATTATTATTTCAAATTAACATGATTTGTTTAGTAAAACTTTGGAAAATAAAGTACATAATGTTTTAAGTATAAACATATAGGTTATTTAAACATTAAAATGACTTCAAAATTGTACTTTTAGATTAATAGCCAATTAGAATAGGTAAATAAGATATTTTTCAGTTCTAAATTATAAAATACATACGCACCTTACGAGTATTTATAATATAGAGGGACCGCTGGTACTTCAAAAACGTAGATATTAAGGGTGGTACCGAGCCACCAGTTTCGTTTCAATTCTCTCTTCTTATTAGTTCTCACTTTATCAAACACCTTTCAATTTCTAAATTGTAAGTAGTTTGATTATGAGCCGGTTTTATTTAAATAATTATTAGATTGCAAAAATGTTATAACGAAAGATGCAAGATTGTAAAATAAAAACGTATAATTTTATTTTCAGTCGTCTTTATTTCATTAACACTTTAGTCAGAGCTTACTTCTAAATACTCTTCCTGTGCATCTTCTGGTGAAGACGATGAAGATAAAGGATTCCTAACAAACCGTTCCTTATCTAAAATCTCTGGAAAGTCCTGTAAATAGTTTTTAATTACTGTTTAGTATCAAAAAATGATATCAAAGTATATACGATAAAACACATGTACATATCTAGCACTAACCAAAAAAATGAAGTATCAAAACTATTCACTCCGACTTATTTGTTAAAACGACATCGATTTTAAAATCGACGATTTTGTTTAAATTCAACCAAATTATTCACGGATCTGGCGATAAACCTTGTAAACAATGTGTCGCACTTATGATCGTAGAACTAATTTGTATATTTTCGCTAAGAAAGTATAGAAATCTTAAAATATTCACATCGAATGACATAACTCAAGTTTTGAATCAGCTGTTGACCGATGGTATTGCCACATAAAAATGATTATGTTTTTTTTTATTTTATGCCATGAGATTCTGGTACACCTGTATTAATTATATTTATAACGCATTTTAGTAAAAACAATAAAGATCTAAACCCATCTCCTAGTGTTTGTTTCCGAATAGAATTAACTCTTTGGATTTATTGCCTGGGCTGTTATCTGATTTCTGTAATTATGTAAAATATAAATCCTCATAAGTAAAATGTTCGGAACACACAACTGAAGTCATGTGAGGCTACGAATGGTCTTCTTTTCGTTTCCGCTGTGTAATGTCTCTCCAGCAATTTGCTAGTACGGAATCCGTAGTCTATAAATATTATTAGGACCTTGAATAAGTTCTCGCTGTTTCTTCAAAGATGACAATAGCAGTACCCCGTTTATGAAATTTTGAATGGTAATACACATGCAAGGCAAAGAATTAATAAAATTACTATGAAGTGCATGTCGTCGTGGGTTTCATTAATATCGTGTAGGTAAGTATTATTTACTCATTAAATAAATAATGCCATTCTTCTTGTTGTTATTCTGATCGAAATATTATGTAATGATGTTTGTGTTTTATAGTTTCTCCCATAGTTTCAACAAATCTTCCTAGTAATAAATTGACAACACTGGCCAATGAAACTCATCTTCAAAATAATGAATTAAAAGTTCATGTTTTCTTCAAATAATAGTGGTTTAACAATAATGTTACCGATAGAAAGTGATATTGATATTATTATACAGTTTTCCCACACAATTGCGATACAATTCGACAGCACAAACCGGCATAATTAATTATTTTTCGAGAGCACGTTATCCATATGTAGTTCAAATGACACTGACGTACGTGAGAAGCGAGTCTACCAATTTTGGTAGACTTTTTTTGAGCCGTGCGGTGAGGTGTGATGTGTCATCTAGATGAGTATATAATCTAAGACCCAAGTCATATTTGTGTCATATTTGTATTCCTTGTTATATATATAATATATAACAAGGAATACAATGATATAGAAATGCATCAGGAAGCTGCATTGGAAGAATCCAATAAGCAATAGAACGGACAATCGTTAGGAAGCGGAAGCGATAGGTTTGAAAACGCAGTTTAGATCACCCCCGGCAAATTGAAGCGTGATCTTGGAAGAGGTGGCTACAGATTATCTATCTGTAGCCAGCCAGAAGAACTGATGGTAGTGCTCTCCAGAGTGCAATTTCCTGGTAAAATACGTACACAACCAACAAAAAACAATTAAACAGAGACGATAATATCGCAAGGATTGTTATAACAAAAGCTGGAACTGAAACTGTCGAAGTTGGCCCATCCGGAGCGACCAGCACAGAAGTTTGCGCTATAAAGTGAACAACGAAACTAGAGTTATTGAAAACTTAATATCCTGAATTTGCGGTGTGCGCTGGGATCCAGTTAGCGTGTTATGAAGCCGTGTGCGTGGACAAATATCCGACGCTGGGAGATAACCCGGTCGCGCCTAGATTTGTTTCAGCCAGTTTGCAGTTGCGTGGAGAGGCTATAACAAAGCGGCCAGTACTGCTGGAACTCGAAGGTATTACACGAGCCCCGCATGAGGACAGCGTCGGATCACGTGCTGCCTCCCGCTGTGCTATATTGCATGATCCAATTATATACGCTTTGCCTGTGGCGATCGCAGAGTGATTCAATCAATTTGCGCTCAGGTTTTCTTTGAAATTTAAACCTTCTAAGAGTTGGGATTTATATAATTTTTAGTAAAAATAATGTTTAAGCCGCTTTTATAAACTTCTATTTTCATGCTAAAATAGAAAGAATTCTAGTTATACTTGTTAGTATAGTATTATTACTAAACTAACATGAAGAGCGAGATTTGCATTTATACAGAATCCCTTCGCCCCATGGTAGTACGAGTGTAGCGATTGCTACCAGGAATCGCAATCATTAAACCGTATCAGAAAAAAATCTGCGAGACTTGTATCACCCGAATAAACGTGTCTCTAATAAATCCCTCCGTCTACTAACCCAGATTGGCGAGTAAAGTGGACTAAGGCCAACGCCCCTTACGCAATATACGAGTAGGTTAAGGCTCTTGCCCACCATTGATATTTACATAAAACTACGTTGAAGTGACAGTTGAAACTACGAGCAACTGAATTTTTAATCAACACCAATTAGAAAAGAGGCATAGTATGTCGCTATTTGTATTTAAAAAGTTTCTACCAGACTAACACAATTATATGATCAGCATGAGATTATTATCTCTTACTACTAAATACTTTATTTGGATTGCATTGCACTTACCATCGGATGTTTTTTGTCACTTTGTTGTGCCCATATAAAAACTTACTATGAAACAACCCCTTCAAAACTAACAAAATTTAGGTTTTAAGTTTTAAGTCTTGTTATGACGTCGTCGTGTCAATATTACTAGGATAGCTTTTTTTATAATTGACATGTATACTGCTTTATAATCCATATCAAAACATACAAGCTTATGTTTTGATTTGGATTACTAATTACTAGCGGTCGGGCCCGGCTCCGCCCGGGTGCATACAAAATGGCGGTCAAAATGTTTAATTCTGACTATCAGTTTAGAATATCGACCAATCGGGCCACGAAAAACGAACAAAATTTCCTCGTATTTGCTAGAAATATCACTACTGCTTTCCTCTTATAGGTCATAGCGTGATGATATATAGCCTATAGCCTTCCTCGATATATGGACTACCCAACAGTGAAAGAATCATTCAAATCGGACCAGTAGTTCCAGAGATTAGCGCGTTCAAACAAACAAACTCTGCAGCTTTATAATATTAGTATAGATCACACACCACACGAGTTCGACTTGAGATCGAAAACAAGCAGTAGGGGCGCCTCAGCACGTAGCTCCGGGACAGTTTTGCACTGTCGCCCGCCGCTCCGCACACTCCGCTCAATCTGATCGTTTCGAGCGAATCAGCCAAGCGAACTTTTCTGTTCTAAGCTTAGGATTTACTAAATCTCGCTCCGTATTCCATTCTATACACACCGCATTGAATATGAAATTTTGCAATGGCAATGCCTACATTTGTGCTCGGCTTTGGGCGGGCGGCATAGTTTGTGATGACGAATGTGATTTTGTTCGTAGCTTTCATAATTTTATTCGTATGAAATATTGAATATTATAGTCTTCGTTTTGAATTTGGTTCCGCGATATTTTACAATTATTGTAAAAGGTTCGCTCTCATATTTTTTCGAGTGTATAATTAGTACTTTCAGTTATTTATATATTGATTCGCTAATGATATTTGTTTATGGCGGACCCACTCACTATTGTATTCAGTAGACAGTCTCCGTTGCGCAGTCAATTAAACGTCGCCCATGAAACGAGAGGCCGCGTGTTTGATCACTGCACTGAGACAAATGCTTACACGGCCAACAAATATTCCTTTCGGGTATGGGTGATAGTGAAAACATAATAAACTACATAACTATCATACTCACTTAATGAATATTGTATACTCAAACTAAACAGTCCTTCTCTCCTGCACTTACCAATACAAGCAACGTTGTCATTGTCCAGCCATCTTCTTCTTCTACCTCGCGATATCCCGACCGATATCCCAATCCTTCATTCCACCAGATCGTTGGCAGCTTCAATAGTATGGCCACTGACACTCCTATCTTCCTTGACGACAACTAGCCAGCACTTCTTAGTATACCCTTCGGTCGAAGTCCAGGAATATTCATAGTCATTGTCCAACCACTGTGAGTAAAAAAAAAAACTTACCTAACTAGTTCCTAAAATAAATCACATATTCAGCGAACATCGCGAATCTTTAACTTAATTGGAAGCAATAAAGAGTTTTAAGGAAAGAGTTTAGTTAGGTACCGTTCCCGAGCTCCAAAATAAGCCTAGAGTGACATTGAACAAGTTAAGTGAGGCATTAATAATGAGCCGACGAGCGCTCGGCACGGCCCGGTCGTCGCCCGGCGTCCTGTGTTGCTATTATGTAGAACTAACACTATGGATATATGGAATATATTAATAGCTTAGAGAAAATAGTAAATATAAGTAACAAATATTGTACTGATATTTAACAATATAATTAACATGATATACATATATCGCAAATATCTATTTCTACGAAAATACAGAAGTAAAGTTTGGAGATATCCGTTCCCGTTCCCGTTATTTTTATATAGGGTCTTTTGATTTTTCTTTCACAGAACCGACAAACACCGTAATATCTATTACTCCCGCCAAACAATAGTTTAAATGAACTGTTGTGTTTCGGATTGACGGACATTGTAGCCAGAGTAACTGCTAGACAAAATGAGACTTAACATCTTATATCTCAGGATGGCGAGTGTAGTGGAATGCCAAGCATTGCTTTGTAATTCAAGGTCTTGTTAGGTTTTGCTAGTGTTCATGAGCGGTCGTATTGCTTACCATCAAGCGAACGACATGCTCGACTCATTGCAATAAAAAAAAAACAGAGCATTTGTCAGGACCAATCAAACTAAATAAATAAATAACACCCAACAGTAACATACATAGTCCAGTGCCCCACACTGAGATCGGGTCTTGCGTCGGGAGTATCAGGAACTAAGAGAGACTTTTCGGTCACTAATACCCAGACCCGAAATAAATATTTATGGGCTGCACAAACATTTCTCTCGGTGCGGGAATCGAACCTACGGCCTCTCGTTTCACAGGCCGCGTCTAACCGACTGCGCCACGGAGGCTGTCATACTCTTCTAAATAAAAAGTGAATAAGCTGCAGGCATGCACGGAGACAGAGATATATGGCCGCACACGTGCGCCGCCGGTTGTATGCACCCACCCGTACTGAACACAACGCAAGAATACACTGACACACTCACCCACTATACTTGGAAGACTCGCATTTTATTTATATTTATCAACAATCGAATTCTGTATCAGCCTATATACGTCCCACTGGGACAGGGCAGGGCACAGGCTTGCTCTACAATCGAGGGTTCCATTGAGAGTGGATAGGCTACATAGTCCAACCATTGACTTAATCAATTTTAAATATTTAACGCTTATTTAATAATTTAAGTTTGATTGTTATTGTTAAGGCAATCTGGTATTATGACCTGTCTTATATTTTAGCGTGTACATGTAACGTAAAAAAGCTACGATAATTGGCCACGGGAAAAGAAAAGTCCAGAAACGTAATCCCACGCTTATAGTATTTTTCCGGTTGGGCATCGCAAATAGCAGATTATTTAATTTATCAGAATTATTGGACCTGCGTAAATAGGTTTTTATGGTTTGTATCTATGCTGCCGAAATGGTCTAAATACAGTCCACGATAAAAGAGTTCTTAATAAGGATCTGGATCAGCCCATATACGTCCCACTGCAGGGCACGGGCCTACTCTACGATCGAGAGTACGATTGAGAGTGGTTAGGCCATATAGTCCACCACGCTGGCCTAGTGCGGGTTGGCGGACTTACATACCATATAAATTCATATGAATCGCTATGGTATGCAGGTTTCCTCACGATGTTTTCCTTCACCGTTTTAGTGCGTGGTGATTGACTATCAATACACACATGACTCCGAAAAGTCAGAGGTGTGCCCTGGGATTTGAACCCGCGACCACCGTGAACATGTTGGCAGCCGCGTCTGGTCCGTTTACCAACAGGCCACCACGCACTTCTTCTAATTATCTATTCTTAATAAGGAATGAGTCCAAAATTCCACGAAAATATTGAACCAAATCCACTTCTATAAAATCACATCTCAAAACATCACTAAACGGCTGTTATTTACATCAAAAGGATTAGTACAGAAACACAATCAAACTAAAGCAAAACAGAAACTTACAGAAACTACGGTGTTGTTACCGCGATCCAATACTGTGTGACGGTGTGACTGCGGTCCGCCGCGGGCAAAGATCGATTGAAGCCTATTCCATACATTATTTAACAGTGACACACGACGCGGGTCGAGTCATGAGCGATGGGACTCCACTGTTACATCGATTAATTTTATACAATGCTTGAAAACTTACTTTCAAACTAACCCTACTTTATCGGTTAATAGGTTGATAATAAAAGGTTATGGAGAGATGGTACTTATTTAATTATCACTCGGAAAGTTAAATTGTTTTTACTCTTATATAGATCATGAACAGACTGTCTTAACTGACCCTTCATTTAATAGACATTTTGCAACAATTTGAATGTTTTCTAATGTAATATTGTAATAGATCATTTAATACGTTTGCTTTCCAATCTCTATATTACTATCTTGAATTGAAAACGAAGAGAAGGCATCTTATTTTTTAGAAATTACGGCTGTTGAATGACGAAATAACTATTTTCCATCACATTAGTCGTTGGTCAATTGCAGTGCCTATAATGTATAATAATGCAACTGACGATATCAGTTAATCTATTTTACGAGAACAAACCAAAAATAAATGAATAAAACATTAAAAAATATTCAAACCCGCTATCTCTCATATCACGGGTCGCAAGTATGACGTGTTTTACGAGTGTTAAAGCTCGCTCGCGAGTGCTATTTGTTGGAGTTGAGAACCACCCACCCGCCCGCGCCCGCGCCCGCGCCCTCTCACCTCATATTTGTCGCTGTCGCTAATGAATCGAGCCTTCACATCACATGCTTTATTGCTCGCATTATATTCAATTTACATACTTATAGTCAAAGCTGGGGTATTAACTTTGTGTACGAGTCTTGATTGATTGTGGCTCCATCTGGGAAAGTGAAATATGGAACAATGAGGATGTTAATTTCGATTGACGTTTCCTTTTATAATTCCATGACTAAGTGCTTATTATTGACTTGATTGTACATTCATTAATTTCCGGATAAAATATCCAATAGCAAGGTATGATTGTCTCCTACCGGTTTCGATTAGGCTGCTATAATTACCGTCCCCTTCCCTTCGACAGGGTTTATCGGGCAACATGGTTAAATCAGGGACAGACATATAATCAGCTCAATTAGTCGTCCAAAGCCCTCAATTAAAACCTGCGTGCCACACACGTTCAAACTAAACTGACAGGTAAACTTGGCATTATCCGTGATAAACCGTGTACACAGTTTCCTTTACCTTTTGTACGTTTTCACGCGGCATTTGGTGCACTTCGCACATTGTCCGGCGCCGACGGATTACCATCCAGTCCGGAGCGCCGGCGAGACCGGCGGATCCGACGACAAAAAGCGACAATAACATTTTATCGGCGCATCCGATGGCATGAGGCGATTGATCGTGTGATGGCGGAAAAATATTGTTCTTTTTCTTCCGTTTTGTAATATTTTCGGATATTGTTACTTGGATTTTAATGGCTTTTAAAGTAAAAGAAACAACACGCTCTAACTATCCAATCACGTCCAGCCACAAGTAGTAGCTTTAACGATTGCTCATATTTTGGTAACAAGTGACGCCGAGCGCGCCTCAACAAGCGTTCTCAACCGTGACCACAAACTCAGCAATAAGTAAAAAAGGCAAAATGAATAATCTTTCTCCGGGAAAAAAATACTTTCATGAAAAATAGCGTGAACAAAAACATTGTTACTTCATTGTTATAGACACAAACCCGTGGAGCAGTCGCTAAGTAGGTGTAAAAGCGCGAAACGGCTTACCGAACTGGAGTTTGCCGAGTTAAACAAACGTGAGAGACGGCAGGAGCGGAGGCAGGAGGAAGGGGGGAGCAGGGCGGGGGCGAAACACTCTGATTCACCAAGTTTCCACGAAGAAATCGTGATGTTAATCGTCAGAACGACTCCGCGCGTGTTTCGAACTTTTTAAAAGATTAACGATAGATTTGAAATTGATACATCGCCGACCCAGTTCGGCTCCCGGTGAATACTTTTTCGGCAAATTACGAGCTTCCTTATAGATAATGAGATTGGAAAGTATTTTTGTATCGGCAAAGCGATCTATCACTCGCTCGGGGTCTTTGCGTATTGCATTTAATTTCCTGTATTATTGTTTATTTCTTAAAGAAATATTCAATTTTTATGAATATTGTCCCTGGGTATACTAAACTACTATTTGTTTAGTCTATTTAAAAGGGTTTATGAGGCAGTATACAAAAAGCAAAGTATTTACAATAGCATGGAAGTTGCAACTCAACCGACACACAAAGCGCCATGACATATCTGTCATTTTTACATTCACAACAGCAAATAATGTAAATGTAAAAACATTAACATATTTAGTGTTGTGCCGTGTACGTAGGCGAGTGTGTCGCCAGCCGTAAATCCCGTTCCGGACGCGCGTCGGATGCGACAGGTATGAATCATGGGCGGTCAGAGCGAAACGGCGCGGGCGCGGGCGGCGGGCCCCGTGCCGCGCCACTGAGCACTGCCCTGTCTTTACGTGTATGCTCCACGGATTTACTGCGAGCGTCTTGCTATCAGCTGAGATTTGATTGATATGATGGGAGCCGGGTTTGATTAGCGCCGAGTTACCCGTAGTGTTCGAATTTAAATTGGCATGACTACGTAGAATCAACTTTATAGCTTTCTGCACGTTTCATAAGTCGTAATATATCTATATGCATTCATTTCGGGGCTAGGTATGTACATATTTTCAATAAATTTATGCAGTTTCCTAGTCAGTTGTTATCTCTTTACCGTGGTCCATGTTGGTAGGTCTCTCCGTATTATCGCCTAGTATCGCCTATGTCTACCGCCAAACAACGTTTCAAATATATGTTTTGATTTGGAGAACGAATAAGCGTGATATAGATACTTAACACCCAACCTTTCAGGGTGACGAGCGATGAGCTGTACCATGCAGTCCTTAATAATGTATATTACCTAAGTACAAAAACTTACCCCTTTTACCAGAAAGGGTAGACACAGGTGTTACCAAGACACCCACATTTCTTCTTTTATGTGCCGTCCCACCATGTGGTAGAGGTCGAGCCTATCGCCATAACGGGTACAAATTCCTGACTCCGGGCTGATAATGAATAGAAAAATGCAACATCACTTTGCTCGAACCGGGATTCGAACCCAAAACCATAGAATTGTTATCATACAATGGAACAACTATGTCACCGAGGCAATAATAAACAGACCTAGGAGAGAAATGTCCGTGTATCGCATTTAGTACAATAAAACTGGAAAAATATCCATAACATGTTTCATCCAGATATACGGATCGTAATCCCATTCACAATGTTTTGTATTAAAAATGTCTTTACGTTCAGAATCCTTTACAAACTTACATCAATCAATTAAGCCATGCACCGTTGTGATAAAGCTTCATTCCATTGTACGAAAAATTCCACATGAAATCCCCATACAAGACGCAAACGGTAAAAATATAATATTTGTGCGAGTGCGGAGCGGCGGATAATGAATCAAAGGGCGGACAAATAACAAAGCGAATGCGTCTTTGTGCCACAATCACTTTCCAACAGCTCCATCACGAGATATTGCGACTCGATAACACTCGATACATATTACATGACAAATGTTCCGTCGATTATCGAGCTTTTGTTTTCACAAAGAATACATTTTATCGTGTTATTCAAATTGCTGCCATTAGCCAAGCGTATGTTTTGAAACTGTTTTGTGTTTTGAAACGTGTTGATACAATTATGTGTTTGTTAGGGTATTATACTAGATAATATATATACGGAACATACCTATGAATAATAAAGAATAAAGAAAGATCTATCTCAATCATAGATAAACGGATTGGCTCATAAGAAGAAAACAGGCAAAGTAAAAGCTTTGATATCGCTATTTAGACTGATAAATTGCTGAAGATCTAACCTCTTCCACACCATTTTAAACTGCCAATAAATAAGTAAATACTTATATTCTCTGAATTTATCTCCGTATAGTGAGCTTATATAGTTTTATCCATATAGTGGGTTTGCTCAGTGAACTACAAACCCGGTTATACCTATACATTTCTGCCATGATTGCCATCCTCACCCTCAAACAAAAATCCGTTCTCCTATTCCCCAATCTTTATAGGTAGTTTTCCATAAAAAAAATCACCCCAAACAGTGGCAAGTAAATTGAAGCGGCAGTTGATGTTGTTTTTATACGCGAGCCTTATTCTCATAGACAACACACGACACAAACACAAGCACTTATCTGGCACGAGTCAAGAGGGAAGCCGTGACGACTGCGCGCGATGTAGTCATGTTTAAATTTGCAATTCCGCTCCATACCTACGCCTTAACTACGCACGCCGCGCCGGCCGCGCTCTGCAAATATGAAAATGAACTACATCTATCAGGGCCGGTTGAGGTGAGTGGAGCCCGTGATGGATCTAACATTTAGAACTAATTGGCACAGTATGTGATTATATTAAATGAGTTATTTAGTTAGTTAGTAGGCATAAGCAGTAGTTAAAAAAAAACTCATAATGTTCATAGACCAGATTCTTAAGCAAGTATGAATAATATTATCTCTTTATAATATCGGTATAATAATACCACCTTCTGTAAAGTACATTAATATATTCTTTAAATAGTGGAATGAATGTCTGGCCCAATCGTCAACAACATTAATTATGTCGCTATCAATAACATCTTAGACATTATCTAGTTAATATACTTCACAATTAATATAGGTTTACCTCAGTCTCACAACAACAGTTAATCCATTTAATAATATCACATTTCTATCACAACAAACTAAGTAAATCAGTGTAATCTGATTATTGAAGCTTCATATGGGGGGTCGGGTGCCCCTAACCACCGCTTATTACATCCCTGGCGCAGCAAAACCGCTTCGTGAATAATGAAAGTGTATTCTAAGAAGATCGATGCCTTCTGCGCATATTTTTGTGTTTTTTTCTCTGGTCGAATGATGTTTTTGTAGATAAAAATGTAATGCGAATTTGTTGACGCCGCGAGTACGTGTTGACGTGGAGATGAATGGAATGTCTCAGGTGCGTTGTTGTGTTAATATCGGGACTGCTCGTGACAGAGTGCTTGTCTGTCACAATTTACGAAGAGTCGCACTCAATGTTTACGTAATTCACGTAAGTCGATGGATAGAAATCGGGTTATGGAGTGAGAAAATGTACGATCGTTGTAATGGCATTTTGGAATAGGTGTTGAGAAAGGACGAGTTAACTTATTAAAAAAATATATGGAATTTGCCGTTATAATAATAATATTTATTTCATTAACCGTTATGAATACGACAATGTCGTTTGTTGTATAGAAATACATAATATACTTATAGTATCTAACATATGTTTGTTTTTAATCAGATTTTCTTTTAATAAAGTAAAACATTGGACATTGTAAACATCATTGGTGCAGTGGAGTATAAGGCATTATAGATGTATGAACCATGAATTCTTGGGTTCGTATCCTACTCAGACAAGCACTCAACTTTATGAAATTTTTCAGTATAATTATCACATCCTCATCATATCTTGGAACTGAAATAAGCTAGGCGTTATGTGTGTGCTTTATGAAACTTAGGGGTAGATAGAAACGTACCCCCGGTGATACAGACTTGAGCCTGTCGATAAACATATAAAGTCAGATGGTAATCCTTTACGAATAATACTCTTAGAGATACAACACTCTAAACATGTAGACGGGAGTCGTATAAATTGAAGTAATAATGTAAGCCGCTCAGAATCCAACATATGAGGAAACCAGATTAGTATACGATGTATAGAACTCGTCGCAGGTACAATGGCGCAATAAAGAACATCCGTTTCATAAAATTTGTGTTATTTCCTAAACCGCGGTAATGCCGGCACGAGCGGCCTATTCGCGAGCATCGTCCATAATTTGCGCGATCTGATGAAGATATTACGTCGCGCAGCCAGCAGAGCGGGTAAGCTGATTACCAGAACACGGACAAATTCATAAATACGCTCGGTGAATATTTTTATGAGTGGCAAAGGAGAAAATACCGGGTGAGAGTCGTACTCACGTAAACGGGGTTCTGTACCGTATAAAAGCTTTTCATATTATCATAAGGTTGCTCATGTAAGTTTGTAATCAAATTCGTTCTTAAATCAAATTTTGAAAGAAAGAATAAGGAAAAGCAACGGATACTTATCGGATGTTTTGAATTTATACATCCACAATATTACCTTGCTTCTCGCTAGCTAGGATCCTCGATTAATGGCAAGAACCCTGTAGATTTCCTTAAAAGACATACGTGGAAGTGATCTAATGTAGGTTACGTTTTTTTATTAGGGAACCCTAGAAACCGCGAGCTCATGAGCGGATAAAACGATTTCAAATGAATAGCTTGCTTGTGCAACAAAGCGGTTCGCGCGCGATGCGCTGCCTCGCTACAGATGCGGCGTATAAAGGAATCCGGATTAGAATATAATATATTATGTCTTTTCATTGAAATGTCGGACAATGTGACTTAGTCTTTAATAGTGATATAATCAAGGAATATAATCCCATGTGGCTTTGTTGTAAGAAACGGCAATTATACACAACACGATTTGAAAGTGAGTGATAAGATTAAAGTAAACTATACTTTAAATTAAATAATTAACCTTAATGTATTTCATATATCAAAATGGAAAAATATAGAAGCCCAGTAACTCGACACAGTAGGAAGGCTTAAAAAAAATCAGTGTAACAAAAACGACAAATATCTATCGCTAATTATCAGCATCGCATATACTTGAGCTTTAAACTTACTGGGGGTACGGCAGTGCCCCCTCCAAGTCGAGCTAAAAAGTGGCACAGTCGTACCATCCTTTTCTCGAAGCAATTCAGACCATTTTCAACCCCTCATAATTTCGTTGTGGTTAAAGCAAAAAGCCTGAGTTTTCAGTTACTAAGCGGGCATAAAGTAAACACGGTATATTTAAAATTTCATTCTATTTGAACCAGTAGTTTAAGAATTGTAACTTGTCAAACTTTCTTAATTTTGTCACTCACTGACTGACTGACCGATCATCAAAAGTCTAAGGCACTTTTAGCAGATATAGAACCTTCAAATTTAGAATATAATTAGTGTTTGGTGTCTAAAGTAAGGGAAAATTCAAACATTTCATAATTTGTGTCTAGTTTTCTAGATACACCAACTGCGTGAATAACTTTGTAATCCCATATAACTGTATAGGATTACAAAGTTACATTTGCAGTTAATGAATTATTGTAGCCGTATATAATGGAATAATAGTTGTAGAAACGTATCTATATATATGAGGCATAAAAGGAGGGTGTATAGAGAGGGAAAGGGTATATTCAGCCCATGAAACTTTACAACATTCCTCTAGAAAAGCATGACGAAGAAAATCTTGCAAATAAATATACTAAATAGCTCAAAAATATCAATTACCATGAAAGAAAGAACACTAATTATCAAATCAGTTATATTTGTGCTAAATTTATTCCTAAAAAAAAAGAAAAACCATAAGACAGAGGCTTTAATAAAAATCGTTATTGATATTCTAGAAGTAAAAAGTACCGAAAAGGAAAAAGTAGGACTCTACAAAAAGACGTGAGATCCCATCCTGTAAAAAAATTCCAAGTCTCACAGCTCAGTTTTTCTACCGCAAAAAATTGCGAGATCTATGTAATACAAGTCGATTAATTTATTTAGTCCTTGCTTAAGGGACTTTCTGTATTAAGTTATTATGATATCAGTATTAACAATTTTTTACGTTTTAAATAAATAGAGCAAGGACTAAATAAATTAATCGACTTGGTTATTACATAGATCTCACAACTTTTTGCGGTAGAAAAACTGAGCTGCGAGACTTGGAATTTTTTAACAGGTGGATACATTTACAAATTAGCAAAGACATTTCTTTTCCTTTTTTATTGTTTTAATTCATTTTTATTTGCTTATCATTAAGTCTTAGTTATAGTTATTATTTATTTTGTCCAAAGCTGTTTACGCATATAATGGGCATTTACATTTTAATATTCATATAATAATATATATGTACGTACTACTAAATCTGAGAATAAGTGATTTAATTTATTATTCTCTTGATGTACCATTTTTAAATAAATATAAAAGACATTCTTTACACGCACCGCCCAAATTTCAAATATCAACGAAATATGACCGCGGGCAGGCCAAATAAAGTATTCTACGCCTGTTTTTAATAATAGTCGGCGTTCAAGAGCTACATATTTCCCTCGATAGTGCGCGTGACGCGGCGTGACGTGACGCGACGCTAACACGCCGACACGCTGACACGCCGCGACTTGCGTTTCGCCTCACGTCCCGTCGTATCCGCATGTTTGAGATACGTTACGTATTATTTAAACTGTCACGCGTTCACGTAAGCTTGTTATAGCGGGACAAAGCGAATGCCTTATTGATTTGCAAAACAACAGGCTTTATCGATGTTTGTGTGAGATAACAATGCTTGTTTGAAGATTTTCTTTTTATATGGTTATTGTTATGAATATTTTTATTGAAAGCATTATGTTTGTATGGATATTTGTATTGTTACGTAGCTAGAAATTCCTCTACAATCTAGATGCTCTATGTTTTAATATAAATAGCTCCTCAATTCTAGTGGAACGGCTTTTGTTGATTTGGTGAAGTCTTCTCAATGATAAATAGACTTTTTAAGTTTTATAATTATGGATTTTTGTTAGGAATCTTATATCGTTTAAGTATAGAACATAGTTGTATTAAATAAAAGTTAATGTTGTAATCAAAAGCCATAACCCGCATCTACATATGGGACAATATTTTGTATAAAAATAAGCATTTACAGTCCGAGTTAGCAGGTCGTTTTTAAATGGCTGAATGTGGCGAATTGCCGAAGGGCGAAGCTGGCCATTTTGTAGCACGGCGCGGGATGAATACTGATGAGATCTTGCAATGAAACGCGCGTGGATGTGACGAGATCAACTGCGATTCGTACTACTTATAGCTGTAGTCTTGTGATCAAAGCGACCAACTTTACGTCTTGCCGCACATAGGCAGTAGCAAAACCAAACAACATCCTGAATTATAAAGCAATGCCTGGCATCCCACTTCGCTCGCTATCCTGAGGTGAGATGTTAAGTCTCGATATGTGTAGTATTTACTGTGTCCACAATTTCCTTAAAATTGGAACACAGTCATCATCATCATCATCATATCAGCCACAGGAAGTCCACTGCTGAACATAGGCCTCCCCCAAGGATCTCCACAATGACCTGTTGGAAGCGGCCTGCATCCAGCGACTTCCTGCAGCCTTACAGCCGCTGCCAATAAACAATCCCAATCCAAAATTTGCCGTTTTAGATTGACAGCTCAATCTTTTTTCTGATACTTTATTGCCAATAATCAATCTCAGTAGTGAAAAAACTATGGCAACATGGTAAATGACAAATCGAAAAGTAGAAAACAATTCAGATTGACTTCAATCTAATTTTTTCGATTGATTATTGGCATTGGCCGTTAGTCAGATCGTCCGTCCACCTTGTAGGCGGGCGTCCGACATTTCGCTTGCCTGTACGTGGCCTCCACTCGAGAACCTTTCGGACCCAACGGCCATCGGTTCTACGAGCTATGTGCCCGGTCCACTGCCACTTCAACTTGCCAATCCTATGGGCTATGTCGGTAACCTTGGTTCTCCTACGGATCTCCTCATTTCTGATTCGATCTCGTAGGGAAACACCGAGCATAGTCCGCTCCATGGCTCGTTGAGTGACTTTGGGCCTTTTAATGAGGCCCACAGTGAGAGGCCACGTCTCGGTGCCGTATGTCATCACTGGTAACACACAACACAGAACACAGTGCATATTATTTATGCTGTTTAGCGGGAGAAATAGACGTTTCAGTGATACTTACCTAGATGGCATCTCAAGTAAGACATACCAGCTGTATTATATTAATGTTAAGGCACTGTTTGTTTTAAAAAAAATAAAGAAATAAAGATTTAGAAATAAATATATTGTGTCAGATACAGAAGGCAGTATTAATAGACACGGTACGCATTGTGAGGCGGTTCCTCACTTTGTCTCCCTAACCGCCGGTGTCTGGGGTCTTTCTCTTGGGTCGTCATCGAAGGGTCTATTATTATTTTTTTATATTTTTATACGTATATTGTTTTTTTTAATTTATATATATAAATGAAATACAGTGAATAAGGAATATAATAATATTTAAGATTAAGATATAGGAAGATACAAGATGTAGAAGTACATATCGTCGCAAGATGCGGGTAGTCTATAAAATTTTATAAAAACAAGTGTCTGAGTCATGTTGTTTGTTCGGTACTATAAAAGGGGCGCAAGCAGCTGTCACGTGAACAGTTTGTTGGAAGTACTACAACTGTGAACAGCTCCGAAATATTATAATTAGTACAAGTATTTTTACATATCAGTGAAACTGAATAATAATAATTGTTAGTAAAGAATATATCAGTTGATTGTTTGATTACCAATTAGAAATTTGGTGTAATTAAAATAAACAAATATGAGTGAAGAGCGTGGTTTTGATCACCGTACCTCCCCTCCTCTTACATACGTATATTTAATTGATCTTCGGGCTCTAAAATGGCAATCAAGCAACTCTGTCAATATAGATTGATCTGAGCGAGTCTCATAGTAGATTCATTCAATTTATAAGTGATCGAGGCTCACTGCAGCTATTTGTGACTACAGCATTAATAAGTAGGCTTGACCCGATAGTACCTATTTTATTTAGAATATATATCGAGTGTTTTGTCTTCTTGACTCAAACTGAATTTCGTTTGTAAGAAACAAAACATTCAATGATTAAAATAAACCTTAAAACGTTCTTTGGACAAGGCTATGAATTTGTATATGACCGAAAAGATTCGTTCGGAATCTTGATGCAAGTTTTCTTTTAAATACTGGCTTCACGAACCGGTTACATAATAGAAGATAATATATTCACAAACAGTTCAACAATATAAACATGCGGACAATTTATAACCTATTAAAGTGAAGGCAGCATCATTCATTTATTTATTTAACGCTTTATTGTACACCATATACATAAAAAGACAAAACTAAATGAAATAAAATATATGCACAAGTGGCGGTCTTATTGCTTGAAGCAATCTCTGCCAGACAACCATGGGATGGATAAACGAAAAGAACGAAAGTTGGGGCTTCGGGTGTACGGGTATTACAATTTATAATATTGTTAATTTTATAAATAAACATACATACATACATATATATGTTGAATAAACATACAAATACACAAAATACACATATAATATATACACCTATAAATATATATATATATATATATATATATAACAACAAAGTAAAATGTGAACAACTCCAATATCCTCATAGAACCTGTAAGTAGTGTTCTTTAACCATATTTTTGAAGATGGGCAGAGTTTTAGTTCGTCTCACCGTTACTGGCAAAGCATTCCACAACCTGGCAGCTTGTATGATGAAAGATCTGTCTGCGAAGGAAGTGGAATGCGTGGGGATTTTCAGCCTTAAGTTCTCCGATGACCTAAGAGACCTCGAATGTGAATCATGAAGAAATTCAAAACGATTTTTAAGATATGAGGGAGTGAGGGGATTGAAAAGTATATTATAGAGAATCATCATCATCATATTAGCCCGCTGCTGGACATAGGCCTCTTTTCTATCGCACCTAACTTTTCGGTTTCGCGCATGTCTCGTCCACAATTTGCCTTTAAACTTAATGATGCCGTCCATCCATCCAAGGCAGCATACATAAAAAAAGATAGTGAAAAATTCAACAAATAAAATATATAAAAAAGATACAGTGCCTAAGAACTTCTTAAAAGGTAATTAATGGTTAAATTACATATAACTTTAGTTTGTTCGGTTATGATGATATTTTAAAAAAACAACAGCTCTCAGAATATTGACCCCAACTCGATCAGCGGAGAATGCCCTCGTCCTTACGAGAGCACAAAAACCCTCCCCTAGAGTCACGCGCGCTTCATCAAGCCGCTAATGTGGTCCGCCACTTCCGACTCATCGCCTTTTTCCGCCACACTCATCGCCGCTCGCCTACTTTGCCCATGGATATATTTAAACACAATATTATTAAAAAATATTGTTATTTTTGTGGCGGTTGCAATACGCCAACTTAGATATAGCTTTTAAAGCGGTTGCAATACGCCAACTTAGATTTAGCTTATAAATTAACACGCTTATTATTTGTAATTTTAACATTATTTAAACACGCATTTCATTTTAAGATATGACTGCAGATGTTAGACCATAAAACATCTGCGAGTCGTTTTATTACAGTAAGAATTTTTGTGTACCTTATTGTATAATATTAGTTAAAAAGATGCTGTGCTAAATTATTGTTTCCTAATTGTAATGGCCCGTTCATACCGGGGCAATAAAACTGTATTATTATAGTTAAGTTCTTTAGTGGCGGCAATCCTTTGCAACAAATGTTTTTTAGACAATAGTACACATGTTTTGTAAACCTTTCGGTTTGGACAATAGCCCAGATGTTTGGGCAGACCTTAATTTTTAGTTGAAAGGATAGACCCTATTTTATGGCTTAAATATATTTTCTGTAAGATTTATCCCCACCGATCCTCATTCGGGTAGTCCTATAAAAGGGTCGGTTTATTTGGATGAGAAGACAGTCTGCCATCTCTCGTCACGAGCACATCTCGCTCCGAGTCGCATAATTATAATTTTACTCTGTAAATGTATTAAGTGTTAATTTACAAAATATACAATAGTTTGTTCCTGGAAGTGAGTGCTTATTCTAATACCTACACTTATCACCACCAAATTTTTAACATAAAAACAAAACTAAAACTATTATTTACGGATTTTATCGCGGATTTGGTCTAATTTGTACTTTTTTTTACTTCCGTTTTTCAACATCCGTAAATATTAGTTTTATTTCAATATGTAACATTCGCGTAAATGTAAATAACCATTAGACTTAAATAATTGTTTTACATAACTCAAAAATATTATTGGAGTATTTTTTTAATAATGAAACGCTACCTCATCAATCAACACCTACTTTTTGTACTCTTTTTGTAATGTCGAATTTAGAAAACAGCTCTTCAACATTAGAACTGTTTAGTTACTTGCTAATTGTGTACAAAGCTTGCTAACTATTTATAGTTATTAAGTATATTATGCAGAATATATTTATATCTTAAGATATTTATATTTATAGTTAAAAACCCATCGTATTGATAAAGGCAATTGAGGCGTAGCTAAGCTTGTGTACATACGGTTTAGACGAGTTGTCCGAGCTCCATTTCCATATCACAGAAATTTAAAGCAGACGCACTGTACGAGTATTCACGCTTCTATAAAAACATCATAAACTAAATACTCGAACATTCTAGTAAAAAAGTTGTCAACAATAAAATTACCCAAAATAAAAGCGTTTTATCACTCATTTGCGTTCAAACAGCTTAGAAAGACAGCGGCAGTTTACCAGCGTTAGCCGACTCACTTTCCTTTTTAATAGAAAAGTGGCGCTCTATTGGATAAAACGGATTACCTCTAATACTTTTCATCTCATTTCGCGTTATATACAAAAGATCTTCCCCGAATTCGTCCGGATATTTTTATCGCATTGGTCCAACAGTCGAGCAACCGATTTAGCTGCTTGTAACTGACAGCCACCGCCCATGAATATGAACAATACTTAAAATATAGGTGTGTTGGCGGCTTGTCTAAATGGAGGGAGAAATATTGAAGGAGGAAATGGGTTATTCACCGTCTGGAAATTAGAACCATCTTATCTTTGAACCTAGGTTTTCATGGTCCTAAATCTTACATTTTGGCCAATTAAATACAAATCAATCGGCAGGTGAGAATCAAATGTCAAATTCCTATACATATACCTTTCATAATATTTTGTTCCCACTGCGATTGTTAATAAATATTGTGCGTGGTCACAAAGGATCTTTTAACATTTAATCCAGATGAACTTTTCAAAATGTTTCCGTTCAAATTTAATATTTGAAATTGTTTACGTTTTTGTTTTGTTTTAAAGTGACTCATTAATTTATTAGAGTAGACGCGACTGCAAACATGTTCACGGTGGTTGCGGGTTCGAATCCCAGGGCACACCTCTGACTTTTCAGAGTCATGTGTGTATTGATAGTCAATCACCACGCACTAAAACGGTGAAGGAAAACATCGTGAGGAAACCTGCATACCATAGCGATTTATAAAAATTCTATGGTATGTAAGTCCGCCAACCCGCACTAGGCCAGCGTGGTGGACTATATGGCCTAACCACTCTCAATCGTACTTTCGATTGTAGAGGAGGCCCGTGCCCTGCAGTGGGACGCATATGGGCTGATACAGAATTAATTTATTAAATTCTCATTTGTTGTAATTAGAGAATTATATCAGATATGTGCCATTATGCCTACACAGTAGAATCACATTAATTTTTGGTTATTAAAGCAGCAAATCCGTTAAAATCATTCGTAAACTCACAACAAAAGTGTTACTTGTATATAAGTTTTATACAAGCCGGACAACTAAAAATACTTATTTCTTAATGATATAAACTTTACCGAAGTCCTAAAATCAAACACGCGTCTCCTAAACATAGCTTCACACTTAGCAAACCACACATATCCTAAAAATATAACTTCAACTTCACTGTTACTATCCGTATAAAAATCTTTGATACGGCTTGAATTTCACTTGCCATGCGACGAAAACCCTCACTATCAAACTAGTTTTTTGGTCCCTTTTCCCCATAAAAACGGGATGTGGCGTAAAAAATCAATCCCGATGTTAGTCAAAAACTTCCATTTAGATTAATCTTAACAGGCCTCAGCGGCCGTCAGTCACAATAGGCGGAGTGCACACGAGACGCCACTCGTCACCGCGTATCTCGGCGCGACAACCCGATAACACGTGAAATATCATCTAACGTGCACACCACACAACTTTTCTGTTCCACTGCGCTATAAAGCGGCGGGTATACAGCTGCTGAATGGCGTATTATTGAGTGACAGCGTATTGATAGACGTTGCACGGTATATCGGGATATATTGTTTGAAATATGTATATAGTCGAATGCAACGCTTTTCAACATGCAGGATAATATTAAATACAAGTCTACCTATTTGTATAAAATTACTAAACTGAAATGTTAGCATATTGCGGTGGCTCTCTGCTGCAGTAACTCTGTCAGTTAGAACACAGACATAAGGCAAATGAGTCGTAAAATTTAATACACAACAATATCTCTCCTGCAGCCACTTTATTAGTTTGTTTCAGACCATTTAGTCACAGTAGCGAGCCAGCGTGCATGCGCCATGCGAGCAATGACGCGTGTTGTGTAACGCTACGCCGGTGCCACTACGCCGCTACGTAGCTACGCGGCTACGTGGCGTAGTAGCCTAGTGGCGTAGTGGCGTAGTGGCGCTGTAAATGCACACTCGGCCTAACCCGTTCCCGTTAAAGTTTTGAAAAGGCCGCACAGAGGCGGGAGCGCTGCGCTGTGACGTGCGGTTTGCGGCGGAACGATCGCCCGCCGCGATGTGAGCCCTGCCGCTGACAATATATTCGCCGACATTTTTTTTTCCAGGCCGAAAACAAAAGTGTGGCCTGTTTGTTTTGGTCCTGCAGGGAATCGAGCATTTTATTGGCCGCTGCACGGGCTGGCCAGGTTCGGCGAGATTAAACTATGTTTGGCCTGTCTTTCTATTTGTTTTAGAACGTTTTTAGGTACACAACGGTGCGTGGAACGGAAACAAAGGCGCCCTGTTCCGTCATCACTATACATATATGTACCCGAGTATGAATGCGTCCCGAGTTAGAGATAACAGTCGTTTATTGCCGCTGTCGCGTGTTTATCAATTTTCTTCATTTGTTTTATAGTGGCGTCGCCCGAGATGTTTGTCAGCTGCTTGTAGAATATATTTTTTTGTATTCCCTTTTGTGCTTTTCGTATTATCTCTAGGATTTGCGAAGGGTTGTTTATCCGCATCCCTTTCAAGAGTGGGTAGAGATACATTTATAAACTCGTAAGCAAATAAATAAAGACAATTTATGGTGACACCCACACCTCGGTATAATATTGACGGACCTTTTTATCTGGAATCAGACTTTTATTTATATAACTTGGAACTATGAACTCAAACCCGAACGATTGATAACATCATTGGACCATTTTTATGCTCGTGTGCGTGTTCTTAACAAATGCTATGAATCGCAAAAACGATAACTCAAAACAACCCTGAATGGCACACATTTATTTTTGCCACCAGCAATAACATTTTTATATTTCTTTTAAAAAATATTGTAGATATTAAACAACGACAAAACCTATCCTATTTTAAAGAACTAAAATCATATTATCTTACCTTATTGCCTTGACATAATAAAACATCTGTAATAGTCTTTATTTAAAGTACAAACTTAAAGTGCAAACATGTAATTCATATAGTTAAAAAAATCTTTCTTCTTTATTCATTAGAGTTAAGTCTAGCAAAGCATACTAACTTACATAATACAAAAATACATAAACTCACGCTTTTTACCCAGAAGGGTAGACAGACTTACAAACAAGGCCACCTAAGGTTCGCCTCGTATTTTCTGTCTCCTGATATGATAGATGGCGAGCCTATCGCCATAAAAGGAGGCTTGTTTCCTTAATTTTCTAGACTGCCCTCTCTCCTTCTGCTTTTCTCGTATAATAATAATAATCACCCAACAGTCACATACATAGTCCTGACCCCACACTAAGATCGAGTCTTGTGTCGTGGGTATTAGGAACCACGAGAGACTTTTCGGTCTCACAAACACCCAGACCCGGAAGAAATATTTGTGGGCCGCACAAACATTTCTATCGGTGCGGGGATCGAATCCACGGCCTCTCGTTTCAGAGGCGCGTATCAATCCAAAGGTTGTCTGTAAGAAGTCGCCTAGAGCGATAAGACCGCCATCTGTACTATTTATTATTTGTTGTATCAGTAAATGTGTGTTCTCCTCTTAATATGCAGTTAAGAATTGTATTTTGTACACTTACACTTACACTTTACCCGACCTGGGAGTTGAACCCAAGACCTTCCCTTTGCGAGGCAAATACGAAAACGAACTTACGTCAATGAAATGATGGAGTATGAGGACATATTCATCATCAACATACATTTCCTTTAAAAATTCCATGCTTACAGCATCCTTCGGCTCTGGGTATTTGTGACACCGAAAAGGCTCTCGTACACACCTGATCCTGATACCCACGACACAAGACTCGATCTTAGTGTGGGGTCAGTACTATGTATGTGACTGGAGATTGTCCCGCCCTCATACACACCACTGTAACTCCTGTGAACCAAGATCAACAGTGGCACGCAATGTAATGACACTGAGCATTGAAGCTCGGCGAGTCTCCGATCTGGCTAAGGTTGCAGGAAGTTGCTGGATGCAGGCCGCTTCAAACAGGTCGTTGTGGTGATCCTTGGGGAAGGCCAATGTTCAGCAGTGGACTTCCTGTGGCTGATATGATGATGATGATGTATGTTTTTTGTTTTTGTTTTTATTAGTATGTGACTTGTGTGTGATTTATTTATTTATCCCTTGTTCCAGTTTTGACGTCCGCGGTAAGCATTTGTCCGAGGCGCGGCACTGGTCGGCGCCCGAGGTGTTCGGTCCGCGCGCTCACTTCGCCACGTCGCCG
The DNA here is from genome assembly GCA_009982885.2 of Hyles vespertilio. Classification (NCBI taxonomy): domain Eukaryota; kingdom Metazoa; phylum Arthropoda; class Insecta; order Lepidoptera; family Sphingidae; genus Hyles; species Hyles vespertilio. The sequence goes on from CM042807.1 coordinate 25,070,161, forward strand.
CCTCCCGCCGCGCTGCTCGTGCGGGACGTCAAGCGACGCGACGAGGGCGTGTACAGGTGCCGCGTCGACTTCCGAAACACGCAGACCACCAGCTTCCGATACAACCTTACTGTAGTCGGTGAGTGGCTCAATTACTGCTTAGTTTTTTTTTTGCTATGTATGAGACGAGCATGCCGTTCGCCTGATGGTTAGCAATAGGATAGCTCATGAACAGTAACAAAACCAAAAGCTTTGAATTACATAATAATGCTTGACATTCCACTGCGCTCGCCATCCTGAGATATAAGATAGTCTCAATATGTCCAGCAGTTATTCTGGCTACAATGCCCATCAATCCGAAACACGACAGTGAATTTACACTCCTGTCTGGCGGAGAAATAGACATTGCGGTGCTACTCAGGTGATCTCTCACATATGAAAGACCTACCAAAAGTGAATCTTATGAGCAAGTTAGCAATTAAATCGGAGGTTATCGGACTGTCAAATCAGAGGAATAGAGTGCCTTAACCACTGAAATCCAGACCTGATTCTGCGAAGGCATAAAGCTTTTTAAGATTTTTACTAGTAAAATACCCCTATAACGATAGGAAATAAGATTCGAAAACATCCAATCAATATTAAGTTAGTTTCAGGGTTACCCAAATTATATTGTAGTTAAGGCCTATACGCTAATTATAGGGTCTTATAGGACATCCAATTTAGAGGAGAAAATAGACTCTATAGTGTATCAAAACACATACAATCATAAACTCACACCTTTTTCCCAGAAGAAGTAGGTAAAGTAGGAGGTGACAGGACACCCACATTTCACCTTGTATGTTCCATCCCACGATGTTAATTTACTGGTGGTAGGTCTCTCATATGTGAGAGGCCATCTGGGTAGGTACCACCGCACTGTCTATTTCTCCCGTGAAACAACACTGCTTAAATGCACTGTTGTGTTTCGGATTGAAGGACATTGTAGCCAGAGCAACTACTGGACATATTGAGACTTAACATCCTATGTCTCAGGATGGCGAGCGCAGTGGAATGTTGCTACTGTTTATGAGCGGTCGTATCGCTTACCATCAGGCGAACGGGTTGCTCGTCTCGCCATTAATTGCAAAAAAAAAATGTGATAGGCTCCAAATCTTATAATACTATCACAAGTTAATGTATCAGCCCGTATACTCCCACTGCAGGGCACGAGCCTCCTCTGTAATCGAGATTACGATAGCGAATGATTATGTCATGTAGTCTAACAATTTAATTTGAATAAAACAATCCCCAAGCACATTAAATGAATTTGTAACTCCATTAGCACCAAGTGCGTGTCATTAGAAGGTGTCGCGACACTTGCATCACGCGACGCCTCCGACAGATATACTCGCGACGCTCACAAGAGGTTTATTACCGCCTTCGCGCGTAACTCCTTGCAGTTTACAAGCCTCTACTTGGACTGGAGCTGGCTCTTTGGGGCTCCGTGCCAACACCTAGTGATATTAGCTTTCGTAGGAATATATTACGATGTGTCTAGGAGATATAAATTATGTCTAGGTGTTGAGTGATTGCCTCAGCGCGCAGTTGTACTTCGTGTGATTGCTAAGCTGAAGTGTCGGGTTCTAATCCCGGGTCGGGCAATTATATTGGGTTTTTTTATTCATTATCAGCCTGGAATAAGAAATTTCTGCCCGATATAGGGTCGCTCCATATTATCACATCGTGGGACAGAAACGTGGGTGTCCTGATTACAGCTATTCCTGCACCTTCTAGGAAAATGGTTTGAGTTTATGTTATATGTATATGCTTTAAGTAAATGACTATGAAGCGCCGCTAAAGTTGTTAGCTTTACATTCCGTTATCCCACATTAGCACAACCAATAAACTCAGAAGTAGTTTTCAAAACTGTAAATAAAAAGAATTAAAAATCAAATAAAATATGCATTAACGAGATATCGTTGGAGTAATCGCCAGAACCTATGCCTGATATATTTATTATGCCGGATATAATATTTGCGGTGGTCGCTGTTTGGATGGACAGTGGACAAAGCTATTCGACCACCAGCTACACCCACCTACTATTTCATTTACCAAACAAGACGAATCTTAGGACAATTTTCTGTTAATGATTAAACAAAGAATTTTAACAATGAAAGAATTTAAGTATGTGGACGATTCTTTGAAAAATTATAATGCTTCGTAAAACAGGCAAAACTACAGCATCCATACTCGTGAAGGCTGAACTATCAAAGAAGCCAAAACACGCGTGCACATAAGCCTTCTTCGCTAGTGTTACGTGACCCTTTCTCTTCTGCGTTTACCCAAAAAGCCTCCGTGCTTGAAGACACAACAGTGAAAGTTCGGTGGAATTTTCAATCAATGTTGTTGGAGCAGTTAGATCAGCCGCATCATTGGCGTTAATTAATTCCAGTAATTGAATTCGGGCGTCTCGTGTCGCGACTAATGTTACGGCTTAAATTCCACTTGATATTAGTGTTATGACACTGTCACTGGATTTGTAAACTGTTTGTTGCGAATTAATAATAAACAACACTCAATTTGACGTGATACTGTGTATTCCCAAGCACGATGTGACATGTCTTGTGGCGTATCGTTACGTTAGATTAATGTCATCTAACCATAGTTGAAGTTATTTGTTTGTTAATAAAACACCAGTGTGTATAAGAATTTTTATTGTCTCGTTTAATATACTACTTTCATTAAAATAAAATAAATAACACTCATCAGTCACACATCTACATATTTAGTCCTGACCCCACACAAACATAGTCTCGTGTCATAGGTATCAGGAAATACAAGAGACTTTGGTCTCAGAAACACCTAGAAAAAAAAGCAATTCATAAAATTTCAAACACAATAAATAAAATAAAATAAGTCCGCCCCGTGACCAAGAAAGCTGTAAAGTAATCGAAACGTCGGGAAGTCAAAAGAAATTAAAATTAAACAAATCCGCGATAAAATTCGTAAATAATAGTTTTATTTCAATAATAAATAAAATGTTCACAGCTAAGAGATAAAAATATAAGGCAAAAAACGTGTGAAGCCATAGTCCCACACAAGTATTACGTTAAGGGATCAGACTTTGTGTGTTATTTTTATTTCTCGCCTGTGGTCGATAAATTACATGCACCGCACTTCCTAGCCGATGTCAATACTGTTACTCTACCATCCCAGATTTAAAAAGTACGTATCTCCACATAAACACTAGCCCGCGGTGACGCGTAAACAGCTTCGTTATATAAATGCAATACATTTTTCCGACGTAACTCAACAGAACAGTAAGCGGCCTTCGAAGCAAATGTCAGGGAAATGCTAATCGCTTCCATTGCTCGCACTCCGCCGAGAAGTTCACCTACAAATGTCGCATTTATTTATACCCTTGCACCTCCCGTTACCTCTCCCCCCTCGCACATCCTCACACCTCCTCCAGTCCCTGCATAATCACGTGCATCTGTATGACCTACAGCAATGACGTGGGTGCGAGCAAAAGATTTCTCAATTCTATTTATAACATTACGATGTAAATGTGTATGTTTTTTTCGGAATTTCTTAATATAGATATGAAGTTCAAAATCTGCTTATGCATATGATATATCTATATATGGTAGTATGAGATATTACATCACATCTATTTTTGATTTTTAAGCTTTAAGGAATAAAAATGGTTGAGATATTCCGATAGCAAGGACCGACTTCTAAATTAAATTTTTAGTAAGAAAACTATACAGTCGATTACAAATTGATACTCTTCCTTAATTTATTTTAGTATAGTATAGAGTACAATACATGGGCACGTCTCAATCAGACACAAACACAATCCTAATAATTACATTCTCGAATGAATCATTAAGTGCAAACTAAGTCGGTACCCGATTATTCACAAACCATATCCTAGTATAAGCATAATATTTATGTGAATGGTGTTCTGTCAGCGGTTTGGGCTGCGACAGGAATATTGCTTGCAGAAGCTGAGCAATGACAATAGCCGTGCCCCACCCAATCCTAGTGAATGGGTCTGCATAGTACAGGCGCATTTAAATTCAGAAATAAACACAATTATATAATTGTAAAAAAAGAAAAAAAAGAAAAAAGCAAAGAAAGGCACTAAACACTTCAGTCAGCATACATATTTATCATCCGTTTATAAATACTTCAAAAGAACTGACCGAAACTGGAGCGCTCTCGTTTCATTACCTCAAACTACAAAAGGCACGGTAATGCCCAAATCGACTTTACAATCACGATCAAAGCATTGCATTGAGGTAAATCAATTTGGACTAAACGTTATTACTGGACCCTCGCGGCCTCTCCTTGAATCGCCCGGCCTCTCGTCCTCCGAGACACGAATACGCTTTTATCTTATCGCATAATGTGAGGCTGCGTTTAAATGCCGGCGGCGATACAAGTTCCCTCGGTAAACACGGAAAAAGCATTTCCTCATTGCTGAGTGTGCAGAGCTGCGTGATATGTCATAGTGATTCCTTTTTTAGAACAAAGAACATAGTGCACTTTACGTTTGATTGTAAGTGCATTTTGTAAGTGTTAGGATATCGGATAGTGAAATGGTTATCGTTGTTCAAAATCGAATGTAACACTTCTGATTTATCCAGATAAGCGACTTGCGACTCTCATCAAGACTTTGTGCAAGATTGTATTTATCTGAGCCGATACGAAGAATCTACTCAACCAACTCATTTTTACTTAATTATTTGTATTCTCATAACACTAATAGAAATTAAGATGATAAGCAATAATCTCCTATTAATGACGACATAAACACAAATCTAGCTTTGAATACGTCTTCTTTTACCTGTCATTTATCCATGCTAAATAGAATTATGCATAACATATTATTTAAGTGCGTGTTGCGGAATAATTTGGCTTATTATTACAAATGATTTTACCGCGCAGTCAACCAAATGATTAATACATAATTACATTAGAAATGGCTGAAATTAGATTACAATATTGACTAATAATAATATTGGAGACTGCAAAATAACATAAGCAGATAATGATGCGGGTAAACATTAATTAACGCTCCTTCAAACATCTGTCTATTTTGCTGTTATAATTACGCAGAATCGGTTGATTTGGTGTAATTAATCAAATGCACGCGGACTAATTACAATTCCGTCCATATTTGAACAATAGATACTTAATTCGCGGAGATAATTTCCTAATTTAATTTATGTCTAAGGGAGTAAATCCTTTCCAACATAATTTAATTCGCATCCCGAGCCCAAAACGGCACGTTTAATCAAATCAATCGTAAAACAATACTGGCGGCCGGCTCAGCCGAGAGCAATTAATCAGCCCGGCGCAGCGCAGGTGATTGTCGACAGCTCCCTGCGATTAGCATCTACCCTCTGCCCGCTCTTCCCTCCGCACCCCGCTCCCTCTAATTCACAGGTAGAAGGTACAAATTTGCCACAGCTCTAGGCTTGTGATGAGACAGCTATATTTAGGACTGTAATTTAATCACTTCTGTTTATTTTGAATTAAGATTTCTACGAGTCTGTATTACCCTACAAAACCTTTAATAGTATATTTCATGTCATTGTATTCTAAATATTTGTAAAATAATATTCTTGACAAGCAAAGATATTGGTGCTACTATTTGAATAGACAGTTCGTCGAGCTTGGCTGATGTGCTGATATCTTAATTCTAAAAACATATTTGAATGTCTATTAATTTCTAAATGCCTTTCAATGCCATTTAATATGTCAAAGCGACCAGCCAATCATTAAGAAGCCAAATAACTTATAAATTATTATACCTTATCGAACCGCCTAAGATTCATAATATTTATGACATGATAAAGGTAGCAAAAATTAGCTGGAATCCCGTAATTTCAATCAAGTTGATGTAAATATATTTAAGAGGCATAGGTACCAAACAGGATGGATTCAGGATGATCCAAGAACGACACCCTTGTGTGGATAACTATGACGGGCTATGTAAATTCTGAACGTGCACGTAGATCTTCGACTATGGAATTGTTCTCGGATATCGGTAATTATGCAATTTTGACATCATTATAGTGTCCAACAAAACGGTATCAACAAACTTAACTCAAGAACTTACATGTACCACAAATGGTGGAAGCGCATTGGGTCCAAGCCTAATGTCGTCGTCTCCAATCTAACTTGGTCCAGTGTAGGTGGCGGGTTTCCAAATCTGCCCGAGTATTTATAGGAAGAAGGAAAGTTTACAAATAGCGCTGTCGCGGTAATCGCCGCGCGGATAGTCGTCGAGTTGGCGGCTGCTAATGGCGCTCAGACTGTTTGTGTTTTAAACGGCATACAACTATTACTTTATTTATTATAAAAAATATAGAAAACTTGTAATAATATTACGAGTTTTCAATATTTTAGTATAGTTATGATCTAATATAATATTTGAATGTATTTTGTATCGGGTTAGGTAGTGACAATCGTCCACGAGCGTGAAAAAACTCGTCATAGTACAGGTTTTACGAGTTCAGTCCGTGTATTCTTCGACGCGGTAATAATCTTTTGATTACGCGGCTTAATTGTTCCGAGAGACGAAGTAAAATAATACATTATTCGTAGATGGTCTATGTGGACTAAGTCGAGTTGTGGAGAATTTATGTCAGTATAAAAATCATATCTATATGAAAGAAGGAAAGAAAAATAATTTATTGACACAACATTGTGTGAGTAGGAATAACATATAAATAAGGTATTGACATAGAAAATATAGAAGCAAAAACAAATACAAAAATATGTTCGTAGGTACTTTGGGTAGAGTAAGAAAACTTTGCCTGCCTGCCTAACAATAATTATAATTTTTCGTAATATAAGACTAAAACTCCGAAACTTTGTACCTCCTACAAATATAGGTGTATAAACATGCTCACAACTTGAAACTTTAATTTTACAGAAGCATCTTCAGCGGCGATAATCTAACTACGACGGTATGAAATTATATTAAGTCGATTGAAAAGTTAAAGGATCAATTAAAAGTTATCACAAGGTAAAGCCGGTAATGTATACCGCGGCGCGGCACATTGAAATTCAAAAGAGGCGGACGGCGACGGCTTGCTAATAGAAAGACAACAGGCGATCAGATGCGATCACATCTCGATCCGCCCTCCAAGTGATTTCTACTTAGAAAACGTGCGCCGGCCTTCTGTCAATTTGTAGACTCTTTGTTCGAATTAGCTTAGAGTTAGGATATCCAGGGATATTCATCATAGTAGTATTTGTGGTACTTGGTTCGGATCCTAAGGTTGTTTTACACTATCCGAATCATTTATCTAGTAACACTATCTTGGTGCTGAAAACCATTGTTAACCTGGCTTGACATTCTATTTCGGGGTCTCCACTTTTTTTGATTTAATAAGTCGCTTCGAATTTTCGATCTATATATACATAGGTATGTGTGGTAGACACTTTTACATTTCAAAGTGTATTATTTAAAGGGTCTGGATATTTTTCCAAAGAGATGATATTAGGCAACGAGCCCTGACCGAATTATGAACACAACTCCACGAGATTATAGGACAAAGGTAAATTACATAAAGAAATTACACTCCAACCCAACCTAAAACCAACACCAATTCCAGACACTTCAACAAGAATATTACCCAGGAAATTGGGGCGTGATTATTATACTCCACAAAACCTCTTAAAATTCCATCGCGGCGAGATGAGGGGCAATGCGGCGCGTCACGCTGTTAAGGCGGACAAACAAGCGTGCCAAACTCGCCGTGAAATGGACACGTCGCCGCCGCCCGCTGTCTTCCAATGCGAAATTCGACAAATATTGTGTGGAAATTGGAAACGTTTTACAATACCGTATACAATATTTTCGATGTTTCAATTGTTTCTTGTGGAAGTGATGTTGTGTTCTGTTTAAGTTTTAAGTGATAATGCCTATGTTCTATTTGAAAAAAATGATAATTGAAATAATAATTGTGCTGTAAACATAATCTCTTATAACCCCCGATGTATTAAATCCAAGCCTTACAACATCAAACTACAAATCTGTAAAAATCTCTCAGTAAGCAGTAAATCGTTCCTTAAAGCAATCAAAGTGAAACCACACGTAACGTCAGCCGTTAATTAATGAAAGAAACTCGTTTGAGCCTCTCCCCCTCTCCCTTCCTCTCAGCATCCCCCCGCGCCGGCCCTCAGCTCACACTGGCGACGTACAAAAACCTCTTGACGCCGACCTCTTTATAACGCTTACAAGAATTAGTAGTTATAATAATTAGATTGCTTTGACAACCATAAGTCGTTTAGTAGTAATTCATTTGTAAAATTTATTAATTCATTAGCGTCTGCGTACTTTCACCCAGTGTTTTATTTTTAATTCTCCGCTGTAACAGATTTATTACTTAGTGGTGTTAGTCATGGCTTGATAAATTGCCTTTAATTTTTCGCTTTCAAACAAACAAATGTGTAAAAGGTTCCTAAAATAGCAAGCAATATCAATCTATAAAACATAACTTATATTGTTCCGCCCTCCACGGGCGAAGCGAAGCACAGAAACGCGTTCTTATTAGTCTACGAGGCCCCCACCTGAAATCCAGTTAATAATAAAGCAAATTCCGATACAATATTACCCCCAAAGGTATTTATTATAACACCCAATAACCGCGTGCATTATTCCCTCCGTAAATCACCAACAATGCATCCCAATTGTGAATAGGCTATTTTGTTTAGATTTAGGCCTCACGTGGATAATGATTTGTTGTGTTGTATAGCTAAAATGTGATAGAACAATACATTATACGTAGGTATTTCTAGTTATGGTATATATGTAATTTTAAACGAAGGATTTTTTGCTTTTGTTTCTTTGGTCTAGTGGCACCATACCTGCCTGCCAAGTTAACTACAATGCTAAGCTAATAATGCAAAGCTCTAGGATTTCAATCTCAGTTTTAACAAAATATTTTGTACAGCTTTTCTTGTTTGAAATATCTCATAACGGAGGCTTGGGACCGGAATTGGATCATGGCGATAAGGCCATCCGATTTTTGTTATTTTAGGAACATGAAGAGACTTGAAACCCAATGTCTACTGTTTAAGGGCTAGAAATGCAACACAGTGCCATCTAATGTTAAGTTATAAATTCTGAGTGCATCGCTCCAGTTCATGCGCAGGTATGACATTTACCATCCGGCAAGCAAGCTGCTCATATCGGTATTCCCAATTCAAAATTCATCCAATGTGTAACCGAGACCAATTAGATTGGCACAAGATCAGTGCCCAGCTGATTGTGTGAGGCAAAACTGCGGACTGTTCAATCGATGGGGCGGCGAACGGCGATGTCAAAAAGGGGCCAATCCAATTAACGTGCGGCGTGTCCGGCGAGCAATTACACCGCTCCCGGGCCATGTGCTCATTTCCAAGCATTACCGGAGGGTAAAAATGGTCAGCGGGCCACATGCCCGTCACGCTTGCAGGTGAAATGTCGGACATTTTAATTTTATAAATATTAATATTTGGGATTGTTAAAGGCTAATAAGTTATTGTTGTTTTAAATTATTTCAATATTTGTTATTAAAAAAATGCCTAGCACGTAGTAGTTATATTTTACTACTTAAATTATTATTTCATCGTATATAGTAATAAACGAGGATCAAAATTTTGGCTTGTCTCTAAATCATGGGAAACAAGTTACTGAACATTTGGTATCTGTTACTATCTCAGTACAAAAAAGGCTTATCTTACGTCCTTCTCATAGTGTTTCTTGTCCGCAGTTCCTCCAGAGAAGCCAGTGGTGGTGGACCGGTGGGGGCGCGTCATCAACACCACCACGCTGGGCCCGCACGAGGAGGGCGACGACGTGCTGCTCACCTGCCGCGTGCTGGGAGGTAAGAATAGATAGATAAAAACGTTTACTTTGACTACAATAAACACAAAACAATCTTAAAGAGACATCATTAACATAGATAATAATTACGAATAGGTACATACGTAGGAATACATATTGGAAGTCTTCGATAGTTGTGTGTTACCAGTGATGACATACGGCACCGAGACGTGGCCTCTCACTGAAATGAAATGAAAATGAAAAAATGAAATGACTGAACACTGTGGGCCTCATTAGCCTTGCATTGAGCCATGGAGAGAGCTATACTCAGTATTTCTCTACGAGATCGAATCAGAAATGAGGAGAAACTAAACAAACAAACACACATCAGTAGCAGAAATAATCTGTTCTTGCTCAGTGTTATACTTTTTAACTTATTTTACTAAAGGCATCGCAAGCATGGAACAATAAATTTAACTATATTTTATGTGTATACAAAACCTTTTTTACAATTAATTATAATAAAACGACCTACCCACTATTACGAAGGTATTCTTGTAAGGGTTGAAATATTATTTATATCTACTTGTTACCATTCATCCTTTGTAATGTACCAAAGAATGTGACTCGGCTACAATTAGAAATCCAATACCTCTAGAGCAATAAACCTTTGTAATTACTTGTGTCAAAAACGTTTTCTATTATCAGGTCTAGACACAATACTCAAGGAATGTGCCTTTATTTTGTCTCTAAATAAATACTTTAATTACAAACAAAGCCCCGAAAGAAAAGTACAATTCGGTTAGATTGCGTGGCCTACATACCACAAATCCTCACAAATCTAATAAATTATAATCCACGAACAATGGATTAGGTGAAAGAATTAATGCCACACAGAGACGATCGGATTCCTAATAAATTGTTTTACTCGATTTGGAAGGATCGGTTAATGCAATAAACACATTATGATGTAATTTCGCTACGCCACGTAGCACTTTGTCTACAGTGCTACGGAACTACTACGTCAGCCTACTTACGCCTTTTTGTCGCTACGCCGCTACATATTGTCACTGGAGGTAATTCGCGGCGTAGCGCTCGTCTCTGATATTGAAATGGGAGATTAAGTTAAGATGCTCGGTGGATGTATATACTCCGGTACAATTTGTATGGGACTGAGCGAGTGCGTGTTTAAATCACTTTGTTTTATGTAGATTCGTCTCGTGTACGTATTAAGGAAGATTCAACTTTTGTACTTGAATGTACTACATATTAGCTTTGTGAGAATATCTCGTACGTTCTCTATACAGCGAGTGCTTTGTTATCATGTCTGAATTTCTGCGGTGAAGTTCTTAAGAGTATTAAATTTCCATTCTTATTGTGTGGTGTTTGAGTTAAGTTATTATTTTCTGTTGCATACCTGACGTAAATCCTTTAGGTATATTACATTTTAAACTCGGCTTTTACACTGAAAATTTGTTCACTTTCTGTGGTAGAGTTAGGTATTTTAGAATTAATAGAATTACGTGTTTAATGTACATTAAATTAATTGAAAATAAAAATATTATTTACCAAACTGCGGAAGATAATTTTGTGATGATTAGACTGTATTATTATTTAAATCATGCCAATGAAATTGGGCAGATAAAAACAGGCAAGGATTTTGGCCAAAATTGTCACAAGTCATTCTAGAAACAAATTCGTATTATTACAGCACTGTTGCTTAGTAACGCTACATTAGCTGTCAATCAAATCCCATAAAGGTTTATCTTCAAAAAGCATCGCAACGTGACTATCATTTGATCCCATATTTCAGCTGCCGCATATAATCTCCTAATATTAGTATCAAGTCTGGCTCAGTATCACAGTATCAGAGTATCAGAGCAGCGAGTATCGCCATCGGTCTGGCGGCATCCGCGCGCGACTGTTTGCACGCGCCGAGAGCGACGCGACACAGGAACGCTTTTATCGTCTCACAATACCCGCGCTTTATTATAATCGTGAAAAATACTCCGTGTGTGGACACTTTGCTTCCATTCTTTACAGCTACTTTTATTGCAGAGTTTAGCTTTGACAATGATACGAGTTTAAATTGCATTGCATTTTAAATGATAGAGTCTACTTTAGTTACTTTTTAAGTTTATTGATAGAATCGAGTTAAAGAACCGACCAACTGCCAGGTCGGTCAGATTTGTCGGAGAACTGACAACCGTTGGCGTGACATGTTCTATAGTGGAGACTACGCCTCGGCAAACGTAGAGTAGGACGCCCTTCAACCAGGTGGAGCGATGATATTCGTAGGATGGTAGTATTAGGAGATAATGGGCTCTAGACCGAGCCCAGTCCCGAGCCTGTGTCCCGCAATGGACGTGGAAGAGCTAATGATGATCATAGAGTCGAAACCCATGGTTGGCTGACTTTTCATAGAAAATAGACGCAAAGAAACATATTTACTGTTGTGTTTCGTCGCTGAGTGAGATTGCTATAAAATGTATAGGTGTCTGTATTAATTCATATACTTCCTACTTCAAGGAACGGGCCTCTTCTACAATCGAGTGTAGTATAGAGGGATCGGACACCGACAAACTGGCATAAAATGCACCACCGGCATTGTAACTATTTCATTATACCAGTATTTAAAAAAAACACTCTAATATATTCCTAAACCTTAGTCCATTATCATAAACCAACTTAATGTTTAACAATCTTTATTCATCTCAATATTCACATACACACTCACTCACATTTGTTTGTATATCTAAACACATATTCGCACACGTTTTAAACTAACTGCGCATAGATCTTAATAAAGTTCTGTGTTGACAGATTTATGGATTTCGTAAAAGGGCGAGGCGTTTGTCTGGAATAGTGTTTCTCACATTATTTTATATCCACAAAGATGTTTTAAAAAGCAATTCTAATATTTCTAGTGGTATATATAGGTTGCATTTACTCTTCGAATAAGATACATACTTAACAATGACAAAGTTAGTATTGTCTTTTTTACATACAAATATTACACTATTAAGTATTATACTATTAAGTATTTCATGTGTGAGAGGCCACGTGGATATTTACCATCGTAATGTCTATTTCTTGCGCCAAACAGCAGTGCAAATGCATTGGTGTGTTTGGGATTGAAGGTTAATCACAATTTAAAAAAAAAACTTTATTTATATCAAATCTTGGACGACGTTACTTCCATATTACATTCTCTATATATGTATACATGATACATAATACGTATTAAACAACAGTATAATAATCGAGTAAATTATATTAGTAAGCACTAAGCAATTACGTTTGGTGCCTGTGGAGGCAAATTGAAACAGAAGCTCATTTGCTCCCAAGTTGAATCTACGTGCCGCGACAAGTAATTCACAAATATTAGAACAAATGTTTAATTATTTTTATTGAGATGATTTTATTACTGTTATGAAGTTCTTCTGTGAGTTTCAATCACATGTGACCCTATAGTCTGTTGGTTATTTCATACCTATGAAGTCTGTGAAAATAGATCCTCGCACATACATAAGTTTTACTTTATGTAGAATTGACTCAAATATTTGCTAATTAAATATTTTATTTATTTTAAGGATATACAGGGTATATCAAGACTGCTACCGAAAACGAAGCCGGGTGGTAGTTTAAGCGACTTCAGACACCATGCAAAAGAAAATTTTGGAAAAAAAAGTGACATATTTTTTTTTGTATTTTTTTTCCTATTGCCATATTTGGGTGGTAAATACATTTTTTCCTAAAATAACAGTGTATACCCTTTTATTTATAAATTCTCTAAGGTATAAATTATTATTTTAGCAAAAACTATGGATTTACCACCCAAAAAATACGACATTTAAAAAATCATTAAAAATTAATGTCGCGTTTCTTTGCGAAATTTTTAGTTGCATTGTGTTTGTTGTCACTAAATCTACCACTTGGCTTCGTTTTCGGTAGCAGTCTTGATATACCCGGTATACAGTGGTACCATAACATAGAATTGAGAATACAACTATACATGAATACATAATTATGATGTCATTGATACTTCTAACTGTTTAGATGACGTTGTGCTTATTTAAATATGCAATAAAAAATGTCCCCCAAAATTTACTTTCATAAATTATAATACAATATATACCTGTCGGGGAAGGAGCGTCCACGTAGCGGTCACAAGAACCATCGCCGTCACTTTTTTCACCACTTTGCATACTGAGTACAGCGCAGTGAGTTCCGTGCACGATTCCGCCGAGTGCCCTCACCTACCTCTCAACCCATTCCGTTCCCCTACCCTCGATCGTCAGTATTTATTGACGTATCAAAAATAAAAATCCTTATTAAAATATTTTTGACTACCGGAACCGCACACGGACCTCACTCAAACACCATCTCATCATCAAAAAGACAGCATTTGACGCTTTGTAATAACTAATAACGACATCTATGATCGCTTTAACGCAGTTTCTAAGACAAATTAATAACGACATCTATAATCGTTTTTAATGCAGCCTCACCGACATACCAATATTGAAACAAAAGTTGCAAGAAGTCGCTGGATATCCAAACGTTTCATCATATCGCTTTGAAAGTCGTTTTATACGTCAGTTCAGCAATATATTTTCTAAAGTTGAAAAAGACAAGAAAATATCTCCCACGTTTGTTCTTATTGACACGTCAATAAGTGACACCAGGACAGTCCACTCAACGTTTAACCTTGCCGAAAACTCCGCACATTGTCGCGACACTGCTTGGCCGTCCGGCGGACACAGAAACGCTTTTATCTCATGAAGCGATACGAGCGACGCCACGTGCCGCCACATAATTGCGAGCAAACTTGGCGATACGTGATCCATTACTACATGACTTCGCAGATATGCCGGGAAACTGTAGCCGGGGCTTTGAAATTGCAGCAATTATCTTGTGCGGTTTATATGGATACTTTATAAGAAATCGTGTTGATGGCTAAGGATTTGCAAAGAATAATAATAGATAAATATTAATGTTGTAAGTGGGACAGCTGCGCTGTAGCTTCTTCAAGTTGGATTGCAAATCGGTCGGTTTAATCGGGGTGCTATTGTGTCAAATAAATCCGAAATGCAATTGTTTGTTCATTTATTTTCAACCATCTAATCATCTGCCAAAGGAAGTCCACTGCTGAAGGCCTCCCCCAGTGATCTCCACGGTGACGTCCCGCGACCTTTACCAGGTCCTCTAACCACGTTGTGGGTGGACGTCCTACGCTGCACTTTCCGCTACGTGGCCTCCATTCGAGAACTTTTTGGCCCCATCGGCCATCAGTTCTCCGCGCTATATGCCCCGCCCATTGCCACTTCAACTTACAAATCCGCTGGGCTATGTAGCTTAATTTACAAATTTATTTTTATTATTTATTTATTTATACCAAAATGTTTGTCTCGTTTCGCTCAATCTTTACGTTTGCCAGAGATCCAAAAACTGGCGGTAGGATACCCGTATGTATGGATGTCGACCACCATAAAGCATTATGGAAAACGTCTCTCAATACTTCACGCAAGTTTGAGGCGTTATAAATTACGAATTGCACAAAATTATACCTTCTTTCTATCCCTCTTTTATCCCTAGTTCTATGACAAATTCTCACATAGTGGAATAGTACCTCTAAATCAATATAATGTCGGCAAAAATGTGCGCCACCAACCGCGTCCTGGGCAATTTCCGGAGAGAATCTCAGCTTCAGCCCGCCTGAGCGTTTGATTGTCCGACAAACACACACTTCTCGTGTATATGGAAGTATGTTTTTTTGTACTAGCATAACAAAAGAACCTCAATGCTTCCAATGCTAAATGCAAAACAATTTAAATAGCATATAATCCATAAAAATCTTGTGATCTATTAGGAATAACCACAACTAGACCAGGACCACAATTATTCTGGAGGAACCAGCAAATCTATACATAGACTCAGCCACAACCGCGACGCTTTATGGCGAGTGTTCCATGATCGTGTACAGTTGTCACTAACTTTACAAAACAGTATGCTGTTTAGAATACTATTTCAAAACTCTCTGTTACCATCTAGCATAATAGGAAATAGAAAGTCGCTTAGTAAATAAAAAGTACTATCTAAAACTAAGTTTCAAGTTAGCCACTCCGCATACCTTCTGACGCGCAAAATTGACTACTCATCTTCAGAATGTTAGCTTTGCTATAATGATGTAAGTCCGGTAGTTCTACAATATCACTCCAATATAAACATACATACATATTTATAACCGGCCATAGAGACACACAAACGCTTTTAACCCGACTAAATTTAGGCGCCCCAATATAACGTCAAGACAAGCCAAGTGGACACTGTTGATGGATTTGTTTACTGAAATATAATTGTAAAACTAGGTCAAAAGAGAATATTTTCATTAGTATAGTTTACCTTAGTGGTGAAACGCAGGGTGCAAGGAATTTGACAATATTTATTCAATTCTTTTTTGTTTCTAAATTGGATGAATAAAAAAACACGAAGTAATCGCTTGTAATTTCATACATTTTTCCGCGTAATATTAATGTGCATAGGTGCGTGTAATCATATTAGGTATAACGAATAATCTAGTGCATTACATAATATAAAAGCAAAGAGAATAGTTGGATTTCCAATTGGTATTCTAAATCACAATTTCTTTTATTGACATTTCCCTCATTGACACAGCTCGGGGCTCGGCGCTGAGTACGTTCACAAAGGACAAACAAGCCGACATATTGAATTTGCAAATAGGTATTTGTTTTTAGGAATCAAAAAGTGATATCTGGAGCGGGCGCAGCCACCCCGCGCCGGGCGCGCCGCTCCGACCCGCGCAATTTGCATAATCAAGAAATTGATTGAGGCGTATTCCCAGAAAATACAGAGGGGAAAATATTCAATTCCTGTGAACGCCAGATGCCTTTCTAATGACTGCCGGATCAGGCGGCACTTTGTTTTGCAGGCTTTCTCATTTTTTCGCGAGCGACAACCGCCTGTTGCCCGCGGCGACGTCCTCACTCCGCGCACTATTTTATTAATCTAATTGGAATGTTTCCTCGCAGACACCGAATCGATAAACTTTAGAGTGCCGACTTGCTTAAAACTTTCTTTCGAGATTACCATACGTTCTCCGCGCTGATGTGAAAGTTAACTTTAATTCTTTCCTTTTAATATTATTTCCGTGCGCGTTTTAATACACGCAGAGTACACTTTGAGTTGCTTTTAGCGGAATGCCGGTTTGTTTAAATTCAACTAGAATATGGACTTTAATAAAATATCAAAGTTGGCACACATTCGTTCCGCTTGCGAGCTAGTAATGACCAAAAGTTAAACATTAACAAACGTCACAGTTTCTGTGCATCTGACACCCGGATTAGAAACATATTGCGAGCTCTTTAAAATACTCTAAATTTAGCTGCAAGTTGTTTGGTCCACTGCGCTGTTTCAAATTACATTTCTGCGCTAGAATAAAAATTTGATGTTTTAGGGATTTATGTAGATAAAAAATAAAGGACGAATGTATACGTTATGGATCATTTTATTTTTATATTTATATAAAATATATATTTATGTAAAAAAAATAACTCATCGTAATAAAACGATAGGTCAATAAGGAATACTAGGCGCGCACTAGGGCGCGATAGCACATTCGCTCTTTGTACAGCTTACTGCATTGAAACACTGATTTTGGATGGGAAATCTATGTAATGACCTAACACCATTTCGGCTACCCAAACACAGTAAATATTTAATTAAATACCTACTGTGTTTTAATTACTGTGTTTTATTTAATTAAATTTTTATATTTTATATTATCCAAAATAACAATGTATGTATCAGCACAGATACGACCCACTGCAGGGCACGGACCTCCTCTACAATCGACAGTACGATTGAGAGTGGTTAGGCCATATAGTCCACCACGCTGGCCTAGTGCGATTGCCCATAAATTGCATAATTTAAACATTATGCTTCCTTATAAAAGAAAGCCCTCACACACCCTAAGAAAAATTAGCTCCAAAACCGACAGAAAGATTAAACCGTTAATTTCCCGGCGCTTACTCTTTCAAATTAAATAAATCTTAGGGACTTTTATGTCGGTTTATTTATTCGCCAAACATCGGCCGATACAAAGGGCCGATGTTTATCTGAAGAGAAAAACAAAAGAAACAATAAACGGAGCGGAAACGGCGAGCACTTACGAGTTTTGATTTGGAAAATGTACCGCGTGCCGGATGATACGCCGGCGATGAATCAACACGGCTTCTCCGATACTATTTGCTCTTTTATAGTGAATTAACTAGATTACTGCGCATTATGTGTTGTCTTTGGTATTGTATTGTGGTTTGTATAAGATGGCGTCCTTTTACTTAATTTATGTATGTTTGCCGAACGTTGGCGCGAGATTATTTATAAAGCTATATTACACCATCCGCTTTAATGAGTACCACTTTTTCAAATCTAATTAACTTAACCACTTGTACTGTATCAGCCCATATACATCTCACTGCAGGGCACGGGCGTCCTCGACAATCCAGAGTACGATTGAGAGGGGTTAGGCCATATAGTCTTTATTACTTAACCACTAGACTAAAAATATTTTTTAAACAAAAGACAAACTGACCGTCACTATTTCACTCCACCGATGGCAAATACGTTAGAGAGGTGACTAGGTGGTCCCTAATTGTCTTGCTCGTCGATCGCACCGCTTACCGTACTAGGGCCTGAGAAATTAGCCCCCGAGCAAACAATAACCGTGTACTGGCGACTCTGTTCGCAATTATCAAAATCGAAATGGAAATTGTATCCATTTTGTGTTCTTAGACTAAATAGTTGAAAACAACGATGTAAACTAACAAAGGAAAAGGAATACATAACACCTAATTGCCGCAATCAGAAATATTTAATATCAAATAAATCAATACTTAGTGTAGGTTTTACGAATATAATCTTAACTAAGGAACATTTTAATTGACATTAAACGTCTCGGAGCGCGGCCGTTACTTTTGAAAGTTAGTTGTATAATTATAAGTAAATTTTTATCAACATTGATCCACAATGATTACAGTTGACAAGTGGTTTGACACTAAACCAACTAACACTTGTACCTTAAAAACAGCTTTTAGGCAGATCATAAACAATTCTGGTCGACACCCAGCATTGTTTCCGAGCAAGCATCAATTTGAGTTTTCTATTTTCACTTTTCGGCTACAACATTAATAAGACTCCTATATAAACTCTAATACACCACTAATGAGGGCGTACCCACGCAATTATCCCTAAAACTCCAAGACCCAAAGCGGACTTAACAGAACCTCATCAACAGAGTCCAAGGCGCAATCTGTCCACAACGCAAATCCAAATTAAAGCCATTGACATGCGGAATTAGATGTTCCCAGTGCGGGCCTAATTCGATTGGGGCAAAGTGGACGCTTGGCTCGGGCCGCGGGCCGAGCACACAAAGCGAATAAACAGCAGGACAAAGAGCTTCGGTGAAAGAGATCTCGCTGCCATTTATTTATGTGGTTTGTGTGCCGAAGCCGTGTGCGCGGACATCCTTACTGGGATTTGCTTTGCTGTGATGCAGTTTCATATTAATTGGTAGTGTTGTTTTGAATTCAAAAAATATTAAAACAGTCGGCAATGCGCTCTCAACAAATACCATATTTTGCAGTTAGCGTAAAGTATATTATTGAATGATATAAGCTTAGCATCGAAAATCAGTTTAATCAGCAAAATTTGTATTTGTTTTTTTAATTACAATGAAGAGCGAGACGAGCATGCCATTTGCCTGATGGTAAACAACACGACCGCTCATGGACGGTAGCAAAATTACAACACCATAAATTAAAAATCAATGCTTGGCTTTCTAGTGTGTTCGCCATCCTGAGACATAAGATATTCAGTCTCAATATGTCCAGTAATTACTCTGGCTCCAATGCCCTTCTAACACAACAGTGCATTTATACTAAACATTAATCACAAAACGTTATACAAATAGCTACAATTTTGGTGGACATTATGTGCACTGCTTCAAAACGTTATAACTATGACGAAAAACTAAATGTAATATTTTAAACATAAAATATTTTCAAATAATGTGTACAATACGATGTCCACAATCCATCTCACATGTCACAGATAATATCAATTGCAGTATTCAGTTGATATTGGGCAATTTATTCCCCAGCTTTCTGTCAATATATACATGTGTACGTACTCTGGAATTTCGCAAAAACCTTTTTATAAAAATTTGTTTGTATTTTTGAAGTTGAAAGAGTTTCTCATGACAATAAATTCTTAATGCCAATTATTGTTAGTACGTGGTTGCCTGTTAGGAACGGACTAGACGTGGCTGCCAACATATTCATGGTAGTAGCGGATTCAAACTCCAGGGCACTACTGATCGTCATTTGTGTATTGATAGTCAATCACAAAGCACTATACCGTTGAAGGAAAACATCGTTAAGAGACCTGCATATAATAGCGATTTATAAGAATTTCTTCAGTATGTAAAGTTCGCCAACCAGCACTAAGCCAGTGTGGTGGTTTATATGGCCTAACCTCTCTTAATCGTTCTCTTGATTGTAGAGCAGGCCCACGCCTGCAGTGTGACGTTTAGGTGCTGATACAGATACAGTACAAATTATTGTAAAAGTAATCCTTTCAAATTGACCCATGCAATCACATTAAGAAACCAACAAAGTTTCTAATAATATTCATCGAATATATTATTATTTTAAATTAAATATGACAAGTGATTTACTCATGTTTATTGGAATAATTCACAAATTATTTTTATGATTTATGATCCCAGCATTGTGGATATCCATGGCATCAATCTTACAATCTGGTAATTTTCTATCTAAAAAATCTTAAATTGCGATACACGTATAGTTTAGAAGTTCATTTATTAAAATTTCACATGTTTATTTTAGGTCATTTCTCGACACAATATGAAAAGTAACGAGTGAGGCATCCGAATAGTGGTATTTACAAGGAATAACAAACAAGGGAGGAGATCTCAAATATCTTTCCATCAACAATATGTATCGCGCACTCGTACAGAAAGCGACGCTATTACTGCACTAACTCAAGTGGAAACTGCTTTCAATAATAACTACTATGTCTATCAATATTTTCATGTCACAAATTACACGTAAATGTAAAATAAACATTTTTAAAGAACATTGTTGGAAAGAAAATATTTCTTATAAAGTTATGTTTTTTTTTTAAGAAGACTTGCTGGTGATAAGTCTCTCATATGTAAGAGGTCGCCTGGTTAGGTGCCACCGCAATGTCTAATTCTGCCACCAAACAGTAGTGTAAATACATTGTTGTATTTCGATGTGAAGGACATTGTACCTAGAGTACTGAACTACTGGACACATTGAGACTTATCATCTTATGTCTCAGGATGACGAGCGCAGTGGAATGCCAAGTATTGCTTTGTAATTCAAGGCGTTGCTACTGTCCAGGAGCGGTCGTATCACTTACCATCAGGCGAACGGCATGCTCGTCTCGCCATTCAGTGCAATAAAAAACACATTGGAAATTATTTTTTAATACCACATAAAATTGTAAACCTCATAAAATGTTAAATTTAACGATGTCGTATTGTCTCATAAAATGGAGCAGTTTTAACTTGGTGTCTGTCGGTTTAAACGTGCCTTAATAGACATCAGATACTTTCTGAAAAACTTTAACACTAGCTTTACACGAAGAGCAAACATTATAATCTCTTGTCTCCTATTTATACACACAATACCTTACTTCTATCGGCTTGTGGTGCTCTCAAGACTACTTGACAGCCTCCATGGCGCAGTTGGTTAGACGCCATCTGTGGGACTTTATGCTGCGAGTTCAATCCCCGCCCGAAAAAGAAGAGACCGAAAAGTCTCTCGTAGTTTTTAATATCCACTACACAAGACTTAAGGTCTTAGCGTGGAGTCAGTATTATGTATGTGACTCTTCTGTGTATTTATTTATTTAAGTTAACCAGAGATCAGTAAATTCTAACCAGTTCCCCTACTTTTCCCCTACCGTCCCCTTTGCATTTATAACTCCCGGCAGCTTATTCATGATCCCCAAATACTAATAATAATTAATCAGCGATGATAATTCCCTGTGTAACAGTTTGCTCATTTGATAAATAATTCCAATAAAAGCTAAAAACTCTCTTTACGGCTATGGTCTCTCTCTCTTTTTATCTTTCTTCATCCGTAATGAATAACTCAAATATAATCTCAGGTCGGCCCGAGCCCTCAGTCCGGTGGCTGGTGAACGGCGTGCTAGTCGATGAAGAGTACGAACACAACACGGGCGACGTGATCGAGAACCGACTGCTGTGGCCCGCCATCAGGCGCGCCGACTACGCCGCCGTGTTCACCTGCCAGGCCGCCAACTTCCCATCTCGTGCCGCCCAAGGAGGTGTCACTCGTGCTTGATATGTTCCGTGAGTAGTTCGATAGTTTTCACCATTTTGAGGTTATTTGTATTTAGGAATAGTGCGTGGTGGAATGTTGGTAATAGGACCAGACGCCGCTGCCAATATGTTCTCGGTGGGCGCGGGTTTGGATTACTGGGCACATATTTATTTTAATGGGCAAGATGAGCATGCAATTATCCTAAGGAAAGGTGTATTGGGCCTCCTGCAACTTCATTTGCCAAGCAAAACACGACAGCAAAACCGTCATCGCTTGGGTTTTCTGTAAAACCCAAACTGTTGAATGATATTAGTGACCTATAATTGTGTAACTGCTTATGCTGAAGCAAAGCATGTGACGTGTTGTTATTAATTTAACAATAAATTTATTGTTGTACTTGCACTTAGATATAATTTGTTTGTTAACAGTGGAGACCTTTATTTGGCTTTTTGTTACTTAAATTCGTGTGATTACATTGTTATTAATGCTGTTGGTCTTCTTAAAATAAATAAATAAATAAATAAATAAATAAAACAATGGTACTACTCTGGAGCCCTACTATATTCATCCGAAACGAAGTTCGAAACTTCGTACGATGGAATGTATCTTCTCTGTAAAAGTTCGAATTTTTGTAACGTACATCGTAACTATAAGTCTATGGTTACGACCATAAGTCAATAACGACCATAAGTATATGTAGATACATTCGTATAGTATATAAACTTCGATCATCCGAAGTTTCGAACTTCGTTTCGGATGAATTTAGTAGGGCCCCTGGTCAAACCAGCACTACAGTAGCCTTAGCTTGCCAAAATGAATGATCATGAAATGACTTTTAAATTCATGCAACAATTGCCAAGAAGATATAATTCTCAAAAACCTGATATCTCTAGCATATAGAGATATTTACTCAAAGTACTTTTACTGTCTCAATACTCAATAGTCACTTCTAATAGTTTCCATTATAAATATTCCTAGAACTTGAACGAACGATGTTTGAAAAGAAACAAATAAACAAAAGATTATATTGTGTATGGGGAATTACGGAAACCTTGACAATATGTGTATAGCTTACAAGATAATTTCAAATCCCACAAACATTGAACCCTAATCGACAATCGATATTCAATAATTTTGTAGTCATTGGCCTTGTACTCGTATATGTCAACAACAATTACTTAGTTGAATGCCTCCGGTGCTTCGTAGAAGCCCACAGAATGTCAAAATCAAAATATTATTTATTCAGTTACTTTTACATAACCACTTTTATAAGCACTTTTCTATGTTATTGTCATCCAAATCACAACAGGCTCGGATGTTAAGGATTACTTTATACTCTGACACGAAGTTCAAGTGTCCGGACGTAGATCGTCAACATAATTATATGTAAGATAAAAGTTTTTCACTTCAACAAGCAATATTATTTATCTATGAAACTTATTAGATTACGGCGGGCGATACAGGATTCGAACATTTTGTAAAATATGATTTTTTTCCCAGAAGGAGTAGGCAGAGGTGCGAGGACAGCAACTTTTCGCCTTGTATATTTTGTCCCACGATGTGACAAGGGGCGGGCCTTGGCCATCGCCATTTCGGGCACAAATTCCTGACTGAAAATGAATTGAAAAATCCAATATCATTTTGCCCGACCCGGGATTCTAACCCGAGACCTCAGCTTTGTGACCGTATCATAATACAACTACGCCGTTGAGGCAGTCCTAACTATTAACAGCAGGTATTAGCTATTAAAGCATATTCGAAAAGTTTTACGTGCGACGTTCGAACATTAGTCATTGTGTCGTAGTACACAGTAACCCCCCTGAGCTGTAGTATAAGACCTAAGTCGTATCGAGTAAACAGTCGATCGCCTAGGGTTTTCAGACTGCCATCATTTATTCCCTTTCTGTTTAATTTGTAGCGGGTACAAGTTATCTAAATAAACGCCAGAGATCCCAAGCTGCATCATATTATTAGTAGCCTCCCTGGTCGTTATTCTATGGAAGGCAGTTATTAGTAATTCATCTTAACGACAGAAATATTTATACAAATGAATATTTATATATCTCGATCCACGCACTTTTAATCCGTGTGTTGTCGACAATCATTCACGACGTTCATCACCACCAGAATCAATAGCTTGTTCTAACACCCGTGGATGTAATAAAAAACAACACTAAACATCAGTTACCAACAATAAAACATTGCCCATCTATAACGGCATTAGCATTTAATAATAATAAAATAATAATAAATAACACCCAACAGTCACATACATAGTCCTGACCCCACACTAAGATCGAGTCTTGTGTCGTGGGTATCAAGAACTACGAGAGACTTTTCGGTCTCACAAACACCCAGACCCGGAAGAAATATTTGTGGGCCGCACAAACATTTCTCTCGGTGCGGGGATCGAACCCGCGGCCTCTCGTTTCACAGGCGGCGTCTAACCAACTGCGCCACGGAGGCTGTCATTTTTTTACCACCATTTGCCACCTATTACCTATTGGCGATGAACGATGCTCAAGAGTACACTCCAACCGAAGACTGAGGGAAACAGCACTTATTTTCAGATCAAACAATTTGTAAAACCCTACCCTCACCTATGTAAATAAAAATATTTGTTTGTCAGTGCGACCGTTGACGGTAGAGATAAAGAAGCCGACTGAGGTGGGCGAGGGCGGCGTGCTCACCGCTGAGCGCCGGTACGAGGTGGCGTGCGAGTCGGCCGGCAGCCGCCCGCCCGCGCTCATCACATGGTACAAGGGCAAGCGGCAACTCAAGAGGATAACCGTGAGTACTAATTGTATAATGTTCTTTTGATTGTGCGATTTGTTATAAAATTGTTGATTTAAAACTATTATTTACGGTATCGGTATCGCTGATTAGGTTTAATTTTTACATTTTTGACTTCCCGACGTTTCGATAACTTTACAGCTTTCTTGGTCAAGGGGCGGACTCAATAAAATAGTTATAAAAATAAAGATATTGTAAAAGTATTTTTTTATGTACTAAATGATTAATACATCATTTTAATAAGGATTTAGTCTTATGACTAATTTGTTATTTAAATTTAACCTAAAACTCTATGACTAAGAATATGTCCAGTAACACTTTTCTTGTTGTCTTTATTAAAGGGAAGACACAAAGTCATCATCGTCGGAGTGAATTAGGAATAATTAACCTTGAAATTGAATAGAGATATCCTAATAACTCATCTTGAATGTAAATGTCGTGATTGTTTTTACATAAGAAATGACAGCAATAAAACTATGATGCAATAAATAAAACGATTAAAATTAAGAACCTTTGCGTGGTACACGTTATTTGTATATTTTAATAAGATTGATAATATTTTCTATGTGATTTATAAGCAAGATGGTGTTTTCTAGAAACTCGGAGAGCTTCAGCGTTATGTTTTAATTTCTTGTATGCCTTTGTAGACCTTGGCATAACGGAGTTCAATCTATATTTGAATCACCTAATGTGATAAGGCCCCCACTTGTACCATTATTTTTATCGTGTAATTTCTACTGAAGTGCAAAAAAGAATTAATTATATAAATAACGAAATGTTATATTTCGAGTGAATTTAAAAACAACATATAATTTGATACTACGAGTAAAAAGAAATTCCAATATTTTTCCTAACTCTTTTAACCTCCTAGTTTCAATTTTAAAGTATATGAAAGTGGTGGAATTGATCAACTGGTAAATTAAAAGCAGGATTGAGTTTAAAACCATTTTTTAATGAATCTGATTAAAACGGTTTATCTACAGAAAATTGAGTAGTAGATTACGAGTTTAATTAAATACATTTTCATTACTGAAAGAATAAAATTACTTTTTTTATACTGAACTAGCGGCCCGGCCCAGCTTCGCCCGGGTGCAAATAGATTTCTGTACAATAATATGTACGTATTATTATTATACATATAAACCTTCCTATATAGGCACACTCGCGCCGCCCCGGCCGGCCAGTACCGCCGCAAGCGCTACGTCCCGCTATTTTAAATCTGTAATTTCTTCGAAATATTCATTTAAATATTGTGCTGTAAAGGACCATATAGATCTATATTAAATCAACAATGTATTTAAGCTATTTAATTGGATAAGGATTAATGCTGTATTGGTTAAAATCGCTTCGAAAATTACCCATTATTTTTCGTAAAAAGTAAATGACAAAAATAAATTATTGTGGGATATCCATAAGAGATAGACATATACCATCGCGGAGTTTTCTGTAGACCTTTTCAATGTGTACAAATATATGTGGGAGAAAGGGAGGTAGTAAATAAAATTAAGTAGGTTCGATTAATATTTTATATTTGAATACTTTAATTACAGATAAATAATTATAATCATGACATCACTTCACAATAATTATTAGCATAATCATAATCATAATCGATAAAGCATGTAATAAGAATGTGATACAAATTCGTTACCTGACAGTTCAGAGCACCCTCGTGCCGTGTCCGCAGTCAAGCGGACTCTGATCTGTCGACAGATGCGCGCCCATCTTTTATACCACTAAACTAGCGGTAGGTGGGGGAAAATGCGGATAACGAAATGTCAGGTACAATATATCTTAAAATAGGGTAATTCTAATATAACTTATTTTCAATATACTCCCACATATATAGTACATTATTTTGATAAATCTCGTAGGGTTCAGCCTGCGTTTGCAATGTAAGCGGAAAAATATTGATAATTAACGACATCACATTAGAACCTCAAAAATAACAATATTTCTCCACTACTTAATGGATGTTATTATACATGTAAACCTTTCTATTGAATCACTCTATCTATTAAAAAAACTGCATCTAAATCCGTTGCGTAGTTTTAAAGATTTAAGCGAACAAGGGGAAATAAGGACAGAAAAAGCGACTTTGTTTTATACTATGTAGTGAAGAAACCAATATACTTCTAGAAGAGAGGGTTAGTCTTGGTGTTTGTTTCATTGAAGCACAACCTACATTATGTTTGAAAATTTACAGCAAAGATAGGAACGACATGCAAAGTGCATTGAATAAAAAAGATTCAGCAGCCTATACTAAATTATACGAGCGCGATATACTAAAACACCTAATCATATAAATCGCATGCAACATACATTTACCTAAGACTTTATAATTTAAACCCAAATGTGTATTGTAAAGGCGTCACTAATATCTTACAGTTTGTTGAGCTTATTTCCGACCAAAAAAAAAACGAGCCATACCGGGCACTTTTTCGAATTCACTAGAATACTATATTTTTCAAATACAAATATATTAGACTGTCCAACTTGATTCCTTAACTTAACCGCGCTAGCTGGCTGGCAGCCGTTGTTTTATGATCTAAACCATCTTGACACGAATTAAATAGTTATTTTTTTGCCGCACAGTCAAGATGTGGAATGGGTATGATGATACC
The DNA here is from genome assembly GCA_009982885.2 of Hyles vespertilio. Lineage (NCBI taxonomy): Eukaryota > Metazoa > Arthropoda > Insecta > Lepidoptera > Sphingidae > Hyles > Hyles vespertilio. Next base: position 25,097,781 of record CM042807.1, read on the forward strand.
TGCTCCCTCCTGCCTATAATCCTAGGTTATTCCGCACAAGCTTGAAACAGCGGGCCGGCATGATTGTATCAAATGGTATGGACCGCTGTCTGATACCATGTGATGCTCTGTGTGGACGGCATTTGCACTTGCCATCAGGTGCAGTGCAATCACCATGCCGCGCCAGAATTTAAAAAAACCTAAATATCGAACCAAGACCTCACTGTCCCTAATACAAACACCTACTACACCGATGACACAAATCGCTGAATCTAATTATTAATACAAACACCATGATACCTGTCATTTGGCCTAAGCCTGTAATCCGGGGCCACTGTGCGGCCAGTTAATGCTCGTCTTCAAGCCACTGTTCTGATGGCGAGTGCTAATTGGCGCTCCCCCGGGACTTGGCGGTTATAGGATTACCTCTCCCCCCCTTTCCCTCCCCCGCAACGTGTGTGTGTGTGTATATGCATACAAATTGATTTGGTAATTGCTGATGTTTGGGATGACGGGTAATTACAAACGTCAGGTAAGGGATCAGATCATGGATGTGTAATCAAAATATGCTTACAATGCAATTACGTGGTCTAAAATGCTAAACAGGACTGAAATCCAGCTATTGTGATCACCTAATATGACAGTATAAAAATCAGAATGCAGATACAAGAAATGTTTTATCTATGTTAAGCTGGATGTTACCGGATTAAAATCTAGGCCATATTGTTCAACACTATTTGCTGAGTTCAATATCTATCTATATAATTGTGTATTGTTTCATAATAGTTTAGCCAAGCGGAATCATAGTCAATAATCATTCGGGATCACTAGAGACTTCTTACTTACTGTATTAGCCCTTACATATACGTCCCAATGCAGGGCACTGGCCTCGTCTATAATCAAGAGTACGATAGAGAGTGATTTGAACCCCATCGCGACCATCGTTAATATGTTGGCAGCCGCGTCTGATCCATTTACCAACAGGCCACCATGCACTTATTTACACTACAAGCTCCGTCGATCAGTAGAAAAAATTAACATTCATTGAATTAAAATATTTAGTACGTGGATACTATCAAAGATAGTTTGTATATTCACAAATAAAATGATCACAATTATGAATATCTAAGTTCCCGGTATTCCTTGTCGATCTGGGAAGTATCTGCGCGGGTGCGGGGTGGGGCGGGATGAGGCGGGGTGAGGCGGGCCTCGTGGAGTTTTCTTGTATCGCCGGACAAGGCCGGCTAACGCCACTAATTGGCAGCCGCCGGAGCTAATCCACTCTCGGCAGATCGCTGATTTAGCGTCGGCATAACAAACAGCTCCGTAATAAACACTGGTAGGGCCAACTTCGCCCGGCTTCCTCTTTCCCGGGAATTCCTTATTCAATGCTATTCTGCGAGCGATATTTTTTCGCCTCGGCTCACTTTTCTAAGAAAACTCCTTGTAATCGCGCTGACATTAGATACCGGACTTCGTAATAAGGATTAGCCGGTGCTCGCTAAACGCGTTCCATTCTATCTCCTTTGCGAAATATATTAGGTTTTGACTTGGATCTCAGGCGCTTAGTTGTTTTTCCAATTAAATAGGATCAGTATGAAAATCCCGCTTTGAACTAGTGTAGTCTTAATCTGTTATGAAATTCTCTGGCGAAGGGGAATGGAATTTATGTTTAACGGTGAACTTTCAGTGGCTGAAAGTTATAATGATGAGTATGAAAATGTATGCGGAAACTGACTTTTGCCTGTAATATTTCCAAACCGACGCGACGTTACTATACTAATCGCTTGAAAGTCAGCTATTATGAGCTGTTTGATTAAAACCGTAAATGCATTTTGCGTCCAGTCACCTCGAGTAACACTCCTCAGAGTTTTTGTTTTATTCAAATGAACAGCGAGACGAGCATGCCGTTCACCTGATGGTAAGCGAAACGACAGCTCATAAACATTAGCAGAACCAAACAACAGCTCGAATCACAAAGCAATGCTTAGCATTCCACTGCGCTTGCCATCCTGAGACATAAGATATTAAGTCTCAATATGTCCTGTAGTAACTCTGGCTACAATGTCCTTCAATCCGAAACACAACAGTGCCTCTACACTGGTGTTTGACGGGAGAAATAGACAATGCGGTGGTACCCACCCCGGTGGCCTCTCACATATGAGAGACCGACCACCAGTTTCGCTGGATCTTATTGCTTCATTCTTCTACAGATATCCTCGTTTCTCATTCAAAACTGATGAGTCAAGTTATCTCCCTGCTGAATCTATCGCTGCGCTTACACTATAATAATAGGATGTACTGTGGCAAACCTGCCCAAATATAACGTATTATCAAACGAGCGATATTAATTTAATGAGGCGATGTAATCTACCGCGCTGATCCGCTGCGGTTTGACTACCCGATGGACTTTTAAGAGAAATTACCGGTTTTGCATAAAAAATAGTTGCATGCATTAATTTAATTTGTTGATTGATTGTCGGTCAACAACTGGCAACAATAAATAGTCCGAGTGATTTCCGATTTGACATAAAAATATGACAATTGGAAAAGCGCAAACTATTTGTTTTGAAAATATTTACCACTCTATTATATTCTTCTTGTATTAACAGGATAGAGGATCCGATTTGTGTACGTACATTTTACATGTATTTAATAATTTATTAGGTCCCTAATTAACCACATACTATTCCACATTTGTCATCTATCAAATATCCAGTTCAAATACTCGTAAGGTAGACAACCTCACTTTAAAGTAATGAGAAGGTTTTAGGGGCAATTCTTAGCTGAATCATATTATTGGTGGCATCATTTAAAACTTACGCGAGCAAACAATGACCCAGAATCCTTTTCCCAGAAGTGAAACAATAAAAATCCCAAATGATTATCCAGTAGAAAATCAGTTGATTGCTAGCACACGTGACTTGTTACCGCCGCATTGTGTCCCTTGCAGGCTGGATAATGATCAGGCGTCATAAGGAACAATACTGATCCGATTGCGGCGCAAAGTCGTCTCATTTTCAAACAAGTCCGCGTATAAAAGAAACGGAACAAAACTATTCCCCACTCAGCCGCATCGATTGTTTTTCGACGCGAGAACATAAAACTGTGGCGCACAATGCCCTCTTTAAACCAGTCAAAGTAATAAAGCGAGAAAAACAATAGAGGCAGGTGTGGCGCGCTCTGTCGCCCTCATTATGTTGATGTATGCGTATGGAGATGAGTCGAGATGAGCAAACAATACCGCGCGCCGCGATCAACCGCGATCCGTTCGCACCTAAACCTAATACATTATACACCAACTAATTAATTCTGCCGATGCACGGGGAGCGGGGGGGGGGGGCAGAGGAGGGATGAGGGGTAGTGCGGAACATTCGGTGCTGTCGAAGCGACTTCCATATCATGTCAGCGCCGCGTATGAGCGCTGCAATAGTGCGGAGATGTTTGGTTACCCCTGACTCTGAGTAAATTGAATTCAAATTTGAAATTGAAGGTGTAATTAGATTTACGGTTAGTATGTAAACAAATTTGTATAAAATATTATGAGCAGATAATTTATTAGTATTTACATACAATACAGCAAAAGACTGTAACTTAAAAGAACACATATTTACTTTCATCCTAGTCGATCGTAAATGTTTTTGTGTACTGTGTAATCTAATTCCTCTCGGAGCATCCATATGAAACTACTACTATTACTGCGTCATACTGTCCAACACTATTTCTTGGCCTATCACGTCATGGTGCAAATTGTTTGGATGCAGAATTTATAAACAAGTCAAGTCAGTCGATTGATTCGCTGGTTGGCCCGTGCATACCGCACACCTTTCACCTGTTGGGGACCCCTGATAGACAAAAGCATTGAACCAAGTCAATCACAGTAGGATGATCGTATTTTCTTAGTCTAATAATGTTGGTGAATGAGAAGTGCGTGGTGGCCTGTTGGTAAACGGACTAGACGCGACTGCCAACATGTTCACGGTGGTCGCGGGTTCGAATCCCAGGGCACACCTCTGACTTTTCGGAGTCATGTGTGTATTGATAGTCAATCACCACGCACTAAAACGGTGAATGAAAACATCGTGAGGAAACCTGCATACCATAGCCGATTTATAAAAAAATCTATGGTATGTAAGTCCGCCAACCCGCACTAGGCCAGCGAGGGTCGATTGTAGAGGAGGCCCGTGCCCTGCAGTGGGACGTATATGGGCTGATACAGAATAATGTTGGTAGCCTCTGGACCATATACGAGATGTTTCATGAGGCAGTTAGCATATGAAATATTTATATTCAACATCTAATACAATAAATTCTATACTTCGCCACATACGACTACACAAAGAGGCTTCCTGCCACCTTCATTAGACCTACGAGTAGTTTCTACCATAGATTAATTGCTAAACATATATATAAACAATTGTAACCATCGATATCAATGTTACACTAGATAAGACGTTCTTTGTAAAAAACGTGTCCCACCCAAGTGCGGTGCATGCACCGCACATGAATCAGTCTGCCGCGTGACAGCTACGCAGCAGTACGCTTCTTTGTACAAACTTTTTTGTAATTTATTTTGATGTTTCCCGTCAAACCGACAGCAAAATTTTCTGAAGTTGCAATATAATTAAAGAATACAACGTGAGTGATATAATAATGTAGAATCATGCCGATAATACAGATCTTTAATTTATTATTGGTTTAAATATATTTTAGAGCTCGTTAAAATACAAGGTGAGCTCCTTAATCGTATGTCTCATTTCCGCGCATAAAAATTGCCCGTCGAGTGAGAGAGACGAACTATATAAGATATAGATTATTCAAGGGACATTCATATCAGTCGACCAAATAGGCATAAACTATTCGATTTTCGAATACATTACAAATACAATTATGTAGGAAGAATGTAGTTGCAAATTAATTCCAGCATTTTATTTTAATTATATGTTGTTAATTAATAACACAAAATATGTGTGTTGTATGTATGTTTTGAAACAGTGGATAGCAGAGGCGGCTCGTGAAATTTTTTGATGGGGGTTCACAAAAAAAGTAATTGAAAAACTAGAGCTTACTATTTATTATATTTGTATACAAAATCCATTCGCCGGTCTTTTTGGCGTGCGAAGATATCTATTACCTACTTTCTTGTGAAAATGGAATCAGAAATGGAATTGATTAAGCGTATAAACTATTTTTTAATACTTATTTAAAAAAAACTGCGAATTAACTGACGAAGTCGACAAGCTTGCTTGAAGTTGTTTGTATACATAAGGACCACAACTGCGCATGAGTAGGATATCACCTCGGCGCGCGCACGGCACGACTGGCTGAACGACAACTGAGTGACGCGTGAGCGGCGCTCCAGATTACGCTATTTTCTCATACGATATCTTTTGTTTCACGCGTCAGCCCGAGTCGTAGCTCTCTTTCGCACTCGTTGAATACAGTACTAAGAGTCGTACTAAGCTTCGTTTCATAGGAGCGCAATCGCTGGCGCTCCACTCGTTACAAATTTACGCTACATGTACCTGTATAGATAATATAGGCTTATTATAGGCGTAGTAAAATATAAAGAATGTAATGTAAGGATTTATGTATTATAAATATATATAAATTAATAAATTAGCTAAGTATGTAATTTTCGTGGGAGTGCACTGCACCAGCGCTCTTTCGGATGAGCCGCCTCTGGTGGATAGTATTTAGACCCCATTTCTTAATATAAATTATTTAATGGACAATTCAAACCTATTAATTGTTATTGAAGACTAATATCATTTAAAATTGTTTTATATTCTTACGCGTAGGTTAAGACAAAAGGAGATCTCTATAATATTTGTCCAGAAGTATTGGAACGGATATAAGTGGCTACCATCAGAACATACCTATATTTGTTCAATTCATTTTCGACACGAAAATTTCATATATTCCAAATACGGTAGTCATTTTTGAAAACTTCTGTTGTACCGTTCCTTCTGTCTAGTAGTCTCGAAAAAAGTTTATCAGCTAAATGTTATTATAGTAAATATCAGACTGATTGTCAGACTTGTAGTACACTTGTAAGAATATTTAATTTCATTTACATCATTTCCATTAATTATTCACGTAAATAAAAAAAAATACAAAAAATATTGCTATGACGGTATTGATACTTAGGCAGTATCTTAGGAAAAGCTATTATTGATATGAACTGTCTTGTCTGTCTAATAATCTTTGATCATAATTTGTAATATTCAAGTAAACGTACTAGATGTCGCTACTGAGCTTTTGACAAATACAAATAGTTTCTATGACGCGCCTCGTCTATCGGTAGAATATAAGTCAATGATTGTAACGAATATTCTCGAACTTTGGATTTGACCCAGCAAGATTAATTTCCAACAGTTTCCCACCAAGCCACGCAAGTTGATCAAATTATTATGAGCTCAAATCGCGCCGCAGAAAGCAGCAATGCTGTAATAAATTGATTTTTTGTTGGTGACACATGTCATGGAGAAATTTATTTACTTCAACAAAGAAATAATAAACATTTTTTACGTTAGTCCGCGCTTCCGGCCTCCCGTACCACGATGATAATTTATATTTAAGCTTTAAAAACACAATTGTATTGGTAAATTAAGGTTTCGTATGTAAATAATAAAAATATTCTCGATAAATATATTTTTCTAATTCCTTTGCCTAAATCAATCCATGCATATATTCTATTGCTGGGCATAGGCGTCGTCTCTTAAAGTGATTAGGCCACCGCGTTGACCTAGATCTGTTGGAAAAACCGAATAAACGCTTTGAAATTCTCACGGAGAATCACTCAATGTTCAGAGGAATAGAATCTTTTGCCCTGGAAACAAGAGTACATACATGGTTTACTGTAAAAAAGGAACGAGGCACGTGAAATTGTCACAACTCTCCGACACGAAGCAAATGCTCTAATCACATTAAGTATTCGTCTAGGCAAAATACATTGAGCTTGCTTTACCACCCTCCGTCTCTGCTTCTTCAATATTTCAATTCAAATAACCAATAGACTCACCTACAAAATCGCAAACAAAAATTAAACACCCAAGACATCCTGAACCTTCGAAAATATCTCGTAGTCAAAGTACCCCATCCGGGAAAAACTAATACGTTAGTTGGCAACACAGCAGTTGGCCGGCGTCCAGGCGGGCGGCGTCTATCATTCGCGGTAATTACTGTAAATACATCTCCGGATGGGCCGGCGCGCCGCGCCATGAGCGTCACTCACGCCGGCTATTCGCCGTCCGGTTAGCCGGTAATGGCTTGCCAACCACCATCGACGCGCTGGTGTGACCGTATGGCCGGCCAGTGACGTAGCAATACGCCTGTAAGGAGTCTTTCTGCATTATAACGTTTTGTAGGGTGTGTGGTTTGCAAGCATAATATAGTATTTGTATTATTTATACAATATTTATTCGTAGAAAACCCTATTGTGTAAAGATAAGACGTCGAAACGTAGGTCGAGATTACGGTTCAGTAGTAACTGTTAACTGAAATAAAAAATATTACCGCAGTGTTTGCCTTGACAATGGAAAGGACCATGTACTCGTATATTTCTAAACATTTTGCCTCTGTCAGGCCGATGTTATATACAATACACTTAAAAGAGAATTATAACAAAGTGGTTGAGCTCTGTGACACGACAGGACAATCTCATACAATATAGCAAGATCAATCAAAATGTTCGTTAAATTTAATGTTGATTGCATTCCATTTAACCCATGGCCCATAAAAGGCAAACGCTCATCTTATTAAGCGACGTACCCACTGCAGGCAAAGCGTAAAGCGCAGACATTCGACATTACCTATATTGGTCGGCATTAAAATGTGATTGGACGCAACCGCCGTGTTATCTGCCTAATATGAAAACGGTGGACTGCGCGCGAGGATAATACGATGCGCTCGCCGTAAGCGCAATAAGCGCAGCGAGCGCACTGAGCGCTGAAAGCACTGCGAGCGGAGCTCTAACCACTTCAACCCATTCAAATCAGATCAAATAAAAGTTTTATCGTATCGATTGGCGATTGGCGCGTATCGCGTAGCGTAGTGGCGTAGTGGCGTAGCGGCGTAGTGGCGTATCGCGGCGTACTCACGTGCACTCGCGTTGGCGCACCGCCAGAATATTTTCAAACGATCGAGTGTTGTAACCGTGGCGTATTATATTCATGTTTAAATCCATTTTAATTGCTACCTGTATTTAAATCGTGAACGAATGTGCGGCCGGCCCGACAACCTACCAATAACTGAAAACTACGCGCGCCTATACAAATGCATTTCGTGCGAGTTTCGGTTATTCATTCATTGTGATTCATGTGTGATTTGTGGCTACTCTAGTGTAAAAAATTCCGTCCATTCAGCCCCAGGCTGGCTCGAGGAGTGCTGCTATTTAGCTAAAACAAATGTTCCTGGACTTTGAAAGTTTTACGAGGTTTATGCGGCTACACGTAGAGTAAGTACTGGACATATTGAGACTTAACATCTTATGTCTCAGGATGGCGAGCGCAGTGGAATATTGCTACTGTTTATGAGCGGTCGTATCGCTTACCATCAGGCGAACGGCTTGATCGTCTCGTCATTCCTTGCAATAAAAAAAAACACGTTTTTTCCGGTCATTGCGCCCACGAAACGACAAATATTTTGTTTTGTTTTACTGGTGGTAGGTCTCTCATATGTGAGAGGCCATCTGGGTAGGTACCATCGCAATGACTATTTCTCCCGTGAAACAACACTGCTTAAATGCACTGTTGTATTTCGGATTGAAGGACATTGTAGCCAGAGCAACTACAGGACATATTGAGACTTAACATCTTATGTCTCAGGATGGCGAGCGCAGTGGAATGTTGCTACTGTTTATGAGCGGTCGTATCGCTTACCATCAGGCGAACGGCTTGCTCGACTCGCCATTCACTGCAAAAAAAAAACTTGAAGGAAATAGAGTTTGTCAAGGCTTGTGTGTCGTGTGTCCCACGCCGGCCGGGATGGCGCGGGATCCGTGCGGCTAATGCGATAGAGAAACATATTACACATTTGCCGCGCCAACGATTACAAAATGATCATTCGTGCATACAATTAGCCGCTTCGCTGATCCCCGAACGCAGTTCACTTCGCGATAGCATTGCAACATTCATCTATATTTGCTTTTCATTTTTTACTCTGATCTTAATACGTTGTTCATCTTTAATTCTGCGTTTTGCGATCATAATACATGCCTCGTCCCATGAAGAAAGGAATGTTGCGATTTGTTATGAATACGAAAAAATTGGTGCATATTTGGGTCCACCTATATTCAGATTAAAACTGAAATATTATATTTACCCGATAAACATTGGTTTCTATGTCGAGGACCATGGGTCCTTAACATCCCCTCGTTTCGTACCCGAATTTTCATCCGCTACACTTCAGAAGCCACAAATTCTCCAAAATATAGTATCGTTTAGTAATTTTCAACTTAATATACCTAAGCGGTAGTGCCACGCTTTTGTCAGTCATGCCACAGCCTGGATGAGCCTGCCCATTCAAGGCAAGCTCATCTAGGTCATCATCATCATACCATTGTCTCACAGGAAATCGCCGTGGAGTGACAGCTTGGCTGTCGCGTTTCTTTCGCTGAGAGATTGCCGAAAGCCCTATAACCCTTCCCTCTTTCTATCCTCTATCCTTATGCCAATGCCATCCCTATTCGATGGACGAACGGTCTAAATGTGATGAATGTTCATGGGCGGCAGTGATCAATTACCATCACGTGACCTGATTGCTCATTTGCCGGACCAATGGAATAAAAATATCTAATATCCCGTTCGCATATTGTAGGTTAAAAAAATGTCATGGAAAAATTAAAACCCAAAGTTATTTGCGATAATTTACATTAAAGTTTGGTATTATATTTTTAATATCGTAAAATATACTCAAATACATTCCCTATACCAAATAAATATTAAACGTTTTCCATTACAACAATGTATTTAATTAGATTACGAATAAAAGTAGCGCTACCGTTGCCGCCTGCACTGTGACTCCAATACGTGACGAGGATGCGCGACGCGTGCGATTACACAGGGCACCTATTAAATTACAGGATATTACCGGCCACCGCCGGTTATTGGCCGGTTATAGCCGGAATGGCCGGATATCAATGGATTTTCCGCCCCATCCGAACATGAACTGCAATGTGCTGCAAAAACGCAGCTGCGAAAAATGGCTCATTCCGGATCGGCCGGATTAAAAGGCAAGGAGTGGCGAAATGTGCCGGGAATTGCGATGAGGGTAATGGATGGATCATGGCGGATAAACACGTGCTTACCGCGCCCGCTCGCTGTATCCGCGCCGTATCCGTGCTGTATCCGCACCCGCTGCGCCCGCACTTTGTGATCCCTTTTGCATTTCGGATACACGCACGTTAACACCTCGCTACTGTGCCGCCTGCTTGGATAAACTATTCGGTTCGTGTGTGTTTCTATTTATCAGTAGGCTTATTTGGGTTTTGGTTTTGTGGTATGGGACGTAGTAGAAACTGACCGTTTACAACGAGTTCGTGTAATTTACTTTAATCAGATTGTTATTGTAGATACGAATATTTTTTGTAAAATATCCTAGGTTGTCGCTGTAACATTAATATAACTGCAATGCAACTTACGATAATTGGGATTCAATTCAGACTGAATATCTTAACAATTATAATGTCCATCACAGGATGTATGAGATCCTAGTTCAAAAGCCGAAACTTTAGCTATACAAATCTATTAATACTTAGATATATCTTAGGTTCCCTGATATAAAATTGTAATGTACCCGTTTATTCTAACAAAGTTGTACACATTAAATAAAACTTTTCAGCAATATTACCTCCAACTCCAATGAGACGAGAATTTACCCACATTTACATTCAAAGGGCCAATGTTTACGCTCTACTAAGAAAATACTCGTATACAATACAAAAAGCTGGCGAACACGATACGCAGCCCAGTAGTGAAGATGTCAACAAACAAGTGTTTACGCACATCCCGCCTCCCCCTCTCTCGCGACCCCTCCCTGCGCACCGCCACACCGCCCCGTAGCGCCCAAAACGTCTCCCCAAATTGCTTTCTTAAATGCAAATGAGAGTAAACAGGAAAATAGACGCATAAATAATTTACCGACTCCCAACTCTTCACCGACGCCGACGTTGAGGCCCAACGTGGACCGGGGGATAAGCGCAAGCGGTTATATATATCGCTCACGGGAACTATCAGAATGTATCAACGTTTGGAAATTATTTAAAATAAGATGATTACTCTGAATATATTTTAAATCCCATATTTAAAAGTTTATAAAGAAATATAAATTCAAATATGTTACGATGTATGACGGGGTTGTTCCAATAGATATTTTACAATAATATTCAGTGCTTTAATTACATATAAATTTAAATTTATATGTAAAACGTGCACACATAACACACATTAATGGACGCTAGCAGTTGACAAAATATGAAAATATTTTGGGTATGTTTATAACATAAACACAAAATAAATATTTTTTACCACATAAACATAATTATTTTATTGCAAACACAATATCTCTAAGGATATACCATTGTAATTTATCATGAGTCAACCGCTTCGGTTTATAACAAACACTACCAGACTATGTCGTGAGAATTATGCAGCAGCTATGAAATATTTTATGAGGCAGGAAGAAAAAGTACACCGGATGCCGTTATCTTATTCAGCGGGCACAAGTTCAACAGTTCGTCGGCTCTTCTATTTCTTTATTGTTCGATGGATCGCTATCGAAACCGCCTTCCCCTCCGCTACCACTTGTCGCTGCCGCCTGTCGCTTCCGACACGCGTCATTGATATTCTATATTTTTTACAATTTATTTTTAAGCTGTCAATGTAAATGGCACTTGGAATTATTTTTAGGACAGTTAATGAGTTCATTTTACTACTAAGTTGTTTTAAATTGAGTGATTTATGGAGAACACAATTCATGTAAGAAATTAGTATTAAGTATATCAGCAATTAGGCAATAAAGTTATAGAATGCGGAAATCGTGAAACCGGTTCTTATGCTATTTACATTACACTTGGTGTTGTGGGCACGAAAACTTCCTAGTCCATTATATTCCTGACAGTAATTTTAAATAATAAGTATTTTTTGTGACATATAGCCCCCGTCAACTCTCAATCACATCAACCACTCTCAATCGTACCCTCGATTGCAGAGTTGGCCCGTGCCCAGTAGTGGGACGTATATGGGCTGATACAGATACAGATATAGCCCCCGTGTCGCAATTGGTTACAAGCTGATTGTGAATCGAGTGACCGCGAATTCGAACCCCGGATACGGCAAATATTTGTTTCGAGTCCAGGTGTTCTGAGACCAAACATTCTCTCGTGATTTCTGATACCCACGATACCAAACCTTTATTTTAGTGCCAGGTCAGAACTGTATGTAGCTATTGGCTGGTTTTTTACGGAACTATCAATATGTAGCACTTTTTCTGCCCACCACTATTTTAAACATTAATCAATGGCTTAATTGTGACGTATAATTAAATGATCTGTTTATGATTCCGCTTGTTCATGAGTGGCCCACAATCACCACGGATTTGTCCAGTTATTGTTATTAGTTCGCGGAAAATGCGCCGCGCTAATGTGTTGCCTTAATCTAATTATCAGCGAATTAATTATGTCCACTAAAATCATCATATTACTGCAAAATATATATTTTTTTTCGCGGACAATTATTGATATCGCGGACAATAATCTTACGCCCCCCATAGCTTTCCATATTTATTCTTCATTCAATTGGCTTACATGTGCTTTAACTTATTTTTGTATTTAACATAAAATCTTAACCAGTTGCAGTGTAGCTACTACCTGAACTATTGAACTAAACCCCGCCCTCGCCGACAAATCGAATGTTATACCGATATTTTTCCAATTACTCAGTACACAATGCGATAGCGTAGGCTACATACACTGGGTTGCGTGCACGAGTCCATTTAGAAAACAACGCTGATATCGGAGGCCGGATCACCGATATCTCCGGCAGAGGCATCTCCGATCCGGCCGGTGGTGTGACCGTATCGATTGTGATCGGTATGAGGGGTCACGTAGCGAACAGCTGGCGAGGCGCCAGAGAGCCCGCGTGTCGCCCCGCCAACCCCGAGCTCTGCACTCACTACTTCCAGCGCTGTAACTTTTCCTGCGCTTACACTCATTTCGGCATTTATAATTGAATTTAGCATCTGGAGGTGTGTGACTTGTCGACACAGTGATTTGTGGGTTGAAGTTATAGTTCAGTAGAAAATATCGGTTTATTAAGATGATTTTTTTTAATCTAGTGTAAGTGATTCAGTCGAATCCAGATTGCTGTCCACTTTCAAGTAGATAGAGATAATTATATCAATTTAAACTGTGTATAGTCTTACCTACACTTCGCGGTGCAGCACTATCAATAAAACCAGTGCAGGTTCCTGTGCCAGTATTAAAAAGAAACAAATTGAAATCATACTACTAGCACGAAACCTCAGTTCTTCAATATTAAACAAAACAAACTTACGTAAATACTTCTGGAAGTAAATAATAAACTAATTATCTCCGTTTTAATTTGGAAATGTAGGTTCCAATTATGAACAACCGTGGCGCGACATCAAAAGGTAACGAAGCGACTGCTTGTGCCAAATGACAAAAGTTGCGTTCCGCGCGAACTTGCCGCGCCACGTCCCCGCCACACGCCACACGTCGCGCCACACGACACATGACGACGACGCTACCATATGAATATAATGAATATCTTCGGACTAAAATGTTTTGTCTTATATACTGGAATTATAGTTAACTTATGAAACAGTTACATAATTATAAGCTCTCTGTGACGGCCTCTGGAGCGTCTCGTTGGCCTTGTAGTAACGTGTAAAGAGTATGACCCATGAAATCTTGTGTTCAATTCCCAAGATGAACTATGCAGTTCCTATGCACTATGCAGTAGGTATAGTCCGCCAACCCGCACTAGGCCAGCATGGTGAACTATATGGCCAAACCACTCTCAATCCTACTCTCGATTGTAAAGGAGACCCATGCCCTGTAGTGGGACGTATAGGGGTTGATACAGATATCCAGTTCGTGTAGGATTTTCAATCCAGACTTCAGGAAATGCTGTAGAGTTCAGACAGAGATTTCCTAAAGAGTTAGTTAAAATCCAACAAACGGGAAGATTTTAATTCATAATTCGAACTGATAGCGTGAACTCGCTTATTTGCCGGATAGTGGTCACCACACACAGCAGTTATCGGTATCGTAGTCAGCCACGTAAGTGTATTGCGTTCCTTTATCACCCTGTATATATTCGGATATAGCGAATATATGGATATGCGGATATACGGATATACTTGAAAGGTAAATGCAATTATTCCGATCTTACCTGTATCCGTATACAGGTAAGGTCGGAATAATTGCATTTACCTTTCTGTAGGTAACATAAAACTGCGTTGTTGGTATTTTACCGTGCCATTATACCAAATACCTGTATTAAATAGCAGCAATTAAAAATAAACAACATTTCATATTACATGACTGATGAAAAATATAGGTACTTGTGAGTATAATTATATTATGAAAATATAAATACTCCCGTTAATACAAACAAGGTCCAATAAATTTCATCGAATGAAATCGCTTTATGACGACAGACTAAAAGTTAACACGACATAATTACTGTGAAATATTGAAAAAGAATATCGGAATGAACGTGGATTAATTAACCGTTACCTTGTTACTAGCCGCCATTCTCATTTATCAAACGGTTTTTTCCTTTTGTACTGAGAACTGACAATGCAGTCACATTGTATCTACGGAATTACGTGCATTGATTACTTCTGACTTTATTAAATACTTTATTGTACACTAGATACATAAAAGTAGATAGGATTAAATGAAAATAATGCACAAATGGCAGTCTTATTGCGTAAAGCAATTTCTGCTAGACAAATACAACCATGGGAATTGGGATGGATAAACGAGAACGAATGAAAGTGACTTTAGGTATTACTAGCCAGACAGGGCACGCAAACTTAATTTCATATAAACATCTGTTGTTTACTTTAACACAAATTTTGTTGAAAAATGGGCTACCATTTGGTCCTGGCATTATTTTAAGTATACAAACTATACCTGAATGCTACATTATTTCATATTATTCAGACTTAAAACATAAAATATGTATATACTTCATAATAAAAGTAAGTAAAAAAAAATACTCTACATACCCCTTCTGAGAAAAAGACGTGGGTTTATATATTTATGTATGAAAGATGGGCTTAAATAGGCCCCTATTACTAGTTGTCATGTATTGTCAAACCATTTCAATGCACTGATAACCCGAAAACACGTCCAATTCTATTCCAAAACCAATAGGTGCAAATCAGCGCACGGAGCGTCAACTATTCCAGCGTTGTTCCAACATGACGGGCGCCCGTAAAGTCAATAATTGAATCAAACGCTTCTAAAATCAACACGTGAACAATGATCAAAGTTGTCGTGATTCCGCTAATAGTAGGGTACTGGGTAGGCTGTCGAATCCCGCGGGCCGTCACGTCGCCTGTCGCCCGCCGCTGTCACTGCCCTGTCTTCATAAACAAGCGTTATCTCCATCTTTGTGCTGTTAACGAGAAATGTCAAAGTTACAAAGTGAGCCGTTGTCGCGCTATCTATCGATATTCGATGGTATCGACAAGTTCTGGCACAGACGAGCGACATTCGGAAGATAGTTGTCAGTGTGATGGGAAATTTAATCATTGTTATTGGGCTTCGTTTTTCCAAGTTTTTGGCAAGTTGTTGAAATATGGCATGTTTAAGAGATAATTGGGCAATACTATAGATGTATGTTATGTATGATTGGTATGATATTATTCGTATCAAGAGGACTAGTAAACACATATACTTTTTTTGAATAAACATTTAACACCTCTCTTCCAACCATCATCAGTCAGAAAGTCCATCTCTATCCAATTTATGACATGCTTAATCCCCCGAAGAAACACCACAGTGACATAAACTGACAAATATGTATAAATAAATCAGTTGGCCCAAGTTTGGTAATTGGCGCGGATGATAGCTGGCCTCGCGGGGCCTCGAGCCTGTGTTACGAGCCTCACGCGCCGCCGCGCTTGTGTCCCGGGAGTCCGGGTAATTTTATCTTATTACGCACTTCGCACAATTCGCAATGTGAAAGTCAGGTCATGTAGTAGAAATTTCTGTTTCCACGATTTCAGTATTTTTGTTACATTTTTTCTATTTGACCAATATTGTTAAGCGATGCTAATTGTACTTAATTTCTGTTCAAAATTTAAAAAATTGCAGTCATATGTTACAGCAAGATTATTTGCCTCTTCCCACGAATCCACATTGATCGGCATAAAACACTTTATATTTATCAGCAATACGAACTACAATATCATCTTACGGTAATACAAACTAGCCTACCAATACTACATAATACAATATGAAGTACAAAGCCTCCAGGCTACAGGCATTGTAACTGCGGAACTCCGTCTGTAACTGAAATTACCGGAGACCTGAATTGAATTTTTTTTCGATACTGTAACCATATTAAATATAGAAGTAATAAGCCTTGTATTTATCACTAAAATAAAATACATCTATTTTTCAGTACTACATATAAATTAAATTTATTATATAATATATTTATTTGCTAACTAAGTCAGTAAGGTGAAGGCCTCATCTAGAGATTTCCATGTCTCTCTGTTCTGTGCTATCTCCATCCGCTGTTCGCCAGCGACTTCTATAATATCATCTGCCCATCTGACAGCTGGTATACCTCTCTTCCTAGTGCCTGGTGGCCTGCTCGTTCTTAGGCTATCGATTATCTGCCATACTAGCTATGTGAACAGTGTATTTTTTTAACAGTGACCTATAACTTTTGTCTTTTTTCTAATTTACAGAAAATGATACCAATACACAATTATTACATTACTGGTTATGACAGCCCCTGTAGCGTAGTTGATTCAGAGCATGCTGTGAAGTGATTGTCGCCAGATGCCAACCCCGCGCATATACAAATATTTGTGCCGCGCCCCGTTTTGTTCCGAATCTGGTTCTTGTGAGAGTAAAAAGTCTCTTGTATTTTAAATTACTTAATTCTAATTTATCCATGAAAAAGATACTCCTGTCATCATCTCAACTCCGCCCTCGTCAAATCAATTTGTATGAACATTATCCTCGCCCACGCACTGCGTCTCTCCCGGACAACTCGAATCGGTATTACCTTTATCCCGGGGATGTGCTACTGTAGCTTATTTATCCCAGGTCCGTATCTGATACCCGACAGGAATTTCGTCTAATGAACGCTCATGATTTTCCAATAATGTTGCGGAACTATTTGCCGGCGCTCGTCGCTCTTGTTACGTTTATTTGAAACGCTGAAGTATTGATCAAAAATTACGTTTGTACCGAGGCTTTGTAAATATGCGTGTTATGACGACTTGGTGAGGAAATTGTGTTAGGGTGTGAGAGGAGAGTGTATACTGAAGGTAAGCAGGGCAAATTCAATTGGTGTTTCAATTATAATAATTCAAATGTTTTCTGTTATGTTTATCGAAATTATTAGCTGTAATGTGACTTAAAAGTCTTAAATACTTATCGCATATCCTGTCTACACCTGTGTACTACTATCTATCTACTGTGTATATGAAAAGGATCGCTTTTCTTCCAAAATAACAAACAGCAGTAAAATTTTAATACGAATATGAACACCAAAATATAGCTGGATAAAGACCGCGATAAGAATCAAGTAAAAAAATAAGATCAATATTGCGCTTCAACCTAAAAACAAAATAATTACCTTGACATTGCTTTAGTATAAATAAAATCCCGCACTAATGAGTCTTCTGTACCTTTTTTTTTCGGCAGCAAGCAGTACAAACTTGCGATTAGACGACCATTACCAGATTGTACGCAAAGTCCCCGTGGCGTGCGCCTCGCCTAATGAATAACTCACTCGTAATACTTTCCTAGAAGTCCGCCGCCATTACGCGGTCCTTTTAATATACACATATTATGTGTAGTTTACCACCCGCTATATTTAGATGGAACACTTTTTATACTTTAAGCAAGGCATGAAAGCCAATGGTTGTATGATCCAAAATTATCGCAAACGTACACCTATCGGATTGCTGTATAGCCTAATTTAGGATATGAATAAATGTGTTAAAGGGAAAACGAATCGTGTCACAAATATATGATGGCTGATTTTGATGTCTGTTTCTCGCGGTAAAGATCACTAGAATTATGCGCCATACCTGGTAGTAGCAGGTTGCATACATCGACTTCTTGTATTTTAAATGTTATTAGTCCGATAAGCAAAGCGACTAACTTCAACTCACACAGTAAAGATATTATAAAGGTTGGAGAAAATTACGTACTGCGACATAATGTATGATAATATAAGTGACTCGAGACTTTATTCGACATGTCAATGTTAAATCCCATCAAAAACATCCTGTAAAAAAATCCAAGTCTCGCAGCTCAGGTTTTCTACCGCAAAAAGTTGTGAGATGCATGTAATACCAAGTCGATTAATTTATTTAATCCTTAAGGGACCTTCTATATAAAGTTATTACGTTAGTTATTACCATATCAATATTAAAAATTCTTTACGTTTTAAATAAATGGATCGACTTGGCCATCGCATGAAAACATAATGTATCGTACAATTTATACATAATGCTGCTGGCCAAGTCGATCTATTTATTTAAAACGTAAAGAATTTTTAATATTGATATTTTTAATTTTTAATATTGATATATTTTTAACATTTATATTGATATGTATATATTAACTAACGTAATAACTTTATATAGAAGGTCCCTTAAGGACTAAATAAATTAATCGACTTGGTATTACATGCATCTCACAACTTTTTGCGGTAGAAAACCTGAGCTGCGAGACTTGGATTTTTTTACAGGATGTTTTTGATGGGATCTCACGTCTTTTTGTAGAGTCCTACTTTTTTCCTTTTCGGTACTTCTTACTTCTAGAATATCACTAACGATTTTTCTTAAAGCCTCTGTCTTATGAATTTTTCTTATTTTTGTAGGTATCAATTTATCACAAATATAGCGGATTTGATTATTAATGTTCTTTCTTTCATTGTAATTGATATTTTCGAGCTATTTAGTCTATTTATTTGCAAGTTTTTCTTCGTCATGTTTTTCTAGAGTAATTTTGTACAGTTTCATGGGCTGAATACCATTTCCCTCTCTATATCCCCTCCTGTTATGCCTCATATATATAGATATCTATCTACAACTATTATTCCATTATATACGGGTACAATGATTCATTAACTGCAAATGTAACTTTGTAATCCTATACATTTATATGGGATTACAAAGTTATTCACGCAGTTGGTCTATCTAGAAAACTAGACACAAATTATGAAATGTTTGAATTTTCCCTTACTTTAAACACTAAACACTAATTATATTCTAAATTTGAAGGTTCTATGTCTGCTAGAAGTGCCTTCGACTTTTGATGATTGGTCAGTCAGTCAGTGAGTGACAAAATTACGAAAGTTTGATAAGTTATAATTCTTAAACTACTGGTTCAAATCGAATGAAATTTTAAATATACCGTGTTTACACAATGCCTGCTTAGTAACTGAAAATTCAAGCTTCATGCTTTAGCCACAACGACGTTATAGGGGGTTGAAAATGGTCTGAATTGCTTCGAGAAAAGGATGTTACGGCCATGCCACTTTTTAGCTCGACTTGGAGGGGGCTCGGCCGCGCCCCCAGACAAGATGAACTCTAGTTATCTAGGTCTATGTGGTATATTGCTAGTTTTATTTCATTTATCATCCCATAAATTCCGAGCTACAAACACAATTACTCGCCGAGACAAAACCTAAATCGGTTTACTCACTACAATACGTTTCTTATTAGTAAATTCATTAGATCCGGAGACGAGGTATTTCCCCGGGGCAAATGGCCCGAGGTGAACTAATCCAACATTACAGCGGAGGTACTGCAGATAACCTCCGAATTACATTAACGGTCAATCGCGTTACGTGAGTTTTGATGGATTATAAGGCAATGCCATTTTGAACTGTGAATTCACAAAACTTATTATTGTGCTGCAATACAGTTTCCCCTAAACAGGTAGGGAAAATAACGTAAAAACTTACCATATCTACCAAACAGGCGGCTTTGTGACAGTAAATTTTTTCAATCTTTGAATTTTCGTGTATTTTCAAGCGTCGCTAACGCTAACAACTCGCTCATTTCTTAGATTCTTCTTTTTATCAGTCCCATACCTTTGTACCAAAAAGTATAAAATTAGCGTATTCAAACGAGCTGCTATGTAATCTATTATCTCCCAATGCGAGGAGCGGCTCTACCAAATCTACCAGCTCTACCTGCGCTACCGATAGCGCTATCGCCGTTCAATATTTAATGACATAATGAGCCGCGCCGACCGCTACAGCGACGCACTGCCACTACTCGCGGTCGATACATACCAAGAATTAGTTATCAATATATTCATACGAAGCTTATAACCAAATTCCCTGAAAAATAATACACATACACAATATTCTTAATTTATATTTTACATAAATTCCTGGACCATGATAAAAATGTGAACTCGTGAGTCAAATAGATTTAAAAAACCATCAGTAGTACTTAATATATTTTTTTATTTCTTTTGCAATTCATATTTTTTGTGTAAACGTGCCTACAAAACGTAATATTTTTATAAAGTCATGAGTCACTGACTTTTTTTATAAAGTACACACAAAGGGTATGTCATATCATCCATCATCCATCCATCAGCCAAAGGAAGTCCACTGCTGAACATAGGCCTCCCCCAATGATTTCCACAGAGACCTGTTGGAGGCAGCCTGTGTCCAGCGACGTCCCGCG
The DNA here is from genome assembly GCA_009982885.2 of Hyles vespertilio. Lineage (NCBI taxonomy): Eukaryota > Metazoa > Arthropoda > Insecta > Lepidoptera > Sphingidae > Hyles > Hyles vespertilio. Next base: position 25,118,691 of record CM042807.1, read on the forward strand.
ACCTTTACCAGGTCGTCGGACCATCTTGTGGGTGGACGTCCTACGCTGCGCTTTCCGCTACGCGGCCTCCATTCGAGCACTTTCCGACCCCATCGGTCATCAGATCTCCGCGCTATGTGCACTGCCCATTGCCACTTCAACTTGCTAATCCGGTGGGCTATGTCGGTTACTTTAGTTCTCCTACGGATCTCCTCATTTATGATTCGATCTCGTAGGGAAACCCCGAGCATAGCCCTCTCCATAGCTCGTTGAGTGACTTTGAGCTTCCTAATAAGGCCCATAGTGAGAGGCCACGTCTCGGTGCCGTAAGTCATCACTGGCAACACACAACTATCGAAGACTTTCGATTTAAGGCACTGAGGTATTTTGGACGAGAAGACGTCGCGTAGTTTCCCGAACGCTGCCCAACCGAGTTGGATTCGACGATTGACCTCTCTCTCGAAGTTGGACCTGCCTAACCGGACCACTTGTCCTAAATAGACATATTCGTCAACAACTTCGAGAGTCGAGCCCCCAACACCGATGGGAGTGGGCACAACATGGACATTCGACATGATCTTCGTTTTGTCCATGTTCATTTTAAGACCCACCTGTTGGGAGACTCGATTGAGGTCTTCGAGCATAGTGCTAAGGTCTTCCAGCGATTCTGCCAAAACTACAATATCGTCGGCAAACCGAAGGTGAGTGATATACTCGCCGTTGATGTCATATATTGTTATAATACATTCAGAAGTATCTTGATACTATAATATAGTCACTGTATACATATATTGATTTCTTAGATTGACGCGAATGTGAAATTAAACTAATATTTTCAGATGTTATTGAGGGTTCTTATATTTATAATTTTTACATTTTTACCTTCCCGACAACTTGATCACCTAACATGTACAAAAATAAAACCAAATCCGGGACCAAATCTAAAAAAAATCGTTTATTTCAATAGTCACTGTATCCTACAATTTCTGAACTATAAATGACAATTGACCAAAGTATCAGTAAGTTTTGATTTCGTGAAGTAAAGACTTGATGTTCGCGGGCCAAGGGCGGCGCTAATCAGGCCATTGCCGTCGGAGGGCTTGCTCCAGCCTGCATTACCGTAGGGCTGTTACATCGACAAAATTATGATATGAAAGTCATACCATTTGACTAACGAGCGCCGTGGAATGCCAAGAATGCTTTGTAATTCAAGGCGTTGTTTGGTTTTGCTATTGTTTATAAGCGGTCGTATCGCTAACCGTCAGGCGAACGGCGTGCTAGTCTCACTATTCATTGCAATGAAATAGATATTACGGTGGTCCCACCCAGATGGCCTCTCACATATGAGAGACTTACCACCAGTATAAGAAAATCTTCTCACAGGTGTAAAATAAATAATATTTTCTCAAATGACCATCTGATGTTGTACAGTCCCTTTAAGATTGTAGTGAAAATAATGTTCGCAAAGTGGGCGCTCCATTTCGGTCAAAGATTTCGCTTGTCAGTACAACTGGCCATTTTACCTGGCATTAAGCCTTTGGGAAATATCAGCAGCAGGACAATAATGTTTCGAATTAAAACAAGCCGCAAAAGTTATTGCACGATTGAGGATCGTACACTCGAGAGTACTGGCCATTAACTTATTCATTATTTTTTAAACAGCTTTTGTTTATTACTTAAGCTACAAAATATAATCTTAAATATATAATTTTACAAAATGGTTTAATACCCATACTAATAAATATTTGTATGGCCTACTGGTATATCTAGATCAAAGCCTTACACGTAAAAAATGTGTTCGTTAAGGCATCCAGGATAAACTAGTGGATAAAGTTTATTCTATAGAGGAAGTATTAAAAAATATATATTTCTAACATGTGTTTGCGGTAACAACCCTAATTTCCCAACCCGCTGGCAATGCAGGAAATCGGGGGCATTAGCTTGTTAGAACAATCGACCTTTTATTATTACAATAATTTTCTTTATTACTGTTTTATGACCACAATAAAATAATGCATGGCAATTTTTCAGTCACATCGTCATCGCATATCATTAGGCACATAATTTGGAGAGATATAAAACCATCCTACAATTTAATTTGAAGTGAACTGACTGAAATCCATTTGTTGATAAATGCACTACAATCCACTTCCAGATAGAATACTCACGGGGGAAAAAACATAATTTGATGACCTTCAGGGCATAATAGTGCCGGTCTCTAGAAATATATAAAAAAATCCACGAATTAGTATTGAATAAAAAATCAACAGCTCAAACACTTAAAAATCATTAAGCATAAAATGGTTTTTTCGCGGAGATTGTCGCCGTGCAACAACGCGACAAGTGTTATTAATAGAGAGACTCAATCGGCGGCAACCATCCCCCCTCCGTCCACTACTCACCCCTTCTCTCAGTTCCCTCACCCCTTCACTCGCCCCGGCTGTATACTCCACTAAACAGCCATTATCCAATTAACTATGAGATCATGTTGAGATCGGTGAATACGTAGTTAGTTCACGTGTCTTTAGCAATAAGGTGATTAGAAATGTGTGGTTGGCGATCCAATTAATGACAACGCCTCGACATACACAAACACACAGCGTTGTGTGTTGTTTCTCGTACATATAACATACATACGTGATCTTTAGCCAAATGTTGCTTCGGTCGGAGATTAAGGAGTCATTATATTGTCATTGCGATCAATTGGAAATTAGTGGATGGCGGCGGCGGTGATCTATCAAATAGCCAAAGGTTTGCCTTATTGGTCCAGTAGCAGCATGTATGGGCTGTGAATGATGTGTACTTGGATTTGATGCTCATTTAGGTATAGTAGGTAATATTTTTTATTTCAACACACACAAAGAACATCAAAAAATTGTATAACAGATCTTTATTGTTCTTTATGTAATTCTAATGCTTTTGAATTACAAAATTTGATATAAGTTGCCTGGGACTTCTATGACTAGCACGTTAGTCTCGCTTTATTAACACAATATTTAAATAAAACAAAAGGAATACACACAAAACAAACTCGTGTAAAGGATGTTACCAATTGTTCCCTTACGTTGTGCCGGTGAAAAACTGAAGCTCCGGCGGGGCGCGGCGGGGCGGGGTCAATTTATCGCTACACCGGACCTCCTCGCGACGTCCCCGGGGTGCAATACGGAGCGCTTTTAATTTCCCTCCGATTTCCCTTAGAATGTAAAAAATACCACCGCCGTCGAACCTTTTTATCGATAAAATATAAACAAAGGAGGATCCCTTTCGCCGCTCCGGACGGGACAATCGCGCCGTATACTTGTTTACGCAATGAGTTTGTTTAAAGCGAGTGACGTTTAGGCTATGGGTTGCAGACCCTAATTGAAACGAAAATATATATGTTACTTTCGAAAACAATAAAATTACTCCATGTGCTCCACGTGCCTAATGAAACAAAACGACAGCAATGTTGTGTGTTTTAATTTCTTCGTTTATCTTTCATAATTATTACTTTGCGAAATGGATTTGAAAATTTTGATTCACTCAACGAGCCATGGAGCGGGCTATGCTCGATGATTCCCTACGAGATCGAATCAGAAATGAGGAGATCCGTAGGAGTGTTGGAATGTATAGTCTATGGTCAGATATTGTTACTTCCTTCCTGTCATGACACTGTAAATTCTTAATTCAAGTAAATATGGCGTAGGTTGTCCTAATATTGTTATAGGTGTCCTTAATCAAATATCCTTTCATGCCTAATAATGTGTTTGACTGCGCTCTTAACCTATAAATTCTAATAGGTTATGGGCCCAGGAGCCTGTAGTCAGCCAGATTGGCATAGGAACTAGAGTAGGAAGTGTGTATAGAAAATTACATGAGCGCAGTCTAAGAGAAAAGTAAAAAAAAAACATGTGGTCAGAGAAAAGCACTTTACCACAATTCACGGGAGAAAACTTCAGCTCGTGGTTCTTCCGACTTTCGTGCATACTAGAAGAAAGAGACTGTAAAGATGCAATAGATGAAGACATGAACATTGAAGAAATAGTAGATTTTGCTAGAAAAGACGCAAAAGCTAAAAGCATTATCGTATGTAGTATTTCTGACAACCACTTGGAATATTTGAGAGAAGCTAAAACTGCAAAGGACATGATACAGAACCTCAGGAAGGTATTTGAAAGAAAAAGTACACTTTCTACATTATACATTAGAAAGAAATTATTGACATTGAAATACAGTACTGGCGATTTGAATGAGCACTTTAATAAATTTGATGCTTTAATACGACAATTAGAAGAAACAGGAAGTAAAGTAACTGAACCCGATAAAGTATGTCACCTGCTGTTAACAATGCCCGATACTTATGAAACTACTATAGCGGCTCTTGAAACTACTAATACTGAATTAACTACAGAATATGTGAAAAGCAAGTTGTTAGATGCAGAATTAAAAATCAAACAAAAACAAGAAGAATATGGGAACAATAATGAGAATGTATTCTATGTGTGCTATAAATGTAATAAAAAAGGTCACAAAGCATATCAATGTCCGGAGAATAATGTCAGGCTTAGTACCTGGAAAACAATATAAGCCAAATTTCAGAAGAGGACGGGGCCATTACAATAAATATAACAATAATTATAAGTCGGCAAATGTTACAGAATCAAAACAGAAAATGAATTTCTCAGCATATACAGAAGAAGAGTCTAGTCTATTAACAGAAGAAAATAAAATACAATTTATCATAGATTCTGGAGCAACAGAAAATTTAGTTCAAGAAGAATATGAAAATTTGATGACAAATATACAAGTAATACCAGAAATAAAAATTAAAGTAGCAAATGGACAATATTTAACATGCACAAAAAGAGGAGTTTTATCTCTATATTACAATAAGTGTCCTATAGATGTAACAGCTTTAATTGTACCAAACTTGTGTTATAATTTACTATCTGTGCAGAAAATTATAAGCAAAGGATATACAGTAGTATTTAAACATGGAAATTTAAAAATATATGGATTTGGAAAGATATTAAATGGAGAAGCAATAGGAAAGCTATATATATTAAGTTTGAGCACTAATTTAGTAGAAAAGTCCAATTATACAAGTCAAGACAGTGATATATGGCATAAAAGATTGGGACATCTAAATAGAAGAGGTTTAAAGATTATGTCACTACCAGTTAGTAATAAAGTTTGTGAGAGTTGCATTAAAGGAAAATCTACAAGGTTGCCATTTAAAACAGTAAGACCAAAAACAAAAAAGGTAGGAGAATTGATACATACTGATATAGCTGGACCAACAAGAACAGAAACAAAAGAAGGATACAGGTATATGCAAACCATAATTGATGATTATTCACATTTCACATGTGTGTACTTATTGCGAAATAAAAGTGAAGCTGCCCAGACAATTGTTGATTACATAAAATGCTTAGAAAAGGAAAAAGAAGTCAAAGTGAAGGCTATCAGATGTGATAATGGAGGAGAATACACAGTAAAATGGTTTCAAAACTATTGTAATAACAGAGGAATTAATTTACAATACACACAGCCATATAGTCCTCAGCAAAATGGTAAAGCTGAAAGAATGAATAGGACATTAAATGACAAAGCAAGAACAATGATGAATGAATCAGGACTACCAAATTATTTATGGGGAGAAGCTATATTGTGTGCAGCATATCTTTTAAATAGATCACCCTCAGCAGCCATTAATTTTCAAATACCAGCAAAATTATTTGGAAAACCTATGAATCTACAAAAGTTAAGAGTGTTTGGTTGCAAAGCATGGATGGTAAAGATACCAAGAGGAAGCAAGATGGAAAATAGAGCTAAAGAAGTGCGTATGTTAGGTTACACACAAAATGGATATAAATTATGGGATGTAGAAAACGATATGATTGTTACCTCTAGAGATGTAAGATTTAATGAAGAAGATATTAAATATGTACCAAAAGAGAATAAAGAAGATGAAAAAGGAATAAATAATGATGTAAACAGGAAAATATACTATGAAGAAAATGAGGAAGATAATATAAAACAGATAGAAGAAGTAGACAGTCAAGATGAAGAAGATAATAAATATAAAACAAGAAGTGGAAGAATAGTGAAGAAGCCACAACACTATGATAATGATTATGAATCTTATTCAGTTTATTGTATGCTTTCAGTTGATGATGATCCACAATCATATGAAGATGCTATCCAGAATGATGAATGGAGAGATGCTATAAGAAACGAATTAGAATCTCTGGAGAAGATGAATACTTGGAAGGTTACTACTTTACCAAAAGGTGCTAAAGCGATAGATACCAAATGGGTTTTCAGGACAAAGGACAGTGGAATAAAGAAAGCCAGACTTGTGGTCCGAGGTTTCCAACAGGATAACATTCCAGAAGACAAGTATGTATACTCACCTGTAGCTAAAATGACTACATTAAAATTGTGTCTATCACAAGCTATATGTAATGATTTAGATATCATGCAACTAGACGTGCCAACTGCCTTTTTGAATGGCTATTTAGAGACAGATGTTTTTTATTAAAGTACCTAAAGGTGTAATATTGAAAGAGCAAAATAAGAGAACAGTATTAAAATTGCAAAGAGCAATATATGGTTTAAAAGAATCACCTAAATGTTGGTATAAAAGATTTGATGAGTTTTGTCAAGAAATGGGTTTTAAGCGATCAGAACATGATAATTGTCTATACAAAACTAATAATATGTGGTTATTATTATATGTTGATGACATATTATTATTTGGAAAACAAGATAACATAAATAGAGTGTTAGAAAAGTTATATAAAGAATTTAAAGTTAAACATTTAGAAAAAGTTGAAAAGTACTTAGGTTTGGAAATAAAACAAGATAAAAATACAATGACAATATCACAGAAACAATTTATTTTAAAAATCTTATCAAAATTTAATATGGATGAATGCAAATCAATGAAAACACCAATGGAAGCCAATTTTACTCCATCTGAAACTGAAGAAATAATTACAAAGGTTCCATATAAAGAATTAATTGGATGTTTAACTTACCTGACAATCAGTAGACCAGATATCACATATGCAACTTCATATTTAAGTCGGTATATGGATAAACCAACCAAGAGCACATGGGAAGCAGCCAAAAGGATACTAAGATACCTAAAAGGGACTATTGATAAGGTGTTAACTTATAAATACTCTTAGCTAAATGAGATAACAGCATATTGTGATGCAGACTGGGGAGGAGATCAATGCGATAGAAAGAGTGTAAGCGGAATGATTATATATCACAATGGGAACCCTATTTGCTGGGCCTCCAAGAAACAGCAATCAGTTGCCTTATCTTCAGCTGAATCTGAATACATCTCTGCAGCATTATGCATCAGTGAAGTACTATTTGTAAGTGGTTTGGCAAGTGAATTTAAGTGTGTTGATAATGTTAAAGTATTTATAGACAATCAAAGTGCAATTAAAATGATAAATAATAGTGAAAACACAAAAAGAAGTAAACATATTGACATAAAATATAACTTTGTAAAAGACATTGTTGGTAAAAAGATGATTTCATTGCATTATATAAAATCTGAGGAAAATATAGCAGATATTATGACTAAACCTTTAAATAATGTCAAGTTTAACAATTTATGTAATAAGTTATTGGATTGCTAAAATATGTGTATTGGGTTTTGTTGAGAATTGTGATTTGATTGATTGTGAATTTAATTTTGTATTTGAAGTTTTGTACTACTAGTTAAGCATAAAGTATAAGTTTTGTTTTCAATTTTTAGTTATATAAATATTGTAATATTTATCTATCTGCAAGTTGCGAGGGGGTGTTGGAATGTATAGTCTATGGTCAGATATTGTTACTTCCTTCCTGTCATGACACTGTAAATTCTTAATTCAAGTAAATATGGCGTAGGTTGTCCTAATATTGTTATAGATGTCCTTAATCAATAAATATCCTTTCATGCCTAATAATGTGTTTGACTGCGCTCTTAACCTATAAATTCTAATAAGGAGAACCAAGGTTACTGATATAGCCCATAGGATTGGCAAGTTGAAGTGGCAGTGGGCCGGGCACATAGCTCGTAGAATCGATGGCCGTTGGGGCCGAAAGGTTCTTGAGTGGAGGCCACGTACAGGCAAGCGAAATGTCGGACGCCCGCCTATAAGGTGGACCTACGATCCGACTAAGGTTGCAGGAAGTCGCTGGATGCAGGCCGCTTCCAACAGGTAATTGTGGAGATCCTTGGGGGAGGCCTATGTTCAGCAGTGGACTTCCTGTGCCTGATATGATGATGGTGATGATGATGAAATGGATTTGACACTTGATGAACTTGCAACAAGTCACTCTAAGATTTTTTGGAGAATGCGTTAAAAGGCTTCCGATTGATGATTGAATATTTGTAAGTCAGGAGAAAAATCTACAAGACGGACTGTTGATGGTTTGAATTTAACCTTATACCAATTTTACTAAACAGTACAATCCTATGGGGTTTTTAACTCATGTGTCCGGAGCGACAACCCTTCTGAAGTGTTTTGAATCTATTTATACGCGTCGTCGACGACCACGCACTGAATAATTGACCTTCGTTTGTTTGAAACCGTATCGATTTAGTCTTTGGGTTCTCCAACCTTTTCAAGGGAAATAGAATAAAATACAGTTTCCATGGCTGTGAAACCTACTCTGAAACAAGCGGCCACTGATTACGGAACCAAAACAAATTCATATTTAATTTGGGATTGTTTTTATAACTACCCCATAGTTACTAACTACTGTCAGTCACAACAAAAGACCATAGTTTAATACAGTCCTGGGATTTGGTTTTCGCAAAAGGAAATTATTAAAGCACAGTGCGCCTTTAGCAATCCCAGATACTGATGACCCCTTCAGGTGAACTCTTTACGATGGATTGTTAGATGATACACAAAAAAACAAATCACGCGCGAAATCAAAAGTAACGTAAGTGAATTGCCAAGCCTGAAGAAGAGGCGGCGGCGACCCACAATAATCCTTTTAAAATTATGAAGTGGAGAGTAAGGGCAATCAGGTTAGAAGCTGGTCCAGGTCGCGCTCCGCCGACCACGCCCGCGCGCAGCTGCTAATGTTGTATACCGCGGGATGTGGCACGAATTATTTCCACGTCTTACTTCTTAAGTATTATTCTCTTAATTTTGGAACGTTTGTGATTAGGGACTACTTTTTTTAAAGCGTTTACGACCCTCAGGAGGGTCAATCTAATAAACGTTGCAGATACAGACGGATTTGAATAGCCCTGGTGGACTTGGTAAAATTTTTACATTATATCAAATTTTTACCTATCGTGCGAAAAGAACATTATCTGGACATTATATCGTAATCGAATAAGTGAAGCTTACCTTATTGACATGAAAATATAAATACTTATCCTTCAAATGTAAATCAACTAAAAACTATAAAACACCTGCCTGAATTTATTAAGGTTACAACATTTGTGTGGAGCTCCTAGTCTATTCGCGCGTTTTATCAGCGGGTATATTTGCACGTCCATCCCTTCATAGAAGCAGCGTCGCCAGACTACAATAAAAATACCTAAGTCAGTTTTTGCTGGGATGGTTTTATAGGAATTAACTCATAAAATTGCCAGACTGTGTGTTAATTAGTTTGAAGGTTAATTTAAAGCGTTCGCTCATTGACCCATACCATAACATGAGCATGCTATTTTTTTTTTCTATGAACGCGTCGGTGAAAAATCCAGAAATATACTATAACCCATACATCCCAGCTTCACCTGGGTGTAGATATTTTTTATTCCACTTCGCGCATAATATGTATTTATTGTATATATAAACCATCCTCTTGACTCACTCTATCTTTAAAAAAACGCATCAAAATTAGTGGCGTAATTTTCAAGATTTAAGCATACATAGCGACATACAGATAGCGGAAAGCGACTTTGTTATCTACACTAATATTATAAATAGGAAAACTTTGTTTGTTTGTGCATAGGCTCAAAAACTACTGGACCAATTTAAAAAATTCTTTCACCATTTGAAAGCTACATTATCCACGAGTAACATAGGCTATATATTTGTCTAAAGGGGTTGAACTAAGGGTTGAAACGGAAATGGAAAATATAAATTATTAAAGTTATATTTGTAAAAATTTATATATTAGCTCCTTATGACAAACGTAAATTAATGGCATGCAACAATTTTGGAAAAACGGCACATGGGGGTGAAACTGCTTAAATGCACTGTTGTGTTTCGGATTAAAGGACATTGTAGCCAGAGCAACTACTGGACATATTGAGACTTAACATCTTATGTCTCAGGATGGCGAGCGCAGTGGAATGTTGCTACTGTTTATGAGCGGTCGTATCGCTTACCATCAGGCGAACGGCTTGCTTGTCTCGCCATTCAATGCAATAAAAAAAAAGTGATGAAATATTGAACTTTTTAGTTATAGATCCAATAGGTGTCAAAACCGATATCTGACAAACTCTTTGTGAAATAATCCAAATTCATAGTCGGAATCGGAAATGTAGGCCGCCATTTTGAACTTTTTTGTTATTGATACGATTGGTCTCGAAATTGATATCTGAGCCTCCCTTTTTCCGAATAACCTAAATTCGGAGTCAGAATTGAAATTGTGGCAACCATTTTGAACTTTTTTGTTATTGATCCGATTAACCTCGAAATTGATATCTGAACCACCCTTTGTCCGAATAACCTTAATTTGGACTCAGAATCCAAATTTGTGGCCGCCATTTTGAACTTTTTTGTTATTGGTCCAATTGGTCTCCAAACCGATTTATGAGCACCCTTAAAGAAATTACGTAGAAATTGAATGGGTACTTGACGGCCACCTTGAACTTTTTAATTCATATTAAACTATTCGTAGTAAACCACAATGCTTTGTCTGGATATAAAATGCAAAATAAGTATAAAAAAACTTTTCAACGCGAATGTAATAGCAAAAAAGCTATATTTTATACATAATACAAGGATTGTCAATATAAACGTCCAATCAAATAATAAGCCGTATTCAAATTTGAGTATTCATTTTTCGCCCTTTGTAAGCGCATTGTAAGCATATTTTGGTAGTAGATATAATCCGAGGTGTATTTTAAATACAAATTTAATGTTTTAAAATATTGGTATTACCCACGTTAAGGGAAAGCTGACAGATTTTGTAACGAAGGTAAACTAATTACTTGACGCCTAATTAGGAAACATTAAGTGCTAAGTAAAGCGTGTTAAACAATTACTTTCATAACCTAGAATGGTTTATTACGAACGCTTCAGTCAAAGAACACGTAAGTAACACTTTTCATTAATTTAGAAGCATGTTTCTTTTTAATTAAACCGTTAATACATGCCACATAGCCTACATGCGACCTTGAATTGCTTATTAACTGTTTCAAATATTTTGTAGGAAATTGTTGAAAAATAATCTTCTCATTTCTGCCATTCATACAGTAATTAATTAAACCAAGGACGCGTCTAGGGGTCCAGCTGTTGTCTCCAAAAGTAAATTGTACGATTTAATTTGTATTTATTATTTAAAATATATAATAAATACACACATGTCACCTCGAAGTTAAAAAAAACTGTTTTACTGAACCACATATAACTTGTGATTTCTGGAACTTTCATGAACGGTCGTATGGCTTACCATCAGGTGAACGGCGTGCTCGCCTCGCCATACAATGCAATAAAAAAAATCATATCGGTCCACATAGATAACACATGATAGAGCCAGAATATTACGTAACACTATTATTTTTATAATCCCATCCCTGAAACGGATTTAATCTCCTTTGAAACGCAGCGCAGTAGTACGTCAAAGAACCCGTTCTCTGCACACAGCCGTCTATTTAAGTTATCCTCGCATTTAAACTAATATACGAGCGGAATAATTTTAATGGCTTTCAAGTGGTTGTAGTGACTTCGTGAAGGAAGTGCTGGTTAGTCTTGCAGAACGTAAGGTCGCACGTATAAAGAATAAAATAGCTTATGTTGCTGAGGCAGTTTTTTTGGTCGTTCCTTCTTTATAGTGACACTGTGTTCTGAATCAACGATAGTTTTATTTAAGGATTTAAAAAAACATGTATAGCTATTTGTATAGTGAATATTTTGATTTTTATCCTAGAAACATGTTTTTGCCGATTTTTGTATCATTTGTTGTTTTTTATCTGGGGGCACGACAGTGCCCCCTCCAAGTCGAGCTAAAAAGCGGCACAGTCGTACCATCCTTTTCTTGAAGCAATTCGGACCATTTTCATGCCCCCCATAACTTCGTTAAAGTTAAAGCAAGAAGCCTAAATTTTCAGTTACTAAGCAGGCATTGTGTAAACACGGTATATTTAACATTTCATTCAATTTGAACCAGTAGTTTAAGAATTGTAACATGTCAAACTTTCTTAATTTTGTCACTCACTGACTGACCAATCATCAAAAGTCTAAAGCAATTCTAGCAGACACAGAACCGTCTAAAGTCTTAGGCACTTCTAGCAGACATAGAAGTCGCTTTATTTATTTAAAACTAAAGGATGGTTAATATTGATGTGATAATAACTTACGTAATAACTTTATACAGAAGGTTCCTTAAGCAAGAACTAAATAAATTAATCGACTTGGTATTACATGCATCTCACAACTTTTTGCGATAGAAAACCTGAGCTGCGAGACTTGGAATTTTTTACAGGATGTTTTTGATGGGATTATTATTACAACAGACATTGAAGTCTGAAGTCTTGGGTTCGAATGACGGTTCGGGCAAATTGTTATTGAATTATTCTATTCATTATCAGGAGTTAGGATTTTCTACCCGATATGACGATAGGCTAGTTTCCTCCTATCACATCGTAGGTCTGAACATACAAGACGAAATGTAAGTGTCCTGGTAGCACCTCTGCCTAGCCCCTCTGGGATATATATATGCGTCATCTGGTGTGCCTACTACTATCTCACTAAATTCTAATGTAAAATTATATCTACTTTGCTATCACTGCCTGCCTGACCTTCAATACCCACATATTAGAATTCTAAACCAACAAGCCACTAATAAATATGTATAAAAACATAATAAAAATGTACCTACATTTCTATACAATTTAAAATGTCTAGCTTTATCCGTCAAAGTTTCCTCTCAACCTTAGTTCAGGGACGGTATTTCGCAAACTCGTCCCAGCAGGACGCCGCGCCGCGGTGACGGGCGGGGTCTTCACACTTCTAGTTTAAAACTTCGCACCCAACAAATATACAATGATTTCTTGTAAACTAACTCAATTTACAATCCCTCCCACTGGAACTATCTTAACACAAACTGACCTAATTGAGCGCCCTAAATCTACTGCTTCTAGTTGAAGTTTAGTAATCTACTTATCGATTTAGGTCTTACCTCTGTTATTATATATTTATGTACTTATTTATATTTCATTGTATACCACACAAATTAACAGAAATAATAATACAAAGCGCTTATATATATTTTGTAACAAATGGCGGTGTTATCGCTGTCAACGATTTCTTCCAGACAACCTTAAGATGGAAGGGAATGAATGGAAGCACGAAAGAAATGGGGAAAATTATTTCATTATTAAACGAATTGACTCACTTTTCTATTGACATATAAAAGCGTTTAACCTAACCGTCCCGGTACGGAAGTTTACATTTCGAAATCGCAGATGCGTGATAACGAATTTTCATACTAAAAAGATGTTTTGAAAAATAATCTTATTGGAATTTTGAATAAAGTGTAAATTTCTGATTTTTATAATTAAGATACTTGAACGTTGCTGAAGAACATGTTTCTATGAAAATTTACATTAAAACTCGGCTAGTCATGTAATAAAGGATAGAGAAACGCAATTCAGTAAGCAAGTAACACGTCATTAGTTTCGGGAAGGTAAAAAGCTCTCGCGATCGAGAGCGCGCGAGATTGATCACATCACGTGTAGCGCCTTATCTATGTATATATATCTACATGCTGTATATGTACATGCCTATATCTTAGTAGAAGTGGGCAGTAATACCACTAGAGCTAATAACGATTCATGGAGAAAACCGGGGGAAATTCCACTTTCAGGCAACGCATATTTATTTCTTTGTACACTTTATTTATTTATTTTTTGTAGGCTATAATAAAGTTAATGTTTTAATGTTAACATTAACTTTATTGCACACAAATAATAACAAAAAATAAACGAACGCATACTGAGTTTTTAAAACGGAAATATCTTACCATAGGTTTGCCCTACGTAGAAATTGCACCCAAAACGTCACGGTTAGCTGCTGAGTGAAGGAACCAGTTATTGTGAATTTGTGATACCACTTACTACAGTTCTATATGACGATAACGTCACTATACTTATTTTATTCAATGAGGCAAGAGGAACGAATGATGTCTATTATCTACTATACATGTATTTACGTGTGTTAGTGTTTCTACTATACATAGTGCACTTGTATCTACGTACATATGTGTGTTGTGTGGAGTATGTGCACAAACGCCACGATACGCCATCACCGACGCCACGCAAGGAAACTACGAATAGGAAGTGATTTAGCCGAATGAGCTAATTGCCACGCGGAAAGCGCTGCTAGGGTCACTGCTTACGGATATCCTAAGTAACCTTTTTATTGCAAATAATAACTATTTCCATCCATCAGCCAAAGGAAGTCCACTGCTGAACATAGGCCTCCCCCAATGATTTCCACAGAGACCTGTTGGAGGCAGCCTGCATCCAGCGACGTCCCGCGACCTTTACTAGGTCGTCTGACCACCTTGTGGGTGGACGTCCCACGCTGCGCTCACCGTTACGTGGCCTCCATTCGAGCACTTTCCGACCCCATCGGTCATCAGATCTCCGCGCTATGTGCCCGGCCCATTGCCACTTCAACTTGCTAATCCGGTGGACTATGTCGGTTATTTTAGTTCTCCTACGGATCTCCTCGTTTCTGATTCGATCTCGTAGGGAAACCCCGAGCATAGCCCTCTCCATAGCTCGTTGAGTGATTTTGAGCTTCCTAATAAGGCCCATAGTGAGAGGCCACGTCTCGGTGCCGTAAGTCGTCACTGGCAACTCACAACTATCGAAGACTTTCGATTTAAGGCACTGAGGTATTTTGGACGAGAAGACGTCGCGTAGTTTCCCGAACGCTGCCCAACCGAGTTGGATTCGACGATTGACCTCTCTCCCGAAGTTGGACCTGCCTAAGTCGAGCCCCCAACACCGATGGGGGTGGGCACAACATGGACATTCGACATGATCTTCGTTTTGTCCATGTTCATTTTAAGACCCACCTGTTGGGAGACTCGATTGAGGTCTTCGAGCATAGTGCTAAGGTCTTCCAGCGATTCGGCCAAGACTACAATATCGTCGGCAAACCGAAGGTGAGTGATATACTCGCCGTTGATGTTGATGCCGAATCCTTTCCACTGCAAGAGCTTGAAGGCATTTTCCAGCGCGGCAGTGAACAGTTTCGGAGATATGACATCTCCCTGTCTCACGCCTCTCTGAAGTGGAATAGCCTTCGTACTCTGATCTTGTACTCGGACCAACATGGTGGCATTATTGTATATACACTTCAACACTTCGATGTACCAATAGTCGATATGGCACCGCTGGAGAGACTGTAGCACAGCCCAAGTCTCGATCGAATCAAAGGCTTTCTCATAGTCCACAAACGCTAAACGAAGCGGCAATTTATATTCCTCGGTTTTTTGTATAACTTGCCGAAGCGTATGGATGTGGTCTATGGTACTAAAGCCTTTTCGGAAACCGGCTTGTTCGGGAGGCTGAAAGTCATCAAACCTGCGTTCGAGACGATTTGTGATGACCCTCGAAAACAACTTATAGATATGGCTCAGGAACGAGAGGGGCCTGTAGTTCTTCAGCAAAGTGTTATCACCTTTTTTGAAGAACAAGACCACCACGCTCCTGCTCCATGCCTCCGGCGTTGAGACCTCGAGAAGGACAGAATTGAAGAGCCTCTGAAGGACCATCAGTATTGGCGTTCCGCCCGCTTTCAGAAGCTCTGAAGTGATTCCGTCCTCGCCCGGCGCCTTGTTGTTTTTAAGTTGCTTCAGGGCCATCTCAATCTCACACAGGCTGATGTCCGGGATATCATCGCCAAAGTGTCGGATCAACTCGGCTCTCGGGTCTTCGGCCGAGCTAACAGCAGGTTGGGCAACCGAGGTGTAAAGCTGTCCGTAGAACCTCTCGATCTCCCTTAATACCTCTGCCCTCGTCGATACCACGCGGCCGTCGTCCGTCTTCAGCCTCTTGCAAACACTTTGGAGCCTCCGTTCCGCTCAATTGTCTCCTTAATGCTCACAGTATTGTGAGCACGGACATCGTGTCGCAAGGACTTCCAGATCTGTCTATTGAGCCGCCGATATGCTTCGGCGTCATCGGAAGACTGCAGCGCTAAAGATCGACGTTCGGCCATGAGGTCAAGAGTGTGGATCGAGAGTTTTTGTGGTCTATCTCTACGGCGAGGTCTAAAATACTTAGATCCCACCGTATGGACAGCTTCTACCAAACCGCTGTTTAGCTCGTCCACTGTACTTTGGGAGTATGATCGCTGGTCCGATGAACGCGGAATAATGTTGAACAATATGCAAATAACATCTGGTGTTGCATACTATACGGACCTCGTGGAATCTAGGAGGAACTTCCGTGCTTTCCGGCGCTTTTGCCATACCTATTATTGGACCCAAATTTAGCAGCTCAAACCATAGGACCCATGTAATTTGTTTATCCCGTGGTGTTTAATACATCTGGCTTCTCCAGTTGTATATCTTTATATCAGAGGATACATACCTCTCGACTCAATATTTTTTGTCACCCGCTTTGCTGCGGAGGGAAGTGGACAACTATTTGTTTCCGACTCCTCCTTTTGTTTTTCTTTCTGATTAATTTCGATGCGGGTTAAAGACAAACTAGTGTCCCTGAGAGACTCGCCGAGCTCCGGAGCTCGGTGTCAAATCTTTGTGTGCCACTGTTGATCCTGGTTGACAGGAGTTGCAGTGGCGGGTGTGAGGGCGGGAAAGTCTCTAATAAAGTCTCTAGCTCGTCCACTGCAAGGTTTTTTTCTAGACAATCAAAGCGATTTGTCAGCTCGAGTTGAAAGCTCTCGGGGTTTTGGATATGGGCGCGAGTAGGTCGGAGCGTAGATTTCAACAAGCGACGCCTTTCCGATTGGACATTGATATTCAGTGTGCCCCTAACCATTCGGTGATCACTGCCGGTTTTCACCCTGTTGATCACAGAGACATCTCTGAATATCCGTCTATTTGTCGTCAAGATGAAATCTATCTCGTTTCTCGCAGAACCGTCAGGACTCAGCCAGGTCCATTTCCTGTGAGGCGGCTTCTGGAAGAAAAAGTTCATCGCAAAGAGTCCCTCTTTCTTCAGAATGTCGGCCAGCCTCTGACCCCTGGGGTTCCGTTGCCCATGTCCAAATTGCCCCACTTTCAACTCTGCATAGCTTCTCTTGCCCAACTTTGCGTTGAAGTCCCCCATAACAACATTGAAGTAGGTTTTGGAAGTATGTATGGCCCGACTTATGTCCTCATACATCTCCTCTACTTCTTCATCTGGGTGTGTCGAGGTCGGCGCGTATACCTGTTTGACCTTCAACGAATATCTTTTTGATATTCTGAGTATAAGGTATACTACCCTGCTCGACACACTTTCGATGGATACGATGTTGTTGATGAGAGACCTGTGGACGAGAATCCGACACCTCCTCGGGACTGTTGGTCGTCCCCCGGTAGAAGAGCAAGCTACCAGACTTCAGGGTTATCGTATCCTCCCCGATTCTTCGGACTTCCGATAACCCCAGAATGTCCCAGTGTAACCTGCTCAATTCTTCTTCCAGTTCGACAATCTTCTCGTCTGTCCTCAATGTGCGTATGTTGTGTGTTACCAGGGCCAGTCGTCGTCGGGGGTGGTAGCCGGGGCCAAGCCGGGGATTCTTAGTACCCCCTGTCCCACCGTAACCATGACCGCTACCATAGCCAGGAATAGTGGGGCTGCCGGGGACTGGGGGCCTGGTCTCAATTTGTGTCGCCATTGTGGGGGGTATTTGCCAATACTCGCCACGCTTGGCAGGCGGGTTGGCGAGCGCAGTAGGGGACTGGCGTTAATGACGCTGCTGCCCGTCATTAACCGGGGAGAGGAAAAAGGATTTGTGAGTAGAGGATGTTATAGGAAAAAAAAGTATGGCCTGAGGGAGTGGATACTGCAGTCACGGAAGGGAAGTTAAGGCGACTGCAGTAGCTCGGGAGCCGAGGTCGCGTACTCGTAGCACCTATACTAGGACAGGCCATGACCACTAAATAGGAGCATCCCTGACCAAATAACTATTTAATAAGTCAGATTTTTGGAGTGGTGGTAGGGTATTCAAATCTTCTGGGACATAGATCGTAGTAGCTGGGAAACTTGTCATGGTCAGTACAGAACAAAGATATTATGTTGAAAACGCGGCAGAAATTATGTCGACCAGCGATAAGCAATATCTGGTTGATGAATACTTTATTTGAAACATGGTGTCTTTTCCATTAGTTTCATTGTGATTTGTTCTGCTATTGATACTTGCTTTTATAATTGACGGAAGACTTTTCAATTTATGAGAAAGTAGATCCACAATCCTATCATTATTGATTACTCTTTGATCGAAATTCATAATACTTTTCTACTTTTGCTCAGTAAAGCTACTGTGTTGCGACAACACCGCCCTTGTCAATTGTCTCTTTATATTTCGCCTCGTATTTCGGTAATATTATAAATATGCCAACGGTTGTCAATCCAACATTTTTATCAAAAATATAATGTTAAAATTTTCCTCGCTTAAAAATTCCTATACCAGATTTGTAAGTCTAATCCGCCGGGGCAGCCCTGCTTGGATCTCAAGCGTCGCCGCGCTACAAGCGTTGTGTATCGACTGTCGTCTGTACAGCGGGCTTTAGTTGTACAAGTTGTGGGCTTAAGCCGCGCTCAGCTTAGAGCGTTTACCAGATATATTAGATGTAGTGCGGCGGGGTGCTGCGAGGAGGTGCGCGGGGCGCGGGGAGGAGGGGGGGGGGAGTTGTTAACGGATTTTCATGAGTTTCCAATTTGAGATGCGGTTTCATTATACATTGTAATAGATCGGAATTATAGGTCCCGCTCAAACATTAAATTCGCGCTTAATTTGTGTAATTTTGAGTTTGATATTTATAAAGGACTTCAACATCTTATTTATTATAAACGTCCGGGTTCACAACTTTTTTATAGTTAATACATACCTAACAATATACTCCATAACACACAGATACTTCTAATTCACCTCAGTACTTGCCGTAAGAGACTATTCTATCCCCTCATCAAGCGCCGCAACTTCCGTCAAGCAAGATCAACAGTTGCAACGAACACCGTGCCGCGGGGAATCTTAGACGCACTAGTTTGTCTTGTGTTACTAGCAGGTGAGAATATACCTCCAGTAATACATCCGTAAGTACTAGTGTCCCAATAGTACGCTCAACTTACTTTCGACGCAAGGTGTGAGGACTTGACTTGAGACTATCGCTATACCAGGCACACGACGATCCGGGAATTTCTTGTATGAGATTTTTCATATTACATATAAAACCAAAGTGGAATTCTCTCTCGATCGCGAAATCGAATCCACAATCTCACGATTCATACAACTAGACAAATGAAACCACAAATAATAGACAATCTAAAATTGTGTACAAATTGAAACTCCGTGCCATACAAAACAAGACAAGTAAGTGTAAGTGTTGCTCAAGTAATATCTGAAGAAACAGCGGCGGAACAAACGCACCACAAACGGCGACAACTCGCTGAAGTGTCGAGCGACTGCCGCCCGACACTCGCCCGACCCCCGCACCACTCCCACCGCGCCGCACTGCACCGCACAGACAAGTTTACTCCGCGCCTTTAATTGAAAACGTCGCATCGATTCTATAAACGTTTATATTGTGAAGAAAGAAAATTAAAAAATAATTGAATTTTGTTTTAGTTTGCTACGAGTGTATAGAAACTGAAGCGAAAATCTCTACATTCAAATCTACGTCAAATCACTAAATAACTTTTTGTGTACTTTATTATACTTACTGTATAATATGATATATTTTTTAAATTTAACTTCATCTCATTGATCTGATAGCAACATCTAAAGATTGTGAACTTTCCTGGATTTAAGTCCTGTTTAGCGATAGATTAGCTCTCACTGATGTCTTAGGATGGCAACTGTCCACCCGTCAAACATACAGGCATAAGCCTATGTATGTATCTATGTATGGCTAATATATTAAGCGTACCTGTACCTAAATTGTACACGGGTTTCATACAAGGTCAGATTCGACACTCTCGGCGATAGATTAGTTAGATTCTAACTACAAGGTGAGGTCGGGTCCTATCCTAGGATAAAACATAAATCCTTGATTTTAGCTATTTAACCTGTCCCAGATCATACCCCTAGGTTGTTACACGACGCTAGTGTAGTAAAATCAAACCTTTGGAATGACCTTTAATTTAAACTGATTTTATATGTTAACTACTGGAAGTAAGATTAACTAAGCAACCATGGAGAAAATTAGAACATTTAATACATAATACATTATCGACAGAATTTCTTGTCTTGTTTGTTAAAAGTTATAAACGTCGTATTGTATTGCTAATTGATAGTATTTTCTAGTGGTAATTCTCTCATATGTTAGAGGCCGCCTGGGTAGGTACTACCGCAATGTCTATTTCTCTCGCCAAACAGGAATGTAAATGTACTTTGTGTCCAGTTTGATGGACATTGTGGCCAGAGTAATATACCTACACGTCCACAAACTCACTCCTTTTTCCCAGCAGAGATAGTCAAATGCGTTACCAGGATACTCACGATTCGTTGTATTTTGCGTCCCACTATATGATAGGGGGCGGTGGCGGTGCATTGGTTTGTAATTGATGGTGTTTGGTTTTGCTACTCTCTATGAGTTGTCTTATCACTAACGTATAACAGGTGAATGTCATGCTCGTCTCGTCATGCATAAAAAAAAACCTATTTTCAACTTTTCACCTACAATAGAAATTATTGCAAAACCACTGTGATCTATTCGCAGCTTTGTTGCCCTAGAAATTAATACAAATCACTGAATCTAACTGCTCCTGATTTGATGGGTGGGCAACACATGCATGACCCAAGCATTTTGGATGTTTATGGGCGCCAGTGATAATTTGTCATCCGGTGACCTCTCTGTTCGTTGGCCGGACTCACGCAGTAAAAAAACGTATCGTCGCCTAATTTCACAACCCATGCCTTACGAAGTTCAAGTTGATCATTGTGTGTGGTGCGGGTGCCAGCACTGAGCGCGCGCGCTGGCCCGCCGCCAACCGCCGCTGCATTAGGGCCCACTTCACTACGCCACAACCTAACGAGTGCCCCAGAACGCACACTCTGCAAGTATAGGCTGCAAGTCTGCAGTCGTCGTCTTGATGGTACAGGGTTGCCAAAATTCTGTCATATGATTGTTGAAAAAAATATTCTTAAGGACCTTACTTTGTGACATTTGGAATGTTTTAATGATCATGCAATAATAGGAATTTTCGATAATAAATGTACAGATGTTAATAACAGATGTTGACGATTTTATATCCACTTACGGCCGTTCTCTATATCCTAACTATCTTTAACTAGAGGTTAAAATGGCTACCATTACTATGTCAGTTGAATTATACTCTTTATTAAACAAAGATAAACATATATATTTATCATGCCTAGCTATTTATAAATATATGCACCTTATCTATACCTCTCTATCTTTGTTCAATGAACCATAAAATGCAATAAAATATCTATTGAAATCTCTAGTTAAAGATAGATAGATTATAGAGAACGGCTGTTAGAGACACGGCCGGTCCTATATTTTGGCCCTCTTTACCGGCACGAAGCACTTAATTGCAAATTAAATAAATAACACCCAACAGTCACATACATAGTCCTGACCCCACACTAAGATCGAGTCTTGTGTCGTGGGTATCAGGAACTACGAGAGACTTTTCGGTCTCACAAACACCCAGACCCGGAAGAAATATTTGTGGGCCGCACAAACATTTCTCTCGGTGCGGGGATCGAACCCGCGCCGAGAGAAATGTTTAATGTTGTTGCCGCGAATTAAACCTCGATTTCCTCATTATTTCGTTTTATTGCTATAAATATGAGATCAAACATTTTATCCAATTAATCTTAATGAACGCCAAAAATCTGTATTTATAGGCTATTAAAAACATGGACGCGGGCAGAATCATCGCGATAAAAAGTCATTGAGCCCAACTACAGTCGTTCAAAATAGCTGGCTAATTAAAAAACGTGAATGTGCTGAACTGACGCACATATTTTAATTAAAAAACTAAAACACAACTCGTAAAAAAGATATTATATTGTGAGAATAGTTCATATTTGTGCATCTATGTCAACGTGATCATTGTTAATAAATAATTGTTAAACGCAAATAAAAACAAAAGTATTGTATGGATATTTATTTAACAAGCATATTCTAGAAATCAATGACCACCGCCCACACTGAATACACATGGTTCATATACAACATTCTATGAGACAATAAACTCTGTCTTCTGTAGGCATTGTGTTGTGTCCCGATATAAAGGCAATGGTAAGTGCTCACCTCTCCACATTATGTGGAGCTCGGCTATTGTCCGGCGACGAGCACGGGCGGGGCATACTCCGGGAATTCCTTCCTAACACCCTTAGCAGATCCCTTTTAACTTACTCTCCACTACATACATTCTGTATTTTAAAATAGGTAAACATACGTTCTACACATAATGCACGAAAAGTGTAAAAATCTCCTCAATAGTTATGAAACAAAAAGCTTTTGTTTGTGTTTTGTATACAGTACTTATAATAAATGAAGCTACACTATCGAGAAATCAAACTCTGTGGGTCAACACAGTTCACAGACTATGTTAATGATGCTTTACATATTGCTTCTTATTTATTTCAATTATGCGTAGGATCTTGTTTATAATTATATAGCGTATCATTCAATTACAGTGTAGCAAGAGTCAAAATAAACATAACTAGTTAATTTCATATTGTTGAAGTAATATTTCCTAAGCAGCCGTACTAACTGAAACATTACATTAAATTGTAAAATATGATTTCTTAAAAAGTCCTTTTAGCAAAGCACTCAGAGCTAACAAGCGAGTGTTGTGTCTCGATGAGTAATGCGGCGACATTTGGCGCTCGACTAAACGCCGCGCCTCCCCGCCGCCCCGCGCCGCCCCGCGCCGCGCCGCCCCGGCGACTCCCGCTATTTAATAATTCCCAAATGAGTTATCTTCAAAAGTGTCTGCGCACGTGATATTTAGTACAAGTTCACTCGAACTACTCGCACAATGAACTATCTGCGGAGATATAGTCGAGAAGTTGCCTCCATAAATCGCAGTACATAACATAAGCTGCCGCATCCAACTTCTTAGCCGGCATTGTGAAGTTTTGAACGGAGTTAATCGGGACGTGCAGTCCGCGGACACGCATTCGACGCATCCGGCACATCCGGCGCGTCCGGCCGAGGATTAATTAATCATTTTAAATGTCCGCCTGTGATTCCGCGCGGCTCTAATTGAATCGCGAGCAAGAGCAGTGCCACAATCCTCTCCGGATGGCGCTATTGTTTGCGACTGTAAGCGCCGCGCGGAGTAACACTTTCTCTTTCTCGCACTCATATGTCTTTGTATGGAGTTAACAAAGACTTCCGCAGTCATTTACACAAGTGAATTATTAGCCTCTATTACAACCACGAGAAACAAACTATTAAGGAAGTTCAGGTTTGGGTCAAACAACTTCTTTCGTTTTCTTTTATCTTTCATCCTATATGTTTTTAAAAATGGTAACTTGACTAAGAGCTTCAACTACCATCACGTGACATGCAATTTTTTTAATCCTACGTTTTAAAAGTAATTCGTCCTAATTAAGATGTTAATTCACTTCCCTCGCCATCTCTTATACTACTATTAGTACGGTAAAAGTGGGACTAAGCTCATAAGACGTTTTTACCAACCATATATTTTAGAATTTCTCAACCCAGCAGCGGAAAGCATATGAAAAAAAATGAGGAGACCTGCCCTCACCACCATGTGGGATTCATTTGAAGAGAGAGATAGAGCAGTTGTACGCAAACAGTACAATTGGTCGCAAAGTGACCACGTCCATCCATCCATACATCAGCCAAAGGAAGTCCACTGCTGAACATAGGCCTCTCTCAATGATTTCCACAGAGACCTGGGGGGACAGGGGGTTACTCTAGGAAAACGATACGAATTTCGAATGTTCGGATGTTCAACGTCCAGAGTAAGATATAAGATATCCACTTCTAAAATTAAATCTATTCTCTATTATACTTATCATTTGTTTTCGAACTTAGTCGATGGTTGTGGCGTACGATAAAGAAATCCAACATTTTGTGTAGTATCTAGGCACATTAGTGAAGTTTTGCGTATAGCGTCCGAACTTAAAAACTTCGTATCGTTTTTGTAGAGTAACCCCCCAGGCGACAGTACCTCGCGTCCTCTGCACACTGCGCGTTTGTTCACTACTGATAAAGTTAATGAAACTAAGCGCACCGCATGCTGCTCTCTACTCACAAACACTCCGATGTTTCGCTATCTTGAGTCAGCGCACGTGCGATATCGAGATATGCTCAGGATAGAGCATATGCGAACACACCAAGCATTGCTTTGCAATTCAAGATGTTGTTTGGTTTTGCTACTGTCCATGAGCTGTCGTATCGCTTACCATTAGGCGAACGGAATGCCCCTCTTGCCATTCATTGCAATCAAAAAATAAATAAAAAAGGTATTTTAAAGGCGTAGATCACACAAGCAATCCATTACCATTCGAATAACTTGAATACACTACAAACTAGTCCCTTAATATTTTGCCTGTGTTTAGTGTGTAGTGCAAGCAAACAATCAATGAACGTGTCATTGTTGTTATACTAACACGACTTTATTTGAAGATAACTTCAGTGAAATTCAATGTGAAGATCCTCATACTAATGATATTTATTAGTCTTTTATTGATATAGGTGTACCAGCCGACTAGAATACGCATTTCAAAGGTGAAACTTAAATCACGACACACTTGAATGTGTCTCTTTTAATGGGGTTTTCATTATAGTGTACATTGATACAATCCTAGCGAATATTAGTATCATGTGCGCCACTAATAAGGGTGACAATATCACTCAACGAAACGCATCATCAAAGCTGTGACTACACGTGTACACTCGTATAGATATTGCAAGTCCATGAGCGACGGTGATCTAAGCCAGGGTAATCGATAGCTCGCCGCCCCTATGCCGCACAATAACCTGCCTTAATGAAGCCTTACGTGCGTCTGTGTGTAGTACATGCTTGTGCCTTAATTAAACACCAGTACTAGTGCAGCACGGCTAATAGGTACATAAACAAAGCGCTCCCGAGAAATACGCCTCGAGACTATTAAATACTAAGGTGTGTTGAAAATTATGAATTAATTTATAACGTTTTGTAAATATTCGAAATAATTATATTCGGATATTAACATTTCGCATTCTAGATATTCGGCAAGACGTAGGTACATTGTTTGAAGCACGACACTCGACATGAATAGACCGAATGCGCCGAAACTACTTGTGAGAGAACTGTTGTGCGCTTCTGTTATTGTAATCAAACAATACGTATTGTTTCCCTAATTGCACTGCCGCCAAAACGCGCCAATTACTAGTAGTATCATTATTAACAACAAGTAACTGAATCAAAACAAATCGGCTTACGTGCACGTAGGATACGCGATGGTCCCGCCGCGCTGGCCCGTGCCTCACGCCGCGCACCGCGCGCCAGTTGCTACTGCGACAGTATCCACCAAATCGCAATACAAAGCCGCACTCGAGGCGCATTATTCGCGCCGCGCCCGCCGCCGGCCCGCAATCTACAGCGCACAATAAAGTTAATTTCCTAAGCTAAACACTCGCCGGGTGGAGGAGTGGCGGCCTGGCGGGCGGAGGTCTCGATTGCCCTCCACGACGGAGTGCGGAATATTCCACTCGTCGCAAATAAACTAACTTCTACACACAATACTCTATCGAGTTTGGAGGATTTGTTCCTCGTTTTGTGGAACGAATTATATTTAAACTGGCGCCATTTTCTCGAGCCGGCTTTGTCACGTTGAGAGAGCTCGCGACGCCTCGAACTGCCCGCAATAATAATAATAAATAATCTAAAGTGCTCTGTACACGGTACTTACATTTTATATTTGTTTATTAATTTATATTTATTGTGCCGGTCGGTATCAGACTGTACGAGAGACTATTCGCTCTCTGCTCACACACACAGAAAACACTCACACTCGATACTAATATTTGTGGAATATATTAACTTTTAGATCGCTCTACGGGACGTATTACTGATAGCTCTCACAATATCCTTATGCTTATGTCCCTTAAATGTGATAAGACGCTTATAAATGTGACTCCGGTCAACTTAAATGATGTCTTTCAAACCAAAAACTATAATGATGCAAAAACAACATAATAAAAGTTTATGAAATATTGTGGTGTTTGTAAAGAACTAACTTATATTCTGCAATACAATTAGTGTAGGTAGAACGTATAATGGTGGTCGCGGGTTTAATTCACAAGGGCACACCTCGAACATTTTGGAACCATGTGAGTCAATCACCACAATAGAGGAGGCCCGTGCCCTGCAGTGGGACGTTTATAGGTAAAACTTAAAATAACGATATGAGAAAGTAAAACAAAATACTTTGTAGTGGTGTTATTTCTAAAAAATACTCTATCTCATTTTTCATTCAATCATGACACATTACATTTCATTAGTGATAACAAACATTTTCAAATTATTACAAAGAGCTCCATTTCATTTAAAGAATAGTTAATTGAGTGAAGAATAAAGGTGTATACCCACGTGATTAATAAAGCCGAGATGAGTGTTCGCGAGTGTGTGGCGTCACTGTGAACACCGCTAATGGAATATTTAAGTGAGCCGAGACAATGGCACACACGTCTAATTTATTAACTTATTATCTGTCATCGCGTTAGTAAACGCGTTCGCTTCAGTGCACTCTTTATGCTGGAATAAATGGTAATTTTGTGTGCATAGAGGTGCGTAAGATTAGTGATATAATTATATAGGTCGAAGTGAAACCATAAGACAAACTCAACAAGATTTTAGTATGAACAAAAGTACGGATCTGAGTTCTTCTTTTTAAAATGTTCTTACAAACGCCACCACTCCTACTAGGTGTCATCAACACTAACAATCTAACTAAGAAAAACAAGTCTTTGTTAAATTAGGATGTACGAAACAATCGTCCTGACCGTAGCGGAATAGGTAGATGTCCAATGAAAATACTTGAAACCGCAAGTGGCCCGCGCTGGGAGAGGGGAGAGGTTCGTCTGGTAGCCCCGGTGCACTCGAGAGCCCTCGGCGGAACTGCCACCGCGCGCACCCGTAGTAACGAGCGACAACACGGCCAACTATACCAACTAGTGTGCTGGTCATATCTGATAGAAAATATTTACGTTGGAAATGTGCAGGTCGTTGCCGGAAAGCTAAGGAAAAAATAGCTTCGAAGACGCGTCGCACATCAACTGCGGTTGGTTAAAATGCCGGCTATGAGAGATCGCGGGTTAGATTACCACAGTGGTATAAATACGTGTGATCCTCGTGAATTTATCTCAAATTAAGAGATTCTACGATAAATTAGTGTTAAAATTGTTTGAATTCTGTCGATGACTTTTGTTCTTTCTTAGATGACTTATTTTATAATCTGGTTTTTATAGCAATTATGGTTGATAGAGTTCTACATGGAGCATTTGTTACGACGTTTATCATTGTTGTGTACACTATGGCAAATCAAGCGACGCTGTCTCCATGAGACCTTACGATGGGATTCAATAATCTTCTGGGAGGTATTAAATTAATGAACCAGTTCCAATGTCAGGTTTGTCCATCTATCGGTAGTTCCATCTCTGAGGACCAATAACTATTGACAAATCTCGAGTAGAGATAGCGTTAGAGTAACGTTGCTGGAGAATGTATTCTATGTCCAACATTAAAACGATGATTTAATAGGCTTAGTTTAAAGGCAATGGAATAAAGTTGATTATAATAGCTTTCTTCTCCTGTACTGGCGAGAAAAATGGCAATATTTCACATGAAGATAGAAACAAGATGATGACGACGGATTACCTGCGGGTTAGATGTAAGTCAACATCCTATAAATCAGATTAGAACCGGTTGAGACCCAAACGCGACACATGTCATTGCACCACTGTGAGTGTTTTCCACCACTTTCTTCAATGGTGTACTATCCCAACAAAATCCACTAACTCGGTGGCGCAGTTGTACTACGGTACGCATACAACGTTGAAATCTCGGACTCGAATACCGGATTGGGTAAAGTGATATGGATTTTACTATTCGGAGTCAAGAATTTGTGCCCAATATGACGAAAGACTCGCCCCCTAGCACTTCGTAAGACGGAATACATCGCTGGACGGAATAAAATAAAAGAAATATAAAATAACACACAATACGAAACGTGGGTGTCCTGGTAGCACCTCTGTCCTCAGCCTACCCCTTCTGGGAAAAGGCGTGAGTTTATGCATGTACGTATATAGCCCAAATTATTAATTATTCTTTTAGCTTTGTTCATACGTGAACCTAACTTATAAGTCTTTATTCAGCGTAATGTTTAATTCGGTCTGGTGCGAATCCTGCGGGACGTGAGCGTATTCCACGTAATCATTAATATTTGGTAATGCATACAGATAGCGACGCTAATGTTATAATAACGTACTCCATTAGGCAACAATGGTACCAGCACATTAGTCAATACCCGTCAGGTATTCTGCGGTGGTTTTAAACTTTCTGAATATAGAATGGCCGCTAAAATACAATTACATTTAATAGGCACCTTCCGTAGCGCAGTTGGTTAGACGCCAGCGGTAAAACGAGAAAAACGGATTCGATCCCCGCACCGAGACAGATGTTCGTGAGGCCCACAAATATTTGTCTCGGGTCTAGGTGTTTGTGAGAAAAGTGTTACCTAGTTTTCGATACCCACGATACAAGACACAATATCCATCCCTTCAAGAGATAAAGAATCAACCAACCATCATATTTTTACCCCTGATGAAACCCTAAGTTCCGAGTCAATAGATTCTCATGGTGTTTACCGGCCCCGATCATCCGCTGATCACTTGTTCCTTCCACTACATCTACCGTGGCCAAGTGGTTAGAACTGTCTGAGCCGTAAAGAAGCTATTTGACCACCCATCGATTCGAACCTACGTTGATTTTCAATCCAGTTGTATCCAGAGAATGCATTATGCCATCAAGGAACGCTCGAAATCAATAACCGCAATCAAAATTCTGTGAAAGGATGCGACCTTACCGCTGTAATTAAGTAAATTCCACATTCCGGCGCAGTGACGTCACGGGAGCCATTATACACGGCAGGAGAGGGGTTAGAGGTATGCGGAGGGGGGTGTATGGGATGTACTCGCACTGTGTACAATACAAATCCCTGGCGTCGTATATCAAGGGTTGAATATCTTAGCTATTGTGCGGTTGCGTAACAGGAAGTGCGGAGTTCACTTGGCAAAGCCTCGTTCACACTCGCTCATTAACTAATTAGTGAGTGCATGCGCTCGCCTGTGTAACGCGCCTTTACTGCAGCCAGTTGTGAGTGGGAAACTTAAAATAGAAATTACCTGTTCCTTACATTTCCAATGAAGCCAGGACAACTAATGGTAACAGTAATTTGATAACCTTCATCTAAACACATAAATTCCTATTTCACAACGTTGACAATACCAGTAAAAAGATCTGAACATCACAACAAGTTGCGACAATATTGTAAGTTTAAAGCATGAAGATTGCGTAGAGATAAAACTTTTTAAATACAAAGACGCGAATAAGTTTTATAAATATTGGATGTGTACTCAGTCTTGTTAAATGTTATTTTGTTAAGAATTATTATATATCAAACTACCAATATATTATAATTTATAACATATATGAAAATTGAAATAAAATATAAGCTTCTATCTTAGTTTAACATATAATAATATTGTAAAATAGATGTTCAAAGTACAGTGACCAAATACACCTTATATTTGACATTTATTTATTTTGTACGGCTAGAACAATAATATAATAGAGAACAATCGAAATCAGCAAATGTGTGATGTAATTATGTCGAAAAAAATATATCTGTCTGGAGAACCTCGGGCAAACCCTCTGCGGATTACTTTTATGTACTAAAACGTCCCGACCCTCAATTTTGACAGTTGACGTTTGTCAAATTCAATTTGTCAGCCTAATGTAAATAGAAATAGGGTATATTTTAAAAAAATGATTTTGTCATTGACAGTGGACGTGCAAGTATTGATATTTTAATACATAACTGCAAGTACTGGCAACACCTATACATACTTGATGACATAAACAAACTCACAGCTATGTGCTATTGAGTAGGCAGAAACTATAGTTAAAGCTCCAAGTGCAGCGATCCTAATACCTTCGTCGCTTAAATTGTCATTATCTCTTCATACTGTGGGTCGTGTTCATTTGGTCTTTGTCATACAAGTTATATGCATTTTCATTATAAAAATCGCTTGAAATGTCGTCAAAAGTCATCACCACAACTTTCGTACAGTATCTAATCTATTCCATTAGTCTCCTTGTATCCTTTCAAATCTGCCAAACTTTTAGCACACGCTCGCAAGAATTTTGGTTATGTAACATTCCAATAATAAAAAAAATGCTCTCCATTCAAATATAGGAAAATAAATAACTTGATCATTTCCCACCATCCCATGCATTTGGAACGAACTGCCAGAAACAAATAACCCTGTCACATAATTTAAGCAGGCCGTTTATCTCCGGCACCGATATGATTACTAAATACATCACCATCTCCGTAATAACTCGGCCCTTTCAATATACCCTGTTTGTGCCCGTATATTTCATCTGGCCGGCGCCGACGAGCGTAATTTTAGGCCCTGCGCCCTCGCGAATAAAAAGCCTCGGTAATAGACCCAGGCGGGAATAGAACCGACTGCTGGCGGAAACGAGCTCTTCAATGGACAATTCCTACGGAATGTGTTGCGCTGAGTGCCTAGTCTATGAGAAAACTGGCGATTGTAATAACGTAAATTAGGATCCTTTTTTATTTTGAAAGTTGATGTGTCAAACGTAAATCTCAAGACATCGAGAAATGAATATGATAAAGATATTTTAGTTAGTTGAGCTGATCAAAAGGTAAAGAGGATCTTGCGGTGTTATCAACAACAAATTTGTGATGGGGCATTCATGATTATTGGTTTAATAACAGTCAATTCCTTATGTAAATAAAATTACACATCATGTTCGGTCCATTAACTATCCCGATGTGAGTCGAGTAGAATGGCGCGTTGCAAGCGGCGCGGCGCGACTGGCTGCGGGCCAAGAGTGCCTGCGAGCCGTTCCTACTGCGAAAATTTTACCACCACCGACTACCGACACTAGCCGCCGACCACCGCCGACCGGCCCTGAGGTGTTAATAACTATGCACAAGAGATCGTTAACGCAATAACAATACATCATCAACACACCAATGACGTATTTCCTCGACTCAACCTTACTCAAGGATCCTCTAGGAAAGATATATTTTTAACTAAGCATACCATTTTCGAGGATTCCTCGAATTCATTTAAAACGTCACCTCCACAGAGGTAAGGTTGAGAAAGATTCGAGGAAACGTCTTAGAATACGGGTGTAAGAATGTGACTGCTTGTCGTAAGTAATAGATTAACCTCGACTATTGAAGAAATATATTGATGTGAGGAAAATTACTTTTAGTGCAACATCAGTCTCAATTAAGACAAGTTAAAAACGTTGCCGTAATAATGTATTAGAACCGCAAAGTTCCGAGAGAATATTATTAGTAAAATACAAAAAAAAACTGTAAGGCAGAAGATAGACAGTTCAGTGAGCAATTGACAACGGGTTTAAGAGTGTTCCCCTATCGGAACGTGACGTTAGGGACGCAAGGGGAGCGAGGGGAGTGGGACACAGAGTTTCTAATTATAAAATGATGCCCGTTTGCGTTCTAATGTAAGAGGTAGTGCCTACCGTCCGAGCACCGCCATGTATAATTTAAAACGCAATTAATCGCAATAAAACCTTTGTAATGAGACGTTAGCGAGGTGAGACGGCGCTGGGATTCGGTATGTACGGGAGGGGAGATGGGGGGGGAGGTTAACCACAATAGGGTTTTATTTACGTGAATCGCGAGAACGTCTCGGCTCTCGGTGTGAACCGTCACCGCCAGTTGTATTGGATTGATTCTAATTTCAAACGCATTCTATTTAGCTATTCACATTTCACAATCCATTCATTCATTTTAATTGAATTTCTAAGGATTACTTTACTTTTTGAGTTCAGTGCCTTTTGCTGCTATATGAACAATAGAATTTAATTCACACATTTCTCAAAATGTTGCTAGCTGAATACTAGAATAAGAATTGTAAATTTAAGGATTATCAGGAATTTTAGAAAAGACAAAATTAGTTATTTGCTTGCCACAAAATTAGTTTCATTATTAAATGCGCTTACAAATTCGCAAAAATTCGTTACAAATAAAGTATACAGCGCCTGTTATTTCAACAAGCATCATAATATTCTTAAGCCGTACTTGAATAAATTTCCAAACTGTAAATGAATCTACCCGTCCAAAGTAAAAAATCCCATAGCGATGCATTTGAAAGTAAAATACTAGTGAGGGAAACGCGAGCGCGACAAACTATCCTTTGTATGTGGAGCCCGAAACGAGCGGTAAGTGAGTTAGAGCGCGGCTCGCGGAGGTCGCGCGAGACTGCGCGAGACTGGGTGAGACCGTGCGAGACCGCGGGAGACCGCCACTTCGGAAACTACTTGCCCCTGATCACATCTCAGTGAATACGGTTCCAACTCGAGTCCGGCTGCACGCGACAGTTGTGCGGTGCGGCGCTACTGCCTAATCTCCTTATGCACTTGTGTAAGTGTATTCATGAATTCTGATCGTGTGAAGCGGTGCGAATCAATGGAAATAGCTGCGAGTTGGCGCCGATTCAATTAATAGTTAGTTGCGGAGCGCCCGCGCCGTCACACGACTGGTTTGTTGATTGGACGCTTGTCTAGTTCAACAATTTCTTGTGCACTCTGAAACGTGGGTAATTTCACAATTACGAATATTTCATTCTGTGTTGTACGTACTTTTGTACCCATTTAGAAATGGAGAAAAAACTGAAAAATCAATCAAGTTTTGCATAAACTTGCTCATCACTGTCGTGACAATGGACATATTTATTTTGAAATTTATGTTTTAATATGACATAAAATCTTCACAATATATCAGATCTAGAAATTGAACCCAAAGTTTCAATGTTGTTAATTTGTAAAACTTTTCACCTCAATTAAATCATTATCAAAATAACTACTATGCAAACGATATGAAATAAATTATTTAAGACATCAGTAATTAATCATCCTAACACATAACCACATAAGTTAATAAGTGTCCCGTGCCGAAGTCCCCCGGCTTAGTACCCCCGACCCCGTGCGGCACGGCGTGCGGCTCTCAATGACGTTTGATTGCAAACACCTCCGCGCAACTCCGCACAACTCGATTTCCACTTGCCAAGTCCGTCGCCGACCTCTTGGATTCAATTGTATAGTTACTGCTGAGATGAAATTTTCAACCAACTCTTTAGGCTGGGTATTAGGAATCTCTTGATGCCTATTGTATAGAGAGGACACTATGACCACTATTTTATTAGGCATGCACCGTAATACTAACAACACTGATTTTTTTATTCTCATCGTAAGATAAATATCTCGGCTCTAAAATTTGAAGTGGAAATGTAAGTAGAGAGCTGAAAGAAGAGATCGTGGATTCGATTCTCGGACGGAAAGCAAATATATTTACGTGATCTACAAATGTTTAATTTTAGTTTGAGAATGGTAACTCTAAAAATATATTTTATTTTCAAATTACTGTACAAGAATAACAGTATCTCAACGTGAGTTCAAAGTAATGTGTGCTACTGTTCAGTGTATTAAAACCTCATAATTGGCGCCTATAATTTAGTTATCATAAGTCAGTATTGATTCCTATAAGCATACACTTCATATGCCGAGCATATAACCCTTGACCAGACAATTTATATCCTTTGTAGTCTCCACAGCGCGTATTGCGAGTGACCGGCGCGGGCCGCGACACACTCGGCTAATTTACGAACCCGACAGGGGTTTAATGAGCTTTTTATATTAAAAGCGAACAATTAAAGCATTCCGTGTCGAGCACGCATTTTATTGTCGCCGACAACCTTAATCATCGCCAAGTATACACATACCATGCGCCACATACACGCAGGAATTTCAGTATCGTTTTTATTGCGTGGATGTGTTCATGGGCACATAGCTTACCTCAAAGTGATTGACGCTGCCTGTAAATACATGATTCCAACACTTGAAGGCTATGGAATATTAATATATTTTTGAAGAAACTTTTATTATAAAGCACACTAATCGAATAAAAATGCTACGTAACTAAACTACGCGAGAACGTAGCAGCTACAACACTGTAGCGCATTCGTAGCAAGTAACAAAAGGTGTAATCCATTTCGTATTTCGTTCGTGGTTAATTACAATTACTTGCAGGTTTCGAACCAAATCGTTCAACATGTTGGCCAATTATTTTTCGACAACGTCTATAAATGTCAAACACAAAGAACACGATACAAAAGCCTGTAGAACATTTGTAAAACATTATATCGTTCGATAAATTTACGAAATAAATTGATTTCATATGTCCATATATTTTACGATATTTTTGTCAACAACAATTGCGTAAATGGACGTAAAGATACAAGAGATTGCTTTAATATTTTAATCATTACTGTGATGCTTAATTAAAACCATTTGTAAATTGATTTTGTATAATATATGCGTTTACTGTGAAACATGAGAGTCTCGTCCTAGACCGAGTTGTTTGTTTGGTTTATTAATAAACTCGATTGGTTAATGACCTTAAAACTTCATAAAAAGGCAGACTTGAATCATTACCTATTAGATAATCCATATCCGCCCAGGTTACGTTAATATAGTGAAAAACTCAATACATATAATATTGTTCCACACAAGTGTTGACATTTAAGGTTAAACTTTATAAAACACTATTGGCATAGAAAATCTGTGAAAATACATATTATTACGAAAAAGAAACATTTATCGAGTAAATTATTTCTCTGTCATAAACCTATTACACTGTATGAAAACTCAGTAAAAAATAACTTCATATAAAAGTGACGCCATTATGCAATCTTATTCACACAACTGTGATTTCTAATTTGGTCGTGTTGTATTTTATCGTACAATTTTTATAGTACTTTTAAAAGTCAGCCCCTAAACGATTAACGCTGATTGTTATGCAGCGATGTATGTCGTGTGTTGTATCGCGTGCGTGTAATATCACTGGAGCTTTGTCGCTAATTATTGATAGTGGTTGATTAGTAGCCAAATAGGCTGTCGTATTAGCGCCGTATCGCGGATATGCGTAATTGTGCGATAATCGCGTGACACGTGTTAGCCGCGGCGTCGCGCGTCGTCGCCTCTATCGCTGGAGCCGGCGAAAGGCGGAAACATACTACTGAAACGCCACGCCACCCGACTAGATGCGACACGTGTTCAATCAAATCAAATCGTAGTATTTTTTATTTATTTTTTATTAAACACAAAACAGGTTACAATCATGAATATAGTAACATCAAGTATATATATATATTATTTTTCTGGACTATAATTATTATAACCCAAAACTTTGTATTCCAGTAAGTAATAATCAAGTTACAAATACAAATTGGAAATAACAGTAAAACTAACGAACTACTAATAACAAATGAAAAATAATTCTTAAGAGTTGAGCTATTAAAAAGAAGGCAAAAAAGTATTTGATATTAATGTAATTAAACTTTATACAATATGTACAGGCGGAATTAATGCCGTCAGCATTTTCTACTACTCAACCTTTAGAAGATGCGGAGATGAGATCAAAAGGGTGTTTCTAAGATACGAAAAATTGATATGACCAGAACTACAGTACTGCCACGCGATGCTATGTTGCGTGGCGTGTTTATGGTGTTGTTCTGGTCATAAAAAACACTACGATTTGATTTGATTCAATACCTGCCGCGTCGGGTCGGGTGACGTGGCGTTACAGTAGTATGTTGCGGGCGTCATCGCTGGCACGTATCGCTCGCGGACAAGGAGCTATTATCCTACATCGATGATAGACCGCTTGCTCGAAGATTCGATGACTTCGTGAGGTAAACTCATGCAAGCCCAAAAATAATGGCATGATCAAGAAGTGCTTATACCTATCACCTAGTGAGTTAATACAGGGTGAATAGATTCAGCACTGCTGCCTTGAAAGTACAAGAAAGACACTATCGTACTCCGCAGTAAACCTTAGGAAAAAGTAAGTTATAAAATAGACGTGTGGCACTCGGAGACTGCCGTGGTAAAGCTATTGCATAGCATTTTTGAAGTGAAAACTTCTTTAGCGGCGTTGAGCACTTTTTCTGTAATGGGTATAAAATCTTAAACTCGCGTCAGGACACGTGACCTGATCGTAAGACGAAAAGCGTAAGACGGATGGAGAGTAGACAGCTGTCAGTTAGCTGTCAGTTTATAAAGCTTTGATGAATTGCCAATGATTTTGAGTGGAGATTTCAACACAAACTTCGCAGACGATAAAAATCAACTATTAATTGAATTTTTAAATAATGAATTTGGTTTAACTATGTCGAATGATCGCAATCTTAGCACAACGAAATACAAAACTACTATTGATGCGGTCTTTATTAGACATTTAAATAGGTTCGAATCAAAACTGTTCGTTTCTTACTTCAGCTGCCATAAACCTATCGTATCAGTTTTAGAGATTGGCGATGATAGTTCTGGTAATGATGATGGTGAAAAAGTCGTTGAAATTATGGATGAAAGTTGATTTTTCGGAGAGATAAACTTTTGAATGTAAAATAAATTGTCATGTTTGTGTACGATAGCGCAATAAATGAATATTGTATTCTACCACATAAATGATAGTACTTTTATACTGATAAAGCAATTGGTGCAAAATTATTCCCTAACCATTCCAAAATATCAAACATGCTCAACGTTATTTATCAACTTTTGTAATCATATTTTTTTTTATTTATTAATTTTTTTTCCTTTGTTTTTCTTTGATATGAATTGTACAGATATTCACTGTTGTATGTGCGACTTTCGTAGAGTCGTACCATGAAGTAAATACAAAGAGGAGGTGACCTAACGCCGAAACTCTAAGCAGGCATGAGTCACCAGATTGCGGGGGTGAAGAGGGGGATTATGCATGCGCAGTAACGCCGATACAACGAATGCCACCTAGAGGCGAGTTGCTGAACTAAAGAGACAAGGGTGATATTTCAAAAAGTAATTAAAAGTTCTGCTATTCATCGATAGATGGCAAAACTAAATATCGAAAGAGGTTAGATTACAATTAATCACGCAATAGCTTTGCAATTCGCATTTAAAAGTACAGGCACATATTTGAATCAAAATAAAAATATTAAATTTAAATTTCTGTCGGACTTAGGTTATTTTCGTTACGGAATTTTTGGATTCGGTCTCCACGCTCAAGGCCCGCGATAGAAGCTATGCAATAGCTTAAAAAACATTCACAATCCTAAGCAACATTGGCGATGCGTGATAGAGGGACATCGCCGTACAATTGTACGTTTTCTTGGTGACCGTATCTGGTGGACATCTATGAGTAGCGTAATATTGATTATAGGTATTCCTAAAGTACAAAGTTTATTTTGATATTCTAGTATACATAACTCCAGTAGTTCGATAGAATATTATTGTATGTCCATTGTTCATTGTCCGCGATAGGTCGCGTGTCGCACATCGCTTGTCAACATCGGTGAGCGCTAATTATACGCACCGAGAGAGCTATCAATCCGGACACGGTGACGTCATCATTATCACGCATTTATTTGAATTAATTCATGCCTCGTCAATATATTCAGGAGTCGCGTTGATTTGATATCGCACGTTTGAGTAAACACGATTGTTGACACACTGCATGCCGATCGGTTTGTTGGCAATGTGTGGACATGTGCATGTTAGGTGTATTCAAATTATTATGTGACCGCAACAGAATATAACGATGGTTTTCACATTGCGTATATTGATGTTCATTAATAGTGTTATTGAGCTCTAATAACTAAATAATTGGTATAATAAAAATCCTTTCACCGATTGTAAGACGTCAATATACTCGTAAATAATGATGTGATGCCAGTTGTTCCAATTTCTTGCTCGATGACTCGCACTATATCAAGAAGGCGTTGTTTTGCTGTATCTATAACAATCAAGCACGCTTACTCGATGATGCTAAAAAATAATTGCATATCTAATTTAAAAATATTATCTACATATACTATTTGTTCTTTGAATAACAAGTACGTAACCTTTATAAATCAAATTGTAAAATAACCGATGCCAATCCAAATCCATATTGAGAGTTTACTCTAATAATAACGCGTTAAATATAATATTATTAAACATTAGACGGCGCAATTAGTACCGGGCAGCGCCATTAGCGGCGGCCGCGGCAGACGCTGCGGCGGCGTGCGGCCACTAAACACGAGGTGATTGTCACCTGAGCAGCCGCGCCGCAGCCACACTCGCGGCCCGGCGCACACAGCCATTGTTTGCGATCACTGCCTTATGTGTGGGATAGGGGTTATGGGAAGGAAGATTGCCAGACGTCGTCATTGTAAGTAGGTTTTCTAATTCAAATAAAAATGCAAAAACAATTTATATTAATTCCCTATTCAACATTTAAGATGTTACAAATGAACTATGGAAAAGTTGAACAATTAAACTACACAGTGATAGCATCTGAAGTTTTAACTGGCGATAAATGTGATTAACAACAAGTGCTTAAACGTTAAACTTCCAAAAACTACAAACTCTTAATGAAATACAAACGTAATTAAATTAAAGTTGTTCGTGCATGCGATATTCATGCAGCGCGCAGTAATTAATTCTCCACCTGTCGTGTTCAATACCAGAACATATTACAGCCACAAGTGCGTGACCTTACACAAAACAAACGTGCCCGTGCTCCCCCGTGAGCACGCCTCACCCCCGCGCTCTTCCGCGACCTAACAATAACTCTTAATAGGTACTCTATATTAAAATTCAAATAAAATTGTAAAGCTAAATAACGGCTACAGTGATAGCACTCAAAAAGCACAAAAATCCACGTGGCTGAGGACGGCCCGCGCCGCGCCGGTGGGCCGCTGGGGGAGATCGTCATTTCGCCGCTGTCGGACATAACAAACACTCTCGACAATTTAAAACGCAATTACCGCCAGCAATGGTCGCTAATTAAACGGAGATATTTGGTAATGGCGCTCCCTCACGCCTCGCACCGACCCACGCTCGCACACGCCGCGCAAAAATTAAACACGGTGCCATCATCGTTTAGAGACGAGATGGATACTCGGGTCAGACAAAAATATATGGATCATATTATAGGACCCGCGGCTAATGGCCACAGAAAGGCAAATTTGATCGGATGATGAGACAGTAGTTACAAAATAAATCAACGGGTATCAATTCATGAGCAACAACATCGTAGAACTTTATTTAAGTACCAAATCACTATAAACTGGTGGTAGGTCTCTCATATGTGAGAGGCCAACTGGGTAGGTACCACCGCAATGTCTATTTCTCCCGTGAACCAACACTGCGTAAATGCACTGTTGTGTTTCGGATTGAAGGACATTGTAGCCAGAGTAACTACTGGACATATTGAGACTTAACATCTTATGTCTCAGGATGACGAGCGCAGTGGAATGTTGCTACTGTTTATGAGCGGTCGTATCGCTTACCATCAGGCAAACGGCTTGCTCGTCTCGTCATTCATTGCAATAAAAAAAAAAACACGGTGTAAAGATTAATCTACTACCTTTGAATGATTTGTGGACATTGGATACAAAGCAATGTCGTACATATCTGATTACCCGTCATGAATAACTATGAGTGCACAGTTTGAATATTATTGTACCGGCCACATGCTCCGACACACGCGAGCGCGCAACACATTCATCTCATCTCTTATCTCGAGGAAAACGCCCCCAAATCTATTCACTTTTGTTGGTCACTTATGTCACATTTTATGGCAGTTACACTTCATATAAGGGCACAATAAAAACAAGACATACGAATGTTCGGTCAAGGACGCGGGACGGGAGCGCCTCGTAAATATTCCAGATAATATCCGGGGGAGGATCGCGCAAAATTCTCGGTAAACAAGGGAGCACCGCCCCGTAAAGTGGAGAAATTACGCGCGGTGCAGGCGCGCGCTTCGGAGTGCGGTGCAGCCACACTAAAGCCCTCTTTCCTGCTACGTAACGGCTGTGACGCCGAGCTGCTTTACTGTTATCTTCGAATATATTTTGCTTAGCCATAGTCTGGATGCGTAATGGCACATCTCATATTCTTTCTTAGCTGGAAATTTTTCACAAGTATATTTTTATATAAACGTTTAAGGTGGTATTGTATAAACAACTGCTTTAAATAATTATATGTGTTTCGGGCTATTATCGCGGCCACCGGAGAAGTCGAAAGAAAAACCGCAGATCATTCATTTATGATAATGAATGGGATACGATTAAAGAGTTTATAACACCGCTGTTTTCGAATAAAATTGTAAGAACTTCGAAAAAGTCTGTTACCATAGGCGTAGGAATAAATTTCGAGGAATATCAGAATCCTTCTCAATATCTATCTTGCGTCATTGAATCTGTTGCAACGCCGCAGGAATCCTATTACAATATTTCATACAACAACCTATTGTCAATAGCTGACTATAGGACTCGTTCACACGTAAAATCGCCACGTTCTCAAGTGAACGGGGCAAGTGTAGTTTATAGCATCCGAAAGAAAATTAATTATCTCTACGGTTCCATTACTCTGGAGATATTAGGCGGATGTTTACCTCTGTATTTCGCCGCCTCAAGCTCAATATCCATAACCATACATTAGGTCGTTGCTAACTCAACGGCGACTAAACCACGTACGGGAATAGCGCAGCGTCGGCGCCGGCACTACACGCCGGTGAATATACGAGGTGATAGCTTAGCTTAATAAGCGGCGCGGCGCTTGGCGCGGGGGCCGCGCGAGCCGACATTAAGATGTTCCCGGTGGCGGCACGTAGCGCTGTCCGCCGCCCTCCGCATTGTTTTTTTATTAGGCCCTCGAGGAAATTAGTTTTCGGCGTCTGAGCAGTATAATTTACCTTCCGTGTATAAATAAAAACACACCGCGCCCGCAGCTCCGACCCTGGCTGGGTCTCTCCCGTGGCCCTCCGCGAGGAACAATTTTCCCTTTAGCCATTTAATGTATGATTTTTGTTAAATTTTATTATTTTAATAGGGACATAAGTAAAATGGAAATTTAGTCAGCCTTCTGCTGACATCTGTGATGATTCTTGTTTAATTTACTTTCAGAGAAGAATATTTACATTTTATAAAGATATTTGATTGTCGGCGTGAAATTCATGTCTTGTGTTTGAGAAAGACGGTAATTAATTTTAAAGAGGGAATATGTTAACCGTTAAATAACAATCCTCTTATTTGTATCTTACTAAAAATGGTTTTGCCGTTTGTACAACATTTTATTAGCAGCACTAGATCAGCATAATCACCGGACCATAAACCTAGATTTTCCTACACTTATCAGCAGGTGGGAGCTGAATAACCTTAAGTGTGGCGAGTACAAAAACATAGTGTCTATAGACGACTATAAAATGCGTTTAGACGTCTAATAAGACAAGCATCCTAGTGGTCCATAAAGATGCGCGTGGTTCGCGGGCTGCGTGACTACCCTACAAATACTGCGATCACAATGAACCAGCGCTTCGGCTCACTGCAATCCACTTCACGCCTTGTACGATCAACACTCCAAAATAAAGGGCCGCGGGAATTATTCGCCGCGTTATAGGATTGAATGAGACGTGATTGTAGGATCCATACAACGGAGAGTTTTTATGGTATAAAGCTTTATACGAAAAAGGCTTACCTGATGGCGAATGATCCCACTTACTTGAAGATCGTATATATACGTACATAGGTTGGTAAAAAATGAAGACGAAAGACAGAGAAAAATATAAAAATTCAGAAGGAAGATTGGAGAAAGTAAAGACATTGAAAAATTAAAGATGGGAGAAGAAAGAGAATTAACAAAAGGTAATAAATGGTAGATGAGGCTACTTGCATCAGATCGTTGTGAAGTCCTTATGTTATGAGGCCTTTCGGCAGTGGACTTCTTATGCCTGCATAACAATAAACCAGCT
This sequence comes from Hyles vespertilio, assembly GCA_009982885.2. NCBI lineage: Eukaryota > Metazoa > Arthropoda > Insecta > Lepidoptera > Sphingidae > Hyles > Hyles vespertilio. Next base: position 25,161,155 of record CM042807.1, read on the forward strand.
TATTCATTACATAATCTAAATTATCCATAACATCGCTTCACCACATTATCCTCAACACGAGATCCGCTCCCAAGCACGTCACAAACTAAACAAACTTGTCCGCTGCTAATTGGACGATATCAATCGCGACTAATCCGCAGTAATCTGTGTTGAGACGTGCGGGGGGGGAGGGGAGGGGGAGGTGGGGGAGGTTGTATATGTATTGTTTGAGAGGTGGAACTAGGTGAGACGACACTTATTGCCAATGTGCCATCATCGACACGCCGCTGTTTGCTCAGGAGCCGCGAGCAAACATCGCGTCAACTAGAGATGTATTCATCTTATGCATGCATAATATTCGGCTTTGTTAACCGAAGCCGAATTACATGAACCTAAATAAATTTACATGAAAAATACAAAACAACAATTTTTTTGAAGTATTCAATGTCAGAATTCTTAAGAGAATTAAACATATTTCCAATTTTCTTCGATATCTGCTTCTGGTAGGCTAATGTAAAAATATCATAAGATAAAGAAATTATAGCGGCCGAGCCCCCTCCAAGTCGAGCTAAAAAGTGGCATGGCCGTAACATCCTTTTCTCGAAGCAATTCAGACCATTTTTAACCCCCTATAACTTCGTTGTGGCTAAAGCATGAAGCCTGAATTTTCAGTTACTAAGCAGGCATTTTGTAAACACGGTATATTTAAAATTTCATTCAATTTGAACCAGTAGTTTAAGAATTATAACTTATCAAACTTTCGTAATTTTGTCACTCACTGACTGACTGACCGATCATCAAAAGTCGAAGGCACTTCTAGCAGACATAGAACCTTCAAATTTAGAATATAATTAGTGTTTAGTGTCTAAAGTAAGGGAAAATTCAAACATTTCATAATTTGTGTCAAGTTTTCTAGATAGACCAACTGCGTGAATAACTTTGTAATCCCATATAAATGTATAGGATTACAAAGTTACATTTGCAGTTAATGAATCATTGTACCCGTATATAATGGAATAATATTTGTAGATAGATATCTGTATATATGAGGCATAACAGGAGGGGATATAGAGAGGGAAATGGTGTATTCGGTCCATGAAACTGTACAACATTCCTCTAGAAAATCATGACGAAGAAAAACTTGCTAATAAATAGACTAAATAGCTCGAAAATATCAATTACAATGAAAGAAAGAACATTAATAATCAAATCCGCTATATTTGTGATAAATTGATACCTACAAAAATAAGAAAAATCCATAAGACAGAGGCTTTAAGAAAAATCGTTAGTGATATTCTAGAAGTAAGAAGTACCGAAAAGGAAAAGAGTAGGACTCTACAAAAAGACGTGAGATCCCATCAAAAACATCCTAAGCAGCATTATGTATAAATTGTACGATACATTATGTTTTCATGCGATGGCCAAGTCGATCCATTTATTTCAAACGTAAAGAATTTTTAATATTGATATGGTAATAACTAACGTAATAACTTTATATAGAAGGTCCCTTAAGGACTTAATAAATTAATCGACTTGGTATTACATGCATCTCACAACTTTTTGCGGTAGAAAACCTGAGCTGCGAGACTTGGATTTTTTTTACAGGATGTTTTTGATGGGGTTAGAGTTACTAATATAATGTAAAACATAAAAAAGGATAAAAAATCTTCAAATGGAAAAATCTTATATCTTTAAATGATAAATTTCTTTTTTAATTCTTCTTAGATTAGATATAGGTATATTCTTTGAATCTCGGAATCGGCTCCAACAATTTTCATGAAATTTTGTATACAGGGGGTTTCGGGGGCGATAAATCGATCTAGCTAGGATTCGTTTTTGGAAAATGTTATAAACAGTAAAAATATAAACTGATAATATTACTCTTCCTGACATGTATTGGCGAATAGTAATACTGTTTGTTTTATTGTGTGCAACTAACTGCATAACCATACAATAACACTAAACATATTCCAGCAGATGGCGTTGTTAAGCAACGCTAAGCCAATGAGTGGTATTAGCAAAATCTTCGAAAAGCTTTTGCTTAATCAAATGCTAGCACATTTTGATGAAAATAAGCTAATACATAGGAATCAATTTGGTTTCATAAAGGGTCGCTCGACTCAAGATCCGGGACATCGCTAATCACGTCGGTTTTAGAAGCCTGGGAGGCATCTCAAGATGCTCTAGGAGTTTTTTGTGATCTCTCCAAGGCTTTCGGCTGTGTTGACCACCAAACACTTATTATGAAGCTGAGGTACTACGGAATCAGTGATACGTCACTTGATCTCGTAATGTCTTACTTGTCGGGTCGTGAACAAAAGGTTTCTTTGGACGGGCTCACTTCGGTAGGATCAAAAGTCAAAATTGGGGTTCCGCAGGGCTCCATTCTGGGCCCCTTTTTATTTTTAGTCTACATAAATAATCTTCCTTGCATGGTTCAGAAGTGGTCAGACATAGTTTTATTCGCTGACGACACCTCTATAATATTTAAAGTTAATCGGAAAGACGATAATCTAGATACACCTAACAATATTCTTAATTTAATTTCGGATTGGTTTTCTGCTAATAATCTACTATTAAATGCTAGTAAGACTAAATGTGTCCGTTTTGCTTTACCGAACGTGGCAAGCGTAAACACGCGTATCGAATTAAATTCAGAAGTTCTAAATCTAGCTAATTCCACAATTTTTTTAGGGATCACTCTAGATAAAAAATTACAAAGGGGTCCACAAATTGAGAGATTATCAGCTAAACTTAGCAGCGCAGCGTTCGCAGTCCGAAAAATAAGGCAACTAACTAACGTTGCAACGGCTAGATTGGTATATTTTGCTTATTTTCATAGTATAATGTCATACGGCATTATTTTATGGGGATCAGCGGCTGATATCGAATCCATATTCATATTATAAATAAAATAATTTAATTAAAAATTAAAAGACCGACTTCAATGTGCACTACAAAGTAATAAATAATATATATTTCATTGTGCTAGCACACATTGATTAATTTTCTTATTGACTAGACTAGCCAACAAATCTTAAATACGTAATATTTTGAAGGCGGGTCGCCAAGTGCCAATCGAGAACAAATTTAAGTAATGTAACACAGTTGAATATTACCTACTTGTAGATGTATCGTTGGCGCTCAGTTAGGTCCATATGTAAACTAGAAACAAATTAATTTAACATATTGATCCTACGTATACATTTGTTGAAATTTTAATAGAATTAATATGTGTCATATGTGTGGTCTAATTTTAATTAATGCATATGATCAAAGATATAGTGGTCAAGGGTTTCAACTCCAGGGTACACCATTGACTTATTGGAGTCACTTGCATATTTATATGTGTATACAATTACTTTAACAGTGATAGGAATCATAGTGAGGAATGTATAAGAAAGGGAAGGGTTGTTAAGTTTGTATGTTTCGCTCGATTGTAGATAAGTCCGATGCTCAACAATGTTGATTAAGAGCTGATATATTAAGGACGGGCGATTTTTCTATTATGTAGTTATCAGGACAGGGACTGGAATTTGCACCAGATATGACTGTAGACTCTCGCCCCCAATCACACCGAGGGACAAAACACGCAAGGCGTAACGTGGGTGTCCTGGTTGATACCAGGAGAATCTCTGCATACCCCTTCTGGGAAAATGGCGTGAGTTTATATAGATTAAGGTAAATTAATATTACGTGTAAAATTGCGTATTTTTCGCTAGGATGTTTTACACAAATTAAATTTAAGTGTAGGACGTCGTGTTCGTCATTTGGCGACCCGCCTTCAAAATATTACGTATTTAAGATTTGTTGGCTAGTCTAGTCAATAAGAAAATTAATCAATGTGTGCTAGCACAATGAAATATATATTATTTATTACTTTGTAGTGCACATTGAAGTCGGTCTTTTAATTTTTAATTAAATTATTTTATTTATTACTTTTTAGTTTTCATAAGCATTGCAATAATGCCAAAGGTAATCATATAATGAAAAACTGGAATCAATGTTAACAAAAAATGAACCACTGTGATCCTTTATAATTTAGTTTACATATGGACCTAACTGAGCGCCAACGATACATCTACAAGTAGGTAATATTCAACTGTGTTACATTACTTAAATTTGTTCTCGATTGGCACTTGGCGACCCGCCTTCAAAATATTACGTATTTAAGATTTGTTGGCTAGTCTAGTCAATAAGAAAATTAATCAATGTGTGCTAGCACAATGAAATATATATATTATTTATTACTTTGTAGTGCACATTGAAGTCGGTCTTTTAATTTTTAATTAAATTATTTTATTTATTACTTTTTAGTTTTCATAAGCATTGCAATAATGCCAAAGGTAATCATATAATGAAAAACTGGAATCAATGTTAACAAAAAATGAACCACTGTGATCCTTTATAATTTCAAAAACGAAAATTAATATTTTATGATTTTTAAGGAAGCTACACTGTCATTTCGTTTTTATGATAAAGAAAATACTAAAATCGGCTCAACCTGCTAGTGATATTGAGTACACTTATGCGTGGTAATCATTCGTTACCCGTTATAAAACACATATACTTAACCTAATGGACGAAAAATCATTGCGTTTCTGCAAAGTTTTGTGGAGGTCTGCTCTCCAGATATGTACCTATTCATCAGATCATCAACATATTTCATGTGACCAACATTATGTTAATTATATAATTCGTTTCGATTGTATAATTCGTTCCGAAGAAAAGTTATTTAAAATCATTTATTCATTGTCGCAGATATTTCGTATTTATCTTTGTATATATTCCCCCCCCCCTTCCCACGCCCCTTTCCATCCCCTCCCCCCTTGTAGTAGTAATAAACGTATACTGAACCTAATGTAAAAAGAATTATTGCTGCACTGTTCAATTTTGAGGAGTTCTGCCCTTCAGGTCCAAAGATATTCATCAGGTCTTCACAATATTTTTTTGGTCTAACCTATCATATAATACTCTTTGACAAAAAAGTTATTTTTAAGTCGGTTAAGAACTGCCGGAGATATTGAGTATTAACAATTGTACCTATTTTCTACCCCCCTCACCGCCCACCCCCACCCTTTTCCCATTTTTACCCTTGAATTAATGCTGGACCGTTTAATTTTGAGGAGTTCTGGTCGGCAGATCCTAAGATATTCATCAGGTCTTCACCAATTTTATATGGGACCAACCCTGTATATCATGCTTTCCAACAAAAAAAAAATTTTCAAAATCGGTTCACAATTGCGGGCGTAATCGCGTAACAAACATACAAAAAAAAACAATCGAATTGATTACCTCCTCTTTTGAAGTCGGTCAAAAAGAGCAGTCCGTGCTATTTATAATCTAGGGAGCCGCGATTCTTTGCGATCTGTTTTTATGGAAAGCAATATACTAACCGTATCATCTGAATGCATCTTTCAAAATATAATGCACGTTCATAAAAATATTAACAAGTTTTATAAGGTCAGTGACACCCACACTATTAATACGCGGAATAAAAATAAACTAGCAATACCCTCGTTTAGACTAGAAAAGTCAAAAAAATCTTTCTTGGGTAGTTGTATTAAATTTTATAATAAGCTTCCCAACTGGATAACACAGCTACCGGACAAACTATTTAGGACTCATATCAAAAACAAACTTATGACTAGGGGTTATTATAATATTAAGGAATATATTGAGGATAAAAAAGCCTGGGATTAGGTGTTCTCTTGCACATTGCGACCTTCTGGGGCCCTGAACTATTCGCTTAATTCACCACCTAACCTAATTTAAATAATTAAAAATATCTAAAATTGTGAACTCAAAAATTAACCAATATACAATCAAATAAATCAATTAATTTATATGACGACCGATCGAAAAAAACATTTAAAAATAATAATTAATATGGCAAATCTTTGTAAGACAAGTCACAAATACTTATTTTAGTAAATTGACAAAAACCAAGCCCACTGAGTTTGACTCGCTGGATCTACTCAGAAATGGGTCGTGCCGCGTAGTATCCAGTGGTAAAGTAAAGCCCGCTGAGTTTGTTCGCCGGGTCTTCTCAGTCAGGGCCGCGTTGGATCCGGCAGTAAGCCTAAACATACGGGACGTATCGGAAATACTTATGGTCGTTGTCTTAAGTTGGACCCAAAACAAGCCCACTGAGTCTTAGTCGCTGGATATACTCAGGACTGGGTCGTCGCGTAGTTCCAGTGGTAGTGTAAGCCCACTGAGTTTGTTTCGCCGGGTCTTCTCAGGAAGGGCCGCGTTGGATCCGGTGGTAACTATAAACCGCTACGCACCGTTGTAATATTTATGGTCCACAAATAATATAATTTAATTTGACTAACGTAAATAATGTATTTCTTTGACAAATAAATTACTATAAAGTAAAAACTAATACTTTAAATAAAATATGAATAAAAACTAAATAAATAAATAAAACTATTTATAAATAAAAAAATAATTTATTTAAAAATAAATAAAATTAATAAATAAATTGATAAAAGCAAGAAATTAAAATAAGTAATACTAAGTTTAGGAAATATATTGTAAATAGAGATTAAGTTCTATGTGTATTGACTTGTCATAAGAGTTCCTTAATTGCCTACGTGATCAATAAATACATTTCATTTCATTTCATTTCATTTCATTAGCTATTGGGTTTTATTGGGATATATGTCAAAACTTTAAAAATAGTAAGTGAAATTGGTAATTTGGCGTTTAATTTTGGATATGGCTATTTGTTTGAATCATGGATTATTAAAGATATACTGCCGGATTGAGCGAGTATTGAATCGAGAGAGAATATATTATATAAAGTACAGTATATTCCGCGGAGCGTTACTAGGAATAATTTGTACAAGAAAATAAGACCATGTTGAACTGTATTGGAATTATAAATAGTAAAAAGTACGAAGACTGTATAAATAGTAAGAAGACTTTTAGTGGAGTAATTCCTTCAAGGGTGTAATTTCTTAAGTCCAAAAAAAATGAGCAAAGGTCGGTCATCCAGGTACCGATACATAAACTGTGAAGACTTATCCATCTATAAGGTTTGTCGATTACACAATTATTATTAGAGGAAGTTAGATTGAAGAGGTTATTAATTATTTAGTTCACCACGCTGGCAAATTGGAACATGACAGATTTGATAACATACTTGTAATAATCTCTGTGGTCTTCAGCTTTCCTCGCGATGTTTCTCATCAACTTTGAAATGAGTGCACATTGACTATTAAATAATTATTTGACTACAGCATAGTTACTACAACTGGTCAACTGATTCCTAAAAGAATTTTGTTGATCATTATCTTATTTGGATCACGCCACGTAATGTCATGATCTGGGGGCACGGCAGTGCCCCCTCCAAGTCGAGCTAAAAAGCGGCACAGCCGTACTATCCTTTTCTCGAAGCAATTCAAACCATTTTCAACCCCCCATAACTTCGTTGTGGTTAAAGCAAGAAGCCTGAATTTTCAGTTACTAATTAGGTATTGTGTAAACACGGTATATTTAAAATTTCATTCAATTTGAACCAGTAGTTTAAGAATTATAACTTGTCAAAATTTCGCAATTTTGTCACTCACTGACTGACTGACCGATCATCAAAAGTCTAAGGCACTTCTAGCAGACATAGAACCTTCAAATTTAGAATATAATTAGTATTTAGTGTCTAAAGTAAGGAAAAATTCAAACATTTCATAATTTCTGTCTAGTTTTCTAGATACACCAACTGCGTGAATAACTTTGTAATCTCATATAAATGTATAGGATTACAAAGATACATTTGCAGTTAAAGATTCGTTGTACCCGTATATAATGGAATAATAGTTGTAGATTGGTATCTATATACCGCGTGATATTGACATATTGTAAATAACTTCGTCCACATGTTTGTAACCACCCCAGGAAACATTGTACCAAGTTAGATAAAAATCCACCTGATAGTTTTATCAAAAATCACGATTTTGTATTTCGTAATTTTCGATCACTCTGTACATGCACGAGTAGTTTTGCCGCTCAGCTGACAAAGGACTTTGACCCCGCAAACATAAAACTTGGCGAAATAGAGATCCCTCAATATGTTCTACACTACAATAATTATTATTAATGTAGCCTAGAACATGATCGTTATTATATAAGTAAGTAATAATGATTAACTGGTGTATTTTTTAGTAAGCATTTACTCAAATACATCCACTAATTACTAGGCACTCTCAAAATCCAATACACACATTAAAAGGTTTCTTGAATATTGGAAATACATACACGGCATTTTAATTGCACAATACATAAACTTTAATTGTAATCATAATCATAGGCCACCAAAAAAAAAAAAATCGGTCACGTGACAATCGGTCCAAATAAGTATACATGAATAAAACTATGCATAAAGAATAAAATTTCTTTCAGCTTTGTTTTACACAGTTTGCAGTCAATTTTAAGTATTGTTTGAATCCAACACGCAATATTTCAATTTAACATTTCCAAAACAATTTTACGTAAACGTATCCTAACGCGCCATGTTCCTTCTGTACTTTGCATTTACTATAATCACTTGTTGCCAGATCATACATCTTGTTATTATTATGTCATAATATGCAACTGTCCCTTTTTCGCCCTTGGATTGAGTATAATTATAAGAAAGTGACAGCATACGAAACATTGTTGAAGTAGTGTTGTGAAATTATTCGAGGACACTTAATCGATATTTTTTTATCTCAATATTATTTAATATTATAAATATGGATCTAAATCAAGCTTTACTATAGTGTGAGTTGACTGGAAACTTAATATTATGTCAGAAATATCATGGTAATTCGTTTTTGTCGCTTACGGTTGATTTTAATAATTTGGAACATCTTCAATAATTAAAACCCAACGTAAGGAAAAAAAATCAAACCGTATTCAATTCTTTTTTAAGAATCCCTGACGTAAAGGGTGGTAGAAAGTTGATCTAACGTCAAGTAATATTGCCATTGACGAAATTATTAAAAATAGGAATTTAAGTAATTCCAGCAAATGAGCAAGCAGATCATTTTATGGTAAATGGTCACTGCCGCCCATGAACGGGAATGAGCGGGAAGGAAAAAGCCGGCAATCTTACTCACCGATCGAAACGCGACAGCGAAGCTGTCGCTTCAAATCATTCGCCTGTGAGACAGCGGTACCTCCCCGGACGAGCCTGTCCATTCATGCTGAGTATCGGGGTGCCCTTCGCTCTGGGATATCCGGTGCCGTCCATAATGCGTGTGACGTTAATTGAGGGGTTTTTAGCATACGGATATTCTGGAGTAGATATTGTTAGGGACCGATCTCGGCCACAATATCCGCTTTTAAACCGGGCTGGAAGGCCAGAGACACTGATATACCCCTTTCGACCCCCCGATACCCCCCCGAGGTATCGAAAGGGGAGCTTAAAGCTTTTTCTCTTAAACAAAAAAAAAGTACACAAAGTTATTTGACTAATCTCGAAAAATGACAATAACTTGACAATATTTAATGTTTCGAAAGTAAACTTTGTGAAATCTTAATTTTATACAAAATACACCTACCGGGTATCTCAAGACTGCTACCGAAAACGAAGCCGGGTGGTAGTTTTAGTAACTACAAACACAATGCAACTAAAAATTTCGCAAAGAAACGCGACAATTATTTTTTATGATTTTTTAAATATCGTCATTTTTGGGTGGTAAATCCATAGTTTTTGCTAAAATAATAATTTAAACTCTTTTATACCTTAGATTATTTATAAATAAAAGGGTATACACTATTATTTTAGGAAAAAATGTATTTACCACCCAAATATGGTCAAAGGAAAAAAATAAACAAAAAAAAATTGTCGCTTTTTTTTGCAACTTTTTCTGTTGCATTGTGTCTGAAGTCGCTTAAACTACCACCCGGCTTCGTTTTCGGTAGCAGTCTTGAGATACCCTGTATGTATTCGCAGCTGTAGATTGTTTTATTAATTAACTACTTACGGGTAAAATTGCTTAGAAAAGTAAAGTTGACACATTCGACTAAACTACAAATAATCGATATAGATTTCGAGATATATTAATCACGGCCCTTAATTTAAATTACCAATCACAAAGATTTTTTTACGCCAATCAGAGTATCTCATTTGAAATACTATTATCCAATCCAGTTACGTAATTACTGCATCAACCAATCCATCCAATCAATCCATAGGGATCTTACATTTTTTAGCAAATCCTAATGTATGGTGGCGCGGGCGGCGCGGCGCGGCGGTAAGCTCAGTGTTCGGTGTACTGCGGTACAATTGGTAATGTAAACAAAGACGCGCGCGCGCAGAACTCGCCATTTTGATAGTTTTTAAATTCTGTTGTTATTAGTATTTAGTTGTATTTAGTGTTAAGTAAGTGAATAGTTATGAGTGTTTAAGTGATAGAGACACATATTGGAATTAAGTACGTTATCAGTAGGTGTTAGTTTTAGTGTTTTAAGTGTTCTTTTTATTGTTAAAGTTTTAGTATTTGTGTTTATAAGTACATTTTAGTTAGTATTATTTTGTTTTTATTTTTATTATTAATTTACTTTATGCGTATTCTTAATACAATGACGAATACTTCTAGTTCTGTGGAATACACAGATATGGTGTTATTGTATGGCGAGTGTAATCAAAACGCCGCGCCGCCCTGGCCCTCAGAACATATTGTGAGAGATTTGGTGTAGCTGTACAAAGATTAAGGTACAGTGGTCAGTACTCAGTTGTTGCCCTAGACGCACGAAGATGTTCCTCCCCGTCGTATTCGAATTAACTTAGAGGAGCGGATTTTGAATTGCTTCCGGGACAACCCAAACATGAGCATAAGGCAGGCTGCACGGCAATTCCGTGTGAGTTATTTTTCTCTGCACGGGATATTAAAAACAATTTAATTTGTTCATGGGAAGATAGTTCTCGCGATCGCAGCGCCGCGCTGCATGTACTAGCAGGTCGGCTGTTTTCATAAACGCGGGAATATTGCGATGTTGCCGCTCCGGTCCGTACGGACGCTGTAAATCAGGTAAGTGTAATTATAGGACGTTCAAATTAAATGCCATTATTTTGACTTATAATTTGTTTGAAAAATCAACTTTTTTGTTTCTTCTTCGACGACAACTCCTATGCGTGCAAACAATATAACTTACTACGCGATGCACATGGTTTAATTTATTGTAGGGGGTGTCAAAATCACGCTGTATATTATATATGAGGCATAACAGGAGGGGGGTATAAAGAGGGAAAGGGTGTATTCAGCCCATTAAACTGTACAACATTCCTCTAGAAAAACATGACAATGATAACTTTGCAAATAAATAGACTAAATAGCTCGAAAACAGTCACCATGAAAGATAGAACACTAATAACACTGGTCAACAAAATTTTTTAACAAGAAAAATGCTTGCTAATTTTAAATCACCTACCTATCCTCATTTTATTGCCATATTTATTTTGATTTCATCAGGTCTAGTTTTCGTGTTACAGCTACCACAAAATTAAAAATTAACCATTTTTGTTTCACTTTTCTCTTCAAATAGAATTTGTTTATTTGAAGAAAATAGTGTTTTGTTCTGTTTTTAGAGTTAAATGATTCTTAAATAATATAAAAAAAGGGTAAAAATAATCCTGACAAGTTTTGTTACATTTGTGGTCACATTACTTTCAAAACTCAGCGAAGGAAATTGACACCAGAGACCAAAAAAATAATTATGTTAAGAAAGACTGGCCTAAAAGGCAATCTCTTACTCCAGGACAAATAAATATTAAAAGCACTCTATTGGTGCAGCCTGAGAATGTATTTTTACCAACTCCACACATAAAGTTTGGGCTTATGAAGAATTTCGTGAAAGGGGCTTTTTTTATTTGAAAGAAAAAAATCCTGAGCTAAGTGAAGCAAAAATTAAAGGGCATGTTTGTTAGACCTCAAATCAGGTAATTGATGTAAAATGATATATTTAAAGAAAAGCTCAGTAATTTAGAAAAATCTGCTTGGGAATGTTTCATGAAAGTAACTTCCAATTTGCTAGGAAATCACCAATCAAGTGACTATAAGCGTGCTATAAATGTACTATCGCGGAGCTTTTATCTACTTATAAGGGTTTGGGCTGTAATATGTCGTTGAAAATACATTTTCTTCGTTCACATTTAGACTTCTTTCCTGAAAATTTGGGCGCCGTCAGCGGTGAACACGGTGAAAGATTCCATCAAGACTTTCTACCATAGAAAAACGATATCAGGGCAAATGGAGCCCACGTATGTTAGCGGATTACTGTTGGACATTAAAACGAGACGTTCTTGAAGCAAAATACAGACGAAAATCATAAAAGTAAATTCATATTAATGTTGCAAAAAATAAAAATAACTTCTTTTTGTTGATAAAAATTCACAATTTCTAAAATGTTACAAAATGGAATTATAAAAAACTATTCGTATTTAAAGCATTTTAATTTTATTTCTAGTATCCTTATCCTTGTCCTAAACATAACTAGACAAAAGTTTTCATGTTACATGTAAAAGTTGTTTTTTTGTTGACTAGTGTAATCAAATCTGCTATATTTGTGATAAATTGATACCTACAAAAATAAGAAAAAACCATAAGAGAGAGAGAGCTTTAAGAAAAATCATTATATATATTCTAGAAATAAAAAGTACCGAAAAGGAATAAAGTAGGACTCTACAAAAAGATTTGAGATCCCATCAAAAACATCCTGTAAAAAAATTCCAAGTCTCGCAGCTCAGTTTATCTACCGCAAAAAGTTGTGAGATCCATGTAATACCAAGTCGATTAATTTATTTAGTCCTTGATTAAGCGACGTTCTGTATAAAGTTATTACGTAAGTTATTATCATATCAATATTAAAAATTCTTTACGTTGTAAATAAATAGATCGACTTGGCCATCGCATGAAAACATAATGTATCGTACAATTTATGCATAATGCTACTGGCTGATGTTTTTGATGGGATTAAGATATTACAGTTAATATCCATCATAAACTAACACATATAACTAAAACACTTTATGGAGGTCATAACACTCATAACTGAATCGTTAAGCCCGAAGCCGAAGCCACATTGGCAGCTCTAACAGCTCGTAAACAGAGTATTGTTTGTCCATCGACGTCTTGCCGGGCGCCGCCACCTGTGGCCTGTAGTATGGCGTCTCTCACACTACACTCTTCATTACATGTTGCAGGAGAATCCGCGGGAATCATACTGTCGACCCGAGAACAGATTACGAATAAACTGGAACGGTTGATTAATCTTAAAATATTATGGTACTATCGAAAAGCAGATTCTGGACTCTGGAGCCTTCTGTGTATTGTATTAAAATTACCACGCACTTTAATAGGAAAAAAAAAACATTCGGAGGAAGCCAGAACTGTTGGCCCTTGGGACCGAAAGGTTCTAAAGTGGAGGCCACGTACAGGCGAGCGAAATGTCGGGCGCCTACACTACAATACGATGAACAAAAATATCGTGACGCAAATTACTGTGCTATGTGAAGTCTACCGAATCCCCACCACCACTCAATTGTAGAAGAGTCTCACGGTCAATAGCAAATCTGTGCAAATTGATATATGAATACTGCAATCCAGAGGCAAAACTAAAGTAAACAGGGAGCTGTATGCGCTAGTTCGTCAAGCCAATACAGTAAAATACAGCCGTGTGTATAAATATTCATGGCGGTTCACGCGCAGCTGCCCTGCGACTGTCGCGACCGATTATCGCAATCGGATTGTTGGTGAGCCCGCCCACTACATTCCGTTCCGTATCTCTATATTATCCGTCGCCATTTGTACCTTCTAAATCTTCCAAAAGGTAGGCAGGATATTTACAAGTGCTTATTTATGTTCCACGATGCAATGAAATATCAATGCCTTTCTTAAGGTACAGTTCTTAGCACTACCTTTGAAAACACGTATCTGATGTAATTTAACAGACATAGGTATATGCACAGCTGAGCACACAGTCTGTATCGCCGTAAGACAAGTCCGTTTTGTTGGCACATTCATTTGTTCAGATTAAACCTGTCCCAAGCTCTTAATGAGCGCCACCGGCAACTAACAAACCTATTCACAGTCCAGCCTTATCTCTGCATTCCACTCTATAAGACTCCTTAATTTTCAGGAAAATAAGATTTTATCTTCTTGTTTTAGATGCTCTTCACTTCCCTCAATGTTAGCTTAATATTTTGTTAAGTTATAATTAGAATTATTTATGTTTACAAATGATCAAATCTCTAGTATGAAACAATCAATAACGTTATCAACAGTTTCTTGTAATACAAAATGTGCAATAAAGATTCTTCATTGCAGGATGTGAATTATAACTTCGTGATTCATCAACTGCTAGATTGACAGGACAGGGATTCGTAGGTAAAATGTACTAATTGGATAAGTGTGATATTTGGTTTTGGGAGAAAAGTCAGCACTAGTACGTCAATGAGTCATAATAGTTAATATACACAATACGCAAGCATTTGCAGATTGCGGACAATACTCCTACTTGATAAATCTCGTCTCTTTTCAGCAGAAATAACATTCACAAAATCCGCAGCTGTATGTATTCTTCATAAATATTTTCATACTCTGTTACTAGATTGTGGATTTGGCCTAAAACAACAGCCGAAGCTCTTTCGACTGTGTGTACACACTATACGTATGCTTGTGTGTGTGCGTGTTTGTATGTGTGTGTATGGATTTAAGCGTTGAAATGATTCCGTTATGAAAGGCGTAATGTAGTCAAACGTTGCGGCTCACAGCGGAAGGATTATGTTATTACGCGACGTAGCTGACGCGACGCGGCGCCTCCCGCCCCGCCCCTGCCCGCGGGACACCATGCGAGGGGGGAGGCTCTCTCACTACACTCATTTGGTTTTACTAACGCTTCTGTTGTTTGTCACTCGTCATTAGATTTCGGCTCGCCGGCTCACCGGCCGCGATGTATCGCCCTAATCCAGTAGCTCCGAAGCCAATGACTAACTTTTGTGTGTTGAGCAATTAGTGACTTGTTCAGATAGCCCCGGTGCCGAAACTTATTTGATTATACTATCCTATACTAATAAACTAAACATTGTTGCCGAAGGAAATGATTTGTTATTGTGTTAAGGAAAGTTGCTGTTTTTATAATAATATTACACAATAGTTAATGAGCGTAAAGTCCCACACTGGTTGTTTGGATCTATGTAACGCAAGATTTAAAAAATACATTGAAAAAGAAAACTTTTTAAACATCTTTAAGCTCTAAATATACATTCATACATTCAACGTATTGATACGATTAATTGAGTAAGACTAATATTCATTTATTTCAATTTAAAATTGTTATTACGTATAGCATTACCTAAGCTACGGAAATAGGCCTAAAACAGAGGTTATTAAAAAATATTGCTGTTATAAGCATCTGGTACATGAAATAATAAAACTTAACAAAACGCCAAACTATTAATTCAGAAACATCATAAAGCAAATCTACAAAATTTAAAAATAATAACGCAATAAATAAATAAAAACCAAGGGCAATTAAAAAGTAGCCAATTAAGAAGGCGGTGAGGACCTTGGAGCGCGTGAAGTAACGCGTTGTATCGACGATTCCGGCTTATGACGGTTTCCTCAAAAGAGAACGGCGGGCCTCATTAAGTACCCACAAATCATAATCTTGGAACAGTTAGTGCTTGCTTCCTGTACCGGCCAGGTTATACAACTGGAACACGCTATGTTTTACGAGGTTTTAAACAGTTAAACCGGTGTAGGAATTCGTAAACGCCCGGGTAGCGATAGATAAATTATGGCGCTCTAAAATTTGTTTCTGTACATATATTTTCTTGAAGCTAAAATAACTTTCAAAAATCATCATAACAAGGCTAGAAATAATCTTAGTCTTCCATATTCAGAAATATAATCAGACCTAGATTTCTCTAGGTACACTAATATTACACCTGGAGTAGTAATATTACTACTCCAGGTGTTAACCCCATCCTAGCAGCATTTTTTAATCCATACGTTGGGCAAGCTGACCAGCCTGTCGAGTTTTGATGATTGAATAAATAATAATAGTAACCACTTTAAAGTCCACTTAGAGCCTGATGTATTTATATGTAGAACAATAATGTATTTCCAACTCCTCCTATTAATTTAACTTTCTGATTAATTTCGTTGCGGGTTAAAGACAAGTTAGACATTCCCGGAGACTCGCCGAGCTTCAATGCTCGGTGTCATTACATTGCGTGCCACTGTTGATCCTGGCTTACAGGAGTTGCAGTGGTGGGTGTGAGGGCGGGACAGTCTCCTATAGGTAGGTAAACTGTGCATATTTATTGCAGGAGGAGTTGCGTGACAACCTGACAGTAAGCGTGATGAGCTTCGTGCCGACGATGGATGACGACGGCAAACCGCTCACGTGCCGCGCTGAGAACCCCAACGTCACCGCGCTCGCGCTAGACGCCTCCTGGACCATCAGCGTCGTCTGTAAGTACACGCACGGCGCACCATTACACCCTACCATCACTATGACGCTCCACACACATTATTTCTACCGTCGATAAGTCCCTTATAATATTAAAATCCACAGTGGTAGGTAGTATCTTAAAGATTTATGACACATTTCAAAATCGAGTTAAGATCCTGATACAGGTGGCTTCGTAATAATATTAATTATCCAAAGACTAATTTGACCATTTTTGTTTAAGAAACTGTTATCAGATAAGGGATCTTAATAATATTTTACGCAACTTAATCGATTATGTTGTAGTTGATCGGTTGTACTTAACTACATCAAAATATATTAGCCACATAAATTTTTAAAACGCTGACTAACATGACGGTACCATAAACCCATTTTTTATAAAAAACATGCACCCGTACATAATTTTTTAATTTGGTGTGACATAATAAAGACGCATTACAATATAAAGCCATTAATTTGAAGCTGTTAATTATGATTGCGCTATGTTTAATGGCGGCAGTAATGAACTCGCGATAAATTCTCATGCATAAAATACTGCCTGACTTCGGCCGAATATCAGCGGTGTGCATCTGTTTTATACCGCTGCAGTTGATGAGATACCTATACTCATAATGCATATACTTAGTCTTGCCATAAATATTGTTGCAAAGGAAAACATATTTTTTCTGTTCTAAGTTCGTAACATTTATTACTATTGCAGTGTTGTAGTTTAATACATTAATATAAAACAATTAAACATAATATATAAAGCTTATTCGAAGTGGTCTCCATGGGCTGCAGTACAGTCCTTTTAACGTTGAGGTCAGCTATTAATAGCAGCACGCACTCGTTCGGTGTAAAAATTCGTCACTGCCAATCGTATGGATTGTTTAAGGGACTCCAAATTATCATAGCGTTTCATTGTAATTTGCAGAAAATCATATTCAGCAATGTAAAGTCTATTGCTCAACATTGTCTTTTATATGTATATAAGAAAACATTACCATTCTAGCGTGTGCATCACTGCAGCCCTATAGGTAATGCTAAATAATGCCTCGATGTAACGGTATTGGACGCTTGCGAGAAAGAATATCAGGGCGAACTTAACTCGGCCAGGCGCGAACTTACAATATTTGCAAACCTACCGGATTACAACGTTGTTTCGTTAATCCAACCTGTTTGACCCCTCAGCGGAAATTCTCGTAGAAAAATATTATGAAACTGATCAAACCTAATACCAGGTGGTGTGATGTGTGTTGTCAGATCCGCCGGTGGTGCGGCTGCGGCTGGGCAGCTCGCTGGCGGCCGGCGACATCAAGGAGGGCGACGACGTGTACTTCGAGTGCCACGTGCGCGCCAACCCGCCCGCCAGGAAACTGTCCTGGCTGCACGATGTGAGTACAAACTATATTTTACCACGGTGTTTACTTAGGTGGTGGTTTTGTACGGCTAATTTCCTGACTTCAAAGGAGAGCCTCAAGGTTACCAAGGCAATTAGCGTTGCTGGTGTAAGTTCCTAGCGTAAATTTTGATAAGTCTTTCAACTCTGCGTTCTATAAACTATAAAAGTCAACAGAAAACCGTCACTGGCTTTTTCGGTACCCGAAGACACCGAAATCCCTCATCCCCAAACAGCAGTCACGAGAACGCACCACAAAGAGAGTTCAAGGCCGCTTCCCATTGCCGCGGGCTGACAAATGGAACCATATATTTCCGTCCTCAATGACTGACATGCGACTTTTTGCCACAAAAAACTAATATCGCGCGATGACAAGTTCTCAGGGAATTATCAGTGCCGCAGAATATTTCAGCGCTAGCCGCGTAATCCCGGTCGAGCACCTAGAAACCCGAAACGGCCTGTTTAGATTCCGAGAAAATGGGAATAATTTCCTGTTATTACTTTACTTTAAGGAAACGAGCGTAATAAGGAATAATATTAAATGTCACATTCCGTAACAACTTTTTTTTAGGTTTGCCGAATTTATAACCTTATTTAAAATAGCTGTAATAATCCGGGATGCTGTTCTGGTGTACAAAGATCGCGATTCATGTCGTAACAATATTACTTTATCTTACTTTATATTAGTTTATCTGGCGGCTGGATCCATTGTATACTTAGCAAACCACGCAAGAAAATATCGTCAGGTTCAACGCTTGTATATTTGAAATTGAGCAGTCCGACATAATATTTATTTCAACCCGTGACAAATAATACCTATTATATCTCGTCTGTAGATACTTGCATGAATTGCATTCCATTTACCATCGAGTGCATTCTAATAACTTTGTCGCAGTAGCGTACAAAAACAAATCATTTGTAGGCATTTATGAATGAACATAAATAAGGTAGCTGTATGCAGTTGTGAGTGCGTGGTGGCCTGTTGGTAAACGGACTAGACGCGGCTGCCAATATATTTACGGTGGTCGCGGGTTAGAATCCCAGGGCACACCTCTGACTTTTAGGACTCATGTGTGTATTAATAGTCAATCACCACGCACTAAAACGGTGAAGGAAAACATCGTGAGGAAACCTGCATACCCTAGCGATTTATAAGAATTTCTACGGCATGTAAGTTCGTCAACCCGCACTAGGCCAGCGTGGTGGACTATATGGCCTAACCACTCTAAATCGTGCTCTCGATTGTAGAGGAGGCCCGTGCCCTGCAGTGGGACGTATATGGGCTGATACATATGTACATGCAGTTGTGAATAGTGAGCGGTGTGGATGCGTCGCGAGTGGCGCACGGTCCGATAATCGCTTTGTGTGTCGGCGCGACGGCGCGGGCGGCGCGGTGTTGTGGCGGTGTTTTAATCAGCGGCGGCGGACACGTTTTTTTGTCATTCCACCCTTTCAGGGGCAATCAGTCGCGCGTTGTTACGCGGATAGCGACACGCCGCTCCCCGTGCGCTCGCCATGTATTGTTTTCAGGTTTTTGTGACGCCGCGAGTGGCGGTGTAGGCGGCCAGTCCCGACAAATACGATTGTTTGTGACGCAGCGCTTGATCCGCCCATGATGCCTCTCGGCGCGTATTTGGCTAATGCTGTTTGAATATCTGCCACTCTGGCTTATATTAGCACCAACGCGAGTCAGTCATGGGTAGTTTACTCACAACTGAGTTGCTAAGTTCGCGTCACTGCCCATGTCGGGCGATTGCCAGCTGACGTCATTGAGTTTAGCTCGGTACGTGTTGGCTTATTCCATTTAAGTAGTAAACGTGCAGTCAGCCTTCTCACATACACATTTTAAAAACAAATAATAAACTGAGCGGTGCGGTCCACACAAGCTCATAGTGAGTGGATCCATAGGTATTTGTAGAATGTGCGCGATTGCTTTTCGATCCCACCTCGGTCTGCGAGTGAAAGCGCCTCAAGTGAGTCGAGCGGCTCCTTTGTCCCGCGCCTCGGTCTCTGGCCCCCGCCCGCACGCCCCACGTCCTCGCCCCGCGCTCGCCAGCAACACGCATCAGCTACACTCACCGCCGCCCGCCTCAATGCTCTAGTACCATCGCGCATGGCCTGGAAGCAGAGAGGAGCTAACTACCTTCATGCCCCATGCATTGCAATATTTATGTTTCAAAATTTCCTTATATATTCCTTACTGGTGGTAGGTCTCTCATATGTGAGAGGCTGCCTGGGTGGGTACCACCGCAATGTCTATTTCTCACGTCAAACAACAGTTTAAATGCACTGTTGTGTTTCGTATGGAAGGACATTGTAGCCGGAGTAACTACTGGACATATTGAGACTTAACATCATATGTCTCAGGATGGCGAGCGCAGTGGAATACCAAGCATTGTTTTGCAATTCAAGGTGTTGTTTGGTTTTGCTTCTGTTCATGAGCGGTCGCATCGCTTACCATCAGGCGAACGGCTTGCTCGTCTCGCCATTCACTGAAATAAAAAAAAAACTTGACACTGAACGTGTCTAATTTTGAACACATAATTCAACATGCTTGAAGAAAGCTTATAATATGGTCGCAAAATACCACACCACTTGATGGGCGAGTGATAGAGCTCTATTACATTGGACTTCTGTAGAATTGGTCTGATTTGGCTGAAGTAGTAGCTTTAACTACTAACACTAACTAGTAGGTAGTACTAGTTAACTCACAGAAAAACCATAGTTCTTCTTAACCTATTGGTCCATGGTGTTTGTAATGCTGTCAAATGTTTCACGCTGTTTGTTGTAAAGTGTGTGTAATGGATGTGTGAGATGCCCTGCATTCGGGCTCGAGAGTAGTGCAGTGGGTGCACGCACGCAGGCGGTCGTTTATCACCGGGATTGTTTACGCTCATCGTATTATTATTGTTTTCAGTGCCACTGACACTTATTGTCGAGAATGTTCTGCATTTTTTCCCAATAACTAGGACTTTATGTTCAACACTCACACAAAAGCTAAATACCCACTTGATTGTGAACCCACACGTGAATTAGACGGTGCACAATAGACACATAGTCTCTAAATGCGTGTTACATGAAACAAGTCATAAGTAACCGTATTTCACTTTAATATACTTATATATGTTATAGAAGATGTTATACATATTTCCTACCTAAACATAAAACCTAGCACCTCACACAGTGTAAAAACTAAATATATCTTTACAAAACGTAATTGAAAGTCCATTGTTGTGTTGCGGGGTCCCGTGACCGCGCGGTGTGCTCTCCGCGCGGCAAACACGCGAGCTGTGAAACCGCACCGAGCTCATGCGAGAGGCGTCCGCGCCCGTTAACACACACACTTTACATAGTATTATAATATGTATTATGTAGATTATTACGTTTTAAATCTATTTCGTTAAATAGTCACCTTATTGGTTGGCGCAGTTGGTTAGACGCCGCCTGTGAAACGAGAGGCCGCGGGTTTGATCCCCGCACCGAGAGAAATGTTTGTGCGGCCCACAAATATTTCTTCCGGGTCTGGGTGTTTGTGAGACCGAAAAGTCTCTCGTAGTTCTTGATACCCACGACACAAGACTCGATCTTAGTGTGGGGTCAGGACTATGTATGTGACTGTTGGGTGTTATTTATTTATTTATTATTATTATTTATTGGTCTGTGACACTGAAGTTCTAAGCTGAGATCGGACATTGCAGTGTCGGCAGCTTTTTTGCAAGTACTGAACGCAATTACGACAACTTTTTTCCCAGCTGGATGTTATAATTTTGAATTATAGTTTCCTTTAAGAAAGAGTCGCATATTGGGAAGAAAATAAACTCAGTGGCATCTTTGCCTGTATGTGTATCGCGATTTGCGTAATTATTAGGTCTAAATACAAACATTCGTATAAATAGGGCATGTAGTCTTAGCCTCATTTTTTGGGTTATTGTTAGTAAACTCTTTGACATAAATATATGGACAGGGAAAGCCTGTAAAGTCCATTCCGACGTAAGTGGTACGCGCGCTCCAGTTGATCTTTAGTAAAGCGTTATTGAACTGTCTCGCAACGATTTTGAAAATAATTGCTTGTATTATGAGATAAAGATTAATAAAAATAAAGATAATAATTCTTATCATATTAAACAAAATATATTAGATGAAGTTAATTTGATATTTATTTTAGCGCGATTTTCACGGTCATCTTTTAAAACTCCAAATGCACTGAAGGGCCAATGCGAAGTTTTTGAATCAATGAGTACACTGTTGTTTTACATAGTGACACGGCTGACACCTTCCAGAGCGTCGTAAACAGAACCCTCCGACATTCCCTGTCTTAAGTGACTCGCGATCACTTTTGTTTTACTTATTATTTGTTTGAGCTCACTCCGTCAAGTTTTTTTATGATCTAAACGTGAGGCTGATTTGGAAGGAAAAAACAATGACATTACACCCACCTCATTATTTAGGAAAATACAATTTCCTTCATAGTATGCACTATGGAGTTATAATTAGATAACAGACTATCTACCCTCATAACCACTACGAATCTTTTTATAACCCAGAATATACTGGACGCATTTTTTAATTATTACCTAGCAATCAAATCACCTAATTTGACAAACGAAACCAAGACTCCACGATTCTCAGCTAAAATGCCCAGTCAGACAGGGGTCGTCCTGACATTACCACGTGAAAACAAGTTAAAGTGAAACTGAGGGCGCGCGTGTGACGCGTGAGGTGGCGTGTTGTGGCTGCTAGTTAAATTCAATTCTCTTTTTGCCGGCACTTAGTGCGGGGCGAGGTAATCACCACACGCTCGTTCTTGCGGTGAGGCCCACACAAACCGGGACTTTCCATACTACTGCCACAAACTTTTTTGGCTTATCAAAATTACAACAACATGATGTCAACTATCCCTCAGCTCCCTATCTTAGTTTGATTCCCACAGAGATTGTAGTACCAATCCATCTAGAAATATGCTGAGAAAGAAAAAATAAATGACAATTGAACAAGCATTGAGCTCTTACAATCCCGCTCACCGAACGGACACAACACTTGATCCACAGTTTTCTATGTGTATTATCTATGCAGTATCCGTTCCCTACTTTATTATAAATCGCATTTGCTTCTCCGCTATAAATTAGAAGCTATTAGTTTGGTCGCCGAGAGATGAAGAATAAGAAACATCGATCTCTTAATATCATACTATATATCACTTTGCTATTTAGAGATAAAATTACAAGGGTCACAGATATATCTAGGCTGAGAGACAAAGTGCTGCCCACGTCAGTGTTCAAGGGTGACCTCTGGAGGACAAGGCGGCCTCGCCACATCGCCGCACCGATGGCCACAGATATTCCACTCCGCAGTACACTGCCATTTAACACTAAGGTCACACACATATCCCGCAAATCAATAACCATTATATTACAATAAACTTGATACTTACGGCATTCTCATACAGCGTTTATAAACGTAATTTGAGGTATCAAAGTTATCAAATGTCTTCATCGCTCAAACTAAATTCAAAAGTAATTTGAAAGAGACAACATATTGGATGATTAAAATAGGTTTGAAAACAGGCTGAATGCGATCGTTTGTCTTACAAATTCTACTTAATTTCATATACAAGGCGAAACTATTATTTTTATGATTTACCTATTATGGAAAACTAGCCGTAGTATAGTATAGTACTCACGCAAATGTGTCATAACACTTTAATACACACTCAATAGTATTAGTAAAGAATGCTATTTTCAAAATACTTACTATATTTTTTACTATACTAATGTTTCTAAGTGGCCAGTTCTAAAAAGTTTCAGTCTGGCTCTCGTATTAAACAGTAAACAATTAGATCTATTGACAATGGAATGATAATATGGTAAGGCTTCTAAGAAACAAAAAGTTTGAAGATCTCTAATCCACAGTATCATATTGTCACTTTATGAAATCCCACGTTTTAATAACTTGTAGGGCAAAAAGTAAAAATATTTTTGTCTACCAATGTTTATTTCATGTACTTCAGTGTTAAGGATTTGTAGAAACTTGCAACTTGTCACACTCTTAGTTGAAAGTTTCACGCCAGAGGACAAATATTGTTTATTTTTGCTAGTAAACTTTTTTCATACCGTGCGATTTTCACAATGTTGTTTTTAAATATTAAACTACTTATTCCTTATTGTATTTTAGAACACTAGACATCATGACTTGTTGAGACTCAGCAATAAGTCAGAAACATGGCCGCATGCCTGCCAATGTTCTGGTGGTTTTGAACTGAGCGCTAAATAAAGTCGGAGAAATATCTCGAAACTCCCCAACTGACTCCCCAAATGAAGTTGTGTTATTGAAAAATATACATTTTGTAATGCTAAAAGAAAAAAACTTCCTTCAAACCCCACGTCCCGTCCTGAGAGCAAATTCAATCGACACCATTTAGCTTACGCTTTTTCACGTTACCTAGTAAACGATGACATGCATAATTTCTACGAAGTAAATATATGTATTCAAATAAGATAGAGAGGAGTGCTGTAAATGTCTATACTATATTTACGAAGCACCGCTCGGCGCGCGGGCAGAACTTTGTTTACTGATGTTTATTTTCGACTCCGATCACCACGACTCCGTGGCGCAACGGTAGCGCGTCTGACTCCAGATCAGAAGGTTGCGTGTTCAAATCACGTCGGGGTCAGGAATACATTTTTTGATAATAACACAAATATAAAGAGAAAATATTATACTACCAAATAGTTAAAATTAAGCTTAATTTAGATCAGTTTATTTTATAATGTATGTACC
This sequence comes from Hyles vespertilio, assembly GCA_009982885.2. Classification (NCBI taxonomy): domain Eukaryota; kingdom Metazoa; phylum Arthropoda; class Insecta; order Lepidoptera; family Sphingidae; genus Hyles; species Hyles vespertilio. The sequence goes on from CM042807.1 coordinate 25,185,750, forward strand.
CGCTACGCCTGCATGTGCAGAGTACGTCATCATTAAATTAAAATTATATTAAATTCTATTTATATTTGTGCTACATGTACATGACAAATAAATTAAGCAAAAACTTGATTTATTTCCTCCGTACTAACAAGAGTTCGCAAGTTTGCACGACTTCTCTTGGTAAATGTTTAATAATAATGTTTAATTAAATAACTTCACGGATAATTTAGCAATAAAGAGTTCTTAATAACAACGAAATCTCAAAGTTAGGTTTCGGTTCATTGTGATGAAACCCTGGTATCATACCTACTGTACTTCAAGTAGATACTTAAAGATTTAAAAACTCATATAAGTTATTTGAGGCTGGAATTCATGTTAGTACACCTGACTTGACGTGGCGATTAGCTTCCTTATCCAATATTATGTCGAAAAATAGGTTATGCATAGTACAAAGTAGGTACAGGCTGTATCAATAGTCACTCTTCCGAAGACACAGGCGTGAAATTATTTATAACAGAGCTTCACAAAATCAGGGTTGGAAACGCGCGAGTGACACCTCTGGTGTTGCAAACGTCTATAGGTTACGATAACTGCTCGCCTTCAAGCGGGGCGTACGCTTGTTTGCGCCCTAAATTGTATTAAAAATCAAGGATAAAAGCATAATATAGTTTTAAAATTCATTCCGACGTGGGTTAAAGCCAAGGCTTATTTGAATATGTCGGAGCCGGCGCCGGCGAGGTTGGCACGGGGACGAAGGTCGGCATCTGTATTGTAATTGGAGTATTAATTCGGCGCGGAGTGAGTTCGAGAGCCTTCGCCGGCCCTCGGAACTCAGCCGTGAACAGATCACACGGAGATGGGAGTAGGGACACAGCGTGAGGGACCTACTGAGGACCAAATAAATTGACGTGATTGCTGGCACCCTTTTATAATTCAAAATACCCACTCAGTCTCGAACTAGGGAGGGATTTCGTAAAATTATTACATAGTTGATGTATGTGGGAGTGTGGGGTTACTTTAAGCGGAAAAAGGATAGATGTTTTTTTTTTCAATAGTTAATTAAAACAACATTTGACTTCGAAATATGTTTTATTTTTATTTTACTTTATTTTATTTGGGTGGCTCACAGCTATCAATAGCAAACAAACATATATTAAACAAATTGTATACAAAAGATAGCCAATTACGAGCTACCGCAGATAGGTTACAAAAGTTACAAAATGTAATTGTCTTACTACTCGTATCTTTAAAGTTAGTTATCAGGAATTACAAAATTAAATTACTCATACTAAGCGTAATAAATATTAACTAAAATAATAATAATAATAAAAAAACATTTAAACAAAAGTAAATAATAATGCTCTCGTAATTTTACGCCAAACAGATATAAATCATTAATAAAAAATAAAAACACTCAAATTGTAAACTAGCCGGTTAATCGCCATGAGCATCAATAAAACGTTTGGTTAAAACATTTCTCGAAAATGCAATTTTGCTACAGAATAGATATATGCCTACATCTTGAGATACTTCGTTAAACGACTTAGCAGATCGCAGCATGAAGCTATTGGCTCTGTAATTTGTTCGTGCAAGCGGAATGGACAGAATAAGTGATATGTTAAAAGGTTTAGTGAAGGAACGGTATCTTAACTCCTCCAGCCTTGCAAAATATTATGTCCGCTCCATGACCACTAAAGCTGTAAAGTAATCGAAACATTGGCGTCGGGAATTTAAAAAATGTAAAAATTATACTACATCCGAGATAAAATCCGTAAATTATAGGTGTATTTTAAAATCTTATTCGATTAAAATTCGTAGTGCTTTAAATACTCGTAATTGGATAATTAGTAAACATAAAATTTTAAAGAATATTTTCGAACACTAATATGAAGTCAAATCATACACACACTAACCAGGATAGAACGTGCAACCACAGCATCGGTGCTCGGTGCTAGCTTCGCCACAAAGCGGTATAAAACATGTAATAACATCGCTTTCTTTACTCTTAATGCGCATGAATGCAAGGGAATTAAAAGCCACCGTGGTGTTGGTGAAAACAAATGAAAAATGCCGGCGTGTCCGAAACAAAGAGAGGCTCACGTGGACTCGAGCCGCCGCGCCACATGCCAGCGCTACTCACAGCTCTGTTTTCTTATAAAATTTTATTTACTTAAGCGAACAATATGAACATTCCATAAACATTGCGTTCATCAAATCTACGTAGTCATGGTGGTGAGTTGCGTATTTTTCGGCGAGAGTTGTGAAAGAATCCCTTCATGTTTTTGGGTGTATTTTTGGTATAATTGAAACCGTTTATTTACACATTAAACAAAAGTCTCGCTACAACAACTACTCAAGGCATGTTTTAGCAACTGAATCAAACCCATAGCTTTTTTTTGGAGGTACCCTTATCTCACACTGACGGTCTTATTCACAGATAGTTCTAAAACCTATTTTAGATATGGAATATTTTGTCTTCTTTCCTCAAACTGAATTCAAACGCCGAATGGGACAAAACTCCAAAGCTGGGAAATATTTAATGTCAGCGAACCGTTGGTCCCACCAGTAGGCAGTGTTGTGAACTTATTTTTGTATATATGTCGAAAGATTTGACATGTTTTGTGATTAAGAACCGGCTTCGCGTTATTCTTATCAAAGTAACCGTTGACCGTCTTGACCATCAAGGCTAGAAAGAATGGGCAACAAGACAGAATTCCATTAGAAAAACATTACCATTACCATTGGAAATGCGTGTGTCTACTTGGAGCAGCGCCACAAATGAAAATCACAAATAAAACCGTCCAAGGCGCATAATAATACGGTTCAACAAATCTTGGGGCAAATATCAGGCAAGAGCTCCCAAGGCACCGCGCTGTGCCGCAGCGCTTGTCAATCAAGCGAAAAATATTAAAATTCAGTTGTGTGTGCGTGACGTGCTCGGGGCGCGGCGTGCGGGGGTACAGCGGAGAGGGGGGTGGAGGGGGGTGTTGGCGTCACATCCGGCCGTTATATTAACATTCCTAGGTGCGGATGGGGCGCACATCCGCCGATATTAAACGAGAACTGACGAGCGCCGCGCGCCGGCGCTGCTGCTGCGTGGGTCGTGACCCCGACACTATCACATATCATTTTAATCATGACACCCTATCAATTAAAAAAATTATAAATATTCACAAAGTCAGTAGGGGCGTCAGTATTATTTAGCAAGAGGCCGTCTGGTTATGTGCCACAGATTTGCTTTTTTCTGCCGCCAAGCAGTACTGTGAACACTGCTGCGTTTGTAAATTATATCAAGTAATTTATAACTAAATCCCCAGGGACGAAAGTCGTAATCTTTTGCCACGCAATTAATATAAATGATGTATTTATTGCTCCTATATATAGACAAGAGTGATGCTCAACATCTGGCTTGTTATTTGTGTAGTTGACCCTGCGTAAGCCGTCAGTAAAATTCATAGTGAGTGGATATTTGAGCTTGAGTTGCGAGCGTGGGCCGGGCCGCGGTAAGCCCGCTGTCATACGTGCCTCCGCCGGGGTTAGCTCAGCGCGGCCGAGGATCAACCCGCACGGGTCCAACAGTCGCCAGTTCCAAATATATCACATACATCCATCGTTTGACGTCTTCCCTCTGACACACTACACATTGGATTTATCTGCATAAAGAGCTCAACAATTTGTAAATTGTAGGTCAAGTCAAGTCACTTAACATTTGGCTGCTGACTAAAGGAGTCTCACCCTTTCTTCTTTTACTTTCCAGATCAATTTTACCATGCTTAGACTATAATTTTTAACGATATTTTGGAGCATTGAGTAAAACAATATTTTGCCCAACAGCCCTCATAAATTTGAGTCACATGACCAAATCAATCTCACTAAGTGATGATGTAATATTTTTCATCCATCCACTACAGTATTTGTTAGCAAGTGCTAATCAACACAGTTTCAGAGCACGCCCTGAAGAATCTAATGCGTAATAACCCCTGCCATCCATCCCCAGTGAATCAGCACCAGGCCGTGGCGCCGCTCCACCTCCCGCCGGTTATTAACAAACTCACAGCGAGCTGTCAGAATAACAAGTCGCGGCATAAATTGCGCGTCTTAAACCACCATCAATTACGGCCGAATTTATATAATTATAATCCGAACAATTAGTCAGGGTAGAGTCGGTGAGCCGATGACTTATACAGGCCGGCAGAGCCTCGCCCCGCGCGCCGCACTCCCGTTCCTTAACGACAAATCATATTTCGGCCGAGATACCGACGAACACTGATTCGTTTTGAGTTTTGACAATTAAATAAATGTCCGGGGCGGGCGAGGTGCGGGGTGCGGTGTGTGGGGCGGGGGCGGGTGTCTCTGAGGCAGTGTGTGCGGGAAGCGGAGCGCGGCGTCGCAGCAGCCGGTATTGGCAACCGGCGGATTAGCGGACTTCAACTTGTCGGAGTTGGTCCACTCTTGTCTTCGAACGCAATCGATTTTAATCGAACGGGATAATTCCGCCGGCTCGCCGCGGAGGCCCGTCCATATTGTTACCAATAGTTTTAAGTATTAAACGCATTAAACGCTGTCGCTGATATCCGTTGAGCAAAGTTTTGGAAGCGTGCGATTTGTTCGTCACCGATAACGCCTTTGTAGAGAGCCACTAACTAATCCGGCCGGCACTCCAACTGATACCAACTTCTGTGAGTGGAAACATGAATCAATCTCGCCACGCACAGTTATACTAAGTAGATGTGGCCCGGTCGCCAGCTGTTTCTGAATAAATATTTGTAATTGCTTAGTGATGAAATATTATGCTGTATTGGTGTATCCAAAACTGTCTGGTTGCATGTGGATTGTGGGTATTGAGGCAGACTTGATTCGCCAAAACGGAGATAGTGAGTTCATGCATGACTCTGGTTTTTACCAAGTAATTAGTCATTTGTATATTGAAGATTATCAAAACACACTTAAATTTAAATCATTTGACTTTGACTAATGACTACACACTTTAACAGTGATAGAAAAACATTGTGAGTAATCTTCAGATCGTAGAGATCTTTACAATAATCTCGTTGATATGTGCAGTGCTTCTACCCGACGCCAGAGCCATAGTCCATGGCCTCTCACAGTCTCGAATCAGGTCCAACCACAACAAAGACTATCGAACTATTATTTTAATTGCATGCGCTTCGACCTGCATACACAATACCTATATATGCACTACCAAAAAAATTCCGAATCAATATTGATAATCGCAGAAATCAGGTTCTCGGTGGACCTTGAGTAACGGTTATCAGGTGGAAAATTCTTTTTATTTGTTAACGGCGGCTATTTCCCGCGGGTGCGAGGTGGTGGCGCGGGGCGGCGGGGTGTGGGAGGGGGGATGTCGCCGGTCCACCGCCGCGTCTCATAATGGGCCGGCTGATTGAATCACTGGCGCGCCATTGAGGGCGGATTGATTTCGCTATCAAGTGCTTTCTGTAATGTACCGCGGCGGCGCCTCGCGTCTCTCCACGCATTACATCTACACGCGCACAATGGCCGGCGTATCAATAGCGTGCCGACAGCCAACACTATATTCTAGGAACCAAAAGCAATACATTTCTGCATCTCCATCTTTGCTCAAATAAATATCGCCATTCAGGGGAATCCGACCTATAAAAACACATAAGTAGGTGAAATTATATGTTCAAAATTTGATGCCACTAAAATTGGTTTCGTTCATAAAAAAACATTCATTTCGGAGTTGAATAATGAATCAAAGTATCTGCAACATCAAGAACTTACCCCATAACATAACTGATGTTTACCAAGTGATCCTTTTAACTCGAGAGCTTCGCATACTATAACCGTTCCATGAATGCTTCAAACACAAAAACCTTTGTTTAATGTTTGTATTCCAAGATTAAAGTAGTGAAGTAATCCCGCATGCAACAACTGTTCTGTGTGGCGCAGTCGCCGTGACAGTTGCTCCGCGCTCGCGTATGAGCCGGCGATCACAAACGCGACTCCCGCTGCCACGCGACTGCACTGAGTCACGACCCATAATTACACGCATATAATACGATTACGTGTTCAACTTGCTATACTTCACAATCGGCAAATAGATAATTGGATCCCATCAAAAACATCCTGTAAAAAAATCCAAGTCTCGCAGCTCAGGTTTTCTACCGCAAAAAGTTGTGAGATGCATGTTATACCAAGTCGATTATTTATTTAGTCCTTAAGGGACCTTCTATATAAAGTTATTACGTTAGTTATTACCATATCAATATTAAAAATTCTTTACGTTTTAAATAAATGGATCGACTTGGCCATCGCATGAAAACATAATGTATCGTACAATTTATACATAATGCTGCTGGCCAAGTCGATCTATTTATTTAAAACGCAAAGAATTTTAATATTGATATGGTAATAACTAACGTAATAACTTTATATAGAAGGTCCCTTAAGGACTAAATAAATAATCGACTTGGTATAACATGCATCTCACAACTTTTTGCGGTAGAAAACCTGAGCTGCGAGACTTGGATTTTTTTACAGGATGTTTTGATGGGATCTCACGTCTTTTTGTAGAGTCCTACTTTTTTCCTTTTCGGTACTTCTTACTTCTAGAATATCACTAACGATTTTCTTAAAGCCTCTGTCTTATGGATTTTTCTTATTTTTGTAGGTATCAATTTATCACAAATATAGCGGATTTGATTATTAATGTTCTTTCTTTCATTGTAATTGATATTTTCGAGTTATTTAATCTATTTATTTGCAAGTTTTTCTTCGTCATGTTTTTCTAGAGGAATGTTGTACAGATTCATGGGCTGAATACACCATTTCCCTCTCTATATCCCCTCCTGTTATGCCTCATGTATATAGATATCTATCTACAACTATTATTCCATTATATACGGGTACAATGATTCATTAACTGCAAATATAACTTTGTAATCCTATACATTTATATGGGATTACAAAGTTATTCACGCAGTTGGTCTATCTAGAAAACTAGACACAAATTATGAAATGTTTGAATTTTCCCTTACTTTAGGCACCAAACACTAATTATATTATAAATTTGAAGGTTCTATGTCTGCTAGAAGTGCCTTAGACTTTTGATGATCGGTCAGTCAGTCAGTGAGTGACAAAATTGCAAAAGTTTGACAAGTTATAATTCTTAAACTACTGGTTCAAATTGAATGAAATTTTAAATATACCGTGTTTACACAATGCCTGCTTAGTAACTGAAAATTCAAGCTTCATGCTTTAGCCACAACGAAGTTATAGGGGGTTGAAAATGGTCTGAATTGCTTCGAGAAAAGGATGTTACGGCCTATAGCTCGACTTGGAGGGGGCTCGGCCGCGCCCCCAGATTGCTAACCGAATAAAAAAAAAGGAGGGAGTTCTCAATTTGACTTTATGTTTTTAAATCGATGATAAACTTTCGCTGGGAATGTTGCTCCGTACTTTAATAGTTGTTGTTTTCCAAAGATATGCTAATAACAATTGTGCAAATCCTATGAGAAGGCAAACTTTGGGCAGTAAACTCCTTGTAGATGAAGATAATAATGATGATGACTCTTAATTTGTGTTAGAGAAACCATTGGAGCGAGTGTGGGGTAAAATGTAAACACGGAAGTAAAAAAGAAAAGGCCTCATTAAAAGGGCAAGGGGACGCACGCGGGCATCCCGCGGCGTCCCGAACAATTAGCGCAGCTCCCGGGCCGGACCGAACCCATACGCAGAGCTTACATACATTAACGTCAATGTGAGCCGATCGGCATACAACCTTCGCGGTCATTCGACGGTCGCTAATGCTCTTTCACAATATATCAATATGGCATTTCCAAAAGATCTCGGTTGGAGAAAGGCAACGGGCAAACGGCGGTGGACATATATAAACCGACGATCTGGTAAAATAACACCTTCGGCTGCTAGATATAGATATAGGACAGGACAATGAGGGAAATATGACGGCTGGGGCGGAGACAAGTAGTGATCATAATCAAACATTTTCAGGACATTCATATTTCCATGTTAGCTGATATTGCTTATTAAATATATCGATGTTGAGACCAACAAGAGTAAAACCAACTCAAATGCGAAAGTCTGCGATTCTCGAGTCGATGGAGTATTTTGGGTCTTTATGTTTGTAAGGTTGTAATAATTTCTTTGGTACGTAAGTCCGCCAACCCGCACTAGGGCAGCGTAGTGGACTATATGGCCTAACTACTCTCAATCGTACTCTCGATTATTGAGCAGGCCCCGTGCCCTGCAGTGGGACATCTATGGCTGATACAGACAGATGTTGTAAGACCTAAAAAATTATCATTTTTACAATTTAGACATTCCACCATGCGTCTTGTCCTGTGGAGAGATAATCGTGTCTCACAAATCGATTTCACTTAACCGCACCGGTCTAAGAACCTCATTGCACATCACACTGATGTTTTATTGTTTGACTCTGGGAATATATCTGGAGAATCGCGGAGCAGCGGTGACGTCGCTCGTCGCGCGGCGGCGTCGCTCCCACCAACAAACACCCGTGACTCTTATAAAATCCTTGCTAATAATGTTTGTTGTGCTCGGCGACGCGACGCGGTGAGGGGCGGACAGCGAGTAATGAAACGTCCGCCTCACCTGTTGTGCCGCGCAAGATTGATGGCGCCCGCGTCGCACACACACACACATCCGCACACTCATATTATATTCACACACATACATATATTTACAAAAATAGTCCAAGAATAGTCGGAGGAGCGCCCGCCCTAGGACAGCTTAGGCTCAACATTGATTGATTAAAACGGCACACAGAAAGCCCTACCATGAAATCCAGGACATTTTTCTCTTCAAATTAAATTAATGTTCTCGACGAATACTAAGATTTATGTAATTTCGTTGGAGTATCTCTATATATACCTACATACATAATAACATGTCAGCTCACGGCTATATCCCTGAAAGAGTTCTAGATAGCCAGAGACGCTACTTATGTCAGTCACAATTCGCTGAACACGTTTTCGTATTACGCCCCATCCGTCAGAAACAAATTGGAGATTCATGAGAATGACCCTATTCAATTCATCTGCTATACTGTACAAAACTTTCTTAGGCTCAATTGCACAAACTAACTTTGCCTATACCTTTGCCCTTGAAACTGTCAATTCCATACATTCGCAAGGTCAAATACATCTCAAATGTATGGCGATGACATTTTCATAGGCAAAGGTATTGGCAAAGTTACTTGGTGCAACTGAGCCTTAAGAAACTGGTTTTTATTGTAACGAAAGGCGAGACGAGCCTGCCATTCGCCTGGTAATAAGTGATACGAGCGCTCATTTATATAACAAAAACAAACAGTAAAAATTATAAAGCAATGCTTGGCATTTCACTGTTCTCGTTTACACAGCTATTTGAAGGGAGAAATATATATTGCTATGGTACTTACCCAGGTGACATCTCAAACATGAGAGATGTACCACCAAACTAAACCAAATTCAAAATTCTACAATCTTGAGTGTGTTAACATAGATAATATACTTAGATTGATTATAATATTTGTAAATATATATTCCACATTGTAAATTATGTATTGAAGTGATTGTTTGTGAAATAAATTCATTATGATAATATAAAAACGTAAATTGTAAATGTAAGCCTGAAGTGGCGGTAGTATTAAGTTGTTTTGACATTCGGATTGGTATAAATACCAGTCTCCGACGGATAAGAGACACATTCCGATCGTGAGGCGTCGCTGAGCGGAAGCTCTGCCAGTGAGCAGTGAGGACTACCAGGATTGGCAAGTTAAGTAATTAATATTATATTCTGATGCTTAATTGTTCAGAATAATTAGATATTATTCTGTAACATTGTAATTGTCGATTGTGGTAGAATTAATCTATATTATTGTACCAAATTATGTCAATTGCTGTGTAATAAACAAGATTTAATATAATTGATAATTTTGTAACATTATAATAATTATTGGCCATTATGTTAAGTAATATGGTTAAAATATATAATTAAAGATAATTATATCTATTGAAATACCCATGTTTTATATTTTTTATATACCTCTACCCACAAAATTCTAACATCAGAAGTGGGATTGTATCCATTACTTTTTATATACAAATTATACTTTTGTTTCAAGGATGGATCACGGCGTTCTGACGGACCTTCGGACATATAAATTAAATACACTGTTAGCTCTACGCAAAATGACGACACTGCACTGCCAGCTTTTAATCCAGCCACAAGAGAACGGTAGAAGACTTTCTTAAAAAAAATGGGGTGGAGAAGTGTACAGACTGTCGCTAAGGCAGGTAAGGCCCTGACGGGATCTGCATTATTCTGGTTCGAGCCTTGTGAACCTGCGACGAGTCTTTAGTAAGAACATAATTGTAGGGTGTTAAAGTAACCGAAAAAAAAAAACGCTCCGGATATTTAAATATTTATCCGCACTTTGATTGTATAAGTGGGACAGGAGATTGTTTTTGCCCGTGTTATTTCTACAGAATCGAATAAGAAACAAAAGATTGGGTATTAGAGGTATTCTACTTGGCACTTTTATGAGATTTATTAAATGTATAGATGGAGGGTGTATTAGTAGCACCATTAATAATTATGTGAACTAAGTTTCAAGTATCTTTGCATAGCTTTGCTTTTACATGAAATGGTAATTTAAACTGTGATTTACAACGCATTTTTGTTAACTTTCTCGATTCTGAGACGGTGTAACTATTATTTTCTGTATTGCTTCGTACATAGCTGTTGAATAATAGTAATGTTGTAGACAATATTATAGTAGAACAAAACCTAAAATATTAGCAGCATTTAGCTTTGTCTAAGATGTTGCCTTTTTAAATAATTCCCAAGACGGTATGACGAAATTAAAAAAAAATAGTTTAATGTGAAAACATTTATTTGAATTTCAAAATTTTACATCGGGACCAGATTAGTGACTTATTTGAAATACTTGTATTTAAAGTGCAGTTGCCAAATACGTATTTTAATTATGTACTTATTGCCTTTTATATTTTTAAAGTATTTCGTATTTGAAATACTTTTCGAGATATAGTTTATACCTATTTATATAAAATCCTTTTTTTACTGCTGTTTCGAAAGCATTACCACTAAAATAAAATTCTTGGGTTAGCGATTCAGCAAATGGCCACTAGAGGCGCTGCAACTTTGAAATCCAATTGAAATCATAAAATATATACTATGTTAGTGATTGTATTATAACCAGACACTAGTCAGACAATTTGCAATGCATACCCAACAGTGAAAAAGTGGTTTTTAAAATACAACACCTGCCTCCCTAATTCCGCACCAGTGGAACGATTATTTTCATATGGTGGTAGGATAATCTGATGGTCTTTTTCAAGAGCTGGTAATGTTAAAAAGTATTTTATTTGATAAGTATTTTGGAAATACCTATTTTGCATTTTTGTATTTAAATACTAAGAGCAAAAGAACTTTGTATTTTGCGTTTGAAATAGTAAATTGGAAAAGTATTGGTATACTGTATTTAAATACTTTTAAGAAGTATTTTATACATCTCTAAAATATCATATCTGAAGCAATTTGGCATAACTTTGATTCAAATCTGTCCGTGTAATTTTGAGATCACCTGCAAACGTGTAATAATCATAGTTTTTAGAAATGAGCCATTTTATTGATACATAATATATTAATGATTTCAAGTTGAAACTTCGAGGCGCCCTAGAGTGAAATTTTGGCCATCGATTGATATACATTTTTTTTATAAATAAAATAACTTTTTGTTGTATTTAAAATTCGAACCTTCTTTAGTTTAAAACTTAAATAAAGTTTTACAAATAAGTATCCTAAGCACATTATCAAAAATCAAGATATTAGGAGATTTTCAAAGCCAATAGTTAAATAATGTATGGCAGACGGCAAATGCAAATTTGTTTAACAGATTTAACAATCTGGCAACTAGCCTGAGTTTCCAAAAATTTTTTTTGTTAATTATGATACTTATTGATCTTGTGAAAAGACTTCCTTGTTCAACAACTGTGTAACATCAGTTCAGTTTTAATATCAATGTAGCGAAGTAAATTTTTATGACAAAAAATTTAGTTCTTTTTACAACAAATCCATGTGGGTGCCGTGATAATTGTTGCTTGACCTGTATATAAATAATTGGACAGACTTGATATAGGTGTCTAATTTATAAAATGGTTTTTTTTTCATTCTTATATTTTGCCACAATTTTGTCTCCTGCCATGTAGTCGGAATGACGTCTGAACATAGGGATGTGTTATTTGTAAATAAATCCATAGTATCTGACAAATAAGGGATTTAACAAAAAATAAGTTATCTTTTAGTGAAAAATTCCCTCTTTGAGCTATTACACTATTCACACAATGCTGTTAAATCCGTAATTAAACGGTGTAGTCAATTGCTAAGCACAGATAAAAATTTAAATAGATGGTATGCTGTCAGACCTTTAGTCGGGTCAACCTTTTTATAATTTAAAGGAGATCTGTAGATTTTCTAAGGAAATTGGGCCTAGTAGTGAATACTTGACCGACACAAATGAGACCTAGAATTAAATAATAACGATTCAATATCATTTAAATATAATAGTCTTTTTGAGCTACGATATGGGGTATTTAAGATATATCCTCTTAAAGTTTTACATTAACTACTATATTCTACTATCTTCACATATATCTTATTTGGACAATATTTTATATTTTCTGTACCATGTAAATAATTTCGTTCAGCAATATTGTAAAATGAATTACATAATTATAAACACGTTAAATACTTTTCGATATAAAGTTGATAAAGAAAGCATTTCTGGGGGTAGAAATATCCGTTTTAAAAGGAGGTAAGTCATTCTAAAAAAGGGAATGATGACGATTGACGGTAAAAATGTTGGTATTGATAATAAGAAACACATTTTTATAATAAAGTTTTATTAAACTTGTTCCTCAACAATATCTCATGTACCTGGTAGTAACAATACATTGTCGAGGTGCTTTTCAGAAGGTGTGATATTATTTTTGTACCTAGCCCAACCATGGTACCATATAATAGTCATTTCATGTACACAGCATCCCACTGTCCTTTTGATTGCAATGGAATTACAATAATGTTGGATTATATCATTGTGGCCATTTTGAGAGCTGTCGATCTGAATATAAACAAAATAGATTTTTGTTCTGCCCTAACCAATAACGCACTAAGTGGTCTGGCATACTGTTTCTCATTAAAATCGATTGATGTTTTAGAATTCCTTATAATTGTAAACATGTCTAACTAAAATAATATTATTAATATTATAGAGCCTATCCCTCGTAAAATCCAATGAGGTATTGCGTAGACGCACTGAGCAAGCTCTGCTATTTTTGGGAATATAATAATTATAATCTTTTTTTAGAGTAGCCAAGAGTTGTCGTAAATAATAAACTCAAAATAACCAACACAACAAAAGCACATTCCTTTCGCAACCAAGCACAAAGAATAGAACAAAGAGAATTGAAAACACTACGTTAGAATAGAATTTGACAAACACTAATTATAAGAGCAAAAAGTGGTAGAATATTTTATATTCTTTTTTTTTTACAAAATCTGATCCCGACGGTGTATACGGTACGAATAAAAATGAATAGAGAAATGAATCTAAGAAAATATGCCTGATTTCTTTGTCTCTCGTATTTTTCTGTCTCTCGTAGTTCCTGATACCCACGACATAAGACTCGATCTTAGTGTGGGGTCAGGACTATGTATGTGACTATTGGGTGTTATTTATTTATTTATTATTTATTTATTTTTTAGTCATACTTAATTTCTTGTCCGTAGTTGGACCAAATCGACTGGTCTACTTTTATACTGATGTTTTATCATCGGTACCATCCGATTCTCATTATCAGTTATCTGGAAGTTTCAATAATACTAGAATGATAATAGTGTCGTTTGTTGATATCCGTACAGAGTATAATTTGGGAATCAATAGTCAGATTGGCCGAACGATTTATAAAAGTAAAAATGGATCCATTAGAATGTTCCAACATTTCGATTCACTACCCGATATTTAGTGCCCTATATTTAATATATAAAGTTACTAATGTATATTTTATTTTGATACGGAACTAGATACAGATATATAATAAAATACAAAATGTATGATTTTTCGTATTTATTGATCGCAGTAGAAGCGAATGTACATGTCGTTGTAAAGTCACTGTTCTGGCCCGATAATCGATTGAGTAAAATATTTACACTGAAAATGCCTTGTCACATTATTATTGATTATGAAGCATTATAAAAAAAATGCTTTTTGTGAAACTTGATTCTTTGATGTACAAGCCAAAAAAAACCGCTGGTCGACCATATACTTGGTGTCAATTAGTCTCACCAGCAGCGGGTGAACATGTTTTTGGCATGTCTAGGTATCTGGTAAATACTAAAATCGCTGTCTTACTTGTTTGGTGTTGGTCTTGCAATTGAAGGGGACCAATATGTCTATGCAAGTACTATATTTAAAAAATGCTGCTAGCCACACGTTTGGTGCCAGTCAGTCGCTCCGGCAGCTGGAGAATGTGGCGGTATGTCTATGCGTCTGGTGAATCAATGCGATTTATAGTATTCATGGTGTACATAGGTAAAAAAAATTGTATAGTATGTAAGTCCGCCAACCCGCACTAGGCCAGCGTGGTGGACTATATAGCCTAACCACTCTCAATCGTACTGTCGATTGTAGAGTAGGCCCGTGCCCTGCAGTGGGACGTATGTATCAGCATACAGACATAGGTAAAAGATAAACGAAGGTATCCCGAACCAAAGATCTAAATTAATAATAATAATTGGCTGTTGGGTCAGGAGTCGGATACAGAAGGCAGTATTGCTTGACACGGCACGTATAGTGAGGAGGTTCCTCACTTTGGTGTCCCGGTGGCTTAGGTCTCGAGCCTCGCCATTGTTGAAAGACTTTTATATTTTTATATGTATTTTGTTTTTATACTATATATAAAACTGAAAAAAATATTTAAAATAAAGATAACTATAATGATGGCAAAAAAAAAAGAAATATTTCACAAAATGTTATTTTTATTCCGTTATTTTCTTATGATGTAATGATAAATTTGTGTACATTAAAGATATAAAAATATTATATACTTCGAGGACGAAGTATTGTCAGTATGGCCGTGTTAACATAGATAATATACTTAGATTGATTATAATATTTGTAAATATATATTCCACATTGTAAATTATGTATTGAAGTGATTGTTTGTGAAATAAATTCATTATGATAATATAAAAACGTAAATTGTAAATGTAAGCCTGAAGTGGCGGTAGTATTAAGTTGTTTTGACATTCGGATTGGTATAAATACCAGTCTCCGACGGATAAGAGACACATTCCGATCGTGAGGCGTCGCTGAGCGGAAGCTCTGCCAGTGAGCAGTGAGGACTACCAGGATTGGCAAGTTAAGTAATTAATATTATATTCTGATGCTTAATTGTTCAGAATAATTAGATATTATTCTGTAACATTGTAATTGTCGATTGTGGTAGAATTAATCTATATTATTGTACCAAATTATGTCAATTGCTGTGTAATAAACAAGATTTAATATAATTGATAATTTTGTAACATTATAATAATTATTGGCCATTATGTTAAGTAATATGGTTAAAATATATAATTATAGATAATTATATCTATTGAAATACCCATGTTTTATATTTTTTATATACCTCTACCCACAAAATTCTAACAAGTGCGATATAGGAAATAAACATTTGGAAATATATTTATGAAGCATGTTATGTTGAGCGGTTGGTTACAGCGACGGTATCGCGGTGTCGGTGTTTCATGGAGTTTGACCAGATTTGGCAGATTGTGTAACTTTGTGATTTGACCGCGCCCGCAGATTCGCTCCGGTTTTAATCTTCAACTTTCGGATCTTCGGCTTTGTGGTGTTACACTTGTAGCGGGTAAACTCCAAATATTGGAGCAAGCACGTTGATAACACAACTTAAAAGGGAGATGTTAGATAAGGCTTAGTTCAAAACATGAAGGATTGCGTAATCACGTGGGAAAGTAGGCTCGCATCAGACACATTCCTAACAGTAAATTAACATTTAATATCATTTTAACGCTTTATGCAATTATTACAATTGCTCAACGCAATCAAGACGGACAGGACGGATAATATCGAGTTCACGACTTTCTGTTCCACAGAGCCTTTTTAGCACAGCGCTGTAGAGACTGATGTAATTTTAGCAATACTAATTTAGAAGGACGTTTCTTAGTCGGTATTAACATAAGTTAGTAGTAGTATAAATACTACCTACTAAACTTGAAGACGGTGAAATATTTGTGTTCAGTTGTAGTCCTTGTGCTGACATTCCTGTACGTTGTGCGGAGCCGTCGTCGCAAGCCGCCGCACCGGGTACAAAGCAGAGCGTGTGCTTGGAATGCCGGCCGGGCCTTATTGATCTTCGACTAATTTCAGAACTAATCGCTTTACCCTACCCAAATAGCTATGCTACCTTTGAATCATATTAATATTGGAATTTGCAAAATTATGTTCATTTATATTTTTACTCCGTCGGACAAGCGGTTAGACGCCGCCTGTGAAATGAGTGGCAGCGGGTTAGATCCCCGCACCGAGATAAATATTTCTGCGGCCCATAATTTTTTCTTTCTTCTTTCTTCCTGATTCCCGCGACACAAAACTCGATCTTAGTGTGGTATCAGGACTATGTATGTGACTGTTGGGTGTTATTTATTTATTATTAAGCCTACGCCTCTGTCATTAAAAGGGTATAGCAGTAGTGCCACTCATAGTGCACATCATCATAGTAATAAAAAAATGCTAAGCTCATATTCCTGTCCCTTACAATTTACGTATATACGAGTATTTTCGAATTGTAAAACATACATAATTTTGGATCGGTTTTAACTGTTCATTATTAACCTGAGTTAGAAATCTGTGTCCGATATGGCGATAGACTCGTTCCCTTTTGGAACGAAACACATAAGTCGAAACGTGATAGACCTGGTAACACCGCAGCGTACCCTTTCTTCTTATTCTTCACTTTATCATGATCTCAATTTTTTATTTTACATTCCTGCGCCAAAAGTTAGTAGAATAATAAGAAACATAACACATTCATAATGTTAACATTTCGAGAAACCGTCCGAAAATCCTTGAACAGTGTGTAAAACTGTAACCCCAGAGGAATAAACTCTTGTTACTGCTCTAAGAAACTCGGCGAACAGGCACTCTCGTGAAAAAATCAGTTTGAGAGAAACAAAAGAAAAGAATCAGTCATTTAGAACATAACGAGTACCTTTGTCCGTCGAAGTGGCGCGTTTTGTCGGCTGACAGGGCGCGGGGCGGGGGGAGCGGGGAGCCGACCCTCTGTGTAAATATATTCTTGCAACAATTACCCCCGCCTTAACAAGAACATTTACGTTATAATACAAAAGATTCGGAGCCGCACCTCAGCCGCGCCGGATCGTCGCTCGGGATGCAATGTAGCCGGTGAAGGGGATCAACGGTAGAGTTGTTTGCTATGTGTTACGTATTAAGAAGGGCTTATAAGGTAATTTATATTTTTTTGGTGGAGTTATTGGAAGACCACGATCGATCACTAAAATATGGTTGCCGTCCATATCTCAGAAATAATTTTAAACCCTCTTTCACAACTTTGGCAGGCAACAGTCTTAGATCATGACTAAAATCCTATTAATACATTGGCAATTGTAACATGTACCATCAAATTGAGCCCTTCACATAATGTGCACTCGACAAAAATCCCTCCCAATTTTTGACATGCTTAAGTGACAGTGCATTTCCCGTAACATGATGATGCGTTTGGTTGCAGGACCGGCCACTAGCGCACAACGCGACGGCGCGCGTGTTCCACAGCAACCAGAGTCTGGTGCTGCAGAAGGTGACGCGCCACAGCAGCGGCCGGTACGCCTGCTCCGCGCTCAACGCAGAAGGCGAGACCGTCTCCAACGACCTGCACTTCAGGGTCAAGTGTGAGTAACTAGCACTACTATGTACATATTATATACTACGTAGATACTGACGAAGGAAGAGATGGTATAGTCAGGTAACTGGCTCAAATCTGTGTAAGAAGACTACGTTTAACAGTGAATCTCCTGTGGTTCGAAAGGGACACATTTTTCAAAAACATATAAAAAAAACTATAGATTTTTTTAAATCATCGTTACAGCCTTCGATCAGCATTTAAAACTAAAACCGACGTCGTCATAACATGTATTTTTTTGTTTTCCTAGAAAAATACTATCTAGCTTCGTTCTATTCGTATATAACTCATGGAAACCAATAATAGAACACCTACTGCATCATAATATTATCCCTTAAATTTTCGAGTCACACATAAAAATTACATAAATACTCGTATGTGTATGCTGAATAAAAAGAGCCTGCCGTAAACCTGCAAGTAAGTTAGAGTTGTAATCACAATACCTCCAACCAGCTATATTGTAAGGTCGTTTACGATCTTCTGCCAAAAATAACAAGAGTTCATCTCTCTTCATATTTTAAGACTTTGTCCATGTTGTTGTTTATAATTAAACAATGAATTAAAAAGACAGTAATTATTGTTAAATTTTCTTTGTAATACAATATAGATTATCTGTATCATATTCGTGATAGTTTTTATGTCTATGGATAATCTTAATTAATATCTCGGCTTTTTCAGATATTTTTTTACTTATAATTTGCACAAATATTCCTGAGAGTAACCAGAATATACAATAGACCATTCAGTAGCAATTCTTCTATTCTTACAAGACATAAAAATAATAATGATATCAAATTATAATCAACAAAAATGGTATTCAGGCCTCACTCTACCAAAATTGTACCTGAAACTTGTGGTGCACAATTACGACACGCACAAGTAACTTCCCGGAATCTACTGTCTGAATCTGAGCTTGTATCCCTGCAGCGCTTTGAAGACAGCTGCCTGGTGTAAGCCTCAGCAAAAGGAGTCAAAGAGCAATTAATGAATGGTGCAGTGTCCGTCGACGCCGCGCAATTTAGACGCGGCGCCTACCGACCTACCAAGCCAGCCACTCGCGCTATATTTCATTCACGCCATCGGCCCCTCTCCGGAAAACTTTATGCTTGTTAATTGTTTCCACTCCAACGTTTGCCTTGATTCTTTCTAAAAGGGAACACAAAACGAATACACTTATTGCACTGTTTCAGACAGAATGTGGTTTGAACTTGTTATTTGTGTTTGCCGGCGCCTTTCAGTTGCACCGACAAAACCTGCCGAATCTGATAGCTGATACAGATATATAAAAATTACTTCTTCGCATTTAGATATTTTCATGCACGCGAAATGTACCAACTGTTTCTTCCAAAAGGCAGGCTTCTTCTTAAGATAGGTACAAATAGATAAACTTGAAAGGCAGTGACGTCGAAGCCTGGTGCCTCCCGCTGATTAATAGGGCCGCGCCGAATAGAGTCTCCAACAATGGTCAATTAGCGAGGAGCTGACGATCTAACCGCCTCCGGAATAAATAAAGGACATAAATAAGTCGGCATTGTTCGCAGTGCGGCGGCGACGCGGCGCAGGTGAGCCCGACACTACACTTCTCGATCGTTGCTTTAAATCCTCCATCCTCTCCCCTCGGCCCGGCAGGACGCCTCGCCTCACCCCCGCCGTAGTCCGCCTAATGGTTTTCGATCTATTTCGCCAATTGTACAGCGCGTCCCTGACAAAATAAGATGAAAATTTTTAATAGCAGCAATAACTGGTCGTGATGTGGCCATCATTTTTGTGTCGCGGAACAGAAACGAATTGTAACGAGGTGGCGGGTACGGGGTAATGTAATGGCGGGTGGCGCAGTTTCATCGATGAGTCGGGTCGTTAAATAGCCGCGCGATACCCGCATAACTCACATTTTCCATTTGTCGTAAACATAACAATACGGCTGTGAGACAATAATTGGGCTCGGATGTTTCCTGAATGGTAATTGCCTGTTTTCTTGCGAGCGGCGCGCGTCGCCGCCCGCCGCGCTGCTGACGCACTACAACATCTGTACCTCTGCAGTATATACGAGTAGTAGGTAATAGTTAGCCTTTTGTGCAGCTTCATTCCTTTCTGACTCCTTGCGTGGCTCTTTGCTATTGTGGCGTCGAGGCGCTCACCGGCACTTGCCCACTTAACGACTGCTGCATAATATAACGCAAACGCTTGTTCTATTCTGATTCAATTCAGTGGTTCAGCACGACGTCGGCTATGAACAAAGAGGCCGCGGGTTCGATCTTAATTTGTTAATTAGAGACGCATAATTTAAATAAGTAATAATAACTGTGTATTCTACTTCTGCGACGCGTAGTCATACCAATGAACAATCTGAAACATGATCATAAGCATAATTTTGAAAATCAAGCATTTTGACAGAGTGTGCAGTAGATATGCAGCTGCAAAATAAAAAATCTTGAATTTGATCGCCAAATAACAAATATTTGTAACATTGTTATGAGACCGAAAGTTCCTCGTGAAATCGACATATGACACAACTAATTCACGTTCACAATTCACACGTAGTATCCTGTGCGGAACATTTTTTAACAAATAGCGCGGTCATGGTTATGGCGGCGGTAATGTGTGTAATGATCAATGAATTGTGTCCTGGTGCCACTGCACGTAGCGTTGCGTGTTGCGTGCTGCGTTGCTCTCTCGCAGGAGCGTACAATTTCACGGGCAATTAGCTGCCGCCGCCTCGTTGCCTCGCTGCCTCAGTGCCTCGCTGCCTCGCTGCCTCATCGCGCCGTATAAATGAACGGTGTGCCTCGCCGCCGCGCCTCAGAGACGTGTCGCTGCGAGCCCCAAGAGATTTGACACAACCGCGCTCGTCATAAACAGCTCTGAAATGAACACAAATCATTTATACCCCATTTCAGTATCCCTTTTCAATATGTCAGATACGCGTGATTTTGCACGACTTTTTTGTATACTGATATAGCAATGTCAAATGCATACCTTATTCGGGTCAATACATAAGTGGACGGGTCACATAGCATTCCTTAGTTAAAATTCATAAGAAGTTAGTTTTTTACGAAAAACCTAATTAGGTTTGCAAGAAGTGTGAATTTTAGGGCCCTATTTTTGCACTTCTGTATATTGTGCTGCAGTTCTCGCGCTTATTCAGCGGCTCAGCAGAAAGCTCGGCTCAGAACGAATAGTAATAAAATAGGATATGTGAAAGCACTGCAGTATTGATACGTGTGGAGGGTGATCAGCCGGCGCGGGCGGGGTCGCGCACCGAAGCCATTGAGATAGCGTCGCGTGCGGCCGCGCAGTTACCTCCGCTCACTTTACCTGATGAGTGGCGCCGACTATCAGCCGCCGCGCTTCACACCACCACACACACGCAACCACTCAAACTGTCACACGTGCTCGGAATTAATTAATTACAGAGCGTGTAATCCTTCAGCGTTTGTATAGCAAAAGATCAATTGCGGGTAGACAACAAACAATCTGTTAGAACAATTTAATCGCTGATTTACACCGCTGATGTCATTTAAAAGAAGCGTGAATAAACTACTGCGTACATTTGAACTTCAAAGAAAAGTGCCTAATATTTATATCTGTTGTTAGCCGACTCTATTAACACTGCGAACACTCTCTCCGTTCAGCAACAGGAGGTCCACTGCTGAACATAGGCCTTCCCCAAGAATATCCACATCGGCATTGCAAAGTGCCTACAAATATAAGCTACGGTGCAAATAATCTGTTGTGTAAATATAAAAACTTTGTGTCGTGTACAGACGCGCCGTCGTGTCGGCAAGGCGGCGTGTCTGTGGTGGGCGCGGCGCGCGGCGAGTCGGTGGTGATCGTGTGCGAGGTGGACGCCGACCCGCCCGCCGCCGTCTTCAAGTGGAAGTTCAACAACTCCGGCGAGACCATCGACGTCGCCGCCGACCGCTACACCTCCAACGGCAGCGCCTCCAGCCTCAAGTCAGTACTACCACGCATACTACTAAGCTTCCATCCGTATCATCCATCAATGAAAGAGCTTGGCTGGCTAAACCACTCTAGCCAATGTCATCACGGAGAAATAATACCCCAAGGTCTCACATGCGAAGAAAAGGAAGGATCTTGATAGGCACTGAGTTAAGCGCTAGGCAGAGAAAGACTGTAGAACCCCTGAATTTTAGTTAGACTGAGTTAATCTCTTGATTATATTTTCAATTTATTGATTTCAATATTATTATTTAAGTTTTTTAAGTAAACAAATACTAATTAACTGATGTTTTCATTGCTAATGTGTATGCTGATTGCTAACGTATGTTTGTGGTGTGTGTACAGGTACACCCCCGTGGCGGACCTGGACTACGGCACGCTGTCGTGCGCCGCGTCCAACGAGGTGGGCTCGCAACTCGCGCCCTGCGTCTTCCAAATGGTGGCGGCCGGTATGTATCCGCCTACTTTGCTTGGCTTTCGAAACAGCTGATGTGTTAAGTCATAAAACCCATTTAGTGGTTATAAGTGTAGGTATTAGAATAAGCACTCACTTCCAGGAACTAAATATTGTATATTTTGTAAATTAACACTTAATACATTCACAGACAGAGTAAAATTATAATTATGCGACTCGGAGTGAAAAAACATAAATTTGTTGCAAAGGATTGCCGCCACTAAAGAACTTAACTATAATAATACAGTTTTATTGCCCCGGCATGAACGGGCCATTACAATTAGGAAACAATAATTTAGAACAGCATCTTTTTAACTAATATTATACAATAGGGTACACAAAAATTCTTATTTTAGTAAAACGACTCGCAGATGTTTTATGGTTAAACATCTGCAGTCATATCTTAAAATGAAATGCGTGTTTAAATAATGTTCAAATTACAAATAATAAGCGTGTTATTTTATAAGCTAAATCTAAGTTGGCGTATTGCTACCGCCACAGCACCGCCCTACCAGTGAATGACAGTTCACGAAAATCCACTTTGGAAATAGTCCGGGAAGCGGACGCGCCTTCCGGACCTTGTTCGCTGGTGTGCATCTGTTTCGTGATGTACATCTTCAGTGTCTTGAGTTGTCCGTTGCCTTGGTGCTTGATGTTCGTCGTCAGCTGAAGTGTTTTCAGGGTCAGCTAACACATAGGCTGGTTTAAGACGGTCAATGGAAATTGTAACGTCACGACCGCGGACGTTAACAACAAACGTCTTCTCCCCTCGCATGACAACCTTGAAAGGGCCCTCGTAAGGACTCTGCAGGGGCACTTTTGGACCCTCGCGGCGCACGAAGACTTGGTCAGTGGTGCTGAAGGTCTTTAAAAATGAAAGTTCTTTTCTCGCCATGCCGAGATACTGAAGTCGGTCGCAGCTCTTGAAAGTGTTGCCGTAGCTGTTTCACAAAGTCCGTTGCACTATTGCTGTTGGTGATTGTCGTCTGTTGCACCAAAAATTCTCCTGGAATCCGCAGTGGCTGACCATATATCATCTCGGCGACCGTAGCCTCTAAATCTTCCTTCCAAGCAGCTCGGATGCCCAGCAGCACGGTAGGGAGAATTTCAGTCCACCGTGTATCCTGATGACATTTTATAGCCGCCTTCAGCTGACGATGAAAACGTTCCACCATACCGTTGGACGCCGGATGATAAGCCGTAGTCTTGAAATGCGTCGTGCCTGCCAGTTTATTGAGGTGCCTGAACAGGTGCGACTCGAACTGTCTACCACGGTCAGATGTGATCCTTAATGGTGTGCCAAAGCGTGAGATCCAATGGTTGTAGAATGCTTTAGCCACCGTTGTTGCTTCCTGGTCTTGGAGTGGTATTGCTTCTGGCCAACGAGTGAAACGATCTAACATTGTGAGACAGTACTTGTAACCTTCAGATATAGACATTACGATTATGTCTATATGGATATGCTCAAATCTGGATGTCGCTGGAGCAAATGATCCAACAGGGGCAGATAAAGAAATAATAAACACTGCAAAAAAGCAAACATTGTATTTTCTGTATCACCCATATACGTCCCACTGCAGGGCACGGGCCTCCTTTACAATCGAGAATACGATTGAGAGTGATTGGGCCATATAAAGTGGTATTTTGGTAATCACAATTTTAAGATGTTCCTGTGATCTTGAAATCGGATCCGCTGAATTATTTCAGCATGATTTATTAGTAGTGTACAGTTGCTTTATGATGGTGTTGTTTGTGTGCAGGCAAGCCGCACGCGCCGCGCAACTGCACGCTGTGGAACCAGACGGCGGACTCAGTGGAGGTGTCGTGCGTGGCGGGCTTCGACGGCGGCCTACCGCAGCTCTTCATGCTCGAGGTCTACTCCGCAGATGCCACCGCGCCGCGGTCAGTACTCTCTGTCTCTCTCCAGCCACGGCTGAACATGGGCCCCAAAAATCTCCACATTGATCTGTTGGAAGCGGCCAGGGAGGTTACTCTTTAAAAATGATACGGACTTCGAATGTTCGACGTCCGGAGTAAGATATAAGATTTCCACTTCTAAACATCAAAACTATTCTCTATTATACTTATCATTTTCTCCGAACTTAGTCTATGGTTGCGACGTACGATAGAGGAATCCAACATTTTGTGGAGTATCTAGGCTCATTAGCGAAGTTTTACGTACTCCGTCCGAAAATTCGAAGGTCGTTTCGTATTTATAGAGTAACCTCCTGTATCGAGCTACTTCCTGCAACCTTAAACATTTACTATTTTTTTATTTTATTTTATTTTATTTATTTGGAAAACAAACAAATAAACATTTACTACCTTCCTTATACGATACTACAGAGGACACAAATATTTTGTGTATGTTGTTCATACCATTATAATACCACAATGGCCATAACACACATTTGTACTTATTAAGTGTACTTCTGCCGTTACTTCTTCCAAAGCTATGAACTTAAAGGACATCTGGTCTAAAGATGCACGTTGCACTAATCCTAACAAAATAAATTATTGGCGAAAGCTTATGTTTCACGATGGACTTTTTGTGACTGAGGATGACGACGATGATTCCATTTACTAATTTTCCGATATGAGTATAACAATCAAAATATATTAATAATAAGTAATACTTCTTCTTCTTCTTCTTTATCAGCCCATATACGTCCCACTGCAGGGCACGGGCCTCCTCTACAATCGAGAGTACGATTGAGAGTGGTTAGGCCATATAGTCCACCACGCTGGCCTAGTGCGGGTTGGCGGACTTACATATTATAATACTCACTTACTTAATACTTACCATTTTATTACCTTAACAATTATATCTTAGGTATGAGCATACAACATGTAATATACCTTACATTATCTTCCTCGAAATCTTCCTCAAAGCGCAAGCAACAATAAGTATAGATAAGTTGTGAATCAGTTTCCTCGTCACGACTAACTGTTGGAACACACGTCGGTATCGCATTACACCGGCGCCGTGCAATGAGCACAATTAGAATAAAACAAAATCAGTGTTTAATGAGCACGCTGTATACGAGCACACGTGAGGCGAGGCCGCGGGGCAGCCACACGCGCCCATCGAGATTAACTTCACCAGCTCGCCGCAAATCTTATACAATCTTTTCGCATTACTAGTTCAATGCTTTGCGAACCAAACAATACTTTTTTTAACAGTAAACATATTTCTTCGAACGGGAACTAAGCTTTCTGACAGATTTGAAACCTATGTGATTGATATGTAAGATAGTCCCAATTACTGATGCCATTAATGGAGAAAAATTATATTAACGCCTACAATAAAGTATTTAAAAATTGTAAACGAAATTTTAGGCCGATAAAATTATGTCGCTCGTAAGTCGCATTTTATTTGTAAAGGAGACAAAAGAATCACAAAAGGGCGTTGTACATGTTTTTTGTGACCTTATAAGAAGGTAAAAAATAGATTTTCGCAGCATATTAACACTTGTAATAACGTAATATCGCAGGGAATTAGTGTCACAGGTTTTCGCGACATCGTTGTCCCCAACAAGTGCGGGCCGGGAATGGCCTACGCAATTGAAATTCCTCGGCCATTTTGTGAAATGCATGTTTAGAATTTAATTATAATCATCAAAAATATACGTGAGGGGTGAGGGGCGTGGAGGGCGCATGGAGGTCGGGGGGCGGCGGTGCCATTTTTAATATCGCTCGTGCGATCAGCGGCAGCGACGCGACGTGCGGAGACTGCACAACACGCTGCGCACTCTCATTATGTTGTTGTTACATAAATTACAGAATTATTTTGAGAGAAGTCATCATTATTTAGTTTTAAAATAGCATCAACACAGGCAACTCTAGTAGATAAATGGATATACACTCTTGTGAACTCTCTGCTCCTGCCAGAATTCAAATTGCGCTGCGGTGCAGTGTTCGAATACGTCAGGTATATCAGTACGATACAAAGCAATATTTTAAGCAGTTGAACATTGACACCAAACATAAATACAATCACTTCTCAGCAATATTGCCCATTTTACGGAAAGTGAAGATTAAAAATTCGGGAGATGCGGCAACTGGGGCAGTAAGCACAATTATTTAGACTTGTTTAATTACAAAAAGTTTGGAGTCGTGTGTTGGTGCGGTGGGACGTCTTGGCACAAAAATGAGACATGATGTAATGTGAGCGCAGGTGGGTATTTCAAAGTGGCGTTCCGTGTAAACACGGGGCCCTCATTAAAGTTGGCGAAACAACGTTAATTATGAATTAACACGGCGCCGGTGGAGCGGCGTGCGCCCCGACCCTGCACCCCCGCGCCCCGCACCACACCACCACACCCGCAACCCGCACTCTCCACGTACAAGCAATATCAGCGACAGCGGTGGACCCGCCAAATGTCACTTAAAACTTTTCAAATGCCACTATAAGTCCACACTCAGCTGCAAAGTATGTGTGGTGCAGCATGTACTTGTAAAGTGGATATGTCAGACACAGGAAGACTAGGATATTGGCCTTCCCCAGTGATTCTTATACGGGACTTGTCCAACAGCTAACTAGTGCCTGCAGATTGCCTTCGTAACCAGATGGAAGCTGCTTGCATCCAGCTACTTGGAGCAATATTTTTTTGTTAGTATATCAGGTCTTAGAGTAGAGCATGCCAAAGAACGGGTGAAATTGGGAAGATTGCAGCAGAAAACCGCAAGTTACCACCAACCGGAATAGCCAAGCAAACTGGAATACCAATTTCATCCAAAATCACTAAGCGATCACTATACAAACAATAAGTGTTTGCCGATGGTACAGTGTAGTTCAACCGAATCTAAAAAACAGTATTGCTGATATTACAATCGTGCAGTGCGTGTATAGTTACATTCTCTTCTCAATAAGGCGGCGGCGGATACATGCCAAATGTCTTATTGCGTATTCATAGCATACATTATTAAGGTGACCTATACTCAGAGTCCCGCTCCGATGGGCCTCTCCCCTTACGATGACGGTATCTATCTTAGTTGTTAAAATGAGAACTGGATGAGAACATGAAGTGGTAAAGTTGATGGCAGATTACATTATTGCCAGCATACTCGCAAGACGCTGCAGTTATTCAGGAAAGGATATTAGGATAATTTTCCCAGAAAACCAATTAACCAGTCAACAACAGCAAGATGATCGGCGCGGGTGTTTCATTTATTGCGATGAATGTGGGTACGAGCATGCCATTCGGCTTATGATAAACAATACGACTGCTCATGAATAGTAGCAAAACCAAACAACACCATTACTTCACAACGCACAATTAAAATGCTTGGCATTCCACTGCGCTCGCCATCCTGAGACATGAGGTGTTAAGTCTCGTAGTCTATTTTTTTACACTGGCATGGCATAATGACTGCACTGCACCTGATGGTAAGCGCAAATGCTGTCCAGGCAGAGTATCGAATGCCGTCATTCAACAACCCGGATTAATATAATCAAGCTTAGTATTATGTAAACATTGGGATTATAATATTGATTTTCATTTGCGTCTTGTATTAGATAGAAATCAATTTCATAGGCCGTAGGTCTAAGGCCCTGCGAATTATAAAAATATGTAAACTCTAAAGTACTGACATCCCACACGGAATAGTCCACATAATATTTTATCCACTGACGTAACATTTTATCCACTTTGTTATATTTCCAGGCACACAAAATACATACACTTCAGTGAAATGGATCAGCTCCTGTTCATACATGTAATTTTGCGAACATATATTTTACTGTCTCAATATTCGCTGCTGGCAAAAATAGCAAAAATGTATCAAATGCTGGCTGCAAGGCTGGAAATGATGTTGATGATCATCAATGATACAACTTGTGATATAATACATTTATCACAACATATATAATTTCCATTATATTGTTATTTCTCGATCTTCTGCGTGAACGCTAAGCCATGGTAAACGCAAGGCATAAAACCCGATACTATAGTATCGTTTCAACCATAACGTACACTTGCTAACCGATTAATAATATCAATTACATCCGCTAATAAAGTTGCCAAAGCTAAAAATAATAGAAAAAAGGAAGAAAAGTTTATTGTTGGTACAAATACAAAAGCAAAACAAAATATAATAATATTAATAATAAAAATATTCCAACTGGAGAAAATAGAAGATATAAGGTATTTACAATGAAACAAAAATGTATTATTAATGGTATTATTTATATCACAGAACAGTTGAATATGGTTAGAAAGGCATTAGCCATCGATATCTAAGTCAATGGCATTAGCCGTCAAATTGTATGAAAACCAGCGTCGACGTTTTCGAAACACAAAACCTCTACAAATCCAATATAGAAAGCTTGCAACTGTCGATTTAAAGTGTCGATAAAATTACGGAAATATGTTTTTGTTTTAACACCGGAATTTATTTTATCGATATGCCTAATAGATTTTCCTGATACAGTTATTTAATTAGTGTTATGTTGATAGACGGAAAATAAATGAGACTACAATATCTAATACAAAAAGTTAATTTTAATTTGTATACTATTTTACAAATCTATATCGACGCAGGAAAGCGATTTTGTCGTATCTCAAAAAATGCGTATGTACGTTTTGTATATTATTTAATTCATAAAAAATACCGCATTGAATTTCCTTGTGAAAATGTAAGGTTTTATTTTAAAATGTTATTATTAAAGAAATGGTATTCCTAAGTTTATTAGTTTAGAGGTTATTCATTTTTTACATATATTTTTTTGATCCTGGTGTAAAATTGCTTGTTTCGAGATACGACAAAATCGCTTTCCTGCGTCGATGTATGTACAGGATTTTCAAGATTTTCAGCTGTGTGTAAGATATTAACATTTTTAGTATTGGAAAAGCACATACAGGGTATATCAAGACTGCTACCGAAAACGAAGCCGGGTGGTAGTTTAAGCGACTTCAGACACAATGCAACAGAAAAAGTTTCAAAAAAACGCGACAATTTTTTTTTGTTATTTTTTTTCCTATGGCTATATATGGGTGGTAAATACATTTTTTCCTAAAATAATAGTGTATACCCTTTTATTTATAAATAATCTAAGGTATAAAAGGGTTTAAATTATTATTTTAGCAAAAACTATGGATTTACCACCCCAAAATGACAATATTTAAAAAATCATAAAAAATAATTGTCGCGTTTCTATGCGAAATTTTTAATTGCATTGTGTTAGTAGCCACTAAAACTACCACCCGGCTTCGTTTTCGGTAGCAGTCTTGAGATACCCGGTATATGCAATTATTGCAATAAAATTATGATTTTTTTACGTCGATAGCTTTAGTGGTTTTGATTGTTCATGCAGTAATTCATTATTTCGCACCCATGATACACCATTATCATGAGTTATTTTTTTGTATATACTTACATATGCTCACCTGTCTCTTCCAGAGGTGTATACTACTAGCGCCAAACATTTCTCTGAGTTTATTTCTGTCCCCATGAGTTACATTGTGCATTCCTTATGATACGACGTGCACCAATTCCAGTCCCGGACAACTTTAATGATTCTTCCCAAACCATAAAACTGATGCAAATTAGTTTGCGGCACCTTAAAACTCCAAGGCCCCTTATCCATACACAATACCTACTGCCAAGAAACTAATGATGCGTCCGATTATTTTAAATTATTCATGTGTAATAATAGCTTTCAGACTTCGTAAACAGGTCAATGAACTTCAAGAGAATTTAGAATAATGTTTATAAACAAGCAGAAGCAAGGTATCAACACAAGTATAGCCGTTTTTGTGGGAGTGCAGTGCACATTGACACGGCAATCAATATAAAACATCCCGGATGTAACGATCTATTTGGCAGCTCCTTAAACATGACAATTGGCAAGCAGTGGCATCGCATTATTCAGTGACGCGCGACGCGAGCAACATTGTACCAGTATTTATAGACCGACCATTGCCGAGGCAATGATATCGAGATATCAATTCACGCGGCAATAACAACGCTGTACGTTCTGCCAACTGTCTCAACTGTCTCTCCACTACATCACATGCACTCGCCACAGCTAATTTCATTCCTAATTGACTACTTGTTCATTGACCTAAAGTCAGCAATCGCGCTGATAGTCATCCAATTCGGTGCTCGTGAGTTCTAAAGACACACTTCACTGACCACGAAGCTACTGATAACTTGCTTCCTGCATGTGCCACAATTGGCTACTCTGCTTGGAAATCAGCGTTCCACCCAGTCTATGGTTCCCTTTATTTTAAAGTGATTGACCGTTGGGGAACACATGCCAGCGCTTTTTATTCCAATCTCGGCCCCTCGATAGAACTATGCTGAGGCCCGTGCATGTGATACTAATATATCAGCCCATATACTCGTATTTACGACCTACTGCAGCGCACGGGCCTCCTCTACAATCGAGAGTACGATTGAGAGTCGTTAGGTCATATAGACCACCACGCTGGAATTTCCGATACCTATAGCTAAACACATATTACTGTGACTTTCTAGTATCTGATAGATGTAATTGTATACGGTGGTAATAGGATTGGATTCGAACAAACTGACAGCATTGTCACACTACTCACCTGGATAGTGCTGAGATACGCGTGCATAAGTGAACCCGGCCTCTGTTGGAAACGCTTTGACATGTGAATGTAGGGCAAATAGAGAAACCCTCATACATGACATTAATTAACCAACGTAAGTAGGGTTGGTGGCTGTTTGGCTTGTGAATCAACGTATTACTTATACAGGGTATCTCAAGACTGCTACCGAAAACGAAGCCGGGTGGTAGTTTTAGTGGCTACAAACACAATGCAATTAAAAATTTCGCATAGAAACGCGACAATTATTTTTTATGATTTTTTAAATATCGTCAATTTTGGGTGGTAAATCCATAGTTTTTGCTAAAATAATAATTTAAACTCTTTTATACCTTAGAGTATTTATAAATAAAAGGATATACACTATTATTTTAGGAAAATATGTATTTACCACCCAAATATGGCCATAGAAAAAAAAAATAACAAAAAAAATTTGTCGCTTTTTTTTGCAACTTTTCTGTTGCATTGTGTCTGAAGTCGCTTAAACTATCACCCGGCTTCGTTTTCGGTAGCAGTCTTGATATACCCGGTATATAGGCGTGTGATTCAAATATAAACATATAATTAACATATCAAATGGGAAAATGATTGAAAGATTAGACATTAAGCGCGATATGAATGCTGCAGTTAAAATATTTATATGCATGAATGAATTCGCATATGTAGAGATAAGAAATTAAATATGCTTTAAGTATTTTTTGAAGTGCGTGGTGGCCTGTTGGTAAACGGACTAGACGCGACTGCCAACATGTTCACGGTGGTCGCGGGTTCGAATCCCAGGGCACACCTCTGACTTTTCGGAGTCATGTGTGTATTGATAGTCAATCACCACGCACTAAAACGGTGAAGGAAAACATCGTGAGGAAACCTGCATACCATAGCGATTTATAAAAAAAAATCTATGGTATGTAAGTCCGCCAACCCGCACTAGGCCAGCGTGGTGGACTATATGGCCTAACCACTTTCAATCGTAATGTCGATTGTAGAGTAGGCCCGTGCCCTGCACTGTGACCTATATGGGCTGATAAAGACAGACAGATTTTTTGTTGCTCAAACTGCTGAGTCCAGAGTTAATGTGCACTATAGGAACGTCAGGTCGTACCCGAGTTTCTGCAATATATTTTAGTCACATTTGCAAATCCATTATAGTAAGTACTTAAAATAAAGCATATTTTGTATCCATAGTATATGACACAATCGGAAGTTTCCACTGTTCACGCGAGTCAGATAGTAAGCGCGTGTAAACACGTCGCGTGTGTATGTGTGTGTGTTCCTACGTGTAGCTGCGAATAATGTCGTCAACAAGAGAATTTAACGAGTTTGTTATTAGCACATGCACGCAATGTGCCATTAAACACAACAGATGGCATTCTGTTCGCCATTAGCGTCGATATCGGGCGGGCGTGGGAGCCGAGCCGCCGAGCCGCCGCGAAAACTCTTCATAATGACGCGATTTAACGAGCTCGTAAAATATTTGTTAGAATTGAAAACAAACTCTACGCCCGCTTCATGAGCTATTACACAAATAAATAACAAATAATAATTCAGGCTATCGCTGTTCACTTGGGAGCGTAGGCATCCGCAAATAGCGCCAACAATTCCGTCTTAGTTCCTGACACCCCTCCACTTGCGCCATCTATTTCAGGGCGTGTTGGAGACCGCACTCAGCTAAACGTCGCGTCGCGTCGTCCAGGAAGCTCACTGCCCATCGACAACCTAAAATAAAAGCCAATAATAAATATCTACTCCAACAATCATATTCATAGTTTTAGTGACATACGAAGATCTATAACAAATATTTGCGTGTATCATAGAGACATTCGCCTCTACGCGAGGGCCGCACCCGCTCTTGCTCAGTACTTGGTACTCAGTTAAAAGGTAAATACAAGTGGTTAGAAGTTGTATAAATAAATATTTTTAACTTATTTTCGAAACAAAACTAAGAGTTGTAAACCTCTGATAAAGAGTTGAACCGGTTTAAGAAAGTATACTTAATTTTTTCTAAGTTGAATGTTAGTTAGGCAGGAGGTAGCCAGCGGTCGATAGCCGGCGCGTCGAGGCGCTCGCGGTCACATCGGTTCTACAAAGTATGGAAGAAATATATTAGCTTACATCTGAATCACACTGTCTCCATCATATCGGCTGAACACGCTAGTAGACCTGGTAAAACAAACTATATTTGGTTGTAGCTTATAAGTCAACAAACTGCTAAAAACAATATTTTGCAGTTATAAAGTGGGTACTAAAATATAAATGAAATAACAAAAACAGTTTACATAGAGCTGTACGTATAAAGGAAAAGTGTACAAACGTGTTGGTATTGCGACTGATGTAATGTGTTATCTGCTGTGAGAGTCATGTATGTGTATATGTGTATGTGCAGCGCCAACCTGTCGTCGGAGGAGCCTTCGTGGACGGTGCGCGGGCTAGAGTGGGACGTGCGCTTCCGGCTCGTGGCCGTCGCCGTCAACGCGAAGGGCCGCTCGCCGCCCGCCGCGCTCGACGACGTGCTGTTCCGTGACCCAGAGAAACGCACCGGTAACCACGCATCACCAGTCATTCACCACACATCACCCACCACTACCTGCTCCATACATTATCGTGTTGAGACTAGACTCTGCCGAGGTCAAACCCTTTATTCACCAATCGCATAGAACTGTAAATTATCCACAATCGCAAGATGAAGTAGCTCGAAACTACGCCAATACCTAGATTCCAACATCCTTATCTCAATCGAATAACTTGACAAAACACATCCCAATAGCGAACTTCCTAAAAAGAAAATGCAAAAACGTCATGTTTTTACAATAAGAAGAGGGCGCGGAGGGCGGGCAGCGCGAGCCGTGTGTACAGAGCCAGGGGTCCGGCTCGCAGGACTCTCGGCTCTAACGTTTACATTAGCCATTTGATTTAGTCGCTCGTTAGGCGAGCTGCACGCCCCCCACGCCCCCGCGCCGCCCGCGCCTCATGCGCCCGCACTGAATCAAATGAGAGTCTAACTTTTGCGCTTTAACTCGAGCCTTTAATCTATTAGCTGCGCCGATTCGAAATCGATTGACCAACACCGACGGCTGACGACCGTCGACACGCGAGCGATACACTCGGACACAATTAGTTTTTTGTTCTAAATCGCAAAGCGAAACTCAATTTAGAGGGAAGGTCCCGGGGAGCGCCGCGCCGTCGCGGCGGGCCCGGAGCCGCTCTAAGTGGCGGCGGAGCGGCCCTTATCCTCCGCGAATTATTAGCCCAGGGAAAACATTAGCTGCGCCGGAAAAAATATAAGTAATAAGGAAAAGTGGCAGCTAAAACGGGTGGAAGATTCGATGTCGGGGCCGAGTTGAGCGGCTCATGATCTCCGCGCTTTATGGCCCGACGCGCCCCCGCGCCGCGCTTCTGTGTGCCGACTCACAGCGCTAATACCGACTTACAACCACTTACACACTTTATCAGCGCCACCTTCTACGCTGAATGTGCGCTAAACTGGTCGTCGCTGCTACTGCTCGCCCATTAATATTTCCCTAGAGGATCATAATATTGAAGAAAAAGTGCACAGCAGCAGCTGTGGACAGCGACTGCGCTTAAACTAACCTCTCAGTAGTTTTAAATATTATGAATTTATCAATTTTAAAATATTTTCTATGTTATGGCGTTATCAAACATTAGTTTATGAACGAAGTACTTCCGTCATGCTCGGTGGCAGGTTTTTTCCGTAGGTTACGATACTTGTCGATAGCACAGTCATCACGTAATTACAAAATGACTAATGATATAATTAGTGATAACACAAACAGATAGTTAGTGAAGTAGGTCAAGAAAGTGTGTGTGTGAGCATATATAGTGTGGCGCGGTCACGACATCGCGGCGCGATATCGGAAGCGTCTCGAAGCAATCTCGCCATAATCCCTTTTTAATTAAAGCGCGTCGGAATCACCGGCGAGATTAATCAAAGGTCCTTATATGTGCTTGCCGTCTCCCACCGTCCACCACGTGAACTCACTCGTCTAAACTCGAATAATTGACAGTAACTATATTGTTGCCTTTCACTTTGTAAATGTAACGTCAAACCTCTAATTACATATTTTCCACAGCCACAACATAACTATGAATATTTGATGATGGGAATTTTGTTCCGCGCTCAAAATAATTCACTAAATATCAGAGTTAATTTAAGCTTTGAATTACCAAATGTCATTTAAGTATAGAGATCATATTTAAATTTAAATTTTGAAATAATTTCAACGTAAAAAAATAAACATCACAACATGCACAAACGCAGAGACGCCTGGCTTTAATTGAGCTGTTCATGACGTGCGTCGCTGTATTCTGCCTCCACACAAATAAACGTGTCGTACAAATGGTTGTGTACTTTAGAGGTGAGAACAACAGGCTGCTTAGCCACCGTAGTCTGAGGGGGTAATAACGAGCGCGTCATCACCAACCACTCGGCCCTACCTCACCACACTCACCGCGCATCACGCGGAACTTGTTCCCGCGCGCACTCGCCGCCGCTCGTCCTTTACACGCCCGACAACAAATTTTGTAATTAAACATTCTGTGCATTGTTTGGTGAACGCCCTTGACTAACTGCACGCGAATACTTTCTGCATGACAACAGAATACAGGTCACTATGAAAAACAAATCGCCAATGATGCCCCGATCTTCCCAACTTTATATCGTCAATAATTGTAAAATGAAGTCTAGTGGATCAAACAAGGTTTCTCATAATTATGTGAGAGGCCGCCCGGCAGACGTTTCCACCGTAATGTCTATTTCTCCCGCCAAACAGCAGTGTAAATGTACTGTTGTCTTCCGGTTTCAAGGATATTGTAGCCAAAGTAACTACTAAACATATTGAGACTTTACATGTCTTATGTCTCAGGGTGGTGAGCGCAGTGGAATGCCAGGCATTGCTTTCTAATTTTAGGTGTTTTTTGGGATTGCCCCTGTTCATGAGCTGTTGTAAAAAAAGAGTGGGTAAAATGGCTAAAAGGGAACACAAAAAATATCGATAGATTTTTCTAAAGCCCGCTTTATCACGAGCAGAGTGCAATACAACACATTTGATCCAATGTTTGCTTTTTGGTGAAACGTTGCAGTCGATAAGATATTTTTAATAAGTGCATATATGATCGCATACTTTACAAAGCAAGCCGCCGTCGGTCCACATCCATCTCCGTGGGCAAACATTTAATCTTGCCGAGTCGTGCGCCCAGACCATGCAGTATTAAACCGATCCACATAGAAGGGTAAGGGCTGCTCCACACACTGGCCTCTGAGTTTTCGTCTGGTGCACGCTGATTGGTTCATTTGCCAGGTATGCCAAGTTGGGAATTGTTTCCTTATGTGGGTTGTGTGGAACCGGTGTATACTTCTCTCAACAGTTGGTACTCAATGTACGCAACCCACACGTTTTGACTTGCATGGAACAGCTTGCGGCATTCCAATAATTTTACTTCTTGTTACACGTGCATCAATCGCGTGCTGATGGAATTGCCATGCCTCACAGAGAGCCAAAACGAATGATATTTTGAATTTGTAGCTACAAATGCGAGGCATCTGGTGGGCCTATTTGCAGAAAAAACAATGAGTTCTGGGTTCTGTCCGATTAAGTAGGATGATAAGCACTGAATGTACAATTGTACAATACATTGTTTATTACGTAGCCCACGGGTTATTAAATTCAGCATTAGATCTCGGTGGAAATGCAGTGCTTATTTTTTAACAAACCAAGACAGTCACGTGTATCCTGCATTACACTATATTGCGTTGTAAAAAAATACACGTGCCAGGAAATTTTGTTCCCACCATTTGTAATTTATGTAATCAAGAAAGAAAGAAAAAATAGAAAGAAGTAACAAGTGCATTTATTGAAGACGCAAATTATAAACATAAGTAGAAAACAAAATAAAATAAAATACAACATGACAAAGTATTAATATGCAAACTAAATCTAAATTGTGGTGATGACAACGACTCCCCCATTCAGCTTTATTCTGCAGTTTGGCAAAAGCAACGCTACAGCGCTGATTTGTAATGGGGAGCCCTAGTGACACTAATATCTAGACTAAACATAAGAATAGTAGACTCTCGGTAGGTAATCTGAGGATAGCAAATACATGGTTGGAAGACAAAGTGTTAAAGGAAACGAGAATCAGTTATCGGAATTTACCATCTTCCCGAGTATTCTACATACATACATACATAAACGCACGCCTTGTTCCCAGAAGGGGTAGGCAGAGGTGCCAGGGCACCCACATTTCGCCTTGTATGTTCCGTCCCACAATGTGATAGGTGGCGAGCCTATCGCCATATCGGGCACAAATTCCTGACTCTGGGCTGATACTGAATAGAAAAATCCAATATCACTTTGCCCAACCCGGGATTCGAACCCGAGACCTCAGCTTTGTAACCGTACCGTAGTACAACTACGCCACCGAGGCAGTCTGCTAGAATTTAATTTAAACATAAATAGATATTGTGTGCTCGGCTCGCATAGAAATTAGGAATTCCTTTAAAGGTTGAGACAAGGGGAGCAAGCTGGCTGAGGTAAAGTCAAAACGAGCTGTAATGAATGTGGTCGCTAGAGAAGGCAGCCTCACGTTTCGCTCGATGGCCAGTGATGGAACCAAATCTGGCCCGATCTACAAACATTGTGTAGTATTCCATACTAATAAAAGGAAATTATTTAATTATTGTGTGTTGGCAATGATTGTACGTATTGTATATTGTCTCTCTCAGTATAGGCCTCAAAATGGTAAAATAATAATGTTTGGGCGCGCGCTTCTGAAGGAGTGCACTTATTGGAAATAACATTTCCCTTTCGCGTGAGACTACTAAAGACAAACACTTGACTCAATATACTTGTGCAATGCTTCCAGCCACTCCATTATACATAATCTCGCGGTGCACTATTACAAACAACATAGGTGGATGGGGGTAGCCGAAAGACGGGCCCCGACACGCGGGCGACTCCAGCACGACACCGGCGCGGCGAGGCTGCCGCCCGACAGTCGCTCGACACCGGCGCGGCGACGCACCGCGCGCTCATGAATGATTCACGGCGTGTGCGCTGTATGCGCCGTGTGTCGCCACTCGCGTTATGGCCACGTATGAACCAAACGCGACTTATGAATCTTGTATATTCCCGCAATCGGCGCACACATCAGTTATGAAAATATATTCTTGTTACAACTAGTTCTGTGGAAACAACGCTACCATCGGAAACTATAGGAAAATGGTATTCATTGTTATTCTAGCAAACCGTTTACCAGCTCTATTCTGCCAACAGTGTGCGCATTACAGCGACATCGTTTTAATGTCCTGCAGAATTTTGTCACGCAGCTCTACTTTGTTTTTCTAGCTTGAAATTTAAAAAAATATTACGCATTTGCTGCAGCAAAAACAAGATACCGTACCCACTGGTCTTAAATATGTAAACCGACTTGTAAATCTGCGAAACATCATCTCAATCAAAGGCAAACGCGTTTGAATGCGAGAGGGATTTAGATAGAAATAATGCTTGCATGGATATCACGTTATTTGGTTGTTGGAGCGGCCGCTTGTCGCGCATAAATCAGCGCCGACTCCCGCACGATCCACGCGGTGATCCCGCCACGAGGAACTCACTGAGACCATACTGCCGCATCACTAAATAAAAACAAAACATCGCATTATAACCGGGACTGGAATATACCTAGCTTGCGATATTTACAATACAAGCTACGTATTTATCTACTATGAGTGCAGTGAATACGTCACTTTGTGGTAGCAGCGATTATTTAGCATCGGGTGGAATGTTTGCTCGTTTGCCGGAGTTATACCGTACTAATTAACCCAACTTAATCAAATGACCTTCTTAAAACATAAAACAGCAACGTTAGAAAAGAACCTATGAAATGAACATACGAACCTACGCATCCTACTTACCATGTGGAATTTTATGTTGATGCACGTATATATTGTGAGTACTGAAGCGCATGGGTTCTGAGTGTGGTCGTGTCCCTCATACAAGCAATAAATTAATGAAGTGAAGGCGCGTGGCGGCGGGTGCGGGCGACGCAGTGCAGGCCGCGGCCGGACGAGCCATATATCCCACCAGATTTGTCGGATTAATTACAACGAGCGGAAAAATACAATAACGCGCCAATAAATCATTGATATAGTGCAATGAATAATGATTATTCATTTCGTCGTCGTTTTTACGTATCGCCGGCGATCGGCGATGATTTATCGGCGGGATGCAGCCAGGGCGGCGCGCACCGCTGCGCTGCCAAATAAATCATCCGCGTCCCTCGACACCGCGCCGCCACTCCACACCTCTGAGAGAGCACGAACTGCTTTAACACATGCAGCAGGATGCACTGCTCAGGACCACATCACTTCCTGCCAGTATAATCTGCATCTAGTAGAATAATCGAATCCACCTGGGTACGGATCACTGTACGCCCCGCTGAACTCATCACAGCGACCCACGCAATTTTTTTCATCAACCATCAGGTGCATTATAGTACTTTGTCGTGTCAATAAAAATACATGATAAGCGGCTCACCAACCTCTCGCTTACGCACATCGCCGCTCGTCTCTACAAGTTTATTCATTAATACCACCCGGGCGATTAATATTTGCATGCTTCTCATACAAATTGCTAGATTGGTGGTAATTTCCTCGTGTTTATGTGCGACACGCAACTCGCCGCCGCCCTCAGCGCTGCGCACTCTCTCTGACTCACGACAGCATCCTGCAAACTGGATTTGACTGGCCAGTGCTACACTCATGACGACATTTCACTAAATCTACACACAAACCACGTCATACAACGCTATGGCCACTTGATATTGTTTGACTATACCCGTGAAACGAAAACCGCGATTTCGAAACCAATTTTGGTGTGATTCACAAGTACTTGTTTCTGATTTGTGTGTTGTGAGAGCGAAGTCTCTCCTTCTTTTTGACATCAAAGTTCAAAAAACCTGCATCTAAATGTGGCTTCGAGAGTGCGCGTGCTTTTAGAATGTGTTCAATTGTTTCTACGGCATTTTTAAATATGTTTGAATATATTGATTTAATAAATTCTATTAGAACCCGTCGAATTACGAGGCATACAGTTGATTAGCAATGAGTGAGGACGCGCGGCTCGGCAACGCGTTGCGCGACATACGTCCACACAGCGACACTGCGTCACGTCTCTCCGACAAATTAGACAAATTACAACATTTATTTGGTAATGTTGATCAATGCGAGCGACGAACGCCGGCATAACAAAGCGCCATTAGTGATAACGAACCGCGCGTGTGTTTGTGCGTGGCGCCAGGCGTCACCGCCGCTACCTGCCGCCGCGCCGCACCGCCGTCATTAGTACCGAGCGACGTGAGGCGCGGATCGCGAGCTGCCAGCAAGGGCAGACACAATTTGTGCGCCCATTCACTACCACTCACGTGGAATATATTACGACGCTCGGCGCTCCTGCAGTGTTGAGGCGCACGACGCCGCCCGCCGACACTACACACTATCAGGGGCGTGCACTCCTTGTAGGCAGAAATGCAGTGCTTTACTTGCCATTCACAGATATTTTATTATAACGTTCGTACGTTTTAGATGACTTTAATTTATAGTAAATAAATGAATAAACAAAATATAATAACTTAAAAACGCATATAACTAAACCTATTTGCAATCACGCAAACATTATGGTTGCCACGCGAAAAGCAAGAGGCGCTGCAAAGCAAAATAATGTACCTAATCAACCAAGTCATGCCGCCGCGTCCCGCATTACATTTGTTTGCATGTGTGTAGTAATGTTGGTGTCCGTGCACAGTCGCAAACGCACACACCCATGAATATTGAAAGCCGCGACTCCTGCGGCAGGCCTCGGTCGGGAGTTCGGCAGTTGTCGGGAGTAATCGTAAATGTTCGTTGCCTATAATCCGAGTAAAATTAATAGGCTGGAATTTAATCACCTATGCACATTATGCATTTTTGGTTAGTAAGGTTTTATTTGATTAAATAGAAATGTTTTGTGTTTCGCGGGGGCCATTTTGCTTTTTTTATGAGTTTTTGCATTGTTTACTATTTTATACTAGTATGTTGGTAAAAAAAAATAGATTTCTTAACGGATTTTTCATTTTAACATTTGAAAGTGTGTACATTTAACAGTTTATTACTAAGTTTCGATATTAATTGTAGTCATTTGCTTTTACTAGTGTGTTTGTTTATTTTTTTAAATGTTATTTGATTGCGAGGTTTGTGTTAAAAATGTATGTTTATCAAATGAATGAATGAGGTGGCCGAAATATTGCGTTTATTTACATCGGGATAGGTATAGTAATCTCAACTAACCGGAACCTTGAATATGTGAAAATTGAAAGCTGACTAGGTGATTTTTTTTTTATTTTACTTATTAGAATTTCTTCCGCCGCGACGATCGATCGCTGTTTTGTTTGCGTTGCCGTAGAAGATGGACATAAATAGTAGTACATCTAAGACTTGTTATGTTGGCATGGTTTCCGACTTAGAGATTCGTCGCGTGGCTGTGGCTATGCTAAAAACTATAAAAGAAAAAGTTTTTGTGACTGAGTACTCCGCCGCATACCCAGTGTCATAATCCTGTGCACGCCGCTGCACACTACACCAACCATGGGCTTATATCTGAATCCAAACGCATTTCAGCGCTTGTAGTATTTTAATGAATATAACACATCAGAAGAGGTTTTAAATAAAGCAAGATATGATGCACTGTCATAGAATTGCGTCGGTGCGAAAATAACGCATGAACGGCGGTAGTAGGCGACTCTGTTCATAGTCAAATGCGGTCACGAAACACAAAAAGACCACGATAACTGAAATCTAAACACCAGAAGCACACTACACACTGCGCTTGAGACGGGAATCTGGACTCAGTGTATGACATATTTGCGAATATTAAATACTGAGCGAGGTCCACGTTGTCGCTGCTCGTTATTGCGCTTTAGTTTCACTGCAAATATAAAGGTGGATAATTAAAATTAAAAAAATTAAGAGAAATCACAATGGTATGTTTATTATTACATAAATGAAAGACGTATCACGTAACGTGTTCGCATGTGGTGATGCGACACAGGTTACACCACGCGCCTCGCCGCTCTCACTCACTGTTCCAATACATAAACACTCACCCACATTTCTACATGACTTCATAGGAAACAGTTGCAGTAACTTATAGGATTTCTTGCACAGCGTGTGCACTGGACGGTGTGGGTCGTGTCACGTCCCATCCGTCCGTATTGTTAGCGTAATGTCAGCTGAACTTATACATTTAGATTTGTAAGAGTTGTCGCTTTCCAGTTCAAGTGAGCCGAATAAATTGACAAACTTACAAAACAAAAATGACGAATGAAATACATCGGGTCGGCGGAAGCGGAGCCGGCCCGCCCCCGCCCCCTGCATATTGCGATACAATTTATACAAACTAGATTTGAATTTCCCATTATTGACATTTAATTCAGATTGAAATTGTAGCAACATTTTCTTCCGTGACAAAACGTTATGCAATGTTTTTTCTATAAGGATAATATATTAGGTGAGACGCAAGTGTCGCCCCTGCACTATGCACGCGCATGGAGTTCATGCCGCGTGGTAGCAGTTGTATTGTACACGTAATTCCAACGGAAACTTCTCACAAATAAAGGTTTATAATCGTACAAACTAATTATAGAAGGAAGGTGTTTTATCTTTTACATGATTCACGGAAACTGAACGCGCAAACAACTGATGGCATTCAAACATAAATATGTATATTATACCTTGCAAGATTTTGTATATTGATTACAATATAGGCCGATGCCAATAATCAATCGAAAAAATTAGATTGAAGTCAATCTGGATTGTTTTCTACTTTTCGATTGGTCTCTTGTTCATGTTGCCATAGTTTTTTCACTACTGAGATTGATTATTGGCAATAGTATCAGAAAAAAGATTGAGCTGTCAATCTCAAACGGCAAATTTTGGATTAGGTTTGTTTATTGGCAGCGGCTGTTAATCTGTCAACATTTCTCTGATAAGGCACGTTTATTCATCTATCGATCCAAAAGAAAAATTAAAAAGCAAATAACTACATGATCGTTTAAACAACTGACAAGAAGCTTGTACGGTAGCTACCTTCAAATTCTATCAAGCAAGTCATCTGGATAATGGTGGAGAGCGTGAGAATTTGTAAGAAAATTTTAAAGGTTTTCTGCCGTTGTTTAATGATTTTTGTTCATATTTCATAATTTCACGTTTTAGTTGTTTATTTGTTAGTAATTAGCAAGTAACGTATATACTGTGTAACTGTATATACTAATATATTAATATACTGTGTAACTGTGTGTAATGGAGTGGGGTCAGGTTTAGAATATTATAGCACGAAATGGGGGTTGGGGGGTAGGGGGGAGGAGGGGGAGCGTGTACCCTGTCCCCTGGTACCACTCCCATGAAAAGATAAGGCATGATTCTGAGAACCTAATTAAAGTAACCTAACCTCAAAATATCAAAACAAAAGTTGCTTCTGCAACGTCTCCGGCGCTGCGGGAAGTACAGCCCCTTCGCCCTTGCGTAACAAAGGATAGGCACCCACGCTCGCCTCCGCAGCTTCGGCTTACTGGTCGCCTCCGGCGACCAGCCTCAGCCGCTACGGCTCGCACGGTTACCTATCCTTCGTTACAGCGGGCGGGGGCTGCTCTCCCTCCGCGCCTCCGGCTTTTTATATACACTCTAGGGGTGGTAGCCAAAAGTCTACGTGAAGTCGGGGTGGCCCGTGTCGGTTTTGGGGTACAGTCGACCTAACTGGTCCATAAAGTGGGTACACTAACTTCCTTATAAACATCTAGGACGTTATAAAACAACAAAACAAGCAAAATCAATTCTATCTTCGTAATTTATGGGTCTATCGCATGCGACAACTCCACCAAGAAACAACAAAAACATCAACAAAACATTCCTAAAATTTTTTGTTGACACTGACACATGACTGAAACGCGTAGTTTTTACGTTCCATTTCACCGATTTCTCGCGACATTTTACACCATAGACTATTTATTTGAAATATTACTAACGATTTGTTTGTCAATCGCTCATAATAACGTTCCGTTTTGCCTAATATGTGATTTGAGGTTAGTAACTATTATAATTAATTTTTCGAAATCTATGCATTATCTTTTAATAAGAGTGATAAACATATAATCTGGGACCCAATCCCTACCATCTCTAATAATTTTTACCCCTCAAATCGTGCTATAATAAACTAGACCCCGACCATGGAGTGAGTGAGTGGTTGTCGTATTACGTTGCAGCGTCGGAGGCGCCGCTGGGCGTGGGCGGCGTGGTGGGCGCGGCGGGCGGGTGCGCGGGCGCGGTGTGCGCGCTGGTGGCTGGCGCATGCGCACTGTCGCTGCGTCGCCGCCGCCGGCCGCGCCACCACAAGCCGCCGCCCGCGCACCTCGCGCCGCACGCCGCGCCGCACCCCGCGCCGCACGCCGCGCCCCGCGCCAAGCACACCGACCACGACGACGCCGAGCCAGACCTCATACCCAACAACTACTGTACGTACCGACTACGCTATACACCGACACATCCGCACGACACTACATTTAACATATTACAATCACCTGTACCCGTCATCTTCATTACGAATCTTGGAAAGATTGTCCCGTAAGAAAAATA
Source organism: Hyles vespertilio (assembly GCA_009982885.2). Classification (NCBI taxonomy): domain Eukaryota; kingdom Metazoa; phylum Arthropoda; class Insecta; order Lepidoptera; family Sphingidae; genus Hyles; species Hyles vespertilio. Next base: position 25,230,420 of record CM042807.1, read on the forward strand.
GAAGATTAATGAAACAGTTGCATCTGGTATATTTAGGTACTATTTTTAAGCGACACTTGTTTAGTATGTAATGCACTTAGTTTTTTCATGCCCCAAAGTGTAACTTGCGTAACTCGGTAATCTAGGGACAAATATAAATAATATTTTGTTTTTGGATAAGCTGTATTTTTATTTATAACATCACGCTATGACAGATAGAGACGGAATACCAATGAAAAATATTACGAAATCGGGGATAATTTATTTATTTTGAAAGCTTACTTTAACGGTAAAAGTGACGCAACAATCGTGTATGATGAAATAGTACCTCGTAATTTTTTTTTAAAAGACTCCGCGGCAACGTTATTATGTCTATCATTTTATGTTAACTCTTTCACCCTGGCGAGTGTTAAATACAACAACCTAATTTCTTTCCGAGTTTCGCTAAGTTCGTCATTGTAGGTTTTCGCTATGTTGTGAAATAATGACGGAGGTATGCCTTAACTTGCCGCGCATGCTTCAGTACAAGCTGATGTGTGAAAAAGCGTCTTACATTGTGGTGGGTCCTGGATCTGTGGTTAAGTGCTGTAAGATGGTGGTGGCGCGGCACGTGAGCGGCACGTGAGCGGCACGGGCGCGGCGCGTTCTCCGCGCTAACGACCTCTAATTGGAAGCTAATGCGATAAGTGTTGGCGAAGACGATGCAATGCCTGTTCGTAGCTAATTTGCGGCGGAAACTTGAGCGACTGCCGGCTGCCCCAGTGCAACCGTTTTTGTCACCGCTTAGACTATTTTCTGAATAGAAACATTCACGCTGATTATGTACATAGAATGTAGGAAATTATCAATCGATTTTTTACGGAAACTCCAGAACGACACCAGTTTGAACTGCATGTGCACAGTGCGTGGCGCCGCCTATGTCCCTATTACTATTCATAACTAAACATTTGTACTTCGCGGGGACGTCCTTCTGTACTTCGCATCCTTGCTGTGCAATATACTGTACCAAGAGCCGATACCAATCACAATATTTAGAATGTAGAACCGTGGTGGCCAAACGCACAAACTCTATGTGGCGTCCTTGTCTCCAGCGCGCTCCGTGTACTCGTGTACCTACGCCATGATAACCCACTTTATATTTGCATATATGGGAGCAAATATAATAATAAAAGAAGCGATGGTCCGGCGCGGTCCCGAGCGGCGCGGCTAGGCGGCCAGGCGGCGAGCGCCATAAATCGCGCCCTAATGAATACCGTTCTCGCCTCAATAAAAACTCCCACATTATATGATACAGCCGGTGGATTTATACGGCGGGCGCGCGCCCCGGCCCGTCCTTCCATTAAATCTGCCCGCGAAAATATTTTCATATTTGGCCAACACTTCCACTAATGCTCTATTTACATTTTTACAAGGCGGCGCACACCGCACCACGTACCACGCAACTCCACTGCAACTTGCTACAGTTGTTTCACTCTAACAAAGTTGTTATTTTATTATATAGACATTGATAAAAAAGGATTCGGCGTACGGCCCTGTGCTTTCATAATGTTTACAACGAAGCACTTCAATACTGCATATTGATGTGGTAGCGCACGTCGAGCCACCGCCGTCCCTGTGCCCGCCGCACCACATACTATAACAGTGATCTAAAACATCGGATCCTTTTTGCAGAGAGGCTGCCAGCTACACTTAACCATGTTATAAACGCTTCTAGACTGCTTTAAATGCAGACTGCATTAAGTGCGTGGTGGCCTGTTGGTAAAAGACGCGATTGCTAACATGTTCACGGTGGTCGCGGGTTCGAATCCCAGGGCACACCTCTGACTTTTCGGAGTCATGTGTGTATTCATGGTCAATCACCACGCACTAAAACGGTGAAGGAAAACATCGTGAGGAAACCTGCATATCATAGCGATTTATAAAAAAAATCTATGGTATGTAAGTCCGCCAACCCGCACTAGGCCAGCGTGGTGGACTATATGGCCTAACCACTCTCAATCGTACTGTCGGTTGTAGAGGAGGCCCGTGCCCTGCAGTGGGACGTATATGGGCTGATATAGACTGCATTACTTTGCAAAAAAGCGTCCATGTTCGACGTAACGTCAATGAAATCGCATTGCATCGCTTGGAAACCCAATTGTAGAGTAGAAAAGATCGCCGACAGCGGGAATATAAGCGGTCTAGCGGGGAATAGTAAGAAATGAAGTGCTCGCCACTCGCCGGTGCCCTCGCGATACAGCTATATGTAGTATCGGGCCGGCGTGTGGGAGCGCCACCGCTGCGGAAGGCTCTACTCTCTAAATATTGATGGGCACCGTGAATATTCAGCAGCGACACTCGTTACTGCAACTGCGCCGCGCCCGCGCCGACCACACACGCGCGCTTACTGCACACCGCGGCATGTCTACACTGCCGACAGTCTTTCAGGTCACATAGCTATTAATGTAATCTGATCCTTAATGGTTCTTTTTATATACAATAGGTCAAACATAACATGAACATCTCTAGAATTGGATGATCGATGAAAACGGGAGGGGACCGGTAAGTAAATGGATGGAAAGAGAAAAAGTATAAAGAGTAGCGATTCGATCTCCTGTGAAATAGTGGTACTGCCAGGAGGAGAAGCCTGCTCATCATAAAGGACAAAAGCGCATCTCTACCACTTCGAATAAAATAGCACCATATAGCATAATAAGTATATCGCGTTCATCGGTAACAATGAAAACGCATCAGGTCCAAGTGCGAATGCTTCGGAAGTAATGAACTGCGTGAGCGCGCGGGCGGGATGGCGGGACGCGGGGCGCGCGGGGGACGGAGGCTGGACGGGTGACGCGCACCGATTAATTATTTCTTGCGCTGTGACTTACGCTCGCCTCCGTCTCAGAATGTAGTGATTAATCAGGTTTTTTCGTGAGGATAAATGGTCCGTGGGTCGGCCGGTGTCGGGCGGCGGCGCTGTGGTCCGACTGAATCTCCGTCTTTATTTATGTGCGGGGCGCGGGGCGAGCCCCTGACGCACTCCCGCAAGTAAGAGCCGCTCGGATTATGAAAAAACAGGCGGCCGCCGCCAGCGTGGACGCTAGGAAATTAGAAAATTCATGAAAAATGGTCCGCCCGAGTTTAGAGTCACCTTTATCCCACCGAGATTAATGCGCGCCGCTTACAGAGAATCCCATTCACTTTCACTTCGATATTCGCAACATTAAATTAAAAGATTTCTCGCAGTTTTTCATAGCGCCGTGAAGTCTTACATAATCTCACGCCCATACCTACAGGTTGCAGGTCCATTATCATTGTGCACGAGCTGGAATTAGAACTATCTGCAATAAACATAAAACTCACACCTAGACTACGCTAGCCGACAAGAATCTTGTTTTAATTCGCTGCTATCTTTAGTAATATTATTATTTAATTAAATGGACAGTTTTTAAAACGTCAAGTATCATCTTGAACTAATCAGATAACTCAACAGATACATTTAATATTTACTTGGCATCGTCACAAATATGAAATATATTTCCGGTCCATCTAGATGTATAAGATTACCAACTGTAATTACAAGAGTAGAGCCAGAGACCAACATCAGTCGCAACTTCAGTTGCGACTATCCCAACTGATGTCAAAATTAGCTTCTCAAATCGCACACTACCTACAATTGCAATACCCTTGACTCTCAGCTGATCTTACTCATTGAAATCAATTGATCGTTTTACTGACAAATCTAAGGAGCAATGAAAGTGAGACGTGTAATGATATGTAATATAATGTAATATGCTGAGTGTATGTTGGTGGTGTTGCAGGCGAGGCGGCGAGCGCGGGGGGTGCTGGTGGTGCGGGGGGTGCGGGGGGCGTGGCGGGGGGCTCGCCCACGCGCGCGCCGCTCAGTGCCGCACTCGACACTCACCGCTACGTCGCCAGCCCTCCTCACACGCCTGCTGCGAGCGACGGTTTCCACACCAGAGTACGTGCCTTCATTCCATGCGAGACCGTTGTCGCTGATCATTTGAAGTGCGACTTGCATGTTAGTGTAGGGTCGCAACTCAGGACTGTGCGTATGATTGTTGGATATTGAATATAGTAACTTTTCCGTAAAACTAGCAGCTGGTCCTGAGGACTTCGAGCCTGTACAGCTTCACTCGCGTGCCGACGAGCTAATTTAAAATGTGTACGTACAAAAGCCACCATCGAACCGTGGCTCTTCAAACATTAAAATATCTCGACATCTCTCCGGCATTAAACTTTATCGTATTTACACGAAAACTTCCAGCGAGAATTTACTTTTCCAAGTCCTCATCAAACAGAAACATGGAACTTCATCTAACTCACTTACCAACCGATAGACTAACGAACGAGTCGAATTATAGTACTACCACCCTCCCGCCCTGCCCCCCTCTGCCTGCCCCTCCTTCAGCAGCCGCTCGTTGGTTCAGAGTGATCAGAGAGCAGCGCCACGCAGCGCTCGCCACGCGCCGCACGCTTCCCACCCATCCGCCAACATACAGTTGATATCTCTAGTGCGGTTTACTTCTATTAGCAAGTAACCTCAATTCCGTCGCTGATTGCTATCACAATTATGTTGTAAATGGCATACTTACTTCGTTTAATCCTTGTTCTTACAATACCTACCTAGTCAGGTCATAAATTCTGTCACATGTTTAATATAAAATAATTGAAACAAGTTTATTCATTATGTTACCATTATTCATACCAAAATGAACTTAACAAACATAGATTCTTATGACACTAAAGTTTATTCAAAATGACCTCCGTGATTTTGATACAGGCCTTCAATCTGCGCGGCCAGTTGTCTATAGCCCTGGTCTGTCGAAGCTACGCACAGCGTTGCGTTGCGCGGAATGCGGTGTCAAACTCGGTTTTGTATGAAAAACATTGACATTGACATGACGTTTCGCCGCAGTATGCGTCAGCCAGCGTCTGCGGTGAGGGGTCAACCGGGTGAAGGGTAGACTGGTCTTTTGTGCTGTCACAGTATGCGTCAGTGTAGAGGGGAAAGTGCTGTGAAGCGCGGGGCGAATACACCGCACAACGTGCCGTCATTCTCGTCATTTCGTCGCGGTAAGCGTATTTGCGCAATGGATTTATTTGAGGACAATATTTTTATCAATTTTCGTTTGGTTTAAACTTTCGTTTAGGCTGTGGCGCGTATATCGACTATGTGCTGCCGCACAGTACGTTCAATACAGTTCACGCACGTTCCCAATGACAATGGCACAATATTACACCACGTAGGAATAAAATTTTAAAACCTTGCTTTGGTGAAAGATACAATTAAAGTGTAAAAATAATTGATATTTAATAAGTACAAGATTATAAACTGGAGTCAATTACATTTATTTTATTATTATAGAAATGGAGAACGGAATTATGTTAATTGTTCTAAGTACCTAGTAACCCATGCTTTTTAACAAAATATAGCAACGGAATTAGTTCGCAACTGATCACGGTACAGTTGGAGACCAATTGTTAGTAGGTATTTATATACATTCAGTCTTTATCCCTATTCGCAGGGCACTTTATCAGCTATCACTGCAGAGCACTGGTCTCCTCTACAATACGATTATAGAGAATACGATTGAGAGTGGTTAGGCCATATTATAGTCCACCACGCTAGCTGACCTTATCCCTATATATGCATAGAAAGAAATACAAACAACAAACCTAATAAAACATCAATCGTTTAAGTGTACGCACTTTTATATGAACCCGAAAAAGTAGCTACAAAGAATCTTATGATGAGTTTTGTAGCAGCCCATATACATACATTCGTTGTATATTGGTTGTATATGTAATACCTCAATGGTTGTATATTATCGTCGTAGTTATTTACAAAATCCACCTGTAAGATATAATAAACTATCGCCGTTCGACACAATTAGCACCACTCTCTTAGCACCTGGAGTGCATCATCATGTGATGACATGGTGCAATCTTAAATATGTAATTCCTCAACGTAGTATCAAGTTCTGTGTTTTCCCCTTTTTTCCATTCCCATTCCATTAAAACCCGAGGGGGTTATATATAGAGGTATATATATTGTAATTTGTGCTACTTACACCTACGCATATACATATATTTTAGCTCTGTGTTATAAATTCTGTTAAATACTAAAATAAAATTATTATTGTAAAATGTGCCCATCAGTATTGTTCCAGGTTTTGCTCGTGACAATTTTATAGGAAAATAATTTAATCGTTATGGAATTTAGTTTTTACCCAATTACGATACGATCGATAACGATAATTTAAGAAAGGACATCTACATAAATCCAGTGAAATTTAATTTGATGTGACAATAAATTGTTTAAGCAAAAAAAGATGTATTCAGCAGACGCGTATTTCATTAGAATTATACGAACCACTTTTATCACGTATCAATATTGCGAAAATTGTCTCGTAAACATATATACCCAGTTTATTTAAAATGACGCACAAACTTTTTTTTTAAGAAATTATATATATTTTCGAACATAAATGATTGTTATTTGTTGTCATGGAAATTCAAGTAAACTTCAATGCGAAATTGCCATAGTAACGTTTGTTGTCAATGAACGGTTCTCCCATTGGTCAACGGTTTTACGCACAGAGAAAAACCTATATGTGAACCACCTTTTTGTTGTTATGTGAACTACGTTGCATGACGTCATGACGTTGCTGCTTACCGCAGTGCCGCGCGTATCCTTCGACAGACCAGGCCTTATCGCAGCACGAACGAGGTCCATGTCAATATCGGCGGCTGCCTTAATCAAGCATGTCTTGAGTGACTCCAAATTGGGATGAGGCTTTGAGCACGCCTTTTCCTCCAAGTGTTGCCATATCTTGTAATCTAACGGATTCAAATCTGGACTGGAGGAGGGCCAGGCTTCTTGCCGAATGAAGTCGATTTCACGCGCCGCCAGACAGTCTTGTGTGCTCTTCGCTCTTTGAGCTGGCGCCGAATCTTGTTGGAATACCCAGTGCCTGTTATTGAACATGGTATGAGAAACAGGTTCTACAAGGTTCGTCAGGACTGTATTTTGATACACAACTGCATTCGTTTTTACACCTTCCTCACAAAAATGTACCTCTGTTAAGCCTCAATAAGAAAGTCCCAACCATACCATGAGCGAGGATGGAAAATGACCTCGTTGGACACGCGGAATACGGTTGCTCACTTCTTCACTACTGTGTGCGTACACCTTATCATTTTGTTTGTTGTAGCTCTCTTCTACGGTAAAATTTTTTCATCTGAAAAAAGAATTTCCCGATATTTTTTTCCCGCGTACCGCTTCAACAAAGCGCGGCATCTCTTCAGTTTCAGGTCCATTAGACGAGCATTCAAACGATGTCCTGTTTTTCCTCGATATGCCCGAAGCCCTAAGTCTTCATTTAACACCCTTTTCACCGTGGTTCTGCTTAACCCCATCTGAAGGGCCAACAGTTTTTGCTTACGTTTGGGATTTCTTTGAATTCGCGCCTTCACAGCTTTTATCACTGCTGGAGTCCTAACAGACCGAGGGCGACCACTTCTTGACCTGTCATCTACACTAGAGTCTTCATTGTATCGTTTGATGGTACGATAAACGAATATTTTTGGTTATATTCAAATTTTTCAGTATGTCAAAAATTTGAATTGGCGCGTAACCGCAACGATGCAACGCAATAACTGCAACACGGTCTTCTTTAAGCGTCCACTCCATATTTAAAAATGAGTAAAATTCTAAAAAGTATACATTTTTATTTTCATGAACAATTCGAAATTCGAATTCAATAAACTTTTTTGTGGCCAGCATTCTAAAAGAAAAGTTTTTACTGTGTGACAATACTTGACCTGACTGTGTATGTTACTTTTTTACAACACGGACTCTTGTAAAGCACAGCATACAAACTCGCAAAAACGACGCTGATCTTTGATTGAATTACTTCAGTGCTGGATCAGCCATGTAGGTCTGGTGGTAGGTCTCTCATATGTGAAAGGCTGCCTGGGTGGGTACCACCGCAATGTCTATTTCTCCCGTCAAACAGCAGTTTAAATGCACTGTTGTGTTTCGGATCGAAGGACATTGTAGCCAGAGTAACTACTGGACATATTGAGACTTAACATCTTATGTCTCAGGATGGCGAGCGCAGTGGAATGCCAAGCATTGCTTTGTAACTCAAGGCGTTGTTTGGTTGTACTACTGTTCATGAGCGGTCGTATCGCTTACCATCAGGCGAACGGCATGCTCGTCTCGCCATTCAATGCAATAAAAAAAAAAAGGTAGGTACTACATTATATCGTTCCGTACACTGCGTCCAAATGACGGTGGCCCCAAGCACCCAGGCCTACCCGGAGGTAGGATAGTCTAAATATAGAATAGAACTGAAGGTAGAATACCCTGTTAGCATATTCAGACCGCACCCGCCAACCCGCACTAGGCCAGCGTGGTGGACTATATGGCCTAACCACTCTCAATCGTACTGTCGATTGTAGAGGAGGCCCTCGCCCTGCAGTGGGACGTATATGGGTTGATACAGAATATTCAGACCGCATCGGGGTAGGTATTTTTACTTCTCACAAGGTACATGTAACCAAACGCTTGTCGCCCTAACTTAGTCTAGCTTCTTCTCTACGTCTGCCTTTCCTTCTGGTCGCGTGCGTCGTGGGCGCCCGCTAGACTTCCTGTGTAGTGATTAGCGAAACATGAGTGATGTTTATGTGTGTAGTGATGTTGTGTGATGTTCGCAGTCGTGCAACGGTCCCGGCGCGTCGTGGACGTGGGGCGCGCGGGGGCGGGAGGCGGCGGGCGGCGGCGCGGGGGCGGCGGGGGCGGCGGGCGCGGGGGGCGGCGCGCTCGGCCGCAGCGCCTCCGCCACGCTGCGCGCCGCGCCGGACCTCAACGTCGACGCCATCAAAGAGAAGCTTCTCGACCACCGGATCCCGGAATCTTGTGTCTAGTGGCCTGCGCGTCTCGGACAATACTTGCGTTCATACGTCGATACAATAAAACGATTCATTCCAATATTATCTCCGTTTAATGTTCTGATACTTTCACACAATCGATCGGTGAGTGTTTCGGACACGCGCTCCGGCGCCGGGTGCGGGCTGCACTCGCCGAGGGCTACTTCGTGGAGAACGGATGGACGCCACGCGTTTATTTTCTTTGAATCCGTGATGTAAATAGTAGTTCGTAAGAGTCGAAATCGAGTCTTTGCCACTTTTTTACATGTCTACGAAGATAGCTAATAATTTAAAATTATACATATAAATAGATAGATGGATTCATCGTTATCTGTAAAAATCTGACTTTATGTAAATAATATTTGTACTCGATTGTAAGGTTTTAAAGTCGGCCGGCAGACTCGTGCACCGGCCGACACTTGTACAGGTCGCGTGACGACGAAACTCCTGGCTGTTGAACTGTATTCATTTCAGTGATAATATGTTGGAAGCGTGACGGCCGGCGCCCCCGCGGTATCGCCGACTCGGGCTAGTGCACCGGGCACCACATACAAATCCGTGGACGTGAAGGAAACGAACCATATCACATGCAGAGCTCGTATCTGTCGTTTCACCATATCAAAACGTTTCAGTTACAAACAGACTGACATTGCTGAACTTGTAGATAGCGAATAGGTAATTTAATTTGTAAGATTTGTTATTAAAGAGTTTAAAACAACTCAAAGAGTTCGCCCTGCTGTTGACATATTTATTTTGGACGAGATTAAAGGTTGTCTTGAAACTAAAACGTGTGTTTTAATAAATCAATCCCCTTATAAACGCTTACTTAAGCCGGATTGCCTTCCATTTCATCTGCTCTATACCTACTATAGAATATATCATCCCATCTTCGTGATTTTGAAACAATAGCAAATACATTTGAATGCTGAAAAACACATGAAAACAGTACATTTTTGGGATGAACAGCAGTGTATTTGTCAATCCTGGCTTACTTATACGCAACTACTGCTACTCCTGCTTCCACACCAATTTAAAAGTTAAAATTGGTCCAGTCGTATGACCTTGAGGTAATAGCGTACACACAAACCCACAACGTATAATTTGTAATGTCAGGAACATTATTGAGGGATGATTCGGTAGAGATCCTCCTCGTGGACCCTACGCCGGACATATTGGTGAAACCCTAAATATGAGTCTGGTTAAAAATACCATGAACCAACGGATTTGCAGAGAGTTTGCTGAAAGCTATTGAAGCGAATGTGATATATCAAAATGGAACAAAGTCGACACCAACATAATTCATTGCCCACTATTAAGTGGTTATGTGATGAGGAGGAAAATCATACATATTTTTATTATTATACAAAAGACTTCTTGGAACTCAGCAATGTAGTAATTGGTAGAACTGTATTCGGTTAAGATCTTGGTATAGGGCAGGAGGAATGACACGATTTCGCCGCGTTTGTGCCAGTGTGAGAAGCGACGACCTTCTTCTCGTGTTTCGATTAGTAACTATTTTTTAATAAACAGTGATATGAAGTGCATTTACCCTGAAATCCGATCCACCCTGTTTGACTGTATTTTTATGGATTTCGCAGGCAGACGAACATGCGACCCGCCTAATGGTAAGTGATCACCGCCGCGTATGGACTTTCGCAGTGCCAGGCGGCTATCTATACCAGAACCTATCAAAACCAAATCGCTGCCTACCATAACGAGACTACCTTCTTCTTTTCGCGTATTTAAAATGGCATGAATATTATTTCGTTTAATATTATTATATACGGAATGATCCAGTTTTCACCCTTTCCATACTACTGACAGAGCGTAGGTGTGTCTAGTGACATGTCATGTAACACTTGGCTGGCGTTAAGATATATTACTGCTCCACGTTTTAGTCCATACCTGCATAATTTCTGTTCACACTGGCAAGGCTTGTTAATAATGCCAACTTTGATGCAAAGTAATTATACGTAGTTATCAGTCATGACTCAGCATGAATGATCGACCGGAGATCGACCTAAAGTGATATCTTTGCCGTCACATCTCATTCGTTTAGTGAGATTGCCGAATACCAAGTACCCCTTTCCTTGTCCCATTCTTTTCCTTTAATGCTCCGGACCTGGATCTAAATTATGTTTATATTCATTGAACATTTATATTTTTCCCTGCATAAAAATGTAGGCTTCATCCAGGGACAAGAACCTTCACACCGATACTAAGTTCCATAGTAAAATCAAAAATGGGCATTCTCAATTGTATGAACATTGGCGGAATATAATATATGCGGACAATCTTCATACTGTCCAGTGTGCTGCATGCGAGTGTATTAGTGTAGAAGCCACAGACAACAAAACCAGCGTATAATAATTTAATAACAGAATATATGCAAGGACATTAAACATTTGATAATAATAATTAACACTATAATATGTAGATGCATTGAGATCGCGATGGACTACTAGCACGCGGCTTATGTTCATACATTTGTTTAATTTATATTTAATTTTGAGAGAGCGCCGGCTGCAAGCGGCTGGCGGCGGCGCCGCGGTCCGCGTGTATACTGCTGACTGCAGACAGTTCACAGTAGACACTAGCACTGAGTAAACTGGCGCGCGGAGCCAGACAGCGCGGCGGTCGCCAGCGCCGCACGCACTCTTTTATCTAGTCACAATATGAACTTGATACATGCACATGTATTTACACATGTACGTGAATACGAGTATTTTAGTTGAGGCAGATGTCGATGTAGTTTGGTAGTCAGTGTGGGTGGAGCGGCTCAGTACACCTCGACGCTTTCCTGGTGGTGCACGGTGTCCTGCCGGAACATCTCCACGTCCGCCTGGCTGTCCGCGTGGATCACCTTCACGCGCCCCTCCTGCAGAACGCAATCACATTTAGGTATTTCGTACTTGTTTGCCAATTGCTATCAGCTATGTAAATTACAACAGATATAGGAAACGTGCGGCGACGTAGATCGCTCCTACCTTGGGGTGCATGAGTATAAAAGGCAGCTCAGCAACGAGCTCGCCGCTCAGCGCGCCCAGGTACAACTTCACCTTCACGCTGTAGCTAACCACGATGCCGAATGCGTCGCGCTGCTCCGGATCCAACAACCTGCACAAGGCACGACAGGAATTACAAGCTGCCGTCGCGGCGGCGGGGCTGTCGGTGGCGACAGGGTGGCGGGCTCTGCTTTACTTACAGCGTGGTGGACGCGAGCGTGGTGTCGGCGCGTTTCAGCTGACCGTCGAGCGCGATGCCGCGCTTGTCGCGATTGGACGACAGCGTCGGCGTCAGGTGTACCACCTTCTGCAGGTTGGAGCCCGGCTGCAGCGGACAGCCGTCCCTGAACAAAGCAACCAACACGTCACTTGTATTCAAAAAGTGAAAAAGTCACAGAGACATTTCAAAAATATAACTGACCCTGTCTCCACGCTGGCGACCACGTTACGGTACTGTCCGTTCTGGAAGAGCATCACGTCGACGCCTTGCACTATAGACGCCTTGATCTTCTTCACCACCTTGTTGCTGTGGTTGCGCACGCACATGTTCACAGCCACCGTCTCTCCGTGCATATACAGCTGCATTAACATACATGTGTATTTGTATAAAGTTTGGAATTTGGAAATAATAATTAATATTTAGTTGAACTCCTTTTTAAGACATAGCATAGATCTCAAGCTCCATATGGCCAACCTGTTTGTCTAGCGTGAGTTCGAGCTCGAGCTGTCCGGGTGAGAGCACGAAGTCCTTGCGCACCACGGTGCAGGGCTGCGGGCCGGGCTTCGATGGCGCGAACTGCACCTTGCGGATCCCCAGCGCCACCGTGCTCCTGCGGAACAATATCACAGCCGTTACAGGCGGTTCGAGGCGGCACACGCGGCGAAGACGAGGCACGGGTACCTGCGGTGCGAGCGGTCGATCTCGGACTCGCCGACAAACAGCTTGACGTAGTAGTGCACGCCGCAGGGTTCACCCTCGTCCTCGAGCCCCGGCTGCAGCGTGACGGAGCCGGGCGCGCCCGCCGCCACCGACAGCCGGAACGGAAACGCCGACTCACCCAACTTCTTCAACAGCCGCTCCTACACACACACTACGTGCTACACCACTATCTTATAATTCATTTTAGTATTCTTTAATTCTATGTGGTTTGCTATAATTATTTTTAAATTTAATTTTAAATAAAGCCCTGAGTCAATGCTAGAAAATATCTGCATATGTAAGAAAATCTAAATGATGGCTATTGAACATGTATGACGTATATTTGACCTCTCAAACGGCCACCTAACAAAGCAGTTATAAGGGGTATCCGTGCTCTTATAGTAGGGTCTCGTAGTAGCTGGCGTGGTATTCTTAGAGATCCAGCCCGACCGCAACATCTGCTAGTATGCCACGCAGTAAGGCCGTTGATACTCATATATCACTTTCAGCCTGTCCTGAGCACTTAACAGCTTTCCTTTTGTTCAAAGTTCAAACAAAAGAAATCGAATACCTGAGTGCGTGTTAGTTCATATGGACGCTTTTCGGGTGGAGGATAGATCTGTTCGGAGGCAAGGAACAGCTCCTTGTAGAAGTTGAGTCCCATGACCTCATCCTCCTCGCGGCCGTAGCGGAACGTGCACACCACCTGGCCGAACACCTTGCGGCCGCGCACGTACTCCTCGTCCAGCAGCACTACGCCGTCTGCAACACACACTCGCTGCAATCACATCCACACCTCGCCGCCACGCAGCCCGACCCTCCACCTAACCCTAACACTCCTGATGCACTCGAGTGCTGTTTGCGTTATCATAGTATCACTGCCCCCACGCCGCCGCCTACCCACCTATAGGCTCCACGAACGATATGTGGTCCACAAAGTCACGCTTCGCCATGTAGAGCGTGACCTTGCCGTTGGGCGCACATTTCTTGAACACTTTGAAGTTGTACACCATGATGTCGATGGGTCTGCGACTCCGAGTGCGAGTAGTATGTGTCTGCGCAAAGGATGCGCACTGCGCCGCCGGGCCGCTCGCAGGTCTTATATACTGGATTATTAGCTTGCAAGGCTTCGGCGCGCTGGTAATCTCGTTGGGCTCGTTAGGAGTCGCGTGAGCCGCCACCCACCTGCACGCGGCCCCTCGCCCCCGCGCCCCGCGCCCGCCACCACACGCGTGTCCAGCGCCGTCCACCACCGTCCACCAACGCGTCGCTAATGAGATTATTCGTCACTCACTGGAAACTGGATACCTGCCGTTGGTATTGATTTATTTTCTGTATAAGTCACTCCACTATCCCGAAAGCTTTTAAATGCTTATATTACATTTACCATAACCTAACTGTATCTATTCGGCTCTTAGAGGTATGTTGAGACAAAAGGTAAGATTATCTAGTAAAGGCAAGTACGGGATCCAATTTCTTTTTTGCCTCATCTCGAATATAAATGTCACCTTTATTATAGCTTACCCCTCGGGTAAGCTTCCGAATCGGGCCGAAGTTCAGATAAGCGATAAAAATACTCGTATCAAATTATCAATATGTGATGGCCAAAAATAGTATAATATAAATCATGTTATTTGACAAAAAATCTACTCGACTTTCTTAAAATTTTGTAGTGTCGCCTGGGGTGATGAGAACATGAGGGTACAATTAAATTCCATACTATGTCAATATCAACCTACATATATTTTTCAGTGTGGTGTCATTTCACTTTATTTATTAAGATCTTTTATATTGTACTAGCTTTTGCCTGCGACTTCGTCTGCGTGTTTATTTTATAATAATACAGACATAAAAGCAACACATTATATGAAAATGAAAATTTCATTCCTTATTTCACCTCCTTAGTGCTATTTTTCTAAAAGTAGTTCACGCCATTATTTTTCGTCTAAAACAAGTAATAACTTCAGTGTTTCGATTTTGCATACAACATTTCAACTCCTATTTTAAGCCCTTTAAGGTTAATTATACGAAAAAGAATTATGCAGTTAGTAAGTTTAATATCTGCAACTCAACGGTTAGAATTTTCTATACATCAGTTTTTAACCCTTTTCACATCCTTAGGCGTTGAATTTCCTATAATCCTTCCTTAGTGCTACCTTAAATCATAATAGGAACCACTGTGTAACATTTTCCGGTTCTAACTTCAGTATTTTCGGCTGTGCATTGATTGGGCAGTCAATAAATCACCCTCACAACACTTCAATCCTTATTTTAACCCCTTTAAGGCTAGGTTTAGAAAAATAAAGAATACAGTTATTTTTGTTTTTAATTGACTAACTGAAGCGCATAGTTTGAGAATTGTGGCTTTAACGGTTCGATTTTCCATACAACCTTTTTTAACCTTTTCACCCTCTTAGGGGTTGAATTTCTAAAAATCCCTTCTTAGGTGAAATTTCAGGTTCCTAGCTCCAGCAATTTCGGCTGTGCGTTGATACGTCAGTCAGTCAGTCAGGTTCCTCTTTTATATATTAAATACAGATTAGCACAATATAGGTACGTCCCACTGCAAGGCACCGGCCCTGCTCCACAATCGAGAGTACGATTGAGAGTGGTTAGGTCATATAATTCACCACACTGCCAAGCTCCGGAGCTTGGTATCAATTCTTTGCGTGCTGTTAAGTAGCAGTGGTGGGTGTGAGGATTCCCGTCCTCCCGAGTTTATGCTTAAGCAAGCACTTATTTACTTTCTTTGCCACAGATGGTCACCGCCGCTTAGGACCTATTCAGTGACAGGGGTCCAGCACAACCAGAACAACAGGCACAACCAAGTCGCTGGCTACCGTGTTGACCCTGTGAAGCCGGCTAGACGCAAAAATATTACTGTTATTTCATTATAGTGTCAAACAATTCCTGAGACGACCTATCATACGTCACCTCCGAAATCTTTGCTATGACATGCATAGTAAAACTAATAAAACTAAACGGTACTTTGACGTGACGTGGGGAGCGGCGCCGGCGGCGTGGAGGGAGTGCGCGCGCGCCGCTGACTCGGCACCGCGCCCGCGCCCGCCGCCCGCGCACGCCTGCCCGCCGCGCCGACACGGGGCCAGTGCCCCGGCGTGGCGCACCGGCTGTACACATACTGTCGCTAACAGAAATCACTCACCAGCTTACTAATGAGTGAGATTTCTCTTTAGTGAACGCTAAATCATAGAATAGCGCTCTGCTCTTGTCCGAGTGTGAAAGGAAAGGACGGCGTTGTCGGTTGGAACAGAGAAAGAAGATTATACGGTGTGAAAGAGTGCAGTGATACCGCAACGGTATAGGGTGTTTGAGTGTTGTGTTGTGTTGTTAAAGTGTAGAAGTGTCGACGCGGTGCATCCGGCGCCGGGCGCGGTGCCAGGCGGCGCAGTGGTCCGCGCGGTGCTGGTGCGAGTAGCGGCGGCATGCAGGCGGCCGGCGGCGCGGGCGTGCCGCCAGGTGACGCCACCTTCTCCGCCTTCACCTTGGCCGCGCTCGCACGCTCGCTCCTCAGCAGAGTCATTCCTATGCACAACAATTCGCCATTCATCAATTCCCTAAGTCGGAGCATAAGGGCGTTAGGCCCGCTGGAATGAATCCAATTCCACGTACAAATATTTAAAATTATAACACCAGTCCATATACATCCCAATGCTAAGCAAAAACTCAGAGACTTGACTTAATTTTGAAATTATTAGAGGTCTTTAATTACTTCTCAGGAAATTACCTACTGTGTACTGTGTAATTCTGCTGTCCACAATATGTATGTATTATAATTGGTACCTACTGCTCTATTGCATATAGCAACGATGCAAAAAACTGCACCCTACTTACTGAATATATTTACCTAATTTTATAAGAAATAAAAAAGTTGAAATATAATTTAATTCAATGATAACATATCATATTCGTGCTAAGGAACCAAACGGTTCTCAAATTCTTTTTTGTGCCGCACCGTCAGGCTGTGGAATTTTTTGCCGTCTCACGTGTTCCTATATTCCTGGGTCCTTCCGCCGTACTGTGAAGAGGCATCTTAGCAGGCCGGCATAATTGTATCCATTGGCATGGGACTGCCGTCTGATGCCAATAAATACTCTGCCTGGGCGGCATTTGCGCTTACCATCAGGTGCAATGTGGCCACAATGCCGGGCCAAAAAAATAAATGAGGAATATGTTCCGTGTACTAATTATGAAACATTATTAATTGAGGAGACTAATAATGTTTCATATGTGCATGTGCAGCAATAGAATATACAAATGAAATTCATTCTCTGAAAATATCAGGTGAACCAGATTACCTGGTGGTTTATTGTACACAATAACATCGCTCTTGAACATCTACAACATAGGAAATCGTACGTGGGTCTTACGTTTGAGAATTTAGGGAACACGCGGTTAAGATGAAATATTCCCTCGCCAATCTCTAATCAAATGACCTAGTCCCTTTTATAGCAGCCACATCGGTTACCTACTAAATATGTGGGAGAAAGGGAGGTAGTAAATAAAATTAAGTAGGTTCGATTAATATTTTATATTTGAATACTTTAATTACAGATAAATAATTATAATCATGACATCACTTCACAATAATTATTAGCATAATCATAATCGATAAAGCATGTAATAAGAATGTGATACAAATTCGTTACCTGACAGTTCAGAGCGCCCTCGTGCCGTGTCCGCAGTCAAGCGGACTCTGATCTGTCGACAGATGCGCGCCCATCTTTTATACCACTAAACTAGCGGTAGGTGGGGGAAAATGCGGATAACGAAATGTCAGGTACAATATATCTTAAAATAGGGTAATTCTAATATAACTTATTTTCAATATACTCCCACACGGCCATTCTGACGAGCAGCAATATGGCTCGCGAACAAAAACAAATATAAAAAATCAAAACGGAGCATCCTTTGGAATCGATTCCATATTTAAATGACCGTATGAAAGTTAAAAACACGTATGAAAATCTTGTGTCTGCAACATGATATAAAAACTTTGGTCAAATATCATGACCACAAACGCCAAATCACATGGCTAACCATTGGTCAAATCACATGACCACAAATACCAAATCACATGGGTAACCCTTGGTCAAATCACATGACCACAAATGCCAAATCACATGGCTAACCCTTGGTCAAATCACATGACCACAAATGCCAAATCACATGGCTAACCCTTGGTCAAATCACATGACCACAAATGCCAAATCACATGGCTAACCCTTGGTCAAATCACATGACCACAAATGCCAAATCACATGGCTAATCCTTGGTCAAATCACATGACCATAAATGCCAAATCACATGGCTAACCCACCAATGTAATTATAAAGCATAGTCATACAGTCGCTGGCCAGTCGACTATTGAAATGCAAAATAATCACATAGTTATCGCACATAACATGTCACATAATATGATATATACAGAGTTCCCGCTTCATTATTTCAATCTGAATCAATGTTTAAAGAGTCCGTTAATTCCTGGCCCATATCAGATTTAACAATCCTCAAATTTCGTGAGAAACATATAACTCCTTACCAGTCTTATAAACCCTTACAGTGTATCTGTCATTATCATTTACTTCAGTAATGATTAATTTTGCAAATTAGACAATTATCAATGTATTTACGAACGCTTTTGGTCATGTTGGGGAACCAAAATTGTTCCCTTATTTTATCAAGAGTCTTTTCCCACCCTAAGTGTTTAATTGAGTCATGATAGATTTGTATCATATGCCATCGATAACATTTTGGAACAAAGAGTCGCCTCTTAGTTTTATTATTTAAGGAAATTACGCGATATAACAAACCATTTTTAATTTCGTAACTGGATGCTAAACTTTTGTCAATGGTACCCAGCTCTATAGACTCTTTTATATTTTTAGTTTCAGGGTCATTATTCTGCTCAACCTCAAGCCATTCACTATAATTTTGAACGTTATTTATATTGACTGGGTTGCGACTTAAATAATCTACATGAGGTATGCGTTCGCCTTTACGGTATTCTATAGTGAAATCAAAAGATTGCAGGTATGCCCACCATCTATGCACTCTAGGTAATAATTCTTTCTTATTACGCGATGCCTTAATAGTGCCGAAAATGTTTAATAGACCTGACTACCGCCAATGTCTCCAACTCATAAGAGTGATAACGACTTTCTGTATCGGTAGTTCGCATGCTAAAATATTCAACGACTTTTATTTATTTATTTTTATTATTTATTTAGATTCACCATCGACAGTTACACATAATTATACAATAAAATATGATTGACTAAATACACTGGACATTGCGTACTATCATTAAAAGGTGAATACAACATTCTTGAAAGTATTGTGGAAACAGATTATTATAATAGTTTAGCATGCAGTATTAATTTTTAAATTATAATGGCAATTTAAAACTAACATTAAATAATAGGTATGGTATGAAAACATAAAAATAAATGTCAATACGAAAAATAATAATTTAAATAAGTCAAAAAAAACAAAAATATTGAAAAAATTATTGAAAATGCAATACAATAGAAAAAGCTTTTGTAAAAATCACGGATACAATCTGACTAGCAATGATGCAGTAGCGACTTTATGTACAAGGACTTAAAGGTTACGATGGACGAGTTGAAGACGTCAATGTCATTTTTATCGTTATACGCTTCCGTGGCACGGTTTAAGGGAGTTGAAATCTTTGTTCTATATCGGGCTTTTCTGAATGTACATTTCAGGGGGTATCTGGGAATCTTCCTTGGTACTGCTAAGTAAAGTTGGGAGAGCAAATACGGTGCATCAATAGAACCATTGATCAGTTTATGAACAAACGACAAGTCATGTAAATTGCGTCGGTCTTCTAGAGAAATTAGTTTGAAATGTTTCAAGCGCGTTATATAATCAACACGAAGGGGGCAGCTAGGATCTTTATATGCTAAATACCTTGTAAAGGCTTTTTGTACGCGTTCCAAACGCACTATGTGATTTTGATAGTGGGGACTCCATACAGTAGTAGCATATTCCAAAATGCTACGAACCAGAGCATTATACAAACATAACAGTGCTGCAATGTTTTTGAAATCACGACACGTCCGTTTTACAAAGCCAACCATTTTCCATGCCTTAGAAACAACCTTATCGATGTGTTTGATAAAATTCAACTTGCTATCCACAATGACACCCAAATCACGAACACTAGTGACCTCCTGTAGTTGTTCTGATCCAACAAAATAGCAAGTAGAAATTTTTTTTTTTGTTTTTTGTTAATTTTATATGCACACATTTTCCTGCATTCAACGTCATGTTGTTAAGTTGACACCAATTACTTAACGCATGTAAGTCTTTTTGGAGATCTTGTGAATCTTGAGCGCAAGATACGGCTTTATAAAGCTTTACATGGTCAGCAAATAGCAGAAATTTGCTGTAAACAAGATGATCTGGAATGTCATTAACAAAGAGCACAAATAGTAGAGGACTTTTAATTGATCGTTATGTTTTTGAAAAAGAATGCCCCCTAGACCTGCTGAACTGGCATCTGTATGAAGCTCTACCAGCTTTGTCGGATCAAATTAACATTATTAATTAAAATTAATTAAGTTTTGTAATAATTTTGAGCGCGACCAAAACTGATTTACGATTGTGTGCGTGAAATTTACATGTGTGCTTGACATATAGTGGTTACCATGCACTTTCGATACTATCATATCGATATCGATATAGCTGTCGGCCTGTTGTGAAATAAAATGTTATGGGTATATGCGACATTTTATTATATATTAACAGAAACTTATTGGTGTGTTTATTTCAATACAGATTGATAAACACACAAATAAATAAAGATAAATTGTCATATTATTTCAAAACATTTTGTTGGAGATGTTTTGTATGGGTCTTTATGTTCACCTGAACAAAATTATTTTTTTCATTGTGATGTATACATAGTACATATACTAATTAAATTGAGAACAAAAAACACTTTTATTAAAATAAAACTATAATTTACAAAGTTTTAGCATTAAAAAAAAAAAATAATGTACGAGCACAGAGCGAGGGTGCAGATGTTTGAAATGATAGGAATGTTAATGTTCACTTATTTATTGTCCAGATTCACAAAATGTTCTTAAGGTTAGTTATGTTAAGAAAATGTTAAATGAATGCACCCGGTTGACGCGATTGCTCAGAATGCACTAATGTTAATTTTATATAATTAAAGTTATGCATCACAAGCATGTTATTAAACTTATTGCTTACTAAGGTGTTCGGTAAATTAGACCGAACAAAGGTTAACACAGGTTCAGAGGCAAGATACTTGAGAATTTTATTTTTTGCGGTATCATGTTCAGATGTCCAATTCCATTTAACGTTGTTCCGAGTAAGATTATATAGTGTAATCATAATTAGTGCGAAATTTGGAATGAATTTCCTAAAATAACTTGCCAGTCCACAAAACTGACGAACCTGTTTAATAGTTGTTGGGACAGGTGCATTTAAAAGTGAATGAACTTTACCCACGCTTGGTTTTACTTGGCCGTTTGAAACGATCCTACCCAAGTATTCAATTTCAGTTTGTAAAAACTTGCATTTTTTGACATTTAGAGAAAATCCCGTTTTTTGTAAAATGTCAAGGACTACTTTTAAGCGCTCAATACCTTCGTCAATATTTTCAGAAAATATCACAACATCATCAATGTAAATTAGGACAAATTTGTCAACAAATTCTTTAAGTGCAGTATTGATAGCCCTTTGAAACACTGAAGGCGCATTACAAAGGCCAAAGGGCATACGTAAGAATTCGTACTGCCCATCGGGTGTAACAAAGGCTGTTTTTTCAATAGAGTCATCAGCTACAGGGATTTGATGGAATCCTGCTGCCATATCAAGGACGGCAAAGAATTTGGCTCCAGACAATTTGCTGATATGGTCATCGATAATAGGAAGGGGAAAATGATCACGCACTGTATTACTATTCAATTCCCTATAATCAACGCACAATCTATCATTACCATCTTTTTTTCGTACAAGTAAGATTGGACTTGCGAAGGGAGAATTGCTGTCACGAATAATATTATTATCTTTTAAGTTTATAATTAGGTTCTTAACATGCTCGCGTTCAGCAGGGGCTAATCGATATGGACGTCTTTGGACTATTTTATCTGGATTCTTTAAACGAATCTTTAATTCGCCTGTTTTTACTTTGGTAACAGTATTTCCGGATGTAAATATAGAATCATAAGATTTTAATATATTCTGTAACTGAATCTTATGTTGTGAGCTTATCTGAGGATTAAAATGTAATGCATCAAAATCTAAGTTTTTCTGTAGACACCCGACATTGTAAGCATTTCGGCAAATACGGACAGAATCCTTAGAGAATGTGACCTGAATACCGGGTATATCAAAAAGATTTTGACCTAGTAAAACATCGTACTGTATGTATCTATCTGGGACTAAAATAAAATCCAACTCAATATTAAGGCCATCAATATGCACCAAGCACTGCTTTCTACGCGATGATTGGAAAGTATTGTCTCCAACACCCCGTAAGACGCAGGTTTCGTAAGTTATCTTCCCTTTAATTGATTCACCTATACTTTCACGAATAAGTGAACATTCGGCTCCACTATCTATTAGGCACGAATATTCCCGGTTTTCGATTTTAACCGTACGAAACTGGTTTTTACCTAAGATCAGGCTGTTTATTTTAGAGGATTTTCCATCTTGACAATTCTTATTAATCCGTTGGAAGCAATTTTCAAAACAATGTCCTCTTCTATTGCAAAACGTACAAACAATACTTTTGGGGCGTTCATTAGGTTTTGAAGTTTCAGGCTTAAACGGTAAATTTCTTTGTGAATTAGGATTAACAGTGTCAGAGCGACAATATTTTTGCACATGGCCTAGTTTATGGCACTTATGACATCGTTTTAATGAAGGGTCTGAAGTGAAAGTGTTTCTACTTCGCTTATTTGGTACACTATGATCAATCTCTCTCCCAGGTCTCTTACGTTTATATGAATTAAGGCTTTGAATCAGTTGAGGTAAAGTTTTAGGCGTCAGCCTTAACAAGTCTGAGCGAATACGAAAGTCTGACATACCTGAAATAACTGCTTCGACGAGGCGTTGTTCAGTCATCTCTACACCGATCACCTTTTTCGCTAGCTCCCATTTTCTAGTCGCGTACTCCGTGAGGTTGGTGGTTTGTTCACTTGTATAATCCATGAATTGCATCAATTCATCGTAATAGCGCACTTCATCGGCAAATGTTTCAATCATGCCTTTTTTAAGTTCTGCCCAGGTAGTCAGGGTAGAGTAATTACGACGTGCCCAATATGCGGCTCTTCCTTTTAAGTTCTTCCTTGTTAAATTAAGAGCTTCCTTGTCGGTAAGCTCGTATTCTGCTATAAGGTCTTCTATGTTTTGACACCATCTTTGTACAGTGTCCGTTCTATCGTCAGGATCAAAGTCAGGAATATAAATATTCTCAAGGCTCCGAAAACGTGGAGCGGGTGATACACAAGCTGAATTTAAAGTTTGTGTAGTAGAGCGGATAAACTGCGTCATCATGTCTTGCATCATGTTCTGCATGAAGCTTATGGGAACGAATTCTACTGGCCTTGTATCACAGTTATTCGTTGGGTTGTTATGAAGGGTTGCCTCGCTTCCCTGGTCAGCCTCCACGCGAGTACCTTGAATTGGTGATGCATTGCTGCCCAATATTGGTGACGCCAGATTTCTAAGCTCTCGGGGATGCTCAGCCATGGTTGTTGCACACGATTTTCCGTTCAGCTTTTCCTGACAGTAGAGAAATATTACACAAGCGGAGCTTTTGTTCAGATCCCACTTCTGATGTGGGAGAAAGGGAGGTAGTAAATAAAATTAAGTAGGTTCGATTAATATTTTATATTTGAATACTTTAATTACAGATAAATAATTATAATCATGACATCACTTCACAATAATTATTAGCATAATCATAATCATAATCGATAAAGCATGTAATAAGAATGTGATACAAATTCGTTACCTGACAGTTCAGAGCGCCCTCGTGCCGTGTCCGCAGTCAAGCGGACTCTGATCTGTCGACAGATGCGCGCCCATCTTTTATACCACTTAACTAGCGGTAGGTGGGGGAAAATGCGGATAACGAAATGTCAGGTACAATATATCTTAAAATAGGGTAATTCTAATATAACTTATTTTCAATATACTCCCACAAATATGTTACATGTTATGTTGCCTGTTTAAACCATTATTGTGGCAGTATCGGAGTACCTACCCGAGGAATAATGACTTCTTATTGCCTGATATAATTATCAAATTAAGCTCTATGAAATATTTATGGTAGGAAGATGTGTATAGTATACATCAGACATCTGCCTCCTACAAAGTTAGTGGCCCCGAATAAATCATCCACTGATAATTTGCAATCTTCGAAGACTATACTAGGTTCAAACCGACCATCAAGCATCATTGTCATCCTCAACGATTACAAGTCCAGTTCATAAGAATTTCCGCAGAGACGTCTTGGAAGCGGTCTGTATCTGGCGACTTCTCACTTGTTTATGTTGCTCTGTCTTACATGTGACTGTCCCACGTGTAAAACACAATTTATTCTTTAACTGCATTGATGATTAATGACACATTCGTCATACCAATGCAATGTGATTCATGGCTCATGTGTAAGTGTGGGTGAACACATGAATATTAACATGTAGCCTGACGTCACGCGTGGCCCTCAAGTTGTATTGCCGCGTGCAATTGTGTTCTTGTCAGTTGTCACCGATCGCAGCGTGTCCAACATATGTAGTTTGGCGACTGTATTTGCGCATATTTTGAACTTTTCGCGGAGAAATGATTGTATTACGGTCCCACCACACCACCGCGTTGATGTCGCTTGTCCAATGAGTGACTCTGAGGTGGATGGCATGCTTAAACTATAATTTAAAAAAGGGCCACGTTATTTACTGGTGGTAGGTCATATGAGAGAGGCCACCTGGGTAGGTACCACCGCAATGTCTATTTCTCGGGAGAAATATAAATATAATAATTTTGCGGGCTAAACAGCAGTGTAAATGCACTGTTGTGTTTCGTTTCAAGAACATTGTAGTCAGAGTAACTACTGGACTGTAAACTGACTGACTGAGACCTATAAAAAAGTGCACGCAAGGATTCAGGAATGTTTATTAATTTCTTGTGCGAGCAGCTAGACTCAAGAGAATAGTATTGGCCAATATTGAGGCCGACATGTAGGGTTAGCTTAACATTACACATTGCCACACTGCAGATAGAATTGACTAACAACTACAGCATATCACTTTTTATTATTTCAATGAATGGCGAGACGAGCATGACACTCGCCCGATGCTAAGCGATATGACCACTCATATCATCTTGAATTACAAAGCAATGCTTGGCATTCCACTGCGTTGTCCAGCCAAACAGTATTGTAAATGCATTATTGTGTTCCGTTTAAAATAACATTTTAGCCATAATAACTAGTGGGCCCTACTCTGTAAATCCGAAACGAAGTTCGAATCTTCGGACGATCGAAGTTATGACGATACGAATGTACCTACTCTGTAAATGTTCGAATTTGTATCACGTACATCGTAACCATGAGTGATGAGTCTATGGTTACGACCGTAAGTCAATAACAACCATAAGTATATGTAGGTACATTCGTATCGTATATAAACTTCGATCGTCCGAAGATTCGAACTTCGTTAAGGATTTAAAGAGTAGGGCCCCTGGACATATTGAGACTTTACATATCTTATGTATCAACTATCAAGGTTTGTTTTGCTACTCTCCATGAGCAGCCGTAACGATTACCATCAAGCATGTGGCAAGCTCATCTCGCCATTCATTGCAGTAAAAAAACCACTGTACTGAATCAGCCCACAAAAGAGAGTTTGATTGAAAGGAGTAAGGCTTTAAATTTACAACGCTGGTATAGTTCATATACTTCAGAAAATACCTGTGGCATGCAGGTTTCCTCCCAATGTTGTCCTGCATCATTACAGTGCTTAGTAATTGATTACTATTCATATAAACAAAGTGTGGAGGTAACGTCTTGATAAACGTAACGTGGGACGCGCTCTGGACAGACGGCGGGACGACCTGCACGAGATAGGCTCTGTGGCATTCTTTGGGAGAATCCTATGCCCAGCACTGGACTGCAATGGGATGATGATGATGACACACGTAGTTCTTCTCCGAAAAGTCCGAGGTGTACCTTTTCACATTCACTATCAGTGTAACGGCAGCCGCAGCCTAGCAGTTAGTAGTTTTTACTGGTGGTAGGTCTCTCATAT
Source organism: Hyles vespertilio (assembly GCA_009982885.2). NCBI lineage: Eukaryota > Metazoa > Arthropoda > Insecta > Lepidoptera > Sphingidae > Hyles > Hyles vespertilio. Next base: position 25,256,585 of record CM042807.1, read on the forward strand.
GTGAGAGTTCATCTGGGTGGGTACCACCGCAATGTCTTTCTCCCGCCAAACAGTAGTTTAAATGCACTGTTGTATTTCGGGTTGAAAGACATTGTAGCCAGAGTAACTACTGGACATATTGAGACTCAACATCTTATGTCTCAGAATGGCGAGCGCAGTGGAATACCAAGCATTGCTTTGTAATTCAGGGTGTTGTTTGGTTTTGCTACTGTTCATGAGCGGTCAAATCGCTGACCATCAGGCGTACGGCATGCTGGTCTCGCCACTAAAGGCAATAAAAAACAAGTTACCAACAGGCCACCGCTAACTTCGCCATATCAGTGACATGTAATCACTGTATCAGTGAAACGTGTAACGTTATTGCTACATTAGGTGTTAAGCCAGCTTATGTACATAACTATATAGAATAGTAATTGTTGTAGGTATTAAGCGAACATGTTTAATTATGACTTACATAATTATTACGTAACCGTATTTACTCATTAACTGTACATGTGATTATTTATTATACAATCTCTTTGGTAATACATAATTTGCAAAATAAACGAACGACAGAGCGTTGTTAAAGGTCGGTCGTGTTTTAATGCCTGCATGGTGCTCCACGCTTGTGAGATACATTAGAAGTTCAGTCTGTGTATATCCAGTTTTGAACTGGTACTTGGTTGAATTTATACATCCTAAACTTGGTAATTCTGGTCTTTTTTTATTTTACCGACAATCACATATCACGTAAAACAATAAATTAATAAAATACAACTCTAATAGTGCAGAATGCGCGATAGTTTAAGGAGTAACGGGCTGGACCGCCAAGATATTTGCAGGCTCTAGCCTCAGCCTACCTTTGACAATATGAAGTTTTGTAGCATTCGTACTGGATGAGCACTCAAAGTTGCTTGACGAAACAATAGTACAATAATATAATATGTACTTCAGGATAGGAATTTAAGGGTCTGTGAACGATTATATTCCGAAAGAGTTGATCCCATCAAAAACAACCTGTAAAAAAAAATCCAAGTCTCGCAGCTCAAGTTTTCTACCGCAAAAAGTTGTGAGATGCATGTAATACCAAGTCGATTAATTTATTTAGTCCTTAAGGGACCTTCTATATAAAGTTATTACGTTAGTTATTACCATATCAATATTAAAAATTCTTTACGTTTTAAATAAATGGATCGACTTGGCCATCGCATGAAAACATAATGTATCGTACAATTTATACATAATGCTGCTGGCCAAGTCGATCTATTTATTTAAAACGTAAATAATTTTTAATATTGATATGGTAATAACTAACGTAATAACTTTATATAGAAGGTCCCTTAAGGACTAAATAAATTAATCGACTTGGTATTACATGCATCTCACAACTTTTTGCGGTAGAAAACTTGAGCTGCGAGACTTGGATTTTTTTTACAGGTTGTTTTTGATGGGATCTCACGTCTTTTTGTAGAGTCCTACTTTTTTCCTTTTCGGTACTTCTTACTTCTAGAATATCACTAACGATTTTCTTAAAGCCTCTGTCTTATGGATTTTTCTTATTTTTGTAGGTATCAATTTATCACAAATATAGCGGATTTGATTATTAGTGTTCTTTCTTTCATTGTAATTGATTGATATTTTCGAGTTATTTAATCTATTTATTTGCAAGTTTTTCTTCGTCATGTTTTTCTAGAGGAATGTTGTACAGTTTCATGGGCTGAATACACCATTACCCTCTCTATATCCCCTTCTGTTATGCCTCATGTATATAGATATCTATCTACAACTATTATTCCATTATACCGGGTATCTCAAGACTGCTACCGAAAACGAAGCCGGATGGTAGTTTTAGTGGCTACAAACACAATGCAATTAAAAATTTCGCCTAGAAACGTGACAATTTTTTTTTATGATTTTTTAAATATCGTCATTTTTGGGTGGTAAATCCATAGTTTTTGCTAAAATAATAATTTAAACTCTTTTATACCTTAGAGTATTTATAAATAAAAGGGTATATACTATTATTTTAGAAAAAAATGTATTTACCACCCAAATATGGCCATAGGAAAAAAATAACAAAAAAAAATTGACGCTTTTTTTTGCAACTTTTTCTGTTGCATTGTGTCTGAAGTCGCTTAAACTACCACCCGGCTTCGTTTTCGGTAGCAGTCTTGATATACCCTGTATACGGGTACAATGATTCATTAACTGCAAATGTAACTTTGTAATCCAATACATTTATATGGGATTACAGTTATTCACGCAGTTGGTCTATCTAGAAAACTAGACACAAATTATGAAATGTTTGAATTTTCCCTTACTTTAGACACTAAACACTAATTATATTCTAAATTTGACGGTTCTATGTCTGCTAGAAGTGCCTTAGACTTTCGATGATCGGTCAGTCAGTCAGTGAGTGACAAAATTACGAAAGTTTGACAAGTTATAATTCTTAAACTACTGGTTCAAATAAAATGAAATTTTAAATATATCGTGTTTACACAATGCCTGCTTAGTAACTGAAAATTCAGGCTTCATGCTTTAGCCACAACGAAGTTATAGGGGGTTGAAAATGGTCTGAATTGCTTCGAGAAAAGGATGTTACGGCCTATAGCTCGACTTGGAGGGGGCTCGGCCGCGCCCCCAGATATTTAGTAGGTGGTCGATCGCAATATTAATTTGTTTTTTGCATTCTGCGCCAAACCTGTAAACGTTCACACGTTAGGGATAGGCAAAGAAGCTTAAGAATACTATCGTCGTGTAATGGGACATGCAGAGTAAATAGTCCATTGAAATGTTACAATTTAAGGACCGAATATTGCATTTCTTAGAGGACGCAATTTTATTTTTGGGACGTGTTTGGGGGGTCAATAGAAGCTTAACCTCATGTTTGTGGGGTTGCCACCCTTTTCCCCCGGCCGCCATCTTGGAAAAAGGGGTGAAAACACTTTTTTCGCGATAACTCGGAAACTATGCGTCTTACAAAAAAATTGTAAGAACTTAATTTGTAGCTAATTGTTTTGCCTACAAATATGTTTATTTATCTTTTTGCCCTAAATAAAAATTAAAGAAGTTATAAGCAAAAAAGTGAAAAAAAAAATCTTAAGGGAAATATTCGCGTTTCTCTTAAAAGTAGACTCTTCGATTTGTATCTTACCAATTCTCACATACAGTGCTCAATCCTGGTCTTTGACCGAACTTCAGAGGTCCAGGTCCAGGTTTGTCAACAAGTTATGGAGCACAGGATGCTAGGCGTAACACGCATGGACAAAGTACCCACTAACACCTTGCGCTCCATAACCAGAGTTGCACAGAAATCAGCTAAACTAAACTGGGATTAGGCGGGCCACGTCACCCGGATGCACCCGAGGAGGTGGGATTTGAAAAAAGATTGCCAATCAATGGATGCCTAAGGATAGCGAGAGGCCACGCGGCAGGCTTCGGAAAAGGTGGCGCGACGATCTCCACCAATTTAGCAGCACTTGGATGGCATCAGCAACTGATAGGGATAAGTAGGAGGAGTTGACCTTTGCCCATCAGTTGCACAGAATAGGTAAATAAAAATAAAAAAAATAGCAAAAAAGTGAGATTTTTTTATAAAAAGTTATAGAGCAAACATTTTTTTTTTTATAAATATTTACTCACTTTTTTGCTTATAACTTCTTTAAATTTTAATTTAGGGCAAAAAGTTATATAACCATATTTGTAGGCAATACAATTAGCTACAAATTATGTTTTTACACATTTTTCGTAAGACGTATAGTTTCCGAGATAATGCGAAAAAAGTGTTATCACCCCTTTTTGCAAGATGGCGACCGGGGGACAAGGGTGGCGACCCCACAAACTTGAGGTTAAGCTTCTATTGACCCCCCAAACACGTCCCAAAAATAAAATTGCGTCCTCTAAAAAATGCAAAGCTCATGTAACATTTCAATGGACTAAAAGTGTAAGATGATGCAGTGCGTGACGTGCGTGATGTGTGTGCTGCAGGCGCGGTGGAGCTGCGCGAGGACGTGCCACTGAAGGCGGGCGCGGGGGGTGCCGGGGGCGCGGCGTGCGCAGGCGCGTGGTGCGCTTCGGGCCCGCGCCTCATCGCCGCCTGCTTCGCCGCGCTCTCCGTCGCCATCACGCTCGCGCTCATCACGCAGATCTACTCCGGCGACTACGAGGTGAGGCGCACCCCGCCGGCGCGCAGGGCGGCGCACGCTAGGGACGCACGTTGATGCGTGTATGTGTACGCAGGTGGTGCCGCACGGCAGCGTGTCGTCGTCGGCGGCGGAGTGCTCGCGCGCCGGCACGGACGCGCTGAAGGCGGGCGGGCGCGCACTCGACGCCGCCGTGGCCGCGGCGCTGTGCCTCGCCGTGGTGGCGCCGCACCGCACCTCGCTCGACGCGTCAGTATGACGTGCTGCCACGCCGTCAGTTGTGTCTCACTAACGGCTGTTGGTTGGGGCGCCGCGTGACATTACCGATGTGCGTGTGCAGGAGCGGGGCGCTGCTGTACTGGGAGTACCGGCGCTGGCGCTCCCAGCCCGCGGAGCTGGTGGAGTGGGGCGGCGGCGGTGGGGGCAGGGAGCGGGGCACGCCGCGGCTGGTGGCGGCGCTGGCGGCGCTGCACGCGCGGCGCGGGGCGCTGCCCTGGCCGCGCCTGCTGCAGCCCGCCGCCGACCTCGCGCGGTACTCTGAACACCTCCGCATACTTTACAGCCGTTGTGTCTACATCGGCTAAATATCAACATTGTTGCACATTCGAACAACGTAATGTCAAAGTTGGAAACAATGACATGACAACGAGGCACGTATTGGTGGAGGTAAACTTCAGGGGCTCGATGATGATGAAATGTAGGAACAGGGGAGTTCCTTGCATTAGTGATATGGTTTCACCATGAAATAAGCAACCGCACAACTGCTGTCTTGCTTGCAGTTTCGTAGAACATATGTAATGTGTGCAGGGTGGGGTTCCCCGTGTCGGAGGGTCTGGCGGCGGCGCTGGCGGGTGCGGGCGCTGGTCCGGCGGCGGCGGCGGGCAGCGCGGCGCCCGCGCTCGCCGGCTACCTCGCCACGCTGCAGCGCAATACCAGCGACGGTGAGACGTGCACCCACTCCATACACGTATATGATTATCCAGATATATGATATACCAGAATCTTCGGTTCTCCTTCTTCTTCTATTATTTAATAGTCAATGTTCACTATGGCTGTTGCTCATTGGGCCATAAACCGGCTATGTTCACCTTCATGTACAACGTTCACCGTGTTTCGCATGTGAGCTACTGCTACATGCGGCACTTAAGAACAATAACAATATCTGGTGTAGTCGGCTCGTGTCTGCTTAGAGTAGACACACTACTCGAAAATTTTTAGTCACCACATTCATGGTAAAGATGAAACCCGACAAAGACACTCACTTATAAAAAAACTAACGGCCCATCCCAGCTTCGCAGGAGTGTAGATTGACAGCTCGCTCTATCTTAGAGTCAATTATAACAAAATGGTTAAGGTTAACAGTATGAAGTTATCGTGCAGAACTATCAAGTGGTTGGGGTGGCGAGGCGAGTCTCTCGGTGTCGACGCCGGCGAGCGTGCAGGCCGGCGCGTGGCGCCTGCTCGCCGCCCGCGCCGCCCCCGCGCGCGCCCTCGCCGCCGCCCTGCCCGCCGCACCCGCCGCACCCGCCGCACCCGCCGCACCCGCCGCCACACCCGCTGACGCCGACCGACTGTCCAGCAGGTTGCCACTACTCTCCACGCACCACTTGCCATAACAACACGCACCACTTGCCATAACAACACGCACATCCGTATTCCGTTTTAACAACTGTTCGTTCATTTCAGTGTGATAAGTGCCATGCAAGCGGAGGCGGCGCGGGGCGCGTGGCCGCAGCCCGGCGTCGCCACCGGCCTCGCTGTGGTCGACCAGTTCGACACGTACGTGGCGCTCGTCACGTGAGTGCCGCACCGACACCGCCAACCCGACCCGCTACAGCCCGCGTCGACCGCCCCGCTCACCGAACGGCCATCTTTCCAGAGGGCTGTCAACGGCGTTCGGTTCCGGGCCGGCGACAGCGGCGGGCTGGACGCGCGACGAGCCCGCCGCGCCACTCGACCTCGCGCCCGCCATCATGCTCGACGAGCACGCGTGCGGTGAGTCCCGCGCGGCAGGAGACGATACGCACGGCCGGCGTCACGGGCGCTAATGTGTCGGTGTGGTCGGCAGGCACGCGGTACGTGCTGGGCGCGGAGTCGTCGGCGGCGCTGGCGCAGGGCGCGGCGGCACTGGCGGCGGGCGGCGCGGCGGGCGCGGTGGAGCGCGCGCGCGTGGTGGTGTCTGCGGATGGCTCGCTGGCGCTGGAGGCGCTGCGGCCGGCGCCGTCGCCCGCCGCGCTGCCGCCGGGTGCGAGTGTGAGCGTGAACGCGACGCCGCCGTACGCGGCGCTGAACGTGGTGCAGCAGCGCGGCGACGCGTTGTTGTCGCACGCGGACAGCCGCGGCGGCGGACTCGCCTCGCGCTTCTGAACGCGCCGCGTGTGCCGCCCGCCCTCGCCTCACCTCGCGAGGATACTCAATGAGCAGAGAACTAACTTCGTGCCTACATCGAAGCTTATGAGCTCAACACCGATTCATGCAAATTAGAACAAAAGGTAATGCTCGTAATATTTTGTATAGTATCACACGAGTGCAGTACGGCAGCGACTCAGTATCGACCATTGAGTTGTAGACCTTGAGATGATTTACGATCGCCAATAATATGCCCGAAACCAACGACCTAATAGAAAAAATAATATACTTACCCACTAATTTCCAATTAGTTATGCGTGTTCATCTCATTGTAACTTATTTTTGCCCAACAAAGTAAACAAGTTACTACAATGCTCTTGGTGGTAAGAAAAACAGTACATTCCGGATATGGCAATCATAGCGTTGGCCTTTGTGTTGATATTATCTAATGATATACATTATACATAGTCTCAACATACAGGGTATATCAAGGCTGCTACCAAAAACGAAGCCGGGTGGTAGTTTAAGCGACTTCAGACACAATGCAACAGAAACAGTTGCAAAAAAAGACAATTTTTTTTTTGTTATTTTTTCCTATTGCCTTGTTTGGGTGGTAAATACATTTTTTTTTCTAAAATAATAGTGTATACCCTTGTATTTATAAATACTCTAAGGTATAAAAGATTTTAAATTGTTATTTTAGCAAAAACTATGGATTTACCACACAAAAATTACAATATTTAAAAATCATAAAAAATAATTGTCGCATTTCTTAGCGAAATTTTTAGTTGCATTGTGTTTGTAGTCACTAAATCTACCACCCAGCTTCGTTTTCAGTAACAGTCTTGAGATACCCAGTATGCAGTGGCGTAACTATAGGGTGGCAGAGTGCGCAAAATGCCACAGGCCCCCGGCCTTAGGGGCATCTACGCAAACCCGGCAGGGCCCTGGACTGACAGGGTCTCAGGCCCGACAGGACCCTGGCTCGTTAGGGCCTCGGGTTCAAGCCCGGCAGGGTGTAAGCAGAAAAGAATATAACATTAATAATGACATTATTAATAACAAACAATTGACTACATTTTAAACATGACAAACATTTCATCATTTATTTGATTTCAATGTTTTCTTTTTGTTTTATTTAATTTATTTAATATTTAATTATTTAATTTATTTAATATTTAATTATTTAATATTCAATTAAATAAATTATAATTTAATAAATATTAAGTTACTATTTTCTAATAAATTGAAACACGTCTTGTTCGAGAAGATTCAAGAGGTAGCGAATAACGAAAGAAGAAGAGGGAGCCTGAACCGTAGCCTGGGTGCTAGTTAAAAAGTTATCTAAACTAAGTCAATACTTTCGGAACGAGAAATTTATTGATGAGTCTCGGAAATGATCAAATGGACGAAACTAAAAATGTTATAATAACGAATCCCAACGATAGAGAATATTTAGACCCAAAACAACTACAAGTACGAGCAAACATGAAATTTAAAATATTTCGGTGTGGAAAATATTAAATCTCCATATAATGCAGATAAGTGTAATAAAACAAATATGACGGAGTGAAACGATTTGTGATTGAGAAAATGATAATGATAATGACACCCAACAGTCACATACATAGTCCTGACCCCACACTAAGTTCTAATCTTGTATGCCCCACGGTGTCAGGAACCACGAGAGATTTTTCGATCTCACAAACACCCAGACCTGAAAGAAATATTTGTGACCCGGGCAAACATTCCTCTCGGTGCGTGAATCGAATTTGCAACCTTTCATTTCATAGGCGGCTTCCCACCGACTGCGCCACAGAGGCTGTCAACCACTGTAAACCCATTGGTCACTTCTTAAGAGACAGTGCCAATAAATAATAAAATAATAAACGTTAACGGTCTGGATTCAGCCCCACAGCATTCGCTGTGGGGCTGAATCCAGACCGTGAATGAATAGAATAGGTCTTCGACATTAACGTCATGCATAGGTCTTCGACATTAACTTCGACAAAACCAAAGTAATAATCCACCACCACCTTTATCAAAAACCTGTCGCTTTAGGTAGCCACCAGCTAGAAGTTGTTCCCGAATATACTTAACTGGGACCAGACCCTTTAGAAACAAGTCTTCTCGTCACATAACACCTTTGCCAAATGCTTAAAAATGATAGTTTTCAACCAGTGAGGTCGCATTGGTTTGTGTACAAAATGTAATACTGATTTAGAGGAATGGTGAAATAAGTCCAAAAGCCAGATAAAATACCTAAGTCCGAAAATACAAAAGAGCTAATTGCTGTTTTGGGCCTAAAACTCTATTATATTTGATACAACTCAACATTTTTCTAAAAAATACCATATACATATATGGTATGAAGTTTATCGGCACAGTGTGATAGAAAGAAACGAAAATGGAATTACAATAGCACTCTTTAATCGTTATTAGAGAATACTTTATGTTCAAAATCCGACGTGAAAAATGATGCCATGTCATTAAAAAATTCTGTGCAGTACTGTACCAACCCATATAAGTCACATTACAGTGCACGGGCCTCCCCTGTACGATTGAGAGTGGTTAAACCTTATAGTCCACCATTCTGGCCTAATGCGGGTTGGTGGACTTTACATACCATAAAAACTCTTGCAAATTGCAATGGTAAGCAGGTTTCCTCACGATGTTTTCGAACATCATTTTAGTGCATGGTGACAGACTATTAATACACATATGACTCCGAAAAGATAGAGGTGTGCCTTGGGATTCAAAACGGGCACGTCTGGTCCGTTTACAAACAGGCTACCACGCAATTATAAAAAAAAAATTAAAAATGAAACTACAATGTTATTTTTACGAAGGGCACCTTTGGTGAATTTTGCCATGGGCCCCCAATGGGGTAGTTACGCCACTGCTAGTATGTATGTATTTCTGTAGTTCGAAGCATAGTACCACTGACTATAGAGTTTGTCATGTTGGTGTTTGTGGAAGGTACAGTGCATCGCATGCGCAGTGTCCCCCGCCCCCCGCGCCCTCCTCACCCCGCGCCGCTGCACTCGACGTGCAACATGAACATGTTTACGTTGTTGCGTAACGCGTGTGGAGCGCGCCGGCCGCCGCGCAGTCGCCGCTCGAGCGCGCTGTGAGGCGCATGCGTCCACTCGCGTCGTGTCATCTCGCGCCCTTGGACACTGCACCGAGCGCGCGCGCTTACCCTACGACTTGTAATCACGCATTGTATTCACCATTAAGTACATTTCATTTCACCAAACTTCTACCAGAATATTATTATAATACATTCTATAGCTTACATGTTCACAACATCGCAAACTTACTACAACAGCTGACTTAGTATTAGTTAAATAATTAAATTCATTGAGGAAAGAATCTCTGCGCGTCTAGAGAACTATCCACGCGGGCAATCGGCGGGATGCGAGGAGAGTTTAAATAAATAAAGGGCATTCTCATAGATACGACTGTGTATAATCATTTCTTTACTTTATGTATTTGATTTTGGTAAAATTGCAGAGTGAAACCAAAAATCAGATGACCATTATAATATGTATTTTATTTTTACTTTGTGTAAGTATACAAATTATGTATGTGCATAAATTAACTTAATAAATATAACTTTAACATTTTGCGACCCAAAATCTGAATTTACATTAAAGATGAGATGATGTAACGCGCGAGTGTTTCGAATGTGATGTCTTAGTAATCTGTCAGTATCAGTAATCCGTCGCGAATGTTTTGTTCATCGATGATTCACAAAACAGTTACAAGTTTATAATATGCAGCTGGAGATCAAATAAACAAACAAAACGTGTGAATAATATTATGTTACATTTCCAATGAATAAGGTCATAAATGAATGTCAAGTGTTTATCTATCAGCAACGTTTATCATTTCGTAAAATATAGACATATAATATGCCCATGATCTCGTTCCAAAGGCTGGTGCAAAATCATCGCAGAACAGTGCTTTATTCATGTTAGTGAGCATTTTTATCCAAACTCTTGACCTTCCATATAACGACATTGCACATTACAAGTTGCATACATACACCGATATACATTCAGAACAGCATTCGAAACGATACAGTTACAATTATTAACGTCATCTCAATCAATATATTTTTATGTACCTGTTATTTCTGAAATGTATTTTTTTGTATTTTGCACTGATTACGTTTTATTTACCTAAGTGCTTTGTGGATGGTCGGCTAAGGTCCCACATTCGGCTAACGTTCCTTTCAAATCGGGGATTTTTAATTCCACACCAATTCGACCTAGAGACCTTTATTTTTTAATAGGGGGTATTTTATCTTTTTGCCTTTCTTTATATGTGTTTATAGACATCTACGTCGATGACTTATACTTTCGGTTGGCGAGGACCGCATTTCGTTGGCGATGTATCGATGCCTGGTAACGTGACTCGTATATCGATTCATCATCATCATCATCATCATCATCATCATCATCATCATATCAGCCACAGGAAGTCCACTGCTGAACATAGGCCTCCCCCAAGGATCTCCACAATGACCTGTTGGAAGCGGCCTGCATCCAGCGACTTCCTGCGACCTTAGTCAGATCGTTCGTCCACCTTGTAGGCGGGCGTCCGACATTTCGCTTACCTGTACGTGGCCTCCACTCGAGAACCTTTCGGCCCCAACGGCCATCGGTTCTACGAGCTATGTGCCCGGCCCACTGCCACTTCAACTTGCCAATCCTATGGGCTATGTCGGTAACCTTGGTTCTCCTACGGATCTCCTCATTTCTGATTCGGTCTCGTAGGGAAACTCCGAGCATAGCCCGCTCCATGGCTCGTTGAGTGATTTTGAGCCTTTTAATGAGGCCCACAGTTAGAGGCCACGTCTCGGTGCCGTATGTCATCACTGGTAACACACAACTATCGAAGACTTTCGATTTTAGGCACAGGTATTTTGGACGAGAAGACGTCGCGAAGTTTCCCAAACGCTGCGAGGGATTCAAGTCAACTATAATTATTTAACATAAATATTAAATTGGACGTGGACGCTGGTCGCTAACCGGTGTTGACCGACCATAAAATATTTACATTGAGACTTTCACTTCAGAACATTCCGTTATATTATATTTAATGTATAATACTGTGTCCGATACATTAAATTGCCGCGTTTGTGAGTATTACTAAGATTTGGGTTCGATTTCCACAAGCGGTAGAATGTAGGTCCTGTGATTTATTATCATGATCCGTCCACTGCTCACTGATTATTGAAACTAAGCGGCATAATCAAATGGAATATTAATTTATCCTATAGAATATTAGTGACACAATCAATTAAGATAGGTAATTAAAACTATGTAATTTATTATGTCTGTAACTCGTTCCATCCACGTCGTTTGTAAAGGACAGTCACAGCGATCCGCAATCATTTTCAGAATATTGTTCTATTATTATGTATTATGGATATTTATAATATGATGTCTAGTTACTATTTATTTTTGTGTTAACGTAGTCGAGACTCGAGTACCTATAATATGTTAAATTCTTACTAATTTAATTGATTACGTGTATAAGTACTTAATTTAGTTTCCGCACTTCTATCGTGTAATTGACACCTAGCTTTTAAAAATGGTATTTAAGTGTGTACAGACAGTGTTTATAAAATATGATCTATAAATACGTGTGAGTGGTGACTTATAGCCAATTTACACTAATACACATGCAAGGCAAAGAATTAATAAAATTACTATGAAGTGCATGTCGTCGTGGGTTTCATTAATATCGTGTAGGTAAGTATTATTTACTCATTAAATAAATAATACCATTCTTCTTGTTGTTATTCTGATCGAATATTATGTAATGATATTTGTGTTTTATAGTTTCTCCCATAGTTTCAACAAGTCTTCCTAGTAATAAATTGACAACACTGGCCAATGAAACTCATCTTCAAAATAATGAATTAAAAGTTCATGTTTTTCTTCAAATAATAGTGGTTTTAACAATAATGTTACCGATAGAAAGTGATAATTGGTATTATTATACAGTTTTCCCACACAATCGCGATACAATTCGACAGCACCAAACTGGCATAATTAATTATTTTTCGGGGAGCACGTTATCCATATGTAGTTCAAATGACACTGACGTACGTGAGAAGCGAGTCTACCAAATTTTGGTAGACTTTTTTTGAGCCGTGCGGTGAGGTGTGATGTGTCATCTAGACGAGTATAAATCTAAGGTGTTGACAGTTCATAATCGTACCTTCGAGGCGAGAAACTGTCCTCGTGTAAATGGGGCTTTAGATATATTAGAGTATATTTACCCCCTCATTCATAAGGAATTAATGCAATTCCAAAATGCCGTTAATATGAGCTGACTCAAAAACATTATTCATAGACGTCAAAAATCACGAAGCAAGCGTGTATATGTACCTTTTTTTCGACTGTAGACTTATTAGCTGAAATATGTACGAAAAAATAACAAAATGAATAGCAAATTTAATGAACATTTTAAACCTCTTAACATGTTTTAACTAATTTACTTTCATGGGGTTGATTCGCGGTTTTTTTTATGATTGTGGATTGTCACGAGCACGCGGGAGATTACCGTACAGTGGCACTAGATGGCGCCCGTGACCACGTTCCCGCGAATCCAAACTGCGCTGTACACGAGTGTCCCGCTATCTGTTAATGTATTAAACTTACATATGCTACTATGTAAAAATAAATGCTCACTATTTGCACAGATATGTATTTGTTTCACTAAAGGCCCCCGCCCTCCGCCCCGTGCCCCCCGCTCGCAGCAGGTGCGGGGCCGCTCGGGGTTATCGCTCCATTGTTCATTCATGGAGTACGGCGCCCACCACGACCCGCGCCGACATCTCCCTATACAGTAATTCTCCTCAGCCACAAGTATCCCATGCAGACCTTCAGCAAACATTACCCCAACGATCCGTTACTCTTTTTTTCTTTACCAGTCACCTACATAGTTCTAACCACACACTAAGACCGAGTCTTCTATCGCGGGTATCAGAACTAGATACGAAAGTCTTTTCAGACTCACATATAACCAGACTCGAAACAAATACCTGTGGTGCACACAAATATAAATTGTTTCGGAGCCTGGATCAAACCCGCGGCCTCTCATTTCACTGCTGGCGTTTAAAAAACTGCGTCCTAGAGCCATGCCACCAGCACCATGGCCTTCGGTACCCCTGCATTACTGACAAAACAGGTACCACAACACTTCGACTCCAGGGCCTCCGTCGGTCAGTGGTTGTTATGAGTTTAAACAGGTGCTGGCGAACTGCGCGATACTATAAAAAAAACAAGTGGAGAGGTATCACCTGAATAGGAAACGCCTGGTTAGAGCCAATAACCACTATGAAGTTAATACCGCTTCGTCAATAAATGTGAACATTCTACAACAAGTGAATTATCATAGTTACCTTCTCATTAATTTAATTTAATTCGCCCGTAATAAAATAAAACCGTTACTCCAGTTACTGCAAGACAATAGCAGTGTTCCGAACCTATTCACCGAGCAGATACCTAACAGGTAACGTTATCTATCTAGTAGGTACATATGTATTATGTATGTAGACAACAGAGCTGTTCCACTTTCAACATTTTGATACTTACTATTTAATATAAAACCATAGAAAGTATTTAATTGTAACGCTGGTTGTTCATATGATGAGCGGCGAGTAAAGGCTTAACAAGTTCCAGCAGAAGAAGTGAATATTGTGTTGGCGCTGGAGCTGAACATTATAAACAAATTAGAATTGCGAGTGGTCATACAGTAAATCCTAGCCGTCCTCAACCGCGCCCTACCCTAACGCCAGCTCTGGGTGCTTATGCGTTTACTATGAACATAATTTTGAAGTGGTACCTGAACGCTCGTAGTGCACGTACGGTCATGATCCGATACGCTGTGTGGGCCGACGTTCGGCACACGCCGCCGCCACGCGACAGCGGCACTAACAATAGATAAGCGTGCGCTCCGGCCGCGCCGCGCCGCGCCGCCATCACCCAACACCATATTTTTATTCTTGCTCGATGCGAGTGGGCCGATGTTTGTGTCGCGACTCGCGTGCGGTGACACTCACCGTGCACAAGGCCGGCGAACAGCGCGTCGCCCCCACTCCCGGCCTATTCCCGCACGTTTTCTAATTAGGACATCTTGCGCACTTCTCTGTCATTGAAGCCGCTGCAATAACTAATGAAAATTTAAATCATTGATATAAAAAAACCCATTTAAATGCTATATTTCAATTGCTATAGCCATATTATGTCAGTAAATATTGCCACTACTCGCCAGTATGGCAACCAAAAATAGGTCCGTAGGTAGATTCTTAATAATTACTCAATTGTGACTGTAATTCACAAAAAGTAGAGAGCCATGCAGGAAGTGATCTTAGGTGTAAGGCACATGCTATATTTCTATTTCATTGTTTTTTATTTCACGGGCGCGGCCGATGAATAAACTTAATAGGCTTTAATACATATGTGAGAGATGGCGGCTCACTTGATATCTGCTTCATCACGGTTTTTAGTGAAACAGTGGAGGTCCATAAAAGGGAATTAAAGTGGTACCTGCCGATCGATAGCACCACGTCAATAAAAATATACCAGCTGTATTACATTCGGTGAAGTTGCCTACCCTGATAAACACTGAACAGGTTATCGACTCGAGCGTGTAGTGTGTGTAGTTAGTGTCTTCCAGTTGTTATACGAGCATTATAACATGGTGACTTCTGGCTGGCCGCCGCGAGCAGGGAGTAGTGAGTAGTGACGCGGGCACACGGCCGCGCCGCGCCTCCGACCACGTCTAATTAACCTCCATTTAAATACAAGTGTGACATGATAACGCTGACACTTATAAGTGCCGATACATACACGACACATTTTAGAAATAAATAGATTTATGTTAATAGGTACCTTCCGCGTTAGAACCCCATTTCATTACAATGACCTTACAATATCAGGCCATATATGACATAAGGTCAGGGTGGCATATTCCGTCTATGGGGCGAAACCGTCTACTTCTAATTAAATTCATTACATTGAAATTACAGCTCTGAGAGTTGGCATGTTAGAACAGCATCGCTTATTGCTACAAATTCAATTTAGCGAATAAACAAGTTGTTACAGAATAGGCTAAGGCAGGCTTTGAAAGTTTAGTTGTATTTTTTAAGTGAAATGCGAGTGCCACCCTCCCTTGTTTTACCAAAGATAAGTAAAAATACATATATAGTTTACAGTGTCAAAGACCCTGTTATATGAAGTTCAGTGTCCATTGAAATAATTTTCGTATTACTTTGCTGGAAAATGTAGTAAATATCACAAATATTCGATGCGATAAATTTGTACCCTCAAAATCACTAAGGCATAATTCCGTCTATTTTAAAAGACGCTAAATCGTCGCATGCTGTTAATACCCAATTCCAGATTTGGTAAACATATATAACTTTTACTTCATTAAAGAAACCCCGATAACTAAAATTCAATTCATTATTGTTTAAGTTACTTATATGAAACCTAATTTAATTATAAGCCACGTAAAGATATGATGTGTTGATTATCTATTTAATTTGTTTTATTTTAGTATTACTTCTCTTTGATAGTAAGATAAAAAGCAATTTTCTGCTCCCGTATATCACGGTATCACCACATTTCAAGTTGAAAATATTTTACTATACTTCATCGGTTTAGGTACTTAACTAAATGTAAACAAACCATAAAAAAGGTTATTTAACATTGCCATTTCTCATTTCAAAATTAATTGAAGACAAAAAAATGTTTACGTAAATGTAAAACTACAATACATGTTCAATTTTATTATAACGATTATAATTATGAATGTGTAAGCTTGGAAACAATTAAATTATGTGAGATCATAATTAAATTACCTAAATTAAATTATCTAATTTTACATAATGCAGTCTGTCTATCAAAAAAGACCCAAACACTCAGGCATCCAAAACATTTTCATAAAAGTTACAAGAAATATTATGCTACAAAATCGAGAAGTACAACTTTATCGTAATGCGACTATTTAAATGAAAAATAATGCGTTAAGTCGGATAACTAAGCATCATCGTATGTTATGTGTGGCAGCCAATTATTATTCATTGCGATAATGTACTTACTGTTTTCGTGAAGTGGTGAAGTGTTTGGAAGTGTTCATCGTTGTTCTTTACTGTTTTAGTTATTATTTGTTATAAGCTGCTGTTAATTGTTGTTAATACTTGTTACTTGGTTGACTAAGAAAATATTCGTAAATTGGACATTGCAATAAAATGTTGAACAACCATGCGTCACGTGTTCTGGTTTGTTTACATTTAGTTAAGTACCTAAACCGATGGAGTTATAGTTCTGTTGATTTGATCTTTATAGTTATAAGACTTATTGAACAAAAAGCTTTTTCAACTTTTTGAACACTAATAATTGTGAAATCATTTTTTTTTAATACAAGGGTATCTTTATTTAATTTAAGCCCAAAACTAAACTATCTGGCCACTTTTATCAAAATGGCAAAATACCTAAATATTTAGATATTGACAATATTATATTCTGTTACTATGACTAGTAAAAATAGGTGTAGGTACCTATCCTATAAATGTTTACCACCTCTGACTTCACCAATATGACGAGATAACCCCAAAAACAGTTAATTACAACACGAGTAGATAATTAAGATCCTGTAGCTAATAAATGATCCTCTTCCATCAATGAACAATAACATTACGGGTATTTTTAAAACAAATAATAATGTCTATTAAATATTGATTTTTGACGTATTTTCTCGATTTTGAAGAGAAAATCCGTTTGGTATACATTTTTTTCAATATTTTTTTTCTTATTTCTTTGGATAGCTATATTACATGTGTTAAATGCCTTTAAAAGTTTAATACATTGTTTATCACATAGTAAAATAACATTGCCAAAAAAATTAAACCTTGATAATTTGTTAGCAAACAAATGTGAGTTTTTAAGAAACTATGCCAGAATTAGGCACTCTGGCCTTAAGTATTTGTATATATAGTAGTGTGGCGGTTGCAATACGCCAACATAGATTTAGCTTTTAAAATAACACGCTTATTATTTGTAATTTGAACATTATTTAAACATGCATTTCATTTTAAAATATGACTGCAGATGTTTAACCATAAAACATCTGCGAGTCGTTTTATTAAAATAATAATTTTTGTGTACCCTATTGTATAATATTAGTTAAAAAGATGCTGTTCTAAATTATTGTTTCCTAATTGTAATGGCCCGTTCATGCCGGGGCAATAAAACTGTATTATTATAGTTAACTTCTTTAGTGGCGGCAATCCTTTGCAACAAATTTATGTTTTTTAGACAATAGTACACATGTTTGGGTAAACCTTTCGGTTTGGACAATAGCCCAGATATTTGGGCAGACCTTAATTTTTAGTTGAAAGGATAGACCCTATTTTATGGCTTAAATATATTTTCTGTAAGATTTATCCCCACCGATCCTCATTCGGGTAGTCCTATAAAAGGGTCGGTTTATTTGGATGAAGAGGACAGTCTGCCATCTCTCGTCACGAGTGCATTTCGCTCCGAGTCGCGTAATTATAATTTTACTCTGTCTCTGAATGTATTAAGTGTTAAATTATAAATATACTATTGTTAGTTCCTGGAAGTGAGTGCTTATTCTAATACCTACACTTATAACCACCAAAAAAGAATATACAAAATCGCGTCACCGAATACAGAGTTCTGAAGTAACAAACATAAAAAAATGCTTTCTTAGATTAACGCCAATGTTACACTCAGTTAAGCACTAAAAAAAAACATTTTAACGGATCTTATTGCGAATTTGGTTTAATAACGCCCGAATACTGGAACGCCAAATAATAAGTTGCTCTTAACAGCTTAATTATACTATGTAGTGATTAAGTATATCCCGCTAGAGGTCATGGTCCCCTTTACATTTGAGTGTTGTGAAAAGTGAAGACTTTATTAACTTCATGACGTTGGCGAACTCGAGATGCATAGACCACACACAATTATGAACCTTAAGGAGGTTTTATTTAGAGTTGTTTAGAGTTTTCACACTTAATTTTCCATCTCAGTTAAAAATCCATATCAATTAGACAAAACGAGCATGCGGTTCACCTGATGGTACGTGAACACCGTGAACATCTGCAACACCACAGGGTATGGAGATGCGTTGCCGGCCTTTGAGGGGGGGAATACGCTCGTTTTTTGAAAGTCGCCAGGTCGTATCTGTCCGGGAATGATGCCGCTGGCAAATGGTTCCACAGATTTGTAATACGTGGGAGAAAGTGCCGGAAAAACGTACCTACTGTGGTTTTCTATCCATATATCATCCATATATCTCCAAGGTGATGTGGGTGGTATTTGGAGGTTTGTCGTGTAAACAATTGATTTCGAAGAGTCCTAATATACTTGCACCTTGGACCCAAAGCTCATACCTAACTCTTACTTACTCCATTTTTGACAATCGCACGACAAATTAAACATTTTGATCTCCGCAGGTACGTCGGCCTGCTTTAATATAGTTCAGATTATTATTTTGTCACTTGCATTGATCACTGCCGAGCCAATCTATTGGTAGGCTTTGACGGGCTACAGAAATGCTCTTTTATTTTAAAACTAGGTGTGCCCGCGACTTCGTCCTGCGTGGAATTTAACAAAAAAGTGAATTAGTTTAGTTTTTTTTTTTTTGGTTTTTTGCATTTTTTTGTTAATTATCAACCTTTGTAACGAAACCATACCGCGATCTAATTCTACGGTGGCACCATCTCTTAGCGAGCGACGGTAAACTCCCGTTACACATTTATTTTCAAAAAAATATACTGGGTGGAATCGCTTATCGTCCGGAAAATTTAATGGTGTATTGTTTATGGGAATTTAACGTTATATACGAGGTTATGCATTAAAAAACTACAAACTACCCCATAAACAACATCAGTACAAGATATCCCCAAAAACGCATATTATCTAAATCACCTACACTTAAAAGTGCAACATGTCAATACTCAGGCGCGCGAGTGTATGGAGTCACGCCACACAACAGCTGACTGTCGCGCATACGACGTGACTTACTTTGCGCCTATCCCCGCGCAACCAGTTACGCCTCTTTGCTTATATTTAAAGTACTTTATTTTGATTTTCCCCGTCAAACGACAGCGAAATTTTCTGAAGTTACAATATAATTAAAGCATCCAATTAGTGATAAAATATTGCAGTATAATGCCGATAATACAGATATTTTATTTATTAATTGGATTAATATTTGTATAGCTCATTAGAAAATACAAGATGACCTTCTGAATCGTATGTCTCATTCCCGCGCACAAAATTGCTCGTCGAGTGAGACAGACGAACTATATTAGATATAGATTATTCATAGGACATTCAATCAGTTGACCAATAGGCATATAACTATTCGAATACTATAACAAATACAGATATGTAGCAAAATGTAGTTTAAAATTGATTCAGTATTTCATTTTAATTTTATGTTGTTAATTAATAACACAAAATATGTGTGTTGTATGTATGTTTTGAAACAGTGGACAGTTTTTAGAGCCTATTTCTTTATATGAATTACCTAATGGACTACGTTGGAATTTGGATCCCATTGAATGTTATTAAAGACTATATATTCACTTAAAATTGTTTAGATTCTTACGCGTTGTTACGAAGGGGGAGGTTCTCTATAATAAAATGTCTGTGTTTCATTATCTTATTGTAAAACTGTGATGAAGTTGTACACTTTTTAGTTTAATTTAGATAATTTTCATGAATTATTCACGTAAATAAAAATCATTACAAATATATAATTGCTATGATAGCATTCATACTTAGGCAGTATATTTGGAAAAGCTATAATTGATTTGAACTGTCTCTTCTGTCTAATAATCTTTGATAATAATTTGTAATGTTCAAGTAAACGTGCTAGATGTCGCTACTGAGTTTTGACAAATATGGGCAAATAGTTTCTATGACGCGTCGCGTCTATCGGTAGATTATAAGTCAATGGTATTATTACTCTAAATATTACCATATAACATTTGATTTATTTAGAATTTTAGTGTGTTAGGATCATTTAAGTAAATTTAGTTGTTGGTAAGTTGTTAAGATTTACATTATTATCTTCATAACGTACCTACTATCTTAGAAAAGCTGCATATGTTTTTATTTAAACGTTTTAATAAAGTCGAGAATAGACGACTTCGCTGTCGTAGGTCACGGATTCTTGCATGATTAGGAAGTCTGACTTACCATGATCGAGTAGCCTCGGATAAGTCGTTAAAATAGTTCTTGTGCTGGGAACTCGTGGATTCATCATTCATGATACCATTCCTACGCAAAGACTGCAGATGTTCTGGATCTGCATACATCCTTCTTGCATGACCCAAGTTATCATTGGATCGAACATAGCATGTCATTATTGTCACATACTCACTGTTCGTGTAATCACTCATTTTGACCGCAAGAAACTAACCAATAACCAAAATAATTTCGTACAACGTCACTCGGTACCGAATTTCGCACGACTGAGGAAGTGGCAAGATCCCTGGAAGGTGTCGGCGGCGCGGGAGCGGGCGGCGCGGTGCGGCGGCACGCTTTGTACTTGCGCTTGCGGCGGCGCGGCGGTGAGGACGGCGCGATCAAAGGATTTTATTACTTAGAAGTTTCTACTCGAATTCATATTGTATAAGTAGGGTAACAATAATGTGTATTTATGAAGATTTTTTTCATTTATGTCATCTTTCTCTAAACAACGTTGTTTTATGAATAACTTATTCTGAATTAGTAACTAATAGTGGTAAATTAATTTTACACTACATAACAAAAACATAAAAAAATTAAAATAAGTATGCCAAAGTGTTCTAAATCATGTACTTGCCATGCACAATTTTTTTTCGTGACGATAAGCGATTCCACCCAGTATATTAATTACCTAAACCGGGGTAGGTTTGAGGGAGAGGGAGGGGGTTCTTCGTCCTCCTCTCCTCACACTGCAGCTTAACTTTTCAATTGAACCTAATGCAAAAATAACCACTGGAATCCTATTTAATGTTGAAGAGTACTACTTTTCTGATCAAAAGAAGTTCCTCAAATTATCCGCATTTTTTATGGGACCAAATGACAATAACCACCTTTCAATCAAAGTGTGGCGGTTGCAATACGCCAACATAGATTTAGCTTTTAAATGTACATTGTTCACGCTTATTATTTGTAATTTTAACTTTTTTTACGACTCGCAGATGTTTAACCATAAAACATCTGCTGAATTTTTATGTACCTTATTGTATAATATTAGTTAAGAAGATGCTGTTCTAAATTATTGTTTCTTAATTGTAATGACTTTCGGTTTGGACAATAGCCCAGATGTATGGGCAGACCTTACTTTTTTAGTTGAAAGGATAGGACCCTATTTTATGGCTTAAATATATTTTTAAGACTTTAAGATTATCCCCACCGATCCTCATTCGGGTAGACCTATAAAAGGGTCGGTTTATTTGGATGAGAGAGGGACAGTCTGCCATCTCTCGTCACGAGCACATCTCGCTCCGAGTCGAATAGTTATAATTTTACTCTGTCTCTGTTTGTATTAAGTGTTAATTTACAAAATATACAATAGTTCGTTCCTGGAAGTGAGTGCTCATTCTAATACCTACACTTAAAATCACCAAAAAAGAATATACAAAATCGCGTCACCGAATACAGAGTTCTGAAGTTACAAACATAAAAAAATGCTTTCTTAGATTAACGCCAATGTTACACTCAGTTAAGCACTAAAAAAAAACATTTTTAACGGATCTTATTGCGAATTTGGTTTAATAACGCCCGATACTGGAACGCCAAATAATAAGTTGCTCTTAACAGCGCACGGCCCACTTAGCCAGTACATTTAATCGGGATTAACGTAGTTAAGCGCCATTTATATTTAAGTTGCGTTCCAGTATTTGGGCGTAAGACACATAATTCCCTACGTGAACATCGACACTCAACTAAGTCTGCAGTGACTGAAGATAATTATAGAAGAAGGTTCCAAATATTATCTTAGATTTGAAAAGCCACAATTCTAGTAAAAAAATAACACCGATTCCCAAGCAAAATGTTTCGCGATGCTATTAAAATAAATAAGAACATCCTAAGTAGAATAGAGATGATGGTTTGATCCTTGCAACAGCATGGGATCCAATTCTAGTATATACCTACATATAATTAAGTCTGAGCACAAAATAATAACTGCCACACCTCATGTCATAGTGAGCTCTGTCTGCGTAGATCGGATCGCAAACAAATCAAAGTAATTTTTTATTGTAATTTAAAAAAAAACATTCTAGTTGAGAATCTCCTCTATTTATGAAATCGAGGTAAAGGTTTAAAAAGAAAAGGGAGCTTACTAGAATTGCTTCATAGTTCACATGATTTTTGGTAGTTTTTTTCATGTGCCTATGCAGGATATGCGCAGACAAATCCCCAGGCACAGCATGGAGAGTACCTAGCCGCACTCGGCCATCGCGGCGGACACTCGCCAACTCCTGTTCATTGAGCTGTCATCAGGACTGCCGTGCTCAGCAGCGACTCGGGTGGAGTACGGGTACGGTACAGTAAATACTAAAACATCACATTTTCTTTTTCTAGGATTAATCGTTCAACATAATATTATGATGAAGGTTCGAATATGATTATTAGGGACGTGGTAATTGAACCAGGAATTTTCTTTGTTTTGTAAAAAATGTTATGGGTTGAGAACACCTGAGACTGAGAGCCTATTATATGGACTTAAATATTTTGAATAATATTAATACTCGTACAGTATTATGTATGTATGTTAGTTACAGATTACTTTTTTTTATAATATATACCGGGAGCGCAAATACAAGAAAGGAGATACAAGGGCATAATATAAATATCATCATAAAAAAATCTGTATCAGCCCATATACGTCCCACTGCAGGACACGGGCCTCCTCTACAATCGAGAGTACGATTGAGAGTGGTTAGGCCATATAGTCCACCACGCTGGCCTAGTGCGGGTTGGCGGACTTACATACCATAGATTTTTTTATAAATCGCTATGGTATGCAGGTTTCCTCACGATGTTTTTCCTTCACCGTTTTAGTGCGTGGTGATTGACTATCAATACACACATGACTCCGAAAGTCAGGGTGTTGCCTGGGATGCGAACTCGCGGACCCACCGTGAACATGTTGGCAGTCCGTCTAGTCCGTTTACCAACAGGCCACCACATACACAAAATTATTGTTAAATTGTTAAATTATACAGTACTACTCGGGATACTAATTGTTCAGATGAGTTTATTATGAACTCAAATAGGTAAGAAAGCTTGTATCTAATGTGAACCGGCCTTTATCTATCATGTTTCAAAATAACAATTTCTTTTTTATTAGTTGAATTCGGATTGCGATCGCGCGTGTGCTTGTATTAGTCGTGTGCATATATTGTCAATTAGTTTTCAGTTATTTTGAGTCGATTTTATTAATTTCACCATGCATTGAACATTACCCAATTTAATAGCTCTTGGTGTAACTTGTGTCATGTGAAATGTAATGTTTTCGTGCGGGTTTTGGCGGGTCCTGCGCTTTCATCCCTGCCTATCAAGGTCATTAAGGCTCAAATGACAAGGTCAGTTAATTATTTTTGTGTTCATTAATGATAAGTAACTAGTCCGTATGAGTCACCGACGACGGCCTCCGTGGCACAGTTGGTAAGAATCGCCTGTGAAATGAGAGGCCGCGGGTTCGGTTCCTGCCCGAGACAAATATTTGTGTGAACCATAATTATTTTTCTAATACCTGCGACACAAGATTTGTATCTTAGTGTGGAGTTAGTACCATGTATGTATGTGACTGTTGATTGTATTAATTTAATATATTTTTTATGTACCCTGAGTGTGATGTAAACAATCGCGCGACTTATAGTAAATAATGAGCTCATCTTATTTATTGTTAAGTGTCTACCGTTCAGTTGTAAGGTTCAATCACTTTAGCGTAATGTGTTCAAGGGTAGCATATGTAACGTTAGTTTTTTTTTCTCGGATCTTTCTTAATATTCGCTAGCGCCATGCACATTCGTCTTAATTCGTCTTAAGATGCCTTCACCATATACTATAATGTATATTGGCAGGTGCGCCGTTTTCTTGTACACCCTGTATAGTTCACATAAGTAAAACTTGTAATTGACCTTTGCTTTGTATACACTTTCCGTTATTATTACATATTATGCTAGAGGTAAGGATTCTTCCTTGCTTTAAAAATTAAATTAAAAAAATGAAGTGTACCAGAAACATTTCTTGACAGCCCACATGATTGCGCTGTCAAGATACCAGGTCCGCCCTAACTCTACACGGTCTAACTTCACAAACTCTATAATTTTGTGAAAATATGTACCCCAAGATACAGATACAGCGTGTTGAGCGCAATATGCGTGTAATTTGCAGCACATCGCTAGCTGTAAGTGCGGCTGTGTGGCTGCCCTGTAATGTGCATGTGTGTAGTGCGCAGTGTGCAGTGTGCACTGCGGACTGTGTTAGTCCCAGAGATGAGGACCAAAACCATGTATCATAGCAATACGGTCGAAACTGTATAAAATCGTTAGATTATGTGATTCTGAATCCGACTAGGTAGGTAGTAACAGTCAAAAGTGTAGTAAAAAAAAGGCAGTCGGTATCATAGCAATACTTACTTACTCTTACTATACATAGTCACTCACCAGCTGTCCTAACCGTTGAAATGACGCTCACTTAAAGTGACAACAAACTATAAGTTGCTCAGGCGGACGTGGGTGTGTCGCTGGTTGTCCGAGGGCTCGCGGACGTTTTTTTTTCTTGTATTCCCAATGACAAGGCATGGTTTGCTCATCTGCCATTGACGAAGTTTTCGGGGATGGAAGAGTAGGTTTTAAGAATTCAAAATTATCAATTATAATAGACGTTTTTCTTAGAGTATATACATATAGAGGGAGCGCTGGTACTTCAAAAACGTAGATAAAAATGGTGGTGCCGGGGCCACCTTTTTTTTCCCGCCAATCAGTATGGATTCAGACAGCGTGGGGTACACATAAAATCGTCTAGAAAGAAAAATCTTAAAATGCCATTTGCGTCATTAAATTGTGCCCAAATTCTACCAAACGCATAATTAATAAGTATATAATTAGCTACCATAGGTAACATTGCATATTTATTAATATATGGGAGATATAATCGCCGGAATTTACTAAAAAAAATAGAATTAGCACGCTTTCTATAGACATATTTTTCAGTGTTGCACAATTTATAAAAAAATTAATAACTCGATATCCTGGTAAATATAAATAAATTTATATGAAAAAAACAATTTGACGTTATA
Source organism: Hyles vespertilio (assembly GCA_009982885.2). Classification (NCBI taxonomy): domain Eukaryota; kingdom Metazoa; phylum Arthropoda; class Insecta; order Lepidoptera; family Sphingidae; genus Hyles; species Hyles vespertilio. The sequence continues at coordinate 25,282,420 of CM042807.1, forward strand.
TTAAACCGACAAAATAAAAGTTTTTTTAATATTGTTTTAATTTCTGTTATTGTATTTTTTTTGTGGTGTACAATAAAGTTTATAATAAATAATAAAAAATAAAAATAAGTTTGTGACTAATATGACTTGCAATATAAATATTTTGTAATTCTCCGATCTTATATAATTGGACATAATTTTAAAATCGGTGTGACTTTAATCCGGATTGTGAATATTGGCCGCCATTTAAATTTTAGAGCCTTAGCGCGACTTCTGGTAGGAGGTATATATTTAATATTTAACGGCCGTCCCCGTGTACCGGTAACATAAATTCATAGACGGAATTGAATATTTTGGCCGCCATTTTGAACTTTTTTGTTATCAACTCGATTGCTCTCAAAAATTAATATCTGGCAGTCCCTGGGTACGGATAACATAAATTTATAGTCATAATTGCATATTTTGGCCACCATTTTGAACTTTTTTGTTTTTAACCCGATTGCTCTCAAAATCAATATCTATCTGTTAAAGATATGTAATCAACCAAATCTATATAATGTGTTTTTAGGATACCCCTGGATCGAAAAATAAGACGTCAAAGCGTTATATTATAAGAAGGAGTCGTTTAAAAGACTGTTGGATACCTGCAAATATTTTTATTATATATTAATATGATGAGAATACATTTTTAATTTTTAAATCGTAGTGAACCAACAATGTAGACGGTCGACCTGGTTAAGGTTTCAGGAAGTCGTTGGATGCAGCCCACTTCCAATAGGTCAATGTGGAGATCCTTGGGGAGGCCTATGTTCAACAGTGGACTTCCTATGGCTTTTATGGCTGAAGAGAGAGAGAGAGAGGGAGAGGGAGACTGAGAGAGAACCTTAGATTTTGATTCTGAGAGCAATGGCAGCCACAATACTTTACCTATAAATGTGGCTTATTGGTACCGAGAAACCCTCAAATATTAATTTTGAGAGCAATCGGTTTAATAAATAAACAGTTCAAATGGCCCACAGTTTTTTAATCTACTTATAAATTTGGTTTATTGGTGCCGACTGCCGAGATACCCTCAGATGTTGATTTTGAGAGCAATCGATTCAATGACTAAAAAGTTGTAAATGGCGGCCAGTTTTTTTAAATCTGGCTATGTACTGGCTTATTGGTGTTGACATAACGTCAGATTTGATTTTGAGAGCAATTGGTTCAATAAATAAAAAGTTCAAAATGGCGGCCACAGATTTTTTAATAACTATAAACTAGACTTATTGTTGCCGAGTTATATTCAGCTATTGATTAAAAGCAATTAGTTTCAATAAATAAAAAGTTCAAAATGGCGCGGCCACAGTTTTTTTTAACCTTACTATGAATTTGGAATATTGGTGCCGAGATACCCTCAGAACCCTACGATTCTGAGATAAATCGGTACAATGAGGTAGAAACTTTCAAAATGGCGGCCACGATTTCAATCCTAATACGAACGAAGCTCGGCTATCGAAGCATTAGGGACTAAAACAGTTACCATTTCACCACCAAGCATTTCCAATATTGCAATGCTATTGTAAATAACGCACAGGTAAAATTACTTCGTATTCGCAGTGAAAACGTATTTCAGGAATTATAGATAAACGTGTTCAAATAGTCGCCACAATTTTCATTCTTTAAAAATATTATGTATCGATATTGTTATGGGACCAAAAAACGTAATTAAATTTTGATACGTTGGGGAAATATGTTACCGGCAACCCTAATGCAGCAATGCTACCAACATTACGACTAAGAAATATCTACGTTTTTTAAAACACAAATGTATGACAGCGCTCCCTCTATATGTATATACTCTAAGACGTTTTTATAGCATAGATACGTGTCCGCGCTCTATTTTTGCAAGACAATAGCAAGGTGATTGCCCGACTTGCAATCAGTCACGCTTCAACACGGTCGATATCGAAAAGTTGTCTGATAAAGGAAGTGCTACACTGAATTCTTCTGATATTTTTTTTACATCTGGTTAAATTCATTTCATCAAGTGCAACAATTTTCAGACAGATTGCTATGATACCGATCGGTAAAATTCCTTAACATATTTAGAATGTTCTCAAAATTTGATGCATCCAAATTTCCTTCTGAATTTGTTTCCTATTGACTATCCTAATTTACCCGTAAAGAACATTTTCAGACGGATTGCTATCATCATATTTTTTGTTTCATTTTTAATTTTTCTAAATTACTTTTGGGTTCGCGCTACACTATTTACTTCTGAAAAATATGTTTTCGGTAACTTAGAGGCTATTATATAACTACAGTCAGAAAATCAGACACGATTGCTATGATACAGTCCGGTAAAATTTGTGGACATTTTTGAAAATTCAGTTCGGTCAAACGCTACGAGAAAATGTCTGAAATTGGTATTTCGAGTTCGAAATAATCAAATCTATCAATTGTGATGCGGTTGTGGCCGTATTGCTATGAGACAAAATTTTGGTTGTCATCTCTCGTACTATGTGGCAGATAGTGCGTGTTTAGTTTATGATCATTAGATAAGGTTATGAGAAACGAATTGTATTCGTCTATGTCCGCGCACCTCGCAACCTCCGCGACTCGCGAGTTCCTACATACCTATTACGTACTCTCTGCCTAGCACGTACCTACAGGGAAATAATTATTAGCTATTAATAATGCACTGAACACTCACCGCAGCTATCTCGCGCGTCACGATCGCCACATCGTACATTATTATAACTAATCTCATGTTTCAATCGCTGGTTACTTGTAATAATGGAGGACGTCCGGCAAGCTATACCAGATAAAACCACATTGCGAAACTCCTGCGAAGGCAGCAAACCCGCGTGGTATGTGTTACCAAAGGAATGGGTAGCAGGCGGGAGGAATACGCCGCGTCAGCAGATCCATTCTCACCGCGTTCTACGCGTATTAAAATTCGATGCACATTAGCACTATTTTGGCCGAATTCGTTCATTTTGGCATGATGACATTTAATGTATGCGTGATACGGCCGAGCATCGAGCATACCGAGTACCGCGCACGCACGCAGACACGTACCGAGTGGTCACCGGTCATTAGTGAGTGGCGAGTGCTGGCGCCTTATTGTTGGACCTACGCCGCATATAAACAGTGACGCCACATACATAAGTAGTATACAACCTAAATAGTTAATACTCAATACCTTGGGGCACTATAACCGATTTACTTACTACTAATAACATGGAGAACCCAATCGATATAAAATGTATGGACTGGGAAGAAAGCCCGCAAAGTATTTCGATAAAAGGTGGTGCGCGCCCCACTGCATCTCTAGTGGAGCGTTAATGAAATTAGTCGTCACTTTGAAAGATTTTGAAAAATGCTTTTTTGTATGTTGAGCTATGACAGAACGTTAATAAAAATGAAGAAAATATTATTTATCATCTTTTAGAAGAATCTATTAAATTATGTTATTTAGTATTTATTTTAGCCCGATTTTCCGTTCATCTTTTTGAAACTCCAATTGTACTGAAGGGCATATCTTTAGGTTTTGAATCAATGATGGAACCCTATAAACACTGCGGGCCGAACCCGCTGCACCGTCAAACTTTAAATGATATGAATAAAACACACATTTTGCTAACGTACCTAATTAATTTGTTTAGAAAATAACATAACCAGTATTTTATACGACTTATTTTGTCCTTGAGGTGAGATATTTGTTATTACCGATAGAATGTCAAACCGTCGAGGCAAAACATAAAATGAAGACGTAGGAGCGCGGAGTCTCACACTTGCCGAGAATGCCCAAAAAAGTGTAGTGGGCATGTGTCCCTACCATAATTGAATGGAGTCGCGCCGCGAGCCACCACGTCATCCGCTAAACTAAACGGTGGCGATTATCTGAGCCGGGAACAAAGAGCGCGCCACACGCCATCCTCCTATCGAGCGACATAAATTATCAGCTGGCGAGCGGTGACGTCACGCTCGTGCACTACAAATCATCTAGTAAATAGTGACAGCGATAAAAAACAAGTTGTTTGTGCGAGCGCGCGGCGCGGCGCGGCGTCGTCGGGACTCGGGACACGTGTCCGACCCACTCGGCCACTGCTCGCGTCACGCACCGCGCGGTCACAGTGATCAATGCTATTGAAACATTTTCATCTGCACCTCGACAATGGACGTGTGCGTGGCCTCAGAACGGTTCCCTGACGCCGCCACCGCGCCACCGCACCTCACACACCTGGCTACTGATAATTGGAACGAAGTTCCTTATCGCGCGGTGTGAAAGGGCGCTAGACGGAAAAAAATTCTCACGAAAAGTTTGGCACGACACTTTAAAACATTTGACAATCGTTTTTTGGAACGTAGTTCCTTATCGCGCGGTGTGAAAGGGGCTAGACGAAAAAAATTCTCACGAAAAGTTGTAACGACACTTTAAAACATTTGACAATCGTTTTATTATCTTTATTTGAAAATTATGTCATACATTTATAACTCTAATAGAGCAATAAATATCCAAATCTATATATTAATACGTGATGCAAAAACTTTGGACCCCTTTTTACGAAAATTGCGCGGACGCAGGAGCATAAATTTGGCACACTTATAGTTATTGTGTAGGAGAAGTGCAGAACGCTAATATTTTTCAATAATAATGCTTATAAAGTACATTAAATAAAAAAATAAAACATTACACACCCTACCAGTGCATTTCCATACACATACATACACAAGTATTTGTACACGCATACATCCTCTGGTGTCAAATTGTTTATTTTCTTTTTCATTTTGTTCTTCTGATATAGACATTATTATAAAAAAAAGGGTTTTATTTGCCTAATGAGGTAATAATATTAATATTAAAAAAGAACATTAATTTTAATAAGGCAATAATATTAATATTAGGGCCTAATATTAAAATGTAATATAAAAAAAGGTTTTAATAATAATGGATAAAAAGAACATTAAATCAATAAATAAGCATGCATTTGACACACGCATACACAAGTATTTGTACACGTATACATACTCTTTGGTCAAATTGTTTCTTGGTTTATTATAGACATAGTTGAACATCAATCAGAAAAAATTGTTTACTATGGTTTTGTTGAATGTCAAAGAGAAAAGATTTATTGACGAATACTAGGTGAAATACTGAGCGTTTATACCACAGACCAATTAGAAGCTTATACAAATTGTGTAGCAGTACGATACATTTAAATGTACAACGGACTATCATTATATGCATGATGAAAGTTCTGTAGCAGCAATCTGTAATAACAACATTCAGGTAGCAAAAAAATATACATAATTTGCTATTGCTGGTTCAAAGCAATTATTGTAGTTTACGATTTAGTAATTGCATATACTTCAGGATAATAAGTAATTTTGAGAGATACGTACATTTAAATGTGCACGAATTATCAGAATAACAACAGGTAAAAACTTTTTTTTTCTTGATTTGGTCGAATTTCGACCACTAGGAGGGTAGGGAGCGACCACTAGTAGATTTAACATGTTAAAGGCTATAGTAAAAAACTAAGAATACGCTGAAGCCCAAAATAAGTGGGAAACGTTGCGACAATTTCTAATTTTCATCAAATGTCTAAATAAAATTGGTACAAAAAGAAACATAAATTGCATAAATATGTGGAAAATAAAATAATTTAATTAAAAATTAAAAGACCGACTTCAATTTGCACTACAAAGTATCAATAATATATATTTCACTGTGCTAGTACACATTGATTAATTTTCTTATTGACTAGACTAGCCAACAAATCTTAAATACGTAATATTTGAAGGCGGGTCGCCAAGTGCCAAACGAGAACAAATTTAAGTAATGTAACACAGTTGAATATTACCTACTTGTAGATGTATCGTTGGCGCTCAGTTAGCTCCATATGTACCTAAACTAGAAACAAATTAGTTTACATATTGATCGTACGTGTACATTTTGTTGAAATTTTAATAGAATAATATGTGTCATATGTGTGGTCTAATTTTAATGTATTGCATACGATCAAAATACAGTGGTCAAGGGTTTAATCCAGGGGTACACCATTGACTCATTGGAGTCACTTGCATATTTATATACCAATTACTTTAACAGTGATAGGAATCATAGTGAGGAAAGTATAAGAAAGGGAAGGGTTGTTAAGTTTGTATGTTTCCCTCGGTTGTAGATAAGTCTGATGCTCAACAATGTTGATTAAGAGCTGATATATTACGGACGGGCGATTTTTCTATTAGTTATCAGGACAGGGACTGGAATTTGCACCCGATAGGACTATAGACTCTCGTCCCCAATCACACCCAGGGACAAAACACGCAAGGCGTAACGTGGGTGTCCTGGTTGATACCAGGAGAATCTCTGCATACCCCTTCTGGGAAAATGGCGTGAGTTTATATAGATCAAGACAAATTAATATTGCGTGTAAAATTGCGTGTTTTTCGCTAGGATGTTTTACACAAATTAAATTTAAGTGTAGGTCGTCGTGTTCGTCACATGGCGACCCGCCCTTCAAAATATTACGTATTTAAGATTTGTTGGCTAGTCTAGTCAATAGATAACCAAAATTTTTAATAAAAAAATAAAAACCGACTTCAAAACAAAAAAACCGCTAAAAAACCAAAAATAACTAAATAATAAGTACCACTGCAAAGCAAAAAAAATCATATTTGTTTCATGGAACTTGCGCTTGTTGTTTAATTTGCTTAATGACTTGACTAGCCAACAATCAAAATATATGCATAACATATTGAAGGCGGGCCGCCAAGTACCAAACCATGTAGGACCTGTGCCTTATATTAATTTAAATATCTATATGTTTTGGTACTTGGCGGCCCGCCTTCGATATGTTATGCATATATTTTGATTTGTTGGCTAGTCAAGTCATTAACAAATTAATCAAAAAATTAAAGTTGCAAAAAATAGCGACAATTTTTTTTTTAATTTTTTCTTATCACCATATTTGGTGATAAATACATTTTTTCCTAAAATAATGGTGTAATACCCCTTTTATTTATAAATAATCTAAGGTATAAAAGTGTTTAAATTATTATTTAGGCAAACTATGGATTTACCACCCAAAAAATGAAGATATTTAAAAAATCATAAAAAATAATTGTCGCGTTTCTTTCGAAAATTTTTGGTTGCATTGTTTTTGTAGTCACTAAAACTACACCCGGCTTCGTTTTCGGTAGCAGTCTTGAGATACCCGGTATACTTAATACCTAATGGACGAAAAAATCATTTCGTTTCTGCAAAGTTTTGTGGAGGTCTGCTCTCCACAGATTCAGATCATCAACCATATTTTATGTGACCAACTATGGATATAATTCGTTCCGAAGAAAGTTTATTTAAATCATTTATTTACTGCCGCAGATATTTAGTATTTATATTTTTATTCCCCCCCGCCCCCCCTCCCCACGCCCCTTTCTACTTTCCCCCTTCCATCCCCCCCCCCCCCTTGTAGTAATAAACTTATAATGACCTAATGTAAAAAAAAAAATTGCTGTACTGTTTAATTTTGAGGAGTTCTGCCCTTCAGGTCCAAAGATATTCATCAGGTCTTCACAATATTTTTTTGGTCTAACCTATCATATAATACTTTTTGACAAAAAGTTATTTTAAGTCGGTTAAGAACTGCCGGAGATATTGAGTATTAATAATTGTACCTATTTTCTACCCCCTCACCCACCACCCCCACCCTTTTTCCCATATCACCCACTCTTTGTAATAATATCTACTACTATACTACTTAATCTAACGCAAAAAGAATTAATGCTGGACCGTTTAATTTTGAGGAGTTCTGGTTGGCAGATCCTAAGATATTCATCAGGTCTTCACCAATTTTATATGGGCCAACCCTGTATATCATGCTTACCAACAAAAAATAAATTTTCAAAATCGGTTCAGAATTGCCGGCGTAAACGCGTAACAAACATACAAAAAAAAAATCAGTCGAATTGATTACCTCCTCTTTTGAAGTCGGTCAAAAAGATGATGGTGATACCCAAATTATTCTTTTGGTGGTGACATTTAATTAAAATTACATAATAAAACCGTAATACATTGAGTTTCGGTCCTCCTTAATAAATTTATTATTATTTACAATTTTAGTTTGTTATCCTGCTGTCAATCATCAACCCTTCATTTGACTATTGGGAGTGATCTGTGTTTGACTATGTATCTTTGCTAATTATTACTAAAATTTAGCTTATTGATTAAGTTTATATACCATTATATTTGTTAATAATGAAAGGTATTATTTTTATGTATCTGTATGTACATTTTATTATTATTATTTGTATAACTTTTATTATTTAAAATTTTAGTTTGTTACCCTGCTGTCAATCATCAACCCTAGATTTGACTATGTATATTTACCAATTATTACTACAATTGAGCCTACTGATTAAGTTTATATTACATTATACATATTTGTTTATAATAAAAATTAATAGAATTTTTATAACTTAAGAAATAACATTTATTACAATTCCTTCACTAATTAATCGAAAGGAACTTCGTTCCATCCCGGTGTCCGCTGACACCTCTCAAGTTTTTTTTAAATATACACCGTACACTCGCAAACATTCAAATAAATACACGGCAATATAAAAGCCGATACTATCGCACAAACACAGGCAAAGACAATGCCTGTGTGTCACACCGCTCACGTACAATTCTACTACAACGTCAACTTGAGTTAAGGACACATATTGCATCATCATTTTTATCCAATCTGTGAATAAGCCAATAGTGTACAATGCACATAACAGATGTGATGTGAGACGAGTCACGGGGAGGACGTAGAGCCGCACCGTTCATGTTCCACTCACATAACAAGCGCTGGCATTGGCAATGGACATTACTCTAGCCAAGTTACCCAATAATTATCATGTGTCTTTACAAAAACTTGAACCCAGCGGACTCACACAAAGCCTACAATATGCCGGCCGTTACCTGATGTCCATGAGTGGAAGTGCACCGGGGCGCAGGTCACTCCTGCAGCTGCACTGGTGGCGATGACGAGGCGCAGCTCCCTGGCGCCCGCCACCGCACGAGTGCATGTTCGGTATTGCCTGACACTCGCATTCTGGTTCTAGCTATTTTAGTGTCTGAATCGAAAGTTTGAAAACGCCTTGAACGCTACGTTTTTTCTCGATAGACATGGCATATTGATTGAACTGCAATTAATATGCCAAAATATCGTTTCCTGTATGTACTTTACAAATACTTGTTTTGTGCAACATCAGAGCATTCCCACACGTGTCATATTAAACAGCGCGGATGTCGCGGGGAGATGAAGCCGCTGTGGTGGGTGGAGGTGCGGCCGTGGCGCGGCTGTGGCGCAGCAACATTCAAATACTATTTCCTGATCCCGTGTCATCAAAGTTCAAAAGTATTAAAGTACCTACTTAAATACTTACTTAAATATCTTTTTTTTCGTACCAATCAAGTTTCTTTAGTAGATAGTATTTATTAAAACAACTTATGTATTCTTTTGTGTAATCATTGACATGACTCTTCCTTTTTTCGAATTTGATGTATTTTGAATATTTTCCTAAAGTTCTGTGGAGTCAGTCGTGTGTACACACTTGAACCTCATCGAGCTCCATTAATGTCTTATTATTATGAATATAGTAAGTATATGACTTGTATAATGCGGGCAGGCCAAAATCATTTTGTTTGATGTAGGTTAGAAGTAAAATATTGTAACGAGGAACATTAATTAATGAAACCCTGTGCGACATGACACGTCACACTGTGTGACTGCTCACTAATGTCTTCTGACATTGACATTGCGCTGCGCCGCGCCGCCGCCCGCGGCCCGCTAGCGACCAGCTCACCATATTATGCAGACTGCAGTGGGCACGCGCGCCCGGCTACTTACTGCATTAGTCGCGTGTCTTACGCTGCCGCTGCGGAGCTGCGAATGTGCCCTACGAACCACACGCCACATTAGGCTTCGCTTCACTTCATAATCGTGGCGTTTTAACATTAAAATTCCAGCACACTGTGCACACTACACCGCTGTGGGCGTTGCACCGTGGAGCCTGACGGGATTCGAATCCTGACTCGGAAGAATGGTGGTGTCTTCCCGAGATGTGGATGTCGAAAATCCAGGGCCTTCCTGCGAGTGAGGTGGAGCTCGCGGCTGTCGCGGCGGCCGGCCACGTTGCGCGGCGCGGTGGCGAGGTGGCGGCGCGGCGGCGGTGGTGGTGGTCGCGCGGCGCGGCAGCCGGCGCCAGTCACCGCGCCTCCGGAGTTGCGTGCGCGCGCGCGCCTCCAGTGCTCTAGCGCTCCACACTTTCTACGTAATCTTATCATTGCCAAACACATCGTCATCGGGCCGTTGAGTTGCAACTCACCGCGTACAGCGTAATAGTGTGTGCGCATGTGTGTGTGCATGTGTGTAAGTGTACGCGAGTGACCGCGGGTGGCGCAGGGCAGGGCCCGGCGGTGGCGCGCGCCCTCATGTTGCGCGCTGGTGGAGTGCGGGTGCGTACCCGGCTCCTTGCTGCTGGTTCCGAGATACTCCCTGTTAGAGTCGACGCCGACGTGGTAAACATTAGTGCGCAATTCAATCGCCGTCAAGAGCAAATATTTTTTTAACATATTAAATAAACTTTAAATAGAACGGCTAGCACACCGTTTCGAGTCGTCCCCCGAGCGACTTGTTTTCGTTCGAAAACACGCAACACACATATTTATTCCGACAGCGCGTCGCGCGGCCCCACCGCCTTCGCACTGCCAAACTAAAAGTCAAACAAATAACAATAATGTCATCAGAATAAAATCGAAAAATAAAAATACTAGCGTGTATTTTTATTTACGTATGGCGCGGGGTGCGCGGTGCGGGGTGCGCGGTGCGGGGCACGGGACGCACCGAACATGTTGGCACCGCAGGCGGTGTCACTACTCACTGATCACTGATCAGTGATGAGTGATCAGCTGAGAATTTTCAAGAAAGAAATAATAAAGATCATTGCACCACTACCGACTGCACGACGCGCGCTGTTCTGGATGCGCCTGGCGCACCTGCCGCGTCCGGTCCCCCTTGCCCTGCCGCCAAACAATAAAATTAATAGCTACACCGCGCGCGCATTCCCAAATAATGTCACATTACACTTTACTCAAATCGATATTATGTATGTATATCGAATAGTCGAATAGATAACTAAAAAGAGAGAGGCGAATCTGTTTATAAACAATCCCCGCGCCCGCCGCGCCCACCGCGCTCTTGTGAGCTTCATCAATAAATCATTAAAAACCAGGCAAGGTCGTTCAGCGGGAACTAGCGGGACCACCCTATCAGGCTTCCATACATATGAAAATGATTTTTGTAACTGTAGCCCATAAAAATCACATCATCTCACTCCTTTTTTGGGGTAGGCAGAGATACTACCAGGATGCTTATTTATCTACATTCTATATTGTCGATCGTTATTGCATATTTCGTTAAAAAATGGATTGATATTGCTACGAAGATTGCGATATTTCTTACCTCTTTATTGTACAAATATACACTATTGACTAAATACTAATTCAGAAGCAAGTCAGAGTCAAGTTTCTAGTAGTTAGAGAGGGTCCCCTCGGGTTTGGCACCTAAATAATCTTACGTCAAAGCTGGTGATCATAGCAACTTAAATAATAACACTTTTAAAATGGCAAAACATTTTACTAGTCCTGTTGATTTGATCTTAATAGTTATAAGACTTTTTGAACCAAAAGCTTTGTGAACTTTTTGAACTCTGATAATGGTGAAATAATATATTTTTTTAATTTAAGCCTAAAACCAAACTATCTGGCCACTATTATCAAATTGGCAAAATATTTAAATATCTAGATATTGATAATACGAGTATATTGTGTTACTATAAGTAGTAAAAATAGGTGTAGTTACCTATGCTAAATATTATATTTACCACCCCTGACTTCACCAATATGATGGAATAGTCCCAAAAATAGTTTATTGCAAATAAATCGTGTCCACAAATAGATATTTAAGATCCTGTAGCTAATAAATGATCGTCTTCCACTATTGAACAATACCATTACGTGTATTCTTAAAACAAGTAATAATTTGTTTGAAATATTGGTGTATGACGGATTTCCCCCGAGTTTGAAGAGAAAATCCGTATAGTATCCATCTTTCACAAAAAATTTTTTATTTTATTTCTTTGGATAGCTAAATAACATATGCTAAATGCATTTCAGCTTAATACTTTGTTTAGCAAATAATAAAATAAAAATGCCAAAAAATAGCAAACAAATATAAGTTTTTAAATAACTATAAGAATAATAACAAATAAGAATTTGAATATTCTCGCAGCAATATGCTCCGGGGGCAGTGCATCCAACTAGAGAGTCGACCGGCGAAAGATAAGCCCACTCCATACCGCATGCACTGTGGCAAGCACATTGTTTCTGTTTCTGGAGCGCGACCACTTCAAATACGACTATTTTATAATTATTCAGCGCGGCTTTGTCATATCGTGCATGGTCGTCGTTATTGGTAGGAAAACGAATATCTCCCACCTGTAAAATGTTATTGTCACAACTAGGTACATGCACTAACATAATGAATCCTACCATTCGTCATTCGGTATGACTTATGAGCGTGCACGCGTGCACAGTTGCAGTCGCACCGCGCGCCGCGTGCCGCCCTCGCCGCGCTCGCCGCCGCGCTGCTGCTCTCCGCCGCCGCCGCCACCACCGCTCACACAGGTACCTGAAAACTCATCCTCCATCTAAGTATAGTTAGTGAGTTCAATTTTCTCTCTCATCGTGTCTTGTAAATAAAATTATTTTTCTGTGGTACTGAAGTTTTTTATGAACATAATAAAAAATAATATGTCGCGTTGAGTGTACTCACCTGACGAGATCTCTCGGCAATGCATTCGGCATGTGTGTGAGTTGTGACGTTTGCGACGTGCGAGCAGGAGCAGCGGCAGGGGATACGGTGGTGGTGAGCGCGGTGTCGTTCGACGAGTTGTCGGGCGGCGGCGGCTTCAGCGGCGGCGTGCTGGCGGCCGTGGTGTGCGCCGCCCTGCAGCGCGCCGGCGTGCGCGCGCGCCCCGCGCCGCCGCCGCCCGAGTGCGCTCGGCCCGACTCGGCCGCGTGCGTGAACGCCACGCTGACGACGCTGGTGCGCGGCGCGGTGCAGGCGGCGCTGGTGCCGCTGGGCTCGCGGCCGCCGCCGGCGCTGCAGCTGCGCGACGTGGGGCTCGAGGAGGTGGGAGCGGCGGCGCCACCCGCGCGCCGCGCCTGCTTCGTGGCCGGCGCCTCGGAGCCGCCGCCGCCTCCGCGCTCGCTGCTCGACCTCGCCGATGAAGGTGTCGCGGCGCTGTACCACGTCGACGAGCGCGAGCTCGCCGGCGCACTGCGACTTGTCGACCCCCGATGCTACACCGCAGTGAGTTTTTATAAATCGCCTTGAATCTGCAGCGCACTCTGGTCGCAGAGTTTTATGTAAATTGTTTTTATTCATTAGGACCGACGAAGACCAAACGGGTCATAAGAATAAAGCACTGTCGCCCGTGAACATGCACAGCGCTTGATTAATAAATGTGTGATCAAATCTTGAAAGAAAATAAAAAATAAACAGGCTTCAAAATTGTAATAAAAAAAGAGAAAATAACCTAATCTTTGAATAAATCTAAAAAACCTAAATATACCAACACATTTGCTGATCTATGAGATGATCAAGATCATGCTATGAAATATGCGGGAAACATCTCGGAGGATATTAGAACGTCCTACCGACTAAAACCCCGTGATATACCGCTATCTCCTTTAGCACAAGGGGCGTGAGATACGCGTGAGCATATAACCGCATATCCATAGGAGTTAGTCATTTCAGAGGACTCTTTGTATTTTAGAGGTTGTAATCTCTATACGAGACTATTCGGTATCCTCTAATGGCTCTAACAGCTATTGCTCTTTGTGGCCGATAGTCATGCTATTCATCCAGACTGGTGCACCCATAAAACATATGAATATGGTTAGAAAGGAAATAAAAGCGTCTGACGCGTTGCAAGGTGGTGCATAAAAAGCATCACTGCCGCGGAACGAATGAATTTGTCAAATTAGTCGTTGTCGAAATGCCTTGGAATGTGGTGCTCCGACAAAATAGAGGAAAATATAAATAGACGATGTTTTTCACACCACTATTAACCGCCGTACAATCCCCACGTAAAGTTTGCAACAAGCAGAATTTGTCGGGCAAGTTTAGGTAAAAGTCGCGTAAGTGCCACTGTTGTACATGCGAGCTTAGGACCTGACCGCTGAAAATGCTTCCTAAATTTCCACCTGCTATCCAGGATGAATCTATTCTAATCCCTTCTGCCCTCTTATGGGAGCGCTCTATATAAAAAACTACAAAACCAAATGAAAAGAGGAATTAGGAGGAAGCTGTATTATGTATAAGCTCCTAAGTTAGACTATACCAGACCAAAAATTTTGGAAACTTATACTTTTGAGATATGCGTGGACAAACAATCATACATTTATGAACTTGGCATACGTACGCAGACGCTGATATAGACTAATACACAGTCAGGTCATAAGTATTGTCACACAGTAAAAAACTTTAATTTTAGAATGCTGGCAATATAAAAGTTTATTGAATTCGAATTCCGAATTGTTCATGAAAATAAAAATGTATACTTTTTAGAATTTTACTCATTTTTAAATATGGAGTGGACGCTTAAAGAAGACCGTGTTGCAGTTATTGCGTTGCATTGTTGCGGTTACGCGCCAATTCAAATTTTTGACATACTGAAAAATTTGAATATAACCAAAAATATTTGTTTATCGTACCATCAAACGATACAATGAAGACTCTAGTGTAGATGACAGGTCAAGAAGTGGTCGCCCTCGGTCTGTTAGTACTCCAGCAGTGATAAAAGCTGTGAAGGCGCGAATTCAAAGAAATCACAAACGTAAGCAAAAACTGTTGGCCCTTCAGATGGGATTAAGCAGAATCACGGTGAAAAGGGTGTTAAATGAAGACTTAGGGCTTCGGGCATATCGAAGAAAAACAGGACATCGTTTGAATGCTCGTCTAATGGACCTGAGACTAAAGAGATGCCGCGCTTTGTTGAAGCGGTACGCGGGAAAAAAATATATCTGGAAATTCTTTTTTTAGATGAAAAAAATTTTACCGTAGAAGAGAGCTACTCTGGTGGTAGGTCTCTCATATGTGAGCGGCCATCTGGGTAGGTACCACCGCAATGTCTATTTCTCCCGTGAAACAACACTGCTTAATGCACTGTTGTGTTTCGGATTGAAGGACATTGTAGCTAGAGCAACTACTGGACATATTGAGACTTAACATCTTATGTCTCAGGATGGCGAGCGCAGTGGAATGTTGCTACTGTTTATGAGCGGTCGTATCGCTTACCATCAGGCGAACGGCTTGCTCGTCTCGCCATTCATTGCAATAAATAAAAACAACAAACAAAATGATAAGGTGTACGCACACAGTAGTGAAGAAGCGAGCAACCGTATTCCGCATGTCCAACGAGGTCATTTTCCATCCTCGCTCATGGTATGGTTGGGACTTTCTTATTGGGGCTTAACAGAGGTACATTTTTGTGAGAAAGGTGTAAAAACGAATGCAGTTGTGTATCAAAATACAGTCCTGACGAACCTTGTGGAACCTGTTTCTCATACCATGTTCAATAACAGGCACTGGGTATTCCAACAAGATTCGGCGCCAGCTCAAAGAGCGAAGAGCACACAAGACTGGCTTGCGGCGCGTGAAATCGACTTCATCCGGCACGAAGACTCGCCCTCCTCCAGTCCAGATTTGAATCCGTTAGATTACAAGATATGGCAACACTTGGAGGAAAAGGCGTGCTCAAAGCCTCATCCCAATTTGGAGTCACTCAAGACATGCTTGATTAAGTCAGCCGCCGATATTGACATGGACCGCGTTCGTGCTGCGATAGACAACTGGCCGCGCAGATTGAAGGCCTGTATTCAAAATCACGGAGGTAATTTTGAATAAACTTAAGTGTCATAAGAATCTATGTTTTGTTAAGTTCATTTTGGTATATAAATGGTTACATAATGAATAAGTTTGTTTCAATTATTTTACATTAAACATGTGACAGAATTTATACCCTGACTAGGTATATCCAAGAACTGTGCACTTCCCATAAATTACAATACATATGTTATGGGCCAAGTGATTAATCTGGCATTATTCATAATGCCCGGGCAATATAAATAATGCCCAATAAGAGCGGGCAATGTAATGATAACCAATCAATTTATCACATTGCCCGGGCATTATGAATAATGCCAAGTGCCTATTGGGCAGAGTGATGTAAAGCGAATCAAAATCAAAACAATGAGCCGAAGTGGTAGAATTTAGAATAGGGCAGCACGTGAGGGTGGGTTGGGAGGAGTGGAGGGGGAGGGGGAGTGTCGCACCTCTCCTGGTACCACTCCCATGAAAAGGTAACGCACCATTCCTGAGAAATATCTATTATAGCAACCTAACCCTTAAAACACTTGTTGTCAATACAAATTATTAGCTTCTGCATCGTCTCCGGCGCTACGGGAAGTTCAGCCCCTTCGCCCTTGCGAAACAAAAGATAGGCACCCATACTCACTCCGCGCCTCCGGCTTTTTATATACACTCTAGGATCGGTAGCCAAAAGACTACGTGAAGTCGGGGTGTTCTGAGTCGGTTTTGGGGCACAGTAGACCTAACTGATCCATAAAGTGGGTACACTAATTTTCTTCTGAAGATAATGTTGCGGACGTTAAAAAACAACAAAACATAGGCAGATCAATTCAACCTTTCTAATTTATGGGTCTATCGCAGATGCGACAATGCGGCAGCGCACCTCGTAAAAAATCACCTATTAATCACATTGCCCGGTCATCATGTAGCCATATTCATTATGCCCGGGCAATGTGATAAATAGGTGAGTTTAGATTGTAATTAATCACTTGGCCCGATATGGCTCGGCAATATTCATACTGCCCGGGCATTATGAATACTGCTCGCATTAATCACTTGGCCCATAATATATACACATCGAATAGATTATGTTCCCTTGATTTTGAAGTCGATTAAAAAGGTTGAGAAGAGGACAGAGGTATTGAACATTTGGCAATCTCACTTACCGAACAAAAAGCGACAGCAAACCTTTGATTTCAAGTCGATATCCAGTTGCACGGCGCGGCGCTCGGCCTCGGGCGAGCCGGCAGATTGGTTTTCATCGAGTTTTATCCATGATATGGCATTGGTATCGTGAAAAGTTTGTATCGAACCGTGTCTCCTTTTGCAGGTATTTCTGCGCAGCATCTGAGAACTCCACGTGCTCGTCGCGACAGCACTGCTCGGCTCGGGGCGCGGCGGCGACGATCCTCACAGACGACGCGGGCGAGGCGGCGCTGCTGGCCGAGGTGGCGTGTCGCTGGCAGCTGCGGGCGCGCGTGGCGGCGCTGGGCGCAGGGCTGGCGCGGGCGGCGCGCGCGCTCGGCCGCCTCGGCTCCGTGCTGGTGTGTGCGCGCGCGCTCGAGCCGCAAGACCTAGACACTCTAAAAATGCGTGCGCTGGCGCCGCCGCCGTGTTCGCGCGCCGACTGTCCCTTCGAGTCGCGCCGCCTAGTGAAGTTGGTGAACGCTCGCGCTTTGACTCATTTGCCGAGCGCTTACCGCATGCTCGGAAGACTCGAACTTAACGAATCGGACATGCGCGAATTGAAATCGCGAGCTCGATCGACCGACGCGGAGACGGCGGCGCGCGAATTCGTGGCGGCTCGGCCGGGCTGGGCGGTGCCGCCGGGCGAGGTGCGCGTCGCGGTCATGGTGCCGGCCAGCACGCGGCGCGAGGCGTACGACGTACGCGCGCTACGCGCCGCCGCCGAGCTCGCCGAGCGTGACCTGCGCGAGCGTGCCGCCGTCGTCCGGTTCAAAACGGAACTCGTGGACGACGGATGCGCCGCGTCGCCCGCCTTCAAGTACATCACCGACGCGCTCGGCACCGAGTACGGCGCACTTTCGGCGGTCGCCGGGCCGGCGTGCGGCGCCGCGTACGCGGACGTGGCGCGGCAAAGCCCGGCGCTGGTGCTGCCGGTGCTGGCGTACACGCCGCAGGCGCCGCCGGCGGGCGCGGCGGGCCGGCTCGTGGTGCTGGCGGCGGGGGACGCGCGCGTGGCGGCGGACGCGTGGGCGGCGCTGTTGGCGCGCCAGGGCTGGCGGCGCGTGGCCGTGCTGAGCGAGCTGGCCACGCGCGCCACGCTCGACACCACGCGCCTGCGCGCCGACGTCATCGCGCACCTCGAGCTCGCCGACGACGCCGAACAAGTGGACACGGAACACATCACCGAGGTTCGTGATCTTATTCTAAAGACTAAACGGTCAGTATGACGAAATAGTGTAGAGCGTCAGACTGAGCGTCCCCAGACGGCCCATTTCACTTGCCGCCGGTAATGCGCATGAGAATTCACGAGAGCCATTAGTAAATTTTGGTTACAAAGAAAAAAAGCTTCGCTATTGCCTTAGTAAATGATTAAGGAATCATATTCTGTATCAGCCTTTGAATTACGAAGCAACGCTTGACATTCCACCGCGCTCGACATCCTGAGGCATAAGATGTCAAGTCTCAATATGTCCAGTAGTCACTCTGTCCACGATGTTCTTCAATTCGTAACACAACAGTGCATTTAAACTACTGTTTGGCGGGAGAAATAGACATTTCGGTGTTCAAAAAACGTGTAGATACATGTAATGTGGTAGTGGGCGGAGCGCGTGGAGCGCGCGCGCGGTCGCGTGGTGCTGGTGTGCGCGGAGGACGCGCGCGTGGTGCGCGCCGCGCTGTGTGCGGGGCTGCGTGCCGGCCTGGCGCCCGCCGCCGGCGCCGTGTGGCTGCTGCCCGCCACGCTGCCGGCGCGCTGGCTGCACCCCGCGCGCGCAGACACGCACGGCTGCACGCTCGCAGACCTCGAGCGGGCCGCCGAGGGACACTTCACCGTGGCGCCGGAGTGGTTCGCCGCTTGGCAGGACGCCGCCGGCGCCGCCCCCGCCGCGCGCCGCAGCTGGGCGGAGCGCTGGCGCGCGCTGTGCTCGCGCGGGTCGCGGCCGCCGGCCGAGTGTCGCGAGCCGCCCGCGCACGCCGCGCTGCTGTACGACACGCTGGTGGCGTGGGCGGCGGCGCTGCGGCGCCTGCTGGCCGACCGCCCCGCCGCCCTCGACGATCTACATCGCAGCGATCTCGCCGAGTGAGCGCCCTCTCTAGCGATCCCGTTTATACGTTCTCATCGGTCATTCTGAACGACACGGTCGGTCGTCACAGGTCTCTGGTGGCGAACGCCACGGAGCCTGGTCGCGAAGGCCTCACTGGGCCGTTCGAGTGGAGTCGGGCCGGAGAGGCTCGCGTGCGTGGCGGCGCGCTGGTGCTGCAGCAGTGGTCGAACGGCAGCGCGCGCGCGGTGGGAGCGTGGCGCGGCGGCGCTCTGGCGCTGGACGAAGCGGCGGTGCGCTGGGTGACGGCCGACGGCCGCGTCCCCGACGACGGCGGCGAGCGGTGCGCGCTGCAGCCGCTGGCCGAGCTGTTGCACGCGGAGTGTCGCGTGGCTTTCGTGGCGCTGGCGACGCTGGCGCTGGCGCTGGCGGTGGCGGCGCTGGCGGGCGGCGCGTGGCACTGCAAGCGGCGCGCGGAGCGGGAGCTGGCGGCGCGACTGTCGGAGCTGGGGCTCCGCGCGGTGTGTCCGAAGCCGGGCGGGCTGGACCGCTGGGAGGTGCCTCGCGAGCGGGTCGTCATCAACCGCAAGCTCGGCACGGGCGCGTTTGGCACCGTGTACGGCGGACACGCGCTGCTCGCCGAGGACCGCGGCTGGACAGCCGTCGCGGTGAAGACGCTCAAAGCGGGCGCGAGCACCGAAGAAAAACTCGACTTTCTGTCGGAAGCGGAGACGATGAAACGTTTCGAACACAAGAACGTCGTGCGGTTACTGGGCGTGGTGACCAAAACGGAGCCCGTGTGCACGGTGATGGAGTTCATGCTGTACGGCGACCTCAAGAACTACTTGCTGGCGCGGCGGCACCTGGCGGGCGGCGCGGACTGCGCGGCGGACGAGGTGTCGGCGGCGCGGCTCACGGCCATGGCGCTGGACGTGGCGCGCGCGCTGTCGTACCTAGCGCAGCTGCGATACGTGCACCGCGACGTGGCGGCGCGCAACTGCCTGGTGAGCGCGAGCCGCGTCGTCAAGCTGGCTGACTTCGGCATGACGCGGCTCGTGTTCGAGAACGACTACTACCGGTTCAGCCGCAAGGGCATGCTACCGGTGCGCTGGATGGCGCCGGAGAGTCTGGCGCTGGGCGTGTTCTCGCCCGCGTCGGACGTGTGGTCGTTCGGCGTGCTGCTGTACGAGATCGTGACGTTCGGCGCGCTGCCCTTCCAGGGCCTCAGCAACTCCGAGGTGCTGCAGCGAGTGAAGGCGGGCCACACGCTCGACCTGCCGCCCGGACTCAAGCCGCAGCTGTGAGTGCCGACACACCGCACACCCTACTCCTCCCTACCGCCTCCTGTGAACCTCGTCCTATGTATCACATATGTATGTACTAGATGGTTAATAATCCTTACTAATATTATAAAGGTGAAAGTTTGTATGTATGTATGGATGTTTGTTACTCTTTCATGAAAAAACGGCTCAACAGATTTTGATGAAATTTGGTATAGTGATAGCTGACACCCTGGATTAACACATAGGCTACTTTTTATCCCGAAAAATGTAGTGTTCCCGTGGGATGAGTCAGGAAACCAAATATACATATTTTCTACTCTTTCAAATTCAAATTGTTGGCACGGGATGTCCTCTCCTACGGAAGGGAAATATAGTCGACGGCACGCGGGAAATATAGTTAGTAGACACGCGAAATAATATGTTCTTGATGTGGATTGGACTCAAAAACTATCTGCACCCGGGCGAAGCCGGGCCCGACAGCTAGTTGATTATATTTTGATGAAATAGGAAGCGCGTAATCTATTTTCGAGAAAAATTGTGGCGGTTGCAATACGCCAACTTATATTTAGCTTTTAAAATAACACGCTTATTATTTGTAATTTGAACATTATTTAAACACGCATTTCATTTTTAAATATGACTGCAGATGTTTAACCATAAAACATCTGCGAATCGTTTTATTAAAATAAGAATTTTTGTGTACCCTATTGTATAATATTAGTTAAAAAGATGCTGTTCTAAATTATTGTTTCCTAATTGTAATGGCCCGTTCATGCCGGGGCAATAAAATTTTATTATTATAGTTAAAAAATATATCGTGATCGCTCAAATAAAACAGCGCGTGCTTCGCCCATTTGGAATTTTCCCCAATTTTTCGTGGAAGTGATTTCTTGAAAAGTAACAAAATTAATCCAACAAAAATTATCCAGCAACGGAGAGTAAAGTTGTCGTGATAATCCCGACGCTTCATTTTATTTTTTTATTTTACTTTGACTACGGCGTTTGTCCCTTTTACTCTTGATCCCTACATTGCGTTGCATTTAATAATACTAAATAATACAACGAAAATTTCATTATTTAGATGGTTTATTCCTTTTTGGCCGCGTGGTGTCCGGCGGAGTAGAATAGCACCAACCCATTATACTTTCGGGTGTCGTACAAGGCGACTAATGGTCGAGGCAGAACATCTGCAGCTTCCATAGACCAGAGAATGGGCAGCAGCGTTTTCTGGTATTCTCCATCCACTGCGATCGCCAACCCGCCTGCCCAGCGTGGCGATTAGGGCATTACCTCCCAATGATAAACGCACCAAATAAAAGGCCCCGAGTTCCCGGCCGCCTCACCAGGCTTGGCCACGGTAGCGGTCATAGCGTCGGTGGGGCACGGGGTGCTAAGAATCCCCGGGCTACGGAAGGCTACCACACATTGACCTTGGCTACGTATAACGGACGAACTCTGAGGCTCAACGAACATCTAGCCGAATTGGAGGTAGAGTTAGACAATATACGATGGCATGTTCTGGGGTTGTCTGAAGTCCGTAGAGAGGGGGAGGACACAGTGACCTTGGAATCAGGCCATCTACTCTACTTCCGAGAAGGCGACAGCCTCTCCCAGGGCGGTGTCGGATTTCTCGTCAACAAGTCCCTCACTGACAACGTTGTGGAAATATCCAGTGTGTCGTCTAGGGTAGCGTATCTTGTACTCAAACTGACCGATAGGTATTCTCTTAAGGTCATACAGGTTTATGCGCCGACCACCACACACTCGGATGACGAAGTAGAAGCTATGTACGATGACATAGATAAAGCCCTGCACAACACCTCAAGGGCCCACTTCAATGTTGTCATGGGGGATTTCAACGCCAAGGTGGGAGTACGCACGGACACCGAATCGGTTATGGGCCCACATGGTATTGGGACCAGGAATCACAGGGGGCAGATGCTGGTCAATTTTTTGGAACGAGAAGGGCTATTCTTGATGAATTCCTTCTTCAAGAAGAAGCCCCATAGAAAGTGGACCTGGCAGAGCCCCGATAACGTGACTAAAAATGAGATCGACTTTATCATGACGGATAAGAGGCGTATATTCAAAGATGTCTCAGTGATCAACAGGTTCAACACCGGAAGTGATCACCGACTTGTACGAGGCACTTTGAATATAAACTTTAAGCTAGAACGCACCCGTCTGATAAATTCCACGCTCCGACCTTCAATGTTCCAAACCATTGCCGGCTCCAAAAGATTCCAAATGGAACTTCAAAACCGATTCGATGTGCTGGAAACCGAGTGCGACGTTGACGAGGACTTAAATAGAGTAGTGGAAGTTGTGAGGGATGTGGGCTACAGGTTTTGTCGGAATAGGCATGCAGGCAGAAAGTCCAAACTTTCAGATGAGACCCTGGACCTCATGAGAAAGAGACGCGCAAATACAGAGGCTGCGGTGGCAGACCAGCGAGTACTCACGAGACATATTCGAAAAGCGGTACGGCGGGATCTTCGGAGTTCCAATGCACGCCTGATTAAGGAGGCAATAGAACAAAACCGAGGTTCCAAAGTATTCGTGAAGCGTCTCGGGAGGAGCCACATGTCCAAGTTAACTACCGCTGATGGTCGTGTCGTCTCCTCTAAGCCAGAGATCCTCTCGGAAGTGGAAGACTTCTATGGCCAGTTGTATGCCTCGCAATCTCCGCTACCTGAACCAATCCCCTGCGATCCCCGTGCTACTTTAGTCCGACACTATTCCGACGAACTTCCCGATGTCAGCATTGAGGAAATTGAGTTGGCCCTCAAACAACTAAAAAGTGGAAAAGCCCCGGGCGAGGACGGAGTTACAACTGAGCTCTTAAGAGCTGGGGGAACTCCTATCCTTAGGCAGCTACAGCGTATATTTAACTCCGTTCTCCACCAAGGGAGAACTCCAAGAGCGTGGAGCAGGAGCATGGTAGTTTTATTTTTCAAGAAGGGGGACAAGACCCAACTCAAAAACTACCGCCCTATATCGCTTCTGAGCCACATATATAAGTTGTTTTCGAGGGTCATCACAAATAGGCTGGCACGAAGGCTGGATGACTTCCAACCACCGGAGCAGGCCGGATTTCGCGGAGGATTCGGCACCATAGACCACATACACACCGTGAGGCAGATTGTTCAGAAGACCCAGGAATACAATCAGCCTCTGTGTCTGATTTTTGTGGACTATGAGAAGGCCTTTGACTCCGTTGAGACCTGGTCTGTTCTGGACTCCCTGCAGCGCTGCCAAGTGATTTTAGATACATCGAAGTACTGAGAAGCATGTATGACGCCGCAACTATGTCCGTCCAAGTACAGAATAGTCAAACAAGACCGATTCCATTGCATCGAGGAGTAAGACAGGGGGATGTGATATCCCCGAAACTGTTTACAAATGCCTTGGAAGATGTTTTCAAGACTCTAAACTGGAACGGGCGAGGCATCAATGTAAATGGCGAATACATCTCCCACTTAAGGTTTGCCGATGATATCGTAGTCATGGCAGAATCGCTGCAGGAAGCTCAAGAAATGCTGCACAGCCTAAATGAAGCCTCTAAACGAATTGGTCTCCGGATGAACCTTGACAAGACGAAAGTCATGTCTAATGACTTTGTCGCTCCGGGACCAGTTATCATAGATGGCACACCTCTCGAAGTTGTCAAGGAGTATGTCTACCTCGGGCAACTAATACAATTGGGTAGAAATAACTTTGAAAAGGAAGCCGATAGGAGGATTCAGTTGGGCTGGGCAGCATTTAGGAAGTTGTACCATATATTTTCGTCGGATATACCACAGAGCCTAAAGAGTAAAGTGTTCAACCAGTGCGTCCTCCCTGTAATGACGTACGGAGCCGAGACGTGGACACTGACTGTGGGGCTAATCCACAAGTTAAAGGTCGCTCAACAAAGCAATGGAAAGAGCTATGCTCGGAGTCTCTCTAAAGGACAAAATTCGAAACGAAGTGATCCGTCAGAGAACCAAGGTAACCGACATAGCTCTGAAAGTTAGTAGGTTGAAGTGGCAATGGGCTGGCCACATATGTCGCAGAACGGATAACCGCTGGAGTAAGCGTGTTCTGGAGTGGAGACCGCGTCTTGGCAAACGTAGCGTGGGACGTCCTCTGGCCAGATGGCGGGATGACTTGCAGAAGAGGGCCGGCAAGAACTGGATGCGTAAAGCTACAGACCGGGCTCTGTGGTGTACCTTGGGAGAGGCCTATGCCCAGCAGTGGACTGCAACGGGCTGATGATGATGATTCCTTTTTGAAAAAAAAAACTATTAAACAATTACGGACAATAAACATTTTGTAGTTAAAGAATGATGATCGAATAGGTAGTCGAATAGTCAGTGACCGGTCGGCGTCGTGGTTGTGCAGGGAGGGGCTGATCAAGTCGTGCTGGCAGCAGGAGCGGCGCGCGCGGCCCGGCGCGGCCGAGGTGGCCGCCTTCCTGGCGGACTCGCCGCGTCTGCTCGCGCCCTGCGTCGACGTGCCGCTCGACGCGCTGCCGCTCGACGCGTCGCCGCGCGACCGCGAGGTACGTGCACGTGCACACACACACACACACACACACACACCCCGCGCCACACTGTACCGCGGCTCTGTTGCAGGCGCGCTGGGCGTCGTGGGCGGCGCCCGCGTCCGTCGCCACGGACACCACGTACCTGAGCGCCGAGGCGGCGCCGCGCGACACAGACTCCTTCCTGCCGTGACTCCGCGCGGCGCCGACGCACTCGGACCTCCTCTTGTAAATACCTTGTACATATCGTGCTGTATATATAGATAACTTATTTAATATAATTTATAACTGATTAATGTTAAATTGGTTTTATTATTACGCCGCGACCGTGTTCCCCTGCATGTTTGTCTTTACCCCGCAACGATATATAAAATTCTCGTGTCAGGGTGTTACTAATTAACCTCCTCGGAAATGTCTCGATCGATTTTCGTGAAATTTTGTGTTCATATCGGTTAGGTCTACGAATTGGACATCTATTTTTTATCCCCCTAATTGATAAGGGTGGTCCTTCCCTAATTTTTTATTTATTTCTTACTTGTACAACTTTGTTTTTGTATTTACTTTTTTATGATACAGCATACAAAGACTTAAAAAAATATTTTTTTTTTATTTAATTTTGTCATGACTTAGAATAAAAAAACATTCACCTTGCTGTTAATTTTCACCCTCAGGACGCGTTTCCACTATGTAGTAACTAGTGTTGCCAGGTGTCCCGCTGTTCAGGGGTTCGATGACGCGTCCCGATTGAACCTTCGGCGGGATGCCAAATATCCCACTTTTTGACCACCCCTCTCAGTACGAATAAATATTACACACTTTTATTTATAATCCGTACTGTTTTCATACGCGTTTTCCTACAATTTTTTATTTTTTTTTTTGCAATGAATGGCGAGACGAGCAAGCCGTTCGCCTGATGGTAAGCGATACGACCGCTCATAAACAGTAGCAACATTCCACTGCGCTCGCCATCCTGAGACATAAGATGTTAAGTCTCAATATGTCCAGTAGTTGCTCTAGCTACAATGTCCTTCAATCCGAAACACAACAGTGCATTAAGCAGTGTTGTTTCACGGGAGAAATAGACATTGCGGTGGTACCTACCCAGATGGCAGCTCACATATGAGAGACCTACCACCAGTAAACACCAGTACCAGTAAATATTTAGCTATTTAGTATCTAATTCTATTCTAAAGTTGTTTCCGTAGGCTGATTCCAAAATAATATAGGGCTTTGAATAAGTTTTCGCGGTTTGTTCACGAATTTCTAGCTCAGGACTAACTGTTCTTATTTTGGATGGTAACAAATTGGCAAGGAAATACTGTTAGTAAACTTATGTCTTAGTGAATATTATCTAGCTCCAATGAATACAACTGTTCTTTCCTACGTAACAATTTCAAGATTCATACCGGTTAGAGAGAATTTGTGGGGAATATTATTACATGACACATAAATGTAGATGTTATTTAAAAGAAAAACGCATCTAAATTTCACTTAATTCCAAATCCATGTGCAAATACTGGTTTCGGCATTGGGAAAATATTGCTTTTCATCTTGGAAATAAAGATCGTTCTGGTAAATCGAAAAAGTTATGGTCTGAGAATTGAAGGAATAACTCGATGTACACCCATAGCAAGCGCTAGAAGAGCTTGCAAAATCTATGATAGGCGTCCCGCTGAAGAACTCAAAGTCCCGATTATTTTAAGATCCTGTCCCGAATTACCTGGCAACACTAGTCGTAACGATTAATTTATCGTTGGACGACTGTCGTCTCTAGCTGATCCCATTATAACGGTTGTTTGTCGTCAATTGTTTTTATTGTTACTTTCTGAGAAGAGGGAAGATGAAGCAAGCACAGAAAAGAAAGTGTTGGGTGCATCGCAAGGGCGAAGGAGCTGAACTTCCCGTAGCGCCGGAGACGATGCAGAAGCAAATTTATATTGACAACAAGAGTTTTGAGGTTGGGTTACTATCTATACTAATAATATTATAAAGCTGCAGAGTTTGTTTGTTTGTTTGAACGCGCTAATCTCTGGAACTACTGGTCCGATTTGAATGATTCTTTCAGTTTTGGGTAGTCCATTTATCGAGGAAGGCTATAGGCTATATATCATCACGCTATGACCTATAGGAGGAAAGAAGTAGTGATATTTCTAGCAAATACGAGGAAATTTTGTTCGTTTTTCGTGGTCCGATTGGTCGATATTCTAAACTGATAATCAAAAATAAACATTTTGACCGCCATTTTAAATCGTGTATGCACACGGGTGGGGCCGGGCCCGACCGCTAGTAATTGATATTTCTCAGGAATGGTGCGTTACCTTTTCATGGGAGTGGTACCAGGGGAGGTGCGACACTCCCCCTCCCCCTCCACTCCTCCCAACCCACCCCCTCGTGCAACCCTATTCTAAATTTTATCCCCACTTCGGCTCATTGTTTTGATTTCGATTCGCTTTACATCACTCTGCCCAATAGGCACTTGGCATTATTTATGAATAATCACTTAGCCCATAACATATACAACGTGTAACAGGATTAATTCATAACCTCAGACACCCCAACTTTAAAATATTATTGCAATCATAGTTTATGCTTTGAAATCGTAATACCATAATTACACAATCTTTTATTTATGAAATTAGTTATCCCATCAAAAACATCCTGTAAAAAAAATCCAAGTCTCGCAGCTCAGGTTTTCTACCGCAAAAAGTTGTGAGATGCATGTAATACCAAGTCGATTAATTTATTTAGTCCTTAAGGGACCTTCTATATAAAGTTATTACGTTAGTTATTACCATATCAGTATTAAAAATTATTTACGTTTTAAATAAATTCTTAAACATATAATATTAAACATATAATAAACAAAAAATACAATTCTTAAACTACTGGTTCAAATTGAATGAAATTTTGAATATACTATGTTTACACAATGCCTGCTTAGTAATTGAAAATTCAGGCTTCTTGCTTTAACCATAACGAAGTTATGGGGGGCTGAAAATGGTCTGAATTGCTTCGAGAAAAGGATGTTACGGCCTATAGCTCGACTTGGAGGGGGCTCGGCCGCGCCCCCAGATACCAAATGTAGGCACTTAACACGTTAAACGCCGAGCAAAAAATGGCAGTTAGTCATTTGGGCCACGGGGGTCACCGGTGACCGATTACATGTTTCCTTAAGAAAATATCACGAAAAATTGTTTTAGTCAAATTAAATATGCAAATTTAGTAATTTTTTATTGTTTTGTGTTGATATTAACTTTAGCGAAAAATGATGGAATTGATGATTTCCACTTGGCCCGAACGGGTTTGCTTGAATCGCCCACCGGTGGGCCGCGTGGCGTTCAACGTGTTAACATGGTTACCTTACGAGTTACAAATAAGAGTGCACTACTACACACGCTCGCGGACACGCACACATCAACATGTGCAAAAGATCCATTCACACGAGTACCTAACGCGGAACGCTGCGCCGCGCCGCGCCGCGCCGGCAGAAACAGCTGACAATAAACGAAATACAAATTACGTACGTAACTGATTACTGGGTGGTTCGGTAAACAAATTATTATTAATTTAATCTGTAAGCATAACATTTGTGTTTTAGCTATAAAATGTAAATATTTTACTTACTAGATATAATGCGTACGAACCCAACATAAGTCAATATTTTGCATGAATCGGCTATAAAATATTATTAATTTCACTTCCGCTAAACTTAGTTCCCACAGGCGGGCGGGATACGGGCGTCATTTATTTTGCATAACTAATGAATAAGATAACGCAATATCTAACAACGAAGACTGGATTGGGAATCACAACACAAAAAAATACAACAAAATTAACTTACGTGTTACATGGCACTCATGCGGCGATTTCTTTTTAAAATATGTTCGAAATGTCCACCATCATGATACACTTTGATGCACATGTGGCGGTTGCAATACGCCAACTTAGATATAGCTTTTAAAGCGGTTGCAATACGCCAACTTATATTTAGCTTTTAAAATAACACGCTTATTAGTTGTAATTTGAACATTATTTAAACACGCATTTCATTTTAAAATATGACTGCAGATGTTTAACCATAAAACATCTGCGAGTCGTTTTATTTAAGTAAGAATTTTTGTGTAGGTACCTTATTGTATAATATTAGTTAAAAAGATGCTGTTCTAAATTATTGTTTCCTAATTGTAATGGCCCGTTCATACCGGGGCAATAAAACTGTATTATTATAGTTAAGTTCTTTAGTGGCGGCAATCCTTTGCAACAAATTTATGTTTTTTAGACAATAGTACACATGTTTTGTAAACCTTTCTGTTTGGACAATAGCCCAGATGTTTGGGCCGACCTCAATTTTTAGTTGAAAGGATAGACCCTATTTTATGGCTTAAATATATTTTCTATAAGATTTATCCCCACCGATCCTCATTCGGGTAGTCCTATAAAAGGGTCAGTTTATTTGGATGAGAAGACAGTCTGCCATCTCTCGTCACGAGCACATCTCGCTCCGAATCGCATAGTTATAATTTTACTCTGTCTGTGAATGTATTAAGTGTTAATTTACAAAATATACAAAAGTTAGTTCCTGGAAGTGAGTGCTTATTCTAATACCTACACTTATAACCACCAAACACAGTTGCGTAATTGTTCACGTAATTTATGTAAAACTTCAGTGTCACTCTTCACTTTTAGGAAGGCTGCCACTATTATACTTTTTAGTTCCTCCACATTAGTACTTTCACTGAAGTATACCAGAGATTATTACGTCGCATCCCCACAAAAAAAGTCAAGAGGCGTCAAGTCAGGTGACCTAGGAGGCCATTGCACAGGTTCGCCGCGACCTATCCAGCGCTCTCCGAACTCAGCATCGAGATACTGTCGGACACTACACTGGTGGCGTGCCTGTTGCTAAATGTCCTGCATGCCAATGATACATTATCACCACACAGTGCCAAAGTTCTCACCATTTCAGTGTATTCAATATTCGAATACCGAAAAGACATCGCGCGCGAAAGTTATCGAAATATCTACTTAACACTTAAACACAAGTAGACACAGATAACTGCGGTGCACGACTAGATTTTTTTCACATAGACGGTGCCCATTTAGGGATTGCAATAACGGGATATCCGACACACCGGGATTCCGCATACATTGTAGCAAAATTACAAACCGAATTTATTCACCATTTTAACGTTCCGCGAAATAATTTTTCATAGAAATACCTACTTGTTGTTTCTATTCATAGTGATTTTGTTACGATTTAATTTGTTTCATTTAAGTGCATGTATTGCGCGGGATTTGGATCGCCCGGTCTTGCAAATACCGGGAGTAATTTTTTTCGCGGCGCATCCCTATACCGACTTGCCAAACCTTGTAATCACTGATGTACCGCCGCGCGCGCCATCGTTTGTCGGATGGATCAAATTGCATTAAACAATAGCTGCATCCTGCTCTATCTAGTTGTAGTTAAATGTGCGGAAAAGAGAATATGATAATTATTTATTTTGGTAGCTTATTACGTTTATTCAGGCCTATCGTTGTGTGCGTTTGATTAATGATAGATTGCTTAATTAAACTTTATGACCATCGAAATAAAGTTCATTTTTGTTCATTATTTAGTTTATTAGAGTATTCGTTTAGTGATTCATTTAAAAATGATCTTATGTCCTCGAGTTATGTTTCAATTTCGTTTGTTCGGAGTACTAAATGAAAGAGTGTAATTTACTTGGTCTTAACTAATTATTTTGAAAAAAAATACCTACCAAAAAAATGTTGATATCGATTCAGTAGCTGATTCTGAACGTACTACTTTCCGCTTTTACATTTAAATCTGTTACATGTTGTAGATTTACAGTTACACGTTGTATAACTATGAACTCTGTAATTATCATGAAAGTTTAGCGTTAAACATTATTGGATTACATGAAAGTGAAAATAATTATTGTAATAGCTTTGTATAAAAACAACCGGTTATAGAATATTTAATTTGTTACCATACTGTTGTAAATTTTAATATCTACAGCATTTGGATCTCAGTGCCATTTTACCTACTGTTGCCATCATTTTTTCATCTGCGCTTGTCACATATATTTCATAGATTATAACATAATCTGTTATATTTTTTCATTTATGAAATAAGCTTTATAATGCATTAAGAGCGTTTATACCCTGCACGCGCTTTTTGGCTTAAAAACAAGACTTTTCAAATGAGTTAATAGCCACCAATAAACAATTTAAAGGAAAAATAATTATTACTAATTTTAGAAAAGGTTGTCATCTAGGGATCTTGGTGAAAAACATTATAGATTGATGGATAATTTGTGAGTACTATACGGATTACTGAACACAAGTTTCGTTATTTAGGCTTTAAATGGCAATTTAGAAGCTTAAGATATCCGAAACCACTAAATATAAGATGAAAATAAAAATATTATCAGACTAATAAGACCCTTATAGAGGGATTTTGCTGAGAAAAATAATCTTTTTGTGTTTAGTTCCTGAAAAATAAAAATTTAAACAATGCGAAATTATTCAGAAACTCTCGTCAAGAACATATTTTTTTTCACCAACTTATCGTACATAATTTTTTATAGCAATTGCATATTACAATAGAAGAACATCTTATCAATAAATTACCATTTTTATATTTCAACTAAATTAGTTTTCATGTTTTCTACAAATATTTTAAAAACCACTATAAATCACGCTGTCCGACGTGGATCAAATCAGACCGCCGCAAGGCCTTCTAGAGGGAGGATGTATCGCTCGTCGCTCCGGCCTGGCTGCAGTCGATTATGCCGCGCGTAGTAAAAATAGCCACGCGCGGAATGCGATTACCACATCTTAGTACTTTGGTAGTAAAATATTTAATTATTTTTATTACCTACAATGATTTTGTAGTGAGTATAAATTATGTTTCAGGTAATATAATGGGATGTAATTCCGAGGTAAATTATGTTATGTATTGTAATATAAAATTAAATATATTTCGTAATTGTAAGGGGTTGTAAGGCCCCTAACACTATTTATGTGTTCGAACACGAAATTATTAATAAAACGTCCGTAGTGTATACTAATTGAACACTGATTTGAATGCAACTTAACAATGTAATAATAACGAAAATATGATTAGTATCCAAAATTTGTATTATTCTTTGCTTGCACAGTAATATTTGTCTACTTATAATGCAAATAAAATATTTTTATGATATTATATTACAGTTACATTTCAATTGAATATTTGAAGCGCACGGATCAAAGTTGTTTGAGCCGATTGTATAGCGAGCCGACGCGGCAGCTCTACGCACATAGCTTTGGTCGCTTATGTGTGCGTGAAATTAACGAAGAAATACCTATACTTGACTTTGCGCGCAAGGTGTATACGCTCTTAATTTGCTAACATATTGAAGGTGGTTCGCAAAGTACCAAAGATGTTAAAAATTTAATTAATAAATATAAGGCATATACCCTATACTATTGTAAACTTAAGAGTCCGTGTTCAATAAAAAGGAGTATTCCATACAAGATAAAATATTTTTTGTCGGGGTCAGTGAACTATATTAAATGTTGTTAGTGGTGCGTGCATTGAGGTATTATACATGGGTCCGTGACTGCAAAAAGTTTACGAAACCCTGTTATAAATGCATCTCAAATGTGTGTCCATTTTTAACCGACTTCAAAAAAAGGAGGAGGTTCTCAATTCGACTGTGTTGCTTTTTTTTCTTTTTTTTTATGTTTGTTACCTCGTTTCTCTGTACTGTGTGAACCGATTTCGATCATTCTTTCTTTGATTGAAAGCTGGTGCTTGTCGTTTGGTCCCATAAAAATATGGTGAAGATCTGATGAATATCTTCGGACCTGGAGAGGGGAACTCCTTAATATTAAGGAGAATTGCAATGGTTCTTTTTGCATTACGTTCATTAGAAAAGTTAAGTTACAGTGAGAGAGGGAAAAAGGGGTGGGGGTGAGGGGGGGTGGGTGATAAAATTAAAATACACGTAAATTCTAATATCTTCGGCAGCTTTTAAGAGATTTTAGTGATTTCTTTTCATTGGAAAAAACGTATTGACAGGTTGATCCCAGGAACACAACATTAAGATCTTATTATCATGTTCGGACCTGGAGAGTAGAACTCCTCAAAATTTAATAGGATTTCAACGGTTCTTTTTGCATTGAGTTCAGTATAAAGGCTAGGCTACAGTGGTTGAGGGAAAAAGGGGTAGGCGCGAAGGGAGGGGGGAAGGAGAAAAAATAATAAACATGTGAATATTCCAATATCTTTGGCAGCTTTTAGCCGATTTTAGCGATTTTATTGTCATCGGAAAGAACATATTCCTTGTGGAGACCAAATCTTTTTCATTTAAATAGGCATTTAAATTTATAGATATTTAAATTAATATAAGGCATAGGTCCTACATGTTTGGTACTGGGCGGCCCGCCTTCAATATGTTACGCATATATTTTGATTTGTTGGCTAGTCAAGTCATTAAGCAAATTAATCAACATGCACGAGCTCCATGAAATAAATATATTTTTTTTGCTTTGGAGTGGAAGTTATTATTTTATTTATTTTTGGTTTTTAGTGGATTTTTGTTTTGAAGTCGGTTTTTATTTTTTTTATTAAACATTTTATATCGATATCTGTACCTATAGCTGTAAAAGTAAAATAAACTTTAAATTAAATTATGTTTATGTGTATAGGTATATTATTTACTCTGAAAAATACTCAAATTAGAAGTTACATTACCTTTTCCGATTGCGAAAAGGCAGAAAAAATAAAATCATTTTATAGCTTTATCCCCTAGACCGTCAATTGTTTTTTTTTTTTTTGACAAAAAATCTGTCATGTCATATAACCGTCAGGAACACAAAAAAACTTCAAGCAAAAAGCAACCTACTGCTATTGATATAGGGTTCATTTTAGTGTAATAGCATTATAATGTAAACAAGAACCGCATTGTGGCTCGCAGACGGTTTTCGGCACCCTTTTTGACCGACTTCAAAAGAGGAGGTAATCAATTCGACTGAATTTTTTTTTTTGTATGTTTGTTACGCGATTACGCCCGCAATTGTGAACCGATTTTGAAATTTTCTTTTTTGTTGGAAAGCATGATATACAGGGTTGGTCCCATATAAAATTGGTGAAGACCTGATGAATATCTTAGGATCTGCCGACCAGAACTCCTCAAAATTAAACGGTCCAGCATTAATTCTTTTTGCGTTAGATTAAGTATAAGTATATTATTACAAAGGGTGGGTAAAAATGGGAAAAGGGTGGGGGTGGGGGGTGAGGGGGGTAGAAAATAGGTACAATTGTTAATACTCAATATCTCCGGCAGTTCTTAACCGACTTAAAAATAACTTTTTTGTCAAAGAGTATTATATGATAGGTTAGACCAAAAAAAATATTGTGAAGACCTGATGAATATCTTTGGACCTGAAGGGCAGAACTCCTCAAAATTGAACAGTACAGCAATAATTCTTTTTACATTAGGTTCAGTATACGTTTATTACTACTACAAGGGGGGAGTGGATGGAAAGGGGCGTGGGAAGGGGGGGGGGGGAATATATACAAAGATAAATACTAAATATCTGCGACAATAAATAAATGATTTTAAATAACTTTTCTTCGGAACGAATTATACAATCGAAACGAATTATGTAATTAACATAATGCTGGTCACATAAAATATGGTGATGATCTGATGAATAGGTACATATCTGGAGAGCAGACCTCCACAAAACTTTGCAGAAACGCAATGATTTTTCGTCCATTAGGTTAAGTATATGTGTTTTATAACGGGTAACGAATGATTACCACGCATAAGTGTACTCAATATCTCTAGCAGGTTGAGCCGATTTTAGTATTTTCTTTATCATAAAAACGAAATGACAGTGTAGCTTCCTTAAAAATCATAAAATATTAATTTTCGTTTTTGAAATTATAAAGGATCACAGTGGTTCATTTTTTGCATACATTGATTCCAGTTTTTCATTATATGATTACCTTTGGCATTATTGCAATGCTTATGAAAACTAAAAAGTAATAAATAAAATAATTAAATTAAAAATTAAAAGACCGACTTCAATGTGCACTACAAAGTAATAAATAATATATATTTCATTGTGCTAGCACACATTGATTAATTTTCTTATTGACTAGACTAGCCAACAAATCTTAAATACGTAATATTTTGAAGGCGGGTCGCCAAATGACGAACACGACGTCCTACACTTAAATTTAATTTGTGTAAAACATCCTAGCGAAAAATACGCAATTTTACACGCAATATTAATTTACCTTAATCTATATAAACTCACGCCATTTTCCCAGAAGGGGTATGCAGAGATTCTCCTGGTATCAACCAGGACACCCACGTTACGCCTTGCGTGTTTTGTCCCTCGGTGTGATTGGGGGCGAGAGTCTATAGTCATATCTGGTGCAAATTCCAGTCCCTGTCCTGATAACTACATAATAGAAAAATCGCCCGTCCTTAATATATCAGCTCTTAATCAACATTGTTGAGCATCGGACTTATCTACAATCGAGCGAAACATACAAACTTAACAACCCTTCCCTTTCTTATACATTCCTCACTATGATTCCTATCACTGTTAAAGTAATTGTATACACATTTAAATATGCAAGTGACTCCAATAAGTCAATGGTGTACCCTGGAGTTGAAACCCTTGACCACTATATCTTTGATCATATGCAATAAATTAAAATTAGACCACACATATGACACATATTAATTCTATTAAAATTTCAACAAATGTATACGTAGGATCAATATGTTAAATTAATTTGTTTCTAGTTTACATATGGACCTAACTGAGCGCCAACGATACATCTACAAGTAGGTAATATTCAACTGTGTTACATTACTTAAATTTGTTCTCGATTGGCACTTGGCGACCCGCCTTCAAAATATTACGTATTTAAGATTTGTTGGCTAGTCTAGTCAATAAGAAAATTAATCAATGTGTGCTAGCACAATGAAATATATATTATTTATTACTTTGTAGTGCACATTGAAGTCGGTCTTTTAATTTTTAATTAAATTATTTTATATGTTTTGCGGCGGGTTAGGCCGCCCGCAGGTAGGGGTAGGTAGTTAAATGAGAACTCAGGGTAATTTTTTTTTTATTTGGTTCACAGAACTGGATACAATCTTACGAGTTATAAACTTATGGAACTGACATAGAAATTAAAACTATAGATTGCAACCTACTAAGTGTGAACACAGCATGCTTAATGAGAATGTAGGTTGTGATGCACATTAAATTACTATCTCAATTAGATGATTTGGTATTGTAGATTAACATAATGTTTTTTCTTACGGAAGCCTTAGCACCAGGACGGAATATATCAAAATTGTTTTGGATGTTATTATAAGCAGAAGTCATGCGGCAGATAGGAGAATGATGACCGAGATTAGTTTTAAAAAACGACTTGAAGAAAGTTTTGCGATTATTTAAACGACTCTCAGGGCGCGGGATAGCGAAATGAATACGATTTAAAATATCTGGTGTGTCAACAAAACCATGTATTATATTAAACAGAAATAAAATATCAGCAACTTTACGACGCGTCTGGAGTAAGTCCATTTTAAAAAAGGATAAGCGCCGATCATAAGATTTTAACTGAGCGCATTTATTGTTACTGTAGGTAAGATGGTATAAAAAACGGCGTTGGATGCGCTCAATTCTGTCGATATGTACTTGGTAGCCAGGACTCCATACCGTACTACAGTATTCCAGAATGCCTCGTACGATAGTATTAAAAATTAAAATAGTGAGAGGAGGCTGGCTAAAAATTTTCATTTGCCTGTTAATAAACCCTGTTAATAAATAATTACGTGGTTCGGGCTTTAATATATTCGCATCACTGATTACACCCGGCACTGTTGCTGGTGGTATGCAACAGGAGTCACTGGCCTTCACTGGACACTGATCCGGGTCTTCGGCACGTGGCGGAACCCGGCGACAGCTCGCCGGCGAAGTCAGTTGCCACGTGGCCGGGCACGGTGCGCAGGTCAGCGGCAGGCGCAGGCTCGGATGCAGTCCGGCAGGAAGCGGTGCGGAGCAAAGCGGGCAGTAGGCACGGAGTTAGCGAAAAAACGCCAAGTACGCCAAGAACGAAGAACGCCAAGTGGAAGAAGAAGAAGAACGCCAAAAACGCCAAGTACGAAGAACCTGAAATCAGCGTCCAAGAAATCGGAATGCAAACTAGGTTTGCATTCCGTGCCAGCGACTCGTGGTAGCTCACAAGCCCGGCAGACAGAATACACTGACAAACAAGCAGTTAAAAGCGGTTAGCAAATAGAACACTGAACACTCACCCCAGCGGGTTCGGAAAGACGCGTGGTAGCACGCGGCTTTCAGGTTAGGGAAAAGGACGCGAGCGACGTTACACGCGTATTTAAGCGAACGCCGATGACAGTTCGTACGTCACATCTGACAGATGTCAGATGGAATCAACCAATCAGCGCAACGGAGGCGTTGATTGGCATAGACAATAGGATTTATGTCGACTATTGAACTATAGATCGCAAATATAAGAGGTGACATTCCCACAACGTCACAGTTTCTTTGACGAGCCGCAGTGCGGTTCGTCCGACGGTCCAGGGGTTATGGATAATACAAGCTTTAAATGATTTTTATGCTATATGTTTTCGCTCTCAGAACAGCTACTAACATGTAACTTCCTAGTTGAGTTGCTGTTAAACTAAAATCTAATTCAATAATTTGCTTCAATAACCATAATTTTGTTAATCAATAATGACTGTTGTATTTATTTCAGATTTGGCGTCGGGATGTTCATTTAAAGAACTGCATTATAATTTTAGAGTGGGAATATCAACTTTTACAAATAGATTGTTTGTTACAAGTATGGTTAGGTACACGTTTTTGTAAACTAATAACGAGGTAATCTACCCTGTCGAGAATATAATCTGGTCGGTATATATTTTCAAACTAATATAACCTTTTCGACCACAGGCCGGCTCTGAAACTAAGATAAAAACTAACTGCCGTACTCAGAGCCTACGGCGCGGCGCGGCGATGTGAAGGGCGCTGTGGAGTGTAGAGTGAAGAGTGCTGCGGATCTGGTCCGACCAACGTATTGGATTCCGTCCATGAGGTCTTCCGTTTGTTTGCCGGTCACAATCAGCTTTTCGAGATTGTCACTGCCTTTCCTTGCAATGTGACCGAAGTATTCCAGAATTCTGTGTAGAAACCCAGATGACAATAATGAGATTTTGAGTTCTTGCAATATAGATACGTTAGTCCGAAATGCTGTGTAAGGGACACGGAGCTTCATTCTCTAGCACCAAATTTCAAAGGCTTCAATGCGTTTGCGATCTGTAGCTTTACTTAGATCTAGTAGGTCGAATAAAACAGTTTATGAATTTATAGATTTTTACGAACTAAATAGGTATAAAAGTCTTACACATATTATATCCACAATGGTATCTATTTCGACTCCTATTTCTAGTTGTAGACAAGTAAATCTTTTTTTTTTCAACTAGAATTTATTTTTAAAACTGCTTTTGGTTCTCACCAAGCTTCTGTTGTAGAAAGTGTAGGAGAGCGCTGCGAAGTAATACTCCGTCTGAATTTTAACTTTCGTGTATTTTTTATTTTTTTCAAAATACTTTTCTGACAAATATAATCTATCGGAAAATTATACATAATTACGGACGCGATTTCCAACATTAGGAGCGGAAAAAGTCACTCGTACAGACCCCCAGTACGCACTACTGCGGGAAGAACGCCGTGGCCGAGTCGGGCGAGGGCCGCGCCGACGAGTCGGACGCGTCTTCCGCGCCGTACCCGCCGTACCCGCCGTACCCGCTGTCCACCGCGTCCTCCGGCGCCGCGCACTCCAGCACCAGCGCCGGCCGCAGCGCGCGCGGGTGCTCCGCCAGGTACGCCACCAGCTCGCACGCGCGCGGCCTCTCCGCCGCCTCGCGCCGCCAGCACGCCAGCGCCACGCCGCGCGTCTGCATCGTCGCGTCCAGCGGCAGCCGCGGCCGCCCGCCGCCCACTACCCACTCCAGCACGCGCAGCGGCGACCACGCGCCGTACGGCCGTGCGCCCAGCGTCACCACCTCCAGCATCAGCACGCCCAGCGCCCACACGTCCGACGCCGCCGAGAACGCGCCGCGCTTCAGACTCTCCGGCGCCATCCACAGCACCGGGAACATGCCGCGCCGCCGACACGCGTACTCCGCCGCGCCGTCCGCGCCCGCCGCGCTCGTCTCGCGCGCCATGCCGAAATCGCCCAGCTTCAGCGAGCGCCGCGCGTCCACCAGGCAGTTGGCGGCGCGCACGTCGCGGTGCACGATGCCGCGCTGCGCCAGGTACGCGAGCGCCGACGCCGCTTGCCGCACCAGCCGCGTCAGCGCCGCCGCCGATACGTGCGTCGCTTCTTCGCCGTCCGACTCGCAAGAGTCCGCCGCCGCGCAATCGGCTCCCTCCGCGAGATGTCGTCTGGCGCGCAAGTAGCCGAGCAGATCGCCGAAAAACGCGTGCTCCATGAGCACAAGCAGCGTGTCGTCGGTGCACACGCCCACCAGGCGCACCACGTGCTCGTGGTCGAGCGCCGCCAGCGTGCACGCCTCGCGCAGGAACTCGCTCTCCGCCGACGGCGCGGCGTCCTCGCGCAGGGACTTGGCGGCGACGGCGCGCAGCGCGCGGCCCGGCGCCCGCAGCAGCGCCAGGTGCACGCGGCCCGAGCGGCCCGCGCCCAGCTCGCCGCGCAGCTCCAGCTGCTCGCGCGGCACCAGGCAGCCCGCCAGCGCCTGCACGCTGCGCTGCCGCCGGCTCAGCACGCTCAGCCGTATCTCGCGCTCGTACTTGGAGAGGCGCCGCTGCAGCACGCGACGCGCCAGCACGAGCGCGCCCGAGCACGCCGCGAGCGCCAGCAGCAGCGCGCCCGCCGCCGTCGCGTCGTGGCAGCGCGGCGCGAACCGCTCGCCGGAGTACAGCACGCAGCGCGAGCGGCGGTCGTGCGGCGGCGCGGCGCGCGGGTAATGCGGGCGGCGCGCGCGCTGCTGTGTGACGCGGCCGCCGCGCACGCGCCACGTCGCGACCAGCTCCGCCGTGTCGTTGTACCACTCGTGGATGAACACGCGCGGCTCGGAGAGCGCGCGCCCGTCGTAGCGCAGTTCCTGACACACGCCTGACACGTTCGCCGCTTCGAGACCCTTCCAGAACAGTCTGCAAGGAAGACGATCAGAAGTAATTGTATGCAAAGCTTAAATTATTATTTTGACAAAAACTACGTAGGTATTTAAATACGATCATTAATTTTAAAAAATACTGTCACAATGTTTTCCAAAATTTTTTTGCATTGTATATGTAGTCAGTAATAAGTACTACCACTTGGATTCGTTTTCGATCGCAGTCTGGTGCTCTATTCTGAAAATCCGAAACGAAGTTCGAATCTTCGGACGATCGAAGTCTATGACGATACGAATGTACCTACATAGACTTATGGTCGTAACCATAGACTTATGGTTTTTTATTTTACTTGTTTCCTTTGTTTTGTTCCTTATTATGACTTGTTTTTATTTTTATTTTTATTATTATTTTAAGCTTTAATTATATAACATGTTTTAATTTATGTTAGTATGTTGGCTGGCGTTCGAATGTCACTCAAGGTGACCACTGAAAACCAGCGTTGCGCTGTGGCTCGTGTCGCAGTGCAACAATAAGCTGAGTGGTCACCTACGTGTCACATTTATGTGACGTACAAACCTCCTTTTTTTTTCTTGTTCATTGTATGTTAGATATATAAATTTATGTAAAACGAGTGTGTGCGTCATCTTATTGTGACTAATAAATGAGTTTTCTTTCTTTCTTTCTAAGTAACACGAATCGGAACATTTACAGTGTAGGTACATTCGTATCGTCATAAACTTCGATCGTCCGAAGATTCGAACTTCGTTTCGGATTTTCAAAGTAGGGCCCCTGATACGCCCGGTATAGCATAACGCTACGACCAATAGTAACGAAACATTAATGAAAAAATTGCAAATCTTTGAACCGGGGCAAAGCTAGGGTGAACCTAATGTTATTGAATAATTTATTTATTATACTTATATTCAGGAAGAAATAGGAATCCCGAAAGACTAATAAGTCTAACTGCATATATCTAATTTGGATTATACAAGACTTTGTTATTACAAAAAAGGATTTAATACGTAAAATACCTGGAGGCATTTTCCGT
The DNA here is from genome assembly GCA_009982885.2 of Hyles vespertilio. Lineage (NCBI taxonomy): Eukaryota > Metazoa > Arthropoda > Insecta > Lepidoptera > Sphingidae > Hyles > Hyles vespertilio. The sequence continues at coordinate 25,323,645 of CM042807.1, forward strand.
GTGCAGGTCGTTTCGGACCTCCGGATAATGTTTAAACAAATTAACATAACCAACGCCGAGAGTGAGCAGCACGTCGGCAAACGCGGCGGCCCGCAGCGGCCATCTGCCCCGCCACGTGTTGTTCATGTGCTGCAGCAACCCCCCCGCCGGCCCCCGCGGCCCCCCCGCGCCCTCCCCGGCGGCGCCGCGGCAGCGGCTCGACACGGAGAACACGCGCATGCTCGGCGCCAGCCTCCCGCCGCCCCACTCGCGCGCCACCCACGCGTACCCCGCCGCCGGCGTCATGCCCAGCCCGGCCGCCTCCCGCACCACCGCGGCCGCGGTCTGCGCACCAGCGTTCACCAACATCACGCGCGCCTCCTTGTCTTGCAGCTCCCTTAGCGTTTGTCTGATGTGGAGAGCCTTCTCGTTCTTCAATACGACCTCGCCCAGTACGAGTTCGCGGTCTGAACCCAAAGCTTTCACCAGTGCCTCCGCGTATGGGGTAGATTCCGAGATGACTGCGACTCGGATCCAATTACATTCTTTAATGAATTTGCGCAAAGCAGTGGCAATGTCGTCGACGCCCGCGAAGGGGGCGTGCGTAATACCGTCGTTGGGGTCGGTGGAGACGAGCGCGAAGTGCGCTGGCGCCGCGCGGTCGGCGAGCGCGCTCGCGCCCTCCGCGCCCGCCACCACGCCGAGCAGGCCGTACCTCCTGGTCGACCTAGTCACGTTCGAGTACGCAGAGTGAATCGTATCTACATTAGAACAAATCACGTTCACTATTCTCACGTCGATATGCAAATTTAACTCCATCAACTCCTCGTAGAAGCGTTTCCCGATAGTTTTGTAAATACCGAACTCCCCGTGTTCTTGGCAAATCAACACCACCACCAAGTAATCACCTGCTAAAGTTTGGTTGACGCACTCGTTGAATCGAGCGTGGTTTTCGATCGCCCAATCGCATGCGGCTTCCGTCACGTTACCGTTTATCTCCATGTCTAACACGTCCCGAACATCGTCAGGGCTCAAGGAGAACTTTCGAATGACTCCATAGATCTGAGGCGCATATTTAAGAAGCAACTCCGAGACGGCGAATACTCCAACGATGTCGTGCTCCATTTGACACGGCAAACGGCGACAAGCACAAGGGGCCGCGCCCATCGGCTCCACCCCGGAAACTGCACCCACACCTCCCAGTCCATGAATAAGAACGAGCTCTTGCCATCGCTCAACAAGCCGAGCAGTGCGACGCGGCTGACGGCTTCAAAACGAATAGCCCACGATTTGGCGATGATTCTTTCAATAAGCGTACGCGCTTCAGACAAATTCTGGAGTGTCGGTATCGCCACGTACATTATTGCGCGACTCGAATTACTGAAAAAGATAAAAATGCAATGAACTCGGGTGTTGTGATATCGCAATATGTAGATTTGTATATTAATGGAGAGGCTCACTCGGCATTTAAAAACGAACATTGACGGAGCGCGCTCACGTCGCCATAAAACGGCCATGAAGAGGCGAGCGCGCAGACCGCGGAGCGGCGCGCCGCCGGGGCCAGGCGCACGTACGCGCGCGCAGACACCGGCGCCGCCGCCGCGCCCAGCGTCACCAGCGCCGGCCCGCCCAGCGCGCACGACCCGTCCACCAGCGGGTTGCACCGGCCCCACTGCTCGCCACAACTGTCCCGCCACGCCCACGCTGCCGCAGGTACTACTGCAACCCTGCAACCCACCCCACACTCTCTTACCGCTGCCAGCTTAACGCACTCATTAAATCTCACGTTAAACGCTTCATAGCTTTAACGTGAGATTTAATGCTACGAGCGCATATCGATAGCTTCAATGTATAAAGACTGCACTGCCCCGAAGGTCTTTTTACAATTATTTGCATATACAAACATAGGTGCATCCCACTGCAGGACACGATCCTCCTCTACAATCGAAAACACGATAATGCATAATGCCTTAACATTTTTATTGTTCTTGTTGTTCCTCTCTTTTTTCATTGAGGTTAATGGGCTTTTGAAATTGTTAGATGTGATGAATCGTTATTTTTAATCTTCGTCATATGTATACGTATAAATTATAAGCTACGCTATCTCACTCATTGCGGTAGCGACGTATCTGCTTGGTGAGCGCGCAGAGGTCTCGCGGACCTTCGCGCAGATCCACCCGAGTGTAGTGCAGCGCGTGGCGCAGCGCGGCCCGCAGCAGCGCGGCGGCGACCCGCGCCGGCCCCGCGCTCCAGTACACCACCACGCCGAGCTCCTCGCCGCGCACGGTCACCGCCCTGGCCTCGCCTGCCGAGCGTCACTCGTGTCAGTGCGCGTGTGCGAGTGTGAAGCGGCCCGGGCGTGGTCGCCGCATACTCACCATCGCGGTGCAGGCTAGCGAGCTGCTCGCAGCGGCCGCGTGCGATATCCGCGCTCGCGCACGCGCACGCCAGCGCTGCCAGCGCCGCCGCCAGCGCCGCCGCGCTCATCGTGCGCCGGCCGCACCACATTTATGTAGCAAAAAATGCGAACTATCGAAAGTATAATCAGTGAGCTCTTATAATATGGTACCACTACAGAAACATCGAGTCTTGGCTAAACACTGAAACAGCGCGTGATGAACACTTTTGTACACAGTGTAGTGACCGACTGCGTAGTTTAATTATTTTTCCTTCCTTGTAAATGTGGATAACTATAGTAATGTAATAATAACGCATAGGTAGCGATAGCATGTTATCAGTTGGGGTCCATTAGAGCAGGGACACAGTACGTACGGAGATGCGATGGTGTACGCATGTACATTTTGAGGATTCCGTACAATACTGGAAACTGTAAAGGATCTCTTTTTTTCAACGAGACTATCACCCATATTCTAAGACGTTCCTCGAAAATTTCTCGACGCCACTCGGCCTTACTTAGAGGAAATCTGTATTCATAGTTGAAAAAAGTCTCCTCTACTCAACGTTACTTAATACTTTTCATTTCCCGAGAAAAGAATCAACTGTTAATCTCAAGGTACGTCGTGACCTTAGAGTATATACATATAGAGGGAGCGCTGGTACTTCAAAAACGTAGATAAAAATGGTGGTACCGGGCCACCTTTTTTTTCCCGCCAATCAGTATGGATTCAGACAGCGTGGGGTACACATGAAATCGTCTAGAAAGAAAATCTTAAAATGCCATTTAGCGTCATTAAATTGTGCCCAAATTCTACCAAACGCATAATTAATAAGTATACCGGGTATCTCAAGACTGCTACCGAAAACGAAGCCGGGTGGTAGTTTTAGTGACTACAAACACAATGCAACTAAAAATTTCGCAAAGAAACGCGACAATTATTTTTAATGATTTTTTAAATATCGTCATTTTGGTTGGTAAATCAATAGTTCTTGCTAAAATAATAATTTAAACTCTTTTATACCTTAGATTATTTATAAATAAAAGGATATACACTATTATTTTAGGAAAAAAAATGTATTTACCACCCAAATATGGTCATTGGAAAAAAAATAACAAAAAAATTGTCGCTTTTTTTTTGCAACTTTTTCTGTTGCATTGTGTCTGAAGTCGCTTAAAGTCTCCCCTGTCGGGCGACCGTAAGACGGTCGCGCGCCCGGAAAATCAAAAGTCCGTCACCTGTCACATTTTCCCGGAAGCCGTAAAGTGGTGTCCAGGGTATACAAAGTTTGTATTATTCTCGATAGTTACACAGTTTTTTATAATTTAGATGTTCTTGGGTCGCTCCATTGTGAAAAAATTAATAAAACGTCATTGAAGTCGACAATGCCCGCGAAGTTTGAAATTGTTGTTTATTTCTGAAATAAAATTATTAAACGTGGTGGATTGTTCGTGAAAAGAAGAAAATATCATGGAAAAATAAGTAATTTATCATATTTCAGTGTTATACGTGATGTGTGGTGTGTTTTTAAGTTAAAATGTACGTGTCACCGGGCGGCCATTTTGTGTTAAAATTTGAACCGATATATTATGATGGATATTCCCACATACGTGTATCTAGAATTTGATATATTTGATAACTATCTGTGCCCGCGACTTCGTCCGCTTGGAATTTATCAAAAAAGTTAATTAGTTTATTTCGTTGTTTTTTTGTTTTTGCATTTTTATTTTTTGTTTTAGCATTTTATTTTTAGCAATTAATTTTCAGTTTTTAAATTAGGTTTATTGAAAAATTGCGCATGCGCGTGAGCTGCGCGCTGTACTGGACAGTACTTGGGCATTGCAACATTACTTATTTTTCTAAATTAAAAGTTTTTTTTCTAAAATAAATGTAGGCCTAAGTTACTCCTTATTATATTAGCTAACTGACAGTAACAGTCCCGTCAAAATCGGTTCAGCCATTTCAGGGATTAGCGGGAATAAACAGACAGACAGACAGACAGACAAAAAAAAACATTTTCGTTATAGGTATCGTGTATATAACGATATGTAGTTGGTCATTTTATTTTATTTCACGTTACAAACAGACACTTCAATTTTATTTATATGTATAGATTTCAGTGAATTTAGCTTTCTTGTTTAAACCAATTGGGTATTAGGGTTGGCACTAACACACACATTTATATGTTACCGGAAGTGTATGAAGTCTAGGAATTGTATACAGCTCCTAGGAAATGTATACGATTCCGAAGCTTTTTAGGAAATGTATAAGAATAATGGTTTCTGTAATAAAACACGTTGTTCAAATGAGAGTAATATTTTTTATCACAGGTAACAATCATAGCGTTAAATTCTATAATACTTAACCTAACTTAATTTTTTTTCTCGCTGGGAAAATCCCTTTACGGATCATCCCACCCCCGAAGGGGCGAGGGTGTGTCGGACTCACCGGTGCGCCTTCCGGCCCAGCGAGACGTGGAACTGGGTCGAGTCCCTATCGTAGTCTGCGCACCGAAATACCGACTAAAAACCCCGCGTTGGCCACCATCGGTGCACTTTGGAGACGGCCCCGGGATACCGCTCAACAGACGCGCCAGGACCGCCTCCTTGTGCACTGCCGCGTGCTTAGCGACCCCCAAACCTAACCTAACCTAACCTACACGCATTGACCTTTTACGCCGCACTAGCGCGAGCGCGCCGAGCGCCCGATCGGATGATGCAATACCCTCCCCTCGCTCCGCTATCCCCGCTTACCCCTTGATATCTAAAATATCTTACATTTCCGATTACTATTTAGGAAATGTATAGATTTCCTAGGAAATGTGTCTAATGTTAGTTATTTCACATATTTCCGGGCGATTTTAGGAATTACATAGATTCCTAGGAATTGCATACAATGACGGATTACATACATTTCGTTAACATATATTTGTATGTATGTATAATCCCTATAATGGTAAGAATCCCCGGGTTGGCCCCGCCTACGACCCCCGACGACGACTGGCCCTGGTAACACATAACATACGTACTATGAGGACAGACGAGAAGATTGTCGAAACTGAAGAAGAATTGAGCAGGTTACACCTGGGACATTTTGGTGTTATCGGAAGTCCGAAGTATCAGAGAGGATACGATAACCTTGAAGTCTGGTAACCTGCTCCTCTGCCGGGGGGACAACCAACAGTCCCGAGAAGGTGTCGGATCTCTTGTCCACAGGTCCTCTCATCAACAACATCGTATCCATCGAAAGTGTGTCGAGCAGGGTAGTGTACCTTATACTCAGAATATCAAAAGGGTATTCGTTGAAGGTCATACAGGTATACGCGCCGACCTCGACACACCAGATGAAGAAGTAGAGGAGATGTATGAGGACATAAGTCGGGCCATACATACTTCCAAAACCTACTTCAATGTTGTTATGGGAGACTTCAACGCAAAGTTGGGCAAGAGAAGCGATGCAGAGTTGAAATGGGGCAATTTGGACATGGGTAACGGAACCTCAGGGGGTCAGAGGGCTGCCGACGTTCTAGAAAAAAGAGGGACTCTTTGCGATGAACTCATTTTTCCAGGAAGCCGCCTCACAGGAAATGGACCTGGCTGAGTCCTAACGGTTCTACGAGAAATGAGATAGATTTCATCTTCACGACGAATAGACGGATGTTCAGAGACGTCTCTGTGAGATCTACAGGGTGAAAAACCGATAATGATCACCGAATGGATAGGGGCACATTGAATATCAAAGTCGAATTAGAAAGTCGTCGCTTGATGAAGTCTATGCTCCGACCATTTTTTTTTATAATGGCCTGGCATAGTGGCGGCATTGCACCTGATGGTAGTGCCAATGCCGCCCAGGCAGAGTATCCATTGGCATCGGACGGCAGTCCCATGCCAATGGAAACAATTATGCCGGCCTGCTAAGGTGCCTCTTCACACCACACCTTCACACACACCTACTCGCGCCCATATCCAAAACCCCCGAGAGCTTTCAACTCGAGGCTTACAATCGCTTTGATTGTCTAAAAGAAAACCTTGCATTGGAACAGTGTTGAACAGCGGTTTCGTAGAAGCTGTCCATACAGTGGGATCTAAGTATTTTTAGACCTCGCCGTAGAGATAGACCACAAAAACTCTCCGATCCACACTCTTGACCTCAAGGCCGAACGTCGATCTTTGACGCTGCAGTCCTCTGATCACGCCGAAGTATATCGGCGGTCTCTATAGAGGGATCTAGAAGTCCTTGCGACACGATGTCCGTGCTCACAATACTGTGAACATTAATTCGGTGGAACGGAAGCCCCAAAGTGTTTGCAAGAGACTTGTCTATTGGGCAAAGCCAGTTGTCTAGGCTGAAAACGGCCGATGGCCGCGTACTATCGACAAGGGCAAAGGTATTAAGAGAGATCGAGAGGTTCTACGGACAGCTTTACACCTCGGTTGTCAAACCTACTGTTAGCTCGGCCGAAGACCCGAGAGCTGAATTGATCTGACACTTTAGCGATGATATCCCGAACATCAGCCTGTGTGAGATTGAGATGGCCCTCAAGCAATTAGAAACAACAACGCCGGGTGAGGACGGATTCACTTCAGAGCTTCTGAAGTGGGCGAAACGCCGATACTGATAGTCCTTCAGAGGCTCTTCAATTCGTTCTCCTCGAAGGCTCGACGCCAGAACCACGTTCCTGCTCCATGCCTCTGGCGTTCAGCCCTCTGTTCTGCAAAAAAGGTGATAACACTTTGCTGAAGAACTACAGTCCCATTTCGCTCCTGAGCCATGTCTATAAGTTGTTTTTCGAGGGTCATCACAAATCATCGCGAACGCAAGTTTGATGATATATACAAAAAACCGAAGAATATAACTTGCCGCTTTGCTTAGCGTTTGTGGGCTATGAGAAAGCCTTCGATTCGATCGAGACCTGGGCTGTGCTACAGTCTCTTCAGCAGTCCCACATAAACTATCAGTACATTGAAGTGTTGAGGTGTATATACAACAACGCCACTATGTCGGTCCGAGTACAAGATCAGATCACGAAGGCGATTCCACTACATAGAAGCGTAAGACAGGGAGATGTTATATCTCCGAAATTGTTCACTGCCGCGCTAAAAACGCCTTCAAGCTCTTGCAGTGGAAAAGATTTGGCATCAATATCGACGGCGAGTATATTACTCACCTTCGCTTTGCCGTCGATATTGTAGTCTTGGCAGGATCGATGAAAGACCTTAGCACTATGCTCGAAGACCTTAATCGAATCTCCCAACAGGTGGATCTTAAAATGAACATGGACAAAACGAAGATCTTGTCGAATATCTATGTTGTGCCCACCCCCATTGGAGTTGGGGGCTCAACTCTCAAAGTCACTCAACGAGCCATGGAGAGGGCTAGGCACGGTGTTACCCTACGAGATCGAATTAGAAATAAGGAGATCCGTAGAAGAACAAAGGTTACCGACACAAGATTGGCAAGTTGAAGTGGCAATGGGCCGGGCATATAGTTCGTAGAACCGATGACCATTTTGGCCGAAAGGTTCTTGAGTGGAGGCCATGTACAGCCAAGTGAAAATGTCGGACGCCTGCCTACAAGGTGGACGGACGATCTAGCTAAGGTTGCAGGAAGTCGCTGGATGCAGGCAGCTTCCATCAGGTCATTGTGGAGATCCTTGAGGGAGGCCTATGTTCAATAGTAGTCTTCCTACAGATCTTTCTTTAGAAAACGAAGATCGGGTTGTTTACCCTCTGTGCCCCAAAGCGGGCTCGACCTGTATCCAATTTTTGGCCGAATATCCGGCCACTGTCGCTGGCAAGAGTAAGTTGCTGCGCCTATGTGTGGTGTGCAAGGAATGGACGCACACATTATGACCCGCCTGCAACGTTCCTCTGTGCGTGTTTAGGCGAGGCTTTTTCTATATTTTTTTTCTATTGTACTGTATATTAAACTTTATTATTAATTATATTTTAAAATTATAATTAATTTTATTTTAAAATTACAATTAATTTTATTTTAAAATTAATATGTATTTCATTACTCGAACGAAGCCATATCCATGTTAGTCTAGACAACGAATTCGATTTTTTCAAAGAAATGTTGGCATGAAAATTCGCGAATTCCGCCATTTTGAAAAGCGGACAGTCAAGGACATTCGCGATTTCCGCCATTTTACATGACCGACAGGACAGTGGTTAAACTACCACCCGGCTTCGTTTTCGGTAGCAGTCTTGATATACCCTGTATAATTAGCTACCATAGGTAACATTGCATATTTATTAATATATCGGAAGATATAATCGCAAGAATTTTACTAAAAAAAAAAATAGAATTAGCACGCTTTCTATAGACATATTTTTCAGTGTTGCAAATTTATAAAAAAATTAATAACTCGATATCCTGGTAAATATAAATAAATTTATATGAAAAAAACAATTTGACGTTATATTAAACCGACAAAATAAAAGTTTTTTTAATATTGTTTTAATTTCTGTTATTGTATTTTTTTTGTGGTGTACAATAAAGTTTATAAATAAATAAATAAATAAAATTAGTTTGTGACTAAATATGACTTGCAATATAAATATTTTGTAATTCTCCGATCTTATATAATTGGACATAATTTTAAAATCGGTGTGACTTTAATCCGGATTGTGAATATTGGCCGCCATTTAAATTTTAGAGCCTTAGCGCGACTTCTGGTAGGAGGTATATATTTAATATTTAACGGCCGTCCCCGTGTACCGGTAACATAAATTCATAGACGGAATTGAATATTTTGGTCGCCATTTTGATCTTTTTTGTTATCAACTCGATTGCTCTCAAAATTAATATCTGGCAGTCCCTGGGTACGGATAACATAAATTTAAAGTCATAATTGCATATTTTGGCCACCATTTTGAATTTTTTGTTTTTAACCCGATTGCTCTCAAAATCAATATATATCTGTTAAAGATATGTAAACAACCAAATCTATATAATGTGTTTTTAGGATACCCCTGGATCGAAAAATAAGACGTCAAAGCGTTATATTATAAGAAGGAGTCGTTTAGAAGACTGTTGGATACCTGCAAAATATTTTTATTATAATTAATATGATGAGAATACATTTTTAATTTTTAAATCGTAGTGAACCAACAATGTAGACGGTTGACCTGGTTAAGGTTTCAGGAAGTCGTTGGATGCAGGCCACTTCCAATAGGTCAATGTGGAGATCCTTGGGGAGGCCTATGTTCAACAGTGGACTTCCTATGGCTTTTTATGGCTGAAGAGAGAGAGAGAGGGAGAGGGAGACTGAGAGAGAACCTTAGATTTTGATTCTGAGAGCAATGGCAGCCACAATACTTTACCAATACAATACTTTACAACACTTTACTGGTATTACAATACTTTACTGGTGGTAGGTCTCTCATATGTGAGAGGCTGCCTGGGTGGGTACCACCGCAATGTCTATTTCTCCCGTCAAACAGCAGTTTAAATGCACTGTTGTGTTTCGGATTGAAGGACATTGTAGCCAGAGTAACTACTGGACATATTGAGACTTAACATCTTATGTCTCAGGATGGCGAGCGCAGTGGAATGCCAAGCATTGCTTTATAGTTCAAGATGTTGTTTGGTTTTTGCTACTGTTCATGAGCGGTCGCATCGCTTACCATCAGGCGAACGGCATGCTCGTCTCGCCATTCACAGCAATAAAAAAAAAAAAAACAAAAACCTATAAATGTGGCTTATTGGTACCGAGAAACCCTCAAATATTAATTTTGAGAGCAATCGGTTTAATAAATAAAAAGTTCAAAATGGCCCACAGTTTTTTAATCTACTTATAAATTTGGTTTATTGGTGCCGACTGCCGAGATACCCTCAGATGTTGATTTTGAGAGCAATCGATTCAATGACTAAAAAGTTGTAAATGGCGGCCAGTTTTTTAAATCTGGCTATGTACTTGGCTTATTGGTGTTGACATAACGTCAGATGTTGATTTTGAGAGCAATTGGTTCAATAAATAAAAAGTTCAATATGGCGGCCACAGATTTTAATATAACTATAAATTAGACTTATTGTTGCCGAGTTATATTCAGCTATTGATTTGAAAGCAATTAGTTCAATAAATAAAAACTTCAAAATGGCGGCCACGATTTTCAATACCTAATACGAACGAAGCTCGGCTATCGAAGCATAGGGACTAAAACAGTTACCATTTCACCACCAAGCATTTCCAATATTGCAATGCTATTGTATAATAACGCACAGGTAAAATTACTTCGTACTCGCAGTGAAAACGTATTCGGAATTATAGATAAACGTGTTAAAATAGTCGCCACAATTTTTCATTCTTTAAAAATATTATGTATCGATATTGTTATTGGGACCAAAAAACGTAATTAAATTTTGATACAGTTGGGGAAAATATGTTAACCGGCAACCCTAATGCAGCAATGCTACCAACATTACGACCAAGAAAATATCTACGTTTTTTAAAACACAAATGTATGACAGCGCTCCCTCTATATGTATATACTCTAAGCTCGCGACATAGACTTGACATGCATTTGACATATACCGGGTATCTCAAGACTGCTACCGAAAACGAAGCCGGGTGGTAGTTTTAGTGACTACAAACACAATGCAAGTAAAAATTTCGCAAAAGAAACGCGACAATTATTTTTTATGATTTTTTAAATATCGTCATTTTTGGGTGGTAAATCCATAGTTTTTGCTAAAATAATAATGTAAACTCTTTTATACCTTAGAGTTTTTATAAATAAAAGGGTATACACTATTATTTTAGGAAAAAAATGAATTTACCATCCTAATACGACCATAGGAAAAAAAAAACAAAAAAAAAAATAGTCGCTTTTTTTTCAACATTTTCTTTTGCAATGTGTCTGAAGTCACTAAAACTACCACCCGGCTTCGTTTTCGGTAGCAGTCTTGAGATACCCTGTATAGTCCATCTCACTTAGACTTATGCATAAACCATAAAAAATGAAAGTGACAAAACACAATTTGTAAATTGTGGTCCTTGTCATAGTTTCACATAATTTTGTAGGGAAGACTTTGTGTTACCCAAACACATAGGACGTGCGGTTTGTTATAAACTTGAATTACTGAGTATTTTACGAATATTTGCGGTCAAAATGTATGTAAAAGAGTGTTGTGACGGATTATAAGACAAAAGGTATGGTGTGCTGCTTTATTATTGGCTGTGATAGCCGATCTAAACATTTTATTTAGTAAATTAGACAGCTGGGTAAACACACTCGTTCAAAAATTGCATTCAGAAGACTAAGCATATTATAACTTTCTTAAAACCGTTTTCTCTCCCGCCACTCGAAATCAAGGTAAACTATAATTTATTTAATCTAAATAATAAAAATCCAGAGTATTCATCCTTGAGACGAAAATGAATGAAACCTCTTCTATAACCAGTCTCCCGGCAGCCTGTCTTCATAAATTGTCCTCCTGTGTATTAAGTGAAGCTACAACATGCATAATCTATAAATTATAAAATGTAGTTTCGAAGTCAGTTAAGTTCTATTTTTCAAATTTGAAGTCTGTATTCGAAAAAATTACAAAAATACACCCAATCCACCAAGTTTAATACTTCTTTATTTTTTATTTATTTTATTTTGGAAACAAACAGTCGTGTTCATCAACAAAAACAAAGATTTTATGTTTACAACTTACAGACTTTGAGTGCCAAAACTTAAAGTCAATGCAATAAATACCCAATCCACACACGCCTTGACCCGAGGCGTAACGTTACCTTACGTTATTTCAATTTATATTTTTTTCTGCACATATTAATTACACATATTGTATTCTTTCAATAATTAGATTAAATTTTTACAGATGACCGAATCCGAAACTGTGGGGAATAACAAAGAGTGCTGAAAGGACACATGAGCCTGATATGGATGAAAACAAAAAGTGAATAATTGTATTTTTGAAAAATCAATATTCCAGGAAAAAAAAGCCAGATGATTAAAAAATGTACAAGCGCTGTATTGTTACACATTCGATACTTTGCTATATAATTTTATTTTAATTAAGATATAGAAAAGAAAAAAAATATGTAGGTATATTTTTTCCATCAATAGGTTTTCTGTACCTTTGTTATTTACGATTTGTTTGGAGAAGCTTGTTATTAGGAACTTAATTTATGAAAATATTAAGTATATTGTAAATACTTGTTTGTAAGCTTTCTTAAAATAAATAAATAAAATAAAGTAGGATGTTATTCTATGCTTAGTAGTTACGTTACTATGAATTCTCTGATTTTCTATAATTTATAGAACACTCGGCAGGTTTTGTTTCTATGTATATATTATCATTACTATGTATTATTCGAGTTACGTACATGATATAAGTATTAATAATTATACAAAGCCATCTTTCCTTTTTTGCTTTCTAACCTTTGTGAAAATATTGCAAAACGTCACGTTGTTTAATACTGACGCCCTTCATCCGCATCATTCATCGCAGCTGGTTAGACGCCAGATGTAAAACGTGAGGCCGCGGTTTCGATGCCTGCTCAAGAAGAGACAAATATTTGAGTGACTTGATATTTTTTTCAAATCGGGGTGTTAGTGAGACCAAAAAGTCTCTCGCAGTTTCTGATACCCACGACACAAGATTATCATTTGTAGGGTCAGGACTATGAATTTGAATGTTGCGTCTATTTATTTATTTAGTTAAAATATTTATGGGAAAATGTATGACCTGGTATCCCTGCTTTTTTTACTTAATGTCTGTCCCTTACGGTGGAACTCGAATGTCGAGTCCATTTGATACTACGTCCATGCTCGCGACCTACCTTATGAAATACTTGAGGAAATATTTTCACTATGGAAACAGTGTTTATTATTTACATGATAAATTTTGACTGTCACTTTTCAAGTGAGTATAATATTGAAATTTCAAATAGTTTTAGTTAAATCTGTACCTTATTAACACGTCAATGACGTATTTGATGACGTATTTCCTCGACTCAACCTCACTTGAGGATCCTCTAGGAAATAGATATATTTTAACTAAGCATACCATTTTCGAGAATTCCTCGAATTCATTTTAAACGTCACCTCGACAGACATAAGGTTAAGGAAGATTCGAGGAAACGTCTTAGAATACGGGTGTAAAGCTTTAAGGTCGTTTCCTTAACCCTTTCTTCCGAGACCTCGAGAAAGATCGGTCCGGAGTAGGTGTTGCAGCCAGGCTTAGTCCCTGCGGAGATCTAAGAAGATCTTTTGCCGGCGTTACGGACGACAGGCCACGTGGACAGGCGATAAATTATGAACGTTATCCAACAATCACCTTGCCCAAACTTCTGAATTAATACTCATTTACATTTTACATCCAAAAATATAATAACTGGTTTATTCTATCGGTAACAGGATGAACAAGGTTTGACCTGTAACATAATTATGTATAGGTACATATTTTGAACTTTGTTCTATTTCGTCATAAAATTAAAATGATTTGGAGTCTGATAAGAGTGATGAGTAAAGAAACTGGTAAAACTAAACCACGTGATACAGAGTTTAGTCTAAATATTAATAATCTTGAAGTATCTAGTGCTTTCGAGATTTTTTCTCAGATGTACCAGTTTCTATAAAAAAAAGTTTAAATTCATCTCTTTCCATAGCAGAAAAGTAACTGCAACAAAGTGTGCCTGGTAGCAGAGGTTCATTTGTATTCCATTGTGTTGACAGTATGGATATAATAAAAACATTTAAGTTAATCAATATAAAAAATACATATTGTGACCTTTGGGGAATCTCAACAAAAATACTATATGCTGTAATACCAGTTTTAGCTCCCCAGCTAGCTGTAATTTTGAATGCTTGTATAAATAGTGGTATATTTCCTGATAAAATGAAGTTAAGTAAAATTATACCTCTTTTCAAATCTGGTCGTAAATATTTTTCTGGCAATATTGTAGAACTAAATATAAGACAAGCCAATAGAAATGCACTGAATGCATCAACTTTCTATAAGAAATATCACCAAATACTTGAATTTACAAAGCTGCATTTACAATTTACGCTTGGCAGGCACACCAGACTCGGCCGCCAACATGTTCATGGTTGTTGCGGGTTCAGCAACCGGAGCACATCTTAGACTTTACGGAGTCATATTGGGTGTATTGGTAGTGAATCACCGCACACTATAACGGTGAAGGAAAAAAATCGTGAGTAAATCTGCATACCCATGTCCCATAACCCAATCGATTTCTAAGAATTTCTGTGGTATGTAAAGCCGTGAATCCAGCGGCCAGCTAGGTGGACTATATAAGCTAACCCCTCCCAATAACTCTCGATTGTAGAGGAGGCCCGTGTCCTGCAGTAGAATGTATTTGGGCTGATACACTACAGACACTGGAAGGGTACAGGTACATGTGTTAACAATTATGTATTATTATTTATTACTACTACACAATTAGTGACTATACTGTGTCTCATAATCTATTATCGAAATGTTGTTTATAAATCTTAGAGTATATACATATAGAGGGAGCGCTGTCATACATTTGTGTTTTAAAAAACGTAGATATTTTCTTGGTCGTAATGTTGGTAGCATTGCTGCATTAGGGTTGCCGGTTAACATATTTTCCCCAACTGTATCAAAATTTAATTACGTTTTTTGGTCCCAATAACAATATCGATACATAATATTTTTAAAGAATGAAAAATTGTGGCGACTATTTTAACACGTTTATCTATAATTCCGAATACGTTTTCACTGCGAATACGAAGTAATTTTACCTGTGCGTTATTATACAATAGCATTGCAATATTGGAAATGCTTGGTGGTGAAATGGTAACTGTTTTAGTCCCTATGCTTCGATAGCCGAGCTTCGTTCGTATTAGGTATTGAAAATCGTGGCCGCCATTTTGAAGTTTTTACCTATTGTACCGATTTATCTCAGAATCAGTATCTGAGGGTATCTCGGCACCAATATGCCAAATTCATAGTAAGGTTTAAAAAAAATGTGGCCGCCATTTTGAACTTTTTATTTATTGAACTAATTGCTTTCAAATCAATAGCTGAATATAACTCGGCAACAATAAGTCTAGTTTATAGTTATATTAAAATCTGTGGCCGCCATATTGAACTTTTTATTTATTGAACCAATTGCTCTCAAAATCAACATCTGACGTTATGTCAACACCAATAAGCCAAGTACATAGCCAGATTTAAAAAAACTGGCCGCCATTTACAACTTTTTAGTCATTGAATCGATTGCTCTCAAAATCAACATCTGAGGGTATCTCGGCAGTCGGCACCAATAAACCAAATTTATAAGTAGATTAAAAAACTGTGAACTGTGGCTATTTTGAACTTTTTATTTATTAAACCGATTGCTCTCAAAATTAATATTTGAGGGTTTCTCGGTACCAATAAGCCACATTTATAGGTAAAGTATTGTGGCTGCCATTGCTCTCAGAATCAAAATCTAAGGTTCTCTCTCAGTCTCCCTCTCCCTCTCTCTCTCTCTTCAGCCATAAAAAGCCATAGGAAGTCCACTGTTGAACATAGGCCTCCCCAAGGATCTCCACATTGACCTATTGGAAGTGGCCTGCATCCAACGACTTCCTGAAACCTTAACCAGGTCGACCGTCTACATTGTTGGTTCACTACGATTTAAAAATAAAAATGTATTCTCATCATATTAATTATAATAAAAATATTTTGCAGGTATCCAACAGTCTTCTAAACGACTCCTTCTTATAATATTAACGCTTTGACGTCTTATTTTTCGATCCAGGGGTATCCTAAAAACACATTATATAGATTTGGTTGTTTACATATCTTTAACAGATAGATATTGATTTTGAGAGCAATCGGGTTAAAAACAAAAAAGTTCAAAATGGTGGCCAAAATATGCAATTATGACTATAAATTTATGTTATCCGTACCCAGGGACTGCCAGATATTAATTTTGAGAGCAGTCGAGTTGATAACAAAAAAGTTCAAAATGGCGACCAAAATATTCAATTCCGTCTATGAATTTATGTTACCGGTACACGGGGACGGCCGTTAAATATTAAATATATACCTCCTACCAGAAGTCGCGCTAAGGCTCTAAAATTTAAATGGCGGCCAATATTCACAATCCGGATTAAAGTCACACCGATTTTAAAATTATGTCCAATTATACCGGGTATCTCAAGACTGCTACCGAAAACGAAGCCGGGTGGTAGTTTTAGTGACTACAAACACAAAGAAACTAAAAATTTCGCAAAGAAACGCGACAGTTATTTTTTATGATTTTTTAAACATCGTCATTTTTTGGTGGTAAATCCCTAGTTTAAGCTAAAATAATAATTTTAACTCTTTTATACCTTAAATTATTTATAAATAAAAATATGGTCAAAGGAAAAAAATAACAAAAAAAAAGTTGTCGCTTTTTTTTGCCACTTTTTCTGTTGCATTGTGTCTGAAGTCGCTTAAACTACCACCCGGCTTCGTTTTCGGTAGCAGTCTTGATATACCCTGTATAAGATCGGAGAATTACAAAATATTTATATTGCAAGTCATATTTAGTCACAAACTTATTTTTATTTATTTATTTATTTATAAACTTTATTGTACACCACAAAAAAAATACAATAACAGAAATTAAAACAATATTAAAAAAAACTTTTATTTTGTCGGTTTAATATAACGTCAAATTGTTTTTTTTCATATAAATTTATTTATATTTACCAGGATATCGAGTTATTAATTTTTTATAAATTTGCAACACTGAAAAATATGTCTATAGAAAGCGTGCTAATTCTATTTTTTTTTTAGTAAAATTCCGGCGATTATATCTCCCGATATATTAATAAATATGCAATGTTACCTATGGTAGCTAATTATATACTTATTAATTATGCGTTTGGTAGAATTTGGGCACAATTTAATGACGCTAAATGGCATTTTAAGATTTTTCTTTCTAGACGATTTCATGTGTACCCCACGCTGTCTGAATCCATACTGATTGACGGGAAAAAAAAGGTGGCCCCGGCACCACCATTTTTATCTACGTTTTTGAAGTACCAGCGCTCCCTCTATATGTATATACTCTAAGTTATAAATATAGGTCTACCAGAATCTCATGGCATTTGGGAAATTTGAATTTCCGCATCGCAATACTGGGGTAATTGGATAAATTTGGATTGAATAATTTTAATTAATCATTATTTCAAATTAACATTATTTTATTAGTAAAACTTTACTAAAGTACATAATGTTTTAAGTAAAAATATATAGGTTATTTAAACTTTAAAATAACTTCAAAATTGGACTTTTAGATTAATAGCCAATTAAAATAGGGAAATTAGTTTTTTTCAGTTCTAAATTATAAAACACATACCTACGTGCCATGCGAGTATTTATAATATCGAAGGAGCGCTGATACTTCCAAAACGTCATTCAGATCTTGTCATTGAGCTCAACCGGACCTTGGATCTCATTTCTACATGGGGTTCCAGGAATATGGTTGAGTTCAATGCCAAGAAAACCCAGGTGTGTGCGTTCACGTACAAAAAAATCCCCGTTCTCTCCCCTCCCCATTCCTCAGGGTGCTCCCCTCTCAGTGCGGAATGACCTGAGTATCCTTGGTGTGGATATCCGCTGTGATCTCAATCCAAGGAATCACATCGAGGGCGTAATATCTGCAGCAGTTTATTAAAAATATTTTTAAACGGAATATTATCTATATATATAAAAATGAAACCCGTTTCGCGTTGTCACGGCATCACGCGTGAACGGCTGGACTGATTTGGCTGATTTTGGTCTTGAAATATTCGTGGAAGTCCTGGGAAGGTTTTAGGGGTGAGAAAAATAGGAAAATTTCTGAGGAAGATACTAAAAACCTTTTTTTTGGGTATCGTTCAAGCGTGATGCGTCCAGCCAGTATAGGATGATCTTTGTTTATTTGACGGGAGACGTAAAATAATATTATCTAGATACGGCGTCTTGCGCATAATTTTGTTAAATGTAAATTAAAACGATGTCCACATCTACCAAAATCGCCCATTGTTTTTTGAGATTATTGCAACAGTTTTAAACAAGGTATACTCTATCGAAGCGAATCAAAATATATCTAATTATAATTTTTCGTTTTCATAAACGACATTGTTTTTTGAATTTATACTTTTAGATGCGCTGGGGGACATATTTAAATTTCGCATTAGGATTGTTTTCAGACTCAAGAATAAAAAAAATATTGGTACGTTGATGCCGTATCTAGACATTATAATGAAACGATATGCAGTTTTATATTTTTAAATATTTGTTCTATTACTTACGTCACCTGGTAAGGCAGTATGAAGGTTTTATTAATTTGTATATGGTAACGTACTAGACGCGACTGCCAACAAGTTAACGATGGTCACGGGTTCAAATCCCAGGGCACACCTCTGACTTTTCGGATTAATTTCTACGTGAAATAAAATCCGCCAACTCGCACTAAGCAAGCAGGGTGGACTATAATATCTTCTTCTATACTATAAAAATGAATCGCAAAAAGTGTTGGTAAGCGCATAACTCAACAACGCCTGGACCAATTTGGCCAATTCTTTATTTAAATGGTTATTATTACTTTATTACTAACAAAAAGTAATGGCGTGCAATATTATTAGGAAAAACAGCATTTTGGTGCTGAAATAAGGGACGGAATATTGGATGGACAATAAAAAACGCTAAAGGTTTTAATGTCAAAATTTCATTTGGCAATCTTTATATGTACATGTATATGGAGAGACGTGATATAATAGAGTGGAAGGTACGGGAGAGGGCTTGGATAGCTGACAGATTTGATAGGACGAAATGTAAATGCACGTTATAAGACGGGATGGATAATAAAAGAGAAAGGACGGGACGGATCGGGAAGAGACTAAACAGACGGATGAGACGGGATTGAGCCAGACAGTAGGATAGCTATGTCAAGTTTAGGTATACAAGAGATTAATACGAAAAATAACATGTATTTGGTGTGGAGTGGAATCAAAAAATATATGCACCCAGGCGAAGCTGGGTCGGGCCGCTAGTTATATTATAATTACTATGGCTGAGTGAAGCGAAGTCGCCCAGAACGAAGAATCAGTATACTCTTTTTCGCCAAAACAGTGAATAATTGCGAAAGCCTTATGTAATCCATCAATGAATCCGTTACAATGTAAGCAAATCGGATAGACCAGTCTACGCAAGCAGCACCCGTTCACGAGTATGACGCATGTGCCAGCCATCGGTCTCCTCAACCATGTTACAGAGAAGTGACCGACCTGGCACACGACGCCACCGCAAGCACAGACTTTTTAGCGAGCATGACATACCCAATCACTTACACAGAAAAACAATGGCAAATCTGACATGTTACTTGTGTACTGTGTGTGAAGAGGCACCTTAGCAGGCCGGCATAATTATTTCATTGGCATAGGACTGCCGTCCGATGCCAATGGATTCTCTGCCTGGGCAGCATTTGCACTTACCATCAGGTGCAATGCCGCCACTATGCCCGGCCAGAGTAAAAACAAAAAAAAAACGTACACACAAATGGTGGTACCGAGCCACCAGTTTCGTTTTAATTATTCTTATTAGTTCTCACTCAATCACACAACTTTCAACTTCTAAATTGTTAATAGTTTGATTATGAGTCGGTTTTATTTAAATAATTAGTAGATTCCAAAAATGTTATACGAAAGATGCAGAATTGAAAAATAAAAAACGTATAACTTTATTTGCAGTCTTCTTTTTCTCAAATTCATTAACACTTTAGTCAGAGCTTACTTCTAAATACGCTTCCTGTATGTCTTCTGGCGAAGAAGATGAAGATGAAGGATTAATAATAAACCGTTCCTTATCTAGAATCTCTGGAAACTCCTGTAAATAGGTAATTAATGCATTACTGTTTAGTATCAAAAAATGATATCAAAGTATATACGATAACATATGTATATGTACATATCTAACACTAACCAAAAAAATGAATTATCTAAACTATTCACTCCGACTTATTTGTTAAATCGACGTCGATATTAAAATCGACGGTTTTGTTTAAATTTGATCAAATTATTCACGGATCTGGCGATAAGCCTTACAAACAATGTGTCGCACTTGTGATCTAAGAAAGTATAGAAATCTTAAAATATTCACATCGAATGACATAACTCAAGTTTTAAATCAGCTGTTGGCCGATGATATTGACACATAAAAATCATTATGTTTGTTTTTAATTTTATGTCATGAGATTCCGGTACGCCTATATTAATAAATTATTATTTAATAGGCGTGTTTGCATAAGGCCGTAAGACTGCAAAACCTTTGCATATTTAAAAGTAAAAGTAAAAAATCCCGCTTTCGGAAACTAGTTTTTGATAATGTTTGTGTTCTGCTTAGAGTATTTATATATAGAGGGAGCGCTGGTACTTCAAAAACGTAGATAAAAATGGTGGTGCCGGGCCACCTTTTTCTGCCCTCCTATTGGCTAATATTTGAACAGGTTGTGCAACATACATAAATTACTTGAAAAAAAAATTAAAAATAAATAGTTTCGGTCTATTTAATTTCACTCAAACTCGTTTTAAAAGGATAATAGCTAAATATAATTTCGGCTATGAAAGGAATTTATAGCAATTTATTGCTAATTAATTAATTCAATTTTTACTAATATAGGAGCGCTACCAACATTACGACCAAGAAATTATCTACGTTTTTTAAAACGCGAATGTATGACAGCGCTCCCTCTATATATTTATAAATACTCTAAGGTGTTCTGATACTTTCTTGTTTAAAGCTGAAATCAAACCATCGTATTCAGTCTTATAAGTAGTAAAGCCACGTTGTTGTCTTTCATGACTCATGGGCAGGCTCATTCAGGGTGGTACCTACTACTGTCTCCCAGAAGATCGACGTGATTGTACGACCTGATAGCAGCAACCTACCTAAGGTAGATGCGTTCATAGTTGCATATTTATTTACAAATAACGCTGATTAATATGCTGCGGAACTCAAAAATGTAAAAACAGTACTGTAAGTATAACAGTATTTTTAATAAAATAATCTTATTTTAGATTATGTTGAAAAACACTTAGAAATATACTTTTGTTTCACATAATATCTGCAAGGGAATCCTATGAAGACGATGCGATTGGCTATGTACAAGTAAACCGAGAGGTACGAGGTTATGAACTTATCATGGTATTTCGTTGAATGATAACAAATAATTTTAGTTACAATTTTAGTTACAACTAGCTGTGCCCGCGACTTCGTCCGCGTGGAATTTAACAAAAAAATAAATAGTTTTTTTTCAAATATTTTTTTTTGTCTACAATAAATGTAGCCTAAATTACTTCTTATTATATCAGCTACCTGACAAAAAAGTCCCGTCAAAATCGGTCCAGCCATTTCAGAGATTAGCCGGAACAAACAGACAAACAAACAGACAGAAAGACAGACAAAAAAATCTAAGGGCATTTTCGTTATAGGTATCGTGTATGTATAATGAAATGTACTTGCTCATTTTTTTATATTTTCACTTTAAAAAATACACTTCAATTTTATTTATACTGGGTGGAATCGCTTATCGTCACGAAAAAATTTGTGCATGGCAAGTACATGATTTAGAACACTTTGGCATACTTATTTTAATTTTTTTATGTTTTTGTTTATGTAGTGTAAAATTAATTTACCACTACTAGTTACTAATTTAGAATAAGTTATTCATAAAACAACGTTGTTTAGAGAAAGATGCCATAAATGAAAAAAATCTTCATAAATACACATTATTGTTACCCTACTTTATACAATATGGATTCGAGTAGAAACTTCTAAATCTAAGTAATAAAATCCTTTGATCGCGCCGCCCTCACCGCCGCGCCGCGCCGCCGCAAGCGCAAGTACAAAGCGTGCCGCCGCACCGCGCCGCCCGCTCCCGCGCCGCCGACACCTTCCAGGGATCTTGCCACTTCCTCACTCCTCAGTCGTGCGAAATTCGGTACCGAGTGACGTTGTACGAAATTATTTTGGTTATTGGTTAGTTTCTTGCGGTCAAAATGAGTGATTACACGAACAGTGAGTATGTGACAATAATGACATGTTATGTTCGATCCAATAAAAAGTTGGGTCATGGAAGAAGGATGTATGCAGATACAGAACATCTGCAGTCTTTGCGTAGGAATGGTATCATGAATGATGAATCCACGAGTTCCCAGCACAAGAACTATTTTAACGACTTATCCGAGGCTACTCGATCATAGTAAGTTCAGACTTCCTAATCATGCAAGAATCCGTGACCTTCGACAGCGAAGTCGTCTATTCTCGACATTATTAAAACGTTTAAATAAAAACATATGCAGCTTTTTCTAAGATAGTAGGTACGTTATGAAAATAATAATGTAAATCTTAACAACTTACCAACAACTCCATTTACTTAAATGATCCTAACACACTAAAATTCTAAATAAATCAAAATGTCATATGGTAATATTTAGAGTAATAATACCGATAAATAGGCGCAAAGTAAGGTCAAGGTCTCTGCGCGACAGTCAGCTGTTGTGTGACATGACTCATACACTCGCGCGCCTGAGTATTGACATGTCGTCGTTGCACTTTTAAGTGTAGGGTGATTTAGATAATATGTGTTTTGGAGATATCTTGTACTGATGTTGTTTATGGGGTAGTTTGTAGTTTTTAATGATAAATCTCGTATATAACGTTAATTTGACATACACAATACACTATTAAATTTTCCGGACGATAAGCGATTCCACCCAGTATGTATAGATTTAGAATATATTATACTTCGTTAATTAATATTTACATCGAAATGATTTTACACATAAAAACGTGCCCATGAGATGAAATGCTTTTTGGGTCTCTCCGAGCTAGTTCTAACCACAGTAAACAGTTACATTATTTTATCACGTTAATTTAACTGTCTTACGCCCGAATACTGGAACGCAATTCAAATAATAAGTTGCTCTTAACAGCGCACGGCCCACTTAGCCAGTACATTTAATAGGGATTAACGTGGTTAAGCGCACCTTATTTTTAAGTTGCGTTCCAGTATTCGGGCGATATTTTATGAAACCTATTATTGAACGAGACCGCCTTCGAACAGCCTCGTTCAATGTAGAATATGTTCGGGGGTGCTGGCTGCGTGGTAAATAATACCAGTGATTAGAAAGTAGAAACAGTTTATTCGCACTGAGAAGTACGTTTTACAAGTGACGTAATTGCGGCGTAATTACGACACGTAACTGCGGCACCGTCGTGATGTAGCTGCAGAGCGGCGTACTGGGGTCTCCCGGCAGCGATTCTGCTTGTTCTCTTCAATACTTGCTGACTACTTGCTGACTTGCTGACTACTTGCTGGCTTGCTGACTTCTTGATGTTTTCTTCACTGTAGGCCGGAACCGAACTGATTTGCCCGGCAACAGACCTTCACGAACGCAGGGACCTCCGCGATAGCGGAGGTCCCGCGTTGTGGAAACAATACCGGGGCGTGAGCCCTCTGATTGTGGTCTATCCAAGCGACCCGTAAACACGGTGTCGTTCCTTGGTGAAGTCCGAAACGAGTTCGGACTTTAGGTGGCTTCGCGTTCGGATCTCGCTCGGAGCGAGATCCTTCCTTAGGGCTACCGGGACCCGCAGACGGCCCGCCCATCCGTTATGGGAGGGTCGGCTGACGGGGGAGGCAACGTGCAACTGGAGAGGCCCGGGCCTGAGTGAGGTGCAGGCGAGGTCGGACAGATTCCCTAACCCTACCACCGCTTCGGAATGTGCTATGGCTGAGTAGAAGAAGCGGCGCAAGAAACTTTCAGCAGCACCTTCTAAGGACCTCGTCCGCTACCGGGCGGGTGTTAGCCACCCGCGCCGGTTCTCACCAGGTGACCGAAGACGTCTCAGTCGCGTCGTTGTGCGGGTGTGTCAGGAACCACGGTTCCGGAATTCACTTCCGTGAGGAGTTCGCGCGGGAGCATCCGCCCGTCCGGTGGTCTCGCGTGATGTGGGGCCAAGTTCCGGAGATGTCTCCAGTCCGAGGCGTCCGCACGAGAGAACATGGACTTAGTGAGACGACGGATAAAGTCGTCCACTGACTCGATGTGGAGATCTCTCTCTATTGTGGAGTTCCTGACACATTTAGGGGCGTTCACGATTCTGCGGAGAGCCACCGATTGGACTTTCCGCAGAGCGTCTTTCTGGGAGATTTGCCCGACCCAGGGTGCCGATCTATATTCCCAATTTTGGGCTAATCCCTAGGGTCGGGTCCGCGATCGTCACAGGCGCGCTCGGCCAATGGGAGCGCGCGCTGCGGGGTGTCGCTGTAGCGACTTGCGGGGCGGTAGCTCGGTCGTGCGGGGAGTGCGGGGCCGCGAGGTGTAACTCCGCACCGAATTTGTGGGAGGCACCTAAGTTCGGCGGACCTCGCACCCGACATCATGCTTAAATCAATATATATACTAGGTTTTGACAATTTCGGTCTAACTACTCAAAACTTTATATAATCTCTGATAGATAAACACTCTAGTATATAACACGTAACAATATTGCACATAACAATTTACATAGTTAAATTATAACAAATATACATTTACAATGAACGACTTATAAGTGTAAGCTTATTTCTAAGGGAACGTTTGTTTTATTTATTAACACGACAACATTTTACATAAGAACATTATAAACTTATATAAGAACATTACACAAACAAGCTTATAACTATTTACTAGTAACATGATACAAAGCAAACTTAACTATTAAAAATTAGTCTTCGTCCTGCACAATTATTATAAGGAGGGCCTATAACTGCCACACAGTTACTGCAGTTATTATGGCAACATTTTTATTGTTACATTCTTTGTTGGTTCAGAAATAAACTTCATTGTATTTATTTTATTTACAGTTTACCTCATTTCGGATTCGTTGGAATTGAAACAAAGAGTTTTTTTGACCTTTTATACTCGTATTTGTGCATTGTGACACTACAAACCATTTATATACCATTATATTTAATAATAATGAAGAAAAGGAACTCCGTCGCTATAGTGTTAGTAAACAAACAGTTCACTGCGCTGTGACGTCATATGTCAAACAACTAGCGCTATCATTAATAACCAATATTTTTAATAAAAAAATAAAATCCGTCTTCAAAACAAAAAACCACTAAAAACCAAAAAATAACTAATAATAAGTACCACTAGTTACGTACGCTCAACCCCTAGATATAAGTCGTTTAGATAAGAAAAGTTAATGTCTTCGCAGTATTTAATATTAAACCACTCATGTAACTTAGCTATAAGAATAACATTTGTAAGTCAGTTTGAAATACACTCTCGTGTAGAACACTTGTATTTTTTAAAAGCTCCTCCGGCTCGCTCCCCTCATAACTGGCGCAGTCGTGGTAGGATAGTTCCAACTCGCATCGGTCATCTTTTGCATAAACCTCTGCGAATCGACTACGTTACGAGCGACTATCCAGAACCTATCAATCGGGACCGGACGGCGATAATACAGTGTTCCTGACTCCACGGTGGTTCAGCGATGTGGTATTGGAGGTAAGATCAAATTCTTTTACTACCCAGTATCCCTTGCTCTACTCCCGCGTTTTTGTGTGTTTAGTGTTTGTTGTTTTAACCTTAAAATCGGTAAATAGACAGTGCTAAGTACATTAATTTATTAAATTGCTTAAAATCAGTGAATTAATAAATACATAAGTTATTAAAATCTCCAATCGATTTAAACCTTATTACTTAAATTGTTTTTACTTAAAATCAGTAAAATCAAATAACTTTTAAATAAAAGTGTTAAATAAAAACCCTAACCCGGTTTAACACATATATAAGTAAAATAACTCTGTTAGTTACTTTTTAGTAAACTATATAAAGTTTTAAAATGACACAAGAGGGAGTAACCCCGTTGTCACAGCTGGCGCAAGCAGCCACACGTCCTATAACAGTCAACTACGACTTAATTGACAAAGTTTTGCCAATATATGATGGCAACAGTAAATCATTAAACTTTTACATAAGATGTGTAGAAAGTGTTTTAAAAAATCATGGTATACCCAGCACAGACCATATTGTGTTATGCCTTATTCGAAACAAAATAATAAGAAAAGCTTTAGAGGCCATCTCACTCGAGGTAGATATAGAGAATTGGTCATCGATAAAAACCGCTTTACTAAATAGATTCGGTGAACAACGTAATGAAGTTCAGTTGTTACAGGAAATGATGCGTTGCACCAAATCCAGAAATGAATCGTGCGAAGCTTATGGTAAAAAAATTAGAGATCTATTAGACGCATTATGCAGTGTAGGTGAATCTGCTACGAAAGACAGTAGATATTACCAGACAGTGGCTATAGATACATATATAGATAACATCGACTATAACATTGGTCTTGGTGTTAGAATTAATTATCCGCAGACTTTAGAAACAGCGATAGCGTTAGCTAGACAGGAAGAACTTAAGTTGAAACGGGCGGAAAATAAAATAACACAACCCCTGTTTCAACCCAAACAAACTTTTAATCGACCATACATAGGGACGAGACAACCCTATGCGGGCAATAACTTGTCAGCGCAGAATTTTAATCCGCGCGCTATTAAGCAAGAACCATCCGCGCAATTTAAAAGCCCAGGTTCGCGCACATACCCAAATAAAGTTAACAATATTTGCGAAAGCTACGAAACGTCCTACGACGTAGACGATGTAAATTATGGTGTAGCTCCTACTACACACATTAGTGAATCCCCGAATTTTCAGGTAGATGCCTTAGAAAATCCAAAACCTTGATACATTATTTACCGGAATATGAATACATAATAGACCAGTTACCGTATATACAGGTACCACTCATAGGTAAATTCTTAGTAGACACCGGAGCTTCACGCTCGCTTATCAGTACGGATGTGTTATTTAATAAACACATTGCGAAGAATGTTTATGTACAACCGTTTAAGATAAACACAGCTCATGGGACTTCTTCCCACGATAAGATCGTACAAATGTCTTTGTTCTCAATTTTAGGAACGGATGTTGATCATAAATTTTTAGTATTCGACTTTGATAAAAATTATAAGGGTTTAATAGGAAGCGACATACTTAGTACTTTTGGATGTCGAATAGACTATAAAAGTAAGAAATTAATTACAGAATCGAACACAATAGATTTATACTTTAAAAAAATAAAAATCGTAAGAAATATCAATGAAAATGTACAAGTGAATAAATTCACAACAGAAGAAGTTAATTCAGAGCTAAAAAATAATTTACGCAGAATCAGAACAGAACATTTAAATAGTGAAGAAAGACGCGAAGTAAATAAACTTTGTTTTCAGTATCGCGACATTTTCTATGTAGAAAATCTCCCGCTTACATTTACACATTCAGTTAAACATTCATTGCGATTAACTGACCAGACTCCTATATTCACTAAAAACTACAGGCGTCCGCCTTGTGAACAAAATGAAATCCAAAAACAAGTGGACAGCCTATTAAATAAAGGAATTGTTAGAGAAAGCATGTCACCTTGGTCGAGCCCAGTTCATTTAGTACCAAAAAAACAAGACGCATCAGGTCAAGTTAAATGGCGACTTGTTGTAGATTACCGTAAATTGAATGAAAGAACCATTGAAGATAAATATCCTATACCTAACATTAGTGATATTTTGGATAAATTAGGAAGAGCGCAGTATTTTACTACGTTAGACCTCGCTTCAGGATACCACCAAGTCGAGATGGACCTGAACGATATAGAAAAAACAGCTTTTACAACTGACAAGCGTTATGAGTTTCTTAGAATGCCCTTTGGCTTAAAAAACGCACCTAGTACGTTTCAACGCCTTATGAATAATATACTTAGAGACTTATTAGCAGATGGAACGTGTATCGTTTACTTAGACGATATTCTTATTTATTCCACCTCATTACAAGACCATATGACTAAATTAAAGAAAGTTTTTCAAAGACTTAGAGAACATAATTTTAAAATGCAATTAGATAAATCAGAATTTTTACGAAAAGAAGTAGGGTATCTTGGGCACGTGTTAACCCAAAATGGCCTAAAGCCTAACGAGGATAAAATCCTTGCTGTAAAGAAATTCCCAATTCCAACCACTCAGAAAGAAATTAAATCTTTTCTTGGACTTGTGGGTTATTATAGAAAGTTCATTCCAGATTTCGCTAAATTAACAAAACCATTAACGAAATGTTTGAAGAAAAATGCTAAAGTAATTCATACACCTGAATTTATAGAGGCAGTAAATAAGTCGAAACAAGTTTTATGTAACGCTCCTGTGTTACAATATCCAGACTTTAATAAACCGTTTATATTAACAACAGATGCTTCAGAAGTATCAGTAGGTGCTGTTTTACCACAGGGAACAGTTGGTTCTGATAAACCTATAGCGTACGCGTCACGTACTTTATCTGAAACAGAAAGTAAATATGCACCCATAGAGAGAGAATTACTAGCCATAATTTGGGCTACTAAATACTTCAGACCATACCTATATGGCCGCCAATTTACTATATACACAGACCATAAACCTTTAACATGGTTAATGTCCCTTAAGGACCCCAATTCGAAACTTACCCGATGGCGTTTACGTCTCGAAGAATACGATTATAAAATAGCATATAAAAAATGTAAATATGACCAACGCTGACGCATTATCACGAATAAAAATAAATGCGTTAGACGCGATAGAGAAATCAAGTACGTCCGAACAAAAAGAATTAATTGACGAACTCGAGTCTCTAGGAGAAGGACCCTCGTCGATAAGGTCACTTTTACAATTAGATGATTTGCTACCCCCTGTATCAAATGAAGTATTAGCAGATACAAACGTTTCGGAACAATTCGAACAAAACATAAATAATATACCGAGTTGTCCCG
Organism: Hyles vespertilio; assembly: GCA_009982885.2. NCBI lineage: Eukaryota > Metazoa > Arthropoda > Insecta > Lepidoptera > Sphingidae > Hyles > Hyles vespertilio. The sequence goes on from CM042807.1 coordinate 25,352,889, forward strand.
ACGCAATAGATAAAAAGTTAAAGCAGTTCCATATTCGAAGTTCCCCTGGTACGGAATATAGAATAGAGGATAAATCAAAAAATAATTACAGTATTAAACATGTATTTATACCTATTAATAACACAGAAGAGGAAACAATAAGATTTTTGAGAGAACATACAATTGCAGATAGGAAATTTTATTGCTATTTCCATAACGAAGAATTATACACAGTTTTTTGTAAAGTATATAATTCAGTATTCGACCAACGCGGTCCAAAGCTATTTAGATGTCTCACACGCGTCACACTTGTTGATGATAGCTGTGAACAGAAAACATTAATAAAAAAATATCATGAAGGAAAAACCATACACAGAGGTATCCAAGAAACATGGAAGCATCTTCAAAAGAATTACTATTGGACAAATATGTTAGTTTCAGTTCAAAAGTATATAAATGAATGCGAGATTTGCCTTAAATCTAAATATGAGAGAAACCCATTAAGACCACCGTTAGCCTTAACGGATACACCCGAAAAACCTATGCAGCATTTGTATATGGATTTATATAGTTCTGATGGTACTACGTTTTTAACCGTAATAGATAATTTTACGAAATTTGCACAGGCAATTCCATTGCATGCTTCTACTAGTATCCATGTCGCGGAAGCCCTTTTACAACTTTTTGCGATAGAAAGAAAGAAAAATGCTTTTATTGTCGCGGAAATCAGCCGCATTCAACACAGTACAATTATAACAATGCAAACAATATAATAATTTAACAAAATAATGTAACATATATATTAAAAACAGAAAAAAAGGAAAAAAAAACAGTAAGGTTAAGTATGTTGCGCGGCTCACTCGCGACAACAGGTCGACATCTCAGCATGTTGCTGTGTGATAACAGAAGCAACCACACAGCGCTAGTTTTCAGATGTAACCTAGGGTGACGCGACGTACAGGAGCTAATCTAGCCCAGCAACAATTACAGTAACAACAGAGACTATGTCTATGACTATGACTAATATGAGAAGATCTTAGTCGATTACATCAACTACTGATACCAATTGGTTAGCTTCTGATACCTACGCCACAATACTCGATCCCAGCGCGGGGCCAGGACCATGTATGTGACTGATTGGGTGCTATTTATTGATTCATTTATTTATCATATACATTATACAATATACATATATACACATACATATTACTGGTTAAAAATAAGTATGGGAGAATACCGCAGAGAATACCACTTAACTATACCTACATACAAGGCAAATAAAAATTACGGGAACGATAGGATTTGTGAATTTTTGTAATTAATTTTAAAGCAAATTTTACTTTTCAGCTCACGCAAAGGGGGCGGGAGCGAATTCCAGCATTTAGTAGCTTGAAAGCGAAAACTTCCCCGGAATGCGGCTGTACCATGTCGCGGAGTACGCAATAAGTAGGCTGTGGTGCGAGAGTCATATTTTTTATAATTATGAGCCCACAACAATTTGGAAAAGAGATACCGTGGAATTTGCAACTTTACCACACCAAACATTAGGGACGCGAGATGCAAGTCCCTCCTGTACTTCATGTTTAATATATTATTTATTTGTTTGTTCAAGAAAGGTGTTATATGACTACGTGGAGGGACATCGAAGCAAAAGCGCACACAGGCATTTTGGACTCTTTGAATTAAGCGGGATGTCTTTGAAAGTAACCGGGGGCCATAAACCGAGTCAACATAATTAAATTTTGAGAGCACCAATGAATCCACAAGTTTAATCCTAAGATCAGTACACAAATAGTTCCTTATTTTGTAAATTATTTTAAGACGATAAAAACAATTGCTTACCAAATTCATGATATGTTTTTCAAACCTTAATTGTTCGTCTACTAATAGTCCAAGGTTGCGAGCTTCTGAAACTCGTTCAATAATTTCTCCATTGACTTTTGGACTAGGGTTTGTTGTCATTATTTTATTAATTTGGTTTTTTGTGCCCAATATCATAAATTTAGTTTTTTTGGCATTTAAAACAAGAAAATTTGATTGCGCCCAAATAAAGACTCTTTCCAAATCCTGATTTAGTTTGACTACCGCGGAAAGTGTGTCCTCAGGCTTGAAGGATATATACATCTGTATATCATCAGCGTAAATGTGATATTTACAATGCAGGAAGCAACTAACCACATCAGCACTATAAAGACTAAACAATAAGGGACCAAGAATTGAACCTTGCGGCACCCCCCTGGTGACAGCACGTTTCTCGGACACTAAAATATCACCGTTATCTCTCCTGATCTCAACAAACTGTGTACGTCCGCTAAGGTACGAGCTAAACCATTGGACGGTGTTCTGGTCGAGGCCATATAGGCTAAGTTTGGTCAGTAGCAGTGAGACGTCGATCATGTCGAACGAGAGAAATCTAGTAAAACGAGGATAGTGCCCATTCCTTGATCTTGGGCAGCAAGAATATTGTCAGTCACATCCAGCAGAGCCGTGGAAGTGCCTCGATTTTTTCTAAATCCAGATTGTAAATCTGGTAAGATGGAATTTTTTTCAAGGTACTCCGTAATTTGTAAGTACACAGCCTTTTCCAGGATCTTAGAAAGGCAGGGCAAGAGACTAATCGGCCTAAGATCTTTAAAACTTATAGGGTTTGATGCTTTTGGAACTGGTTTAACTATAGCAGTTTTCCATGCAGAAGGAAACTCACCTATATTAAGAGATTTATTGATAATGGCCGTTATAGTCTCCAAGTTTTGAGGAATCGTCAAATTTACCATTTCGAGGGATATCCGATCAACACCCATAGCATTTGAAGACAGTTGTCTTATAAATTTAAGGACCATCGTAATATTGATTGGTTTTAGAGAGAATGTAGCTGCCTCGTGGTTTTGAATCGCTAAAGAATGGGGTATGGATACACTTTGTTGCAAGTCACTTGGCATATCTAAAAAAATACTGTTAATCAGATCAGGATTATGAAAGTGATGGGGAAGTTCACTGGATTTTTTTGGTAGGACCTTTGCCCTTAAGTTCTTTCAGAGCAGCCGAGAATTGTGGATATGACAATTGATGTTTTGTTGAAAGAATGCCTTTTTTTCATTGTATAACGCAACGTTAACTAGACTTTTAAGCTCTTTATAGCATACTTTATGATTTTCCATTTTGGTCGACCGGTATTTGGCTAATGCTTCATCTCTAAGCCGCATCATAAACTTAACGTTGTCAGTGATCCAAGGAGATGAAAGATCCCTTACAACCTTAGACTTAATCGGGGCGTATATATCAAATAGTGATATTATAACGTTAGTAAGGTCACCAACCATACCATCCAAGTGCTCGAATGAAGCAATCAAATCCCACCGAATCGAATTAAGATGATTTTCCCACAACTCAATAGGGATGTCCCTAATAGGTCTATAAATAACCCGCCTAGGGTGTGTCTTAGGTTTATTGAAACTAAATTTTGCTGTCACGAATGCATGACCTGAAAGAAAGCCTGTGTATTCAATTTTCACATCGACTGCCCGGACATTAGAGCAAACCACATCGATTAATGTTTCAATATTCTCTGTAAAGTGAGTGGGCTTATTCACAATCTGTTTCAAACCCAGACCGTGCAAAAACTCATAGAATAAAACCGTTCTCCTATCAGTTTCTCTCAAAATGTTAATGTTAAAGTCTCCTAAGAGGATAACATTATCGCAGAAGGAAAACGATGTCACAGAGTCCATGATGGCTTCGAAAAATTCGTTTACATCCAACCAGGGTGGGCGATAAGCTGTACCCACTAGTAATGTGGAACCCTTGACGTTCATACGGAACCACATTTGTTCCACAGTAGGGTGCGAAGGGTGCGAGCACAGACGTGCACTAATACCACGCTTAATGTAGAAACCAACGCCGCCGCCCCGACCAGCACGCACACTGGTTGGACGTGGTATATGCCTAAGAAAATAGTTAGGAACAACAGGGGCACGACCTTCTTCACCTGCTTTAATCCAGGTCTCATTCACTGCTAGCATGTCCAATGAATACTTTTCCATGGCTGCAATGAAGTTGTCATGATTAGTGCCTAGAGAACCTGCATTATATAAACCAACTGTCAAAAACTTTTTATTAACCATTAGTAAAAAAAGAAATAAATAAATAAACTGAGTATAAAGAAAATAACAAAAAAATAATTGCTTCAATAAGATGTACGTATAAATATATATTTTCGATTAAGACATTTATATAAAATGTTATTATAATTTCATGGAATATATTAACATAGTAACAAAACCCCATAAAGTGGGGCCGTTTAAAGAGCGGGTAAGGAAATATGTGGTTAAAAAACAAAATTTAATAAATACGGTGAAACATGAACTCAGTACTGTTACAATTAGTGCGGGTATTCTCGTAGATGTCATTAAGAAATCATTTTTATTTATATAATAATAACAATAATGGCGAAAAGTTGATATACTTGTAAACTCCCTTATATCAGGCGGCCGAGTAACAGTAAAATTAGACACAGTAGCAAAGTATAAATTATGGCCGGTAATTTGATTTTGTATCAAGCCAAAGAATGGACTCATATCAACCTGCTTAGCTATTAGGCATACCTATATAAGATAACCACAGATTCCGACCACAAATTTGATAATGACGTTGTTAAGGAAATATGTACGATGCATAGAATTAGTATCCATTTTACAACGCCATATAACCCAAACTCGAATTCACCAATAGAGAGATTCCACTCAACTATAGGCGAATTAATAAGATTACAGAAATTAACTGATAAAAACGATATATCAATCCTTATGAGAAATGCTATAATAGCTTATAATAATACTATACATAGTGCGACAGGCTTTACACCATTCGAGTTGCTCTATGGTCATACAAGTAGCCGTAATCCTTTAGAGTTATTTTATACACAAGAATATTATCAGGATTACGTATTAAAACACAAAGGTCAGATGGAAATTGCACAAAAATTAGTAGCTTCAAAATTAACATTTGACAAAGAAAAGGTAATACAGAGGGCCAACAAAAATAGCGAAAGTATTACACTAAAAATAGGTGAAAAAGTATATAAACAAGTTGCAAAGTCAACTCGGAGCAAGAAAACCGAACCACGTTATTTAGGTCCTTATACAGTTGTTAGAATCCACCCAAATAATATAATTGAAATTGTTGGAAAACATGTTAACGCCAAGACGATAAGGGTTCATTGCCGATTGTTAAGACGACCCTCTCAAATTACAGAATCGTCACCTTCAGGCTCATCGCCGGAAGCATCGGATCCCACGCAGATCCAGTAATTCAAAAATTTGTCTTTATTAACGTCACGATTAGAGATGCTCCAATCTCATATCCAAATCGAGAATGGCTTACAGCTTATATATGATAAAGTTAGTATTTTGGAATCCGTTATAACATGTGCACCCATAGGGAAATTACACCCCAGTGTCATAGACCCTATGTATTTGTTAACAGAGCTGATTAAAGTTGAAAAAACTTACAAACTACCCTTAGAAGTCAGACGTGAGAATATGTATCTTATTGAAAAGGTAATTAAGGTCAAAGCATACAACACACCTAATACACTCACCTTTATATTAGAAATACCCATTGTGAGTCCTGTCACTTATGACTTCCTTCACGTCTATTTCTTACCCAACAATAATAATTTAACACGCATCCCCATTGCACCTTACCTTATACTGGGTAGTACTGAGTTTACTTACCTTCAACAACCATGCCAACGAATAACCGACGAGCTTCAGATATGCACAGTCACTTAGAACTTAAGAAAATAGAAAATAACGCAGACTGCATTATCCACATTATACATCACATGCCAGCCGAAAATTGTCGACTAGCTAATGTTAACATGCCCGCCGTGAAACTCCAAGAGATACAAGAAGGTACCTGGCTCGCTATAACAAGAAGCCAGGAAATCGTCAAAACGAAATGTGGCGAAAAGGAGAGTTTTCAGCGTATTCAAGGCGCATACTTATTAAGCGCTACGGAAGGGTGCTTACTCTGTATAAATGGCGTAACGCTACGAACGCATCGTAGCAGAGTTACCGTAAAGGAACCCATTCCTTTGCCAAGAATCGAGATACCACAGATTAATATAACTTTAAATCAGATTAAATTGGAACATGTGGATCTTGATAAATTAAACATCATTGCTGCTCACACCCCGTCAGTTCCAGACATGGAGAGGAGCTACGCGCCTACGACGAACCCCAGCTCGACTTCAATCGTCACCCTGAGTGTTATAACATTAACCCTGATATGCTTGGGCACCCGCTATTACAGGACCAGGCATAAACCACCCCAAGAACAAGGACACATCGCTATAGAAATGGTGGAACCAGCCAACGTGCAGCGCAGTGGTCCTACGTCGGTGGAACCGTCCCTCCAGAGGACACTACTGTATCCATCCCTCGCTACGGAGACACCAACTTCGGCCGTACGCAGCCCTCTGGGAAGGGAGGAGTTACGTACGCTCAGCCCTTATATATAAGTCGTTTAGATAAGAAAAGTTAATGTCTTCGCAGTATTTAATATTAAACCACTCATGTAACTTAGCTATAAGAATAACATTTGTAAGTCAGTCTGAAATACACTCTCGTGTTGAACACTTGTATTTTTTAAAAGCTCCTCCGTTCGCTCCCCTCATAACTCACTGCAAAGCAAAAAAATAATATTTGTTTCATGGAACTTGCGCTTGTTGATTAATTTGATTAAATCAAAATATATGCATAACATATTGAAGGCGGGCCGCCAAGTACCAAACATGTAGGACCTATGCCTTATATTAATTTAAATATCTATATGTTTGGTACTGGGCGACCCGTCTTCAATATGTTATGCATATATTTTGATTTGTTGGCTAGTCAAGTCATTAAGCAAATTAATCAACAAGCGCAAGTTCCATGAAACAAATATAATTTTTTTGCTTTGCAGTGGTACTTATTATTTAGTTATTTTTTTGGTTTTTAGTGGTTTTTTTGTTTTGAAGTCGGTTTTTATTTTTTTATTAAAAATTTTGGTTATTTTTATCTTTTTAGCGTTGATAGGAATCAAAATGAAGAAGATTTGGTCCCCACAAGGAATATGTTCTTTCCGATGATAATGAAATCGCTAAAATCGGCTAAAAGCTGCCAAAGATATTGGAGTATTCATATGTTTATTATTTTTTCTCTCCCCCCCCCTTGCCCCTACCCCCTTTTCCCTCCACCACTGTAGCTTAGCTTTTATACTGAACCCAATGCAAAAAGAACCATTGGAATCCTACTAAAGTTTGAAGAGTTCTACACTCCAGGTCCGAAAATGATCATCAGATCTCCATGTTGTGTTCCTGAGATCAACCTGTCAATACATTCTTTCCAATGAAAAAGAAATCACTAAAATCGGTTAAAAGCTGCCGAAGATATTAGAATTTACGTGTATTTTAATTTTATCACCTACCCCCCTCACCCCCACCCCTTTTTTCCTCTCTCACTGTAAATTAACTTTTATAATGAACCTAATGCAAAAAGAACCATTGGAATCCTACTTAATTTTAAGGAGTTCCCCTCTCCAGGTCCGAAGATATTGCTCAGATTTTCACCATATTTTTATGGGACCAAATGACAAGCATCAGCTTTCAATCAAAGAAAGAATGGTCGAAATCGGTTCACACAGTATAGAGAAACGAGGTAACAAACATAAAAAAAGCAACATACAGTCGAATTGAGAACCTCCTCCTTTTATTGAAGTCGGTTAAAAAGAGCGTTTTTGGTACACTTTTGGAAATTGAAATTTTATCATTGTTTTTATTCATAATGCAGTAAAATATTCCGGAAATATCAATGTAGTGAGCGTCATATGCTATACAGGATAGTTTAAAACCATTATTAGTCAAATACCTACCCTATTGAACTAACCTTATTTTCTGTATCAGCCCATATACGTCCCACTGGAGGGCACGGGCCTCCTCTACAATCGAGAGTACGATTGAGAGTGGTTAGGCCATATAGTCCACCACGCTGGCCTAGTGCGGGTTGGCGGACTTACATACCATAGATTTTTTTATAAATCGCTATGGTATGCAGGTTTCCTCACGATGTTTTCCTTCGCCGTTTTAGTGCGTGGTGATTGACTTATCAATACACACATGACTCCGAAAAGTCAGAGGTGTGCCCTGGGATTCAAACCCGCGACCACCGTAAACATGTTGGCAGTCGCGTCTTGTCCGTTTACCAACAGGCCACCACGCACTTTTTTTGCAATTATTAAATTAAAAAGTTAATTTAAGACACTGTGAGCTCGTTCTGCGTAGATCGGGACGCAAAAATCAATTAACTTTTTAATTTAATAATTGCAAAATAAGGGTAGTTCAAACAGTCACAGAGCGGATGGCAATACCTCAGTCTGCCCCGTGACCACGAAAGCTGTAAAGTAATCGAAACGTCGGGAAGTTAAAATGTAAATATTAAACTAAATTCGTGATAAAATCCGTAAATAATAGTTTTATTTCAATGTGTAGCATTCGCGTAAATCTAAGAAACCATTATCCGTCATTTGTCCGTTCATGGGCGCCTGGAGCGAGTTCTAGCCGCTCTTCAACGACTGGAACTCGCACAGTTTGGCGGTACATGTCCGCAAATTGGGATGGACTGCGAGAATTCTTTACGTCCTACCCTTGGGGGCGGCTTTGTTTCTCCTCCGATGATCCTGACGCCTGTGCGGACTGCGTCGCGTATACGATCAGCTTGGGTATGGAGACTTTCATACCCAGCTCAAAAATACCCGCAGGGCGTCGCAGCCGGCCTTGGTACAATCGTGCCTGTGCTGTTGCTGCGCGCCTTAAGCAGGCCGCATTCGCGGCGTGGCAAGACGCAAGAAGGCGTCGGGATCCAAACTCAAAGGAGGAGAAACGGAGATTCAACGCCGCCTCTAGATCCAAGCCTTAGCTAAGGCCAAGGCTGAGCACATCCGCAGAATTGGCGAGCGACTCCAGAGCTATCCCTCTGGGAGTCGTGCTTTTTGGTCGCTCGCTAAGGCTGTGGAGGGTAATTTCTGCCTGTCCAGTCTCCCACCACTGCGCAAGCCCGATAACAGTTTGGCCCATAGTGCAAAGGAGAAGGCCGATCTCTTGGCCCAATTCTTTGCCTCGAACTCGACTTTGGATGACGGGGGCGCCACACCGCCGAACATCCCGCGTTGTGAGAGCCTCCTATCTGACGTAAAAATCACCCAGCGTGCTGTCAGACGGGAGCTCAGGCTTCTAGACGTCCATAAGTCGAGTGGGCCAGACGGTATCCCCGCAGTGGTTCTTAAAACGTGCGCCCCTGAGTTGAAACTTAGCAGCGCAGCGTTCGCGGTCCGAAAAATAAGACAACTAACTGACGTTGCAACGGCTAGATTGGTATATTTTGCTTATTTTCATAGTATAATGTCATACGGCATTATTTTATGGGGATCAGCGGCTGATATCGAATCGATATTCATCTTACAAAAAAGAGCAGTCCGTGCTATTTATAATCTAGGAAGCCGCGATTCTTTGCGATCTGTTTTTAAAGAAAGCAATATACTAACCGTGTCATCTGAATACATCTTTCAGAATATAATGCACGTTCGTAAAAATATTAATAAGTTTTATAAGGTCAGTGACACCCACACCATTAATACGCGGAATAAAAATAAACTAGCAATACCCTCGTTTAGACTAGAAAAGTCAAAAAAATCTTTCTTGGGTAGTTGTATTAAATTTTATAATAAACTTCCCAATAGGATAACGCAGCTACCGGACAAACTATTTAGGGTCCATATTAAAAACAAACTTATGACTAGGGGTTATTATAATATTAAGGAATATATTGAGGATAAAAAAGCCTGGGATTAGGTGTTCTCTTGCACATTGCGACCTCCTGGGGCCCTGAACTATTCGCTTATTACACCACCTAATTTAAATAATTAAAAATATCTAAAATTGTGAACTCAAAAATTAAGCTATATACAATCAAATAAATCAATTAAATTATATGACGACCGATCGAAAAAATCATATAAAAATAATAATTAATATGGCAAATCCTTGTAAGACAAGTCACAAATACTTATTTTAGTAAATTGACCAAAACCAAGCCCACTGAGTTTGACTCGCTGGATCTACTCAGAAATGGGTCGCGCCGCGTAGTATCCAGTGGTAAAGTAAAGCCCGCTGAGTTTGTTCGCCGGGTCTTCTCAGTCAGGGCCGCGTTGGATCCGGCAGTAAGCCTAAACATACGGGACGTATCGGAAATACTTATGGTCGTTGTCTTAAGTTGGACCCAAAACAAGCCCACTGAGTCTTAGTCGCTGGATATACTCAGGACTGGGTCGCGTCGCGTAGTTCCAGTGGTAGTGTAAGCCCACTGAGTTTGTTTCGCCGGGTCTTCTCAGGAAGGGCCGCGTTGGATCCGGTGGTAACTATAAACCGCTACGCACCGTTGTAATATTTATGGTCCACAAATAATATAATTTAATTTGACTAACGTAAATAATGTATTTCTTTGACAAATAAATTACTATAAAGTAAAAACTAATACTTTAAATAAAATATGAATAAAAACTAAATAAATTAAAAAAACTAATCATAAATTATAAATAAAATAAAATTAATTTAAAAATAAATAAAATTAATAAATAAATTGATAAAAGCAAGAAATTAAAATAAGTAATAATAAGCATAGGAAATATATTGTAAATAGAGATTAAGTTCTATGTGTATTGACTTGTCATAAGAGCTCCTTAATTGCCTACGTGATCAATAAATACATTTCATTTCATTTCATTTCATTTCATTTCATTTCATTTCATTTCATTTCATTTCATTTCATTTCATTTCATTACACCCGTGCTCACGCGCCTTTACCGTCTTTCCTATAAAGCCAACCAGGTTCCGGCTTCGTGGAAGGTCGCCAATGTACACCCTGTCCCCAAAAAGGGTGACCGTTCGGACCCTTCGAGTTACAGGCCGATTGCTGTCACATCCCTACTCTCCAAGGTCTTGGAGCGAGTTATAAACACTCAGCTCCTGAGGTATCTTGAGGATCGCCAGTTGATTAGTGACCGCCAGTACAGTTTCCGTCACGGTCGCTCGGCTGGTGATCTTCTTGTGTACCTCACGCACCGTTGGGCGGAGGCTTTGGAGAGTGGGGGTGAGGCGATTGCGGTCGGCCTTGACATTGCGAAGGCGTTCGACCGAGTGTGGCATCGCGCCCTTCTGGCGAAGCTACCTGCGTATGGAATTCCTGAGGGGCTCTGCAAATGGATCGCCAGCTTTTTGGATGGTCGGAGCATAAGAGTCGTAGTGGACGGCTGTTGCTCCGAGACCAAGACCATTAATGCTGGTGTTCCACAAGGATCGGTGCTATCGCCGACACTCTTTATCCTGCATATCAATGACATGTTGTCCATTGATAGCATGCATTGTTATGCAGATGATAGTACGAGTGACGCGCGGTACATCGGCCAACGGAGCCACTCTCGGGATTCCATTATGGAAAGACGGAGTCAACTTGTGTCTGAAGTCGAGAGCTCTCTGGGGCGGGCCTCCGAATGGGGTGAATTGAACCTAGTTCAATTTAACCCTTCGAAGACACAAGTTTGCGTGTTCACTGCGAAGAAGGACCCCTTTGTCATGGCGCCGCAATTCCAAGGAGTTACTCTTCAAGGATCCGAGAGTATTGGAATCCTTGGCATCGAAATATCAAGCAAGGTCGAGTTTAGGAGTCATTTGGAGGACAAAGTCAAACTGGCGAGCAAGAAGTTGGGAATCCTGAACAGAGCCAAGCGGTACTTTACGTCGGGTCATAGATTGACGCTTTACAAAGCGCAAATCCGGCCCCACGTAGAGTACTGCTCCCACCTCTGGGCAGGTGCCCCAAAATACCAGCTCGACCCACTTGACTCCTTGCAGCGACGAGCTTGTCGAATAGTCAATGATCCCGATCTCACGGACAAATTGGAACCGTTAGGACTGCGGAGAGACTAAGGATCTCGCTGTGTGTTCTATCGTTTGTTCCATGGGGAGTGCTCCGAGGAGTTGTTTGAGTTGGTACCACCGTCGCCTATGTACCATCGCACCACACGTTTCCGTAGTAGAGTTCATTCCCACCACCTGGAGGCGTACCGTTCCCGAACTGTACGTTTCCAGCGTTCTTTTCTACCACGTACATGCAAGCTCTGAAATGAACTCCCTGCATCGGTGTTTCCTCAGCGCTATGACCTGTCCTTCTTCAAACGAGGTTTAAGGAGAGTACTCTCCTCGAGGTAGGCAGCGACTTTGTTGTGCTGGTCCCCTGGCACTACGGAGGTCCATGAGCAGCGGTAGCCGCTTACCATCAGGCGGGCCGCTAGCTCGTCTGCCTACAAGGCAATAAAAAAAAAAAAAAGAATGCATTGCCTGTGAGGTGATGCGGGTCGCCAATTGATTTGGCTGCGTTTTTTTACTTACATATTTATTTATCGTCCTTTTGAAATAACGATCTACTCAACTAATTAATGGCACAAAATGATTAGAAGAAATTATGTGTTTCGAGGTAAGTCAGAAATCACAACCACATCTACACATCCATAAATAATTTATTCAATAAAAATACGTACGTACATAACATTTAACCATATCTACAAAGGGGGTGCCATTAGAAGGGGAAGGAGTGCGTGTGCGAGTCAGCAGCGCGGCGGCGGCGGCGCGTAGGCGTGCGGCGGGTAGGCGTGCGCGGGGTGCGGGGCGGGGAGTGTGTGTGGCGCGGGCGGCGCGGGCGGCGCGGGCGGCGCGGGCGGCGGGTGCGGCGCGAAGGGCGGCTTGAGCGGCTCGCGCATGAGCGAGTGGTAGAGGTTGAGCGCGTCGACGAGCTCGGCGCTGAGCTGCGTGAGGCGCGCGTGGCGGCGGTCGGCGCGCTCGAGCGCGGCGTCCACGAGCGCGCCGGACGCGTGCGCGCGCGCCTCGAGCCGCTGCAGGCGCGCCTCCACGTCGGGCGGCGCGGGCGCGGCGGGGTCGGCGTCGTGCAGCAGCGCCAGCGCCTCGTCCAGCGCGGGCTCGTCGATGCGCGCGGGCGGCGGCTCGTCGGGCCGCGGCTCGGGGCTCTCGCGCCGGCCCTCGGCGGGCACGGCCGTCTCCTCCGTCACGAAGTTGGCCGGGAACAGGCCCTCGCCGCGCTCGTTGTGTCCCTTCCACCAGTTGGGGTCGCTCGAGTCGGTCACGTGCACTGCACACAAATGTCGCACTCTGTGAGCGGTTCCGTTCGGAGTTCACTGCATTATTGAACGCGCGGTCTCGAGGTGTCGAAGACCGATTCGATTTCGCCGAAGGCTTTGAAAGTTGCAGTGTTCTGGCGTTTTAAAAACTTTTTTTAAAAGTTAGTTGGCCTCCAAACACAACATTACTCTGTTTCGACGAGGGCGATAGACATCGTTTATTCTTATGCATTAATATAAAAGAATTATAGTCATAAAACTCGATTCCGATATTGTTGTGTGTATTTCATGTTTTTAAAGCCTCCCAGCGGTTTAAGTGAATTGTGATTCGCAATAAATATGAATAAACAACATTAATATGTACGTTTTGTGAAATTATTACCACTATCTACTGCGCTGCAAAAACATATTATGTGGAACGTTAGCATTTCGTTGACATCAGATAAAATACCGGGTATCTCAAGACTGCTACCGAAAACGAAGCCGGGTGGTAGTTTTAGTGACTACAAACACAATGCAACCAAAAATTTCGAAAAGAAACGCGACAATTATTTTTTATGATTTTTTAAATATCTTCATTTTTGGGTGGTAAATCCATGGTTTTAGCTAAAATAATAATTTAAACACTTTTATGCCTTAGATTATTTATAAATAAAAGGGTATACACTATTATTTTAGGAAAAAATGTATTTACCACCCAAATATGGTCATAAGAAAAAAATTACAAAAAAAATTGTCGCTTTTTTTTTTGCAACTTTTTCTGTTGCATTGTGTCTGAAGTCGCTTAAACTACCACCCGGCTTCGTTTTCGGTAGCAGTCTTGATATACCCTGTATTTTCTAATTCGCTTTTAATTAATTACTAACCGATTTCACCCGCGAAAAATGTCAGCTCGTTATCTTCGGCGGCTTCGAAGTCGTACAGCGCGCGCACCATCCGCGACGGCGCCGCCTCGGGCGCCTCCACGCGCGGGTACAGCGGCGCCGCCCCGCCGCCCGCGCCCCCCGCACCCGCCCCCGCCCCGCCCGACTCGCGCAGGGACAAAGCGATGGCGCGCGCCAGCTCGTCGCGCTCGCGCTGCGCGGCGGCGGCGGCGGCGGCGGCGGAGGAGGCGGCGGGCGCGGGGGGCGCGGCGTCGGCGGCGGGAGTCTCGGCGCGCAGGCGCGCGTGCAGCGAGGGGATCAGGTCGAGCTGCGGGTCGTCGCGGAACTCTCCCTCGGCCCACTTGCGCAGCAGAGCGCGCAGGCGCGCGGCGACGGGCGGCTGCGCGCGCGCCAGCAGGCGCCGGTACTCGGACTCGAAGTCGCGCGAGGCGACCTCGAGGTGGAAGAGGCGGCCGCAGTTGGCGACGCAGGCGTCGAGCAGCGTGGCGGCGTGCACCTGCACGTGCGGGTCGGGGTGCGCGAGGCGGCGCAGCACGGCGCGCAGGCACTCCTTGGCGCTCTGTGCCGAGGCGCCGGCGCGGTCGCAGATCTCCATGATGAGGCCCCACTCCTCGCTCGTGTTGTTCTCGCTGGTGGCGCGCTCTGAAACATTGTCGCCGTTGCGCTTGTCATCACACATACATACATATACTGTAATACATTATATATTGATATGACATACCTATATCATTTATTTCTTTCTTTCTTTCTAATCTGGGGTCAGGACTATGTATGTGACTGTTGAGTGAAGTTCATAATTTAACAGTGACCAATGGCTAATAACTACTGGGTATATCAAGACTGCTACCGAAAACGAAGCCGGGTGGTAGTTTTAGTGGGTACAAACACAATGCAAAAAAAACGCGTAAATTTTTTTTATGATTTTTTAAATATAGTAATTTTTGGGTGGTAAATGCATAGTTTTTGCTAAAATAATAATTTTAACTCTTTTATGCCTTAGAGTCCTTATAAATAAAAGGGTATACACTATTATTTTAGGAAAAAAATGAATTTACCATCCAAATACGACCATAGGAAGAAATAACAAAAAAAAAACGTCGCTTATTTTTTCAACATTTTCTGTTGCAATGTGTCTGAAGTCACTAAAACTACCACCCGGCTTCGTTATCGGTAGCAGTCTTGAGATACCCTGTATATTATGCATCTCTACCATTCTTCCTCTTTGGTCGCTAAATGCCCAAATCATTCTATGTGTATTACTTTTTTAAATATTTGGACTAACATGCACACTTCACTAATATAAATATTTAATGTAATAATATAATATGATTATCATTTGCATGCCCAGTCTGGGTTGAATGCTCTAAGGCCGTGGTTCCTAACCTTTTAGGTCTGTACCCCTATGCCCTAACTAGGGTGACTGATTTTACCCCTCCTCCCAACGATGATCTCAAACGACTCGTGTTAATACTTATACATAGACTTTATTTAACTTACAATAATTGCAAATAACAAATAATAAATAAAAATAAAATAACTTAAGAGTGATTTTACAATAATTAGTAAAAGTTTTAGGCATACATTGGTATGACGAATTCATGTGTTTGCCTGTTATTTATCTTGCTTGTATGTGTTCGTCTATAATATGTATGCTTATACATATATATACCATCTGCCCGACACCCATAACACAAACTTTAACTGGATTACTTTGACCAGATGGCAGATCAGATGGCCGTGTGATATATCCCATGCATTAAGTATTATTATTTAACTTATCATACTTTTGAAATTTTTGTTTATGAAGCATATAACATTTTATAATTTTTAATGGGAAGGTTGGTGGTACTGCTTCGCATTTATAAATTTAGTAATATTAGGTTTTGTTTCACACAAAAACATTTTGTACAATTAAAAAGTACAGCAGACTTCATGCCTAAGAGTTAACCTTAAGATAGCACTGAGAGACAGAAGCACATGCATAATAATTAGGTGGTAATAAAAGATAAAAACAAAAATAATAATTAGCTTATATTTTATATGTATGCTTACACATGCTACATATACATATAATCATTGCCAAACCTTTATTTTGATTGCCAACTGTGTTGAGCAAACTTGACTCTATGTGAAATAAAATTCCGTATATATTCTTTATTAGTCATGTAGGCAATTAAAGAGCTCTTATAACAAGCCAATACACATAGTACTCAACCTCTATTTAGAAGTAGAAGTGAATTTTTAGGAAAATTCTATTATTTCTGTCAATCCCTAAAGACTAAAATATTGAGAGTGCAATTAACTTATTAGGGAATGCAATCTCGTTCTAGATCTCGCGAGATCTCGGCCTTTTTTAGCGAGATTGATCTCGGACGAAAAATAGGCGAGTTTAACGAGATTGCACTCGAGCATAAAAACATTTGATTTGTTTAGTAATAGTTGTTGCTATCTAACGTGATGGAGTGTCATTGCATTCGAGTATTTTTGGGTTATTGTTTGTTGTAAAAAAACTGTTGTCTTATTGAAATAAAACTATTATTTACGGATTTTATCGCGGATTTGGTTTAATTTTTACATTTTTTGAGTTCCCGACGTTTCGATTACTTTACAGCTTTCGTGGTCACGAGGCGGACTCCTGGCTGTTGTCTTATTAAAAGATTTTTGTTTGATATAAGAAGAGAAAACTGTTTATTTCTCTCATTTGTTATTTGATAGATACGTATGTCAAAGTTTACTGCTTAGAAGTCATGGACGTATAGAGCCACAAAGTTACTATGCGATTCAACTAAGAATAGGACTGACCCGGCGCCATATTGGTTCGTAGTAGCTGTCAAATCGCACAATTTAGGTAGGGTGAGCAAAACAAGATTTCTTAAAATAATATTTTTGTTGAATAAAAATAATTATTTTAATATTTAATAATTCGTAAAAAAATTAATGAATGAATAATGTCATGTTATAGTTACTTTCTGGCGAATAATTACACATGAAGTAAATAAAAAGTTAAAAAATTATACTTTTTTAAGCTATTTATGACTAAACATTCTTGTTTATGTGACCATATAACATTTTGTAATTGTTTCAATTTATTTAGTTAATTTATGTTCAGGAATTTGACTATGTGAAAAAATATAGTTGATGCGTAAATATCTTTTTTGTTGCTAACCATACTTTTCGTGTGATATTTGACAACTAAAGGTCATTGACGTTCCTATTCTTATTTGAAACGCATAGTATCTGGCCCGGTGGCCAAAAGTGGAAACAAAGACGTCATTTGAAATTGACTATTTACCTGCCACTCACTGACATAACCGCCATTGGTTGTTTACTCAATGTATTTATGTTTCCTGCATTATTAAAAAATAGTGAAAAATGCCGAAACCTTTAAAAAGTGACGCTAGGAACGTTAGACTCCAGGTATTCAATTTTACGAAGGAAGATAAGCGTCTTCAGACACCAATAATACCCTTCGAAACAAAATATCAACGCCTAGCTGCCACCACAGCCTTGTGCTGTCAGCTTTTCAAAATAAGTTCCACGTAAACAGAATTTTGTACGTACTAGTAAAATAGGTGTAAGCACATATCATAAACTAAAATGTATCATTACGTGCGTGGTGGCCTGTTGGTAAATGGACCTAACGCGGCTGCCAACATGTTCACGGTGGTCGTGGGCTCGAATCCCAGGTCACAAATCTGACTTTACGGAGTCATGTGTGTATTGATAGTCAATAAATACGAACTAAAACGATGGAGGAATACATAGTGAGGAAACCTGCATACCATAGCGATTTATAAGAATATCTATGGTATGTAAGTCCGCCAGCCCACATTAGGCCAGCATGGTGGACTATATGGCCTATGGTATGGCCTAACCATCCTCAATAGCACTCTCGATTGTAGAATAGGGCAGTTCCCAACAGTGGGACATATAGTATATGGGCTGATACAGATACACTTGTTTAAGGGTATGGGAAGCGATTTGTTAGAAATCTTGGGAAGGAAAAATAACATGCAAATAAAACTGGTCCACTCATTTTCCTGACACTATTGATCGAATTGAAAAATCTTACTTCACTCACTTTATTGCTATATGTATTTTTAATGGCAACACCAAATTCGACAACAGCGAATCTTTCACCGGGTCAGATAACTTTGTGGGACTATAGCATCAAATGGACTCGACATTCGAGTTCCACCGTAAGGGACAGACATAAAGTAAAAAAAAAGCAGGCATACCAGGTCATACATTTTCCCATAAATATTTTAACTAAAAAAATAAATAGACTCAACATTCAAATTCATAGTCCTGACCCTACAAATGATAATCTTGCATCGTGGGTATCAGAAACTACGAGAGACTTTTTGGTCTCACTAACACCCCGATTTGAAAAAAATATCAAGTCACTCAAATATTTGTCTCTTCTTGAGCAGGCATCGAAACCGCGGCCTCACGTTTTACATCTGGCGTCTAACCAGCTGCGATGAATGATGCGGATGAAGGGCGTCAGTATTAAACAACGTGACGTTTTGCAATATTTTCACAAAGGTTAGAAAGCAAAAAAAGAAAGATGGCTTTGTATAATTATTAATACTTATATCATTTACGTAACTCGAATAATACATAGTAATGATAATATATACATAGAAACAAAACCTGCCGAGTGTTCTATAAATTATAGAAAATCAGAGAATTCATAGTAACGTAACTACTAAGGATAGAATAACATCCTACTTTATTTTATTTATTTATTTTAAGAAAGCTTACAAACAAGTATTTACAATATACTTAATATTTTCATAAATTAAGTTCCTAATAACAAGCTTCTACAACCGAATCGTAAATAACAAAGGTACAGAAAACATATTGATATAGACCTAAACATTTCTCAAATGTAACAAAATGGAAAAAATATACCTACATTTTTTTTCTTTTCTATATCTTAATTAAAATAAAATGATATAGCAAAGTATCGAATGTGTAATAATACAGCGCTTGTACATTTTTTAATCATCTGTTTTTTTTCCTGGAATATTGATTTTTCAAAAATACAATTATGCACTTTTAGTTTTCATCCATATCAGGCTCATGTGTCCTTTCAGCACTCTTTATTATTCCCCACAGTTTCAGATTCGGTCATCTGTAAACATTAAATCTAATTATTAAAAGAATAAAATATATGTAATTAATATGTGCAGAACAAAATTTAAATTGAAATAACGTAAGGTGACGTAACGTGACGCCTCGGGTCAAGGCGTGTGTGGATTGGGTATATATTGCATTGACTTTAAGTTTTGGCACTCAAAGTCTGTAAGTTGTAAACATAAAATCTTTGTTTTTGTTGATGAACACGACTGTTTGTGTCCAAAATAAAATAAATAAAAAATAAAGAAGTATTAAGCATGGTGGATTGGGTGCATATTTGTAATTTTTTCGAATACAGACTTCAAATTTGAAAAATACAACTTAACTGACTTCGAAACTACATTTTATAATTTATAGATTATGCATGTTTTAGCTTCACTTAATACACAGGAGGACAATTTATGAAGACAGGCTGCCGGGAGACTGATTATAGAAGAGGTTTCATTCATTTTCGTCTCAAGGATGAATACTCTGGATTTTTATTATTTAGATTAAATAGATTATAGTTTACCTTTATTTCGAGTGGCGGGAGAGAAAACGGTTTTAAGTAAGTTATAATATGCTTAGTCTTCTGAATGCAATTTTTGAACGAGTGTGTTTACCCAGCTGTCTAATTTTCCGTCACATCCTATTAATTTGATCCACAAAACACGCGAAGGTAAACCTTTTGAAAAGCTGAAATAAAATGAATGATGGTTTAATTTACCATAAAACCAGGAAATGCAAATTGTTATAAGCTGGTATCCCGAAACATAATATAATCCAACTAATTTAAAATCATGTACAAAATGGCGTCCTCTTCGAGTAGTATACAGATTGTCATAATAAACAAAGTCAAGATAATTTGGTCGGATAATACTTTTAAAATACGTATTTTTTATGCAAGTATAATCCTATTTTTCAATGTATTCTATGAAATACTAATTGCAGATGTTAGTAATAATGAACGTCTACATTTATTTTTACCAATATACTAAATAAAATGCACTTACCAGTGAGAGGTTATATTTTCATATTATCGTTTAGATCGGCTATCACAGCCAATAATAAAGCAGCACACCATACCTTTTGTCTTATAATCAGTTTCAACACTCTTTTGCATACATTTTTGACCGCAAATATTCGTAAAATACTCAGTAATTCAAGTTTATAACAAACCGCACGTCCTATGTGTTTGGGTAACACAAAGTCTTCCCTACAAAATTATGTGAAACTACGACAAGGACCACAAATTGTGTTTTGTCACTTTCATTTTTTATGGTTTATGCATAAGTCTAACCGAGATGGACTATATATGTCAAATGTAAGTCAAGTCTATTTTGATACTACGTCTATGTTATAGAGCCACAAAGTTAACTGGCCCGGTGGCCAAAAGTGGAAACAACGACGTCATTTGAAATTGACAATTTACCTGCCACTCACTGACATAACCGCCATTGGTTATTTACTTAATGTATTTATTTTTCCTGCATTATTAAAAATGAGTGAAAAATGCCGAAAACTTTAAAAAGTGACGCTAGGAACGTTATACTCCAGGTATTCAATTTTACAAAGGAAGATAAGCGTCTTCAGACATCAATAATTCTGTATCAGCCCATATACGTCCCACTGCAGGGCACGGGCCTCCTCTACAATCGACAGTACGATTGAGAGACATCAATAACACCCGTCGAAATTTTATCAATGCCATCACAGGCTTGTGTTGTCAGCTTTTTAAAATAAATTCCACGTAAACAGAATTTTGTACGTACTGGTAGAATAGGTGTAAGCACATATCATAAACTAAAATGTATCATTACGTGCGTGGTGGCCTGTTGGTAAATGGACTTGACGCGGTTGCCAAGATATTCACGGTGGTCGTGGGCTCGAATCCCAGGTCACAAATCTGACTTTTCGGAGTCATTTGTGTATTGATAGTCAATAAACACGCACTAAAACGGTGGAGGAATACATAGTGAGGAAACCTGCATACCATAGCGATTTATAAGAATATCTATGGTATGTACATAAGTCCAACAACTCGCATTAGGCCAGTATGGTGGACTATATGGCCTATGATATGGCCTAACCACCCTTAATAGCACTTTCGATTGTAGAATATGTCCGTCCCTAGCAGTAGGACATATAGTATATGGGCTGATACAGATACACTTGTTTAAGGGTATGGGGAGTGATTTGTTAGAAATCTTGGGAAGGAAAAATAACATGCAAATGAAACTGGTCCACTCATTTTAAATCTTACTTCACCTACTTTATTTCTATAACTATTTTTAATGGCAACACCAAATTCGACAACAGCGACTCTCTCACCGGGTCAGATAAGTTTGTGGGACTATAGAAGTTTATTAAAAAAATATAGACAGATACGTCAATCAATGTTTGTCTATTTAAAAAAATCGTGAAAATAAAAGTTTATCTTATATTTATTAATTTTTTCCTAATTTATTATAATAGTGTGATTATATGCAAAAATCAACACACTAAACTACTAATCTCGCGGGATCTCGCTTTAGCCCATTAGCCCCAATCTCGCGAGATTTGCATTCCCTACTTGTCATTATACAAGTTCCTTGCTTTACTTTATTTTTTTAATTATTCAAATAAGTAGAGCCACATTTTATATATGGGCCGTTTATTTTGAAAGTGGTGTAAGTCCATTTTTGAGAAAAATGAGTTATCACGTAATTCATGCTTAATTTAATGTAATTTTTTTATATATAACTAGTCCGTGTTTAATTTCTCAAAAAAAATCCCATGTTTTGTACAACTTAAAATCGGTCGGTAAATGAAATTGCATATCATCGATTATGAAAGTGGTGTAAGTCCAATTGACAGGTAGGTGGCATAGCAGATGGATGCCGATCAGTGTTTGGTTATTTTTCATTTATTTTATACTAGCTGTGTCCCGCGGTTTCACCCGCGGACGATTGATGTGGTTGAAGGTTGTCCAGTCGGAAAACAGCATTGAGATAATTAACCATAAATTTTACTCTCGGGGCATACTTACCTTCCGAACGATGCAGATTTTAGTATCATAGAAATGGCATTGAGAAAAATGATTTTTGTGTACACACCACAAGATTACTATAATGTAGAAAACAGGATAAACTCATTTTATTTTAAATGAAATGGGAGAATTTCATTTCAACAAAAAATCTCCAAAATGCAATTAAAAAACAGATAAAAAACAATACTAATGGGGAACAGGTCAATTGGTTGCAAATATGTTGATTGAGGTTCCTCAAAATAGCACCATGTACCATTTTTTATAAAACAACGATGACGGACGCAGAATTTAAAATTATCAATATATTACCTCTACGTCCTGGAAGACCGTTAAAGTTTGAAAAAATCACCCTGGAGCCTTTGTACCAAAATGCCAGACCTATTACGCACGAAAAATATGAAGACATGAAGCAGCTACTACCCTATATACCTCTGGTGCATCATGCATATTTTGAAACACTACCACATGCAGAGAATAAGTAAATTCTTGTAATCAGTATTGTGTAATGACAATGTAATTGCCACCTAAAATATTTTTTTATGTGTTGTTATGCGTATTTGTAAACAAAATTATATTAAAATGAAGTATATTTTAAGAGATATTTGATTTTTCAAAATTGAAATTAAACGATTTTTACAATTGTCTCACTTTGAAAGTGGTGTAAGTCCATTTACAGCACATAAATATGTGTTATCGTTGTCTAATTAGCCAACAACAAATTTAAATATAATCAAATTATATGTTGTTAAAACAATAGAAATAATGCCAGACCTCATATGATTTGCCTATATTTTTAAATTAACAAATATAGTAACCTTTAATTTTCTCGAAACAAAAGAAAATGGACTTACACCACTTTCAAAATAAACGGTCCATATTAAACATTACACAAAATATTTATTCAATATGATAAATCTGATATTATATATGAAATTCCAGTTTAGTTTAGTAATTGGTTTGACGACCGTACGTCACTTAAGGTGGCCACTGAAAATCAGCGTTGTGTTGTGGTTTGCACCACATCATAACATAAGCTGAGTGGCCACCTACCGGTCACGGTTGTGATCAGCCATTTTTATTATTAAGTTTTAAATTACTGTGTGTTTTATGTACGTTGGGTCTGTGTATCAAAATAGTTTTTCTTTCTTACTTATCTAAATACCCCCCGAATTTAGCAGACACTCTAAGGTTAAGACTTCTCTACCACCAGTATTAATTATGACAGACTTAGTGTCTGTTAAATCAAGGGGTATTAATTGAAACAAGGCCCACCAGGTGTATGCAAACGGAGAACATATAAAAATATATATAAACAAAGCAGAGGTCAGACATCAACTTTTCTGGTCTTTAATGAAAGTAGGATCCACTTGAACTGAAGGAAAAGCAGCATGTGAACCTTCCCAGTGTACTCAATGCATTGAGAATTGACTGCATAGAATAGACTCCAGCAAATGCTGGCATATTCAAGATTGCTACATGTTATAAACATCACACCTGCCTGTAATCAGAAGCAACATGACTCACATCAGATCTTATAGACGGCTGATGGTAAGCGCAAATGCCATCCAGGCAGAGTATTTAGTGGCATCAGTTGGCAGTCCCATGCCATTCAATACAATTATGCCAGCCTGCAAGATGTCTCTTCACACTACAGCAGAAGGACCCAAGAGTATAGGAAAACAGAAAAAAAATGGATTTGTGAACCATTTGGTTCCCACCATTTGGTTGGTTTTCTTCCAGAACCAGGCTCAATCCTATAGAGCATGTCTGGGACGTTCTGAAACGACGCGTGAGATCAGTACAACCGGCTCCGCAGACCATCAGAGAGCTGAAGAATGTGATTACCGTGGAGTGGGAAAGTATTCCGCAAGCAAGTATCTGGGATATCCTCGCTAGCATACCCAGACGAATTCAAGCTGTGATTTCAGCTAGAGGGGGTCACACTCGATACTAAACATTTATCTGCTTTTACTTTATTAAAGAAAAAACAAACAAAAATCTTTGTTAACTTTTACTTCACGAGCATATGCACTACTAGCGAACATACACTACTAGTGAACTTTAGCATTAAAACCCATAAATTTTATCAAAATGTTATGATAATACTGACGAAAACGATTATTTGCTTATTAATTTACAAAATTGGGAAAGTAAAACTACCTATAATTATCAAACAAACCAATAGTAACATTTGAAATGGTTCATTGCTTAGGTGCCCGTTTTTTTTGCAAATGAGTTTATAATTCTTATAGTTATCTATGACCATAAAATCTGGCTGACCACTTACAATCATCTGAATAACATTACAGTTTGAGCACATGAGCGGGTTGGCTCAATCAACTCAACAAATAAATAAATAAAAAACTCTGGGCCTCAACTGTAATCTTTTTACAATAAAGACAAGTATGCTAAGCGTACAGCATTTCCATACAGCTGCGTGCATCTTGTATATAACAAAGAAGAAAATCGTATTAACAAGATAATGTTATCATCTGACGTAATTACACACTCAGCTCCAAACAATGGTAATGACAAGCGACAAGGCTCGCCGTGCCGCGCTGGCTGACACTGCAGTGGTCCCTACTCCCAGCACCGGACACAACCTGCGACCAGCATTCACATTCTCCTAATCTCTAAATGAATAGAATGTCAACTGTAATACATATTACATACCGACATCTTGGTCGAACGGCGATGAAGTGCTAAATATTCCCATGTTTTCTTTGTTTAGAAGAACATTAAAATTACACTGACATTAGGTAAGCGCACCGATAATCACTGGTTTACAAAGTAATTAATCGCATTACTTTTCACAAACTAAGTTGTACGTGGATAAAAACACAGACCAAAATTATAAAAGACAAATCATGAAATCACTGAATGACAATTGACAAGCTTGTGCGCTTGTGTCTTGTCAAAACAAAACTATAGATTGCAGAACACCGGGCACAGATTACTAAAATCGATGGTCCAAAAATATAATAGATCGCAGACCGCAGACCTTAGAAAAATGAACAAAATAATAATTTCCAAAAATAAAGAACCCTGTCCTAAAAGACACCTAGAACTTAATCATTTAATCTTCACTGTAATAAATAAATGCTTTCAACTGCTGCATGTTATAGTCTTGACCGAATAATTCAGATAATTTAAGTTTTTTTCTTAGAGTATATAAATAGAGAGGGAGTGAATTGTGACAGCTTGGAATACGCATGACTTGCATGAAAAAGAAAAATCAAAAACTGTAGTTTAGCGCTATCGAATATCATCCAAATTTATTTTAAGGGTTAATTATTAACTGTGTATTCTTTTATCACCGACAATAAATCCAATTTCTTATTAATTAATAAGAAATAATTTAAATCATTTTACAAAAAAACATCCATATTTCTGAATTTTCGATCGCCTTTTTATTCAATGTTGCAAGTAATTAAATTGTTGAAATTCCGAAAAAGTTCCGGAATAATTTTTAGGTGGAAAATATAAAATATTGGTATTTGGATCGACAAAAAAATTATACTAACGCAAGGGTGAGTTTTACTTTACATTATTATATTTCTCTTTATTTCTTTAAACGTATTTTTTTCTATTTTTACATACCGGGTATCTCAAGACTGCTACCGAAAACGAAGCCGGGTGGTAGTTTTAGTGGCTACAAACACAATGCAATTAAAAATTTCGCCTAGAAACGCGACAATATTTTTTTATGATTTTTTAAATATCGTCATTTTTGGGTGGTAAATCCATAGTTTTTGCTAAAATAATAATTTAAACTCTTTTATACCTTATAGTTATTATAAATAAAAGGGTATATACTATTATTTTAGGAAAAAATGTATTTACCACCCAAATATGGCCATAGGAAAAAAATAACAAAAAAAAAATTGTCGCTTTTTTTTGCAACTTTTTCTGTTGCATTGTGTCGGAAGTCGCTTAAACTACCACCCGGCTTCGTTTTCGGTAGCAGTCTTGAGATACCCTGTATATAAATTATAAAAAATATACATATAAAAATATAAAAAATAATTTATTTACCCTCCGGTGGTGAAGCTCAAGACCCAAGCCACCGGCGGTTAGGGAGTCAAAGTGAGGAACCTCCTAAAGGCCTGGTCTGTCGAAGGATACGCGCGGCACTGCGGTAAGCGGCAACGTCATGACGTCATGCAACGTAGTTCACATAACAACAAAAAAGGTGGTTCACATATAGGTTTTACTCTGTGCGTAAAACCGTTGACCAATGGGAGAACCGTTCATTGAAAACAAACGTTACTATGGCAATTTCGCATTGAAGTTTACTTGAATTTCCATGACAACAAATAATAATCATTTATGTTCGAAAATATATATAATTACTCAAAAAAAACGTTTGTGCGTCATTTTAAATAAACTGGGTATATATGTTTACGAGACAATTTTCGCAATATTGATACGTGATAAAAGTGGTTCGTATCATTCTAATGAAATACGCGTCTGCTGAATACATCTTTTTTCGGTTAAACAACTTATTGTCAGATCAAATTAAATTTCACTGGATTTATGTATATATCCTTTCTTCAATTATCGTTATCGATCGTACCGTAATTGGGAAAAATAAATTCCATAACGATTAAATTATTTTCCTATAAAATTGTCACGAGCAAAACCTGGAACAACATTGATGGACACTTTTTACAATAATAATTTGATTTTAGTATTTAACAGAATTCATAACACAGAGCTAAAAATATATATGCGTAGGTGTAAGTAGCACAAATTACAATATATATAGGGGTTTTAATGGAATGGGAATGGAAAAAAAGGGGAAAACACAGAACTTGATACTACGTTGAGGAACTAGATATTTAAAATTGCAATTGCATCACATGATGATGCACTCCAGGTGTTAGGAGAGTGTTGCTTATTGTGTCGAACGGCGATAGTTTATTATATCTTGCAGGTGAATTTTGTAAATAACTACGACGATAATATACAACCATTATACAACGAATGTATGTATATGGGCTGATTCAAAACTCATCATAAGATTTTTTGTAGCTGCTTTTTCGGGCTTATATAAAAATTGCGTGCACTTAAACGATTGATGTTTTTATTGGGTTTGTTGTTTGTATTTCGTATTTCTTATTAGGGATAAGGTCAGCTAGTGTGGTGGACTATAGTATGGCCTAACCACTCTCAATCGTATTCTCGATTGTAGAGGAGACCCGTGCTCTGCAGTGGGACGTATATGGGCTGATAAAGTGCCCTGCGAATAGGGATAAAGACTGAATGTATATAGAAACCTACTAATAAATCGTCTCCAATTGTACCCTGATCAGTTGCGAACTAATTCCGTTGCTATATTTTGTTAAAAAGCATGGGGTACTAGGTACTTAGAACAATTAACATATAATTCCGTTCTCCATTTTTATAACAATAAAATAAATGTAATTGACTCCAGTTTATTGGTTTATTTATATCTTGTACTTATTAAATAAAAAATATTTTTACTTTTTAATTGTATCTTTTACCAAAGCAAGGTTTTAAAATTTTATTCCTACGTGGTGTGATATTGTGCCATTGTCATTGGGAACGTGCGTGAACTGTATTGAACGTACTGTGCGGCAGCATATAGTCGATATACGCGCCACAGCCTAAACGAAAGTTTAAACCAAACGAAAATTGATAAAAATATTGTCCTCAAACAATTCCATTGCGCAAATACGCTTACCGCGACGAAATGACGAGAGTGACGGCACGTTGTGCGGTGTAACCGCCCCGCGCTTCACCGCACTTTTCCCTCTACACCGACGCACACTGTGACAGCACAAAAGACCAGTCTACCCGTCACCTAGTTGACCCCTCACCGCAGACGCTGGCTGACGCATACTGCGGCGGAACGTCATGTCAATGTCAATGTTTTTCATACAAAACCGAGTTTGGCACCGCATTCCGCGCAACGCAACGCTGTGCGTAGCTTCGACAGACCAGGGCTTTACAATGCGTGCCGTGTCCAGTAATACTGCCTTCTGTATTTGACTTTTGACCCAACAGCCAATTGAGAGCCTCTGTAGGTGTTGGTCGAGGCTCTTTGGTATCAACCCATGAGCAGAAACGACAATCGGGACTATAATTGTTGAATCGACATCCCACATGTCGGTAACCTCGTGTGCTAAATCTAAATATTTAGACATTTTATCTTTTTCAGCTTTGACGAGATTATCGTCATGCGCAATGGCGACGTCAACAAGTATAGCCTGGCGTGCCAATCGATCTATTATCACAATATCAGGCTTATTGGTAACAATAGTCCTGTCTGTGATAACAGATCGATCCCAGTACAACGTTGCATGACCATTTTCAAGAACTGGTTGGGGAACATACTGGTAATATGGCAATTCAGAAGTCACAAGTTCATATCAAAGAGCAATTTGTTGATGAATGATCTTAGCTACTAGGTTGTGTCTATGCAAATACTCGCCGTTAGCATGCGGCGGGTTAGGCCGCCCGCAGGTAGGGGTAGGTAGCGGAAATGAGGATGCCTCTATAAAAAGTACCCCGAATCCCTAGTGGCGGCGCACCGCGAGGGGATGCATGGCTGATGGGCAGTTCAGTCTCTAGTGCGACCCCCGCCAGAGTACCGGCCGACCCTCTGGCGGGTTACGCTAGGCTTACCCAGGTACAGGGGGCACTGCCTGGGCGGACCTTCTTTTCCCCCATACTCGTGGGAACAATATGAATATCTCTTTACCAAAAAAACAACCCAAAATCATCATAGAGAGGTTGCCTGACTCGGACACTTCACAAGCGTCCAGTCGGGCACTTTCCCTAATGGGACCACCTGCGGTGAGGAACGTGTCATCCCGCGACTTCGATTGGGAGTCCGGGATGAGCAGCGACTCATCCCGAGCGAAGAAAAGCCGCACAAGACAGCGAGGGACACGTCCTGCTGAAAAGCGGCAGAGAGCTAGTGATGGTGGCAGTACGGCGGAGACGGACTCCCGTGCTGCCACGAAAAAGCAGAAGCGGAGGCCCCCGGCTCCAGCGGGGTTCGTGTGCGGACGACGACGCCGTCGAAAGAGCGAAGGCGGCGTACGAGGCGGCGCTTGAAAGCGAGTGCATCGCAGAGGCCGAGGCAATGAAGGCGGATGAGGCCGATCTGCGGAAGGCCAAGGAGGCGCACCCCTGGACAAAGCCGGCTCCAAAAGATGCGCCACCGGCCACTCGCAGCGAGGCCCTCACGCGAATGGCGAAGCGGCTCCAACACGTATCCCGGACGTCCCGACACTTAAAGGGAACATACGTATCAACGAGAGCGTGTCGGAGCTGTTGGCGTTGGCGCAAGAGCCGGCCCCTGCAGAGCTTTCCAGGGTCGAGGCGGAGAACCGCGAACTCCGCCAGAAAGTGACGGCACTGGAGGCGGCCCTCACGACCCAGGGCAACATGATTGCGGACCTGATGGCGACGGTCGGGTCACAGCAGCGGCCAGCGGCTGAGCTGGCATTCGGCGTTCAGGAGGCGGACGCCCTAAAGCAGCTGCTAGAGGTGCACATGGCTAAAGTCGACGCCAAACTAGAGGCGATCGCCATGCGTCTGCCTTCGGAGCCGATTCTCCGCCCTCCGCTGGCTGCCGACCGGGCTAGGGCCAAAACAGCCCCGAAGCTGCAGCCACCCGTCGCGGGGATACCGGCCGCCTCATGGCCAGCCCTAGGAGCGGGGAAGCGGAAAGCCGCCCCTGTGGCCGCAGGCCGCCCCGCATCAGCTTCCCGGCCGACCGCGGCCACAACGGCTCCGCCGCCAGTCGTAGCACGGGAACCGCGAGGACGAGTCCGAGGCAACCGGAAGCGCGGCCCGCCTCGGTTGCAGAAGCCACACCGGCCCCCACAACCCGCCACATCCACGGAGACCCCGTGGACTGTGGTGACAAAAAAGGGGGCAAAAAGAGGAAGTCCCGGACGGCTTAACAGCCGGCCCAGACCCCACGCAGGGCTGCTCTCCAGCTCCGCCTCCCGCGCAAAGCCGCCGTGACTATCACGGTGTCGCCGGACGCGTTGAAGCGGGAAGTCACGTACGCGCAAGTCCTGCGTGAGGTCCAAACCAAGGTGGACCTGGCCAGCCTTGGCATCACAGCTGGGCTCAGGTCAAGGCGGATTGCAACCAGGGCCTATCTCTTTGAGGTGCCCGGGCCCGAGTCGGAGGCGAAGGCCGACTCCCTCGTCTGTAAAATGAGGGAGGTCCTGCGTGGGTCGGAGGAGGACGTGCGCGTCACCCGGCCCGTGGAGACTGCGGAACTGCGGGTCTCGGGGCTGGACGCTTCAGCCACCCCCGAGGCAGTCGCAGCGGCCATCGCCCGTCTCGACGAATGCTCCCCCGACGACGTCAAGGTCGGGGAGGTTCGCGTCGAGCGCTCGGGCTTAGGCGCGGTGTGGCTCCGCTGTCCGGCGAAGGCAGCGGAGAAAGTTGTGAAGGCGGGGCGCGTCCTCGTGGGTTGGGTGGCAGCGGCAGTGCGGCTGCTTGAGGCCCGGCCCCTGCGCTGCTACCGATGCCTCTACAAGGGACATGTGAGGGTACAATGCACCGGCGAGTGCGACCACAGCGGGCTCTGCTACCACTGCGGTCAACCGGGACATTGCGCAATCTGCGCAGATGCCGGGAAACCCGCGGACCACCGGGTGGGCGGCAAGGCCTGCGCTGCCTCCTCGGTCCTGCACCGTACTCAACGCGGTGTGGGAGCCGAGGTTGCGACGCGGCCGCAACCGTCCCGCCCTGAGGCGATAGAGATCGCCCATACGGAGGAAATTTAAGTCCAACTCAACCACTGCCAAGGAGCACAGCACATGCTCGAACAGTCCCTGGCGCAGTGATTGATTCACGTGGCTGTGGTCGCCGAGCCATACTCTGTCCCTGCCCGCGACGACTGGGTAGGGGACCTTGATGGCTCGGTGGCCGTCTTCACCCAGGGCGCCGCCGGCTCTCCGCCCTTCGAAAAAGTAGCGAAGGGTGCGGGATGCGTGGCGGTCCTGGTGGGAGGGGTATGGATAGTGGGAGTCTATTTCTCTCCCAACAGGTCCCAAGCGGAATTCGAGAGTTTCCTCGCGCGCCTGGGAGCCCTGGTACAGCTGGACAGTCAGCTTCGCTCCGTGCTTGTAGCCGGCGACTTCAACGCCAAATCCTCGGCTTGGGGTTCGTCGGTGACCGACGCGCGGGGCAAGGCCCTGGAGGAATGGGCGATCGGGTTGGTCGTCCTGAATCGGGGGTCGGAGAACACGTGCGTGCAGCACAACGGCGGTTCGGTGGTGGACGTCACGTTCGCCACCCCGGCCCTTGCCCGCCGTGTTCGGGACTGGAGGGTTTTGGTTGAGGAGGAGACGCTGTCCGATCATCTCTACATTCGGTTCAGCGTCTCATCCTCCCAGGTCTCTCAGGCCAGGTCACCCGCCAGTCCGGTGGTGGTCCGACTGCCCGATTCACAGGCGGCCGACGTTGGGCCGCGAAGCGCCTCTATGTGGAGGCCGCGAAGGAAGCTGCCATTGTTCAGGCGTGGCTCCCCGTGCCGGACGGGCCGGTGCGGGTCGAGGAAGAGGCGGAATGGTTCGGGGTGGCGATGTCGCGAGTCTGCGACGCGGCCATGCCCCGTGTGATGTGCACTCTACATGTTTTATACTCTTTGATATTCTATTGTGTTTAATCCTTTGATTTATATTAAAACGATCAGTATATACTCAGCATTGGTGTTGTTTTATTCATCTCTATCACCGAACCTCACATGACGACCCTGCCAGCCGCCGGCGCCCGAACTTGACGCCGCGCTGCGCATCCAGACCATATATGGCTGAAGAATTTTAAACAACAAGAATACTCTACTAACATGGACAGATTGATTATAATAACCACTGTGTTAAGTACACTATTTGGCATTATATTGGAGCAAAATGGGAAAGTCACAATCGAAGGATGAAGTAATCATCGCCCAAAATGCAAGTGGTGGGACGAATCAGGCAGTTGCTGACGACATCAAGATCCATTTGAGCACCACAAATTTTATATTATTTTTCATCGCCTTGGTTATAGCCTTATATGGCTCATATTTCGACTTTATAAAAAGTTCCATGAGCAATGGATTCAACAGGAGATAAACCGGAGTCATTTACGAAGATCAATCATTTTTCGGCGTAATCGGCAGCAGAACGCAGATAATGAGAGACCTGAGGACACAGTTTAGACGACGACTATAGCCACCGTTGGAGCAGAGAAGAGACGTGAAAAGTGAAAGTGTGTATAGTCCTAAAATTTATTTTGTGTTAGTGATTATCTATTGCGTACTATGAAGAAAATTATGGACATTAGGCGGTAAATAAATTTACGTAAAATAGTTATAACATCATTAATTCAATGAGTGATGCGTTACTTAATCTTTTAAAATATATGTATATTTGAATGTTTATCTTATTCAAGATTTCGTTAAATATGTTTGCTATTTATAATCATTAATTTGAGTGACTAGATGCGGCCCTGGTAAGTTATGAGCGAAACTTTAACAGAATTATATAGTGGTTTAAAAGCAATTAGAGAATATTTAATTAAAATAGGCCCTAAGAGACGCCAAGGGAAGATAATTTTTCAGAAATTAAATGAGGCTAAGGAATTTCATAATAGATATATCTTGACAACAGAAGAAATAACATTAAAAATAAAAAATATATATTCCGCTGACACCTGGTGGTGGGTAGGTCTCTCATATGTGAGAGGCGGCCTGGGTGGGTACCACCGCAATGTCTATTTCTCCCGTCAAATAGCAGTTTAAATGCACTGTTGTGTTTCGGATTGAAGGACAGGTTGAGTGTTGAGATGTGAAATGAAACCTCTGACTTCTCCTTAGTAACTGACTTTATTACAATGAACATTGGTATTTATAATAAGGAATATATAATATTTTATACTTGCTATACCATATACTACACCTTACCCGAAAAGAAAAAATAAAATCTGTCTGTATCAGCCCATATACGTCCCACTGCAGGGCACGGGCCTCCTCTACAATCGAGAGTAGGTACGATTGAGAGTGGTTAGACCATATAGTCCACCACGCTGGCCTAGTGCGGGTTGGCGGACTTACATACCATAGAAATTTTAGAAATCTCTATGGTATGCAGGTTTCCTCACGATGTTTTCCTTCACCGTTTTAGTGCGTGGTGATTGACTATCAATACACACATGACTCCGAAAAGTCAGAGGTGTGCCCTGGGATTCGAACCCGCGACCACCGTGAACATGTTGACAGTCGCGTCTAGTCCGTGTACCAACAGGCCACCACGCACTTCAAAATAAAATAATGTTATACAATTATTTTATGCTTATTGTTAACATTACAACATTTTACTAACACGATAACATGTACAACACACAATAAAATAAACTCATTTGCAAAAAAAAACGGGCACCTAAGCAATGAACCATTTCAAATGTTACTATTGGTTTGTTTGATAATTATAGGTAGTTTTACTTTCACAATTTTGTAAATTAATAAGCAAATAATCGTTTTCGTCAGTATTATCATACAATTTTGATAAAATTTATGGGTTTTAATGCTAAAGTTCACTAGTAGTGTATGCTCGCTAGTAGTGCATATGCCCGTGAAGTAAAAGTTAACAAAGATTTTTGTTTGTTTGTTCTTTAATAAAGTAAAAGCAGATAAATGTTTAGTATCGAGTGTGACCCCCTCTAGCTGACATCACAGCTTGAATTCGTCTGGGTATGCTAGCGAGGATATCCCGGATACTTGCTTGCGGAATACGTTCCCACTCCGCGGTAATCACATTCTTCAGCTCTCTGATGGTCTGCGGAGCCTGTTGTACTGATCTCACGCGTCGTTTCAGAACGTCCCAGACATGCTCTATAGGATTGAGCCTGGTTCTGGAAGAAAACCATGTACCCAACCACGGGATGATCGTTTTCTTGTGAGTCGCGCATTGAGAAATCGCAAGTCTTCGTATGTGGACCTTAAGAACAACCTCGAAGAAGTAAGAAATGTGCATATTAGTCTATGGACGGTCAGGAGGAGGCTTCTCGCGGCCAATATACGCAGTCATCGCCCGGCCCGCGGCCCTAAGTTACTCCGTGAGCACAGAGTTGCCAAGCTTAGGCTTGCTCGAAATTGTGAGTCATGGACTCAAGAAGAATGGAATAGGGTATTGTTCTCCGATGAAGCCAGGATATCTCTGTTCGGTGAAGATCGACGTCGGCAAGTGCTACGAAGACGAGGAGAACGCTTTGCAGAGGCTTGTTGTAATGATTCCCTAATCAGTAATCAATTTAATTCATATAAATATATATAGATGGCGCTACTAGGCATGTCTCTGAATCGAAACGTAATAAGCTGTCAATTAAGTTGTGATTCCTCAACATAGATGGCATTACTAGGCACGTTTTATAATAGACTAGCGGACATTAAACGGTGACAGGAGATATAAAAATGAAGAGAGGGTAGAGGGAAGTTCTTTTTGGAAAAAGGAACTTGGAGAAAACGGGTTGGGTTGAGTGGGACTCGGTGGAGAATTGTATTTCCAAATCCAAAGTTGGAAAAGAAAATAAAGGAGTCATACCAGCTTGCTACCTGATCACACTGTTTAGTGGGATATTGTGATATAGGCGGAGTGAGCAGAAATTGTTTGGCCACGGGCCTGTGGAAACGCCCTTATTGGCCACCGTTAGCGCAATAGATAGGCCAAGGAGCGCGCCCGGGGTGTCTGAAGAGGTCCTAGCTCCTACGACGTTGTCGCGAGGCAGCTGAGACCTAGACGCACACGTGATTGAAGGGGAGGGCGTCAAGCAACCGAGGTTCGAGTCTCGGGCGCGGAATTGTGGCGGCACTGTTTTAGTGTATTAAGGGATCTTGCGGTACATTTAATGAACGTTGTTCCCATTGATAATAGTTTTAGTTAGTCTTCTTAGCGTTAAGTTCTTATAGTGATTGTCATTAAGATTAAACCACACTTGGTAAAAATTTAATTGGTGTTTTTGTTCGCTTGAGTACCTCAGACCCTTTGGGGATCATAAGGACCCATTATATTGGCGCTCAACCGGGTTAATTGAATGAAAATAATCCAGTTGAATTTTTACGAAGTTGGTAAAGATAAATTTACATTAAACATTCAAAGATATAATTATACATGAATTCAAAATTATACATAAATTCAAATTTCATAAACACATTAGGTTGATATATTTGTGAATCAGTAATTTTAAGTTCACGCCAACAAATTATTGTGGAATGTTAATACATATCCTACATTGTTCCGTACTAAAATCATTGGGACATCTTGGTAGACAATTTAGTTATTTTTAAAGTAATTTTATTTAACTATTTTATTTTTTTAATTTTGTTAGTTACACTTGTTTATATTTTTTTACATTATAATGGACTAGCTGTCGGGCCCGGCTTCGCCCGGGTGCAGATAGTTTTTGAGTCCAATCCACATCAAGAACATATTATTTCGCGTGTCTACTAACTATATTTCCCGCGTGCCGTCGACTATATTTCCCTTCCGTAGGAGAGGACATCCCGTGCCAACAATTTGAATTTGAAAGAGTAGAAAATATGTATATTTGGTTTCCTGACTCATCCCACGGGAACACTACATTTTTCGGGATAAAAAGTAGCCTATGTGTTAATCCAGGGTGTCAGCTATCACTATACCAAATTTCATCAAAATCTGTTGAGCCGTTTTTTCATGAAAGAGTAACAAACATCCATACATACATACAAACTTTCACCTTTATAATATTAGTAAGGATGTTAATGCACTACATAAAGATGAACTTGAGTTTGAGTTGGCTTGTCGCGGTGTACTTGATTGTAAAACGGTGGCAACAATGAGGAAATTCCTGCGGGAAATTTTGCGGCGTGAAGCAACTGGTGAGTCATCTATTTCCTTAAAAGTACCTAAATCTTGCATTGATAATCCAAGTAACTGAAATTGAAATTTGCAAATGTAAACTATCTGCCTTAACTCCCTTAATATCGGATATCGCGCACAGTCCTGATCAGGTAAGTATTTATTAAACGAATTCATTCTCGTTTAACTCACTTGTTAAATCGCACTAAAGTCATAATCCCTACTGAAACGGAGGACATAGATAAACACTTAACGTTGCTAAGAGATATACAAGATACCATGTCATCCTTACTGAGCCTAGAACAAGAACATAATGAAGGAGAAATTGCAATTTCTGATCATGAAAAGGAAATTCTACAGAAATCTTTGGGCGAAGAGGGCGCACAAATCATAAACCAGCTGGAAAAAAGCCAAAATATAGGTAAGTGTGCCTCGCCGAAGGATAGTGCTCTCCAAAATTCCCTAAGGCCCTTTACACCCGCACACCACCTGCCACTACAACGGGCTTCCACATTTGAAGATATTCCCTATAAACGAAAGTTAGTGCCCATTAAGGATTCATCCATCCATCTATCAGCCAAAGGAAGTCCACTGGTGAACATAGGCCTCCCCCAATGATTTCCACAGAGACCTGTTGGAGGCAGCCTGCATCCAGCGACGTCCGCGACCTTTACCAGGTCGTCGGACCATCTTGTGGGTGGACGTCCTACGCAGCGCTTTCCGATACTCGGCCTCCATTCGAGCACTTTCCGACCCCATCGGTCATCAGATCTCCGCGCTATGTGCCCTGCCCATTGCCACTTCAACTTGCTAATCCGGTGGGCTATGTCGGTTATTTTAGTTCTCCTACGGATCTCCTCATTTCTGATTCGATCTCGTAGGGAAACCCCGAGCATAGCCCTCTCCATAGCTCGTTGAGTGACTTTGAGCTTCCTAATAAGGCCCATAGTGAGAGGCCACGTCTCGGTGCCGTAAGTCATCACTGGCAACACACAATTATCGAAGACTTTCGATTTAAGGCACTGAGGTATTTTGGACGAGAAGACGTCGCGTAGTTTCCCGAACGCTGCCCAACCGAGTTGGATTCGACGATTGACCTCTCTCTCGAAGTTGGACCTGCCTAATCGGACCACTTGTCCTAAATAGACATATTCGTCAACAACTTCAAGAGTCGAGCCCCCAACACCGATGGGGGTGGGCACAACATGGACATTCGACATGATCTTCGTTTTGTCCATGTTCATTTTAAGACCCACCTGTTGGGAGACTCGATTGAGGTCTTCGAGCATAGTGCTAAGGTCTTCCAGTGATTCTGCCAAGACTACAATATCGTCGGCAAACCGAAGGTGAGTGATATACTCGCCGTTGATGTTGATGCCGAATCCTTTCCACTGCAAGAGCTTGAAGGCATTTTCCAGCGCGGCAGTGAACAGTTTCGGAGATATGACATCTCTCTGTCTCACGCCTCTCTGTAGTGGAATTGCCTTCGTACTCTGATCTTGTACTCGGACCGACATGGTGGCGTTGTTGTATATACACTTCAACACTTCGATGTACCGATAGTCGATATGGCACCGCTGGAGAGACTGTAGCACAGCCCAAGTCTCGATCGAATCAAAGGCTTTCTCATAGTCCACAAACGCTAAACAAAGCGGTAAGTTATATTCCTCGTTTTTTTGTATAACTTGCCGAAGCGTATGGATATGGTCTATGGTACTAAAGCCTTTTCGGAAACCGGCTTGTTCGGGAGGCTGGAAGTCATCAAACCTGCGTTCGAGATGATTTGTGATGACCCTCGAAAACAACTTATAGACATGGCTCAGAAGCGAGATGGGTCTGTAGTTCTTCAGCAAAGTGTTATCATATTAAGGATTAAGGATTAACACCATTAAGGATTGGGGTGTAAAATTCAGTGGCAAGGGGGCAACAAGCATTAATGCGTTTTTGGAGAATAACGGAACTCAAAGAAGCTCGGAACGCGGATGACGAGGACTTATTTCGCTATGCTATAGACTTCTTTGAAGGAGACGCGTTAATATGGTTCAGGGCAAACAGAAGCGCAGTGTCAAACTGGCCCGAACTGGTGAAACTCCTTTTGGACACATTCCAATATCCTAACTATCAAGAAGAATTGCTAGAAGAGATTAAACAGAGAACTCAGAGTAACAAGGAAAGTGATCTAATATACATCGCTGTCATGCAGAACATGTTTAACCGTCTGCCAGTGCCTATTTCGGAAACGCAAAAGCTAATGATACTGAGGAAAAATTTACAGCCTTACTTTCAGAAAGCCATATGCCGGGACGTCTTTGATTCAGTGGTCGGATTAACCTCTGTCTTAAGAGTTGTTGAACGAACTAAGTTATGTTGTGACAATTTCAAGGAACCGACTTATAATGACCGCTCGTTAGAACGAGATTTGGGATATCAAGGTAACAAAAAACTATTACGAGAGGATAAGTTTACTGAGTTGGCCGCCATGACAAGTGACGGGATAAAGCAATCCAGATGCTGGAATTGTAGAAGTCCAGGACATCGTTTTAGAGACTGCAAATTACCAAGACAAAGGCTCTTCTGCTATAAATTTGGTCGCTTTGGTAACACGGTTAAACAATGTCCTTGTATCGGGTCCAATAAGGGAAACGATCACTCGGAGTCGATGCCGGCCGATCGTACTCCGAGGAACTAAAGTCATCGATTTCAGATGACTGGCAACAATGGCTACGCACCGTCTCGATATATTTTAAAACTGGTAAAATATGTAACATCAATTGCATAGTTGGGACAACAGATATTATGCCGAAATAAAAATCTTAAATCAGTCATTCGTAGGCTTATTGGATTCTGGAGCTACAATATCAGTAATATCACCAGAGTTTTCTAAGAAAATTTTTGAGTTGGGATTCTCTAAACAGAAAGTCAATACGGAAATGATATCAATGGCAGACGGCACTAAACACACAATTGATTACATAGTTCATTTACCTGTTCAGTTCGCGGAATTCTATAGAGATATAGATTTTTACATTATGGATGGTTTAAAATCTGACATTATTTTAGGCATGAACTTTTTCAGATCATTTAATTTGTCTATTGGAGTCGGGAAGCTAATTAATGAGGTTTCACAGATCGACACCATACGTCCAGTCATCTCCCGTGATGAACTGTCATTCGAGCAAAAACAGCGGCTTGATGATTTACTGAGAGATATAGGCTCGGAAATTGGCAAAGGTTTAGGAAGAACGTCATTGATTGAGCATAGAATAGATACAGGGAACAAATTACCTAGTCAGCAAAGACCGGTATCCGTTCGCTCCACCCATTATTAAAGAGCTAGAGAAGGAAATTCACGATATGCTTAATAATGATGTCATTGAACCCTTTAATGCGTGGCGCTCTCCAATATTGCTGGTAAAAAAGGCGTCAGGCGAAAACAGACTATGCCTGGATAGCCGCCAACTAAATAAAATAACTAGAAAGGACTCATATCCATTACCTAGAGTAACTACAATCTTGGACAGTCTTAGAAATGCTCGATATTTGTCTACCATTGATCTTCGTTCGGCTTTTTGGCAGATACCACTAGAAAAAACAAGCAAAGAAAAAACTGCTTTTGGTCTCGCAGGAAAAGGTCTCTACCAGTTCAAAGTCATGCCATTTGGCCTGAGCAATGCATCTCAGACACAACAGCGCCTGATGGATGTTTACGCCGGAGTTTGAGGGGAAAATTTTTGCTTACTTAGATGATATCGTCATTTGCAATCAAGACTTCGACGATCATCTGACATCGCTGACCCACGTAAAGAATCAACTGAAAAAGGCTGGCCTCACTATCAATCTTGAGAAATGTGTATTTGCCAGATCATCTTTGATATATTTGGGTTACATCGTTGACAAAAAAGGTCTGCGTACTGACCCAGAGAAAGTTAAAGCCATCTTAGATTATCCTAAACCCACGACTTATACAGAACTAAAACGGTTTTGGGCTTAGCCAGTTGGTACAGACGATTTGTACAAAACTTCGCAATTGTCGCTGCTCATTTACATGAACTTACTAAGGGAGGTAAAAAGGCAAAACGGATTGTTTGGAACAAGGAAGCAGATGAATCCTTCATTAACCTCAAGATGGCCCTAACCTCCACACCAGTTTTGAGAGTACCCGACTTTAAAAAGCCCTTTTCCATACAGTGTGACGCCTCTAACATGGGTACAGGGGGCGTTTTGATTCAAGATGTTGACGGTCTAGAGGTCCCCATTGCCTATACCAGTAAGAAACTCTCAGAAAGAGAACGGAAGTACTCGGCATCTGAGCGAGAACTCCTAAGCGTAATCCATGCTGTAGAACAGTTTCGTCCTTATATAGAGGGCACTCACTTCAAGGTAATCTCGGATCATAGCGCTCTTCAATGGCTTCACCGTAATAAGGATCCACATGGACGCTTAGCAAGATGGGCAATGAGGTTACAACAATTTGACTATGAAATACATCGTAAGGGTAAACATAACATTGTGCCGGATGCATTATCCAGAGCGATTCCGGAAGAAATAAACATAATTGACAACATAGCTTCGGAAGATAAAGACGAATGGTATAAATCGATGGAGGACATGGTGTTAGCGGGAGAGCATGATCCGGATTGGGAAATTTGTCAAGGTCAACTATGGAAATACCTTAAATTAAAACAATTCCCAGATGAAAATGACTGTTGGAAGCTTGTCATACCAGTAAAATTGCGAGACCAAGTGCTTAAGGAATGCCATGATGATCCTACTTCTAGCCATTTAGGGACCAAAAAAACCATTAACCGTGTAAGACAGCATTACTTTTGGCCATCACTCATAAAAGATGTGAAAAATTATGTGCAGAAGTGTGAAGTGTGTGCAAAGCACAAACACTCACAACTGAGACCTTCTGGGTTAATGGGAAAGCAAAGAGAGGTTACAGAACCTCTTCAAATAATTTCCATGGATCTCATGGGTCCTTTTCCACGATCCAAGAGGGGAAACACGATGCTGTTAGTAATATCATGTTGGTTTAGTAAATTTTGCTTCCTATATCCAATAAGGAATGGGAAGTCATCTGTGGGTGACTTAAATCACCACCATATTTATACACACAACACAATATATATATTTACTAAACACACACAACATATAATTATTTATGTATATAAAAATAAATTCTTAAACACACGGACTAACAATTTGATACTATAAACATTATTTTTATATACTGGGTGGAATCGCTTATCGTCACGAAAAAATTGTGCATGGCAAGTACATGATTTAGAACACTTTGGCATACTTATTTTAATTTTTTTATGTTTTTGTTTATGTAGTGTAAAATTAATTTACCACTACTAGTTACTAATTTAGAATAAGTTATTCATAAAACAACGTTGTTTAGAGAAAGATGCCATAAATGAAAAAAATCTTCATAAATACACATTATTGTTACCCTACTTTATACAATATGAATTCGAGTAGAAACTTCTAAATCTAAGTAATAAAATCCTTTGATCGCGCCGCCCTCACCGCCGCGCCGCCGCAAGCGCAAGTACAAAGCGTGCCGCCGCGCCGCGCCGCCCGCTCCCGCGCCGCCGACACCAAACAGGGATCTTGCCACTTCCTCAGTCGTGCGAAATTCGGTACCGAGTGACGTTGTACGAAATTATTTTGGTTATTGGTTTGTTTCTTGCGGTCAAAATGAGTGATTACACGAACAGTGAGTATGTGACAATAATGACATGTTATGTTCGATCCAATAAAAGTTGGGTCATGCAAGAAGGATGTATGCAGATACAGAACATCTGCAGTCTTTGCGTAGGAATGGTATCATGAATGATGAATCCACGAGTTCCCAGCACAAGAACTATTTTAACGACTTATCCGAGGCTACTCGATCATGGTAAGTTCAGACTTCCTAATCATGCAAGAATCCGTGACCTTCGACAGCGAAGTCGTCTATTCTCGACATTATTAAAACGTTTAAATAAAAACATATGCAGCTTTTTCTAAGATAGTAGGTACGTTATGAAATAATAATGTAAATCTTAACAACTTACCAACAACTACATTTACTTAAATGATCCTAACACACTAAAATTCGAAATAAATCAAAATGTCATATGGTAATATTTAGAGTAATAATACCGATAAATAGGCGCAAAGTAAGGTCAAGGTCTCTGCGCGACAGTCAGCTGTTGTGTGGCATGACTCATACACTCGCGCGCCTGAGTGTTGACATGTCGTCGTTGCACTTTTAAGTGTAGGGTGATTTAGATAATATGTGTTTTGGAGATATCTTGTACTGATGTTGTTTATGGGGTAGTTGTAGTTTTTAATGATAAATCTCGTATATAACGTTAATTTCACATACACAATACACTATTAATTTTCCGGACGATAAGCGATTCCACCCAGTATATGTATATGCGCCGACCTATTTACATAGCGGTCCGCTCGCTTTGTTTTTAATAATCAGTTGTCAGTTGTGTAACATAAAATTTTGAATCGTTTCTTGTTTTTTTTTGGCGTTTGACGGTTGTTGGAAGCACACGCGATTTCGGGGTTCTCAAATTGTCTGGTTATTTTTATTTAATAAAATATTGAGATTTCATTTGTAGTTATGTAAATATTCATCTCTGTAAGTGTAGATATAGAAAATTAGTTGTTTTATTTATTTCCTTTAATTTCATAACATAGTTATATCATTAGTATTTAGTTTAGGAGTATTTTTTAGTTTATTTTTTATATTTTAGTAATATGAATGAGCCACCGGATCCTCCTGACCCGGTTCCTCCGGATTCTCAGTCTATCTGTTTTTCAGACTGTTTGTCTGATCTTAATTCTGGTTTTTCGCAACCAGGAGACAATCGTAAACGTCCGTGTCCTGGTGATTCATCTTCTATTCCATCCAAAACTGCTGTGGGCCCTTCTGCGTCCATACAAAATATATTTACAAATCCAGAATTTTTTAAATAAAAAACAGTACAATGCTGAGGATTCTGGGCCCTTTTTGGTCCATGTTACCAAATCTGAAGCAGATGCTTCCAATAGTTCAGTTATTAAGAGCTTAAATTTGCTCAATTATTATTTAAAAACCGAGTAGAAGGTATTTGCAATGGTGGTGTCAAAGCCCTCGGACGAAATCGTATGGCGGTTACATTTACATCGGCCGATAAAGCAAATTCCTTTTTGGAGCATCCCCTTCTTACTATAAATAAATTAACGGCGCTAATCCCGACTTTTCATGTCACTAGGATGGGAACCGTTCGCAACATCCCCATTGACTGGACAATGGAGGAGGTTGTGTCTGGTATAAGTGTTC
The DNA here is from genome assembly GCA_009982885.2 of Hyles vespertilio. Lineage (NCBI taxonomy): Eukaryota > Metazoa > Arthropoda > Insecta > Lepidoptera > Sphingidae > Hyles > Hyles vespertilio. Next base: position 25,396,329 of record CM042807.1, read on the forward strand.
GAATGGTAATATAAAGGTTATAAAAGCAAGGCGGTTGAACCGAAAAAACCATAACCGACGGCTCACCTGTGTGGTTTCCGACACAGTCAGTCGTGTTAACCTTTCAGGGACAGCATCTGCCTGAGAAGATTTAGTGTTACTCTATGTCCATTCCAGTCGAAATTTACAACTTACCAACAATTCAATGTAATAGCTGCTGTAGATTTGGACATGTTAAAGCTCAGTGTCGATCCCAACCACGTTTGTTATAAATGTGCGCAACCGCACTTAGGCGAGTCCTGTTCAATCCCTGAGGAAGAGTCAGTTTGTTTGTTTTGTTCGGCTTCGCACTTTGCGATAAATAAAAACTGTCCGGAACATTCTCGGCAGAAATCCATAAAAGTTGTCATGTCTCAGGATAACATTTCTTATACTGAAGCCTCACAAAGATTTCCTAAGGTTAAGCGATCCTATTTGTCCGTTGCTAAATCCTCGCCAGCTCAGTTCGCTCATGCCCCTCTCCCAAGAGGGTTTCAACAAAATTCGCAGATCCAAAGTTACAAAAAAACAATTTTATGTAATCGTCCTTCCCGTCCTACTCTTGGCAAGTCATATGACAAATTTGCTCACAACTCTATAATTCGTACTCCGGTATCTTCTTTGTCTAATGGCTCTGTTTTGTCAGATTCTAATATTATGTCTTCACAGGATAATCTACTTTCTTTGCTTATTTCTACCCTAGTTAACATTATTAATAACTTTGGTGATGCCATACCGAACAATGTCATTGAAATGATTAATCAGTCGCTCTCATCAATCAACAAAATTCCGTCCCCTAACCCTTCTCCAATGGAATTGTAAGTCTATTCGTCCGAAAAAACATGAACTTACTCATCTTATAAATAACTTTCAACCATTATTCTTGGCCATCTCGGAGACTTGGCTGAGGCCGGGCTCGATTTTTTCGTGTGTCTGGTTTCTCTTGTCTTCGGGATGACCGAGACGATGGTAGGGGAGGAGCTGCCCTTCTTGTTCGGAGGGATATTCCCTTTCTCTCAAATTCCTATTCCCCCGCACTCCCCTCTTTTCAATATTGTTGCTTTGAAAGCAATGAATACCATCATTGTTTCCATATATATTCCTCACCCTTCGATTCCTTTAATATCGGAGGTTAAATCGGATTTTCTCTTCATTTTCTGGTTCAGTGATTATTTTGGGTGATTTCAATTGTCATCACTCTATGTGGGGCTCAAATTCATGTGATTCTTTTTCTCCTCATCTAGTTGAAATGTTTGATTCCTGCAATCTTTGTATTTTAAATGATGGTTCACCAACACGTAGAACATCCCCTCTTCAGAATATAAGTGCATTAGATTTATCTCTTTGCTCCCCAAATTTAGCATCTCTTCTAGTGTGGAAAGTTTTGCCTTATTCATATGGTAGTGATCATTTTCCAATTGTTATTACGAATTCTGAATCTTCCTTCCCCATGGAACAGCCTACTCCTTTATTAAAATATAAAATAATAAGGCAGATTGGGACAAATTTGCTGATGAGTTAGATAAAAAGTTAGCTTCTCTTGTTATTCTATCTGACTCCTCTCTTCTTTCTTGTTATGATAATTTTGTGGAAGCTCTTATGGCAGCTGCTGATATGGCGATTCCTATTAAAAAACCTTCTAAGAATAATCTTCCCTCCCCCCATTGGTGGGATTCTGAATGTACTGATAGTGTTAAAAGACGCAAGGAGGCAGAAAGGAGGTTTTCTATGGATCTTAGTCTTGAGTCTTGAGGCCTATTTAGAGTTCAAAAAAATTACAGCAATTACCAAGCGTCTTTTTCAAAAAAAGAAAAGGCAAGGCTGGATGAATTTTTGTGAGAGTCTTTCTCCTCGTACTCCATCCTGTCAAGTATGGAGAAAGATAAGGGCTTTTAGAGGCTCTACCAATAATTATGATGCAATTCATGTTGATCCATCTGAGTGGTTGGATGATTTCACTGACAAACTGACCCCACCTTTTGTTCCTTCAGAGTGTTCATTTCCATCTTCGGAACAATCTGTGTCTTCTGGTTTCATGGACGACAGTTTTTCTTTTTCGGAACTGGAATGTGCTCTAAATAATCTACGAGACTCTACTCCAGGGTTGGATGGGATTCCATATTCTTTTATATGCAAATCTTCAAAATTTTCCAAATTGTTTTTTTCTTCGTCTTATCAATAAAATATTTGAAACTGGTAGTATTCCAAATTCATGGAAAACTCAATTAATAATTCCAATTTAAAACCAGGGAAGGATCCACATGACCCATCTTCATATCGACCGATTGCTTTGTCCTCTTGTTTGGCTAAAATTACTGAACACCTAGTTAAAAATCGTCTGGAATGGATTGTTGAGCACAATAATATTCTACCTAAGTCCCAGGTTGGCTTCCGTAAGTCTATGGGAACTATGGATAGTCTAAGTATTCTACTACTTATGTGCGGTTGGCTCTTACTAGAGGAGACCATGTTATTGGTGTTTTTCTTGACATAGAAGCTGCCTATGATAATGTACAGCTATCATTACTAAAGCAAAAACTGCATCGGTTAAGTATCCCTGTTAGAATCATTAATTTCATATGTAATCTTTTTATGGACCGTTGTATATCTGTGCGATATAGAGGGAATCTTCAGCCGAGTCGTAAGATTTGGAAGGGACTACCTCAAGGATCAGTGCTAAGTCCATTATTGTACAATTTATATACTTATGATTTAGACAAGTCTGTTAACTGTTTCTGTTCTATTCTACAATATGCTGACGATGTAGTTTTATTTGCTTCTAGTGATTCATTTTCTAATGCTTCCAATCGCCTGAATTCTGCTCTTTTCTATAGAACGATTGGCTCTTGTCCCATGGGTTGTCATTATCAATATCTAAATGTAAGACCCTTGTGTTTTCTAGAAAGCGTTCTATTCCAAACATCCAAATTTCACTGAATAATAATTTTATTCCGGTTCAAATTATGTTAAATTTTTGGGGGTTATTCTGATTCAAAGTTATCTGGTATTCATCATTTAAATTATATTTCTGAAAAAAGCGAAAAAAATTTAAATATTCTTCGTTCCCTATCAGGTGTTTGGTGGGGATCGCATCCATATTGTCAAAAGTTACTTTACAATGCTATTATACGCAGTCACTTTGATTACGGGGCTTTCGTTCTGGAGCCCTGTAGTAAATTGGATTTAGTTAAATTGGACAAAATTCAGTCTAAATGTTGAGGGTGATTTCTGGGGCTATGCGTTCTTCCCCTCTTAATGTTCTTCAGGTGGAATGTTTAGAGGCTCCTCTATTCCTTCGTAGGCAGTTTCTTGCTGATAGGTTCTTTTCTAAAGTTATACAATTGTCATCGCATAACCTCATTCCTTTACTTCAGAATTTATCCCGTGTTGTCCCTATCAGTCAATATTGGTTAAATAAAACAAAACCTTGTCTGTTGAAAAGCTATCTCAATTTCGTCAGTTCAGGTCAACAAATTTGTCAACTGCCTGTTAGCCCAATCTTTAGTGTTCCATTTGAGGCACTTATATTCCAACCTAAAGTGATTTTAAAACTTCGGGATTACAAAAAGCTCCCTTGGAGCTAATCAAACATTTATTAGTCTTGTAGAAGCCAATTGGACTGACTGGTTCCAGGTTTTTCACAGATGCTTCCAAATTGGAGGGTACAAACAATTTAGGGGCAGCTGTATGGTTTCCAAATTTCGCATAGCACTTAGATTTAAATGTCCATCAACATTGTCTGTGTTTTCTGGTGAAGCTGTGCTTTGTTAGAGGCAATATGCTTCATTGAATCACACTGTATACCCAAAAGTATAATATTTTCAGATTCTTTAAGTTTGTCTCCAGGACCTTCTAAAAAATCCTTTTCGGAGTAGAGATAATTTTTGCATTACCTTAAAAATACGGGAAATGTTAGCTAAATGCGAGTCTCCATGGCTTAAAAGTTGTATTGGCGTGGATTCCGTCTCATTGTGGTATAACTGGTAACAAGATGGCAGACAGTCAGGCTAAGGAGGCTGTCAGTCTGGGTCTTGAAACCTATCGGGACAGTTTTGGTCGTGACCTTGCTAATGAGGCGAAACCACGGATGTTGAGGCAATGGTACGACATTTGGGCTGAATCTTCCGTTTTTAAAGGGAATATTATTATAATATACAGCGTTCCATTCCTGTTAAGCCATGGTTTTTTAAGTTTCGGGCATTTTCCAAGAAAGTCACTTCAATTGTCATTCGGTTGCGTCTGGGCCATGTTTGCTCTCCGGTTTTTTTGAATAAAATAAGAGTTCGGGATCACTCGTTGTGTGAGTGTGGTCTAGAAGAAGGCACTGTGGATCATATTTTTTTAACTGCAGAAATCTCCACTCTTCTTATATAAGTTTTTAAATTCTGATATCCCTAGACCAGTCAATATGTCTTTCCTTCTTACTCTCACCAATACTTCATTCATTCATACTCTTGTTAAATTTATTGAAGTAAATATATTAAACTGTAATATTTTGTTGTAATGGTATTTAGTCCAATGGTTTAGTTATTTTTTTCTCTTTATGTGAATAATTTCGCTATGTTTTTAATTAAATGTATAGTTTTTTTTTGTGTTGTTGTTTTAGTTTCATCAATGTTTTATTGTTTTCTCAATATTAATTAAGTTTATAATTTTTTGTTTCCGTTTTTTATTTTCCCAATTTATACGCTTTTTATTTAATCTGTGCTTTCCAACACTTGACATTGGCAAATTGTCGAGTCTGCGACAGAGCCATTAAAAACAAAAACTGAACTGAACTGAATCGTTTTCTTGGTATCGAAGAGCTGGTAGTCCACATCTCCATAGCTGATCAGTTGTGATCTAACCACGGGACGCAATACTTCTACTGCCTAATTTGCTCTACTCGCTTACATGTGCACCGCTAGTTTCTAGAACTTTTTATGTGTACTATATTATATATTCCTGTGTTTCGCGTTTAAGACTTTATATCTGTTCTGTGTTACTTGACTGTCTGCTCGCTCTTCTCCTTCTTTTCTTATGTGTATTGTGTGTTGTGTTAAATTAAATTAAATTCTGTGATCTGGACTTTGGACTTATTTCTGCTTCATTCTACATCCGCATTTCATCTGATCACCGACAACTTAACAACACTCCGCACACCCCATAACTGGTGACCCCGAGCAAGAGCACTTATGATGAGCAGCGACGGCAGTGAAACCGGGACCACGTCCAAAAGTGTGCGTACCCGCTCACACGCAAAAAAGTGCGAACGCGTATCGGCAGAACGAGACCAACAACCAACAGCGTCACCCGAAGTAGCAGAGGCGTCAAATCACACAAGGTTAGAAGCAACGATGGAGATGATGGCTCGTCAGGTCGAACACCTGACCAGACAAATCAACGCACTGACCGCATATAAACACAGCCGTACCCGTCCACATAACCGGCATCTAACATCTTCACGCCAGCGTCATCGCTCAACTTCCAGGAGGTCGCAGTCGGAGTATCGCAAGTTCCCTCTCTGCTGGTTCCATAATAAGTTCGGAAGCCAAGCAATCAAGTGCAACCTACCCTGCGATTACGCTGCGGGAAACGCCACGGGCAGTCGGTAATGGCGGCTGACGACTGCCCATCCAGCCCTTCTACCGGCCGCCTCTTTGTTACCGACCGTACTTCAAAAGTCCAATTTTTAATAGATACCGGCAGAGTTGGGCATTATTCGAATGAATCGTTATCTAGATAATTATTCGAATGAAAATTTATTCGCACCAAAATTATTCACGAATGATTCATTCGCGAATAATTTATTCGTGAATAATATCCTCACGAATTATTTATTTATGATTTATTCGTTATTCTGAATAATATTTTGCTCGGTACTTCAAATAGGTTGTGGCTCAGTAAGGCCCTTGATTTGAACCCAGGGCGAGTACTTACTCCAAATTGTGGTTTCTGTATTGGGTAATAGTTACCTGGGACTGAATTTTGCAAAAACGCAAATTGCCAATTACGGTAGTAACCGAGAAATGATTACAGGCGGTGAGGTAAGGTATGGAGGGAATTTGGGTTTACTGGTTGGTTCTAGAGATACTCAACTTGGTGAGGTGGGTGAGGAAAGAACCATGGCGCAGCTATCCTATTTACTTCTCTATCAAGGGGATGCCCATTTTTCATAGTGTCTTGGTCTAAGAACGAACACTTTACACTGGGGTTCTTTGGGACTTATTTCAGAATAAGGGTATCTATTATCAGAAAATACATTAAAAATTATGCCATTGTCTTTTTAAGGGAAGAAAAAATAAAAAATCCATAACATTTTGACCTTATCTTTTTAACAATTTGATAATGAAACATTTTTTTATTGCTTTGTATTGCAAAACGAACATGCCGTTCGCCTGGTGGTAAGCGATAAGACCGCTCATGAACAGTGCCAAAACCAAACAATACCTTGAATTACAAAGCAATGCTTGGCATTTCACTGCGCTCGCCGTTCTGAGACATAAGATGTTAAATCGCAATATGTCCAGTAGTTACTACGCTAATGTATTTGGCTGCTTTATACTTATTTTAGTTCAGGATTTTACTATTCCCATATTCCTCCGCCACAGTGTGAAATCAGCAGAGTCAATTTATTAACGTTACCAGAAATAAAAATTAAATACAATAAAACAAATCATTCTCGAAGGTAACAAAAATGTTCAATGAAACGTCAACCGTGTCATTTTGTCATGTACCTAGCCTATATCGCACCCTCGTTGCAACAAAGTCACATATGCAAAAATTACAAGGTTGGAAGGTATAATGAATTAATCTTATATTTTGTTGAATATTTAGTTGTCATAATTTTTTTAAGCTTAAATTACAAGTTGATATTGTGATAAAAGCTGTTCGACTTATCTATGTCTTGAAATATCATATTTTTATACGATGTCAAAGTTTCAAATGGTTTTCTTGAAAGTTGCATTTTTGACTTTGTTGCACCGAGGGTGCGATATGTATAAAAATATTGTAAACTTACCATTGATTAGTCGATTTACAGCCGCTGCCAATAAACAATCCCAATCCAAAATTTACCGTTTTAGATTGACAGCGTAATCTTTTTTCTGATACTATATTGCCAATAATCAATCTCAGTAGTGAAAAAAACTATGGCAACATGACAAGAGACCAATCGAAAAGTAGAAAACAATCCAGATTGACTTCAATCTAATATTTTCGATTGATTATTGGCATCGGCCGTTAATGACACTCAAATGATAGATATTATGAAAATACATATAAAGGAAAATTATACGTACTTTCCTTTCATTTTAATCTTCCCGCGCATTAGTATTAAAATTTACTCTGTGGTTGAATGAATGAACATGAGAATGAATGCGGACAGGATGAATGACTGAATGGAGGAATGAGAGAAACAAAGTGTAGAAAAACATTTTACAAAAAGTATTACAATAAAACCAAGTGGAAAGTGTGATTTCAGATTAAATGTACAATTAACACTAATTGTCGTTTCTCTATTTACAGGTATGTTTGTTATGTTTTATTGAATTATTTTTAAACTTTGTGTTAAGTAAAAACACGTGTGTGATTAGTAAACTCTATTTACAGAAACAAATGGTGTTTGATTGTTAAAAAGAACCAAGAATATACCATCTTATATACATATAATGTATTGGTTATCTGTTTTTATATAAAAAGCCTTTTACGAATGATTAGTCAATAACTATATTATATTATTAACTAAATATATAGTGTGAGTTTTTCAAGTGGGCGTGGATGTGATTCGTTTTTCTGTTTGTCATTGTCCACTTAGCCACGATGGGCATTACCCATTGTATAGTTGCATCACACACTGTCAATGGCAAATATAAATTAGTGACGAAAACAATTTAATATTTCACGATAAGCGATTCCCCACCAACAATAACAGAAAAAAATAGTGTATGCAGTCTGTGTATACATGTCCAGTTGCGATTATTCGTTTTTTAAACTCGTTTTCAAATAAAATATGTACCGAGTTTAATACCAATTATTCGCTCGTTTATTTTATTTTTATTCGAATAACGAATAAAAAAGTTATTCGTTATTCGAATAATTTTGGTTCGAATAACCTATGTTATTCTTTATTCGAATAACGAATAAAAAAATATATTTATTCGTTATTCGTCATTCGAAAAAATTTGCCCAACTCTGGATACCGGCAGTGATTTAAGTGTGTTCCCTCGGACCGCGCTTCGAGAAAGACGCACGAAGACGAATTTTCAATTGTGTGCGGCTAATGGGACAATAATTCACACGTACGGTTATATTAATTTTAATTTAAATTTAGGCTTACGCAGAGATTTTGTGTGGCAATTTGTAGTTGCTGATGTGTCAAAGCCTATAATAGGTGTAGATTTTCTATCACATTACAATTTAATTGTCGACATTCGTCAAAAACGAATAATAGATAGCTACACTAATATTAGCGCCGTGAATTTAATAGCTTAGTGTCTAGTGTTAAGATCTCAACTGGGTAATTGCAAATATAATAATTTATTGTCCGAATTCCAGGAAATAACACGACCACCAGGTATCATACGCACCATCAAGCACAACACGACACATCATATACGCATCAAACCTGGCCCTCCCGTCTCGTGTGTGCCCCGGCGACTTGCTCCAGATAAGTTGAAAATTGCTAAGTCTGAATTCCAATCAATGTTGGCAAACGGTACAGCTCGGCCATCTGACAGCCCCTGGTCTTCACCGCTGCACCTAGCCCCCAAAAAGGACAATAGCTGGCGTCCATGTGGAGACTACAGGATGCTAAATGCCAGGACAATTCCTGATAAATATCCAATCAGGCGTATTCAGGATTTTGCCCATAGCCTATCTGGTTGCAAGATATTCTCCACAATTGACCTGGTTAAGGCGTATAACCAGTTGCCGGTTCACGAGGAGGATATCCCGAAGACCGCCATAACCACACCCTTTGGCCTTTTTTGAGTTCCCTATATGACGTTTGGTCTACGGAACGCCGCTCAAACCTTCCAGAGGTTTATTGACGAGGTAACTCGTGGCCTAGATTTTTTGCTTTCCTTATCTCGACGACATTCTGGTGTTTTCTAAGGACGAAACGGAACACGAGAACCATCTCAAGGCCTGGTCTGTCGAAGGATACGCGCGGCACTGCGGTAAGCAGCAACGTCATGACGTCATGCAACGTAGTTCAAATAACAACAAAAAAGGTGGTTCACATATAGGTTTTACTCTGTGCGTAAAACCGTTGACCAATGGGAGAACCGTTCATTGACAACAAACGTTACTATGGCAATTTCGCATTGAAGTTTACTTGAATTTCCATGACAACAAATAACAATCATTTATGTTCGAAAATATATATAATTTCTTAAAAAAAAAGTTTGTGCGTCATTTTAAATAAACTGGGTATATATGTTTACGAGACAATTTTCGCAATATTTATACGTGATAAAAGTGGTTCGTATCATTCTAATGAAATACGCATCTGCTGAATACGTCTTTTTTCGCTTAATCAATTTATTGTCAGATCAAATTAAATTTCACTGGATTTATGTAGATATCCTTTCTTAAATTATCATTATCGATCGTACCCAATGATATATTATACAAATACGACGTAGATATCGCACTAGCACTTCAAAAGTGAGGCGTTCAAATTCGGGCAATTGGTGTAATTTCATCTAGTCGCATAGCAACGGCGACAGAGGGAAGACCTCAGTGCTGTCAACATAATTTATTTCGAAAATATTATCTAAAGTGTCGAATTGTGTGTTTTAAGAGTGTTAAAACAATGGTGCAAAAATATGAAACTAAATGGGACCTACACACCATACGTAAGTATATAAAAACCACACAAAATTTAATTTTTATTTTAAATTAGCAAACACCGCCTTCAATTGTGTAAAGCCCTGGTCTGTCGAAGCTACGCACAGCGTTGCGTTGCGCGGAATGCGGTGTCAAACTCGGTTTTGTATGAAAAACATTGACATTGACATGACGTTCCGCCGCAGTATGCGTCATCCAGCGTCTGCGGTGAGGGGTCAACCGGGTGATGGGTAGACTGGTCTTTTGTGCTGTCACAGTATGCGTCGGTGTAGAGGGGCAAGTGTGGTGAAGCGCGGGGCAGATACACCGCACAACGTGCCGTCATTCTCATCATTTCGTCGCGGTAAGCGTATTTGCGCAATAGATTTATTTGAGGACAATATTTTTATAAATTTTTGTTTGGTTTAAACTTTTGTTTAGGCTGTGTCGCGTATATCGACTATGTGCTGCCGCACAGTACGTTTAATACAGTTCACGTACGTTCCCAATGACAATGGCGCAATATTACACCACGTAGGAATAAAACTTTAAAACCTTGCTTTGGTAAAAAGATACAATTAAAAAGTAAAATTAAATAATATTTAATAAGTACAAGATTATAAAATGGAGTCAATTACATTTATTCTATTGTTATAAAAATTACGAACGGAAGTGTGAAATGAAATGAAATGAAATGTATTTGAAATGAAATGTATTTATTGGTCACGTAGGCAATTTAAAAGCTCTTATGACAAGTCAATACACATAGAACTTAATCTCTATAAACAATATATTTCTTATACTTAGTATTACTTATTTTAATTTCTTGGTTTAATTAATTAATTTATGTAATTTATTTATTTTAAATTAATTTTATTTTTATTTAGCATTAGATTTATTTATTTGTTTCCTTTTTATTCTTATTTTATTTAAATTATTAGTTATGACTTTATGGTAATTTATTTTTCAAAGAAATACAATATGTACGTTGGTCAAATTAAATTAAATTAAATTAATTAATTAACGGACCATGAATATTATTACAACGGTGCGTAGCGGTTTATTGTTACCACCGGATCCAACGCGGCCCTTCCTGAGAAGACCCGGCATATGTTAATTGTTCTAAGTACCTAGTACCCCATGCTTTTTAACAAAATATAGCAACGGCATTAGTTCCCAACTGATCAGGGTACAATTGGAGACGATTTATTAGTAGGTATCTATATACATTCAGTCTTTATCGCTATTCGCAGGGCACTTTATCAGTCCATATACGTCCCACTGCAGGGCACGGGTCTCCTCTACAATCGAGAATACGATTGAGAGTGGTTAGGCCATACTATAGCCCACTACGCTAGCTGGCCTCATCCCTATATTTGCATAGAAAGAAATACAATCAACAAACAACAAATTTTATATGAGCCCGAAAAAGTAGCTACAAAGAATCTTATGATGAGTTTTGTATCAGCCTATATACATTCGTTGTATAATGGTTGTATATTATCTTCGTAGTTATTTACAAAATCCAACTGCAAGATATAATAAACTATCGCCGTTCGACACAATTAGCACCACTCTCCTAGCACCTGGAGTACATCATGTGATGACATGGTGCAATCTTAAATATGTAGTTCCTCAACGTAGTATCAAGTTCTGTGTTTTCCGCTTTTTTCCATTCCCATTCCATTAAAACCCCCTCTATATATATTGTAATTTGTGCTACTTACACCTACGCATATATATTTTGAGCTCTGTGTTATGAATTCCGTTAAAGACTAAAATAAAATTATTATTTTAAAAAGTGACCATCAGTATTGTTCCAGGTTTTGCTTGTGACAATTTTATAGGAAAATAATTAAATCGTTATGGAATTTATTTTGACCCAATTACGGTATGATCGATGACGATAATGTAAGAAAGGATAACTACATAAATCCAGTGAAATTTAATTTGATCTGACAATAAGTTGTTTAGCCGAAAAAAATGTATTCAGCACACGCGTATTTCATTATAATGATAGGAACCACTTATATCACGTATCAATATTGCGAAAATTGTCTCGTAAACATATATACCCAGTTTATTTAAAATGACGCACAAACATTTTTTTAAAGAAATTATATATATTTTTGAACTCAAATGATTGTTATTTGTTGTCATGGAAATTCAAGAAAACTTCAATGCGAAATTGCCATAGTAACGTTGGTTGTCAATGAACGGTTCTCCCATTGGTCAACGGTTTTACGCACAGAGTGAAACCTATATGAGAACCACCTTTTTTGTTGTTATGTGAACTACGTTGCATGACGTCATGACGTTACCGCTTACCGCAGTGCTGCGCGTATTCTTCGCCAGACCAGGCCTTAAGAAGGATCGCCTAATACAAAGATTGTTAAGTGCGATAGGGACAAAAAGCGTACGTCATAGATTAACAAGTCAGAAGCGAAACCGATCATACAGAAATTTGACGATGACAGTTTGAATGTATTTGGATAATTGTATATTTGTTTCTAATTCAATCATATTTAAAACGATTAAGTTATTTGTTATGAAATATTTTCATAATAAATAACTTAGTCCAACCACGAACATTACAAAATACATTAGCTTCCCCATATATTTTGAATGACTATATTATATTATTTACATATATCATTGAATATTTCCAGATTTCCACGTGATGAGCTTTTGAGACGTAAATGGATATGCACTAAGCACAACTCGGACAAAAAGAGGGTATCGTAACTGGATAATTTAAAACTGATTAATATTGGTTTAGCACATTTAATTATGAATAAAAATATACACCTACGAAAAAATATATATCCACCTAAAAACCTGCACCATCGGTTGTTTACCAGTGGCAGGGCGCTCATACGTTACCGCCATGTGTAGGTACCATCGCAATGTCTATTTCCCCCGCCACACGGCAGTTTAAATGCCATGTTATGTTCCGGTTCAAAGGACATTCTCGCCCGAGTAATCGCTGTACTTATACTCAAGATCTTATGTCTCGGGATGGCGAGCATAGTGAAAGCCAAGCATTGCTTTGTAATTAAAGGTGTCTTGGTTTCGCTTATGTCCACGAGCGGTCATATCACTTGTCATCAATACAACAAATAATAATATTATTAAGAAATCGATTTTTCAGTGCCTGCTTACCATAAACTAATATAAAAAACGGTAATCAATTTATTTTTATTTTTTCAAGTTTGTAAGCAAATAAAAATATATTTGTTACAGGATGGCGTACCACATGTAGACTCATGTAGCAACCTCAAAGTTAATATATTATATACTTATAAAACCAAATAGGTAGTTTTATTTATCGTCACCCTTCTGTCTTTACCGCTTCGATTCTATGTTTGGATAGCGCAATGCTATCTCTTTTCGTCTCGTACTTTCTGTATAATCTGTTTCATTCACTAAAATTGTCATAAAGTATTAACAAATGAGTATGTATATGCATGGCAGTACAGTTTTTGAACGTCACGACATATGGATATGCGTCATCTTTATTAAAACATCATTGATCGTACCGTAATTGGGTAAAAGCTAAATTCCATAACGGTTAAATTATTTTCCTATAAAATTATCACAAGCAAAACCTGGAACAATACTGATGGGCACTTTTTACAATAATAATTTTATTTTAGTATTTAACAGAATTTATAACACAGAGCTAAAAATATATATGCGTAGGTGCAAGTAGCACAAATTACAATATATATAGAGGGGGTTTTAATGGAATGGGAATGGAAAAAAGGGGAAAGCACAGAACTTGATACTACGTTGAGGAACTACATATTTAAGATTGCTCCATGTTATCACATGCTGATGCACTCCAGGTGCTAGGAGAGTGGTGCTAATTGTGTCGAACGGCGATAGTTTATTATATCTTGCAGGTGGATTTTGTAAATAACTACGACGATAATATACAACCATTATACAACGAATGTATGTACCGTCAACTACCCCGATTTTGCCTAAGGTCCTGTGTTTGCCTAAAACGAAGAAATGGGAATATCTAATATAATTTATTAGTTTGGCAATCGAAACGTATGTCACTTTTTAGAAATATTATCTAGCAACAATAATTTGGAGACATTTGGTTGGTAGCGGGCATAGTTTTTGACAGTTGTGGCTCAAAACAGAGCACTCAATTTCGGTTAATTTTAGTTGAGAAAAAACTTTTCAGGTAAGTCTTCACAATACGCAAATTTCTTTCTTGTTTTAAAATATTCTATAAATCTTTGAAAGCTTAATCGTTTGTAATTGTTACTAGTGGATAAAACTCAGTACGTAGTAGGAATTATTGGAATAGGCAAAGTCAAGCAATTTTTTTGAACAAATGATTGTGACTTTGCCTGGGTTAGGGTTGACCCTTTTGTTATTTACCGACATCGAAAACAGGAGGTCTATTTTCGTGTAGCTGATTGGAGATGTACCATTCTATATATTATCTATATATGTATATATTCATATGATAAAAATTAAAATGTAGCTTCTTTATGTGTTTTCTGAAGTACTAAGTACGTATCAACTTAATAATTGTCTTATTTTATGATGATGAAAAATGCCATCTATATACTTAGATTTTGCTTTTTGTTTGAAGGACTTTCAAAATGGACAGATCACGAAGAAGATATAAAGACTATGATGAGAGCTTACTAAACATCGCCGTAGGTCTCGTACAAAACAAAAATATTTCGTCATACGATGCCGAAAAACAATTCGGTATACCTCGCCGCACAATTTTAAATAAAGTCAAACAAAAACATTTAAAAAATATTGGAGGTCCCACTAAATTGTCACCAACAGATGAATAGAAAATTGCTAGTTGTTTGAGATTATTTTATTTGATAACTACCTACCTGCCTACCAAATGTGTCTTCTCGTCAACAATAAAATTAGTTACTATTTTATTATAAATACTTTTTAATAAAAAGATGCTACATATGTTGCTTCATTTTTTTAAGTCACGAAGGAGACAACCCTAATACAGTTTTATCAATGTATTGAGAATGTGCAAAATGATATCCAGACATTGCCTAGCCAATTTTACCTCCTAAAATACTCTCAGAATATGTCATTTAAATTGGGTCGTATTGTCATGATTTTAAACTATATTTTAGATTGTCCCAGCATAAGAGTTTAATTAATTATTTCGGAGTAAATACATTAGGCAATGATACAGACATGAGATCCTAACTTTGCCTGATTTTCAAAATATTTCTAAAACTATATTTACAAACAAAAAATGAGTAAATTAATTTAAAATTACAACATTCTTGCGGTTTTTCTACGTTAATATGTGTAAGTACCATGAAAGCCCAACGTATTTTTTATTTTATTTTATGTTAAAGTGCATAAATATCAAAATCCGGGCAAAATCAGGGCAGTTGACGGTATATGGGCTGATACAAAACTCATCATAAGATTCTTTGTAGCTACTTATTCGGGCTCATATAAAAAGTGCATGCACTTAAACGATTGATGTTCTTATTAGGTTTATTGTTTATATTTCTTTCTATGCATATATACTATATAAAGGGATAAGGTCAGCTAGCGTGGTGGACTGTAATATGGCCTAACCACTCTCAATCGTATTCTCGATTGTAAAGGAGACCAGTGCTCTGCAATGATAGCTGATAAAGTGCCCTGTGAATAGGAATAAAGACTGAATGTATTTAGATACCCACTAATAAATCGTCTCCAATTGTACCCTGATCAGTTGCGAACTAATTCAGTTGCTATATTTTGTTAAAAAGCATGGGGTGCTAGGTACTTAGAACAATGAACATACAATTCCGTTCTCCATTTTTATAACAATAAAATAAATGTAATTGACTCCAGTTTATAATCTTGTACTTATTAAATATCAATTATTTTTACTTTTAATTGTATCTTTTACCAAAGCAAGGCTTTAAAATGTTATTCCTACGTGGTGTAATATTATACCATTGTCATTGGGAACGTACGTGAACAGTATTGAACGTAATGTTCGGCAGCACATAGTCGATATACGCGCCACAGCCTAAACAAAAGTTTAAACCAAACGAAAATTGATAAAAATATTGTCCTCAAATAAATACATTGCGCAAATACGCTTACCGCGACGAAATGACGAGAATGACGGCACGTTGTGCGGTGTATCCACCCCGCGCTTCACCGCACTTTCCGCTCTACACTGACGCATACTGTGACAGCACAAAAGACCAGTCTACCCGTCATTCGGTTGACCCCTCACCGCAGACGCTGGCTGACGCATACTGCGGCGAAACGTCATGTCAATGTCAATGTTTTTCATACAAAACCGAGTTTGACACCGCATTCCGCGCAACGCAACGTTGTGCGTAGCTTCGACAGACCAGGGCTTTAGACAGCTTTTCACACGGTTCCGAGATTACGGTATAGTAATTAAAATGAATAAGTGTAAATTTGGTGAAACATCAGTGACATTTCTAGGCTACCACATTTCTGAACAAGGCAGTAAACCTCTGGAAAGCAAAGTGGAGGCCATCAAAAGCTATCCGGTTCCAAAAACAGCAAAGCAGCTTAGGAGATTTCTGGGCATGATTAACTTTTACAGGCGATACATACCGCGAGCCGCCCAGATTCAAGCGCCCTTGAACGCCCTATTGACCGGTTCCATAAAAGCCTCGCAACCGGTAGACATATGCGGTGACTCATTGAGAGCTTTTGAGGAGTGCAAGGATAGCTTGTGTAACGCAGCTATACTGGCACACCCGGACTCGGCTTCCAAGTTAAGCATGGTTACAGACGCATCAGATATTGCTATTGGCGGAGTTCTACAGCAGTTCAAGGATGGCAATTGGCAACCGCTGGCATTTTTCTCACACAAGTTGAGCCCATCACAGAGGAAATACTCACCTTATGATAGGGAGCTCCTTGCCATTTATGAAAGTATTAAATACTTTCGGCACTGGCTAGAAACGGCAATCTTTACCATTTATACTGACCACAAACCTTTGTGTCACGCATTCAGAGAACGCAAATCCAACTGTTCTCCACGTCAGTATAGATATCTAGATTTCATATCCCAATTCTCGACTGACATCAGGCACATTGCGGGAAAAGACAACGTAGTTGCAGACACATTATCCCGAGTCGAAGAATTGCAGAAATCAGTAGATTCAGTACCCTAGCCAAAGCCCAGCAAACTGACCCAGAGCTACAACATTACCTCGCAGATGGCTCATCTTTACGAATTAAGAAGATGACAATCCCTGGAAGTCGTATACAATTGTACTGCGATGTCAGCACATCGACTCCTAGGCCTTTCATCCCCCAATGTTTACGCAAGCAAATCTTTAACAGCTTGCACTCCCTAAGCCACCCTGGTGCAAATACCAGCGCCAAACTCGTGGTACAGCGTTATGTGTGACCACAAATTAGGAAAGACTGTCGCGAATGGTCTAGGGCATGTTTGGCATATCAGCGGGCTAAGGTGAATCGACACGTGTCCACTCCGGTAGGCACTTTCGATTTACCCGCCGCTAGATTTCAATTCGTTCACATAGATCTCATTGGCCCATTACCACCATCGTCCGAATATCGGTACTGCCTCACAGCAGTCGATCGCTTCACGCGATGGGCAGAGGTTGTGCCTATCACCGATATTACGGCAGATACGGTGGCCAGAGCTTTTTTGTCCGGTTGGGTCTCTCGATTCGGTTGCCCTACCGACATCGTAACCGACCGTGGCAGGCAGTTCGAATCATCGCTGTTTCAGCAGCTTTCGAAAACCATCGGTTTTAAGCACCGAAAAACAACTGCCTACCACCCACAGTGCAATGGGCTAGTCGAGAGATTCCACCGGCAATTAAAAGCAGCCATCATGTGTCACGCAGACAACCGATGATCCGAATCCTTGCCATTTATTCTGCTTGGCATACGAAGCGCCTTTAAGAAAGATCTTCAGTGTTCTTCCGCTGAGTTGGTTTACGGAGAACCGTTACGACTCCCTGGTCAATACTTTGACCGAAACGTTGACAGATGTCTCACTGATGTAACGGATTTTACATCACGCATCAGAACATTTGCCAACCAACTTCAACCAATTCCAACCTCGCATCACACAACCAATAAAATATTTGTGCACAAGGACCTAGCGTCAAGTTCGCATGTATTTTTTACTTGAGGACTCTCTAAGGGGCGTACTCCAACCAGCATATACTGGTCCCCATGAAGTTATCGAAAGGGAGACCAAAGTATTTAAAATACGAGTGAAGGGCAAAACTGTCACAGTATCGGTAGATCGACTTAAACCGGCCTACATACTGTCAGACAGCAACACCTTTCCAAAAAAAGATACACAACAACCCTCCTCTTCACCTCAGCAGGACATAAAGACTACCCGATCGGGACGTGTAGTTCGATTCACGGACTACTTCCGCCCGTAGTACCTACGGTCTCCGGAGGGGAGTGATGTGGGTGACTTAAATCACCACCATATTTATACACACAACACAATATATATATTTACTAAACACACATAACATATAATTATTAATGTATATAAAAATAAATTCTTAAACACACGGACTAACAATTTGATACTATAAACATTATTTTTATATATATACTAGCGGCCCGACCCAGCTTCGCCTGGGTGCATATATTTTTTGATTCCACTCCACACCAAATATCTCCATATAGTTTCTCCATATCCAAATAGTGTGCCTTATAAATTTTTGACATTAAACACTTTAGCGATTTTGATTATCCATGCAATATTCCATCCCTTATTTCACCCCCACTATGCTGTTTTCCAAAAATATTACGCCATTACTTTTTGTTAGTAATAAAAACATGAAATATAAATTTTCATAGAAATACACTCATACTCACACACACAATTAATGTAGTAACAATTATATTCAACTGGTTTCTCAAGACACAGGCAACGCCTAATTTGAGAATCCCTGCAATATTCTCCATAATTATATAAAATTGTTATTTATTCAGTTCAGTTCAGTTTTTATTTTTATGTTATTAAAGATTTTTCAATTTCAAGTGACATTCTATCTTGAAAAGAAGTAAAACTTCTTAGATGTGAATATTATTTATTTAATAGTCCTATATTCATGTAGCTTCAT
The DNA here is from genome assembly GCA_009982885.2 of Hyles vespertilio. Lineage (NCBI taxonomy): Eukaryota > Metazoa > Arthropoda > Insecta > Lepidoptera > Sphingidae > Hyles > Hyles vespertilio. The sequence goes on from CM042807.1 coordinate 25,415,279, forward strand.
AATATACTCTTTAGGTTACACAAAATAAATTTCTGAACGCATGCATAAATATTTGACAACCAATTTAAATGTCAACCACTTTTCATTACTGTCATTAATTTACATCTTTAAAATCTAAAATACGCCATTAATCGAATATTGTAGATACATATATGTTGTCGATTCGAAACCTTTATTTAAATACGCTATTTAATTTGAGGGAAGAGTTTACCGTATCGGCGGTATGGACATTAAATGTTTGACAGTTACAAACCCATGAACATTTTGTATGGCAAAATGTTTTTTCTTTATTGTATACTTTCGTCAATTTAATCTAGATAAAAACTATCTCACCCTGTAAGTTGGAACAAATAACACATATCTACAAAATTTCATTATAATCAGTTGAGTGGTTTAGGAGCCCATCGCGTACAAACAACGTGACACGTGAATTATATATATTAAGATATTCCTGTGTTCGCGTTTAAGACTTTATATCTGTTCTGTGTTACTTGACTGTCTGCTCGCTCTTTCTCCTTCTTTTCTTATGTGTATTGTGTGTTGTGTTAAATTAAATTAAATTCTGTGATCTGGACTTTGGACTTATTTCTGCTTCATTCTACATCCGCATTTCATCTGATCACCGACAACTTAACAACATTCCGCACACCCCATACATCAACATTTACACAAATCCTAGAGGAACAGATATTCTTAATGTTCGGAACCCCCAAAGTCATTGTTTGCGACAATGGAAGGCAATTTGTATCCAAACAATTTAAAGAATTAGCCTCAGGCTATGGTACACGCCCTACTATCATCCTCAAGCAAATCCAACGGAGCGCGTGAACAAAGTTATTGGGGCAGCAATAGCTTCTTATGTTGAAAATGACCATAAGGAATGGGACAAATACATACCACATATAGGGCATGCCATCAGGACATCAGTTCACGAAGTGACGGGGAAAACACCGTCATATTTGTTCTTTGGACGTGAAACATCAATCCATGGCAAGAAAGGCTATAGTTTTGAAACAAACAGCGCAGTTACTTTTGATAAAGAGAAATTTGAAAAGAACTTAGCTTTTAGAAGTAAAGTTTATGACGATGTCTGCGAAAAAATCCGTCAATCACATGAATCTAACAGCAAGAGGTATAATCAAAGACGTCGTACTTCTGACTATAAAGTAGGTGACTTAATTTGGAAGCGCACAAAAATATTATCCAACGCTGACAAGACCTTAATGTCTAAATTAGCTCCTAAGTTTGAAAAAGCGGTAATAGCAGAAAGAATGTCGAGAGACGTTTACAAATTAAAGAACCTTAGAGGTAAAGACTTAGGTATCTGGCACTCCTGTGATCTTAAACGTTTAGTTTGAATCCGGTTGGATTCATTGAAATAAGACTTTATCGCGGATTTAGTTTAATTTTTACATTTTTTTGAATTCCCGACGTTTCGATCACTTTACAGCTTTCGTGGTCACGGGGCGGACTGAGGTATTAGTCATCCGATAAAACCCGAAAATAATAGTCTTATTTCAATGTGTAACATTCGCGTAAATCTAAGAAACCATTATCCGGTTGGATTCTTTAGAGGAGAGGGGATGTGTAATGATTCCCTAATCAGTAATCAATTTAATTCATATAAATATATATAGATGGCGCTACTAGGCATGTCTCTGAATCGAAACGTAAGCTGTCAATTAAGTTGTGATTCCTCAACATAGATGGCATTACTAGGCACGTTTTATAATAGACTAGCGGACATTAAACGGTGACAGGAGATATAAAAATGAAGAGAGGGTAGAGGGAAGTTCTTTTTGGAAAAAGGAACTTGGAGAAAACGGGTTGGGTTGAGTGGGACTCGGTGGAGAATTGTATTTCCAAATCCAAAGTTGGAAAAGAAAATAAAGGAGTCATACCAGCTTGCTACCTGATCACACTGTTTAGTGGGATATTGTGATATAGGCGGAGTGAGCAGAAATTGTTTGGCCACGGGCCTGTGGAAACGCCCTTATTGGCCACCGTTAGCGCAATAGATAGGCCAAGGAGCGCGCCCGGGGTGTCTGAAGAGGTCCTAGCTCCTACGACGTTGTCGCGAGGCAGCTGAGACCTAGACGCACACGTGATTGAAGGGGAGGGCGTCAAGCAACCGAGGTTCGAGTCTCGGGCGCGGAATTGTGGCGGCACTGTTTTAGTGTATTAAGGGATCTTGCGGTACATTTAATGAACGTTGTTCCCATTGATAATAGTTTTAGTTAGTCTTCTTAGCGTTAAGTTCTTATAGTGATTGTCATTAAGATTAAACCACACTTGGTAAAAATTTAATTGGTGTTTTTGCTCGCTTGAGTACCTCAGACCCTTTGGGGATCATAAGGACCCATTATATTGTTTTGAAGAAATCACACCTTATGGTGGGGGCTCTGTTATGTTTTGGGCAGGAATAAATTCAATGGATCGTACATAGTTAGTCTTCATTGAAAACGGCTCACTGACTGGACATCGATACATAACGGAAGTTCTAATTCCTCATGCACAACCCGCATTGGCCGCTTTAGGCGAAGACTCAATTTTTATGGACGACAACGCTCGCGCCCACCGGTCTGGCGATGTGGAAGCGTATGTGCAAGAGGTCGGCATTCGTCGTTTGGATTGGCCAGCTCGAAGTCCCGACCTCAATCCTATAGAGCATGTCTGGGACGTTCTGAAACGACGCGTGAGATCAGTACAACCGGCTCCACAGACCATCAGAAAGCTGAAGAATGTGATTACCGCGGAGTAGGAACGTATTCCGCAAGCAAGTATCCGGGATATCCTCGCTAGCATGCCCAGACGAATTCAAGCTGTGATTTCAGCTAGAGGAGGTCACACTCGATACTAAACATTTATCTGCTTTTACTTTATTAAAGAAAAAACTAACAAAAATCTTTGTTAACTTTTACTTCACGAGCATATGCACTACTAGCGAGCATACACTACTTTATGATAATACTGACGAAAACGATTATTTGCTTAATAATTTACAAAATTGTGAAAGTAAAACTACCTATAATTATCAAACAAACCAATAGTAACATTTGGAATGGTTCATTGCTTAGGTGCCCGTTTTTTTTGCAAAACTTTTTTACAAAACTTTAACTGTAAAAAAAATATAAAGTGTAAGTCATTCTAACGCATAAAAATAAAAAAATACATTGGTATAATAGAGTAAAAACAATAATAAAAAAATGGTTGCCTGTAAAGTCGGTTTTACGGGCGAAGATTTTACGTGACAACGTCTTTTTCTCGGTAGAATATTTATTGATATGAATATAATTAAATTGCACAATAGGAACAAGGAATTGAATGAAAATAAGAATTGCACAAATTTTAACTATAGAAATATATTTTGTTTACTAAAACATTGTACATGTAATGACGAATCTAAGCACTCCATATTTTCACTACAGACACAGCTGACGATACTTTAACCACACGTGTGAACTTGTATTGTGACGCTTTCTTGTTTTTCCAACGCCAAGAACGTTCGAGAAAGACAAAGACAGAGACACAAGCATGCGCCGATTCAATGCGCCTAATTCTCTAGTGCTGCGCGCGCGGCAGACCGATCATAGTTGAGTGGGAGAGAGACGCAAGGCATTCGGCGGGCCTCTCTCTCGTTCGGTGACTCATCGTAACGTTACCGGGCGTTACACTTTTTCATAAGTGACTCCCAGCCGCAACCTAATTTAAGACGTTGTCACGTCAATAAATTTTTTGGAGGTAAAATATTTTTTTTGGGGGGGGTAATTTTTTGCGTAATTTGGGATTTCTGGCGGGGTCAATTTGTAGCCCTCACCAAGACGGTTCCGAGGATACCAAACTCGGTGGGTCTACGACCTATGTTGGCCGAGATAGGATTGGGGGGGGGGTGAGGTAAATTTTCGGGGTGGGGGTAGGGGAGGGGGGGGTAGGTTTCGTGGGGAGGCTAATAGGCACTATTTCGGAATAAGGGTGGGGGAAGGCAGGGGGGGGGCTATGGGACAATTTTGGAAAAAGTGGGTGAAACTGAAAAATAATTCTCTAGTGCTGCGCGCGCACCGTTACGTTACCGGGCGTTACACTTTTTCATAAGTGACTCCCAGCCGCAACCTAATTTAAGACGTTGTCACGTCAAAAAAATTAAGTCACAAATAGTTTAGTCCAGTTCTCATGAACTAAATCACTTTTACCATCTTTTAATATCTCAACATTTGGCGCAACATCTTTTATAACTTTGTATGGCCCATTATAAACACTTTGGAGTTTGTTTCCAGTCTCGTTTTTCACTAAGTCGTTCTCCTTATACGTAATAGGGTTACAATTCGAGTCGTATTTGTTTTTTCTTAATAATTTAGATTGCAATAAATTTTCGTACGCTTCTTTATGCGACGTTTGCAATCTGTACTTTAACTCTAAAGGATAATTACCATAATTATGAAGTGGGTCTACAATGTTCTTACATAAATTTGATGGAATATTACACTTTTTTCCAAACACCAATTCAAATGGTGTGAACTTTGTAGCAGTGTACGTACTCCATGACTCTGGATGGTTATTAGTTTGAATTCGCAAGAAATTACCCAAACATTTATGAATATATAGGCACAGGACGGCCAACATTATTATCTTCCATCTTGGCTGAAGAGGTTATGTCTATGATGGTTAAGTAATTGAAAATACTGAAATTGATGCAGATCACAATATAATAACTGACTGAGTATTAAGCCAACATAAAATAAATCAAAACTATACTGTTTCCATTCGTTTATTTTATTTTTGACACATCGAGTACTGAATCAAATAGTGATGGCCTGATGCGTTATCGAATCAATTTTTTATAACAAACGATTTTATTTTTGAACAAGTTTTAATCGATTTAATACATATTTTATTTTTTGCTCCATGCATTGTTTTATAAAACTTCAGGGATATTTATGTTACTTGATTTAATAATTATATTAAAATAAACCATTTACTCATGTTAAGTTAATATTCTTATCACTTCCGTCGGCAATAGTAATGTTGTTAAAAACAAATTGTGAAACGGCAACACTGGGCAGACAGGTGACGCGCGCCGCCATTTTGTGGTCACTCACAACGAGACGCCCGCGCCCGTGCTAGTGTTTTCCGTTCGCTGAATTTTAATTCACATTTTTCATACGTCGAGTTGAGTATTTATATTCCTCCGTATTGTTTTACCCGTGAATTCCTACATTTGGTTGAATTGAGAACATCGTACCTGCCTTCATCACTTTCAAAATGCCTAAAGGAAAGGTGCTTAAAGGACAAACAAGGGAGTTTGTGTTGCGACTTCATGAGTACTTTGAAAGGGAAAGCCGTAATGGTGGACCTCTTATACCAGTGACTCAAATCAGAGACCGTGTTTCAGCAGCATTAGGTATTACTGCTCCAACAGTTTCAAAAATAATTAAAGAAGGCTACGGCAGTAGTGGCATGGAACAAAACAAGCCATCTACACCTAAGAAAAAACGTCAGCCCTTTAAAGTGACAGCAATTGACAGTTTTGATGGTGATGTTATTCGTCGTCATATATACGATTATTACCAAAGAAAAGAGATTCCTACTTTACATAACCTAGTACAATCTCTGAAAACTAGTGGCTTGTTCCGTGGTCAAAAGTCTTCTTTGGCGAAGGTATTGAATAGGATTGGATTCCAATACAAAAAATGTGACAAAAGAAAAATATTGATGGAACGCAATGATGTTGCTTTGTATCGATGCGAATTTTTAAGACAAGCTAAAAAAATAGAAGACTGGTCGAATGTTGTTTTCACCGATGAAACTTGGCTCAATGCGAATCACACGGTATCAAAAACTTGGACTGACAACACTGCTAGCTCCTCGACCGCAGTGCCAATGGGAAAAGGTGAAAGAATTATAATTTGTCATGCAGGAACCGCAAAAGGATTTGTGCAAGATGCTATGTTAGCTTTTAAATCAAAGAAAACAGGGGATTACCACGAAGAAATGAATTCCGAAGTATATGAAAAATGGTTTCGGGAAATGTTATTGTCACTCGAACAGCCATCAACAATATTTATAGATAATGCGTCCTATCACTCTCGGCAAATTAACAAATGCCAACGCAAGCCAGTAAAAAAATGAATAATAAACTGGCTCCGTAACAATGGCGAGGAGGTGGACGAGTCCCTATTAAAAGTAGAGTTACTTAAAATATTAAAAATGAGGAAGCAGCCTAAACGATACGTTATAGATGAAATGGCTGCAGAACATGGGCACACCGTCCTTAGAATTCCTCCATATCATTGCCAGTATAATGCCATAGAGCTAATATGGGCGCAAGTGAAAGGATATGCTGCGAGAATAAATACAACTCCTCCTTTCACCGCAAACAAAATGCTGGAGTTGCTTAAAAATGCGTGTGAAAATGTGACGCCTCATAACTGGGCGAGTGTCGTAGATAAGACGAAGAAAGAAATAATGTCTGATTGGGATCGCGATGTCGCATTTGACAACTTACCCATGCACTCATTAATAATTAGTGTTACTGGGGATACGAGTGACGACGACGCCGATTCCGACGAAACAGACGATTGTTTATAAATAAAAATATTAACAAATTACCTTTTAGTTGTTTTAATTATTTAATCCTTAAAGTACTATGAATTCCAACATGGTTTAACTGTTTATTACAAGTAGGTACTAAACATTTATTTTCGTTGTAATCATTGTAATTATTTTAAATTAAACTCTTATTAAAAGTCACTTCAATACGTATACCTTTATTCATATTAATTAATTTGCAGCAAATACATTCGATCCTAATATTGGGTACTATATTACGTTTAACTGTTTTCATTAGCATTTTAATGTAATTTTATTTCAAATGATTCCGATTGATTGATTCTATTCAAAATCGTTTTTGTTATCTGTGGTCATTCGTTACGAATGGCACAACTCTAAGTGGGCGTTACCCGTCAAGAAAGTATCTACTTTTATTTCAAAATATTGTTCTACTGTAATGTCGTACTTTATAGGCGTGAACTGTCAAAAATAAAATAAACGAATGGAAACAGTATAATCAGTGATTGCGCCGGAATATGACGATTCGTCGTTCACGTGCAGCCTCGGTCGCTCGCGCATTCAAAGTGCAGCGCCCGCAGCGCCAATGGACGACGCTCCGTCAGAGTGCCATTTGTCACCCTATCCGACGGCAGATGTCACTGTTATTTCGGCGGCGCCGATATTCTTGCTCTATTCGACGACAGATGTCAGTGTTACTTCGGCGGCGCCGACAAGTATTTTCCAGAGATCCAATTGTCTGGTGATGATAAGCGGTAGAATGAAAAGTGGTAATTTCCAATAACTTGCATGTTTCTTTAAAAACACTTGATAAAAATTCAGTACCCCTCAGTCATTCATCATTCATCAGTCGCGACTCTATCAGGTATACCATATCTGAGTATGAAATTATTGACAAAATTTTGAGCTACTTCTACGGAACTTTTCGTTACCATATGATAGGCCTCTACATATTTAGTCAATTCGCATTGAATCGTTAAGATATACGAATAATTATGATCATCTCTGTCCAAAGGACCTACTACGTCAAGAAAAACTTTCCATCGCCGAAACGGCCGTAGATGTAACAACTAACGGTTCCTTAACGTAATGTGAACTATGTTTTTGTGTCTGACATTTGTCGCATTTCCTAATAAATTCTTTCACATCTCTCTCAAGACCAGGCCAAAAGTAATATTTTTTAATATTGTTATACATTCGTCTTATACCAGCGTGGCCACTAGTTGGTAAAAGATGAAAGTCGTTCAATATTATTTTTTGGTCGTCTCTATTTTTAATTCTCTTAATATTATTAAGGATGCATAAAAGTGGTCCGGACCAATTTGCATAACTTTTTATTTCATTTACTACTTTTTCTATAAAATTATCATAATATCTACTTCTTACATAAATTAATTCGTGCACGTTAATTTTCTCACAAAAATCTTTAAGTTCCCTCACAAAAGCGACTGGCGTCAGTTGTGATTGGGATTTTATAAACAATATCATTTTTGCTGACGAATAATAAAATACGTCATTCTCTAATTCTTTGTCACAACAGCTACGTAGCTTGATTAAGCTATTTCTATCAATAAACTTGAGTTCAACAGATATTTTCGGTTTACTGTGAATTTCTACAACTTTCGGTTGCGCATGCCGATCGTCGGTAGGAACACCAGCACTCCGAGAACTCTGTGAATCAACGTATTGTTTACGTTGTGCTCTCGTCATTACGGTAATAATACTTTCATGCATAAGTTTTAATTCTGTCGAAGTTATAGGCAGTCGTGACATTGCATCGGCTGCTATATTGTCTGATCCTTTTATATACTCAACTGTGAAATCGTATTCCTCGAGTAAAAGTCTAAATTTCATAAGGCGACTGGAAGGATCACGCATATTGAACAGATAAATAAGTGGCTTATGATCAGTTTGTATTATAAAATTACGACCATACAAATATGGACGAAAATGTTTAACTGCCCATGTTATCGCTAATAGCTCCTTTTCTCCTCCTCCGCTTTGTTTAAATTCCTACTCGCAAACGCAATTGGCTTTCGATTTAAATTACATAAAACGGCACCCAAAGAATGTTGCGATGCATCTGTTTGTAACACAAATTTATTATTTTCCGAAAAATCTGGATGCTGCGAAATCGGGGGAGAGCTAATTAAGGATTTTATTGTGTGGAATGAAGTTTGACACTTATCATCCCAGTTAAAGGTAACATTTTTCTTGGTTAAACGAGTTAATGGATAGGCAATAAAGGCGAAATTCTTAATATTTTTTCTGTAATAGTTTGCAAATGCAATAAATTTAACTAATTCTTCTACATTGTTTGGAGTTGGCCAATTAATTAAGAGGGGGGTCTATGTGAAATGGCCTTTTTCACAACGTTTTTTCTTGGTGATCTTTTTATTAGGTCTTCAAAAAAAAATATGTGTTGATCTACACTATATGGAGCATGTTCCCTTCTTTTCAGAATTCTTAAAAATGTATTAAAAGTACTTGAAATAAAATTGCAAAGTGACCTCTGTTTTCGCATTTACAACGTTTTTTCTCTTAAACTATGAGCACTAGGATTATTTTATTATTATCAGGATATTAAGAAATGCAAGACGGATGGGACCTTCTTTTATTTTTTCCAATTTCTGTCTCATTTATTTTTAACGATTTTTTTCACATTATCGATACTCTAAATCGTGAGCACGTCCCCGCTGTCACCCAACAAATCAATGCGGGACGAACCGCTGTGCTAAACGGACCTATGTCGCTTGTCTCCGCAATATCAAAGTAAATTGAATATTGCTATTTCGTTCGACATATTCATTGAGTACAGTTAGGGGCGGTCTAACCGTAGTGTATTGCATAAATTCACTAATTTACTTATCAGCAACCCTGGCGCAGTTGCCTGGATGGCTACTGTTAAACGGGTGGCCGCGGGTTCGATTCCGCATCGCAACAATTGTTTTGTTTATAAATTCATCTAACTCAATATTTTACAGAAGAAACATTTCATTTTTTGCATTTTTGTAACATGTGTATTTTTACATTTTTATATTTTAGATTTTTGAATATTTCGATTTATGTTTATTATAAATAAACCCAAAAATTACTTAATCGACCGACTTAATCTTAAAATTCTTTCACCATTCGAATCCAACATTATCCTGGAGCAGGGGCGTGCACTCCTTGTAGGCAGAAATGCAGTGCTTTACTTGCCATTCACAGATATTTTATTATAACGTTCGTACGTTTTAGATGACTTTAATTTATAGTAAATAAATGAATAAACAAAATATAATAAACAAAAACGCAAACGCACACACCCATGAATATTGAACGCCGCGACTCCTGCGGCAGGCCTCGAGAGTTCGGCAGTTGTCGGGAGTAATCGTAAATGTTCGTTGCCTATAATCCGAGTAAAATTAATAGGCTGGAATCTAATAAATCACCTATGCACATTATACATTTTTGGTTAGTAAGGTGTTATTTGTTTAAATAGAAATGTTTTGTGTTTCGCGGGGGCCATTTTGCTTTTTTATGAGTTTTTGCATTGTTTACTATTTTATACTAGTATGTTTGTAAAAAAAAATAGATTTCTTAACGGATTTTTCATTTTAACATTTGAAAGTGTGTACATTTAACAGTTTATTACTAAGTTTCGATATTAATTGTAGTCATTTGCTTTTACTAGTGTGTTTGTTTATTTTTTTAAATGTTATTTGATTGCGAGGTTTGTGTTAAAAATGTATGTTTATCAAATGAATGAATGAGGTGGCCGAAATCTTGCGTTTATTTACATCGGGATAGGTATAGTAATCTCAACTAACCGGAACCTTGAATATGTGAAAATTGAAAGCTGACTAGGTGAGTTTTTTTTATTTTACTTATTAGAATTTCTTCCGCCGCGACGATCGATCGCTGTTTTGTCTGCGTTGCTGTAGAAGATGGACATGAATAGTAGTACATCTAAGACTTGTTATGTTGGCATGGTTTCCGACTTAGAGATCCGTCGCGTGGCTGTGGCTATGCTAAAAAACTATAAAAGAAAAAGTTTTTGTGACCGAGTACTCCGCCGCAAACCCAGTGTCATAATCCTGTGCACGCCGCTGCCGCCGCATACCCAGTGTTATCATCCTGTGCACGCCGCTGTCCTGGAGTAACATTGGCTGTATATTTGGCTAAAGGAGTAGAAATAAGGGTTGAAATGAAAAATAAAAATCATTCGAGATATATTTTTTTATATTTATTAATATAAATTAACCCAATAACCCAAAAGCATTTTGGAGCTATATAAAAATCAACGAGGCCGGACGTCAACAATACCCACTACAGTTAAGCTTGATAACATAGTTGCGCAGTCTGGACCTGATATTGTCAATCTTTTCGCAAGGCAATTTTCTTCAGTGTTCTCATTAAGCAGTGTAGCCCACAAGCCTGATATACAAAGTCATCAAATGAATAAAATAATTTAATTAAAAATTAAAAGACCGACTTCAATGTGCACTACAAAGTAATAAATAATATATATTTCATTGTGCTAGTACACATTGATTAATTTTCTTATTGACTAGACTAGCCAACAAATCTTAAATACGTAATATTTTGAAGGCGGATCGCCAAGTGCCAAACGAGAACAAATTTAAGTAATGTAACACAGTTGAATATTACCTACTTGTAGATGTATCGTTAGCGCTCAGTTAGGTCCATATGTAAACTAGAAACAAATTAATTTAACATATTGATCCTACGTGTACATTTGTTGAAATTTTAATAGAATTAATATGTGTCATATGTGTGGTCTAATTTTAATTTATTGCATATGATCAAAGATATAGTGGTCAAGGGTTTCAACTCCAGGGTACACCATTGACTTATTGGAGTAATTTGCATATTTATATATAATTACTTTAACAGTGATAGGAATCATAGTGAGGAAAGTATAAGAAAGGGAAGGGTTGTTAAGTTTGTATGTTTCCCTCGATTATAGATAAGTCCGATGCTCAACAATGTTGATTAAGAGCTGATATTAAGGACGGGCGATTTTTCTATTAGTTATCAGGACAGGGACTGGAATTTGCACCCGATATGACTATAGACTCTCGCCCCCAATCACGCCGAGGGACAAAACACGCAAGGCGTAACGTGGGTGTCCTGGTTGACACCAGGAGAATCTCTGCATACCCCTTCTGGAAAAATGGCTTGAGTTTATATAGATTAAGACAAATTAATATTGCGTGTAAAATTGCGTGTTTTTCGCTAGGATGTTTTACACAAATTAAATTTAAGTGTAGGTCGTCGTGTTCGTCACTTGGCGACCCGCCTTCAAAATATTACGTATTTAAGATTTGTTGGCTAGTCTAGTCAATAAGAAAATTAATCAATGTGTACTAGCACAATGAAATATATATTATTTATTACTTTGTAGTGCACATTGAAGTCGGTCTTTTAATTTTTAATTAAATTATTTTATTTATTAGTTTTTAGTTTTCATAAGCATTGTAATGATGCCAAAGGTAATCATATAATGAAAACTGGAATCAATGTATATAAAAAATGAACCACTGTGATCTTTTATAATTTCAAAAACGAAAATTAATTTATGATTTTTAAAAAAGCTACACTGTCATTTCGTTTATGATAAAGAAAATACTAAAATCGGCTCAACCTGCTAGAGATATTGAGTACACTTATGCGTGGTAATCATTCGTTACCCCCTCAACTCTACACCTTCTTCACTTCTTATGTTTAATAAAACACATATACTTAACCTAATGGATGAAAAATTATTGCGTTTCTGCAAAGTTTTGTGGAGGTCTGCTCTCCAGATATGTACCTATTCATCAGATCATCACCATATTTTATGTGACCAACATTATGTATAATTCGTTCCGAAGAAAAGTTACTTAGTTTTACTGGTGGTAGGTCTCTCATATGTGAGAGGCCATCTGGGTAGGTACCACCGCAATGTCTATTTCTCCCGTGAAACAACACTGCGTAAATGCACTGTTGTGTTTCGGATTGAAGGACATTGTAGCCAGAGTAACTACTGGACATATTGAGACTTAACATATTATGTCTCAGGATGGCGAGCGCAGTTGAATGTTGCTACTGTTTATGAGCGGTCGTATCGCTTACCATCAGGCGAACGGCTTGCTCGTCTCGTCATTCATTGCAATAAAAAAAAAAAGCTATTTAAAATCATTTATTTATTGTCGCAGATATTTAGTAATTATATTTGTATATATCTCCCCCCCTTCACACGCTCCTTTCTACTTTCCCCGTCCCCCCCCCCTTGTAGTAATAAACTTATACTGAACCTAATGTAAAAAGAATTATTGCTGTACTGTTCAATTTTGAGGAGTTCTGCCCTTAAGGTCCAAAGATATTCATCAGGTCTTCACAATATTTTTTTGGTCTAACCTATCATATAATCCTCTTTGACAAAAAAGTTATTTTTCAGTCGGTTAAGAACTGCCGGAGATATTGAGTATTCACAATTGTACCTATTTTCTACCCCCTCACCCCCCACCCCCACCCTTTTCCAATTTTCACCCACCCTTTGTAATAATATACTTATACTTAATCTAACGCCAAAAGAATTAATGCTGGACCGTTTAATTTTGAGGAGTTCTGGTCGGCAGATCCTAAGATAATCATCAGGTCTTCACCAATTTTATATGGGACCAACTCTGTATATCATGCTTTCCAACAAAAAAGAAATTTTCAAAATCGGTTCACAATTGCCGGCGTAATCGTGTAACAAACATACAAAAAAAAAGTCGAATTGATTACCTCCTCTTTTGAAGTCGGTCAAAAACCATGGCGGTCTTAACTCATTTGCGGGGCAATCTATTGGGATTGAAGAATCACAAGTCTTGAATAGAATTAAACAAATAGATCCAACGAAGGGCGCTGGTCCTGACGCTATTCCTTCAATTTTTATAAAAATTAAAACGTTGTGGTCCTGCAATGAGCCTGCCTTTAACTTTAATATTCAATCAATCAATAAAGGAAGGTAAATACCCTGATGAGTGGAAAAAGGCCAAAATAGTCCCAGTGTTCAAAAAGGGAGACAAATCTGATGTTCGTAATTGTCGCCCTATTTCTATTTTATCATGCCTCTCAAAAATATTTGAATCAGTAATGTACTCAATAATATTTGAAACGGTGAATCCAACTATCGAATCATCAGCATGGATTTCGACCAGCCCGTTCCACTGAAACAAATTTAGTTCCTTTTGTTACCGAATTATGCCATGGTGTTGACAGAGGTTTGCAGATAGATGCCATCTATACCGACTTCAGTAGCGCATTTGACAAAGTAGACCACTCTATTCTCTTAAATAAATTACGCGACTTTGATGTTGACGGTGCACTTATCAGGTGGTTGGCATCTTACTTGTACAGAAGGCCTCACACAGTTGTTGTCAGTGGGTTTGAATCTGAAACCTATTTCGCCAGTTCTGGGGTACCACAAGGATCGCATCTGGGGCCATTATTATTCCTTGTTTTTATTAATGACGTGGCGGACCACATGGTCCATTGTAAAGTGTCACTGTTTGCTGATGACTTAAAAATCTATAAAACAATAACATCATGGGCTGATTCAAATTCATTCCAAAATGACTTGAACTGCTTAATTTCATGGTGTAACAAGAACAACATGATTTTAAACCCAAGCAAATGCTTCCACATAAAGTTTACGGAAAAGAAAAAACCACTCTCCACGGTGTATAAAATAGGAGATGTGAAACTAGAGGAAGTAAATGAAATTCGTGATCTTGGCGTCATACTCGACAGTAAACTTAGGTTTGCCTCTCATGTTAACCAATCAGCGACAAAAGCAGCTCAGATGCTCGGATTTCTCAAACGGAACCTTAAAGGTTTTAAAAACGAACACACTAAAATTTGTCTCTATAACACATTAGTACACAGCCATCTTGAATATGCGAGTGTTGTGTGGAATCCTTTCTACACCACGCATTCGCAACGATTAGAGGGCGTACAAAGAGCATTCACACGATATCTGGCTTACGCCAAAATTGGATTCTCACATCGACAACCCTATGGAGAACGTTTGAAAAAATTTAAAATGTATTCTCTCCGCGAGCGAAGACGCTATATAGATGTTTGCTTTTTTTATAAATTGTTGAACGGTCAAATCGACTGCCCCCAACTATTGCAGAATATTTCGCTAAGGATCCCCCGGACATATCCTCGCAAAAAAATTGTAAAGCTTTTCCACATCCCTTTGCTAAAACAAATCTAGGTCTACAGTCCCCTCTAACAAGAATTATTAACGATTACCATACATTAGCTTCACAAATACCCAGCCTTGATATATTTAGCAATAAGCCTAACACTTTCAAAAGAAATTTAAAGGGGAATTGTTCTTAAGAACTTTCTCATCCACATCGCTTCTTACTTAATAACTCATACATAATAAGACTAATTGTAACACCTTGTGTAAACCTATGTCCACAATAAAAGTTTTTGATTTGATTTGATTTGATTTGAAGGAGGGGCGACCCGCAGAGTCGCCATCGGCCTACCGGCCTATCGTGTTGCTCGAAGAGGTGTGCAAGCTTTTTGAGCGTATTGTTCACGCGCACCTCGTCGAGCACTTGGAGGACGGGCCCGGACCTGGCGGATTGCCAGTTCGGGTTCAGACAGGGCCGGTCTACGATCCACGCGATTTTGCGAGTCAAGGCACAGGCGGAAGAAGCGGTGTCCCGGGGCAATGTCGTGGTGGCGGTGTCTCTAGACATCGCCAACGCCTTCAATACCATGCCCTGGGCCTGCATTGTTGAAGCACTGCGGTACCACGAGGTGCCGCCCTATCTCCGGCGCATAGTGCACACGTACCTTTCTGATAGGTACGTGGTGTATCCGGGCGCCAACGGGTGGCACCGAAGAGCGGTGTTCCACGGGGCTCGGTTCTGGGTCCGCTCCTGTGGAACATCGGGTACGATTGGGTGCTCCGTGGTGCCAACCTTCGGGGCGTCGCCGTCGTCTGCTATGCGGACGACACTTTGGTGACAGCGACGGCCAGGACATTCAGGAGAGCCACCCTGCTAGCCTCGTTTGGCACGGGACTGGTGGTTGGCAGGATTCGGCGACTGGGCCTCAAGGTGGCCCTGAACAAGACCGAGGCCGTGTGTTTCCACGGACCTCGGCGTGGGCCCCCGTCAGAGGCCCACCTCACAGTGGAGGGCGTGCGGGTTCCCGTCGGCTCGAGCATGAAGTATCTTGGCCTCATCCTCGATAGCCGATGGGATTTCCGCGCGCATTTTGAGAAGTTGTCGCCGAAACTGGTGAAGGCAGCGGGCGCACTGGGGCGCCTGCTGCCCAACACTGATGGTCCTGGCATCCCTTGCCGAAACCTGTATGCTGGAGTCGTGCGGTCCATGGCCCTCTACGGAAGTCCCGTTTGGGCCGAGTCCCTGAGCGCTCGCTGCGTGCGCCTGCTGCATCGTCTGCAGCGCATGATGGCGCAGCAAATAATCAGGGGCTACCGCACGGTCTCGCACGAGGCGGCCTGCGTATTGGCGGGAACTCTGCCCTGGGTGCTGGACGCTAAGACCCTCTCGTCGACTTTCTTCCGGCGAGAGGAGGCGTCCGGGCGTGGGCAGAGGTTGGGCCCCAGAGAGGTCGAGGCCATGTTGGCCTCCCTCCGCAGGTCTGCTGTGGAGGAGTGGCGTTCCAGGCTGGAGAACCCTAGTGCTGGTACGAGGACCGTCGCGGCAGTGAGACCTGTCCTCGAGCAGTGGCTGGACAGGCGCCACGGCGCGCCGACTTTCCGGCTGACGCAGGTGCTCACCGGGCACGGCTGCTTCGGTGCGTACCTGTGTCGCATAGCCGGAGCAGAGGAGTCCGCCGTGTGCCAGCATTGTGGCAACTGCCGTGAGGACACGGCCCAGCACACGCTGGAGGAGTGCCCAGCCTGGGACGAGGAGCGCAGCGCTCTCATCGCGGTCGTGGGAAGCGACCTTTCGCTGTCGGCCGTGGTCGCCGCCATGGTCGGCAGCCGGAGTTCGTGGCGAGCCATGCGCTCCTTCTGCGAACGTGTCATGTCGCAGAAGGAGAGCGCTGAGTGGGATCGGGAGCTGAACGATCCCGCTCGTCGCCACAGGAGACGTAGGAGGCGCCGGGACAACAACTAACCCGGCGCCGCAGAGGCCACGCGGGGCCTCCGTCCCTACCTTGGCGGCCCCCGAGACGTGACGCAACACGCGTCATTTGCCGCGTCGCTAAGCGGCGGTGCACAAAGAGGCGGTCTTGGCGCGTCCGCTCATCGGTATCCCGGGGCCGTCTCTCAAGTGCACCGATGGTGGCCGACGCGGGGTTTTTAGTCGGTATTTCGGCGTGTATTGTGGTAGGGACCCGACCCAGCGGCCGCCCGTCGTCATCCACGCGGCACAACATCTCGCTGGGCTCGGAAGGCGCCGGTGAGTCCGACACACCCTCGCCCCTTCGGGGGTGGGATGGTCCGTAAAGGGATTTTCACCGCGAGAAAAAAAAAAAAAAAAAATAGGTTAGGTTGGCTGGGGGTGCTATGTCGGGAACCTCCACGTGGTGCACCCTGGGCAACGTGGGTCATCGTAGTTGCAGTTCTGCAACTACTATGGCCGACGGCGAATATCCAACGGGGAGAGCAGGGGGTTTGACGGTCGCTGTCTTTTGTGGCGGTCGCCTCCATCTGTCGTTTGTAGGTGGGGCCCATCTCAGGGCCACCCTCCGGTTCTGTCCCGGAGGCATCGGCGGGCCCGGTGTGCGCTTACCCCGCCGCCGGGCGGGCTGTGGGAGTGTACCTCCCACGGTCGCCGTCGCATATCGTAATCCGGTTGTGAGGGCCACCGCGAGGCGATGCATGGCTGATGGGCAGTTCAGTCTCTAGTGCGACCCCCGCCAGAGTACCGGCCGACCCTCTGGCGGGTTACGCTAGGCTTACCCAGGTACAGGGGGCACTGCCTGGGCGGACCTTCTTTTCCCCCATACTCGTGGGAACATTATGAATTCTTCTAAATCCAAAAAAACATGTTCCGTGGTAGTAGAACGGTTGCCTGACTCGGACACGTCTGAAGCGTCCAGTCGAGTACCGTCTATGATGGGGCCTCCTGCGGAGAGGACCGCGCCACCCCGCGACTTCGACTCGGAATCCGGGGCGTGCAGCGACTCTTCGCTGCCAAAAGAAACCGAGTTAAACGGCGGGGCTCTCGTCCTGCCGAGAAGCGGCCCAGAACCAGCGATGGAGGTAGTGCGGTGGAGACAGATTCCCGCACTGCCAGCAAAAAGCTGAAGCAGCGCCCACCGGCACCAGAAAGCAACGACGAAGCTCTTGCCAAGGCCCAAAAGGATTACGAGGCCGCCGTGGCTGCTGAAAGCATCACCGAGGCTGAGATGCTGGAGGCGGATGAGGTCGAGCTGCGGAAGGCCAAGGACGCGAATCCTAGGACCAAGCCGGCGCCAAAGGATCCTCCCCCAGCCACTCATAGTGAGGCCTTATCAAAGATGGCAAAGCGGCTCCGACACATTGCTCGTACGGCCAAAAATTTGAAAAGTACGTACGTCAAAGAGATAAAAGACAGCGCGTCGGAGCTGCTCGAAATCGCGCAGGAGCCGCCATCAGCCGAGCTCGCCCGAGTCGAGGCGGAGAAGGCCAACCTCCGGGACAAGGTGACGGCGCTAGAGGCGGCCCTCACCGCCCAGGGGAAGATGCTGCAGGACCTGATGGCCATGGTCCGGACACAGCAGCAGCCAGCGGCTGAGTCGGCCGCAGGCGGATCGACAGAAGCGGTTAAAACGCTACTGGAGGTGCACATGGCAAAAGTAGATGCCAAGCTGGAGGCAATTGCCATGCGACTGCCTCCAGAGCCGATTCTCCGGCCTCCGCTGGCCGCCGACCGGGCCAGGGCCAAGGCGGCCTCGAAGCCGCGGCCACCTGTCGCGGGGTTGCCGGCCGCTTCATGGCCTGCCCTGGGAGCGGGGAAGGGGAAGGCAGCCCCTACGGCCCCGCACCAGCCACACCTGCGGTGACTGGCCGCCCCGTACCAGCTACCCGGCCGACCGCGGCTCCGACGGCTCCGCCGCCAGGTGCCTCTCGTGAGCCTCGCGGGCGCAAGCGAGGTAACCGGAAGCGCGCCCCGCCCCGGTCGCAGACGCCACACCCGCCCCTTCAACCCGCCACATCCACGGAAACTCCGTGGACTGTGGTGGCAAAGAGGGGCAAGAAGAAGTCCCGGGCGGCTCAACAGCCGGCCCAGACCCCACGCAGGGCTGCGCCTCAGCTCCGCCTCCCACGTAAAGCCGCCGTGACTCTCACGGTAACGCCGGAGGCGTTGAAGCGAGGAATCACATACGCACAGGTCCTGCGTGAGGTCCAAACAAAAGTGGACCTGGCCAGCCTCGGCATCACAGATGATTTAGTAAAGTAGTACCTTAATTGTGGTTTATTGATGAGAAGTGCGTTCTCACGCGGTCCCTGTCGAGCGCCATTACCACGGGAACTATGCCGGCGTTCGCAGGGACACGCGCTCTGTATTGTGTACATACTGGGCCCCCTATTGCCATCATAGCGAGCCGCACAAAGTGCAGGTCGCCACGTCGACTCCACGGGCGCCTCAAGTGCTGTTCCTGTGAGGGATCAGGCACCATGTACCAGATTTAAGCGCTGGTAAACGAGTTCTTATGACGTGGTGCAGCTAGATTATGTAAAATTTGGAAGGGTGAGGTACTCATTATACCTTGTGATCAGTAGTAAGTATTGAAGAAATGTATCTCTTGACTCAGATAAGTGCTGGGGGAAAGTTAATGGATGCGTGTTAACAAAAGTGTAAAATGTAAAATATGGAGTAATACATGTGTCCTTATGTGAGATGAATGAGATAAGTTGGTAAGTGTAAAATAATGTGTGTATGTAAAGTAATACGTAATAATATATTTTTTGTTTTGAGACTTACGACTGCCTCGACTAAGCTTAATTTGCTATTGCCGCGGCGCAGGCGCATGGCGTAATTTCCCTGCAAGGGAGTTCCGCATTGCACAGCAGATTTAAATGGTGTTATACATAAAAAGGTTATTAAAAACTCATTCTAGACAGATTTTGCAAAAAAAAAAAAAAAAAAAAAAAAGGTTAGGTTAGGTTAGGTTAGGTTAGGTTTTTTTTTTTTTTTTTTTTAATGTCGAGCTGTGTCCAGACCGCGTTTTCTCCCCCAATATCTGTCAGGGACCTTTGGTGTGTGAATGCTTTCACAGCATTGATTTATTTCAGATTAGCATCTTTACATAATTGCATATTTCTTTCAGTACCATTCTTAACATGTTTTTATTGGTGTTTTCATATTGTTACACCTTTCTTACTTCATTTAATATTTTATAATTACAATGTTATCTTATTCTTAACAGTGTCTTGTCTAAATTATTTCTTTCTAAATTTAGTGATCACATATACACATTAACTTATATTATAACAATTTGTTTTCTTATCATACTAATTACTAGTTAACTACCTTACATATATAGATTATCATGTATTTTTGCCTTTTCCTTTTAATTTTCTTTGTTATTTTTCATTTTTTAGTTCATACTTTTTAGTTTTTATACTTTTTGTTTTTCTTTTATATATATTTTTTGTATTCTTTATTTTCTTTTCTTTCTCTTTTTTGTATTTTTTGTGTTTTTTTTTTTCTGTTTTAATTTTTTAGTATCTTATAGCTACTTAATTTTTACATTTCATAGTATATGTGCGTGTATTTTACATACACGGTCTACACTATCTTAATTATACACTTATATATATTACTTAACAATTCTAATACAGTTTTTCAGTACAACACTTTTTACTGACAGTATTTTATTGCATTTTTATTCAGCGTTACATATATCTCTTATTATACTATATTCTTAGTATGCTTTTGTATATTTATATCAAAATATAGATCAAGCATAGTTTTAATACCCATCATATTTTTGTTTATGCCTAGAACTAATCAAACCGCTGACACTTGACCAACTTGCACTTTGATTTGTTTCCTTTCAAATGAAAGTACGTCCAAATCATTGGATTTGCAATTATATTCGTGTGTGTAAGTGTTGTAATGTTTTGTAAGCACTTTTTACTTAATATTTTACCTGTCCAAGTTTTTGTTGTCTATTTTCCCAGTGTTTTGATGTTTAAGTTTTGTTTTGTGCCCTATTTTCAAGGTGTATGTGATCGTCAGATGTGCTTGTTTCGTATATATGTTTGTCCTGTGGGACGCCAATGGCGACCTTCAGCAGTAGGCTACAGCTGTCCTCGCTAGTGCATCCCACTTTTTACGAACAGGACACTGATCGCTGTAGACGCTGTGAGCGGTATCATTTAACTTTGCTTTTACACAATTTTTGCACGTCGGTGTTTGGGCCGCCAAGAATTGTTCACACTCTGCTTTTCGGTGGGGGCCTCCGCAGTAGTAGCAGAGTTCTACGGCATCTGTGCATATTTTGCGCCCGTGTCCATATGCGAGGCATTTAGTGCATTGCACCAAAGGTGACTGATCTTCTACACGGACGCGTTGAAGGTCTATATATACTCTGCCGATCGACAGTAGCCTCTGGTATAGCGCGGGCGTCACTTTGAGCACCAGGTGGCACTCATGTTGGTTTCGGGCCTTGCGTCTATACATGACCTCAGCTTGGCTTATGTCGGTCGCCAGATCCCCCAGTAGGTTGTCGTTTTACTTCAGTAAGGCGGCCTTAATTTCGTCATTTGTGTTGTAAGTCAGCACATTTTTAAATATTACCAACGGGCTTTTATTTTTCGCCTCCTCGAAGGCGATATTCGCACTCTTTTTTAACTTAGCCTCTATCTTATCCAGCTCCGTTCTGGTGGAGCAGCTGAGGATGATCTTCCCATCCCGTATTTTCCTCAGCTTCTCCACCCGAATTCCGCTTTTCTTAGCGTCCAGCGCTCCTTTGACGTGCTCGATGACATCTCCTGAAGTGTCTTTGTGGTCAGTGGATGAGATAATGAGAGAGTGTGTAGGCTTATGTTCCCATGGTGTTTTTGGTTGCCTCACTGCATCTGCGTACGCGGGCGAAGCTCCAGGAACGGGCTCCCGTGTCTGGAGACTCTCCACTGCAGTTTTTATCTTTCTTATTTCTCCCACTATCTCTCTGTCCTCATGCGCAGATGTGATGCTAGATTGTAGGACCTCCACTTTTTCTTTCACCTGGTTAACAATTGATTCTGTCTGCGCGTCTATTCTTTCAATGAATGCATCGAACGAGCCGTCAACAAAGTTCTCCATATGTATGGTACTTTTATCCACCTCCTGTTTTACTCGCTCACATGTTTCCTCCGTTTGGTGTTCCTTTGCCATGGTGGTGGTCGTGTTAATTAACTTCAACTCCCTCTTCTATTCTTTCTATCAATTTATTCTCCAAATCTTTAAATTTTTGTTCCAAATTTTGTCCAATACTTTGCAAAATTTCCTTGTTTATATTAACTGTCTCAGATATAAAGTCAACTGTTTTTCCTATTTTATTCGTTTTTTTCGCCACCTCCTGTTTGTTCAAAATGTTTTTCCATATCACCAACCAACGAAGTCAACTTGTCAATCATTTCAAAATTTATCACTTTTAGGTCTCCTTTTAAATTCTTAGCTTCGTTTAGGGCCGCTTTGGCCTTCTTCCCGTATTGCATAGCTTCCTGAAGCCAAGACGTACATTTTTGTTCCCCACTTAAACTTCTCCTGTTTGGAGGGTACTTTGTCAGTGGTTTCGAGGTGGGGTTACTCATTGTAGTAAGGGGAGAAACGCCAAGTCACAATTCACAATATACACTATTTAAAATGTAGAGTCGAAATAAATAAACTATGTCAGTGTTATATTTGTAAATAAGTATAAAGTGTATAACTAGCCTAATTAAATCTAAGTATTATTGCAATGATGCAAGTCAGCGCCAATCAGTCAATGTAAACGGTTTAAAGGGAAAAATTCCCTTTTTTGTACAAAGGAGCTAGTCAAATGGTGGCCAAATAGTGTAATAAGGGGGATTTAAAAATTGTTTTTGGGTATGGGGGATTTCAGGTAAGGATTTTGGGGATTCTGTTGGGGTGGGATTGTAGGCCGCACCGAGCCGGTTCCAATGATACCAAACTCGGTGGGTCTACGTTGGATAGGGACGGAGATAAGTTTAGGGGGGGTGAGGTAAAATTTTTGGGGTGGGGTAGGGGCGGGGGGGGGAAAGGTTTCGTGGGGAGGCTATTGGGAGGTTCAAAATATTTTTGGGGGTGGGGGGATGTGGGAGGGGAATTTAGGGATTCTGTTGGGGCAGGATTGTAGCCTGCACCGAGCCGGTTCCAATGATACCAAACTCGGTGGGTCTACGTTGGATAGGGACGGAGATAGGTTTAGGGGGGGTGAGGTAAAATTTTTGGGGTGGGGGTAGGGGCGGGGGGGGGGGGGAAGGTTTCGTGGGGAGGCTATTAGACTATGTTTTGGATTAAGGGTGGGGGAAGGTGTGGGAGGGGGTGGGGAACAATTTTCAAAAAATGGGCGGGATTTAGAAATTTTTGGGGGGGTGGCCTATATATGATGGGCGGGACTTGGCAATGTTTGGGTATTATTATACCTTAGTTGTACTGAGTATGAGATGCCCAAGTGTGGGATATTATTTTGGTCTCAGGCCAGCCCGAGGTCTTATTCTAAAGTTTAATATGAATTCCGACAAATAATTTAATTTAATTAATGTTAATGTTAGAGTTAACAATAGTACCATTTACATCAACAACCAAATATTGGATATTACCATTCTTCAACATCCAATTTGTAATTTCCAGGAATTTTTACAATGTTTACCAATTAATGTCAAGTTGTTTTCTATATAAAGTTTTACAATAATTTCTATACTTTCAAAGTCGTGTTTTCAACAAAGTATTTCAATTTAAATTGTTTATTTCTGGTAATGTAGGTCAATTTTATATGGAGTTCTTACAATTTCCGACTTTGCGTTTGTTTATTTGTTATAACTTTTTTATTTCTGTATATACTTTCAATAGGTTTTGAGTTATGGTTTCTAGGTTAATTAGACTATCTACTACAATTTTGGTATTGCAAATTTAGGTAACTAATTTAGGCTACTATATACTTTCAAAGAACTATACAAAATATTTCAATCTTTGACCTTATGTGTTGTCTTCCTTGTCGATTTCGTCCTCTTCCCGGTGCCGGATTCTGGTGATTGGGGTGTCGTTGGATCCAGGGGATGGTCTGCTTTCTTCCTGCTTCTTCAGACAGACTTCGTATCCAGATGCGTCCGGGATATTCCCAGAAACAGTGATTTCCAAAATCGACTTTTTTGGGTTTGGTCCGATTTCGATGGAAGTTTTTGGATATGTTTGGGGGACTCCTAAAAATAGTTTTAGCACTTTTCTCAAGTTTGGGAGGTTATATTTCCGAATTTATCGTCACTTTTATTTTTGGTTCAATTTTACGCGAGTTTTGAAATTATTGTTTTTAGATTTTCTTCGTTGTTATTTAGTATTTTTCGGAAATTCTTTTTTGGCTTTAAGGAGGGATAACCGGGCTATTGAAATCTATATTTAAAACTATATGTCAAAGATCGTTCTGATTCAATATTTGGGGTTAAAGTTGAGGTTGGTACTTTGAGTTCACTATTTTTGTTCTTGTGGTTTTGTTTTTCATTAAATTTGTGTTCTTCTTTTTGGGTCGTCTTCTTTGTCAAATTATTGATGTTTATTGGTCAAAAAATTTTCAAAAATCTCAAATTTGGCAATTTTTAACCACGTGTTCGAAAGTTGTTTTTTGTCATATTTCGAAAAGTACTCACGGGAAAAATCCAAATTTTATGTCACGTCTAGAGACCACTTATATACACATTTTGACACAATAAAAAGTATAGGTCCTCGATCGCGTTTTCGCAGCGTTCGCGTTTTAATGTTCACCGCGTGGTTTTTTGAGGTTATGTGGTCGGTTAGGTTTTTTTTTTTTTTTTTTTTTTTATTGGGCTTCTAGCCCGTCTCCTTCCCCTAACTTTGTCAGAGACGTTTTGTACATTCTGTCTGTATACTTACACCTATCTAATTTCACCCCTTCTTTGGGAGTTCCTTGGTGTACCTATCTCCTTCTTTGGGAGGTCCTACTAATGGCCTAGCTGTGTTTTCTTGCTTTCCTTTTCTTTCTCTTCTTTTTTTTTTTTTTTTTTTTTTTTTTTTTCTTTCTTTTTTTGTTACTCTGTTTTTTTTTTTTTTTTTAATTTCCTTTTTTTTATCTTTATTTAATCTCTTATGATATTTACATTTTATCCTTATTTTATTTTTACATTTTAGCCTAAATCTAACAACTGTTTTCTTATGTAACTAAAATTATATAAACTTACATTATATATTTTAGTCTACTTACTTACTACTTATTTCTATTTATTACATGTTTCGCTACTTTCTTACAATACTCTATGAATTTAGGTCTATTATAATTATCTCTTATTATACAACTTAAGTTATTTACTGTTATATTATATTTAATTCCTGCTCTATATTAAATCTATCTTTTATATGCACGGGACATTCCATGATAGCATGTATGATTGATTCGTTCACTGCTGGATCGCAGATGCATGACGGGCTCTCCTTGCACTTGAACCGATTCAAGTACTCAGAGAACCCGCCATGCCCCGTGAACACTTGCGTCAGCACTGGGTCAGTCTCTATTTTGCTTATGAGCCTGAAGGCTTCCGCAGCGTCCGGGAAGAAAAGCTTTGTGGTGGATGCCGTTTCGCCTTCAACATAGCGCCCGTTCCATTCGTCAATAGACTCCATACGGATTTGTCTCTTGACGAATGAGACGGGACACATATTGTAGTGGGCTTTGATCTTAAGTTTCAGCGCAGCATCCTTCGCGAGTTCATCGGCGCGTTCGTTACCCTCCATCCCCGCATGTGCTTTAAGCCAAAAAAGGTCCAATACTCTGCCACTTTCTTTAATTTTCTGCATTTCTTTCTGAATTTTGTTAGCTAAAGGATGGAGGGAGAAACCGTTGGAGATTGTTTCTAACGCCGCTCTTGAATCGCTCAGGATGCTGCACCTCTTACTGCCACTCTTTGCTACTTCCTCCACGGCTCCACGCAAGGCCAACATCTCTGCCTGTAGACGGTACAGAAGTCCTCCAGTTTGAGCTTTTTAGTTTTAATTTCTTTGCCATCTTCCCAAATGGAGATGGCAGCTCCTACTTTTCCCTGGATCTTACTACCGTCCGTGTAAATTTTCCGGCCTGTTATTAGGTTTACTTCTGCACCGTCCACCAGGCACCGATAGTGGACTGCCACTCTCTGCGCTGGGTGTTCGAGAGATGCGAAGGCCACAGGACATTCCACCTCCCGGTCTCCCACTACTCGCCTGGAATACCCCCTCTTGACCTCGAATAGGGACGCGTTTTCCCTAACCCGAATATCAAGAGGCAGTATTCCGGCGAGCAAAAGGGCCGAGTTCAGTGAAACTGTCCTGTAGGCCTTCGCGATCTTTTGCGCAAACCCCCTTTGGACGACTGCGAGCTGCTTCCTGACCCCTAATTTTTGTGAGGCTGGAGCCCACACACTAGCCGCGTATAAAATTGTTGGCTCTACGACAGCCGTATACAACAATTTCATGATGTCTGGACCCAAACCCCACTGCAATTTTGCTGTCCTTGATAATTTGTTGTAAAAGACAACAGCTTTTCTACAGACTTCGGACACGTGAGTCTTAAATGTCAGCCCGCTATCAATCGTGACCCCAAGTATTTTTATGGTCTTTTCTAGACCTATGTCAACGCCACCCATGTGAAGGATTGGGGTATCGTACTTTAACTTTCTTGTTATCACCATTGCCTTGGTCTTGTGTGGCGCGAATTTAAGTTTATTTCTGATACCCCAATCCCTCACATAGGCTAACGTTTCGTTGGCCTGCTTTTGGATCTGGCTGGTTTCCGTGCCGTCGAACACTAATACTACGTCGTCCGCGAACGCTTGACAGTAACCTCCTCTGCTTTCTAGTCCCGATAACAGTGGGTCGAGGAGTAGATTCCAGAAGGTTGGACCCCCAATGGAACCCTGTACACACCCTTTTGAGGTCCACCTCTCGTGCTCCACTCCTGCATACCTGAGTTTGACTTTTCTGCTTTCTAGGTAGCTGTCAATGACTCTCCTGATGTTAATTGGGCACTTTTCCTCCGACAGTCTGACCCTGATAGCCGGCCACCAGGCGCTATCGAAGGCTCCCTCTATGTCTAATGATATCAGAACCTATATATACTAACCGTGTCATCTGAATACATCTTTCAGAATATAATGCACGTTCGTAAAAATATTAATAAGTTTTATAAGGTCAGTGACACCCACACCATTAATACGCGGAATAAAAATAAACTAGCAATACCCTCGTTTAGACTAGAAAAGTCAAAAAAATCTTTCTTGGGTAGTTGTATTAAATTTTATAATAAACTTCCCAATAGGATAACGCAGCTACCGGACAAACTATTTAGGGTCCATATTAAAAACAAACTTATGACTAGGGGTTATTATAATATTAAGGAATATATTGAGGATAAAAAAGCCTGGGATTAGGTGTTCTCTTGCACATTGCGACCTCCTGGGGCCCCTGAACTATTCGCTTATTACACCACCTAATTTAAATAATTAAAAATATCTAAAATTGTGAACTCAAAAATTAAGCTATATACAATCAAATAAATCAATTAAATTATATGACGACCGATCGAAAAAATCATATAAAAATAATAATTAATATGGCAAATCCTTGTAAGACAAGTCACAAATACTTATTTTAGTAAATTGACCAAAACCAAGCCCACTGAGTTTGACTCGCTGGATCTACTCAGAAATGGGTCGCGCCGCGTAGTATCCAGTGGTAAAGTAAAGCCCGCTGAGTTTGTTCGCCGGGTCTTCTCAGTCAGGGCCGCGTTGGATCCGGCAGTAAGCCTAAACATACGGGACGTATCGGAAATACTTATGGTCGTTGTCTTAAGTTGGACCCAAAACAAGCCCACTGAGTCTTAGTCGCTGGATATACTCAGGACTGGGTCGCGTCGCGTAGTTCCAGTGGTAGTGTAAGCCCACTGAGTTTGTTTCGCCGGGTCTTCTCAGGAAGGGCCGCGTTGGATCCGGTGGTAACTATAAACCGCTACGCACCGTTGTAATATTTATGGTCCACAAATAATATAATTTAATTTGACTAACGTAAATAATGTATTTCTTTGACAAATAAATTACTATAAAGTAAAAACTAATACTTTAAATAAAATATGAATAAAAACTAAATAAATTAAAAAAACTAATCATAAATTATAAATAAAAATAAAATTAATTTAAAAATAAATAAATTATAATAAATTGATAAAAGCAAGAAATTAAAATAAGTAATAATAAGCATAGGAAATATATGTAAATAGATTAAGTTCTATGTGTATTGACTTGTCATAAGAGCTCCTTAATTGCCTACGTGATCAATAAATACATTTCATTTCAAATACATTTCATTTCATTTCATTTCAGAACAGTGATCTTCTTCTCTTCCAGTTTCTGTCTGATGTGTCGCATTAAAACATAGAGGGAGTCCTCGGTGCTCCTTTGGGGCACAAAGCCAAACTGTCGGGGGCTCGTGCGTGGGTGAAGGTACCACCTCCCTCGACCCACTACCATCTTCTCCAGGATTTTACCCATCACTGGTAACAGGCCTATCGGTCGGTAGGACTTCGCGCTGGTGTAGTCGTCCTTGCCAGGTTTTCGGAGTATTATCACCGTGGCTTCTTTCCAGCTGGTTGGGAAATGACCCAGCTCTAGGCATTTGTTGGCCAGTGATAGATAAAACCCTGGGTGTTTTTCTATTGCCTGCTTGCAGATGTCTGCAGTCAGGCCGTCTGCTCCTGGGGCTTTCTTCGGATTGAAGCTGCTTGCTGCCGCGTGTAGTTCTCGATTGTAAACGGTTGGTCATGGTTCTCATCATTGACTACCTTGTTTACTCGAGCGGCAGCTTTCCTCGTTCGCTGATGGTCTGCGTTATCTTCGTTTGTATTGTCCTCGGGATAGAAGGTTACCGCCAGCAGCTCCGCGGACTCTGCAGCACTAAGCGTCCGCCCCTCCTTCGTCAATGGAATGTCCTCGTGTTTGTTTGACACTTTTCCCACAGCTCTATAAACTCCGTCCCATATTGTCTCCTTTCCCTGTTTTCCACAAAACTCCTTCCAACTCTCGATTTGTGCCATTTTGGCCTCCTTCTCATATTCTTCTTTCTTTTTCAGGTATTCTGCGACCACCCTGTCTCTCCGGATCGGCGCTGCACATCGGATTCTCCTTTTCCTGGTGGCGACTTCCCGTTTCAACCTGGCGAGTTTCTCCGACCACCAAGGTAAGTTCATTTTATTATTTGTTTTAATTAATGGTATTGTTTTATCACATGCTTCTTTACTGCTTTTATATATTTGTTTGTTATATTATCTAGTTCTGATTTGTTTTTTATTTGTTTTATTTCTGTTTCGTTTATTTTGTTGTCTATCATAAGCTTTCCTATTTCTTCTCTGAGTTTTTCCCAATCTGCTTTTTTCGTTTTGTATCTTTTTGTTGTTTTTGCATTTTGTTTATTGTTACATTTGTATGACTTTTTTTAATTTTGAAAATTATTGCATTGTGGTCGGAGCTAGCCATGGAATCGTCTATTCTCCAGCCCTCCACCAGGGTCTGGATGTCCTCAGTGCAGGCCGTGATGTCAATGTGGCTGGTGAGTAGTCTTCCACCTCGCACTGTCTGGAAGGTCGGATGTTCCCCTTCATTGAGTACCTGGAGACCGTACTCTTCCAACATACCTGCCAGTTCTTCTCCCCTGGTGTCAGTGTCCACGCCACCCACCATATGCTCTTTGCGTTACTGTCGCCCCCTATGAGGATTCCATGGGGACCCAGTTTTCCAACTACTTCTCCCAGTTGCTCCAAGTATGGCCTGATGGGTTTGTCCGGCTCAAAGTAGAGTGAGATGACCACTAGTTTACGGATTCCCGTTTGGATCTTGACTACCGTGATGTTGGTTGTAGTGAAGGCTGGGCATTGGGTTACGGTCAAGTCTTCATTGAATACAACAATGGCTGACTTAACCGGAGCCCCTTGTCCATTTTCGCCCTGGAAGATCCTCATCCCCCTGTGGTCTCTCACCCTACCTTGGCTACCCACGTATGGCTCCTGAAGCAACGCAATGTCGATGTTGCGTTTTTTAGCCTCCAGGAGGAATTCAATTGTTGCCAATTGTTTCCTTTGTAGGTTTGCCTGGGCTACTGACACCGACATCGCGTTTACTGGGGAAGCCATCTGATCTGGGTTGCTGGTGTCCACTTTAGCAGTATGCTATTGTGGATCTTGCCAGTTGTTCCCACTTCCTCCTCACAGGGCACTCTGAGCTAAATGCGTTGTGTTCAGCTCCGTTTATCTTGGCCTTGGCACAGTTGCAGCACGTCGGGGGTATGTCGCCATCCAGTCAGAGCATTCTGACCGGAGGTGAGCCCCCCACAGTGGCTGCATGTGTCCACTTGTTCGCGGCAGAAACGCTTGCCGTGACCGTAGCCCAGGCAGCGCGAACACTGGATCAGGGGAGACTGGTCTTCTACTCTCACCCTCTGTAGATCGATATGGACGGTCCCTTCTTCGATCAGTCTTTTTCCAGATCCTTGGTGGCACCTGTATAGCCACATGTGACGTATGCGGGTTCCGGCTCTCCTTCTAAATTTAATTTTGAAGCAGGTGCCGTCACCGCATTCGTCTCCCAGTAGGTCTTTGTTCTGGGTAATGAGGGCCTGAATTATGTCCTCGTCCTTGTTGTAGCTGAGGACATCCTTCAGCACCACCAATGGCTCCTTGTTTTTGATCTCTTCCATTTTCAGATCTTTGCCTCCTGTCTTAATTCTTTCCTTAATCCTTCCTAGTTCTTCCTTCGATCTACATTCCTTACTATGACTTTCCGGTCTTTGCTTTCCGTATTTGGTCGATTTTAATTCCATCTTCCTTTGCCTTAAGGGTGGTCCGTAGTCTATCCAACACTTGTTCACCTGTGACGTACTGGTCCTCGGAGGTTATAACGATTAGAGTGTATTTCTGCCCCCATCTGCATGTTCCCCCGTGAACCAGCCGCCACAGTAGCGTAGCTTCTTCCTTCTTTCCACTCCTCTCTGTGTTTCCTTAACTCTTCTCCTAATTTTTCCATCTCTTCTTTATTTTCTCAGCATTTCACTGTGTTCGTCTATCTTTTTTAACAAGTTCCGAGTTTAAGTTGTCCCTTCCTTCCACAGGTAAGCTAACAGTGGTTTGGCCGTTTTGTCAATTCGATATTCCTTTATCTTTGTGTCCTTTCCCTGTTTTTTCCGTTTCCGCCTCTTTCACCCGCTTAAACAGTTTGTCTGCCGCTTCCAGTACATCTGTCTTTATGTCTGTCTTTAGGTTCCTGCTTGCATTGATCTGCAGCTTAATTTTTATCACGCAGGCTCTTGCTTGCGGGTCACTCTACTCACATGCCTCCGATTCTGTAGGTGATTGCACTCCAGGTAACGCGGGTGCTGGTTCCGTTCTAAAACCCTTCAATTCTGTTGAGGGCCTTGGTTTTGGTTTCACAGACTCGGCGGCACTGGATCCTTCAGATTTTTCAATCTGAGTTTCCAGGCTCCGCCGTGCCTGTGCAACCCTTAGACCGGGCTGGCAGCCCTTTGGGCTGAGGGCTTTTTCTGGGGGTCTTACCATGCGGTCTTTTCTGGTGTACGGTATCTCAAACAATCTTGAGTTATTGAGGGTAGTATGGGTTAAAAGTGTTAGGGAATGGTCAAGATAATTTCCTCAAGTGTAGAGGGCTTGTAGAAGTTTATTGTATAATTTCCGTTGGTTTAGTGAGTGTAAATGCTCACTAACTGTCAATAATTAATACTAATACCTATTTTTTTCTTTTTTCAGGTGCCGGAGTGAGGCACTCGTCTGTCCGCAAGGAGGTTTCCCACGTGTGAGTCGGGTAAGTAAGACTTTTTTATTCTTTATAGTCACACGATCCAATAAACAGTACATTATTAAATAAATATGTCTTAAATCTTTTTATTCTATTAAGGGGTAGTTAGCTTAATAATAATCTTAAAATTAATCTTATTAGCTACTTATGAACTATTAAGGCCAATTTCCGACGGCGAAAATTTTCTTAGAGTCTAACATTTTGCCTAGATTCGAGTGCATCATTCGTAAAGGCCTTTTGGAACTCTGAATCCCACAAGCCAAACTCGGGTTATTCATCATAAAGGACACCGAGATACTGATGTTAAAGTTTTCCAATATGGCGGGGCCAATTTTGGTTTTTCACCTTTCACACTCCGTTTTGGCCCTGATTGCTCAATTTCACCCAGTTTGGGCTCGTTTGATTCGTGGTGACCTCGCGGATGCGTCCATGGTTGTCAGTACGCAAAATTTTTTGGAAATTTTTTTGTGCTCTTTTTGGGTCCTAATACCAAGGACCTGTCTTAATTAACTTGGCATCCCCACCCGAACTCTCCACCGACTAATAGTTCCGAGTATACAGGTTGACTTTTTTCAAAATGGCGGCCAGTTTGCCTGAGTTGTTCCAATTCTTTTCTATTCGTCATAGGGACCCGTGTTTGGGCTCGAAATTTGTCAATTTTTGAGTCCTAACTCCTATGCCACAAAATAATTTTTATTTATTAGGAAATAATTATCGTTAAAATTTAGAGGAAAATTTAGATTTTCTCAAAACCTACTCGCTATTTAAAATTTGAAAAAGTTAAAAATACAGTTCATAGGGGTCTCTTTTATCAGATTATTAAAATATACAAAAAGTCTACAATAAGGGTGAACACGTGTTTTAATTAGATGCTCTGGTTTTTTTTATAACCCTCAAGAAATTGACGCATACAAAAATCTAAATTTTGGTGGAGGGTTCTTTGTACCTTGCCCCTTCTGGCAAAATTAACCAAATAGTATGTTCTCGATTTAGTTTTCCTTAAAAGTTCGGTTAGGTTAGTTGGTTAGTTTTAGGTTAGGTAGGTTAGGTTGGTGGGGTGGCGATGTCGAAACCTCCACGTGTTGGCACTGGGAACGGGGTCATCGTAGTTGCAGTTCTCAACTACTATGGCCGACGGCGAATATCCGACAGTGGAGGGCAGGGGGTTTGGCGTCGCTGTCTTTTGTGGCGGCCAGGGCTCATCTGTCTTTGTAGGTGGGGCCCACCTCAGGGCACCTCCGGTTCTGTCGGAGTCATTGGTGGCGGGCCCGGTGGTGCGCTTACCCCCGCCGCGGGCGGGCGTTGGGAGTGTCCCTCCCACGTCGCCGTCGCAAATCGTAATCCGGTTGTGAGTTTTGTGGTCAGTCTCTCACTCCTGCCGGACCGAGGGTCTTGGCTTAACCGCCCGACCGCGAGGGAGGATGCCTCTATAAAAAGTACCCCGAATCCCAATCGGGCGGCGCACCGGGGCGAGGGGAAAAAAATTTTTTGGGCAATGGCTGAGTGCTGTTCGTCTCTAGTGGCGACCCCCCGCCAGAGTACCCGGCCGACCCTCTGGCGGGTTACTCTAGGCTTAACCCAGGTTACATGGGGCACTGCCTGGGCCGGACCTTCTTTTCTCCCCCCATAACTCGTGGGAACACAAATGGATATTTCATCACAAAACACAAACCAAAAAAAACCATTGAATGTGCAGTTGTAGTCGAAAGACTGCCCGAGTTCGGACAATTCTCGAACGTCCAGTCGAGCAGCTCGTCGAAGAAACAACCTGCGGGAGGAACGCGCCATCCGCGACTTTGACTCGGATCGGGATGAGCAGCGACTCTTCGCAGGTGAAGAAGCCGCACAAGGCAGCGGGCACTTCGCCCCTGCTGAAAAGCGGCCAAGGGCTAGCGACGGCAGTGGTAGCACGGTAGAGACCGACGTCCCGAGCTGCCGACAAAAAAGCAGAAACGCAAGACCTCCGGCCCCATGTGGAGTCCAGGACGCAGAGGCGACGCCTGGCAGGGCGGCAATGGGGGCGTATGAGGCGGCTCTTAACGAGAAGCGTGCCGCCGAATTCCGAATGAAGGAGCCGATGAGGCTGACTAGAAAGGGCCAGAAAGCGCCAACGCCCTGGTCGAAGCCAGCTCGCAAGGGAAGCGGCCCCGCTACCGTAGAGAGGCTCTGTCTCGAATGCGGAGGCGACATCAACCACGTTGCTCGTACGGCCCACATTTAAAGGGCACTTACATTAAGGAGCTCTGAAGCAGCGTGGCTGAGCTGCCTTGAGCATGGCCGAGGAAACCGGCCTCCGCGAGCTCACGCGGATGGAGGCCGAAAGGCTACACTCCGGGAGAAAGTGTCAGCGCTGGAGGTCCGGGCGCTTACTGCGCTAAGGGAAGATCCTTGAGAGCTCATGGTCAAGCTGTAGCTCGATGGATCGACAACAACTGAATCGAGGTGTCCTCGGAGGTGGATCCACTGAAGGAACTACAAATACACATGGCGAAAGTGGATGCCAAACTGTAGGCTTTCGCCATGCGGCGCCTCCAGAGCCTATCCTCAAGGCCCTCCACGGCTGCGGATCGTAAGAGAGCTCAGGGCAGACCTCAGCCCCCAGCGCCTGCCACAGGGAGGCTGGATCTCGGGGCCCTCACTAAGGGGCAGGCGGAAGTAGGGTTGCCACCGGCAGTTGCCAGCAGCCCTGCTGCTGCAGAAAAACGGCCAGCAGAGTCGCACCAAGGCCGCCGAAGTGGCTCCGCGGAATCGCGACAGTCGAACTAGGCTGGGAACCGTCAAACGGGCCCCCGCTCAGACGCCGTCGCAAGTATCGCGTTCCGCCTCCCCAGCCCGCCACGTCCGGCTGAGTCTCCGTGGACCGTGGTAGACAGAAGTTGAAAGAAGAGCTCCGGGTGGCTCAAATAGCCAGTCCCAGAACCATGCGCAGGTCCTGCTCCCACTCCGCCCCGTCGCCGCGCAAAGCCGCCTGCGTGACTCTCACGGTTACGCCGCGGAGGCGTTGAGCGGGGGTTACCTATGCAGAAGTCCGTCGTGAGGTCTCAGAAGAAGGTGGAACGCCTGGCCAGCCCTCGGTATAACAGTCCGGTCTTAAGTCTAGCGCCATAGCCCCACGGGGCTTTTTTCCCCCCTCCCTCTTTGAGGTGCCCGCGGTCCCGAGTCGCGGAGGCCGAGGGGCTTGGTACTGCCCTCATCGCCAAAAGTGTAGGGAGGTCTCTTCGGGTGCCGTGTCGGAGTGAGACCCTTTCGCGTCATTCTCGCCTGTGGACAGACTGCGGTAGTCTTGCGGTGTCTCGGTGCTGGACAGCGCTTATCAGCCAGCCCTGAGGCAGTCGCGCGCGCCGTCGCCGTCTTGTGCGGATTTCGCTCCTCCTGATGACATCAATTCGGGGAGATCCGGGACGAGCGGCTCGGGCCTGGGTCTGCTGTATGCTCCGCTGCTCCAGCGAAGCGCCGCGGAGAAGGTATGTAAAGGCGGGGACGCTTTTTCTCGTGGGTTTGGGTGGCGGCGCAGTAACGGCTCTCGATCCACCCGCCATGGTTTGTTACCGATGCCTGTACAAATGCATGTGCGGGTTCCATGCACTCGGCGATTGCGACCGGGGGGGGGGGGTAGCTGGCCTGCTACCGCTGCGGTAACCTGTGACAACACTGCGCGAGAGTGCTCCGCGATCCGCCCTGACGATTTGTTCGGAGGCCGGAACCCGCGACCACCGGGTGGGCGGTAAGGCTGCGCTGTGCAGTCTTCGTCCGCCCGCACTCAGCGCGGCGTGGGCGCCGGGCTGTGGCGGCCCGAAACCGTTCCCGCCCG